>OY720675.1:239084743-241584743 GCA_963170755.1 Amphimallon solstitiale | reverse complement strand
CGAGATCTAAGTCAAAAGCAGCCCTGGACTGCGGCGTATGAAAAAACATAAAATGTGTCTTTGATAAATACAGAAATAATTTATTACTCTGAAACCAATAAGAGAGTTGCCTAAGAACTTCACCCTATCACGCACGCTTACAGGGTCAAAATCGGAAACCAACGCAGTAGTATCGTTAGCGTAAATGTACATGGAGCATCAACGAATGATACATGGTCATTAATAAAAAGTAAAAACAATATTGGGCCGAGAACTGACCCCTGTGGCACACCGAGGCCCACAGGCAAAACACTCTAATTATGGCGCCCAACGTTGGGCATTTTGGAACTTATAATTTATTGTAATATAGTATTCGTAGCTGGGAGAATGGTGTAGTTTGGGCTTGTGTCAATTGAGTATAGGCCTAGAAAGTTGGAAATGCTTAAAAATGAAATGAGGAAATTTAAAATGTAAAGATAAGAAGCCTAGTTTTTGTTTCAAATGTGTATAGGAACATGATGGGTTTGTAAACAGTAGAAATTTTAATGAATTCTAAAAGGTGTGATAAAGTATTGATTTTAAATGATAGATATGTTTATGTTTGGCATATGAACGTAGCTAGGGAATAGCAGAATGGAGTTCTTGTTTTTGACAGACGTTAATGAATGAATATATATAATGTATTTGTGTGTCATATCCATTTTGCAGATAGAGAAAACGTAAATTCTAAAATACAGTAAGAATTTATCTTTTAGGCGAGGCAGGGATAATTGTAATGATACGAATATAATAGCAGGTGAAATTAAAAATAACAAAAATTTGTCTTTGTTCTGTACATTTTTGATTTGGAAAAAGATGATTAAAAAACATATAATTTTTGTTAGACGTAAATTATACTAAATAAAGAGACCCCAAATATAATAGATTATATTTGAGATTCTTTGGGATCAACGTTTGGATATACTTTAAAGAATATTATAAAAAATAAATTGATTTAAATGAAAAATGTCAGAAGTGAAGTTTTAAATGTCATAGGAATACATACATTGACATAACCAATAATTTTACAGTGGAAGGTGGTTGTGGTTTGGGTTCAAGAAATGAATTAGGTAGAAGTGTAAAGAAAAGGCTGCATTTAAGAAGCAAAAGAAGAGATAACACTTTAATTATGGCGCCCAACGTGGGGCATTTTGGAACCTACGGTTAAATTATAATTTATTGGAATATAGAGTTTGTACCTGGCAGAATAATGTAGTTTGGATATGTGGTAATTGAGTATGGTCCTAGAAAGGTGGAAATTATAATAGAATATATTTGAGATTCTATTGGATCAACGTTTGGATATACTTTAAAGAATATTATAAAAAAGAAATTGATTTAAATGAAAAATGTCAGAAGTGAAGTTTTAAATGTCATAGGAATACATACAGCGATTGACATAACATTTAATTTATCTTTTAGGCGAGGCAGGGATAATTGTAATGTTACGAATATAATAGCAGGTGAAATTAAAAATAACAAAAATTTGTCTTTGTTGTGTAAATTTTTGATTTTGAAAGAGATGATTAGAAAACATATAATTTTTGTTAGACGTAAATTATTCTAAATAAAGAGACCCCAAATATAATAGAATATATTTGAGATTCTTTTGGATCAACGTTTGGATATACTTTAAAGAATATTATAAAAAAGAAATTGATTTAAATGAAAAATGTCAGAAGTGAAGTTTTAAATGTCATAGGAGTACATACAGTGATTGACATAACCACAGTGGAAGGTGGTTGTGGTTTGGGTTCAAGAAATGAATTAGGTAGAAGTGCGAAGAAAGGGCTGCATTTAAGAAGCAAAAGAAGAGATAACACTTTAATTATGGCGCCCAACGTGGGGCATTTTGGAAACTATGGTTAAGGTTAGTTTTTGTTTTTGACAGGCGTTAATGAATGAAAGGACATGATGTGGTATTGCATGGAATGCATCTTTTAGGCGAGGGAGCGATAATTGTAATATTACGAATATTATAGTGGAGGGTGTTTGCGGTTTGACTTTAGGAAATGAATTATGTAGAGAAGTAAAAAGAAAGGTTACATTTAAGAAATAAAAGGAATTCTGATAATACACTATTCACCCTGTATATTATATAAAGATTCTCAAGTGTAGAAAGCAATCTAGAATCCGCATGAGGATAAGTATATTTATAGATACTTTGGCTAGAAAGTTAATAAAATAAATTTCACAACATTTCATTCTCGTCCCTTGCACTTCTATACAGAATCGTTAACATTAAATTGCACATGCACTGGCAGATTATGTACAATAAATATCGTTATGTTTCAGAAAATACTGATACTTATCGTCTTGATTTAAACATTATAATTGTGCAAAGTCGCACGATATTATATTATGTTAATGATATTTTGCACAGCTTGCGACACCGACAGGCAGAAGTATACGTTACTATAAGTTCCAGTGACAGATAAGTGCAAAATGTAATTGCGACGGTGCAATAAAGTTGCATCATTAAAATTTCACAACGAGATAAATGTCGAATTAAATTATAAAGAATATCTATTATTTTAACGGATGCCTGTTAACAGATCTAGATACTTTATTTTCGACCGTATAATAACGTATGCTAGACCGAGTGAAATTAGATGGTGATGATATGTTAATGTTACTCAAGTTTCTTTGCTTAAAATTAAACGTTTTATGTATATTCTTTATTTATATTTATTCTGGTTAGGTCTTTGGAAAATTACTTGTACCGACGTAAATACCAGGCGTACATGTTACACGTGGCGATGTTCTTTATTAGTTTTAGTAGAAAATCTTAATTCGAAAATGGTCAATACAAAATACACCTTCGTCATCAAAATCCATGACGTAATAGTTTTAGTACGTCTGTGTGAGCATTGTGATCGACGAATAAAATTTACGGTTTAGCAAATTTTTACGTTGTTATTTGTACGAGGCATATCCAGAAAGTAAGTGTACTGAATTTTTGTAGGTTTTAAATTTTTTTATTTAAACAAAAAAATTACGTGATACTTTATTACATAATGTAAGCTATTTTTCGACATAGTCGCCATTCCTCTCTAGCCAGGTGGTGAAGCGGGGTATCAATTTTTTGATGCCTCTCTCGAAGTAGTTTCCCGCCAACCCCTTCGTCCACTTCCCCACCTCCTCCTTTACCTCCTCGTCGGTTGAAAACCTTTTTCCACCCATGTGCAGCTTCAGGGAGGTAAAGAGATAGTAATCTGAATGTGCTAGATCAGGGGAATGCCCGGAATGGTTCAGGACATCCCATTTAAACGAGGCGAGCAGTTCTTTCGTGGCGTTGGCCGTGTGTGGTCTGGCATTGTCGTGCAGCAGGCAGACTCCTTTTGTCAGCATGCCTCTTCTCTTGTTCTGAATCGCCCTCCGTATTTTTTTAGGGTCTCACAGTATCTTATAGAGCTGATGGTCTCCCCTTGAGGCAGATATTCGATTAAAATTATGCCTTGACAGCAGTGGCGGCTCGGGGCGTGAGCAGCCACACAGACAAGACCGACTCGCCCATTATCGGCGATGTACTCCCAGATGTCGAGCATATCACCGACAACAAACGAACCAGTCCCGTCCACGCAACTGCACCTCCAAATCTGGGGCACCAGCCGCGCCTGCTTGACAGTCCCAAAACACGGATGCCATGATTTTCTTGGCTGAAATTGTGGTTTTGAACTTTTTGGAGGAGGGTGAAGAGGTGTGACGCCACTGTTGAGACTGTCTTTTGGTTTCAGGCGTGTAGTGTGCAACCCAAGTTTCATCACCAGTTACAATGGAGCGGAGAAATTCATCTCCATGGAGTTTATAGCGCCTCAAAAACTCTTGCCCGGCTTCCACTCGATTCAACTTGTGTTGGCCTGTCAGTCGTGTTGGGACCCACCTCGCGGATAGTTTCCGATATCCGAGGGTTTCTGTGATTATTTCGTGTAGTAGAGATCTGGAGATTTGCGGAAACATCGCAGAAAGTTCATCCACAGTCACTCCGCGATCGTCACGGAGCGCATTTTCGATTTTTTCCACAATTTCGTTAGTCACAATTGAAGGTCTTCCGCTCTTCTGATCATCATGCACAGACGTACGACTGTTTTTAAACTCGCGACACCACTTGTACACACTCGTACGATTCATAGCTTTATCACCATATGCAGTTTTCACCTCATAATAAATCTCAAACGGAGGTTTTCCCTTCCAAACGAGATAACGGATGACGCCGCATATTTCGCACTTGGCGGTAGACTGGATTGACATTGTTCACGAAACGTGTTGTCGCGTCGACAGTTCTCAACGTACTGACCTTGAACCGGTCTTCCGTGTAGCCAACATGACGAAAATAAAATCCCTCCGGCCGTGAGAGCCTCAGTACACTTACTTTCTGGATATGCTTCGTAGTATAAGCAAGTATTGTGATGACGGAAATTTTCGACCTTGATATTGCAGGTGTCCACGTTTTGAAGTCCTCTGATAAAAACAAAGTGATTTTTGAACACGTCTCACTCTCTTTCTGTGTGTGTTTGTCTGTCTGCCAGTCTTTCTCTCTCTCTCGCTCTCTCTCTCTCTCTCTCCCTGACCACGATAGCGACCAAACGGGTACAGCTAACCAAACTTTATGTTTACGAGTATAATCTTCTTCTCGTCTACTACTAAGTTTAAACAAATTTATAAAGAATTTAATTGTACTCAAAAGTAAATTTGAAAAAAAATTACGGCAAGTAGGTCTTTTATCGAAAATCAGGTTTTTGCAAGTATCTTGCAAGTCGTAATTTATAATTAGATACACTAGGAGTATAAATCTATTTCAAGCTTGATTTTCATTACTTTTTGTATAAACAAATTTCAAAATTCTGATCAGAAGTAACACTTCTACTCTTATCGAATATCGATTTTTTGCAAATATCTCGTAAATTATGTATATTATATAGATCTATCAAGAGTACAAAACTATTTAGAGCTGGATTTGGAAAACTAAAATTCTCTTATTTTGCTATGAAAATATACTGCAAAAACTTTACATATATATTTTCATTATATATTATGAAATATGTCACTTTCGTTTTAATAACTCAAGAAACACAGTCACAGTGTTTGGTGTTTGACGCTAAAATCTCCACATTACTTAATCCAGAAACTTTTTTAAATCACCCCGTATGTTTCAAAATAAATGTATTTAATTTAATATCTGTACATCTGCCTGACAAAAATTCCAGGTAGCATTGCAAGAAATAAATGTTTTGTGTACACAACATTTAATCTCTTGTAAATGAATTCCATTTATATTAAGGTATTAAGATATTAAATATTGACGACCCAAGAAAAAAAAAACGATTTTTCACGGACTTATGTAAAAACAAATTAATCAATTAAATTATAATAATATTGTTACTTCTTAAAAATGACTCGAAAAAAAAAGGACACAGAACAGGTTTCCTCGGGTCCCAACAGATTAAGCCCCGATTAAGAGTGTGCTTGGCAGTACTTTTTGTAAAGCTAAAGTATAGGCCTCCAACTCTCTCTCATACTGATGTATTCTATAAAAATATTTAAGGAATGCCTGACAAATTAAGATAAAGATAAAAGTGCGTTTAAAATATTCTCTGGAGAGTTTTTGGGGCGAGCAAGTGTAATATAAACAGGTCTTTCCGATCCATATCTAACAGGAAATTAGTACATGTTTAAGTTCGTATTTAACATCTTTATTACGCTTTATTCCGTATAAAGTCTTTTATTTATCGCTTCTCATTTGCATTAAGCGTTATTTATAATTGTTTCGAATTTATAAATTTCGGAATATCGATCTTTTTACCGCTTCACGGCATTCGGACGTAATTTACTTTTAAAATGAACGTCATATTTTATCGTTAAGCTGTCTTGAAATTAAAGAATTACGTTTCGTTATGTGTGGCGTTGATGTGTTTTAATTGTTAAAACTCGTTTGAAATAGTGGATAATTATGTGTTTTTAAGAATAAAAATGTAGTGTTTAGATTAGAAATTTATTAGGATAACTATCGGTTTTCTTGTTTAAATGTAGATTTAGTGATTAGGGGAACATTAATTTGAGTTAAACGCTTTTATTTTATGATCCATGAAATTTCCAGATGTAACATAATATTACCATGTGGGTAAAGCATGTATATTTTTTAAAATTGATTTTAAAGGCTTTAGGAGTAAACTAGCTTATCGCGCGAGTTTTTCAAATCTTTGATCGCATAGATTTTACATCTGCCTTGCCTTATTTTTCTAAACTTTTCGCGCACCGTGTATTTCTTATGCTTTTGTAAACTTCTGTACGTTCTACATATACGTAGGAGGGGGGGGGTATGGATACATATTTTGAAAACGGTTTAGTGGAACTCGCTAGAATTTAGTTTTTCATCGTCCTATATTTTCGGAATACAGGGTTAATTTGATGTTCTTTAAATAGCATGGGGGGTTAAATGTAACATTTTCGAAAGAGTGGTCTTGTCTCTATTCAGTGATGTAACACATGCCCGCCTCAATTTGTCTAAAAACAGAAATAAGTTTTTTCTACGAATTCAATTTTGAAGAAAAGTAAAACTACGTTAGCTATGAAAATGCTGCCATCAGCCTTCTTTCATTTCCATGTTATACAAAAATTAAGCTTATGTGAAATAATTACCTTAAAAAAGGGTGTATTTAAGTGAAAGGTAATATAGAGGCTGTCCCAGAAATAAAAAGACGGCGTAGCAGAAATCGGAAACTAGATTGTGTAAAAACGTACCCTCAAAATATCAAGTCTTTATTCGTGCGCAGACGGCAGAAAAATAATAAAGAATTCAATTGGCCTTACGCCGACCCTGGACGACTTATTACTTGTGTTAAAAAAAAGGAGGAGGAATATGTACTTCATAATAAATATCAAACCATTAATTACTTTAATTTTACACCTGCTAGAAAAAAATAATTACATTCTTGATATTTACTGTAATAAAGGCTAGAAAAACTACGATTTATTGAATATTCTAAAATAATAATAATCAGCTGTTTCCGACTACAAACACATTAAAGAGCAACAACCTTCCTATTTTAAAAATAAAAACAATCTTTTATTGTCTGCAATAAAGTAAGTCGCCCTCTGGGTCAACAACCGACTACATAGCTGCGTTATCTAAACGCATCGGGCAAAAAATATGTTTTATATGAATGAGTACGATTTAACGTTTTTTCCCGCTTTATACAAAGGAAAGCGTATTTTTCTATGAATGTGTGTTCGTTTCTATTTACAAATGAGCATTCTTACGTGTATTTATAAACATACATCCTGTGCCAGGTCCGTAATGAAATTTTTTTATCTAAAAAACAACATAGAAAATTATATTTTTAATTTCTTCGTTATTGCGGTATTTTATTACATACCTGCTACCCCGTCTTTTTATTTCTGGGACACCCTGTATAGTAATCCGGATGATGGTTGGATATGGCAATAGAAGACGGAGCTGTGCTGTGGTCGTAGCTGATTCTAATGAAATACATCCGAAGCGGCAGTCGATCTCCAGAACAACGGTTTCAAAAACTTGAAGAAGATTTAATGAAACTGTAAGCACCAAAAAATCGTGGAAAACCCGGACTAGCAAAAGTTGTTACAAACGAAGAAAATTGTTTTAACATCATATTAGATATGGAAGAAAATTCAAAAACTTCTCTGCACCAGTTGGTTCTAAATTATAATATGAGCGGAAGGTCTATACAGAATATAATGAAAGGCGAAAAATATCATCCCTTCAAAATCCACCTGCTACAAGAACTGAGTGTGTATTTTGACTGCAGAATTGAATTTTGCGAAACAATGATATTCCTTCAAAATTGAATTCCTAAAAGAATATTTCTGTTTTTATGAAAATTAAGGCAGGTATGTGTACCGGGTGGCCAACTAAGAATGGCCGCCGGCTATATCTCAGAAACCAGTAGTCATATTGCTTCCGGGTAAGAAAATTTCAAGTAAAAGTGCCCAAGAGGAAATGCTGGAAATTATTTTGGAGTTTGTAAAATGTCCGCAAGGGGGCGTAACAGTCAGGATCAATGTTAAAATTTAGAATTTCTTCATATTTTTACTAATTAAGGGGTATTGAAAATTTCTAAATTTTATTCCTTACACATTCTTTAATACTTTTAGTCTTACACATTTTTCACTATCTAGTGAAATAAAGTGGTGGGGGTAGTTCAGATGTTTTTTAAAATAAACTAGGATTACTTCCGTTTGACTTAACCGATTTGAATAAGTTTGATCTCATTTAAAAGAGCCTTGTTTGCTCTACAAACTGAACTTGTGTTTTTGTATCTTGGACTTTTGCTGTCACCGGTAGATGGCGTTATCTGAAATGTTAGCAAATATTAGGCTTTTTTCAAAAAAGTTAAATACAATGATATGTTTATTTTTCCATAAGCTAATAAAGAATTAAATCTTCTACATTTCGGTAAAAAAACCAAATTTGTATGTTTTTTGAAACAGGAGATATTGACAAAAGTTCTCCTGTTTTACTGGCCTTTTTTTTTATGAAGCTAACAATTTTGAGCTACATATATGATTATTATCTAACATATTATTATTATCAAGAAAAATGTTATACCATTTTGAAAGACCCTGTTTAATAAAGCAAGATTATTTTTAATACTTATTTTAATCCAAAAAATATACAATTGAAAATAAAAAAGTAAGCTATGAAAAAAACAAAACAATAACTCTGTGTTAAAACGACCAATTGTGAAAATAATAAATGTTATTGTCAGTTTTTGATTGATTCCGTTTACTTTTTTGTGTTTGGGAAAGCTTCTCTTTTAGTGAGATGCGGTTAGCGAATGAAGAGACATTCGATATGATTGGTGTCTATTTCGAATGCATGCGACATGCTACATTTGCTTCCAGAGTGTATGCTACGCAGTTCCCTAGAAGACGACATTATGCGAGCAGTGTTTTTCGTAGGTTAGTGGAAAGGCTTTGGACCACCGGAAATATTAATCTTCGGGTGTATAGAAGGCAACCTACTGGTCGAACCGAAGAAAATGCTATAAAAGTATTAGAATATATTGAATTTAATCCACATGAAGATGACAACTGGTTTCTGAGATATAGCCGGCGGTCATTCTTAGTTGGCCACCCGGTACATCACTGAATAGAGAAAAACACTCTTTTCAGAAATGTTGCATTTGATCCGTCGTGCTATTTAAAAAAGCACCAAGTTACCCTTGCATCTCGAAAACAAATGACGGTGTAAAGTTGAAGAAAACCTCAAATGATGGAGCCCTTTTGACAGTATGCCAAATTTCAGCGAGTTTCATAAAACTGCGTTCAAAATATTTAGCTGTATCTATACTTCTTCCATTCCCTGTATACATCTAAAATGTAAATCAAAGGAATAAACATGTATAAGCAAATATTAGCATAAAAGGAAATACAATGGCAATGCAAATTATATGTCTATATGTCTGCACTGTAAATGTTCCTAATATTACTAAAAGAAATTTTAGATAAATTCCAAAAAAAGAAAAAATATTTTAAAATTTGGTGTGGACCAGATACACACATCATATACTTGTGTGAACTTTTGGTTGCATATCCAGATGTTACTTAATATCTGCTATGACTGCGCCACATAAGACCTTCACATAACTTCGATTTACATTGATGAATTTGATTCTGGTAACCTCAAAATATTGATCCTCATGTATCGCCATCTATTAGCACCCAAAAGAAATAGTTTCTAAATTTTTATTGAAATAAACTTTAAAATAATACTTTAAACATTAAGAGGAGCGTTTACCTATCGAAATCTAAGGCATCGCCGTTTCGCGTTTTTTGAATTTATTTTGTAATTTTAGAATCTCAAATTTGGGTTGTGATGCAAAAGCCATCAAGTTATAATGTCAAGGTCAGTTTTTGTACTAATTTATTTTCTTAAAAAAGTTATGTGTCTTAGAAATAACGACAAAAATGCATGAATTTAATTAATGTCTACTAACTAAGGGTGATACGCAAAAGAAAAAAACAACCTCCACGCGCCAGCTGCACATTTGATGAACGATTAATAAAAAAAAAACTTTCTGTAATTATTTTTGAAGATAAAAAGCATTAAATAGTAAACATTGTCACACACATTTCACACAAGGTTTGTCCAAGCTATTGCGTCGTCTATCCCCACTTTACGGTATCTCTACCGGTCCTAGCCAAGACGAAAATCTATCGGAATCGGTCGACTATTCCAGACTTAAGTCAGAGTGACAGTTTGTAATTAAAAAGAAATGTCGTATATACCTATAATATTCCAGTGTTTAATAATATAAGTTATGGGCAAGCGAAAATTGGCTTATTATAAAACATCATCAATATCAACAGTTCCGTAAGTACTAATTCTTTATACATTATGTTTCCCATCTATGGTATTCCTTTATCTATGGCAGATTCTGTGAATAAAACCGAAGCGCTGTGACACAACCGAATATCGTCTACCTCCACCTACTCACACCCCCTTGCGTCTACCCGTCCCGCGAGTAATATAAGCTGCATAAGGTTCTATTTGTTAAGTAAACGCCCCTCTTAACTTGACAATAATTAATATTGAGTAATTTTAAAAGTGTCGCCATCTAATGCAACATCACAAATATGCTATTTAAAATTAGAAATTCGCTATACCTATTTATTAACGACTTTCTCATCAATTTTCTCTAATTTAGTCAACTAGGTGCATATAATATTAACGTTGTTTTATTTTTATTTATAGTCCACATTTTAAATGCATAACTTAAAACACTCTCTTCGGAGAATAGTTTGAAAAACGAAGGCTCGCGGCGATATTTTTCGTTACAGCCGTTCCTGACCACTCTTCCGATTATTATTTCGGCACCTGCTTGCCGCCGTTCTCCACCTAAGGTCGTTAGTTTCCACCCAAACAATAAATAAAAACCAGTTGTGAATTCGATATACACAGATCATGTCGACCCGATACACTGACTGGTCCTAATTTAATTTTTAAATATTCATTTTGGCATCGGCGCGTGTTATTAAATTTTGCAGACAGCAGCGGAGTTCCATTACGGCCAATAACAGCAGTGAAGGGGCGGGTGTTGGTCCGGCTTTTCAATAATGCATTTATAAAAATGTATTTGGTTCCCATCCATATTCCGTCTTTTTTTTTTTATTATTTCTTTACTCACTTAGTTATTGCTGCAGTCACACACATACACCGTCTCATATACATATTGAATATTATCAGTTATTATTGCACCTTCTTCGTCGTGAAGACGACGAGATCTTGAACGTGATTGACACGTGTAATAACTAATATATAATAACACGACACCTGAAACACAACTACCGCTTATGTTTAGTTGATTGATTAAATTTAATAATAATGTTTATAAATTGGCCGGAGGTGAAGCAGATGTTTCATTGCATCACACGCGGACATATCGGATTTATTTACAACTGTTTTTGCGCGAAATATTTGCAAATACCCTCGAGTGCAATTCCTAAATATGGTAGCAGAAAGGAAGCGACATTTTCACGGTCTGATGTTATCGTCCTGTTTGTCTTGTAAATTCTGTCATAACAATTCGCAATTTAATTTATAATTATAGAATAGATTATAGATATGTTATCATTCTGATCATATAAATTCATGTAATTTCGTGTAAAAGAAACGTATTACTGAAGTAATAATATATTTAACGTACGGCCTAGTGGCTAAGTAGGCCAATCACTGTGAACACATTCGAATTTTTACTATACTTTGTATCACGAAGAAATAGACTAATCACGAGGAAATCACGTGAACATTTGTGACGTTACAAGGTAAAAAGCTGAAACAGTCCGAATTACACATCTATAATAATTATTTTATTGTTTATTTACCTATAATCAAGAGACATCCTCGGGTTGTTATAATAACGATAATAATGAAAGCTGGTTTGTTATAATTTTATAATAAATGTTGTAATCAAACAATCTAAATTAACCATATTTAGTATTTTCATCGTAAGATTAGGTGCACGTCTTCAATGACGTTAGCACAATGTTGTCAAACTGATACATATAAAATATAAAAAGAACAACTGTCAAATTAGAAGTATAGGTCACGAAAACCAATTAGTCTATTGAAAGTTTTTATTGAGGCTGATGCATTAATTACTAAAACAAACTAAACGATTAAAAATATGATTGTATTACAAAACAAACATTAGTTCATAAAATGATCCACTAATTTTCGATTTTCAATGGCAATTTTATCGCAAACTGTATTTATTTCTAAGCATAAAAATCGATATTTAAAAAAAGTATGATCTTAATAATTTTTTTTTTTTTAAAGATTTGTCAGAAATATATGAAAAATGAACTTTAATAATAAATAATAAATAATCAAACGCAGGAAGTAGTCAGTTATTATTATATTAGTGACAGATATTAAATACAAAAGCATAAAAAAAGTAATATTAAGTTCAATCTGACAGTTCATCTTCACTTGAACTGTCCATATTCACATTAATAATAAATTCCCCAGAATCTTCACGATCAACTGCAACTTCCCTCTCCCACCATTTGTATATTTCATTCTCTGTGTGTTGTATTGTTTTTCTCCAAGTCTCTGGTGTGACAGATTTTAAGGAATTTTGCCATGTTTGTTGTACTACACTTTCTATTATATCGTCCATGCTCTCCAATATGTCTAGCATAATAACTTTTTGTTATACCCCAAATGTGCTCGATGGGGTTAAAAATGCAGTGATATGGTGGAAATCGGTGTATCATATGACCATACTGTCGTGCAAGCTGATCTACTTCATAAACAGCGCAAGGTTTATTTCTGTAGAAAATTAAACTTTATAGATAAAGATATACGAAAACAGTTTGATGCTACTCACTTGTCAACTAATTGAAGCATTTGAATTTTCAATAAACTCTCATCATATTCAATATAGTTTTCCGTTAACCACTGTTGAATGGCAGCTTTGGTGGATGCAGCTGTGGGTGGCTTATTTAAAATTGTAGTATGGTAACTAGCATTATCTAAAACTATTGCAGATGGCCTTTCAAGATGGCGAAGCAGTTGGTGCTCAAACCACCGCAAATAGTTAGTTCGGTTCATCTCTCCATGATAGTCACCAGAGGTACTTGCAGATGAAAATACAAGGTCTGCACCATCAATAAAACCATCTGAGTTTCCAGCATGCAATACAATAAATCTAGAATATATGCATATGTAAGTAATTAATTAACTAATAGAATCAGTTTGTTACCTTTTTCCACCAATTTTTGATTTGCGAACGCTTCTTACATCCTCATCTTGCCATGATCGTGCCACCGTGCCATCTTGAAATATCCATGTTTCATCAGTAAAAACAAACTGATAATGTCCAGACTGTTTTATACGACTATATTCTGATAAAAAGTTTACACGTTTCAAAGCAATATGTGGTATTTCCATTAGTGCTCGTTTTGGATCATCCTTTTTGTAATGAAAGCCTATATTTTGGAGGACTTCCCACAATTAAGTTTGTCCACCTGTGAAAATATTCCTCTCACGAAGTACAATACCCAAGGATTTGAGAGTAGTATTTTGCTATGTAATTATTCAAAAATTAAGTGCTATTTAATACAATACATATTTTAGAAAACTTATTGTTTCTGTGCATATCATACACAGCATTTCTTATATCGCACTCAACAAAGTTGCCAACATCGACAACAGGCATCCCTTTGTCACGCTTGCGTTTGGGACTGACAAGCACATTTCCTTTTTTGACCTCGGATGAAATTTTACTTACAGTTGCCAAGCTTACACCCAAAGTTATAGATGCTCGCTGTAAACATATAAATAATTGTAGTACAGTATATGACAAAAATTTGTGCGGTTTACCTCTCGTACTGAAGATAAAGGTAATACAAGTTCATCATGGTCACGTTCTGCTTCAAACTGTGCATCTGTAGATGCAATCATTGATTTGCAACGACTACAACACGCTTTTGACATAATTGTATATGAATAAACGTCTTCTAGTTATGAAAATAACTATTTTGTAAAAAGCAGGATTAAAAAACGGCAAAAATTAATAAAGAACAATATTTGACTCGCTATAACCTAAATGACAGAACGGTATTTGACAACACTGCCCTGCTTAATTTCAGTACAGGCAACTGTTAAAAGTGCGGTAGAGTATTAAGGTTGCATTTATAAGAGATGGCGTTATAGGTACTTAGTATTTGGTATATTGGTCATTCCAAAAGTTCTGTTGATGACGTGCACCTATTCTTACGATGAAAATACTATATAATATTAACCATATTAATTAAACTTCCTTGAGGGTCCTCGATAGTGGATCTGTGAATAGTTGAAAAATAGCAGATTTTTAATGCAAGATATTTTTGTTGATTTTAAATTTGGAGAAAATCTTTCATCGTCAACTTATGAAGGATTTTGTAATCTACCCCGCTGAATAACAAACTTAGAAAAAAATTATCTGATTAAAGAAAATTAATTAATATGTCAAAATATTAAAAACCAGTTTTCTCAAAAATCCCTTGCAGCAGATTTGTTTGCTTTAGTTCACGTTAAAAATTGAATAAAAAGCTGCCCCGCTCTGCACTTATTTTTCCTTCAACTATTCTTTACTTCGTTTTAAATGTATATAAAACAAATTTAAATTAGGCAACCCACTTTACAGTGAATGTTATTTTGGTAAAATCTTTCCCGCGGTTACAAATGTGTAAATATTTGATCATAAATGAATTTTTATTCGCTTATATATTGAGTTATTATTTAAAGTATTTATTATATATTCCTCCAACATCCTTCGGTTATGAAAGTGCTATGTAACGAATATTGCGATTGCCGTTTCACTAGTGAGGAGCCTTAAATTTAAATTATTTTTCAGTCCAATGTAATACTACAAGAGAAGAGTAATTACAGAAATGTTTGCAAATTAATTTAAAACATTTTTACGCTATCATCGTAGCACATGGCGTGTATATTAATTTTTCTGTTTTTATTCAATTAATAATTTTAAAGCAAAAAACCACTGTAATATATTTTATTTCAAAATCAGTACATGTATATTTACAATAAATAATTATTATTAAGTTAAACATGAAAGCCGTTATTTGCAAATGCGTTTCATCTTCGTTAGCGTGTACGAGGCTTCGACTTTGCAAAGTTTACATTTGTTCAACCAATGATGAGAGAACATCCACGTGTTGATCACGCACTTTTGTTTGTCTATTTGTTCGTGATACAGATTATAGATGTGTATAGCTTTCGAATCTCTAGAATGAATCCTGAACAGTCAGAAAATACGAAGAAAAATGATGCATTGCGATTGGTTGATTAGTTTGACCAGATATTTATTTCAATAAATTTTTAAAAATGCTCTAGAAAAAACTCACTTTTCAAATGAAGTATGTTATTTTAGTCACGAGTTGTACTAATAAAGCCAATGACTAACGATTTTATGAAACGAGTTTCATACTATACTTTTTCTACTACAGCAAATAATGAAAATAATACAGAATTGCTTGTCTGTTGTTGCGCCACGTCATGGTAGTTTGACAGGTCGATGACTAAGCGTCAACTATCTTCAGGTTCTCTTGATGTTTGCATTTAAAAAATCTAGACCTAACTGCAGTCCGTGACTAAAGTGCCCGTTGCTAAGTTTACCCTGTGACTGAAGTGCATGAAACCACAGCTTGTCAAGGTGTGTTTAAAAAGTTACTTAACGTCATGGAAACATATGCAATGAATGGCATTTTAAACATGGTAGTAGTAAAGTATATACATATACCAACACGTTGCAGATGACATTTCCACCA
The DNA here is from genome assembly GCA_963170755.1 of Amphimallon solstitiale. Classification (NCBI taxonomy): domain Eukaryota; kingdom Metazoa; phylum Arthropoda; class Insecta; order Coleoptera; family Scarabaeidae; genus Amphimallon; species Amphimallon solstitiale. The sequence continues at coordinate 241,568,912 of OY720675.1, read as the reverse complement.
TGGGGATTATGCTGATTATTAGGGCGCGGACACGAACGGTTGATGACTCATCGCCCATGGGCGCACTATTGAAATGTTGTATTTTTAAAGAGGTTTTAATTTTATTTATATAATTGGATAACAAGTGGCTGGTGCTCAATAAAATACAAAATACCTTATTATTTGTTCATTTTGTAGTTCAAGTCGAGTAAAGGGGTATTAATATTTACTACCAATACTTTCTCAAGGTTCACTTGGGATACTTTTGAAATTATTACTAGCCACATCTAATGTGGTTAATCCGTCTTTCAATTTGAGATTTCAATTTTTTTAATTTGAGATTCTATTTTCAAAATATGTGATTAGTTTAGGCAAATTTCCAAAGTGTTCCTGAAGGAATAACAATGGATTTTTTTAATTGGAATTTGTGTTAGGTTTTCACCGGAAATGCACTAAGCTTATTTTTTTTAAAAATAACTCTCCCTATATATTTTTGGATTTTCTAGTACTGCTTTAAATTGCTTATTCAACATTTTTTCTTATTCAAAATTGAGCGAAAAGTTTTTCAGTTATTATTTTTTTTGGACATTTTTGACCGAAATGTGTTAAAAAAAATCATATTCGCATTATTTTTTAAACAAAAACGTTAATTTTGGTGGCGCGTGTATCCAAGAAAGTTCTGCATCATTTGGTATAAATTGCACTCGACAATACCTCAAAAATCTTTGTTTTTTCAAATCCCATTTCAGGATATTTTCACATAACAGGGTTGTTCTGTTCGCTCAAATATTCGTTTAACCAATGGGAACGACCAACTGCGTGTGTCAACTGTCAAAGAAAGTAAAGGTTAAACCCAACTATTCCAAAAGTCTTAATTTTGCTGACTACTATATTTTCAGCTAATTTTTTAATTCTAGTAATGTTCAGTTGAAATATTTGTTTTCAATTTACTTTGCCTGATTGCTGTTATTCATTCATTTGGTTAAAGCTTTTTAGGATAGATTGCTGCAGCCTAAAAACGTAATTTAAATAACCTAAAAAATTATTAACCAAAGCAACAACAAACTAAAAACAAACAAGTTTCATCAAATAATATGTTTAAAATAACCAATATTCTGTGCAATGCACATGCGTATTCTGTTTTCCTAAGAAGGACCAACGTTATGTACAATTTTGATGAAAGGGGGGGGGGGGTTCATCGGTAAAAAACAAAAAATTGAGAAAGTCAGGCTGTTCTTCTTATATATCTACTGCCCATTTACAAAAATGTAAAGGATTCTGAAAATATCTTTCATCTAACTCCTGTGTCAATTTAGTATGATATGGATGAAATTTATGTTTGCTAATCACTCGGGATACTGAAGTTTGATTTGTATCTAACTGACGAATAACTTTTCTAGTAGTAGTATGGGAGTCTTCGACTAGACTCGCACGTACCATAAACTTGCACCAGTTATTGGTTTTGTCAGCTCTTTTCTTTCCATATTTCATAATTCCAGTCCTGTCAAACCGCTCCCTAACACTTTCAGAGACCTCCGTCTTCGGATGTCTTCTATCAGGGTATCACTGTGCATACAGTCTGCTTGCTAACAAAGAATTTCTTTCAGATTCACCCAAAATGAAAGTCATTTCTATTAACTCTTCATGAAAATAATTCATTTTGATGGTAACGAATAGAGATGCTCCCATAAATTTGACATAAACGTTTACACACTTTGTTTGACAGTTAACTCAGGCAGTCGAAACTTTCAATTTGCTGAACGAATATAGCACCCAAATATTCGTTCAAATTTGTTGAAAACTTCGGGAAGGGCTTTGAAAAAACAACGTTTTTTGTGGTATTGTCGAGTGCAGCTTATAGCAAATGATGCAGAATTTTCTTGGCTACACGCACCAGCAAAAATATTTTTTTTATTTTAAAAAGCATGCGAATATGATTTTTTTCCTGAACACGTGTTTTGGTCAAAAATTTCCAAAAAAATTTAATAACTTAAAAACTGTTGGCTCAGTTGATTAGAAAATACAAAAATATATAAAGTGAGTCATTAGAAAAATAAGGGTGCATTGGGGCTGATGGGCTGGGGGTTGATGCTCTGAGGCTTTGTATTCCTTTCCTGTTACCAATATTTACATATCTAATCAATTTCTGTCTGAGTTGCTCCGTTTTTCCGTCTGTCTGGAAGAAAGCTTTAGTTACTCCTGTGCCTCAGGTTTGTGCCCCTAAGGAGTTTAAAGACGTACGTCCTATTAGTGTGCTGCCTGTGTTGTCCAAGGTTTTTGAGAGGGTTGTGGGTCAGCAGGAATATCTCGAGAAGAATAACATTTTGCCGCAATTGCAGTCCGGCTTTCGGAAGCGTCATAGCTGTGTCACTGCCTTGCTGAAGGTTACTGATGATATTATGGCTAATTTAGATAATGGTAGGGTTACTATACTAGTTTTGTTGGATTTCAGTAGAGCATTCGACACTATTGATCATTAATTACTTATTGCAATTCTACATTTTATTGGCCTGGGGAGAGGTGCGGTGGATTTGTTGAGTAATTATATATCCTTCAGGAAACAATCGGTAAGGATGAATAATAGTTTCTCTGCCTACAAAAATGTGCGCTCTGGTGTACCGCAGGGTTCGGTTTTGGGTCCTCTGCTTTTCTCTATCTACTCTTCTCAGCTGCATACTTCACTGCGTCATGCCCAGTTCCACTGTTATGCTGATGATACGTAGGTCTATATTTCTTGCCGGCCAGATGAGATTGTGCAGACCTGCGAAGTACTGTGTGCTGACCTCGATAGGCTTGCAGATCTGTCCGGGCGTCATTCCTTATATCTGAATCCTTCGAAGTCTACTGCTATGCTTTTTGTAGATAGGAACGTTAGGTTTAATATTAATGATGTTATGGTTAGGATTCGTGGTGTTGATGTTGGGTTAGTGGATGAGTCAAAAAACTTGGGGTTGATAGTGGATCACAGGCTAAACTTTAATGCGCATGTCTCCAAGTGCATTCAACGAGGATACAATGGCTTAAGGTTGATTTATCCACATCGGAAGGTCCTTAATAAAACAATAAAAACAATGCTATGTGAATCTCTGGTTTTAGCACAGGTAAATTATGGGGATGTTATATATGGTCCTTGTTTACGTCAGAGAGATGTTTATCGTGTGCAAAAGCTGCAAAACTCGTGTTTGCGCTTTATTTTTGGCATTAGGAAATATGACCGTATTACTCATAAGTTGAGAGAGGTCCGCTGGCTTAATATGGAACAACGCAGATATTTGCATAGTGCTTGTTTATTTCACAATATTATTATAACTCGCTCCCCTACATATCTCTATAACAAAATTACATTCAGAACTGATGTTCATAATTTAAATTTGAGATTTAGGGGCCTGCTGACGCCGCCAATTCATAAACTTACCCTTTACAGTAAGTCGTTCAGCTGCAATATTGTAAAAATTTACAACTCCCTACCCAGTTCTTTAAAAAGTATGTCGCCTGCTTCATTCAAAGTTAACTTGAAGCGACACCTGCTCCAATTGCTGTGACCTGCGCGTTTGTGTGTCCACCTATCTTCATTCTGTCATTTATTCAGATTTGTATTTATTAGGTTATTAATATTATTAATACATTTATTATTTTGTTGTTATGCTTTGAGTTGCTATTTCTAATGCATGACTATACTTGTATCTAGTTTAGTGTTTTTGTGTGTATGCCTGTGTTATAATTAGTATTTATTCTCACTATGATTTGTTAGGTTAGGTTAATGGTTAAGTTGAACAGCAATAGCTGAACTTCGCCATCTGGCACATATATATGTATATATGTTTTGTGTCAATAAAGTTTATTATTATTATTATTATTATTATTAAGTTCAATGCATTTCCGGTGAAAACGGAAGTGCGTTAAAGCTGAAAGTATTTTAAGAATATGCGCCCCCAGAAACCATGAATCTTTAACTAATTGTTTTTTCTTTTATTTAATACACAAAAGAGCAATCGAAGAAGCGGCCACTAGCGACTCATCCTGTGTATATTATAAGCTCCACAGGCCTTCGCGGTCCTCGGCCTTATTTTTTCCACTATTCTTTACCACTTCTTCCATTCCTTCACTCTTTCCCTCCAGTCGTCAATGTGTCCTCCTTTATATCCTTTACCACTTCCTGTTGCCACTTTTTCCTTGGACGATCTCTTCTTCGTTTACCACCTTCTCCTCTGTGTAACGCTTTCTTCCCAATTATCTGTTGTTCCTTGGGAGAGATATGTCCCAACCAACGAGCTCTTGGTGGTCGAATTGTTTGTGTTATATTTGCTACTAACTCAGTTTGTTTTTTGTCGCAACCTGTTATCCTTCTCCCTAACTTCTCCAAAACATTTTATAAGTACTTTCCTTTCTCAGATTTTAAGTTTTTCTTTGTTTGGTTTTGATATTACCCATGTTGTGCTTTCTTATAGTAATGTTCGCCGAATTATTCGCTCACCAACTGCTATATTCTCTCTTACGATGTGTTTTTCAGTTTCTTTCCCTCCTTGACCTTTTCTGGTTACTGTCACACCCAAATATTCTAACTGCTTTACTTTTTGGAATTTATATTCTGTTAAGGAAACTTCCTATTTTGAAAGTACCATAAATAAAACTCAATTTCAGTTCAAATACACATTTATTTATTTTCAGTGTGCGCCGATATTTCGGGGTCGCTCTGCATCGAAAATAAGATATACAGCATCATATATACATATGAATCGTTTGAGGAGCTATGGACCCCTATGTATGTGCAGATGCCAGACATTGCGTACGGTACGCATACATAGGAGGTCTTGCATCGCCTTCAATGTACGGTCGTGTACTCGGGCCGACAGACAATAAACTCGGCCGCTGAGACTGTATACGCCCGAAGGTCGCTCCGCATCAGTATTCTCACAATATTTGTAAGTAAAAAATACATTAAGTGACAATATAATTAAAAGTTAAAAAAAATACATTACAAAAATATAATAACTCAAAAATAAAGAACAACATTCATATATAAAGCAAGAAACAATAATATAAAATAAAATAAAATAAAATAAAAGATGTTAAGTTCTTAACATATTCTTTTGGTCTGATTTAAATCTGGTATATCTATTTTTGTCTGTCACTTCCGCTCTCATTCCCATATACTTCTCATTCACCTGTTATCCTTATTTTCTTGCTTCTTCCACAAATTGCCCAAATGCTTTCTCTAGTTCTCTCTTTGACTTCAATAATATGGTCCCATCATCTGTGAATGCAGTGTCATCGTATAATATCGATATAAAATTATTTCTTATTTTTTTAATATTTTTTTTTATATAGATATAAAAACAATAACTTTTAAATTCAAACACTATTCTTAATTATGCGTCACTCTAGAAAATTTATGAACTTGTGACATTAACAGCTCGAGAACCGAACACCGTCCGAAGAATTCGACGAGAATATTAAATGAAACATTAAATTAACGCCGATCTCCTTACGGAATACGTAACAACGGTCAAATACGGTATTAATTGTGTATGTGTCCTCTTATCGCACCAAGAGAGTTGTTGTTGTTAATTAGACTTCCTGTTGATTTGTTTCCGAAACACAGCTGTGGTGGTGTTACGTCGGATTTGTACGGCCGTAAGACCATTAGCTCTGCAATGAAAATTAATCAAAAACAAATTTCCAGATTGATATCTCGAAAAACAATGTTTCATTTCGATTAAATAAAAAAAAAATAATACCGTAATCGCCGCTTTTAGGTGCCTACTGCAAAATGACCGGTAATTTTGAGAAATGGCCAATTATTCGATGGGAAAAAATTGAAAATAATCTGTCATTTTTATGTATTGTAATAATCTGGGATGAGTTATGTTTATCCCTCAACAATGAAATATTATATGAAAGGTGGTCAGTAGTACAAACCTAACTCATATAAGTTTCAATGCAAAAAAAAGAACACAAAAAATATAGGACTTGAATTTTTTAATATTTTCAAAAGAAGTACTACAAAAGATTTTGCAAAGAAACATACTGGTTGTGTTATTGTCTAAAAGAATATTCAGCTGTGCCAGGTACTGCACTTATATCCTTAAGAACGATACAGATATACAGGGTCCTGCAACGAAGCGGGGACGGAAGATTACATGATTATTTGAAAGTTAGTCAAATATTTAGTCATCGGATATTCTTGCGCGCCATCAAGCGCACGTTTTAAAAATATTTTGGTTTATACAGGGTGTTCCAGATGGAAATGCCAGACTAAAGTTGCTTTTTTTTTAAATGGAACACCCTGTATATTAATAGATAAAATGATCCATGCTTGAAAGCTGGTTACATCGATATAATGCTCTATGGCTCTAAAGTTGATAGTTTCTGTGTTAATAATTATTTTACTTGATAAATTAATACATTTCAGTAGGCTTTTCTGCATAAGGAAAAACAAAAGATCCGAAACCAACAGAATAGAATATTTTTTACTAGTATTGCTACGTTAAATAAATTTTGTAACTGTTTGCGAGTGTTCACAATTTCGCAAAATCGAAGAAATCTCGTAATTTTTAAATAGAACAGCCTGTATATCAGTTAATTTTAAATTAAATTTCATTTCAGAAACATGTAAGACGTTAATACTGTAAATGTGACTATTACTGAGCTACTGTCATTTTTTGATATGCTTTTGTTAGTTTTTGCAAAAAAGTCAATTTTTTCAAATGGAACACCCTGTATATTATTTAATTTTTGAATTTCTTATTAAATTTTACATCAAAAATATGTAAGACGTTAATACTTTAAAAGTGACTATCACCGAGCTATTGTCTCTTTTTGATATAATTTTGTCAGTTTTGTGGTTTTAATTAATACAGTATAGTACTGACAAAATTATATCAAAAGGAGACAATGTATCTGTTCCCGTGTTCAAGGCCGGCGGAGTGTATCTCGCTGACCCACTGTATCATGTACGCAATAGATGTTTCGAGATATCGACTTTCTCTGATGCTTTGAAAACAACTGTGATATGTCCGGTATAGTCCTGTGAAGTTGGCAACCGAATTTGCAAAAATGATATTTTATTGGAGTTCCAGGTATACCGTAGTCGACTAGTTTTAATTTCTGTTTATACTTCTATCCCATGCAGAAGATGATCTTTTAATATGCAGCCATGCCTGCTTGCCAACAGTGGTGGGAGAACCGACGCAGTGTCGGGGGATCCTCACATTTCATAGAAGCGTTTGCCGAGATTACTTGGCAGCCTAGCTATACGATGGTGTTTTGCCAAAAGGGCGATTACACCATTTCGTTGTTTTGAGAAAATTGGAGAAAACTGTTCTGGAAATATATGGGCGACCAAATTGAAAAAAATTGTACTCAAACCTTTCACATTAATAATCAAATGAATAAGTAATCAAAAAATACAAAATTAAATGTACTGTTAGTCTAAAATTTAATTTTTTTTAAATTTAATTACGAGCCAATTTTAGTATTCGCTCTGTCCGACTAGACATAATTAACAATTTTTCGTATCCTATCGCATACGCACCATACAAACAACGAACAAAACTATTTTTAGGTTATGTTGCCTATAGCAAAGCAATGCACGTTCGCCCTTTAGACGATTTGGCTTTGTTTCATTCGTCCTTTTGAACGGATTGTTCTGAACACATTCGCCCAAATGAAAATTGTATTTTTGATTACCAACACCTTATTTTCCACCAATTCCATTTGCCAACATCATCTTACATTAGGTACTGATATTTTGGTACATAAAGCTCAAAATCGTAAAATTGGCGCGTTCGCCCTTTTGGCAAAATACCGTCGATATGTTTATCTTTACTTTATTTCGTCGTGCTCTTTTGCTCTTTCTGCTTTCGTATCAGAAATTAAAATTTGTCGACTACGGTATATGCAATAGTTCTAGAGTACTTTGAGGAAAATTTCAAGAATACTGCAGAATATAGCGAAGAAATGACAAACACCGATAATGAGCTTAGCAGCCAGTTTTGAGAAAAACAGAGCGTTTTAGACATACTTCCACACCTCGACCATAGCCATAGAGTTCTCTAACAATTCAGCAAAAAGTTCTGCAAAAATTAAAATTTTGCAAAAGAATGTTAAATTTTGAAAATCGCACAGTTCTCGTTGGGACTCAAATTTTGTAGTTCTAGCAAGATTTCCAAACAGAACTGTTATGCATTTTTTTAAAAATTATAAATTAAGCGTTTTCTTTCTTCGATATTAAATTTCCTATAAATTATTAACTCTACAAAAAATATTCTTTGAATTTTCAACTTTACAGAAAAACGTTATTAGGATTAAAGTTTCAACGGGTACTGCAATCAGAACTATTGTGCGATTTTCAAAATTTAACATTTTTTGCAAAATTTTTATTTTTGCAAAACCTTTTGCAAAATTGTTAAATAACTCTTAGAACTATGGTCGTTGTGCAGAAATATGTCTAAAATGCAATGGTTTTCTTAAAAGTGGTTGTTAAGATCATTATCGGTGTTTGCCATTTTTTTGCTAAATTCTGTAGAACTCTAGCAATTTTGCGCAAAGTACTTTAGAACTATTCCATCGGAGTTATCTATCGGTAACTCCGATGAAATATTATATTTTATTCGGTTGTCAACTTCAGACTGCATATTGTTTAATAATCTCTGAAGTTGACAACGTAAAATATGTAATAATCAGAAACAAATCTGCTACTGGGATAGATGCATTTAATAATTTTTGCTCATAATCAGTTTCAGTTTGCCAAAATTTTCTCAACGCCATCCATGCCTAAAACAAGTTGACCAGGGAAATATTTCGCTTTATGTACATCGTTCGTAACATAAGCGCATTCTATTACATTGGATATTGGAATCCCCTTTCATGCCTGTAATACAATTAAATCGAATCTAGCACCAGTGAAGCCATATAAAGATGTGCAGATCCAGCACCACCTTTTGCTTTGACAACATGGGTACCCGCCTTTTGAATATTCTTCCTCAGCGTTTCTAATTCCTGTTGACCGAAACTTACAGATGGGTTACATTTAGAGATAATTAGACAGATAGTTTACCCGGAATGCCCACCAATAACGGGGCAATATACTTTCATGGGATCCAAGCCCTTGAGATTACCAATAAAAGAACTCGTGCGTAATAAGTCCAATGTAGAAATGCCGAATACTTTCTTTGGGTCCAATTTACCTGCTTTCTTCATGATTGTGAAAAGATCGGAACACAACTATTCACTAGATTTGTAATAATATGAACTAAAGAATTCGGATAGGCTTTAACTATAGCGGCAGCACTTTCTTTGATTAAATTCGCATTTGCGCTGAAAAGGTCATCTCTGGTCATGCCGGTTTTTCTAGGAACTCCACCAGGTATCGTAACCATATCGGCTCCTTTCTTTGCATTTTCGATTTCTCCAGTACCAGTGAAAGGAGTAATTTTAACATTTGTATTTATGTGCTATATTTCCATGGCCACCTTTCTTTTTCGTTGTGTCGTACATACTAACTTCATTAATTAAATCGGGTCTCTCCTTCAAAAGTAAGACCATGGAAGCGCCAATTCCACCTGAGGCTCCTATCACTGCAACTTTCAAAGAATTTACCTTACTTGTGCCAAAGTTTCTTAATATCAAGTGATTTATTTTGATTTGTCTTTCTACAGCTCTCACAAACATATTTAGACGATTCTATTTGTTATTGACGTTTATTATTATTATTTTTCTTTTATTCCTTTTCTTATAAAGTAATATTCTCTGTTCTATGTAAAACTTATATATATTTAGTTTTAATCTCAATTTGCTTTATTTTATAAAGGTACAATTAATTAGAACATGTATATATCTCTGTATAAGTGCTTACAGTCATTTTATTACTTCATAATCGTAAAATAATGTATATTTAAAATTAAATCTGGAAAGACCAATAGGGACATCGGTCTCCTAATGTAATCTCTTTCGTAGAAACTCCTATATTGTCCGTTCTAGAAAATCGGGAAAATGCTTTATCTAAATTACCATTTATTTTCTTTCTTTTATTAACATCATGTAATTGTAGTACTTAAAAATTCATAAACATTTGCCGGATTTCAGAATTGTAGATATTCTGTAATTTAAGAAACCCGTAAACGCACAGCAGGGCTCATATATTTATATTAGATAATTGTATTGCTATTTGCTCCTTCCGAGAACCTTTAATGAAACTTACAACCCATTAATGTTCGGTTTTTCCAGACAACAATAGAGGAGGTACGGTTTTGTGAACTTACCACCCTACTCTAAATACTGAATTTGTTTGTAACAGAAAATTGAAATCAGTTTATCAACGAAACTCAACTTGTTAGCAGTTACGTACGGTTCAACTTGCCCAATGCAAGAAGCCTACTTTTTTCGCATTGTTATTTTATTTAATTGTAAATACAGTTGTATATAACAGTGTAGTGTTATTTCATTTGTGAATAACCACGTATATCCTAAATTCAGTGAGGAGTTATTCTTTACTACTTCTAAAACAAGAAGATCCATGTGAAAGAAAAACGATGCAAGTCTTTCAAAACAGGAAGACTCATCACTATTATTACTTATTATCATTATTATTTCAGCTGTAGCATTTTCAACAAGTTTCTTAAAATTCCATTACTTTTGTCGGTATCCACGTGGCGAATGCTGACGTCACGCCACACACATACAGTCGAGCAGATATTTTTTACTTGGCTATGCGCAATTTGATTATGAACACATAGTAAGCAAACCACCGTAGTAAAAAGAAACAATTGTAATTCAATTCTGAAGAATATAGTCGCATAAGCAACAAAACCTCAGACACGGCGAAACCCCAAAGAAAATTGCAATATTAATTATTTACTATTAAAAAAAACATCTCACTAGCAGCTTATATAACTGTGTTTGACATATTTCTACCAATCGCTTTGTTTGTTCTGTTTGTTAAAATGTGGTCAAAATTCTGAATCCTCCAAGATGAATTTACTAACCATGTGTACTTAATATAAAAATTTCATATTTATTTTACCTCTAAAACCCTATGGTCTGTTTTATTTTTTCTCCTACATGAAACGTGAAGAGAAATTCAAACGATAAATTGAATAATCCTTTGTTCTCTTCTCTTTACAAAACCTGATCGACTTACTGCAACAAACTATTTCTCAACGTTAAATAGCACGTACACAGTGGACGGCCCAGCGAGAATTTATTTCACAGCAAGAGGATTTTCCTTCCTCTTCTGACATACGACTTTTCTTACAGTACAATGACAGATGCGAGTACGCAAAGTTTAATATCTATAGCCGAGGGGGATGTCCCGCTAGCAGATACAAATTCTATTAATTATTTCGCGTAATTATTAAAATCGAGAGCAACAATAGCGGGAACGGTACGTGACGATAAGTAAATCCTATCCATTGGCCTCGTCTTGGGGTGTCCTTTTTGTTAAAGGCTGTTCTCTATTTATTTTTTTCTCCTTTCATAATTTAATATTTGAATCGAAAAGTATTATTATTTGATTATGTTGATCTATAGAAATACTGTTTGACTAATAAAAAGATGTACCAAATTGATAATGACTTACATTCAATCAAGAAATAAGCGATTCAAGCTGTGTATTGTATAGTACAACGGTCGATCGTTTTTCAGGTTATACTGAATGAATAGAAATACTGCAGGTGACTACATACATATATAAATCATATATTAAATAAGAAATTATTTTTCTCCTATAGAAATACTATCGCTCAAAAGATTACTGAAATAATTAATAGACAGAAATAGACAAATGTCAAGCAATCATAATGCTCTATAAATTTATGGAATATCTAATAGGCGATTCATACTACTGTTTAAATGCGTATATACTCTCTACTAATGCATAGTTAATGTTATATGTATATAAGGCAACTTGGATTTTACAAGTATTATCAGCCCTGCAAATTATTTGCAAAATAAATTGTCTTCTGATATGGTTCAAAACGTGTTATAATTTCGTAGGATAACTAATTAAAAAACATTTTTTAGGACGTTAGTATATTTGTTCGATGGTCTCTAGAGCCTTACGCAAAGAACGCAAGCCACTACATTGAGCTATTGATATAAGATTGGCTATTAGTAAGCTTCGACGTAGTATCACTCTTTACCAATATACAAGTTGCGAAAGCACTAGAGACCATCGAACAAATATACCAACCTCCATACACATAATGAACCTGGTGAAACATTGCCTGACAAACATCTGCTTTATCTACGAAGATCAACGTTATAGACACCGCTGTCACCAGTCATAGCGAACCCCTTCGTGGAAGACTTAGAGAAAACAGCACTAAGGACGACCATCCACAAACCCAAACTCTGCCTACGCTACGTCGATGATACTTTCGTGATCTGGACAAATGGAAAAGACCACCTCGAGAGATTGACATTATTTTTATTTAAAATAGTGAATTTATAACTGGCTTCCATATTAATAAATTAGTTTCATTTGTCTGCTCTGAAATTGTTCCTGTCAAAGTGAGTTTGCAGTGGCATTGAGTCGTCGCCTGTAGATCGTGCTCTGGCTATGTCGGTTGCTGAGACGATCCTATTATAATTTAAATATTTAGTAGTGACGCTGGTAGTTGAACTAAAACGAATAATCAAAAATAATACAGATCGACGTGGGAATATCTGTGTAAACATTTTGCTTACACACACTGTAAAAAGAATATAATTCGTAATTGTTGGATCATTTTGTGATTCTTATTAAGTATTTAAGGAGAAATAACACAAAAAGGTAGTACATGATTACAACCAATTCATCGAAATAAGAGCCACCAGCCTGGGACACGATCATCATGAACCATCATCAGAATGTTTGATTAACAATTTGATTAAATGGTGTATTTTCAAACATATCCCATCAAATGATTGAACGCTGACCCTACTTCAAACTTTCTAATGACAAATTATTTAGTAGTACCTAGTAAGTGTTGAATTAGGCTGGAATATTTACTTTAATAAATTGAATAGTTACAAAACAATTGTCATTACATTGGAATTTGATTCGACTGTCACCTAGTAATAATAATATAAATCATAGTTTAAGGTAATTGTCTAGTATATAGGTAAAACTAAAATGGATCTGATAGCACTTTTCTCATTAATATTTTAGTCATTTCGCTCTATAAAATTTGTAATTTCATATCTTTTTGTGTGAAGGTCTATAATAAATATCGATGGAGTTTAGAAACATGAACCATGAAATATCAGACAGATGTCAGGGTGTTTACCTTTTTTTTTTTAATAATTGTCATCATGAAAGCAGTTCAGATTTCATCACGAACTGAAATCGATTGTTCGTTTTGACGTTTTATAACCTGCAATTAAATTTTTGTGAAATTGTCAATATTAATCAAAAGTCAGATGGATTTTTTCTGACAATTCTGACGTTTCCTGTAACATTTAAGCCACCTAACGTGAATGTTGAGTTGACCAACATTTCGCGTATGCTCTAGTTAAGTATATCGGTGTTAAAATACTAATAGATGAGTAAAGATGGCTACACCCTTTAACTGTTACTTAATTTTATTTTAATAATATACTATGTTCACCAATTTTGATCAGCATCTGTGGCGTAATGCTTAAGTTATTATAAGGAAGGGATGCTTTTGTGTAATAAAGTATGATGTATGATAAATTTTTAAATCGCATTGTCTTTATATGTAGTAGTAGTTCCATTTTTAAAATAGTAATTTCATTACCCTTTAAATCGTTAAATTAAAGGTGATATGTATACATGATGTATTCGTTTCTTTGAATAACAATTAACGTAAGGCTTCCGGGGCAATATTCAATAGAAATAAATTTATAAGACGTTTTTTGCAAATAATCAAGATCATCAGTGCTCCATAATGTTTGTCATAAAATGTCGATATAAGTCATCAATTACCATTAGAATATCCGACGATTTCAATATTAATTTGAGAACACTGGAACTTTTCAATAAATTGACTTAACTATGACAGTAGTCAAAATGATAAACATTACTGCAGCACAAATTAAAAACCCATCCAAAAATAACATTTACGATGGAAATAGAATCGAACAACCGATTACCATTCCTCGACGCTTTGGTCAAGTAAAAAGAAAATGGGAAGTTAAGTCATACGGTATACCGGAAATCCACACACAGAGACCGATACATCAACGCACAGTCTCACCACCACGCAGGTCAGTTACAATCAGTAGTGAAAACCTTAGCGACAAGATTGCAGAAATTAACAGATGAAGATAACATCACACAAGAAATGGACAAACTCCACAAAGCACTCCAGCGGAATGGGTTCGGTGAATCAACTATCAACAAAGCATCCAAACAGAAACGAACAACACCACAAGAGGAAAAAGAAAAATCAATTGCCCAAACCTACTTACCCTATGTTAAATGCACCACCGACAAAATATCCAAAATCCTACGAAGACACAACATTCAAAGCGGACAGAAAAATCAGCACAGTCCTTCGGACTCCTAAAACAAGAATACCATTACCATTACGAAATTCCGTGTCTCAATTGTGAATAAATGTACATCGGACAAACAAACAGAAGAGTAAATTGTAAGAAGAGACGAACTCAAAAATTCCGTTAGAAAAGGCGAGAAAACTTCATATTTGGACCAACATCTAAAAGAAACATCCCACACGATAGACTTCAGTAATACCAAACTATTAGCGAACATCGAACATACGAAAACCAGAATTATCAGGGAACAACAGCATGGAAACCAGCCGATACACTCCAACCACGGGCCTAACGACACGGAGCCATGCACACACTCATCCAAGGGTAATCAACCAAAACGCAAAGGAGCATATAATCACTATCCGAACTCCGACAAAGTCAATTTACGAATAACAAGAAGCAGAAACGGACAGTTACCGCAGACCTGAAGATGCCAAGTGTGATTTTGCCGAAACGTCGTCCAGGAACCAGAAGATTACTCTCCTGTGGCCAAATGCCTATATAGAAATAAAATCGTTAGGTTATTGAATTTATTTTCAGGTATTGAATGCTGTAAAAAGATGGTCGTATGTAAGGTATTATTACATTCGGCATAGAGGAAAACCTAGTACTGGTTCAGGAGGAGAATCAGCCAAGAAGAGGTTTGAACTGCTATCATTCCTGGATAGCACACCTTTATCACAAAGAAGCTCAATTACCAATGTTCTTGGAGATGACCTTCAAGAAAGTGAAATTACGGAACATACACGTGCTGAAGAGGATGTCAGTAAAGATGAACTTGGAAGAGAAAAGAAAAAGAAAAAAACGTCAAACTCTGAAGAACGACTGCATCTACTGAAAGGAATAGCTCAGCGAAATGTAACTGCTGCGCAAAATGAATTTGATGAAACAGACTTGTTCTTCAAGTCTATGGCAAAAATTGTAAAACAACTTCTTCCGTGTGAATTATGGATGCAAATTTCATGTTAGTTGGTAATGCTGAATTAAGAAATATTTCAAATGCGTCAAGGCAAACCCATCGATCATCAACACCGAGTTCAACACAAAACACTAGCTTCCCAATTAATATGATATCTCCAATAACTAATGAAATAAGTCACCAGCGACAATTGTATTACTTTTCAGACACAAGTATGTCTACTGCAAACGAGTCGCGTCAAAACAACGAGTTATCAAAACAAAGCCCTCCACCAAGCACCACCAGTAATAATGATCAGAATTTTTACTTGCTCCAGCATCAAATGAAAAGTGCATTTTCGTCTTAAATGATGACGGACAAATTTATTTCAATGTATGACATTAATAATAGATTTTAAAATTATTATTATGAAGATATGATTATGTTGTTTGTGCTTCATGTACTTACCTTACAAATATACATAACTTTTCTTCCAGGCGTATTGGCTTTTGATATCTATTAAATGGTTTAGAAGTTATTTCTTATGTGATTTAGTACACAAACAAACAACGCTGGTGTTAAGCGAAAGTCGAAAGTATTGTCTGAATTTTTCTTCGTTGCAGTACAGATGACGCATTAAAATTTCAAATGTACCCTCTGTGGCATGATTTTTAAATATATCACTCTCTTCCGATGACTCCTCATCTTCCAAATATAGTAATAATGCTATATCTAGATCGTCCATTTTCCACCGCAATCGAATCACTTGACCGTTGCCGGCTTTTCTAAGTTTACATCTCTGAACGGCCTTTTTATTACGTCCGCCGCTTCACGTCACATTTCGGGCGCTAGATAGAGGCACCGCTTTCTTAGGAAACCGTAGCTTAAGCAGTGGAAACGTGGAAGAAAACCAGGAATCCAGTGACAACACATACTACCATTCTCGCGGAATCCTGAAAGAAAACATATACCGTAGTCGTCAAATTTTAATTTCGGTTTGTACTTCTATCCCATGCAGAAGATGACCTTATAATATGTAGCGATGTCTGCTTGCTAACAGTGGTGGGAGAGCAACGCAGTGTCGGGGGACCCTCACGCCTTACATTTCATAGGAAACGTTTGTCGAGTGTACTGTCTTGGCAGCCTCGCTTATGTTTATCAATACTTTCTCATACCACGTATAAGAAAGTTAAAAGCAAAAAAAGTAAATATTAACAAGGATACATAAGACCAAGTAACAATTATTAATGATTAAAATTTAGGAGACATCGAGAATTTATAATGGTAAAGCAAAGTAATAGAAAATGACAATTGCAAACTGACGAAGATTCAATTGGATTTAAGACAAGCATATTTTGCTAATTATTGAAATTTGAATGAGAAATTATAATTACATTAGTAGAATCAGTGTTTTCCAGAATTTAATGTGATGGGGTTACTGTATCTACCACGATTTACATTCTACTTGTGCTAACTACGCAAACTGGATGTCGCTTGACTGTAGTTTGACGGAAAGTAAGGATGTTACAAGGAAATGATAGAACATACCTATATAACATATTGAGAAATGCGTTATCGAAAGAGGGGAAGGACCGATTTGTGCATACCTTGTATTCGTTATATTTCGCGAGGGCCGGAGATTGCTGTTTATTCTCAATCAAGAACATTGGTGAGGTTGGGAGTGAGGCACATGAAAGGAAAGGAGAGGATACGGTAATGCCTGCGTTCCCTGTACACAAATGACTGTCTAAAAGTTCACTAGTGAGTTTGCTCCATCCACATTGCGTTATCTTTAGCGAATTGAGTTTGGATTAATATACTTTTGCTACATTCCCCTTACCATTCTGAGTTACTTCACCGTGAGGACATACTTAACATGTACAAACTAAATTCACTTACATTTTATGACGTTGATGGTAATTTAACATCGAAATTTACATATAAAATTTTGCATAACATTACATTTCATTCATTAAACAAGCAATTTAAAACAACCATTAAGAGGGGCGTTTACCAACAAATAGAAACTTATGCAACTTATATTACTCGCGGGACGGGTAGACGCAAGGGGGTGTGAGTAGGTGGAGGTAGACGATATTCGGTTCTGTCACAGCGCAGGAATACTATAGATGGGAAACATAATGTATAAAGAATGAGTACTTACGGAACTGTTGATGTTGTTGATGTTTTATAATAAGCCAATTTTCGCTTGCCCATAACTGTTATATTATTATACACTCGAATATTATAGGTATATATGACATTTAAATGCGATTGACAGTTTGTAATTAAACTGTCACTCGCATTTAAGTCTGCAATAGTCGACCGATTCCGATAGATTTTTGTCTTCGCTAGGACCGGTAGAGATACCGTATAGTGGGGATAGACGACGCGATTAGCTTGGAAAAACCTCGTGTAAAATGTGTGTGACAATGTTTACTGTTTAATGTTTCTTATCTTTAAAAATAATTACATAATTTTGATTTTTTCTTTATATCGTACATCAAATGTGCAGCTGGCGCGTAGAGGTCGTTTTTACTTTCTTATACGTAGTATAAGGAAGTATTGTGATAATGAAAATTTTCGACCTTGAGATTTTTGCAGATGTCCACGTTTTGAAGTCCCCTGATACCAAAAAAGTGGTTTTTAAAAAATGTCTGCCTGTCTGCCTGTCTGTGTGTCTGTGTGTGTGACCACGATAGCGGTCAAACCGCTACAGATATCAATTCCAAATTTTGTATTTACGAATATAATCTCCCTCTTGAGAACTGATTAGATTTTGAGCAAAATCAGCAGACCGGAACTAGTAGTTTACTTCAGTGAAAAAATCGAATTTTGCCAATATTTCGTCAACTACTAAGTTTAAACAAATTTATAAAGAATTCATATGTACTTAAAATTGAAATTGTGAACAATTTTATTAAAAAGGTTTTTCGAAATTCCTACCGGAAGTAGGTCTTCTACTCTTATCGAAAATCAGTTTCATGCTTTTTAGACAGGTACGCTACGAATATAAAAGTATTTAGAACTTAATTTCCAATATCTTTTGTATAAATGAAATTTCAAAATTCGGACCGGAAGTAACACTTTCATACGAATAAGAAAGTCGTGTGGTGGCCACACCTCATTTTTTTTTTATTTTGTGTACCAGTCTTAGTTAGTAGACATTAATCAAATTCATGCATTTTTGTGGTTATTTCTAAAACACATAACTTTCTTAAGAAAATAAATTAGTACAAAAACTGACCTTGACATTATAAATTTATGCCTTTTGCATCACTAACCCAAATTTGAAATTCTAAAATTACAAAATAAGTTTAAAAAACGCGAAACTGCGATGCCTTAATTTTCGATAGGTAAACGCTCCTTTTAAGATAATAAATTTGTTCAATTATATAGAACAGCAAATGATTATATTTAAGGAGATTTGCATATGTTGTTGTGGATAGTTATAAAGAGTCTTTCTTTGAGAGTGATACGATTTAGTTTTAGATAAAAGTACAACGGTTTGACATATCAGTATAGACACAAAAACACTAAAACACCTTCACCACACTAAAGCACAAAATGGCTAAATACGTATTTCGACAACTAAGTTGTCATCTTCAGTAGCACTGAATTAAAAATCGCGTTCTCTACCGTGCGTAGACAACGCGATTTTTAATTCAGTGTGCCATGGCATGCCAGTGTGTCATGGCAGCTCACATTTTTAAATTGATAAGTCGTAATCCGGTTTATTTAGATATAACAATATCCCAATATCCCTGACAGAAGCAAGAAAGTAAGTATTCTTAAATAATACTTTTTGAATACTTTTACAGTATGTTTAATTTTTGACGAAATATCGCCATATTTTATAAGCACCCATATTTACAAATGTGCATTTTTAGTATATATTTTTTGGACTTTCTTGTAATTGTAAATATAATGAATAAATTATTATTATTTGTATATTTACGGCATATTTAAAATTTAATAATTTAATAATTTTGGTATATTGTCATCTTTAATAATACAATAATTTTTAAATCGTACAATTCTATTTTGCTTAGGTACAACTAATGCATAGAAATATAGTACTTAGTTTATAAAAAGTTTTTAGCATTTTACTTGTTTCAAAAAGTAGAGGTTTTAAAGCACCGTTTATAACATATTCAGTTTCTAAAGGTCCGTTTAACGTGCGTAAAATTTCGTGATTTTCCAGTGTCTTGTTATTGTGCACGATTCACGTTTTCGTGAAGACTAATCTGTCAAAATTTCCGAATAAATGCAAATAAATATCTTTAAAACAAATAGACACAGACAGATAATACCTTATACTTATTAATATTAAAATCACCCAAGGAATTCGAAAATGTAATAATCTACAGGTTGTTCTATTTAAAATTTTAAAGTTGTTTTTTCCAATTACAGTTTCTGTTTTTAGCATTGATAATTATTTAATTAAGTGTTGTTAATTTAAAAAATGAGAAAAACTAATTTTCAAATTTTAAATTTTGACTCTGTATGACTCCAAATATTTTAGGTGGTAGAGCTTATAAATGCAAATAAGTATTGTTTTAAAATATTACAGTAATGGAGATATCGATAAATGTTACACCATGTATATAATACACCTATTAAAGTTTAATTTGTGTGGAGCTTGGAAAATAATAAATTTGCATTCAAATAATTTTCAACTCTAATAACGCGATTGTATAAATATAGCTGAAGTAATAGAAAGTAGATTCATTACATTTCAAATATGTATATAAATAACATGACATTTGACGTTTATTTCCTTACATCATGTCATCAGAATGAAATCCAGAACCTATCTTAAGCCATTGTACTATTTTATAGTTATTGTTAATCGATGAGTATTAGATTTGCATGAAGATTCCTTCTATTTTCTTTATCGCGCGCTTGATTACACCTTTATTTTTTTTTTTATAATTGTCAACCCATAACGACAGCAATTGTTGAAATAAAATTAACTGTCAATTCGCATCATTCTCCTAATAAATCACACATGAGTTATAAAATAGCATCTGATAACAATAAGCTCTACTGGTTTTTTGAATAGAGCCTTCTCTCCTTCATGGGTATCTTATATATCTTTTTCTATTCCTTTTTATATACTGTCTATTTCACCATTAAATTCTAGATTTATAGCCGTCCGTTAAGTGTTAATGCAAAACTATGAAATTTTACCTAGGGAATATGTGATTGTGGTTGTAGTTTTTCCGTGGGGCAAATTACGTCTTTTCACAGTTTAAATTGTCTTGTGAATGTGGTGCGATCTGGTGAGAAGATTTCTAAATGTTTATTGTACACAAAATAAAAGGCGTTTATTATGAACTTGCTGTTTTCTGTTTCATTTCAAGTATATACATATATATAATTTAATTTCTTGGACGATTTAGAGGTCATACTAATTATTTTAAAATTACTTTATAATTGTTAATTAGGTAATTTCTATTTTCTTAAAAATTGCCCAACAGTCCGAGATTCGAACCCGAGGTCTCCCGCTGGTACACCAGCAATATTTCCATCTGTTATTTGATATATATATATATATATGTATATCAATACGATTAAAAGACGCGAATCCAGGACCCGCAGTAGCGCAACTGGCAACGCGCCTGACTAGTGATCGGGAGAGCGCGGGTTTGAATCTCGTGCTGTTGGGTAATTTTTAAGAAATTAGCAATTACCTAATTAACAATTACAAACTAATTTTAAAATAATTTAAAATTAAAAATAATCTTCGGACATTAATTGGTACAATTAAATAAAACAAAGTTATTTTAATTTAAGAAACATTTGTATTAAAAACCAAAATTTTGCATATACTAATGTAAACACAAAGAACATATACAAAATAATATCAATTTTAATTAAAATAAACACACTATTAAAATAATTTCAGCAGTTATTTAATATTGAAATATCAGTTGCAACTATTTAAAATGTTATTGTCTCTAAAAATAAGACATTAAACATTATTTGTTTTCCAGCGCCCTTCAGTATTTACATAAACACAAACAACGCAGGCCTTGATAGATAGAAAACAAACTATGCTTAGATTTATATATACGTACAACGCCTATCATATTTTAGAACGTCATAGGCAAGCAGTTTACAAATGCCGAGACATTGTCGTATCTAAGATCAACTATTAAATATCAATCTTAGATTAGTATATTATTTAATTACGTCTCTTTATATTAAGACAAATTTTAACATTTTAGTTTATCTGGCACTCGCACAATAATATCTTTTAAATGCCTTCTATATATTTTCATCATATCAGATATGATATGATGAAAATATAGATATCATTGTCGGTTTGCTTCGGGAAAGACCTCCTCCGACGATAAAGCCACCTGTAGCTTCTTCAACTACTATTCGCACTTTTTCAACTTCTTATATGAAGATATCTTAAAATTTACACTTTTAACACTTTTTAGTCGGTCGACCTCTTTATATAAATAGAGAATCTATTATATTACTTATGAGGTCAAAACGACAATTTAATACATTATCAACCTATTTGTGTGTCGGACGCACATGCAAATCTCCCATCACCTTTCATATTTTGAGTCATTCGAATACCCACACACATTAGTACGTACCAGACGATACACACACACATTCGGCGCCTTTAGTCCTATAAACATGTCTTATCTAAATAGTACTTAACTTATACATAGATATACATATAGAATTAATAGTTTAAAGAAATTTATCGCAGGTTTATAACACATATGCTTCGGAAATAATTAATATTCATATTGAAAATTATAAAATCTTTCAATTAGGCTGTATCGTTACATGTGCAATGTGCCTGCCTGATTATACAACCTAAATTTACAATACAAATTTTCAGTTTTTAATTTTATCTGGTTTCCTATATGCTTTTAATGGCCGGTCGTCGTCCAATACCCCTGTATATAATTCCCTACCATCCCATATTTTAAATTAGAATTTCAAAATAAAACGACAGACGTATACGTAGACAACGAGACTTAAAATAATTAAATATAGTTGACCCACTTCACGAAAACGTATATTTTAAATTTAAATCGTGCGTTATTTAAATTTTAAATCTTTAAAATTCAAATTTTCCGTCCTCCTGCATATAGTCTCGGATTAAGTATTGAAATCGAATCGCTTGTGTAGATATAAGCTTTGTCTCAGCGTCTCTAGTTTTCTATGACCGTAACTAAAATGATTACTGTAATTTAGACAATGAACCAAGACGAGTGACGGAGTAAGTGAGAAAGAGAGAGAGAGAGAGATCTTCGACGCTGGCAGACGAAGTGTATCTCGCTTGAAAAAGTGAAATAATACTAAAAAAAGAAAAAGAAAGAAAAAGTCTAACCGATGCGTTGTTGTTGTTATTATTATTAGTAATATATGTGGTGGTAATGTATATAAGGCGGTATTTGTAAGTTTAATATTAAATTATAGAAGTTGGAAATTAATGCACTTCCATCGCAAGTAGTACCTTCATCCACGTCTAATATTATATTTTGAATTATATCTGATAAGTGGTTTTCTTCGCCAGTCCCTCCTTGGCTAGGTATATGTTTACTTTTTATCGATTTATAATGCGTACAGAGTGTTATTGAATTTCGCTGAAAATATATTATTATATTCAGTGCGGACGGCTAAGATGCCTAATCTGATTTATTTGCATCATCTCTCAACAGATATATTATAAATTATATTTGCAAAGATAGTATGTATGTGTATAGATAATCAATATCTCTTGCGGTTTTCTTCACAGACACCAACAATGTCTATAGAACATTAGGTAGTATATGTCCTCTCTGTGAACAATATACATTTAATTACAATTGTTCTCAGTACGACATCCTTGATCAGAATACTGAAATGACTTTAAAATCTTAATAAGAATAATAAAATCGTTTATTTCGTACCATAGCAAAATTACAGGTCAGCAGGAAAACGTCATAACAGAAAAATACAAGATTCCGATTCAAAAAGAACTACATCCAAACGCATAAGCCAAAACAAGACTTAATTTTCATAATAATCAGAATAAGCCAATAAAACTAATTAATTTCCTATGAAAATTCAGTTATATAACAAGGCTGAATACTGCATAGATAAGAAAAGAAATTCCTTGAGTTTTCATATCTTCCAAATTCTGGGAGCGATATTTTAACACACTTACATAAAAAATAAATAGGAGTATGTAATAAATACTAAAAGAAGTTTTGTTTTGGTGTGTATTTTGATGATTCTTGATGCAATCAAACACGATATCCTGTACCATAAATTAGATAAATTAGGAATACGAATACATATATATGTATAAACAAAGGATTTTGGATAAAATTCTCGGTTTTGAGGACAACAACCAATATCGCCACGAGGAAGACATTCTCAACCTGCGTGCCTTCCGAACCTAGGAAGATAATCAAGAAATAAATTATTGCAGATAAATAAAAAAAACAGAAATAGGATATTGGGTAAAATCCGCTGTAGATTAATTGTAGACTCGTGTTTCTGACTCGTTGGTTATCATCAGTACGGCGTAGCCAAGAAATAAGGTGGGATAACCTTGGAGATGTAAGTATACACGGAAGACCATCATAGACCGCCATTTGTAGCTTCAGTTAGAAGTGCCAACATGGCGGATATACAGGGTGAGTTTTTTTGAATTGTTAGCATTGGGATCTCAGAAACTACTGGAGCTAGAAAAACGCTTAAATGGGGAAAGATGCGCAGTTTTACGACTTTGATTTAAAACTGGTTTCGTTTCTGCGATAACTTTCATGGCTTATTAGATATTCAAAGAAAACTAAATTTTACCATTTTCTTTAAACATGCTTAGCACCGTTAATAGTAATTTTAGAGAAAAAGTGTTCAGACAAGAGGTTTAGATAATTTTACGCCAAATAAAACTATGTAGCTAATTTTTTTTTTCGTTCACCATTATCGAGTTATGACACAAACTTATGTTTTTTTTTTAATGGAAACCATAGTTGGTTTTGACATCATTAAAAACCTTATTTTTTGCTGATTACAATGATATAAGGTTTGATATGGTTATTTTGAAAAATAAAGAGGATATAGACATTTTTATAATTTTTACTGAAAACAATTGAATTTCGAACTGATAAAATACAAACCAAACGAAAACTTATTTTGAAATCTTATCTAAGGCACATAACATTATTAATGTTCAAAGATACCTCCATTATTATTAATACACAAATTGCATCTCTTCACAACAGAATTTGTAGCATTGCGTACTTTACGCCTATCGATGTTATTAAAAGCAACTAAGACAGCTTCTCTTAAATCGTCGATTGTTTCATATGTTCTTTTGTATACTGTGTCCTTTAGTACACCCCACAAGAGAAAATCCAAAACTGATAAATCAGGGGATCTAGCCGGTCATTCAATGGGTGCATTTCGTCCTATCCATTGATTAGGGAAGTTCAAATTTAAATAATTTCTAACATTCAGTTGATTGTGCGGAGGCGCTCCGTCATGTTGAAACCATTGCAGCATTGCTCGGGTTCTTAAATTTAAATTATCTAACATTTCCTTGAAATCTTGTTGTAAAAAATTAAGATAACGATTGCCAGTTAGTGATCCATCAAAAATAAAAGGAGGAAGAATAGTTGATCCTATAACACCACACCAAACATTAAACCCAAATTTAATTTGTGCTCTTCTATGTTCAACGTGAAGTGGATTTGTATGAGACCATATTTGCTCATTGTGCCTATTAAACATTCCACAATTTGTGAAACGAGATTCATCAGTCCATAATATTTTCATTGAAAAGTGTGGATCGTTTTGACACTGATCTTTAAACCATCTACAAAAAGCTATTCGTCTGATGTTATCACCTTCATGTAAAGTTTGTGATACTGATAATCTGTAGGGACGAAATTTATGCTTCTTCAACACTCTGACAATAGTGCGTTGAGAGGAGCCCATTTCTGTTGAAATTTGTCGGGTCGATGTAGATGGATTCTGAGCGACAGATGCTAATATGTTTATTTCTCTCTCTTCATCCATCCCTTTTTTTGATTTTGTTTAACGAACGAACCATAATCTGCTAAATTATCCCATAATATCTTAAAAGAAGGTAGCGACAGCCGACGTCGATCAAAATAATTTTCAAAATAAACTTCAGCAGCTCTAGCAGAATTTTTCTGGCACTGAATGTAACATTTAACCATATCACGCTTTTCTACGTTAGAATATTTCATAGCCAATGCAAACTTATGATTAACGGCCGTTTGCACCGCTTATAGTTAAGTTACAATTAAATTAATTAATAGTTAATTGTCAGTGTTTGACAATTAACTTTAATTAAAAGAAAAAATTAACAGCTCTCACTTCTGTGACTCAACGTGAAAGCAATGTTAGTATATTTATCTCGACTGCTCCAACGAACACTATTGTAACTCAGATTTTTCGTTTTTTGAATTACAAAACACCAAACATTTTTTTTTTTAAAGTTTATATCTTATAAAGTGAACAATCATAGAAATGTCTATATCCTCTTTATTTTTTAAAATAACAATATCAAACCTTATATCATTGTAATTAGCAAAAAATAAGCTTTTTAATAATATCAAAACCAACCATGGTTTCCATTAAAAAAAAACACAAGTTTGTGTCATAACTCGATAATGGTGAACGAAAAAAAATATTAGCTACATAGTTTTATTTGGCGTAAAATTATCTAAAACTTTTGTCTGAACACTTTTTCTCTAAAATTACTATTAACGATGCTAAGCATGTTTAAAGAAAATCGTAAAATTTAGTTTTCTTTGAATATCTAATAAGCCATGAAAGTTATCGGAGAAACAAAAGCAGTTTTTCCCCATTTAAGCGTTTTTCTATCTCCAGTAGTTTCTGAGATCCCAATGCTAAACATTCAAAAAAACTCGCTTTGTATAAACAAAGGATTTTGGATAAAATCCTCGGTTTTGAGGACAACAACCAACATCGTCACGAGGAAGACATTCTCATCCTGCGTGCCATCCGAACCTAAGAAAGATAATCAAAAAATGAATTATTGCGGATACATAAAAAAACAGAAATAGGATATTGGGTAAAATCCGCTCTAGAGCAATTGCAGACACGTGTTTCTGACTCGTTGGTTATCATCAGTACGGTGTAGCCAAGGAATAAGGTGGGATAACCTTGGAGATGTAAGCATACACGGAAGACCATCAGGTGACAGACCGCCATTTGTAGCTTCAATTAGAAGAGCCTACATCGCGGATACATAAAAAAACAAGAAATAGAAGGATATTCTGGCAATGCTGGTTGTTTTTGGTTGTAATTACTTTGAATTTTATCGTTTAATGTTAGATGCGCTTTTTTAACGTAGTTCTTTTGCGCTGCTCGCAGTTGGTAGTTTTTAAGCCTATATCCTCGATTTTTTTTCTAGCTGTTGTTGATTTTTGTGTCTCCTTATGGTTTATTTTATATTTGTTTGAATTTTCTTTATTTGAATCTTGTTTATATAGCGTATGGTAAGTTAGAATAATCTTCGAAGTCTGTTTGTGTCTTTCATTATTTGGCGAATGTGGTTTGGTATTTCTTTTGTCTTTTCTTATTTTCTAATTGATAACGTCCATTGGATAGACTTATTCTGTCGAAAAAAGATATTTATCCAATACGTCTTAAAATCCGTTAGAGATTGCTAATATGTCTTACGCCGTAGAAAGTGTATTTTTGCATTTAGCAATAATAAATCCTTTCTTTTAAGAAAATGGAATTATACTATATTTAAAATACTCCAGTTTCTCTTTATTTTTTGAGTTTTTTTTAAAGTTTGCGTTGAATTTGTTTATGAACGAATGAAGACACTTTTGTTCCTATTGATAAGTTGCACTATTTATTGTTCTTATACACTTTATTTAATGAATTAGACTCACTCCAAAATTTAAAAAATCAGTTGTTATTCCTTCAGGAACACTTTGGAAATTTGCCTAAACCAATCACATATTTTGAAAATCGAATTATCAAATTAAAAAAGACAAACACGTTATTATTTGGACAGACAACTGCGCTGGCCAAAATAAAAATAAAATAATGCTTTTTCTATATATATATTTGCAGGCCCATGGGGTATTTGATGTTATAGAACACAAATTCCTCATAAGTGGTCACAGCTTTATGGTTTGCGATCGCGATTTTGCACATATCGAAAAGAGAAAAAGGGTTATGAAGGCTATGATTCCTGAAGATCTACACAATGTTATTAAATCCGCAGTTTATTATCCCCCTTTCGAAATTGTTGACATGGAAAAGCATGGATTCTGGAATATAAAGGAGGCAGCAGAAGTTTTGATTGATATCAAAAATTTAAATATTAGCAAGGCAGTCATGGCTTCGTGTAGAGCGAGAAAACCCTTGCACTGTTAAAGTCAAAGAAACTTTTAGTGAGTTTGAGCCTTGGAGGGATGTTAATGTTTTGAAAAAGAGTAAATCTATCTCAGACGTGAAGAGCACAAATCTACTGCTTTTGCCGCCGGATAACAAAATAATAGACAACAAAAAAATCATTAGCATCAATGATTAACTTTCTGGAAAAGGAAGAACACGAAGAATACTACAGAAACCTATTACACATTTAAATACTCTTGTAATGTTTACTTCTGTTGTTTTTTGTAAACGATGTTTAATGCACATTACTTACTGACTTGGTGATTATTGTTTTTAACTTTCTATAAGTTTTTATAACGTTATCGCTGGACATAGAGACATATCTTTTTAATATGGTACTTCGATTGTTTCTAAATTTTAAAAAAAATATATTTTAATATCTCTTTTTCAAACTAAAGTATTTTAATATTGACTTGATACAACACATCTATAAACCTAGTCCAATGCTTAGCTTAATCCAGAATACTTATTTATTAACGCCAATCAACGCAACATGCAATAATAATCGTTTTTTGATAATATCTCGGTTTTATACTTTTGGCACTTGGCCTATTTGAACCGGGCACGCTTCAATTATACAAATAAAATTAAACACTCTTTAAAAATACAACATTTTAATAGTGCGCCCATGGGCGATGAGTCATCAACGTCTCGTGTCCGGTCTGTATTTATAACATATAACGAATTCTACTGATTCAAAAAACCATCATCTCAGATAAATTTGTACACATTTTTTATAAACGTAGCTTTAAGACCAAGTTTTGTCAAAGGTTCGTCGTAATATCAAATGCAGAATGAAAGAACTTTCTATTACAGCAATGACTAATTCAAGCAGTTTGTACGTGTAGTATTCAACGCGCGAAAACTCGAAATTCGCCATGGTAGCAAATGTAATTGTGTGAAGAACCCATTGAGAACACTCGCGGCTTACCGCCGAGTCGCACACTTCTCTCCCGATCCAATCTCTTCTGTCTGTGTTCGAGCGTAAACCGCATTTGAACAAGTAATTGACGCGTAATTTTATTGTTAACTTTTTGAGTGAACACCCGTGGATCGCGTTTTCACCGCTCCTCCGCACGTTCTCCTATAATCCAATAACCATTCACCATAACTATATTGGATTGTGTCATTATTGTTCTTATAATAGAAACGCGGATTAAATAAATTCCGATCGATCGGTCAATTTGGCCGATCGTGGGTGGTCCTCTGCAGCGAATATTTTTTTTAATTTATTCTTTATTTTATTAATCACACGTAAAGATACAAAACTGATTACATTTCCCCGACTGTATAAATTTGAATTGATACACTGGTCAACACAATTCTTGTTTCCTTTATGTTTTTTTCTGTTATTGGGTATTTCTATGGCCCTTACTATGAAAAAAATACTGGGAGATTGCTAACAGCTTTACTTTTTGAAATATACAGTTTTATTATTTTGTCAAAAAAATACAACAAAAAATTAATATATATGTTAACAAAATGTCTATCGAACACTCAAACGATCTTTTATAAGATTTTCTTGAATGAACGACTTTAGGTAGATCTCGTTGCCAACTTCAGCAGTAGTAGTCAGCCATCATATGTGAGTCCCACCTTGCCTGATAACGCTCTTCCATTGTCCGCAGATCCTGATGAAATCTTTCACCCTGCTCCCCACTAAAATCACCCAGATTTTTTGGAAATCGGTCTAAATGCGAGTGCAGGAAGTGGATTTTTATGCTCATGTTGCACCCCAGCTGTTGCAAATTCGATAGCATGCACTCAACAGGCTCGACATGGTGGTCAGATTTCTTTTTGCTTAGGAAGTTACTCATAACCAAAAAAAAAAAAGAATTCCAAGCTTTGGATTCGACTTCAGTCATTGATTTGATAAAATTAGAATCATTCACGAGTTGCCTAATCTGTGGCCCATCAAAAATAGCAGCTTTCAATTTTTCTATACTTAATCCTGGAAGCTTGCATGAAACAAAATTGAAACATTCGCCACTTTTGTCAAGCGCCTTCACAAACTGTTCCATTATGCCGAGTTTAATATGAAGTGGTGGAAGTATGATGCGGTCTCGGCTAACTGAAGGTACGTTTATGACATTTTTTGTACCAACTTTTAGGTATTCTTGCACTGGCCAAACTTTTTGTGACCAATGGGGTTGTTTGTCACGACTGTCCCAGAGACACATGAAACAAGGGAACTTTGTGTACCCCCTTGTAGACCTAAACGAAAGCTAAAAATTTTCAGATCAACACAAATCACCCTGTTGT
This sequence comes from Amphimallon solstitiale, assembly GCA_963170755.1. Taxonomy (NCBI): domain Eukaryota; kingdom Metazoa; phylum Arthropoda; class Insecta; order Coleoptera; family Scarabaeidae; genus Amphimallon; species Amphimallon solstitiale. Next base: position 241,538,839 of record OY720675.1, on the reverse strand, counting down.
GTTTTTGATACTTAATTTTTTCCATAACCTTAGAAACATTTGCGTATTCTTCTTTTAATGTCGTCGAATGTGCAATAGGTATAGATCCGTACTTGTTACCGTTATGAAGCAAAACACACTTTAAACTTCTTTTGCTGCTGCCTATGAAAAGACGCCAATCACTAGGTTGGTACTTTTTTAAACCCAATTGTTGCAAAATACCACCAACATCGTTACAATAGACTAAATCCTTCTCTTGAGCAAAATACGGTAACGGGTTTTTTCCTCGGATACGATAAAATGTGATGTTGGTTTCCGGAGTAAGCAAATTTTTTTCTTTTAAACGAGATGCTAAAGTTTGAGAAGCTTCTTTCGGTTTACTAAGTCATTTAGTTCTTTCTGATTAAATCGTTCAGGTTCTGAAAAGCTAAATTTGTAGTCTGGATCAGAGTCTTCACTTGATGTATTTCGTTCGGGTTCACAGAGATTTGGATCATCGGCAGATTTAGATGTGCTGGGTTGCACCTCTCGTGATTTTAATAGAGGTCGTTGAGCAGAAGATAAGTTAGGATATGACCATTATACGATTTCCAGGGTTAATTCCGTTTATTTTAACAGCGCAGAAGTAGCAGTCGTCATGATGGTTTTGGAGTTCTCGCCAAATCATGGGTGTTACAAACATGATTGCATCTCTTTTTTCACTGGACCATAACCGTAGACATACCATACATTTCTGGAATACAATATGAGGAACCCATGGCTTGTCCTGATTACACAATTTTATTTTAAAGTATTGATGATACGCAGTTTTCACAAAATCCGATAGAGGGTTTCGATACTTTTCAAATATATATTCACCACAAATATAGCAAAAACAATCTGGATTAAGCACACAACATCTTCTTGACGAAGCCATATCTAAAACAACAACAAAATATATTATAGTGTCCAATAAAAACCGAAAATCTAAGTAAAAATAGTAAATGAGGGCAGGTAGCTATAACTCAAAAACAAAAGCTGTTAGGGAAAAATTGTTATCGTAGCTACAGCATGTTAAAATTGTTATGTAAAGTACCTTCCGCATTCTTTGTCAATACCTACATTTTCAGATTTCTGCAAATTTTCAAATTTTTGTAAAAAATATTTTTTGAAATTTCTACCAGAAACAGGTCTATTACTCTTATCTTTCAATTCTCGTTGCAAATTCATAAACAATTTCTTCATCTGTTCGTCTCAAGATTTCGGTTTATTTTGAGCGTAACGAACATTTTAACTATATTATCTTTTAAAAACGTATAATTAATAATTATTAAGAAGGGTTAGGTAACTATTTTAATATTCACGTAGTATTGCAGTAATAGCACATAAAACTAGCAGTTCCTTTTACTAGAAACTAATTATATATATCTTTATGACATCCAATTTTATTGTGTATTACTGTAATCTTTATCTGGAAATTTAAATATTTCTTGATAACTAGTTGTAGTATTTTTTCATCGCCTTTGCAGTACTTCAGTGCATGGATACGATCCAATCTTCGAATAAATTTAATATTGCAGCATCAACTACATTTATTTTTTCTATCCAACCAGAAAGTACTGAAATTCTTTCATCTTCCAACGTAGTCCATTTGCATTGATACATTACCGATATCATTTGTCGAGATTAAAGACATTTAAAGGAAAAACTGAACAAAAAGGCGCTTCGCTTACCCTCTAATACAGGGGTCTCCAAACTTTCCAGCCTTAGGGCCATACTGATTACTCCAGTAAGTTCCGAGGGCCAAAACCATATTATCATTGTTGCCGGTGGTAGTCCACTGATGAAAAAAGTCCGAAAAAGTACGCAACGTTTAAAAAAGGCTGCAAAACGGCAACACTGCATATTATTAATTTTCCTGTCATTATCTGTAATTTCTAGATTAGTCGTAGAGTACGAGCCATGAGGAGTAACGTGACACGACGTCTGGTGGACACAAGCGGAAATAGGTAGTACCTTCTATCGCTAACAGATGGCGCTAATAGCACGTACAGAATAATCTCGTTGGTTCGAGAAAGTTCTGGTGTCTTCCACTCACTTCTAGATGGCAGTAATTGGAATATATAAGAAGGCTAGTGGCGCAACCACAAGTCAGTTCCTATGACACTGTTGTGAAATAAAATAGTGCGTACCTCCTTAAAACGTGTTTGTGCGTGTTTAAGTTTAAGACATCTTTGTAACAGTATTTTGATTTGAATTGTTGCTTTTGTGTGTGATTTAGTAGTATGGAAAAGAAGCGAAAAATTGATCAGTGGAACATTCAGTATTTCGTAATTGAGTCCAGTAAGAAGGCGCTATGTTTGATTTGCAATGAAAGCATAGCCGTTCTCAAAGAATATAACATTAAACGTCATTATGAAACAAAACATTTTCAAAATTACTCAAAATATACAGGAAGTTTGCGGACAGAAAAATTCGAAGCTATGAAGCGCGGATTGAAATCGCAGCAATCTTCATTTACAAAACTCAAAACTGAACAAGAGGCTGCAACGCGTGCCAGCTTTCGTGTGGCTCTTGAAATTGCAAAACGTGGAAAACCATTCACCGATGGAGAAATGATCAAAGAATGCATAATTGCAGTAGCCGAAGAAATGTGCCCTGAAAAGGTAAATTTATTAAAAAGTGTCAGTATGTCAGCAAACACTGTGGCTCGAAGGGTAGAAAACATCGCTGAAAATATATCCTCTCAACTGTTCGACAAAAATGGACATGTTGAGTGGTTTTCTTTGGCCTTGGATGAGTCAACGGATGTGTCAGATACTGCTCAGGTGTTGATTTATATTCGAGGAGTAGATAAAAGCTATGAAGTGCAGAACTTCTTGATATGAATAGTATTCATGGCACAACTACTGGTACAGATATTTTTAAAGGAGTTGAAATGGCCATTAATCAAAAGAACCTTCGATGGAAAAACTTGAAATGTATTACAACTGATGGAGGCAAAAACATGAGTGGGAAAGATAAAGGAGTGGTCACTCTTGTGTCAAAGGCTGTAGAAAATGACGGTGGTTTAAAACCATTAGTCTTACATTGTATCATTCATCAACAGTCTTTGTGCGGAAAATGTTTGGATATGTCTGAAGTTCTGAAACCAGTCATATCAACTGTTAATTTTATCAGATCTTTTGGGCTGAATCTCCGACAATTCCGACAATTTCTTGAAGAGATTGGAGAAAATGACTTACCTTATCATACTGCCGTACGTTGGCTTAGTTGTGGGAAAGTCCTTCAGCGCTTTTTTGAACTTCGAGCAGTGATCGAAATTTTTTTGAATGAAAAGCATCGCCCTCTTACTGAATTACAAAACAACGCATGGCTGTGGAAGTTAGCATTCTATGTTGATTTGACAAAACATGTGAACGAACTGAATTTGAGATTCCAAGGAGAAAACCAGCATCTTCCTGATTTATACACTAATATCAAATCATTCCGGAAGAAATTGATACTGTTTCAATCACAACTACGAAGTAAATGTTTTTCACATTTTAAAACATGTGAAATATTCAGCCACACTACTGAGACTGAGTTTCCTATCGATTTTGCAATCGAAACTTTGAGTGCTTTGAAAATAAATTTTGATACTCGTTTCTCGGACTTTGATGCCATTGCGAATCAAATTAAGATTTTTCAGAATCCTCTTGATACTGACATTGAAACCCTAGCCCCGGAACTTCAAATGGAAATAATTGATCTACAGTGCAGTGATATAATTAAGAACAAATATCAAAACTCATCTTTGTTGGAATTTTATAAGAGTCTTCCACTGACACAATTTGATAATTTGCATAAATTTGCTCGTGGGCTGTTTTCTGTTTTTGGTGCTACTTATTTGTGTGAGAAGACCTTCTCCAAAATGAAGTACACAAAAAATGTTTACAGATCTGATGAGCATCTTAAATCTCTTTTAATAATTGGTACAAGTAAAATTAGTCCACAACTACAAACTATTGTCAGTGGAAAATCTCAATTACATAAATCTCATTAGTATTTCATATGTCATTATGCTTGTTATAAGTTATGTTTTTATTTAAAATGTATAAAATGTTAGTTGGATTCATTTCAATAATTTGTTAGTTATTATATACTGAAGTAAAATTTTCTGCATATTATACATGTCTTTACTCATTACAATTCTGTGTTTCTTTATCCAACTTATCACAAAAACAATAACAATAAGCCTACAACAATGTTATGAGTAGTTAGCCCATGGCCATATCAATGTAAGTAGATGTCCTATTAATAATTATTCAACATAAAATTAGAATACTTCAGTAAACTAAATTTAATTTGCTATAAAAAATATGTTCTCTAAAAGGAGTTTTCAAGTATGCTAGCTCTCCGCGGGCCGGACAAAATCTGTCCGCGGGCCGGATGTGGCCCTCGGGCCGTAGTTTGGAGACCCCTGCTCTAATACATGAATCATCGAAGTTTGTAATTAATTATGTTTCTAAAAAATTTGAACAAACAGATGATGACCTTTGAAATAACTTACATTGGATTTGGAATAATTTTGGTCGGCAAAATTGAAGTTTTTCAAAATTTTATTTTTGGTTACCAAATGGTAACATTATGAACCCATACAACAAAACAACAGATTAAAAAAAATACTAAAGTTCAGAAAATGTAGTAATTTTATTGATGAATTTGTAAGAAACAATTGTTTTTGGAATTGCCACAATAGTGAACTTGGCATTTTTGACATTTCACGCGAGAAAGCCTCTTGCAGCCTTGCAGCTTGCATCTTTCGCGTTCAATTGTCCATTCTGTCCAATGGCTAATATGGTTACTCTGAACAAAATTGTTTGGTCTCGGTTCCAGGCATCTTCGCGACTTTTAGGGTGGTTCTGGTGTTCCATTGTTTGATGTGCTTGGTCTTCTTCTTTTGTTAGATGCTCGAATTCCTGTAGAGCAAAGCTGTTCTGCCCAACAGTTTTTGATTTTTACTATAGCAGTTATTATCTTTATTTCACTATAAAGACTTCAAACTTCTAGTTGAACACACCAAGGTTACAACTATAACCTTGCTTTTGTGCTGTCAACAAATAAAAATCACATTTACAACACCTAGCACCATCTATCAATTTACACGCGTGCCAATGCATTCACATAACTGAATGCATTGGCACCAGGAGGTAACGACATGCATACAAGGAATAGTTTATAGTAATGCGAAATATAAATAAATAGGAAATTTTAAAGTTTGAGTTATCAATTGGCAACAATATGCAATAGAGGGTTAGTAGATATCATGGAAGACGATGTAGAGTCGTTAGTTGAATTTAATGAAAGTGACATGAATCCAGCAGAAAAAAGAAACACTTTGGACATTTTTTTCCCCAAATGAATAACTAGAATGTGCCAATGAAGTCGATGTATATTCTTGCGGATGTTGTATACAAACAAACACGTGCTCTTTACAATGGTGGAAAAAGAATGAAAATTATAAAAGCTATCAGAATATGCTAAACGGTATCCTGCGTGCCCGCCACTTTGATCCCATACAAAAAGGCTTTATCTAAAGCCGATAACATTGTAACTGCGAAACTTTCTTGCTTGAAGCTGAAAAATATGTTTTTTTTGCGCATAATTCTGTAGTGTCTTTTCTATTATTTTTATTTGTGTATTTAGAGTGTAGTATATTACGTACCTACCAAAATAAAACGTGTTTAGTATCTTCAATTCTTGCTAGTTATCCCGTAAAATTATTTATTTTCTTTGAACAACCAATTCAAATGAAAGTAAGTAACTAAGTACCTATCATGAAATAAAATGCAAAAGGAAAATCCCTTGTGGTAAGGGATTTTCCTTTTGCATTTTATTTCAGATTTTTAGCCACAGTCTCCACCCATTATTGGAAGTGCCTATCATTTTAATTTTGTCGTTTTCGCTTTGTTGTAGTTTCTTGCTCGACAATAAACAGCCATATTAAGTGATTACCAAAACATCTTATAACAGAAACAGTAATAACTTGTTGAAATATTCAAATATTCGAATAATTCGTATATTGAAATATTTATCAAAACGAATATTTGAATACTGAAATACTTAAGCAGCTACTGAGTTGTCACTATTTGTAATTGTATCACATGGCGCCCATGTTGCCACATTCTGAAATGAATTATTTATGGATTATTATCATATGTAATTTACGCGGACTGTCATTAAACTCGAAATTTTGAGTGAGTGTTAAAATCAGTGCGATAATCGGCGTCAATGTAGCTGTAAGACGGATATGTAAAAAGATTGAATCAAACGTTACAAGTCATAACATGGGCGTCACCAGAACATTATATTTGGTGTGAACCGAGGGACTCTATAACGTTTAATGGGGACATTGATGCTGGTCGTTCCCCCTGTAATAGTCCGACGAACAATAAATGAACCGCAAAGACCTCAAACACCACGATTAATTCTGGTGATATTGAACCAGGTATAGTCGATAGAAAAATACGTTTATGTTGTGGGAAAAATTGCAAAACTTTCTACTGTTGGTAAAATTTTTATTTAATGGTTGTTATTGTTCATTTTACCGATAGTTATTCTTCCTCCGTTAATTTATCTAACAGTAATAACAAACGTCCATGAACCTATCGCATGCACTCTCAGATTACATAAAAATGATATAATCATAATCATCTGGGTAGGTACAGAATAAAAACTTGTCTATTTAGTGTAAGTGAGTATGGAAATACATCTATTGCTCGTATAGTGGGACAAAGCAGATGTAAGATATTCGAATTCTTGTTTTAGTTGTTTTACTTAACTAGGATCTATCGTACGGCAGAAATAATACAATAATCAAATTACGTCGATAGAGGTCGGCTTCCAATGTTTCTGCCGATTTTTCTAGTTAATTCTTTTTATAAATTTTGCATATTTAAGTTTTTTTGATTATATTCTTCAAAGGTGTTCTGAATTTCTGCTTTTCGAATTGGCCGCTTCTCGCGAAAATATTTCATTTGATAAAATTTCACCAACAGACACTTGGTATGAAGTGAATACATTTTGAGGATCAGTACAGCCTCGGTCAATATCTGCGATTTGAACTTGTACGGTGTTATTTCTTCCAAATTTTCTTTTTTGGTGTTTGCAACATTTTCGTTGCCTGTATTTCGAGATCCTCTCTTGCGGCTACTCTTTTGGTAGAAATGCCTCGTGTTGTTCATGCAACTTTGCACAACTTTTTTTGTACCGCCATCGCTGTCATTTTCTTCAAAATCCCCGTTGCCTGCGTGAGAATGGTCTCGATCTTCTTCAGCATCATTAGTGCATTCCTCCATTCAATTTATTTCCAAAAAATAAAAGAAAATGTTAACCTTCCGACCACTTCTTTGCATCGTAGTCATCCATACAAGCAGGTAATCTATTTTGCATATCTTGGTTGGTTCTTTTCACGGAGCCTTGTGCTTGGTGGCGGCTTACTAGTTTATTTTTGACTAAAGTGTTAAACTCTTCAAGAAATTGTATACCGTTTACTGCAGTAACCATTGTAATATGGAACTAGGTACTTGAAAGACAAAAACCATGTAGCGAATTCTCTGGTAACCGGATGAAACGGAAAACATTTTATTTAGTGAACACCAGGCTTGGTTATTTTTCTTCAGTTACTAATTGAATAAGATGTACCACTACGATTGGTGTATGCTGACCGGCGTATTTGGTGAATATCGACATTTACCGATGAATCATGGCATTAACCACTTTTGGTCCTTTTCAGAAACATATAGATTAAATAGTTTCATACCTTCTAAAAAGTTTTTATTTCATTAATAAGTCTTCCATATTTTCGAAGTTTCTAAAACATTCTGCCACAAGTTGTAAAACTGGAATATAATATAAAATAATCCCGATAACTATGCATACTGCTGTGGTTACAACAATGCAACCACAATTGTAACATTGATATTAGAATAATTGTAGCATTGCCACACGTTGGGCATAGCCATAGAACATGTTGTGCTTTAACCTCAACGTTGCAAAAATTGCATAAAATTTTAATGAATGCTGAAAATCCATTAAATATCGTTATATCTTTACCTATAAGTCTATTCCCTAACAGAATTTCATTTATTCCTGTGAGTTCTCGCAGTGATCTTTCTTCTTTTACTCTGGTGTGTGTCTCTTATTTAGTTTATGCTTGGATATGGTCAATCATAAAATAAAGTTTAAATTTCATAAAAAAATATTTATAATTCTCTTTTAGAAAACCAGTAACAAAGCATTGTTATCATGTGGCTATATCAAGAATTTTTCTTTTACAATGCAAGAACATAAAAAAGAATATAATTCTTCTTTTATACTGATATGAGAAAAAAATATTATCTTGCTATTTTATTTTTAATATAACAAAATTTATTGATTCAAAAAAAATAATCTTTACCATACGAAGCTAATTTTTATTTCAACAAAGACATACATTCGCACATAGTGCCTTAGATGATCTAAAACTTCGCAACGAGAATGTCTTGAAAATGACTCATACCAATCGCTAAATGCAAATATTCACACATAGTACATTCAACGGCTTGGCGCTTGCCCATCAAGAACATCCCTGTATATTCGTAATTATTTATTTGAAAATTTTCATTAAGACTGACTAAAATAATCGTTAATAATGCTTAATGATTCACTGAAAACAAACATTTGCACATAGTACTTCCAGTGCCCCCAACATCATTAACTATCTTCCCACTATTACAAAAAAATTAATCCAATTTAACAAGACAATATTTATTTAAATTAATGATGCTCAACGCCTAGCTAAAAGCAAATATTCTCACATAGTACTTTTAGAGTACGTCTTACACCATCAATTATTTAAAATTGAATATTCATTTCAAAAACTTATTCAAGTTCATCATACAATTTGTCAAATTCCATTTTATTCATGTCCTCCATTTTGAAAAGTCTTATAATACCACATAAAAATGAGATTATTAAATGAAAAAAAAAATACTAACAATAATAAAACTAAAATTTAACTTGAATTCAAAAACAAAAACTTAATACATTGAAAACAAATAATGAATTTGTAGTAGTGTATAAAACCCTTACTCTCATTCTTTTTACTATAGCAAAAGATCTTAAAAATTTGTACGTCTAACAAGATCAAAGGACAGGATTCATTTCCCTCTCCATTCATTTTCGCGGCCTTATATAATTTAAAACAAAAGATAGCTACTTATTCACAGCGCCACGTCTCTTCAACTAACATTTATGTTGGTAGCGTCTGGTTCATTTTTACTTTAAGTTTTCTCAATCACATAAACACATATCCCGCATTTGACAGTTAATGTATATACAAATGGCGTTACTCAAAAATTGTCCATTGGAAGTTCACGCACACTTGCTATTCTTCGCCTTCTGTGGGTATGTTCTTCTTTTTTCTTAATACCATCCTTCATTATACTTGTATACGAATGTATAGCCTCTCTCATTGTTAGTTATATATTTCTTTTTCCCATAGTTAAAGATATTCTTATCTTCTTTTTGTAGATACCTTTGTTGGATACAATCGGGAACACGTCATGTACCACTGGAATTTTCTTAATGAAAACTGTATTACAAAGAGTACTCGCATTCACTGCACTGCTTCAAACCATACCTTGTGCTTGTCTTTTCTATAAAAATATAGAATGCATATATTCATTTTTTTGTTTGTTTTTATTCCTAAATTCTTAATATTTAAACTTAATTTTTATGTATATATATATACATTTTCTTATTGACATTGCACCTTAAAGGTTAGGCAACCCATTGTTACTTATTGTAATACTTTTAACTTATGCTTATTATATCAGTATATACGTTTTAAACGAAAAATTAATGTTCTTATTCTATAACTTAACTATTTAATAAATTTTATAATTCTTAAAAATATAAAGATCACGGCAATATGTTTATGACTTTCCCATAATTACAGTATATCTTTTTCGATAATATATAGGACAGAGAACGACCTAAGACCAGGGGCATGTCTTAGCTCGTTCTCGTTTATTTAGACACAAGACGCAAAGAAAAAACAGGCAGTTCATTATTTTCCGTTTAACATTTTAAATCTTATCTTGTTTCCAATACTTTTTATTAAGTTCCTGGAATTCACTTTTTTTTGGATGAACACTTTTTCTGTTCAGGTAACAATTTTTAGTTTATTTTGTAAATTAAATATTTATGGACGACTCTGGCGGTAGAGCAAATAAAGGAAGACGTTTCCAAGTTTCCGATTTAATAACATAAACTTTCTAAATCGCAATGCGTAAGTCTATTACAGACACCCATTAATCAAACAATAATATTTCCAAGAATAATTTTAGGTATATTCATTACCAAGAACAATAATGTATTCATAATGATAAAAGTGATTAAATTAACTTGGTTTTGTCAGATATTAACTTAAAAATCTGTCATTGTGCAAAAACCAAACGTGATGGACACTTACTGTTTTCCTATATATAGCGTGTATTTTTCTATTTGTACATCTATTTCGTGTTATTGAATTGTAAGTTCCTTATTATTTATTTATTATTATCGAATATTCTTTTGCAACTCGACGTTTGACACCAATTTTAGAGTATTGTTCCGCGTTCATCTCCAGCATAGACAGTCATCGACGGTGATAACGCACACAACCCTGTCTGCGTATCTCCTAGTTAGTTCGCCGAAGAATGAATCACCGAATCATCTTCATTACTGGCGACAGAGAACATTCTCATTTGCATTGCCGATTTTATTATATCCCCATTAACACCCGTCGAGATTTATTGTTGTTTTAGAAAGTCTGAAGTCGTTAAAATATACGACGATTGTATTTTACAATCTAACAATGGAGAACGAACGGGGTACTACTACCCAATGCCAACGGGAGAATAACCAAAAGCAGATGCATAGAGAATGCTTGAGATTTATTTGTAACAACGGCGGCAGCAGCAATGTCCCCGGTGATGATAAAAGCATTGGATAATTATATTTGTGTGTTAAATAAGAAGTGGATTAATGTTAAAGGGACGAAATATACATTGAAGATGTAGATCAATTCTTCATTATTTTAGTTGTGTTTTTGATTTTCTGGTCTTTGTCGAATGCTAAATAGACTAAACCTTAAGAAAAGTAGTTGTAATCACCAAACGACATTATTATACCAAAGAAGAAATTATTTTTCTCTTTCAATATATTCACCTGTAACCTTAATACATGTTTTTAGATTTTTTAGCTTGCGTATGCCTTCATCAAAAATTTTTTATATTTGTCTGAAAAATATGCCGACACTGCGACCTTTACTTCTTCATTGCACGTAAATCTCTACCTACGCAGCTCTTTTTTAATTTTAGGGAAGCCAGGTTCTGAACCATAGGGTGGGCGATTGAAAATATTGAAGCTCACTTTATGCAGGATAGCTTCTTTTTCCTTAAATGCCCTGTTTTAACCATTCCAGGATTGAAACGTAGGAGCCTCCAGTTTTAGAAACGCCCTTTATCTGTGTGGTAAAGTCAGGGAGAAACGTTTTTTTTTTTTACAAAATTGTTTGATACCAAAATTCATTTGTATACATGGTAATCAATTAAAAGTATTCCTTCTGAGTTCCAAAAAACAGTAGCCATTGCATTTCCGGATGACTGTCACACTTTAAACTTCGTGGGTGGTGGTATGCCTGCATGGTGTCTTGTTTGTAGTTTGGTTCATAATGATGAATCTGAGTTCCGTAGTAACAGTTTGACTCATTACAGAGGTTCAGAAAGGCACGGCAACATTCCACGCGTATCCTCGACATCCATCTTCAGCTGACCTTAGTCATGCCTAGATGAACTTGAAGAATTTTAGAAATGGTTGTATCAGATACTCCAGCATTATTCCTGCGAGTTGTGCAAAGAATAGCAATAATAGTAATTTAAAACTCATATAATTCGGAAATGTGTAAAAAGTATATTAATTTATTATTATAATTATCTGGTTTTAGACTCGTTAGTCGTCATCAGTACATTATAACTAAGAAAATGTGTGTTGGAAGAATACTATGTGCGGCTTAAAGTTTATTTCCAAACTCCAAGCAACCTTATTCACGTTGTCAGTGTTGATGAACTGGAGTTAGTAATTTATTTACTCTGAACGATGTAAATACTATATTTTCAGATATATTAGCCGTACTGATGCGAACTGTCGAGTATGAAACACGTGTCTGCATTTGAACGACACCAGAGGAATTAATTAATTCATTAATTAATTAAATTAATTTCGTCATATATTCATTCGATTATTATTTTTCATAATAAGTAGTAAATTATAATTATAGTAATATTAAATTGCAAATATGTATATTATTTAGCCGCTCTTTATTAAAGAAAATACTAGATCGGAAATTTCCTCTTAATTGGCAACATCAGCAATAACAGCTTAAACTCGTGTCTCCGTTACGTTTTCATTCAAGAGCCTTCGCTCCCTACAACATTCATTTAGCGGGGAATTTTCGATGTCACGACCCCTCATGCCGTCGTCGGGTTTTTCCTTCCTAAAAACAACGTTTATCGGGAAGATTTCCAGACAAGATATATACATGTATATATACACTCTCTTGCGCCCGCCGTCGCGAGTACAAAATGGCATTTAACCTCCCATTTCCTGTCGGCATTTCCATCTAAATATGTGCGGCACGGTAGGCGGGCGAGAACGGCAGAAAGAGATTGCGGCGTCGTCGATGGTTTCGAGAGCGGTCGGGGGTGGTTTTTGCCGCCCTCCTCTAGCGCCTGTGTCTACTCAAAATCTACACACACGCACGCAAACCCGCACAACGCACATTTACACGCGTTTCTGTCACGGCTACCCCTGACTCGATAACGCGACTGGCGGTGTGAATTTGTCAAAATGGGGGGAAACCGTGGGGAGAATAAAAGGAAATCGAAAGTTTTTGACATGGAGAGTGAGATTCGCGCCGACAGATGGGCCTGTTATCGTCTGTGAATATTGGGGAAATTTATGGTAGACATTCGTAAATGACATATTAGAAAATAATTAAGATAAAACAAACAGGTGACTAAACGAATTGTAGAATATTCAATCATCTGTATAAGTTACTCGACGAAAGAATTATAATTGTACATACAATATAATAAAACTAACAAATGTATTTAATATTGTTCTACCAACACTGTAGCTATTCCAAACGTGGTGACACTTTTCTTCTATTACCTGACTACTGAGTGGCAATCGAATTAATAGGTTTGTTTATACCTCCATTTTCGAGTAGTTCTAGAATTAATAATTCTGGTCAAAAATAATAATATACTTGGAAAAATCTCCAATAGATTACGGAAACCATACATATACTTGCTGTATACTTGCTTACTCTTCCTTTTCTTTAACAGTGGCCATGAGTTAGGCAGGATGCCTTCTACTGCGTATATCGATGCGATCAATCTTGATAGTGCTGGGGGTGGGTGGGTGGGTGGGGGGGGGGCTTGAAAGAGGACATCTTACGAGAGCGTTAGCCTGGGGCGCTTAGTTCTCCACAGGAGGTGATGGTCGTATGAAAGAGTTTTTCCAACATACGGATTGAGGTGTAGAACAATCTGATCATAGAATCTCTTCGGAAATTCCGTGATATAATCAACAATCAACGGCACCTCAGCATCCGCGTGAATGTGCGCGTTTCTCATGAACCGTGGAGTTCTAAGCGCCATCCTAACATTCTGAAAGGTCTGGAGAGCACGAATATGACTAGGGCAGGAAGCAATCCAAATTGGTGGGGCATAAGTTATCATGGGCCGAAGAATCCGAATCTTGTCGGCTGGCGAGAGGGAACTAAACCGGTCCAGCATCGGCTATAAACGCGACCTTGCCGCCAAGTTCTTGGTAGTCTTAAGGTGAAAGGAGTAAGTTAATATGTGATCCAAGAAAACACCTAGGTACTTGACATACGGCACCCACGGAAGAGGGATGGGATCAATGTGCACCTGGCTGGACGTCGATATGGACTTCCTTCTAAAAAGAACGGCCTGCGTCTTATCGCTGTTTATGACAATCCTGCAACGGCTGCACCAGTCAAAAATGATATCTAGCGCAATTTGCGGGTATCGAATGGCCCCTTCGGATGTAAGGACTGAGTCAAAAGAACTGAAGTTTCTTTCATATAAGGCAGATGGTATTTTATCCAGAGAGGAGTGTAGTACAGGAAGACCTGTTGCTACGGCGCGATATGGTATCCTGAGGTGTTAGAAGATATGTTACATGCGATACATTTTTACATATGTTTGTTGTAATGGATTTTTGTTCCGCGGAGTTTATACTTACTTTCGGTGTTCCACAGACTTCAAATTTAGGTCCCCTGTTGTTCATATTATTCGTAAATCATCTCATACAGATCTATTTCCTTGTTCTTTGATATGCTGATGATATTAAAGTCTATTCTGTGATTACCAGTGTTGTTGATACAACTAACCTTCAAAAAACGTTAAATGTATTGTCTGCATGGTGTGAACGTTTTGGACTCCAGTTAAAAGTAGATAAATGTTGTATGGTTACGTCCACTTCATACAATTCATCGTACTACATTGGCGGCAACAAATTATTGAGTAAAACTGAATTCAAGGATCTTGGAGTTACTTTCGATCCCAGTCTGGGCTTTAAGTCTCACGTTATGAACATTTGTACATCAGCATTCATATCGTTGGGTTTTGTCATGCGTGTTTCTAAATACTTCACGGGTGAGACATTGTTGAAATCTGCTTATGTATTGAGTAAGCTTGATTATGTCTCTTTGATATGGTTTCCTATCTATGCAAGTAATTGCCTGGCATTGGACCGTGTCCATCGTAGGTTCCTGAAGTTTCTCTCGTATAAGATAGATTGTGTTTATTCAGAGAGGGGCGTAGCACAGAAGGACCTGCTACTACATCACGACATGATATCCTTAGGTGTTAGAAGAGATGTTACATGCGAGAGATTTTTACATAGGCTGTTAAACTGCATTATTGACTGCCCCGATATCCTGAACTGAAAGTTATTTCTGATGCCACGGATTAAATCCAAGGGCTCCAACCTACACGCTCTGTCGTTTGGCGAACAAAAATGGGGACTTGTTTGAGTAAAGACATTGACTGTGGATTGTGTATCGTCATTGAATATGTATTTCCTTTTATTTACAACCATACGCGTAATGTTGGCATTTCTGACTTTTTAAAAGTTTAGAAGTGTGACTCTGTTCACGTTTATTTCCCGCCCTCTATTGCTGCCCTCATTTTCCAACCTCAATGTCAATCACAAAACTGTCAACTCGATATGTCAAAACCATCGGAATTTTTATCACAAATAATTATTAATTTTATGGTTGTAATTAAAATTAATTGTTACATTAGAATTATTGGAAGCTTGAATCCATGCAGATAGACCGTCCTGCTATTGCTGATTTCTTGTCCTTCTGCATTCGAGCCAAGATATCTGGATTGCTACGGGAGGACAGTTTCCCTCAGTTCAAGTGGAGTGGATTCTTTGAAGGCTTTACTACTCAACATTTGACTTTTACTCTAGAACATCACAAATCTGACAACTCAATATGTCAAAACTTTTACCGGATTTTTTAGCACAAATAAATATAATAATTATGGTTGTAAATAAAATAGTACTTAATTGCAGTTAAACATGGAGAAAACCCGGTATATGGTCATAGGAGGGAAAGGACGGGATATAGAGTTAGACAGCGGAACAATAAAAAGTGTAAGCCTGTATGAACACCTGGGGGTCACAATAGACGAGGACGGGAGAGACGACAGGGACATAATGAAGAAAATAGGCAGAGCAAAGAATATGACGAAAGCATTACATCCTACTCTGTGGAACAAGAACTTGACAAAAAAGACAAAAACGAACATATTTAAAGCAACAAGAAGAGATGGATGGAAAATATAAAAGAAGAAATGAGGAAGGGGGGTCTACGGGAGGAAGAGTGGAACGATCGAGATAAATGTCGCTTAGGATGCGAGAAGCGGAAATAACTGCAAAATCTCGCTATTAAAAAAAAAAAAAGTATACAAACCTCGGTGAAAAGTTTCATTCCTGTCTCGAGATTAAGTAAACTACTTAATCTCTCGACAGTAATGAAACAGTTTCCACCTTGTAACCTTGTTTTAGGCTTTGCCTGTTTGGTAATAAAGATGATTATGTATTCATTTTAAATGCTTTTCTCTAAAGACCCACCACATCAACCACGATAACATTGAAGAAGAAGAAGACGAGCATATTTGCGGAGCTTATTCTGTAGCCAAAAACGATATGTATGTGGTTTATTATAATTTTATTGTGGTTGTAGTTTTTTGTATGTCGTTTGCTTCAGCCTTTAAGCCATAGATCCCCACCATATGTGCAAACTACATTTATTTTGTTATTGTTGTCTTGTAGTTGAAATTGTAATATTTTAATGAGGAGTGTATTTGTTTTGTCTGTTAATTGTTGGCTGCTGCATTATATATTAGTCAGGATATTTATCTAAAAACTAAAAATTTGAAACCGATATATTAAGGCGTTAACGTGGTTAAGGCATCAAATCCAAAACACTCAATGAAAAATAAGAGGGACCCAGAGGCGTCATATTTACACCTCGTTTAGTCCTCCAATAAAATCTAACGTCAGGGTCCGTTACAACGTCAATCACCATCCGTCTTCCAATATCAATCTAAATATTCTTGATCCAGTGATTCGGGGGTTTCGTGTAGTTCAGCCCACCCACAGCGCGTTTATGCGTGGGGTCTATCCGATTCTTTCTGTTGTGCACACACCATCACCGCATAACGTTGTCTTTATCTTGTCGCTGCTCGTTTGAGTCTTCTTCACCAGTTTCCTTTCGCTTCGTACTATACTTTCACTCTCTCCCTCGAGCGACTGACGCGGGAAGTCTGGGCGAAATCGCACTTTTCAACGCTTCCGTCTGTTCGTTCCGCTAGTCTGTGCCGAGAAACTCACATGCATAGACTCTGAGAATGACATTTCAGCCGTTCCGCTCGCGGCCGAACGGGAGACGATTTCGGAGAGGTGTGTTCCCGTTTACGGGCAATTAGCGCCCTCGGGAGACTTGCGTCTTGCGGATTCGATTTTCGAGGTCGAGGCGTGAGATTAAATATGAGTTTTCGGCGTGTAACGCGAGACGCGAGAAGAAGCGACGTGAGATGGCGCTGACAGCAGACACATTTACTGTTGTACGACGGGGGCGATTGATGGGTGATGATGGATAAATCATTGGATGTTTAAAGATGTACAGTCATTAATCAATGGTTTACCTGCTCTTGTTTTGTTTATTTTATATTTAATTTTATTCGTTGCACCTAATGAGTGAGACTATTATTAGGTTTATGAGTTGAATGGGGTAAAATTGAAACAATAATATAATAAATGCACTAATTTTTGTTATAAAGACAATCTTTGCATATTCGAACATTTTATGAATGTAACTACTATTATACTTTATTCAAAAGAGAGAGAGAGAGTTAAAATCCTGAACAGACCCTCAACCCAAATTACAAACTTAACTGGTGAAATCAATTTTAGGTAGTAAAATTAAATTTAAATATCTGTCTGAAATATGAAATCTCTATCAAATTAAATTGTACATAGGTTCTTCAGACATACACTGTGAAGGCAACAGAATGGTAAATGTAGTAGTCACAACAAATGAAAGTAAATGAATTAGTCTAGATCAGTGATTCTCAACCTTTTGTTGTTGTTATGGCACACTTTTAACGATTTCAAAATTTGGCGGCATACAAAGAAAAAGATAAGTTTAAAAATTATTTACTTACCTATAACAAACTGCGTAAAATTGTTTATGATAATAATTTTAAACGTGCGATATAAAATAATATGTACTACAAAAATAACAGTACGTTTATTAAGGGATTAATTACAAGTTAATAATAAGAATACTTTTAATGCGAAATTTGAGCTTGATGTTTTTGATAATTTCATTTATATTTGGTCGTAAAAATGACAATGCTACTCTCATATCGTCTTCTACATTTAACAATCTTGATCTTTTTTTAGTTTTAATGTTGGTTAATGCTGAAAATCCGAATTCACACAAATAAGATGTGCACCGAGAGAAAAAAAGGGTTCAGTTAACCAATAATTGGTTAAGTGAACAGTTTTAAACTTTTACCAGTGAGCAATAGTTTAAATGGTTGGCATAACCATGTAAAAAGTGTTAACTTAAACGTTAAAACAACATTTTAGTAGTTGCCATACAATCTTCTCGAACTGTTAGGTTGACATCCTTAAATGTTAAAATAACATTTTAATAACTGCCATACAAACTTGTGGAACTGTTAGGTTGACATCCATAAATGTTAAAACAACATTTTAATTATTGTCATACAATCATCCTGAACTGTTAGGTTGACATTCTTAAGTGTTAAAAGAACATTTTAATAATTGCCGTACAATCTTCTCGAAGTGTTACGTTGACATTCTTAAATGTTAAAAGAACATTTTAATAATTGCCGTACAATCTTCTCGAACTGTTAGGTTGACATTCTGAAAAGTTAAAAGAACACTAAGAATTGCCATATAATAGATTCATATCAAACTGTTAGGCTAACATTGTTAAATATAAGGAAAAAAAGTAGATTGTTCGGATAGTATTCTATTTTTTCCCCTTAAATTTGAGTGTCAACCTAACAGTTCGATAAGAATCTATGGCAGTTCTTAAAATGTTCTTTTAACTTTTAACATTAATTTTAGCAATAATTTTCATCGTTTATTTTTGATTTCTACAGCGTGAAATCTGCCTTAAAGTTACTTGTGGGAAACCCACCAAAAAAATTAGAGTTTTTATTATTTATCCCCAGCTCAATTCGTAGTTATATTTAGATAAAAATGATATCTCTTTTAGCTTTCGTACACAGCTTAATAGCATATCTTTAACAGTACTGGTTGACAGGTCCTAAATGAAAGTAAACAACACGAATGTATATTTGAGTTTTATTAGAATAAAATGTGGTGCATCCATATTAACATAAACATTTTAAAAAGAAACTAAATTGTGAGTATTGGTTAAGCAAAATGCGTATAGGGATGAACATCCATAAGGTCCCTATATTTTATTAATATAGTTTCATTAGTTTCTAATAACTGATATGCATAGTAATGTTCATCTAAATGTGATGTTCTACACAACTTCAATATAAAAAGTAAATCTTCAGCATGTATTAAATGGAATTGATTTTACCAAATTTAGCTGTGCAGAAAGGGGAAAGTATCATTTTCTTATAATCGTTAGATACCTGGAAATATTATTATTTAATCTAACTTACTTTAATAATTCATTACTTAATGGTAGGTATGTCTTTATCGCACTTTGTAGCAATATTATATACAACTTTTGTATCAAATACCAAATGTGTTCTGATGCTGCGGGATATTCTGACAAGATTTAAATATTAAACCCAAACATTGTTAAACACTTGGACATTTATACACAAAGGTATAGATTACAAGATAAAAATTGTTTATTCTATGTAGACTTGGTCCTTCGACAATCATATAAGGCTGAATTTTTTCTCTATTCTTGGCCCCTTCTTCAACGGGTCTTTCTATATCTGCTGGAATCTGAAAATGAATGATTTAATTATTTTTTAGTAATTAGAAACTTACATGAACGTAAATACCTTGATATGTTTAATAATTGTTTCCTGACATTCAGTAATGCTAGGTTCGAATTTTTACTTTTTCTTAGTCTTCACTTTCCCTGGAGGTGAAATAGTGCTACTAATCTATAAATTTGAATCGCAGGTTTACTATCTGAAATATTCAAATTTTTTATAAATGTTTCTCTATTCATTAACAAACACACCATCTGAAATATCGCTTGATATACTGTTAAGTAGTCCCTGAGTACATTTGTCTAAATTTGTTTTAATTTCAACCGATTTTTGAAAAAATGAATTCCATTTTACACATAAATTTAATTTTTTTGGAAAGGACGCATCGTTCGCTACGTTCACGCATACTAAAAGTATTTCGCCAATGTAATAAAACATCCTCCCATGGTTCCTTGTTCTGTTTTAGCCACGTAAAGCTGGCCAATGTGTCACCTACGAATGTTTAAAAAGAAATGTTGCAAGAAAGTTACATGTTAACTATAATGTATCCTAATAAGCTATTACAGCAGATAAACTAACAGAAAATAAATACGTGTATAGGTAATTACAATTAAAAAGTTATGTAACTTGGAAACAATTTGTAAATTTCGATCAAAATTGTTATGAAAAGGAAAGCGCTGATACTCACTTGTTACTGTAGTAGATGTTGTACTGGCTGACAGTTTTAGATCAGTTTTTGTCACGTCCTGAAATATTTTCTTTAAATTTCGATATTTGTCTATTAATTTTCCTTTGGGTTGATTGGCCTTTTATCTTTATTATCTTTTCCACTTATGCTTGGAATATAGTAAATATTTTCATTACTTGAATCTACGCATGTTTTCTATAAAAAAAAATGTATATTTGTACACAAAAACTAAAATAGAAGTGAAATTATGTAAATACTTTGTTTTCCAGATTTTCTTCTGAGATCCTTATAGATTTCTTATATTCCTCCAGTTGAGCTATAAATCTTACTCTTGGACCAACCTTTGGTATTATTTCTTTTAGGTGATCATTTTCTAATTTTAGTAGAGCGGCTTCATCTATCTCCTGTTCTGCAGAAGTAAATGTTTCTAATAGTACGTAACATATATTTATGCCAATAATATATACAGTATGCTAACTAGAATGTAGTAAAATCTGTTTCATGTGGCAGCTGATAAAACTGTATCACTGTTGTCAAGAGCCGCCGATATGTATAAAGTATAAAGCAGTATTACTACAAACCACATGTGTACTAAAAACAAAATATTATATTTCCTAATTTCAAATGTTTTATTGTGAAAAATTTGTTAGGTATTTAGATTTATAGCCGACTTAAAAAAAATAATATAAATGTTATAAATAAAAAAAAACACACGTCTGATTTTCAATTCTTGTTGGGCCGTCACATATAATAATTCTTTCACAAAATTATATATTCTGTTGCATGGGTCACAATGTTTTGGCAACAAAACGTGTCTCCTACACATCACCCCCTTACAAATTGATTGAAATCACTTCTAAAAATAGAACTGCGGCAATACTAGAAATTCTTCAGACACCACCGTAAAAAAAACTGTAAACATGGTTGGTTTTTGGGTGCCTTAATATTAAGCGTCACTATACATTACTAAGTAGCAAAATACTGATACTGTTACTCAATTTATTTATAATACTTTTTGTCGATTTTGTATAAATGCATCGTATGAAAAATGTCAGCGATTGGGATGAATATCAGGAAACATCATTATTATATAATAAAAACCTAACATACATTTGAAGGTTTCAATTAACACATCACATTCCCAATCTACTAGCAATTTTTCTACGTTTTCCTTACTATAATCAAACTGATATTAAAAATATTAATATGCATAAATTATATAAACTGAATTTACATTTTATGAAGACAAGTACGCAAATATGTCGACACTCACTAGTGGAAAATACATGATGATACAAACACAGAAGCTGATGTGATCACATATGGTGAAATTACGGAAATTAGTTTAGGGCTACTACTCAGATTAGATGTACCCTTCAAAATATAGTCTTATAAGCAGCAATACTTGCTTCTAAATAAGCCGTTGGTTTTCAATATGGGAAAACTATTCCTTTAACATTTTTTGTTCAACAAATTTTAGATGGTTGTTTGAATCGCTTATTTTTCTAGACTCAACCAATTATTGGTTAGTTCAACATTTTATATTTAACATTCTAAAAAAGTTTGAATTAACATTTCTTGTTCTCTCAGTGTGGAAAATTGTAATAATATGTTTAAAGCTTTCTTGGCTATCATTGGATAATCGCATCTAATGTAAATCCAAAATGAATTAATTGATTCTTCTGAATGTTTTAAAATTAAATCTCGATTATTGGAAAGCAAAATGAGTTATTTCTCTTCATTCAAAGTTAAGTCAAATACAGAAGTATCCGTCATGAGAAATGAATTACGAACCCAATCAAATTTCTTTATATCTAATTTTGGGAAATAATGAATAATTCTCTCCTCTAATGTTGTCAAATGGTCAATAACAATTAATTCAATAGTTTTATAACAGTCTTTTGGGACTGACTCAAACTTTTCTAAATTGCCTTTCTGAGCTTTATTCTTCCATAAAGTTATTTGTTTTTGGAATTCCACGAGCTTATCGGTTGAGTTTAAGATATTTTCATTAGGCCCTTGTATACTTGAATTTATGTTATCAAAAATAACAAAAACTCTGATAAGTAAGCCAATTTAGTACACTATATTTTATCTTCCAACAAATGAACAAAATCATAATTTTTATCTTGTTCAAAAACATTTTCATTTCGTCTTTTAATTCCAGCACACGATATAAAACTTTTCCTCTGGACAACCACCTTACTTCCGTATGCAGTTACAAGGATTCGTACTTGGCTTCCATAGCTTGGTATAATTTACTAAATAAGCGACTTTTTAATGGTCTTGATTTTATATAATTAATCATTTTAATACATTGTTCCAGAACTATTTTCAATTCTGATGCTTCTCGATGCAAAAAACAATGGGTAACTAATATATCCCCATTCAGTTCTTTAACATGTGCTACAAATCCTTTTAGATGTCCAGTCATAGCTGGAGCATCATCTGTACAAATGCCAATACATGACTTCCATGAATCTTTAATTACTTCTAAATATGAACTAATTACATCAAAAATATGTTTGCCAGTTGTAAAATCAGGTAACACCCGACAACATAAAAATTGATTAATTATATCATTTTCTTGAATAAATCGAACGAATGCAATTAATTGAGCTTTTCCTGTAATATCTGTTGTTTCGTCGATTTGTAGAGCAAAATTTGAATTTTCAAGAGTTTTTGCAGTATTTTGCTCAATATTTTGCGACATATCTTTAATTCTGCGATGGATTGTGTCATTCGAAAGTGGTATTTTACAAATATCAATATCTGCTGATTTACCAATCATTATTTTTACAATTTTGCGACAAGCTGGTAATATAATTTCTTCAGCCAAATTGTGAGGTTTTAATTTAGCAGCAATCAATTCAGCTATCTCGTAAGAAGCTATTTCAGCCTTTTCAGACACCGATTTGTTTTTCAAAAACTTTTACTTGCTTGGGTTTTGAAGATAAAGACTTTTGAAAGTAGCTTTTATCTTTTGTTGAAAGCGAAGGATGATTAGTCACCAAGTGACGTTGGAGTTTCCTCGGAACCATATCACTATTTGATAATTTACAACCACATATCACACATTCGGGAACAACTTTGTCATTTTCCATTGTAGAGGTAAATCCAAATTTCAAAAAATCTTCATTGTATTTCCGATGAAATATGTATTTTTTGGAGCAAGAAGTATCTTTACTTGTACCGGTCGTGGACTCATTAACTTGGTCGCTAACGTTATCATTATCACTATTTTCATCGTTAAGCTTTTTTCTTCTTAATCATTTATCCATTTTTAGAAGTTTCTGTTAAAATAAAAATAATATTATCGAAACATTATTAAAAAAAGGCGAATCAAATATTACCTTTAAATACGATTTATTCAAGTTTGAGAATACAATACTGCAAAGCTAATACGTTTATATAATTTTATAAATTGTAACTGCAAGCAAATAAATTAATAGTAAACTGAATCACATACATTTTCCAATTTTAACGAAAGAAAATGTGCAGTAACAACTATGCAATGCGTTGGAAATCCCCAGTGTCATTAAAACAGCCTGTTTTTGTACGTACTAGTGACAAGTGTGAACCGACTTGAGGCATATATAAAACACACAACACAACTCTCGTAACGAATGCATTCGAAAATGCGTAACGAAAAAGTTACAGAATAGGGGTGTAAGAAAGAACGCGTTGCAAAACAAATAATGAAATAATTTAAATTTTTTTTATGGATTTAAATATCTATTCTTGTTAAAAGGATTTTTCTTTTTAAATCATATTATTTAATAATATTGCGGCACACTTGGTTGGCCTGACAACAACTTGTGTTTTCTCGTTATGTCATAAAATCAGCGAACTCACTGTAAAAATGAAATGTCAAAGTCGACACAACCCTAAGCTTTGCGTACTATCATTGGTTGAGCCGACTTCAATTTGCTTACCTTATCATCATAGTGTTCGTTGTGAAGTGTTGTTATGACATAAAATCTGCAAACTCATTGTAAATAATCTTCACAAAATGTATAAGAACTGTGTTTTTAATAACGGTATTTTTAAATAGTATGATTACTATCTAATAAATTTGTCAGTAATTGTTTACACATTTAGTAAATTATCTTACCGAATTACATCCGAGCTTTCCTTTTATTTCCGAATAAGTGTTCCATTTTTAAACTCAAATTTAGTTGCTAAATAGTAACTAAACTCAACAAATTACCTCTTCGACAATCAATCAATCAGGCAATTTGTTTCGTTCAGTTACCTAGCAACAAAGATTTTCGTTAGACGCTGAAAATTTATCCGGAAAAAAGAAAGCTCTCATGTAATTATAAGTGAAAACACAAGTTATTTCATTTGTTTAATGGAAAAACAATCAAATAGTATATCATTACAGATAACATTGTATAAGGTACTTAAATTGTACAACTGTAACAATGTATGGCAATTAATTAAAATTAACACTGATCATGTTAATAACAAAGATATTTTATCTTATAAATTAATTTTGAATTCCTTCGGACGTTTGTGAAGAAATCGAACTATCACTATCACTTGCGTCTCCAGTTTAAATTATAAATATTTCTACAACTTCATCGATAATTCCATCAAGATACTTCATACGTGTTTTTTCTTTGATAACATGATTTATGCACGTCTGCCGAGTTATTGCTGTTACATTATTGATAGCATTATGTAAATGTCGCTTTACTGCATTTCATTTAAAACGTCTATTTTTTGCAGCAACCATATTTTTTATTTGTGCTCAATTGAATTCAGCTCGCAGTGGTATGGAGGTAAACGAAGAACAGTATTGTTTTTTGTCTTTGCAATTGCACCAATAACATATGAATTGTATTTGCTTTTGACCATTGAATCTAATAACTGCACTAACCATATTCTCTTCATACGCTATCCCCTTATTTTGTAACCACTTTTGTATGTCTGCTTTTGTTCACAATGTTTAGTGTCTTTTCAACATTGCGACTATGACAGGGCGGGCGCATTATCCATCGAAACGCAAACGTGATATAAACAATGTGAAAGATGTTAAAATATTTGACAATTGATAGCAAAAGCGTATTTAGTACGGTGTTATTTAGCCTTGCTCTCTACCAATAAGAAACAACAGTCACTTGGGTATGTTCAGAATTTCGTGTTTCTCTTTTTGGAATAAGGTATTAGGTTTTAATTATTTAATATACTGAAACATCCATATTCAAAACTGCCACACAGCAAATTTCTGAATAGTATTTACCTTTGACCATTTTTACCAAATCTAATAACTCTGCTCTAGCCGTGTCCTCTTTATATGCTATCCCTTTATTTTGTAACCAATTATGCCTGCTTTTGTTCACAATGTTGTGATGTTTTTCAACCTTGCTACTATGATAGGGTGCAATTTCTATTGAAACGCAAACGTGATATAAACAATGGCAAGGATGTCAAATTTTAAATTTGAGCTAGCATAATACAGAGCATAATTATACTTTTTTCTATTTATTCTAATAATAAGTTGTGTGATTTTTAAAAGGATTAATGTTGTATATTTCTTAGTCACCCCAGCAATTTGTAACAACATAAACTTAAATTTTGAGTGTTTAAATTAAAGAAGAATATGCGATACTAAAGACTAGATAAGAGGATACTCAGTCAAAAGACTTAATTAAATTTATGGTCATAATTCTATATTATTATATTTTTTAACATTTAAAAAATTTAATTATCTTCGAAGTAACACTACAAATGGCGCCCAACGTGTGGGGCCCGAATCTGTGAGCCCAAGATTATGAGTCTCATGGTCCAGTTTCGTAGATTATATTATATACGCCATATAAAAGACCTTTTGCAGATATTGTAAATAATATTCATCTATAAACAAAACACATAATTACTAAAATCAAACCATTTTAATTTTTTTACCGGAAATAAAAAGTAGAAAAATTCATAATAGGGAACTTCAATTTTTGCATGTGTATCTTACAATGGCAACCTTACGCGCTTCGTATCATAAAAGAACATATCTTTTTATATTTTTAAAATTCATGGATATCTATCAAATAATATTTAGATGTGATTGACGTTCTATATATTGATAATAAAAACTTTAAATTACTTAATTCTAAAAACATTTTTAGTTTATTTAGACTTTTATATAGTTTGTTTTGCAAGTTAATTTATTTTAAATTATTCTAAAGATTTTTTTTTTTATTCTTAATAGTAGATATTATTATTTAAACTACTCTTAGCATAGATCGTATACTTTTAGATTTATACTCTTTGTCTATTTGATAATTACAGCAACAACAATATATTTTTGTACACCTTATTATTATTTTAAATTTAAAACTTAATAATAATGAGATTAAATAGATTTATTAATTTGTTAAATTCCAATACTTATATTTTAGATTTTCTTTTTAATATCAGCTAATGCTACGGCACAATTAAATTAAAAAAATGTCCGCAATTTTTTGAAAGAAAGTTCCCGTGTAACTCACAACTATAAAATACTTGCTTTCACTAACAGTCAATATCAGTACCTATAGGATAATCCCATTAAAGAAACGATAAACAATAATCTATGGGTACGATGTTGGCCATTAATATCCAAGACATACGATAACACACCTAGATTCATGGGCCGTCCGCATTTCAACAAACAATCGCAATTACTTGATAATTCAAATACAGGACCGTAGAGCGAGCCAATAACAACCGATGAGGACGAACTGCATACAAAGGAGACACACCAACTGTGGTGGCCGTGATGCGGACTATCCATCGAACATGATTTTAGAGCAGTAGGTACGGAACGCATACACAATACCCGATGCCAAACCCACCTTGCATATCGCACAAGAGTACATAATACATCCTCCAGCGTGGACGCGTTTAGCTCGCTTCGTTACCACCGTACTAACAGAGGCAATAGCAGCGGCTGGGTATCCCACCAGAGCCTTTCCACGTTCCTAATAACAGACTGCACCGCCGCAATCTCCACGGGGTTGCCGGTCACAATTATAGATATTACAATATATTGTCTGTCTGCTCAAATTACCTGCAATCACAGACATTACTGGCCTGCTCGGTTAATTGTTGATAACATTTCCCCCCCTTGTTCTGCGGTACGATCCATCGTCTGTGGCACATGATGAATTATCTTTAACTCTTGATCCGGGTTGATTAAGGGGTTTGGTTACTGCTGGCTATATATCTAACGTTCATTACGTTTATTTCTCCGGTGATGGTTTGCTCTCTATTGATGGGCACTATTTCAACATAATTTCTTCTTAAATCCTTTCGAGTACATGAGAAATATTGTTGGTGTATCAGGATGATTATTAGCTGGTAGGAATAAGGATATTTATAATAATAATAATAATAACCTAATAAAAATTGTAGTCCTAATAAAAATTGTTTCAATAAGAAATTTTAATACAAATTAAAAAGAATATAATCTCTTAAGGAGCCCCACGCAACGACAAAACTAACGTAAATTTGGAAAATTCGAGAGTGAAATGTAGGAGTAAATAATTTTAATTATAAGAAAATACTCCCAGCAAATCCTTAATTTATTTACAAGTAAAAAATGAAATAAAAATTCTCAATGAATTCAAAACAAATTATATTTAACCACTACGAACGCTTCGCTTTACTAGAGACTCATCGGGTGATAAATATTACAATACAGAATATATACAAGTATTAACAATTATATATCTTAACTAAATGAAGAGGGTGGGAGTTAACGACTGTAAATTAAAGGGGAAATTTGAATAATGTACAAATTTAATATATAACAATATAATAGTTATAAGAATATTAACAAAAGTAAAAAATGATTTTACTGATATTATGACTATTGTACATCTTAAATATCATTCCCTTACGGGGAAATTAAGCTAGGTACTTATAATTATATAGTGTAAACATAAATATAGGTAATAACCGTGAAATGGTCAAATTGATTTTTAAATGTTTAAATTTAATAATGGTGAATTATTAACTTCTATTGGTCGTTCAAGATGAGGTTTAATTAATTTAATTTATTTATTTCTAAGCTCTTTAGCAAATTTAATTTTTTACCCTTATCCTGTATGTGTAGTATGTCAAACTTATTATTGAATTTGTGTTTGTGTTCAATACAGTGCTTTGCGTATGTGGAATCCCTTTTTTGTTATTTATAACTTTTTTCGTGTTCCTTTATGCGTGTGAAAAAGGATCTACCAGTTTGTCCAATATAAGCTTTTCCACAATCGCAATTTAACCTATAAGCCCCAGATTTTAGATTCCTGTCAGTTTCATTTTTATTATTTTTAATATGATTCAGTAGCGTGTTGTTTGTTCTAAATGAAATTAGTGTGCCTGTAGTTTTTTGTAAAAGTTTTTTGAATTTTATGGAAGGTGTACCCATATAAGTTAAAGAGGCACGTTTTTTTTGAATAAGTTTGAGGAACTATAGGATAGATCAGGGACATGATTCTTGTTTTTTGCTTTTTATAAAGAAGATTATTTATTCAATCTTTTGAATAACCGTTATTCTTGGGTTTTGGTGTAAATTCTAATTATTTATCAAAATTATCCTTCTTCATAGGAACATGAATTAACTCATGTAACATTGATTGGGAGGCAGCAAGTTTATGACTAACCAGGTTAAAAGCGTTAGATTGTATAGTAATATCTGTGTGTATGGGTTTATGATAAGTAGCGAATTCGTGTGTATGAGAAATGTCTAGGAAATTAATAATTTTATTTTATTCTAATTCTATGGTGAATTTAATATTAGGATGCACAGAATTTATATAATTATGAAACGAATTTAATTGTCTATCGGTTCTTCTAAAAAAAAACAAAATATCATCTACCTATCTAGCCCAGTATACAAAATTTTTAAATAAAGGATGTTTACTAATAATATCATTAAGGTTGTCCATGAATATTTTGGATAATAAAGGACTTAGTGGGTTTCCCATAGCTAACCCTCCAGTTTGTTTATAATAGGTCCCTTTAAATATAAAGTAATTATGGTCTAAGCAAATTTTAATTCATTTATTCTTTCTATTCAATGTAATTCAAAAAAATTATAAGAAGAACAAAATTTCTTTTCCCGATACCCGTGATAGTTATCGTTGAAAAATTTGTTGTTTTCAAAGTATTCACTAGACGTTGTTTTATGGCTGTATCTAATACCTTTGAAAACGCAATTATGATCGATATGGGTCTATAATATCCATACTCATCTCTTTCGCCCTTCTTGAATATCCGAACAACCTTGGCCAGCTTCAAGGCATCCGGAGAAATCCCC
Organism: Amphimallon solstitiale; assembly: GCA_963170755.1. Lineage (NCBI taxonomy): Eukaryota > Metazoa > Arthropoda > Insecta > Coleoptera > Scarabaeidae > Amphimallon > Amphimallon solstitiale. The sequence continues at coordinate 241,509,261 of OY720675.1, read as the reverse complement.
TTCGTGAAGCATAGATTTGTGACATGTCAATATCTCCACTATCTCCATTGCAACCTTCTTGAATCCACATATATCTTGTGTGTTTTTTCATTTTAAGGATCGTATGATTGTTACTACGAGGATATATTGAAAAAATCTTAGCCTAGTCAAAATATTTTATTATTCAACATACTACCCTCTTAATTGGATCCATTTATTACAACGAACCTGCATCGCCTCTATACTTTTCAAAAAGAAATTTTTATCTTGCTCAGGAAACCAGGCCTCCCTCAACAGCTTCTATCACCTCTTCGTTGGAAGAAAATTTACGACCTTTTAAACTTTTTTTTCAGTTGAGGAAAAACATGATAGTCGGACGGAGCCAGATCTGGTGAATAAGGGTTCGAGTAATTCGAACCCTAAATCGCGAATTGTTTGTATGGCAACATGCGATTTGTGTGCAGGTGCATTGTCATGCGAAAACAAAACACTTTTGGATAATTTTCCGCGTCTTCTCTGCAAACTTTTTTTCTCGTAGAGTGGTCAGTAAAGTCGAATAGTAATTGTCAGTTATTGTTCTATCCTTATCCAGAAAATCAATCATGATTACTCCATGGCAATCCCAAAAAACTGAAGCAAGAACTTTTCCAGCAGATTTTTGAACACGAAACTACTTAGGCCTTGGAGAACCAGAATGTCTCCATTCCATCGATTGCTGCTTTGTTTCTGGGTCGTAATAATGTACCCAAGTTTCATCCATAGTAACAATACGGCTTAAGAAGTCTGCATCTTTTTCAAACCGAGCACAGATCGAACGCGATGCTTCCACACTTGCTCGCTTCTGGTCAACAGACATTGGGGATCCATTTTGCAGAAATTTTTCTCATGTCCAAATCGACGAACTATATGATGGACGCGTTCGTATGAAATATTCAGTGTCTCCGATATTCGTTTTAGCCCAATTCGACGGTCTGACATGTTATGAACTGCATCAACATTTTCAGAGACGGACACAGAAACTGGCCTTTCCGATCGGTGTTCATCGTAAATGGAAAATTTATCCCTTTTGAAGCTTGTAATCCAATTTTTCACGGTCGGCATACGATGGACATTGATCCTCAAGGGTATTAAGCATATCTTCGTAAATGTGCTTACCTCTTAACCCCTTCGAATATAGGTACTTGATGAGGGCTCGATACTCCAAGTTTTCGATTTTCACAACTTCGGTCGGCATCCTTTTTTCCAAATTTTAGTGCGCAACTTTGGTTTGACTGACTAGATATCAATACATCCTCGTATCTCCTGTGATGTCACTGGATTCAAATAAAACGTGTTGGCATTATTTATTTTCATTTTTCTGAAATACACATTTGGCACTTCCTCAGATCTATACATAGTACCAAGTATTTGTTACCCCACGGAGCTGAAATATTTCTGACAAGAGTTACAATCTCGTTCTTTTTCAATCATCTGTGCTTCTGCTTTTTACACCTCTTTATTGAGAACCTCCCATATTGCTTTCTGTTTATTGCCCGATAACGGGACATATAGCATATATCTTTTTTTGACTATATTGTTTCTAATTTTTCGATCAGTGGCAGCTTTCTTGATGAATCAAGTGCAGCACTGATTCACTTTAAATTTCTGTTCAATTCGTGAATGTCTTATTCCAATGTTTCTTAAATTTTTCGCTCGGAAACTAACTTAAAATTAATATCTTTCGTATAAGAAAAATAGTGTTATTTACACTAATAATATTACAATAAAAAATTATTGTTAACATTGCTTCACCTGTTTTCATCGTATTACATTACTCATGGGAATGATTTGAGATGTCATGTAAAAATGAAAAAGCATCTAACGCACTTTTGTTTCGCAGCTCTTCAATGTTTTTGTTTTAGGTAATGCAGCATTCTGAGCATTATTGAAAGCAAACACCTGTGTGGTGTGGTAATTCTTCCATCTTCTCATATCACTCGATGTAGAGGTTTGATCATGTAGATTTGTTTAATTCTTGGAATGTTGCTGTTATTTGTTTGACAATGAAGATTGCGTCAAACTAGGACCTGTTTTCTTCCAAAGACTTTGTTGTTCTTTGCGGATTTATATTGTTACATAGATATTCTATAAAATTATTTTCGTGAATGCTTTGAGCGTGCTGTCCAAGATAAAAATGAAATACCCAATTTATTAGAAAACTAAGAAATTAATAAGTTTAATGTGTTAGTTATAATTTTAAATGACCAGTTAGAATTAAATAATTCTTGTTAATTTAGTTTCATTACTTACATCAATTATTTCATTGAACATTAAGTGTGCCTAACAATTAAAGAATTAAAAAAGTTATCAGAAGGAACACTACAAGGTCTCAGGGCCCAGTATTTCTTTATAATATTATAAAAATCTTCCGTAATTGTAAACTCTTCTGGTTTTTTAGTTTTTGTATCAGGCATTGCAGTTAGTATCGTAATACCAAATCTTTAATGTCGGAAATTTTAATGCTGAAATGCTCATTGTTCCGACAAGCCCCAGAAAGAACAATGGCCAGGACAACATAAAAACAAAAAACAATAAATTTCAACAAAGTAATTCTCACACTATTAAATCATTCAAGTATCATACACGAATTAATTCGTATATGAAAAAATGTATGAATGCACATCTACACCAAGCTGGCATTACCAACAACAATGCACAGACAGCTGTTTCGATTTTACATAGATCTCATCAGTGTACGAGCGTGCTGTTCACAATGCCTTACATCTGTGACATAATTGCGACAACGCAAGGTAATGTTGAACCCTCCGCAGTACAACTACTAATCGAGCAATTGTAGATATACGTGCATTCAATAAACACACCTAAAAGTGGCGTACATATTACAATAAATTGCAACAATGTAATTCTTGGAGAATAAGCTCTCACGCTATTAAATCACTCAAGTATATACGAATTAATTCGTATATGAATAATTGTATGAATGCACTTCTACACCAAGCTGGGCATTGCGAACGGCTTTCGTGTATGTATATTTGAGTGAATAAAAAACACATTTTATTAAAATTGCTATTTAAATTATAAGATTTATTACCTTTGTACATACTCTTCAGAATACCGTTTTAACAAAGTTTATAATTCTTTGAATCTCGAAATATCGATATCATGTTTCACGTTTATCGTTGCTTTTAGGATTGAATACTAGCTGTCCATCAATCTCTTCGAGCTTGAATCGCTTTTCGCGTCCGCTTACAGTTTTATTATAGTTCGCTGTAAAACGCAAAAGAAATCATTTTTGATTTTCTAAACTTTTGGCACACCTTGTATAGACGTATATTTTTGTCCACGAAGTACTGTCACGGTGACAGGTGGAACGACAATTTAAAGCATCTTAACGTCAGTCTGACTTTTTGTTGTTGGAGTTTGAAATTTAGATGCTATTTAGCGTAATACTAAGACTTGACACTAAAAGATTCATAGTTTTATTAGTTTTACACAATGAAAGGACTAAATCATTATTGAAAATGTAATATCAGATTTATTTTAATTTTGCATAATTTAACCTGCCAATTATCATAGCCCGCAAACATACTTTTGACATACCTTTTGTTATAATGCAAATTTGTGAACAATGCATGCCCATTACACAGAAGAATCAAGTTTTAAATAAAATGTTGGTATAGAATAAGTATGACTTATTACTTTTATTTATAATAGTGAATTTATAACTGACTTCCATATTAATAATTAGTTTCATTTGTCTGCTCTGAAATTGTTCCTGTCAAAGTGAGTTTGCAGTGGCATTGAGTCGTCGCCTGTAGATCGTGCTCTGGCTATGTCGGTTGCTGAGACGATCCTATTATAATTTAAATATTTAGTAGTGACGCTGGTAGTTGAACTAAAAACAATAACCAAAAATAATACTGACCGACGTTGGAATATCTGTGTAAACATTTTGCTTACACACACTGTAAAAAGAATATAATTTGTAATTGTTGGATCATTTTGTGATTTTTATTAAGTATTTAAGGAAAAATAACACAAAAAGGTAGTTCATGATTACAACCAATCCATCGAAATAAGAGCCACCAGCCTGGGACACGATCATCATCAACCATCATCAGAATGTTTGATTAACAATTTGATTTAATGGTGTATTTTCAAACATATCGCATTAAATGATTGAACGCTGCCCATACTTCAAACTTTCTACTGACAATCAAACTATTTAGTAGAAGTAATTGTTGAATTAGACTGGAATATTTACTTTAGTAAATTGAATAGTTACAAAACAATTGTCATTACATTGGAATTTGATTCGTCTGTCACCTAGTAATAATAATATAAATCATATTTTAAGGTAATTGTCTAATACCGTGCCGTCAAATACTTTTCGCATTAGAGTAGGCTGTTTTTGAAGTTTTTAATCAATGTTGGTGTACATGCTAATTTTTTGAAAACTTCAAATTCTGACAGTTGTCATACTTAAATTCAAATTATAGACGCCTATTATTATTTATATGACATAACCAAACTATTAAAATTATGCACTGTCACCAACCATTAAAAAAAAAGCATGGCCGTCTCTAATGCGGAAAGTAGGTATTTGAAGGCACGGTATATAGGCAAAACTAAAATGGATCTGATAGCACTTTTCTCATTAATATTTTAGTCATTTCGCTGTATAAAATTTGTAATTTCATATCTTTTTGTGTCAAGGTCTAAAATAAATATCGATGAAGCTTAAAAACATGAACCATGAAATATCAGACAGATGTCAGGGTGTTTAACCTTTTTTTTTTGAAATAATTCAAATAAATCATGAAAGCAGTTCAGATTTCATCACGAACTGAAATCGATTGATCGTTTTGACGTTTTATAACCTGCAATTAAATTTTTGTGAAATTGCCAACATTAATCAAAAGTCAGATGGACTTTTTCTGACAATTCTGACGTTTCCTGTAACATTTAAGCCACCTAACGTGAATGTTGAGCTGACCAACATTTCGCGTATGCTCTAGTTAAATATATCGGTGTTAAAATAATAATAGATGAGTAAAGATGGCTACACCCTTTAACTGTTACTTAATTTTAGTTTAATAATATACTATGTTCACCAATTTTGATCAGCATGATGTATTCGTTTCTTTGAATTACAATTAACGTAGGGCTTCCGGGACAATAGTCAATAGAAATAAATTTATATGACGTTGGTTGCAAATAATCAAGCGCATCAGTGCTCCATAATGTTTGTCATAAAATGTCGATATAAGTCATCAAGTGCTGATTATTCAATTTACTCTTTCCACCTTTTTTTTATTTAGGACACATTAATTTAATAGAATACTTGCTCTTTTTGTTATTCCATGAAACTCTTCGAGTTTGAATTGCTTCTTTGGAACGTGACTACTGCCAGTCGCAGAGGCACTTGAATTTTAACGGTTATAAATTTTCTTTTAATTAGTTTATGAATGAAGATGCAAATTAAATGAAATATCTCTAGAAATTAATTATACATTATTGTGGCATCTATAATTATAGACAAATGGATTTATTAACTAAAAAATTTCCCATAAAATGTTTAACATTTCTATAGAATTTACTGAAAGCTGATTACTTGGAACATTTCGTTGACATTCAAGTTTGATATAATGCGTGTGCACCTAGTCTAAGTTGAATGTAAGTAGGCCGAACAGGTAAACCTAAGATGGTTGTATCATATATAAATTTCTTTGTTTTTTAAATTTGGTAGTACTCTAACTTTATTTGTCTCAAGTTTTATGATAAACGTTGCCCATACGTTAAATTATCTTGCAAACTGTCATGGTGGTGACAGTTCGATCTATTGCGAGAATGAATTGTCAAATTGAATGTCACTGTAGACATACCGTGCCTTCAATTAATTTTTTTTGGAATAACCTACGATTTCAATATTAATTTGAAAACACTGTGGAACTTTTCAATAAATTGACTTAACTATGACAGTAGGTAGTCAAAATGAAAAACATTACTATAGCACAGTATTCCCAAATTAATATTGATATCATAAGCTACTCTAAATTTAAATTAAAGACGCTGTATGTATATTTGTATGTAGAAAGATGACAGAGATGTGTCCAAGACATTAAAGATACGATAAATGACCGATACAATAGTAATAATAATAACAATTGATGATAATTGATGAGCAAGTGCTCTTTTAAGATTTTGATTTGAGTGGTTTTCCATCTGGTTATAGAAACTGAGCGCTCTTTCCTTGATGTAGTCAATAATGGTTGGGGTATTTGTTTCATTCATTATTTGATTATTTCTCATATACCATGGAGCATTTAGTATCATTCTAAGACTGGTGTTTTTTGATGTTGGTCTTGCACATATGCACCCATGCATATGTGAATATTGGACCTAATACTTGTTTGTAAAGTAGAATTTTGTTGTTCGTGTTCAGCTGGCTTTTTCTGCCTATAAGAGGCCATAGTTGACATCTTGTTTGTTTGGTTTTGGTTATCGTTTTTGCTATGTGTGTGTTATAATTGAGCTTTATATCCAGGTATATTCCCAGGTATTTAATTTCTCTACTCCATGGTATAGTGTTGTTGTTGATGGTTATTTCGTTGCCTGTTGTTTTCAGATTCCTTTGAAAGATTATTGCTTGGGATTTGTCTTCGTTTATTGTTGTCCTCTATTGTTTGAACCATTTTATCGTGTTGTCTAGGTGCGTTTGGAGTTCCTGTACCGCGTTCGTCGGACATCTTGATGTTGAGAGCAGTGCCGAATCATCTGCAAAGGTGGCCGTATTTAAGTATCTTGTAGGATTTGATACTGGTATGTCTGCTGTAAATATTGTATATAGGTGAGGTGACAGGCATGAGCCCTGGGGGACTCCCGCTGTTGGATGTTTTATTGAGGAAAGTGTGTTCTGGATGCTAACTTGAAAGCAGCGTCCTTAGAGAAAACTGTTCGTGATTTTTATGACGTGTGTTGGGTAATTGTGTATTATCATTTTATATATGAGTCCCTGCCTCCAGACTTTATCAAATACCTTTGCTATGTCGAGAAATACAGCTGCTGTCACTTGATTTTTGTTGAATCCGTCTTGGATAATCTCAGTGACTCTTGAAAGTTGTGTTATCGTTGAATGTTCTTCTCTAAAAACCCATGTTGATCTTCTGGTATTATGTCTTGATTGTCAGAGTGGTACTTTATCTTCTGTAGGATTATTTTTTCTATCACTTTGCTAATGGATGGTAACAGGCTTATGGGCCTGTAGCTGCTATTACTTTGGCATGTTTCCATATCTTTGGGAATGTTTGGAGTCTGATAACGGAGTTTGCTATTGCTAGAATTGACATTATTGCTTTTGGGGGGAGGTTTTGTAGTGATCTGTTGGTGATGTTGTCTATACCAGGAGCTTTTTTGGGATTTCATGCTTTAAGGATTGCTTTTAGGTTCTCGGCTGTGACTGGGTCGTTGCTAGGGGGCCTAGTGGGGTTCACCACGTATTTCTCTGCTTACTACTTTGTGAATCTGCACTACGTGTTGCATGTCTACTTCATCCAAGTTCGGAGTGAATTGCTCTTCTAGTGATTCCGCTAGAGCTTCTGGTTTTTCTTCTGCTGTGACTTGTGTGGAGTTATTGAATTGAAGTGGTGGGATTTGTATTTGTTCTCTTTTGATTGCCTTGATTATTTTCCATGTCTTAGAGGGCTCTGCACCTATTTCTTCGAGTGTTCTTTGCCATTCTACATTTTTCGGTTCCAGTAATTCCTTATGTACTTGATGTTGAAGGTTGTTTAGTATAGTTTTGTCTTCTCCTAGCTCTGTTCTTTTCCTTTATTAGTTCTTTAATATGATGTGGTAGACTACCTGATTTATATATCCTTTCTATTTTGGTGGTGTTATTTTCAACAGCGTTTGTTATTTTATCTTGTAGTGATTTTATGTTCTGTTCTAATTCTGCAGTGTTTTGTATTTTAGGAACTGCAGTGATGGTTTGTTCTAGTTCTGTTTTGTAGCCGGCCCAGTCTGTCTTGAAGGTGTGATATGTTCTTTCGGTTATGTCTTCGTTCCAAGTTATTATAATTGGAATGTGATCAGAGCTCATGACACTTTCAGTTTCTATCTTTATGGTTTTGTTAATGTTTTTACTGATTGCTAAGTGTAATTGTCTAATTGTGTGCATCTAGCCCAAGGTGAACGTCGACAGACCAAAAAAAAAAAAAAAACCAAGACGGTTCGGCAATGAAATGTTGTTTCATGTTATTCGTTCTATAAAATTATAGTACCATGCCTTGTGTCAAGTTTACGATAGAAATAGTGTATACTTCAAATTTTTTGACAGACTGTCATCGTGACACTTATACGACAATAAAAAGTTGATGTTTAACCAAATTGTCGTTCCACCTGTCATCGTGACAATACTTCGTTGTTGTGTATTCGTTCACACATAAACTTGTGAGAACGAAATGTCAGACTGAGAGTGCTAACAACATTGTCTTTCCAATTGTCAAATGAAATTAACAACATAACATGATGAACTTTAACAAAACATGTTTTAAACTTACAGGTCATTGAGAGAATTAATTAATTTTCATATTACGCTTTAATAGTTGTATATATATGTACTTTGTAAAACCCAATCAAAAATCTTGCTGGCTCCTAATACCATTTAACCGAAAATGTACTTCTGATTAGTTTGTGCCAACCCGCATAGTCGCGTACTTTAAATGCTTGCTTTTATAACTGAATTGATAAACGAAATTACATAAATGCTTATGGGAATTTTACATATTTGATGTATTTATGTTATTTCGAAGTGTTTCGGACACATCTGACAAATAAAGAAAACTCAGATGATTCTTTATTTAGGCTTGCTTCGGTACTTCTTTCGCGAGAAGTGACGACATTTCGATGACATATATAATTTGTGTTTAATATATCTTAATAAAATATAGAAAGATCGTTATATTTGTCACTGTACTTACGTGCGATAATACACTTTAAGTTTATTTTATCATATCCGTCGGCATTGTTCATATATTCATAAATAGAAAAGAAATAGTAACAATTGATAATAATAACACTAATACGTATCTGAAAGGTACCACTTTCCCTTCATAATCCCTTTATTTGTCGGCCTTCTGACATTTAAACTTGACAACCGATCGATAAACGTGAATAGATAGTCATTATGTGTTGTGTATTACACGACTGGTGCTTTCCGCCAATTTTGACGTTTCCCGGCAAATGCCATATCGCGAACTCAAACTGATTTGACGGTTTTGATAATTTATAACCTGAAATTGAATTTTTCGTGCGTTTAACTTAACCTTATTCGAAGTTTGATGTGTCACGGTCATCTGTATCGATCCACCGCCATTTTAAAATCGAACCTAGTCCATATTTTTTATTTTACACGTAGGCCTTATGGCAAAATACTATGATTCATACTCTTTTTCTGCACGTTCTAAAATTTTCAAAAACTCCTTTCGGGCCCTCGTTCTCTCTTCGGAGACGTGAAAAATGGCCTAAGGCACGTGGGACCGTGGTCCCCGTCGCGTGACACTTTCGTTCCCACCGTAGATGCGCCAGGTTCTCAGAAAACTGTCTCCCCAATTCGTCAATTTTGGGGTATAGCTTTGCCGTTTTAATCGTTCGTGTTAAAAAGAGCGAGACAATTGGCTTTTAGTATATATAACTAGCTCTAACGTCCGCTTACAGCGGGTCCTCCGCTTACAACGGGTCCTCCGCTTACAGCGGGTCCTCCGCTTACAGCGGGTCCGTCAATCTCTTTTAGTTGGAATCGCTTTTTTCGCGTCCGCTTACAGCTTTTTCAGTGTCCTGTAAAAAGCAATCACTGTCATGACGTCTTTTAGAATGTCCGGTTTTATTAACTTTTGACGCACCCCTGTATATACATATATTTTGTGAAGCCAATAGTATATTTTCTTTAAAATTCTTCTCGGAAGGTTTTTTACACAAACCGGTACACACTCAAGAGCGAGAAAGGTAAATTTATGTTAAACATAAGTCATGTTAATGTATCCAAAGAAACAATGAGCTCAAAGAGCACAACATTTTCATCGAGACAGTTTCACAAAATAATAATAAAAGTAAGAATCTCAAGTTTTAAATTTAAGCCCTATTGAAGCGCCTTTCCTGTAAAGAACGCTTTTTAGAATGTCTACTTTTATAAACGTTTGAAGCACGCCTGTATATACATATATTTTGTTAAGCCAATAGGATATTTTATTTAAAATTCTTGTCGAATTGTTTTTGAAATAAATCGGTACACACTCAAGAGCGAGAAAGGTAATTTAATGTTAAACATAAGTCATGTTAAAGTATCCAAAGTCACAATGAGATCAAAAAGCGCAACATTTTTATTAAGACAGTGTACAATACTATTTTGATGTGAAAGTGCAAAAGCCTGTCAACCTTTTTGAAATCCACTATCGTTAATAAAGGAGCACAAAATAATAATAAAAGTAAAAAGCCTAAGTTTTAAATTGAAGCGCCTTTCCATTAAAAAGTGATCACTGGCATGACGCTTTTTAGAATGTCCAGTTTTATACACCTTTGAAGCACCCGTGTAAATACATATATTTTGTGAAGCCAATTGTATATTTTATTTAAAATTCTTCTCGAACTGTTTTTAACACAAATCGGTACAAACTCAAGAGCGCGAAAAGTAATTTAATTTTAAACATAAGTCATGTTAAGGTATCCAAAAGCACAATCAGATCAAAAAGCCCAACATGTTCATTAAGACAATTTACAATACTATTTTGATGTGAAAGTGTAAAGCCTGTCAACCTTTTCAAAATCCACGATCGTTAATAAAGGAGCACGAAGTAATAATAAAAGTAAAAAGTCAAAGTTTTAAATTTAAGCCCTATTGAAGCGCCTTTCCTGTAAAAAAAGACTTTTTAGAATGTCCACTTTTATAAACTTTTGAAGCACCCCCGTATATACATATATTTTGTTAAGCCAATAGGATATTTTATTTAAAATTCTTTTCGAACTGTTTTTGACACAAATCGGTACGCACTCAAGAGCGAGAAAGGTAATTTAATGTTAAAGTATCCAGAGACACAATATCATCAAAAAGGTCAACATGTTCATTAAGACAGTTTACAATACTATTTTGATGTGAAAGTGTAAAAGTCTGTCAATCTTTTCGAAATCAACTATCGTTAATAAAAGAGCACAAAACATTAATAAAAGTAGAAAGCCCAAGTTTTAAATGTAAGCCAAAGCGCTTTCCTGTAAAAGGCGATCACTGGCATCACGCTTTTTAGAATGTTTACTTTTATAAACTTTTGAAACACCCCTGTATATACATATATTTTGTTAAGCCAATAGAATATTTTATTTAAAATTCTTCTCGAACTGTTTTTGACACAAATCGGTACACACTCAAGAGAGAGAAAGGCAATCTAATGTTAAAGTATCCAAAGACACAATAAGATCAAAAAGGTCAACATGTTCATTAAGACAGTTTACAATACTATTTTGATGTGAAAGTGTAAAAGCCTGTCAACCTTTTCGAAATCCACTATCGTTAATAAAGGAGCACAAAATAATAATAAAAGTAAGAAGCCCAAGTTTTAAATTGAAGCCCTATTGAAGCACCTTGCCTGTAAAAGGCGATCACTGGCATGACGCTTTTTAGAATGTCCACTTTTATAAACTTTTGAAACACCCCTGTACATAAATAAATTTTGTGAAGTCAGTAGGATATTTTATTTAAAATTCTTCTCGAACTGTTTTTGGCGCAAACTGGTACACACTCAAGAGCGAGTAAGGTAATTTAATGTTAAAGTATCCAAAGACACAATAAGATCAAAAAGGTCAACATGTTCATTAAGACAGTTTTCAATACTCTCTTGATGTGAAAGTGTAAAAGCCCGTCAACCTTTTCGAAATCCACTATCATTAATCAAGGAGTACAAAATAATAATAAAAGTAAAAAGCCCAAGTTTTAAATTGAAACCCTATTGAAACACCCATGTATAAACATATATTTTGTTAAGCCAATAGGATATTTTATTTAAAATTCTTCTCGAACTGTTTTTGACACAAACCGGTACACACTCAAGAGCGAGAAAGGTAATTTAACGTTAAAGTATCCAAAGACACAATAAGATCAAAAAGATCAACATTTTTATCAAGACTGTTTACAATACTATTTTGATGCGAAAGTGTAAAAGCCTTTCAACCTTTTCGAAGTCCACTATCGTTAATAAAAGAGCACAAAACAATAATAAAAATAGAAAGCTCAAGATTTAAATGTAAGCGCTATTAAAGCGCCTCTCCTGTAAAAGGCGATAACTGGCATGACGCTTTTTAGAATGCCCACTTTTATAAACTTTTGAGGCACCCCTGTATATACATATATTTTGTTAAGCCAATAGGATATATTATTTAAAATTCTTCTCGAACTGTTTTCGGCACAAACCGGTACACATTCAAGAGCGGGAAAGGTAATTTAATGTTAAAATATCCAAAGACTTAATAAGATCAAAAAGGTCAAGATGTTCATTAAGACAGTTTACAATACTGTTTCGATGTGAAAGTGTAAAAGTCTGTGAACCTTTTCAAAATCCACTATCGTTAATAAAGGAGCACAAAATAATAATAAAAGTAAAAAGCCCAAGTTTTAAATTGAAGCCATGGAGCCCTATTGAAGCTCATTTTCTGTAAAAAGCGATCAATCTGATGACGCTTTTTAGAATGTCCAATTTTATAAACTTTTGAAGTACCCCTGTACACACATAAATTTTGTGAAACCAATTGTATATTTTATTTAAAATTCTTCTCGAATTGTTTTCTATACAAACCGGTACACACTCAAGAGCGAGAAAGGTAATTTAATGTTAAACATAAGTCATGTTAAAGTATCCAAAGACACAATGAGCTCTAAAAACGCAACATTTGTATTAAGACAGTTTACAATACTATTTTGATGTGAAAGTGTAAAAGCCTGACAACCTTTTCGAAATCCACTATCGTTAATAAAAGAGCACAAAATAATAATAAATATAAAAAGCCAAAGTTTTAAATTGAAGCCATATTGAAGCGCCTTTCCTGTAAAAGGCGATCACTGGCATGACGCTTTTTAGAATACCCACTTTTATAAACTTTTGAAACATCCCTGTATATACATATATTTTGTTAAGCCAATAGAATATTTTATTTAAAATTCTCCTCGAACTGTTTTTGACACAAACCGGTACACACTTAAGATCGAGAAAGGTAATTTAATGTTAAAGTATACAACGACACAATAAGATCAAAAAGCATAACATTTTTATTAAGATAGTTTACAATACTGTTTTGATCCGAAAGAGTAAAAGCCTGTCAACCTTTTAGAAATCCACTATCGTTAATAAAAGAGCACAAATTAATAAAAGTAGAAAGCCCAAGTTTTTAATTTGAAGCCCAATTGAAGCGCCTTTCCTGGAAAAAGCGATCACTGGCATGAAGATTTTTAGAATGTCCACTTTTATAAACTTTTGAAGCACGGCTGTACATAGATAAATTTTGTGAAGCCAATTGTATGTTTTATTTAAAATTCTTCTCGAATTGCTTTTTACACAAACCGGTACACACTCAAGAGCGAGAAAGGTAGTTTAATTTTAAAGTATCTAAAGACAATAAAATCAAAAAGCGCAACATTTTTATTAAGACAGTTTACAATACTATTGTGATGCGAAAGCGTAAAAGCTTTTCAACCTTTTCGAAATCCACTATCGTCAATAAAAGCGCACAAAATAATAATAAACGTAGAAAGCCCAAGTTTTAAATCTAAAGCCCTATTGAAGCGCCTTTCCTGTAAAAAGCGATCACTGGCATGACGCTTTTTAGAATGTCCACTTTAATAAACTTTTGAAGCACCCCTGTACATACATAAATTTTGTGAAGCCAATTGTATATTTTATTTAAAATTTTTCACACTCAAGAGCGAGAAAGATAATTTAATATTAAATATAAGAAAGATGTTAAAGTATCCGAAGAAACAATATGCTCAATAAGCGCATCATTTTCATTGAGACAATCGGGATAATACGCTCTTGAAATAACAGTGGAAGCATTTAGTATATTAACAAAAAGTATGTCAATTGCTCAGAAACAATTTAAAATAGGCACGCACAATATTAATAAAAAATAACCTAAAAATCAGTTTGACACAGATATTTTCACCTCAATTATTTAAAGTGGAACAGCGCTTTGATTATGAAATTTTGGTCAGCAGATTTGAAATATTCGTCTGTCACATACTCAAAATTAGTTCGCAAGTCAATTAATAATGATGAACTTCAAACATACAGCTCGCAAACATATAAATGATTAGTTTTAATAAGATGCTGTTAAAAGCAATTACAAAGAAGAAAAGACCAAGCGCAGGCTTAAATTTTCACAAATATTTAGGATTTTTAGCAACTGAGATAAAGTCCCAGAAATGTAACAGAATTGAAAAGCTTCCAAAACACAAATATTTCCCTAGTAAGCTAAAAGTTACACATATTCAATATTATGTTTTATTTTTAATTATACTGTTAATTTCATGTATAGAAGAAGAAATACAATTACTAAAACACTAATAAAAATAATTATTATCGCCAACCGTCAGTAAAGCGATGCGTTACCATAGCGTTTTACGGAGGTAAACAAACACTTTATCGTACTGTACAATAAAGTACTTTACCTGCCGCTAATATCTGTCAATGTAGCCATGACTTATGACTTTAAAGATAAATCGTTTGTCACTGTCATAAACTGTCATAAGTTATTATATCTTTATTTTTAAAATTAACAATTTTCACGGTTGGCGATAAAATTTTGTATGCACCACGTCAGTAAAGTACCTTTATCGAACTCGTCTTTTACTCGCCGCGCTCGCTTCACTCGCTTGGCTCGTAAATCAGACTCGTTCGATAAAGTATCACTTTACTGACTTGGTACATAAATAACTATTAATTACAAATGGATAAGAAAACATAATTGCAGTCAATACTAATAAAAATCCAAATCTCCTAGGTTACGCGCATGTGTAAGTAATCGTAATTACTGTTTAATATTTTATCAGGTTTGGTAAAACGGCGGTTAAAATATCTTCATTTAATAACGTTCTTAATCAATGATTAGCGCTAACCGGTGTTGGAAAAACATACCAACCGGTATTTTAATCAACGATTAGCGCCAACCGGTTTTTGCAAAAACGTACTATCACGTATTGTATCTAATGAATACTCTCATCGGCATTTTAATCGGAATTGGGAAAACCGGCCCTTTATTGAACTTAATCAACTAATACAGTGCAATAATATGAATAATTAAAAATACGTCTAAATTTGCCGTTGTAGTTGTTAGGGCGTTTTAATGTTGAAGGTTACATTTAAATATTATGTCAACTTTAAATAAACATGCGCCAATAATTTAAGGACATTAAATTTGAGATATTGCAAAATTTTACCTGTCAAGTATTCTACCTACACATGCAATTTCGAGACTTATAAATATACCTTTGACATAAATCATAATAACCTTTTGAAGTTTGTCATCCATGCAACACAAATTTGTCTGCAATTACCGTTTCCCGTAGAACGCGATCACTGTCATGACGCTTTTTAGAAAGGCCGATTTTATAAACTTTTGAACCACTCCTGTATATACATAAATTTTGTGATGCCAATCGTATATATTATTTAGAACTATTCTTTACTTATTTACACAAACCGTTACACTGAACACTGAAGAGCGAGAAGGATAATTTAATGTTAAACATAAATCATATTAAAGTTACCAAGGAAGAATGTGCTCAGATCCAAGCACTTTTCGACGAACCTTTCCGTCATATTACATTCGCCATGTTGTTTGGTTTTTGTTTGACATTTTGACTTTGGATTCGTAATCGGCGACCTGAGACACCCCCGTATCTAAAATTTCACATTCATACGTCAATTTTCCAAAAAACTTCCGCCATTTTGTTTTTTTTTGACATTTGGCTTTGGATTCGTGATCGGCGACCTAAGACACCCCCGTATCTAAAATTTCACATTCATACGCCAATTTTAAAAAAACTCGTTCGCCATTTTGTTTTTTTTTGACATTTTGATTTTGGATTCGTGATAGGCGACCTGAGACATCCCCGTATCTAAAATTTCACATTCATACGTCAATTTTCAAAAAAACTTCCGCCATTTTGTTTTTTTTGACATTTTGACTTTGGATTCGTGATCGGCGACCTGAGACACCCCCATATCTAAAATTTCACATTCGTACGTCAATTTTCAAAAAATCTTCCGCCATTTTGTTTTTTTTGACATTTTGACTTTGGATTCTTGATCGGCTACCTAAGACACCCCCGTATATAAAATTTCGCATTCGTACGTCAATTTTCAAAAAACCTTCCGCCATTTTTTTTTTTTGACATTTTGACTTTGGATTTGTGATCGGCGTCCGCACACACTCCCGTATCTAGAATTTCGCATTCATACGTCAATTTTCAAAAAACTCTTCGGCCATTTAATTTCCTTTGTCATTTTGACTTTGGATTTGTGATCGGCGTCCGTATACACACCCCCGTATCTAAAATTTCACATTCGTACGTCAATTTAGAATTAGTGACGGGCGACCGTAAAAACTCTCGAGTGCCAAATTTTGCTTTTAATAAGAATAGAGAGAAAGTGATTTCAGCCAGCTCCGTCCACCGTGCGCGTTTGCGTAATCGTTAACATAAAATTATTTCGTAGGGGCACATAAATGTCGAAAGCAATCCTCTTCTTTTTCCCCTTTGAGGAAATACGCGTTTCGAAATTATCGTATTTTAATTCAAATCATTATTAAAATATCAATCGACAACGCCTGTATAGATGAAAATATTAAATCAAGCGGGACCGTTACATATTATGTGGACATGCCCAACATTCGCCGGACCGTAATGTATTGACCGGCAGTGCACATGATAATCTGACTTTATTTTTCGCCCGTCCGGAATGCATTGGTATCAGTGCAGATTGAATCGTCCATTTTTCTGACCAAATACCTCTGCAAACGGACTTGGAATTACTCGTACCTTCGTCTAGGTACCTCTGTAAACTGGGAATGCGCAAGTGAACGTTTCCGAAATGTCACTTGTTTACGTTTCTGAATCTTGTTGTGTCCTTGAAACTTTCAAAATTTGGAATTTCAAGCTTAAAAGTGAAAATGTGAATGCGTATGAGACCGGCTGTCAGTTTGACGTTTGTCGGGATTTTTCATCCATTTCGCTAAACCGTATCCGTCTGCAAACGCACTTTTAATCGCCCGTACCTTTGTATCTGTACCACTTTAAACTGGGAATATGCAACTAAAGGGTCCTGAAATGTCAGTACTTTAAAATTTTGAATATTGTTGCGCCCGCGAAAGCTTTAAAATTTGTAATTTCAGCCCTAAAAGTGAATGTTTGCATACATTTCGAATCGGCTGTCACTTTGACGTTTGTCGGGATTTTCAGTATAAAAGGCTCCAGAGTAATTTTTGTTTCCCACGTCCTCCTTATGGGCGAAAAAATTGATGCAGAGTGATTTCCTTCACGTTCTAAAATTTTCAAAAATTCCTTTCGCCGCCTTAATGACCGTTCGAAGCGATAAAAATACCCCTATACAAAGTAGAATTATACACCCGACCACACGAAACTCTGAAATTTCCCCTCAAAAGCCTCAATTCGTCAAACACTCAAAGGTCGTTTTCGCATTTTACCCGCATTTCCCCTCCTCTACTAAAGTCGTGAGAGCGGTAAAGGGTCCTGTGCGCTTTTAGTATATATAACTAGCTCTAACGTCCGCTTACAGCGGGTCCTCCGCTTACAACGGGTCCTCCGCTTACAGCGGGTCCTCCGCTTACAGCGGGTCCGTCAATCTCTTTTAGTTGGAATCGCTTTTTTCGCGTCCGCTTATAGCTTTTTCATTGTTTCCTGTAAAAAGCAATCACTGTCATGACGCCTTTTAGAATGTCCGGTTTTATTAACTTTTGACGCACCCCTGTATATACATATATTTCGTGAAAGCAATAGTATAATTTCTTTAAAATTCTTCTTGGACGGCTTTTACACAAACCGGAACACACTCAAGAGCGAGAAATGTAAATTTATGTTAAACATAAGTCATGTTAATGTATCCAAAGAAACAATGAGCTCAAAGAGCACAACATTTTCATCGAGACAGTTTACAATACTATTTTGATGTGATAGTGGAAAAGCATTGTCAACCTTTTCGAAGTCTACTGTCGTTAAGAAAAAAGCACAAAATGATAATAAAAGTAAGAAGCTCAAGTTTTAAATTTAAGCCCTATTGAAGTGCCTTTCCTGTAAAAAACGCTTTTTAGAATGTCCACTTTTATAAACTTTTGAAGCACCCCTGTGTATACATATATTTTGTTAAGCCAATAGGATATTTTATTTAAAATTCTTCTCGAACTGTTTTTGCCATAAATTGGTACACACTCAAGAGCGAGAAAGGTAATTTAATGTTAAACATAAGTCATCTTAAAGTATCGAAAGACACAATGAGCGATCACTGGCATGACGCTTTTTAGAATGTCCAGTTTTATACACCTTTGAAGCACCCCTGTATATACATATATTTTGTGAAGCCAATTGTATATTTTATTTAAAATTCTTCTCGAACTGTTTCTAACACAAACCGGTACACACTCAAGAGCGAGAAAAGTAATTTAATTTTAAACATAAGTAATGTTAAGGTATCCAAAAGCACAATGAGATCAAAAAGCCCAACATGTTCATTAAGACAGTTTACAATACTATTTTGATGTGAAAGTGTAAAGCCTGTCAACCTTTTCAAAATCCACTATCGTTAATAAAGGAGCACGAAATACTAATAAAAGTAAAGAGCCCAAGTTTTAAATTTAAGCCCTATTGAAGCGCCTTTCCTGTAAAAAGAGGCTTTTTAGAATGTCTACTTTTATAAACTTTTGAAGCACCCCTGTATTTACATATATTTTGTTAAGCCAATAGGATATTTTATTTAAAATTCTTCTCGAACTATTTTTGACATAAACCGGTACACACTCAAGAGCGAGAAAGGTAATTTAATGTTAAACTTAAGTCATGTTAAAGTATCCAAAGACACGATGAGATCAAAAAGCGTAACATTTTTATTAAGACAGTGTACAATACTATTTTGATGTGATAGACTAAAAGCCTGTCAATCTGTTTGAAATCCACTATCGTTAATAAAGGAGCACAAAATAATAATAAAAGTAAAAAGCCCAAGTATTAAATTGAAGTGCCTGTCCTGTAAAAAGCGATCACTGTCATGACGCTTGTTAGAATGCCCACTTTTATACACCTTTGAAGTACCCCTGTATATTCATTAATTTTGTTAAGCCAATAGGACGTTTTATTTAAAATTCTTCTCGAACTGTTTCTAACACAAACCGGTACACACTCAAGAGCGAGAAAAGTAATTTAATTTTAAACATAAGTCATGTTAAGGTATCCAAAAGCACAATGAGATCAAAAAGCCCAACATGTTCATTAAGACAGTTTACAATACTATTTTGATGTGAAAGTGTAAAGCCTGTCAACCTTTTCAAAATCCACTATCGTTAATAAAGGAGCACGAAATAATAATAAAAGTAAAAAGCCCAAGTTTTAAATTTAAGCCCTATTGAAGCGCCTTTCCTGTAAAAAGAGGCTTTTTAGAATGTCTACTTTTATAAACTTTTGAAGCACCCCTGTATTTACATATATTTTGTTAAGCCAATAGGATATTTTATTTAAAATTCTTCTCGAACTATTTTTGACATAAACCGGTACACACTCAAGAGCGAGAAAGGTAATTTAATGTTAAACTTAAGTCATGTTAAAGTATCCAAAGACACGATGAGATCAAAAAGCGTAACATTTTTATTAAGACAGTGTACAATACTATTTTGATGTGATAGTCTAAAAGCCTGTCAATCTGTTTGAAATCCACTATCGTTAATAATAGAGCACAAAATAATAATAAAAGTAAAAAGCCCAAGTATTAAATTGAAGTGCCTGTCCTGTAAAAAGCGATCACTGGCATGACGCTTGTTAGAATGCCCACTTTTATACACCTTTGAAGTACCCCTGTATATTCATATATTTTGTTAAGCCAATAGGACGTTTTATTTAAAATTCTTCTCGAACTGTTTTTAACACAAACCGGTACACACTCAAGAGCGAGAAAAGTAATTTACGGGAGGGCACCGGGGGTCTGAGTGTTTAATATCAAAAATTAAGTATAGACAAAAAATAAACTCAATATGCTATTTAATTAACTTGTTTGAAAATAAAATCCATCCGCCGTTCCTTACGATCAGCACAATGATTAATAACTCATTCTTTGAAATTTGGTGTTGATATCAGTAATTGTTTTTCAATGGAACACATTGCTAAGGCACATAGTCTACTTTCCCCATGGTATTTCTAGAAAACGTTTTTATTATCTTCAAAGTAGAAAAACACCGTTCACTTAATTTTTTCTATTTTGCACGCCCCCAGAGATTCACAAAATAGCAGAAGACAATTAACAAAATCTTTCGCCAACATAGTCTCGACATATTATCAAAAACAAACTTTTATAACAGTTGTACTATTCAACTCTGCTTAACAATTTATATTGTTAATTAGTAAATAAAATGTTAGCATGTGTGCTTTTTATTCTTTGTACAACTTCTATTGCACATATTTGTTACATTAAAGGCTTACATTTTGACATTTAAATATAATTTGGTTCCATTTCTTTTTTGTTACCAACGTCAAAACAACAAAATTAGCGTGCGATAAAGAAATATTTTTGAAACCAAAACGGATGTCGTAAAGTGAACTTTATAGCACCGAATTAGAAAAAAGCATTTTGCACATTACACCCACACAACCAGTCTGATAAACTGTAAGAGCTTCTGTTGATTTCAAATTGTGATCTTCTAGTTTAATCAATAAATCTGGTCTAGGGAGACCTAGATTTTTTAATTCTGTCTTAATATTAGTAACGTAATTCATAGTTGCATTTGCACCGATAGAAATTGCAACATACACTCACCGCTGTAAATTACATACTGGACCGCCACCCGGACCCGGCACCATAGAGTAGTGCCCGCCGCCTATATATTATACGCGCGCTACCTGCGCCAGTTTCATCGCTCGATTTCTAATACAGACGGGGCAGTCGCGCGAGATGCCCCGGAGCCTACGCCAGACTGCGATTTTTAAACGCGCTGAAATGACGGACTGTTACTTTCAAAAACATATTATTTGTCATCAAATAAATCAGAAAAATTACATACAAATTAGGTATTTATAATTAATTTATCTGTTAAAAGAAATTTGTCACGGGGGGGGGGGGGCAGTGCCCCGTTGCCCTCCCTGCAGCAGCCGCCACTGGTAAAAAGCCAAAGTTTTAAATGTAAACCCTATTGAAGCGCCTTAAGGTATCCAATGGCACAATGAGATAAAAAATCCCAACATTTTTATTAAGACAGTTTACAATACTATTTTGATCCGAAAGTGTAAAATCCTGTCAACCTTTTCGAAATCCACGATCGTTAATAAAAGAGCACAAAACAATAATAAAAGTAGAAAGCCCAAGTTTTAAATGTAAGCCCTATTAAAGCGCCTTTTCTGTAAAAAGCGATCAATCTCATGACACTTTTTAGAATGTCGTTTTATAAACGTTTGAAGCACCCCTGTACATACATAAATTTTGTGAAGCCAATTGTATATTTTATTTAAAATTCTTCTCGAATTGTTTTTTATACAAACCGGTACACACTCAAAAGCGAGGAGGGTAATAAATATTTTCTAAATTCTTGGTATCTCCTAACTCCAAAATTTGAAAATGTCAACCTGAAGAAATTCAAGCAAGGACGTGTAAACGGCAAAAGTTACTTTGGGTCTCATAACATTGCATTTATATACGTTCCTTATATTTTCTATTATTACATATGACCTGTAAAAAAAGTTATTTATTATACAAGGGAAAGAAGTATTAGATTTTAGCTCGAGATAATGACAAAATACCGAGAGCTAAAATCTAATGTTTTTCCCGTGTATAATACACTATTTTTTTCTGTGACAGGAAAAACGACGATTTTATAATGATAAAAAAGACTCGGAAAATCAATCGATGTGACATTTGAAGTTTTAAATTGGTAGGCTGTTGTACTTATAGCAACATTACACCTGCGTTGCTAAGGAAACCTGTAAAGTATTCAAATATTTGTCAATGTAATTTTGTGTTTGGTTTTAAAAATTTGCGAACTTAGGTTGATTCTTAGTTATTTTGATTGGAAGGTGAAAAAGAAATGCAGTTCTTTCTCGGAGACGGTGCTATTGACATACATAAGTAAATGCAACTTTTTGTATAATAAAATATATTAAAATTAAATGTCCGTGTTCTTACATATCCGAAAATAAGTACTAATTTTTTTCCTGGGGAAAAAAATGAGTACTTTTTTTCTCGGCTTATAAAGTGACATTTTGTTACCTGTTAAGAAAGATAAAATGTCAAACTTTTCCAGTCACAGAAAAAAAGTTATAAAAATACATTCGAGTCGTCTTGGCAACGGAGTCGGCAAAAGTACGAACTAAAGACGACGATTCAATACCACTACAAATTTCGATTGGCCGGAACAATTCCAAAATGATAAATTTAAGGTAATTAATCAATATTTCTGGATGTATACCGTCCCATAGTAAAATACTATTACATGAAAGCCAGTTACAAATTAAATATTATAAATAAAGGTATTAAATATTACTTTCCTACACCTATATTTTACATAACATTTGGCTGTACTGTTCGTGACGTGAGATATTAACGTGTCTAGTTCTGCTGTGATTAGAAATCAAGTCACTGATTGACACATTAAAATTAAGACATATGTAAGTGAGCGTGTAGCATTAGTGATCAAGGGTGGCTGCATGATATATAACGAAATTGTGCGTTTTTAATGACCACGTGCAAATCATTCACCTCCTAATGAATCCCCTTTTCACCATAAATTTAATGTACCTACTTTTTACCTTTTTTACTTTCTTATACGTAGTATAAGGAAGTATTGTGATGATGAAAATTTTCCACCTCGAGATTTTTGCAGATGTCCACGTTTTGAAGTCGCCTGATACCAAAAAAGTGGTTTTTAAAAAATGTCTGTGTGTTTGTGTGGGTGTGTGTGTGTGTGTCTGTGTGTCTGTCTCTGTGTGTGTGACCACGATAGCGGTCAAACCGCTGTAGATATCAATTCCAAATTTTGTATTTACGTGTATAATCTCCCTCTTGAGATGTGATTAGTTTTTCAGTAAAATCGGTAGACCGGAAGTAGCAGTTTACTTCAGCGAAAAAATCGAATTTTGACAATATTTCGTCAACTACTAAGTTTAAACAAATTTATAAAGAATTCATATATACTTAGAATTGAAATTGAAAATAATTTTTTTTAAAAAGTTTTTTGAAATTCCTACCGGAAGTAGGTCTTTTACTCTTATCGAAAATCAGTTTTTTGCGAATATTTCGCAAGTCATGCCTTTTAGACAAGTACGTTACGGGTATAAAAGTATTTAAAACATAATTTTCAATATCTTTTGTATAAAAGAAATTTCAAAATTCAGACCGGAAGTACCACTTTTACTCTTATCGAATAACGATTTTTTGCAAATATGTCGTAAGTTATGCATTCTATATATATTTATCAAGAATACAAAAGTATTTGGAACTGGATTTGCAATATTTTTTGTATATATGAAATTCCAAAATTCGGACCGGAAGTAGCACTTTTACTTTTAGCCAGTAGGACTTTTTTGCTAATATCTAGCAAAGTATGCATTCTATAGAGATTTATTAAGAGAATAGAAGTACTTAGAATAGGATTTTGAATAATTTTTGTATAAAAAAATTCTTAAGATTCTAAAATTTGAAACGCTCATACGTCTAAGAAAGTCGTGTGGTGGGCACACCTCATTTTTTAAAACCAATTTTTAGTTATTTTATCTATAGTCTTTTATATACGTTACAATTAGATTAATATTTATATATGCTCGTACACATGCTACTTTTATATTTTCTAAATTATTGGTATCTCAACTCCAAAATTCGAAAATGTCAACCTGAAGAAATTCAAGCAAGGACGTGTAAACGGCAAAAGTTACTTTGAGTCTCATAAGATTGAATTTATATACGTTCCTTATGTTTTCTATTATTACATATGACCTGTAAAAAAAGTTATTTATTATACAAGGGAAAGAAGTATAGATTTTAGCTCGAGATAATGACAAAATACCGAGAGCTAAAATCTAATGTTTTTTCCCGTGTATAATACACTATTTTTTTCTGTGACAGGAAAAACGATGATTTAATAATGATAAAAAAGACTCAGAAAATCAATCGATGTGACATTTAAAGTTTTAAATTGGTAGGCTGTTGTACTTATAATAGCAGCATTACACCTGCGTTGCTAAGGAAACCTGTAAATTATTCAAATATTTGTCAATTTAATTTTGTGTTTGGTTTTAAAAATTTGCGAACTTAAGTTGATTTTTAGTTATTTTGATTGGAAGTTGAAAAAGAAATGCAGTTTTTTCTCGGAGACGGTGCTATTGGCATACATAAGTAAATGCCACTTTTTGTATAATAAAATATATTAAAATTAAATGTCCGTGTTCTTACTTATGTGTACATATCCGGAAAGAAAGTACTCATTTTTTTCCCGGGGAAAAATGAGTACTTTTTTCTCGGCTTTTAAAGTGACATTTTGTTACCTATTAAGAAAAATAAAATGTCAAACTTTTCCCGTCACAGAGAAAAAGTTATAAAAATACATTCGAGTCGTCTTGGCAACGGACTCGGCAAAAGTACGAACTAAAGACGACGATTCAATACCACTACAAATTTCGAATGGCCGGAACAATTTCAAAATGAAAAATTTAAGGTAATTAATCAATATTTCTGGATGTATACTGTCCCATAGTAAAATACTATTACATGAAAGCCAGTTACAAATTAAATATTATAAATAAAGGTATTAAATATTACTTTCCTACACCTATATCTTACGTACCATTTGGCATCACTGTTTTAAAATGTTTAAATGACAATTATAACAAACGTCAACAAATAATTATAATATAATTATAACACATGTCAAAACGTGTACAAATATTACTATTTCCTGTATTTTGTAGGTTATATTACATGACAGGTAAAATTTTGCAACATCTAATATTTGACGTCATTTTAATTTAGTGGCGCATGTCGGTTGCGAGAGCGACTCAACTATAGGAACAGTTTGTTGAAAAAGAAAAGCCTTGCATCTGCGGTCATAAACTGTATTATCAATTATATTCTAACAATATAAGATATTGCAATTTCAACTGCCATATTTCAGACAATTTAACTTGCACCAAGTTTCTGTAGGATGAATAAGGCCAGAAACTTTGATTGACAAATCATATCCCAACTGTTTAGTAAAAACTATACGTTTTAACAGGTTCTTTGTCTAAATTTCCTAAATCAAAGAGGGTTGATTGAGAAAACCGTGTTTCCATAATTTTGACTTACAAAATGTTATGTTCTGGAGGAATCGGCGCGATCTTTGTAGTGCCAATTATAATTATTATTTTAAAATTTAACTACACGTTAACGAACACACAATTCATCCAAACCCAATTAAATCAAGAGTACTTTATACAGTGTTTGCATAAGCACCTGCCAGCTTTTGTAGAATTTCTTCAATGTTTCAATTTCACATGTAACTTTTAAATGTAGTTTTAATATGTTAATGACATATCAGAGTGAGTCTAAAATATATTCATCTAAAATTAAGTTTTAATAAGGTGCTGTTAAAAGCAATTACAAAGAAGAAAAGAGGAAGCGTAATCATAAATTTTTACAAACACTTAGAATTTTTAGCAACTAAGATAAAGTCCCGGAAATGTAACAGAATTAAATAGCTTCCAAAACACAAATATTTCCGTAGTAAGCTAAAAGTTACACATATTCAATATTATGTTTTTATTTTTAAGTATACTGTTAATTTGATGTATAGAAGAAGCAATACAATTACTAAATGACTAATAAAAATAATTATTAATTGAAAATGCATAAGAAAACATAATCGCAGTCAATACTAATAAAAATCCAACTCTTCTAGGTTATGCGCACGTGTAAGTAATCCCAATTACTGTTTAATATTTTATCAGGTTTGGTAAAACACCGGTTAATATATCATCATTTAATAACGTTCTTAATCAATGATTAGCGCTAACCGGTGTTGGTAACACATACTAACCGGTATTTTAATCAATGGTTAGCGCCAACCGGTTTTTGCAAAAACGTACTATCCCGTATTTTATTTAATGAGTACGCTGATCGGCATTTTAATCGGAATTGGGAAAACCGGCCCTTTATTGAACTTAATCAACTAATACAGTGCAATAATATGAATAATTAAAAATACGTCTAAATTTGCCGTTGTAGTTGTTAGCGCGTTTTAATGTTGAAGGTTACATTCAAATATTATGTCAACTTTAAATAAACATGCGCCAATAATTTAAGGACATTAAATTTGAGATATTGCAAAATTTTACCTGTCAAGTATCCTACCTTGATTTCGAGACTTATAAATACACCTTTTGATATTAATCATAATAACCTTTTGAAGTTTGTCATCCAAGCAATACAAATTTGTCTGCAATTACCGTTTCCCGTAGAACGCGATCACTGTCACGACGATTTTTAGAAAGTCCGATTTTACAAACTTTTGAACCAGTCCTGTATATTCATAAATTTAGTGATGCCAATCGTATATATTATTTAGAACTTTTCTTTACTTCTTTACACAAACCGTTACACTGAACACTGAAGAGCGAGAAGGATAATTTAATGTTAAACATAAATCATGTTAAAGTTAGCAAGGAAGAATGTGCTCAGATCCAAGTACTTTTCGACGAACCTTTCCGACATATTACATTTGCCATGTTGTTTTTTTTGACATTTTGACTTTGGATTCGTGATCGGCGACCTGAGACACCCCCGTATCTAAAATTTCACATTCATACGTCAATTTTCAAAAAAACCTCCGCCATTTTGTTTTTTTTTGACATTTTGACTTTGGATTCGTGATCGGCGACCTGAGACACCCCCGTATCTAAAATTTCACATTCATACGTCAATTTTCAAAAAAACTTCCGCCATTTTGTTTTTTTTGACATTTTGACTTTGGATTCGTGATCGGCGACCTGAGACACCCCCGTATCTAAAATTTCACATTCATACGTCAATTTTCAAAAAAACTTCCGCCATTTTGTTTTTTTTTGACATTTTCACTTTGGATTCGTAATCGGCGACCTGAGACACCCCCGTATCTAAAATTTCACATTCATACGTCAATTTTCAAAAAAACTTCCGCCATTTTGTTTTTTTTTGAAATTTTGACTTTGGATTCGTGATCGGCGACCTCAGCCACCCCCGTATCTAAAATTTCACATTCTTACGTCAATTTTCAAAAAAAATTCCGCCATTTTTTTTTTTGACATTTTGACTTTGGATTTGTGATCGGCATCCGCACACACCCCCGTATCTAAAATTTCGCATTCATACGTCAATTTTCAAAAAACTTTCGCCATTTTGTTTTTTTTGACATTTTGACTTTGGATTTGTGATCGGCGTCCGCACACACCGCCGTATCTAAAATTTCACATTCATACGTCAATTTTCAAGAAATCTTCCTCCATTTTGTTTTTTTTGACATTTTGACTTTGGATTAGTGATCGGCGACATAAGCCACCCCCGTATCTGAAATTTCACATTCGTACGTCAATTTAGAATTAGTGACGGGCGACCGTAAAAAATCCCAGTTTTACTTTCAATCAGAATAGAGAGAAATTGATTTCAGCCAACTCCGCCCACCGTGCACGTTTGCGTAATCGTTTAAAGAAAATTATTTCGTAGTAGGGGCACATAAATGTCGAAAGCAATCCTCTTCTTTTTTCCCTTTGAGGAAATACGCGTTCCGAAATTATCGTATTTTAATTCAAATCATTATTAAAATATTACTCGACAACACCTGTATAGATGAAAATATTAAATCAAGCGGGACCGTTACGTATTATGTGGACATGCCGAACGTTCGCCGGACCGTAATGTATTGACCGGCAGTGCACATAATAATCTGATTTTATTTTTCGCCCGTCCGGAATGCATTGGTATCAGTGCAGATTGAATCGGCCATTTTTCTGACCAAATACCTCTGCAAACGGACTTGGAATTACTCGTACCTTCGTCTAGGTACCTCTGTAAACTGGGAATGCGCAAGTGAACGTTTCCCAAATGTCACTTGTTTACGTTTCTGAATCTTGTTGTGTCCTCGAAACTTTCAAAATTTGGAATTTCAAGCTTAAAAGTGAAAATGTGAATGCGTATGAGACCGGCTGTCAGTTTGACGTTTGCCGGGATTTTTCATCCATTTGTCTAAATCGTATCCGTCTGCAGACGGACTTTAAAGTGTTTGTCCCTTTGTATCTGCACCACTATAAACTGGGAATATGCAACTAAAGGGTCCTGAAATGTCAGTACTTTAAAATTTTGAATCTTGTTGCGCCCCCGAAAGCTTTAAAATTTGGAATTTCAGGCTTAAAAGTAAAAGTTTGGATACATTTCGAATCTCCTGTCACTTTGACGTTTGTCGGGATTTTCAGTATAAAAGGCTCCAGAGCAATTTTTGTTTCCCACGTCCTCCTTATGGGCGAAAAAATTGATGCAGCGCTTTTCTCTACAAGTGCTAAAATTTTAAAAAAATTCTTTTCGCCGCCTTACCACCGTTTCGAAGCGATAAAAATACGCCTATACAAAGTAGAATTGTACATCCGACGATATTAAACTCTAAAATCTCCCCTAAAATGCCTCAATTCGTCAAACACTCAAAGGTCGTTTTCCCATTTTCACCCCCATTTTCCCTCCTCTACTAAATCCGTGAGAGCGGTAAAGGGTCCTGTGCGCTTTTATAGAGTATAACTAGCTCTAACGTCCGCTTACAGCGGGTCCTCCGCTTACAGCGGGTCCTCAGCTTACAGCGGGTCCTCCGCTTACAGCGGGTCCATCAATCTCTTTTAGTTGGAATCGCTTTTTTCGCGTCCGCTTACAGCCTTTTCAGTCTCCTGTAAAATGCAATCACTGTCATGACGCCTTTTAGAATGTACGGTTCTATTAACTTTTGACGCACCCCTGTATAAACATATATTTTGTGAAGCCAATAGTATATTTTCTTTAAAATTCCTCTCGAAAGGTTTTTTACACAAACCGGTACACACTCAAGAGCGAGAAAGGTAAATTTATGTTAAACATAAGTCATGTTAATGTATCCAAAGAAACAATGAGCTCAAAGAGCACAACATCTTCATCGAGACAGTTTACAATACTATTTTGATATGATAGTGGAAAAGCATGTCAACCTTTTCGAAGTCTACTGTCGTTAAGAAAAAAGCACAAAATAATAATAAAAGTAAGAATCCCAAGTTTTAAATTTAAGCCCTATTGAAGCGTCTTTCCTGTAAAAAACGCTCTTTAGAATGTCCACTTTTATAAACGTTTGAAGCACGCCTGTATATACATATATTTTGTTAAGCCAATAGGATATTTTATTTAAAATTCTTGTCGAACTGTTTTTGAAATAAATCGGTACACACTCAAGAGCGAGAAAGGTAATTTAATGTTAAACATAAGTCATGTTAAAGTATCCAAAGACACAATAATATCAAAAAGCGCAACTTTTTATTAAGACAGTGTACAATACTATTTTGATGTGAAAGTGTAAAAGCCTGTCAACCTTTTTGAAATCCACTATCGTTAATCAAGGAACACAAAATAATAATAAAAGTAAAAAGCCAAAGTTTTAAATTGAAGCGCCTTTCCATTAAAAAGTGATCACTGGCATGACGCTTTTTAGAATGTCCAGTTTTATACACCTTTGAAGCACCCCTGTATATACATATATTTTGTGAAGCCAATTGTATATTTTATTTAAAATTCTTCTCGAACTGTTTTTAACACAAACCGGTACACACTCAAGAGCGAGATAGATAATTTAATTTTAAACATAATTCATGTTAAGGTATCCAAAAGCACAATGAGATCAAAAAGCCCAACATGTTCATTAAGACAATTTACAATACTATTTTGATGTGAAAGTGTAAAGCCTGTCAACCTTTTCAAAATCCACGATCGTTAATAAATGAGCACGAAGTAATAATAAAAGTAAAAAAGCCCAAGTTTTAAATTTAAGCCCTATTGAAGCGCCTTTCCTTAAAAAAAAAGACTTTTTAGAATGTCCACTTTTATAAACTTTTGAAGCACCCCCGTATACACATATATTTTGTTAAGCCAATAGGATATTTTATTTAAAATTCTTTTCGAACTGTTTTTGACATAAACCGGTACGCACTCAAGAGCGAGAAAGGTAATTTAATGTTAAAGTATCCAGAGACACAATAAGATCAAAAAGTTCAACATGTTCATTAAGACAGTTTACAATACTATTTTGATGTGAAAGTGTAAAAGTCTGTCAATCTTTTCGAAATCAACTATCGTCAATAAAAGAGCACAAAACATTAATAAAAGTAGAAAGCCCAAGTTTTAAATGTAAGCCAAAGCGCCTTCTTGTAAAAGGCGATCACTGGCATCACGCTTTTCAGAATGTCTACTTTTATAAACTTTTAAAACACCCCTGTATATACATATATTTTGTTAATCGAATAGAATATTTTATTTAAAATTCTTCTCGAACTGTTTCTGACACAAGTCGGTACACACTCAAGAGAGAGAAAGGTAATCTAATGTTAAAGTATCCAAAGACACAATAAGATCAAAAAGGTCAACATGTTCATTAAGACAGTTTACAATACTATTTTGATGTGAAAGTGTAAAAGCCTGTCAACCTTTTCGAAATCCACTATCGTTAATAAAGGAGCACAAAATAATAATAAAAGTAAAAAGCCCAAGTTTTAAATTGAAGCCCTATTGAAGCGCCTTGCCTGTAAAAGGCGATTACTCGCATGACGCTTTTTAGAATGTCCACTTTTATAAACGTTTAAAACACCCCTATACATAAATAAATTTTGTGAAGCCAATAGGATATTTTATTTAAAATTCTTCTCGAACTGTTTTTGGCGCAAACCGGTACACACTCAAGAGCGAGTAAGGTAATTTAATGTTAAAGTATCGAAAGACACAATAAGATCAAAAAGGTCAATGTTTGTTAAGACAGTTTTCAATACTCTTTTGATGTGAAAGTGTAAAAGCCCGTCAACCTTTTCGAAATCCACTATCGTTAACCAAGGAGTACAAAATAATAATAAAAGTAAAAAGCCCAAGTTTTAAATTGAAGCCCTATTGAAGCGCCTTGCCTGTAAAAGGCGATCACTGGCATGGCGCTTTTTAGAATGTCCACTTTTATAAACTTTTGAAACACCTCTGTACATAAATAAATTTTGTGAAGCCAATAGGATATTTTATTTAAAATCCTTCTCGAACTGTTTTTGACACAAACCGGTACACACTCAAGAGCGAGAAAGGTAATTTAATGTTAAAGTATCCAATGACACAATAAGATCAATAAGATCAACATTTTGATCAAGACTTTATACAATACTATTTTGATGCGAAAGTATAAAAGCCTTTCAACCTTTTCGAAGTCCACTATCGTTAATAAAAGAGCACAAAACAATAATAAAAATAGAAAGTCCAAGTTTTAAATGTAAGCGCTATTAAAGCGCCTCTCCTGTAAAAGGCGATAACTGGCATGACGTTTTTTAGAATGCCCACTTTTATAAACTTTTGAAGCACCCCTGTATATACATATATTTTGTTAAGCCCATAGGATATTTTATTTAAAATTCTTCTCGAACTGTTTTCGTCACAAACCGGTACACATTCAAGAGCGAGAAAGGTAATTTAATGTTAAAGTATCCAAAGACTCAATAAGATCAAAAAGGTCAAGATGTTCATTAAGACAGTTTACAATACTGTTTTGATGTGAAAGTGTAAAAGTCTGTGAACCTTTTCAAAATCCACTATCGTTAATAAAGGAGCACAAAATAATAATAAAAGTAAAAAGCCCAAGTTTTAAATTGAAGCCCTGGAGCCCTATTGAAGCTCCTTTTCTGTAAAAAGCGATCAATCTCATGACGCTTTTTAGAATGTCCAATTTTATAAACTTTTGAAGTACCCCTGTACACACATAAATTTTGTGAAACTAATTGTATATTTTATTTAAAATTCTTCTCGAATTGTTTTCTATACAAACCGGTACACACTCAAGAGCGAGAAAGGTAATTTAATGTTAAACATAAGTCATGTTAAAGTATCCAAAGATACAATGAGCTCTAAAAACGCAACATTTGTCTTAAGACAGTTTACAATACTATTTTGATGTGAAAGTGTAAAAGCCTCACAAACTTTTCGAAATCCACTATCGTTAATAAAAGAGCACAAAATAATAATAAATATAAAAAGCCCAAGTTTTAAATTGAAGCCCTATTGAAGCGCCTTTCCTGTAAAGGGCGATCACTGGCATGACGCTTTTTAGAATATCCACTTTTATAAACTTTTGAAGCACCCCTGTATATACATATATTTTGATAAGCCAATAGGATATTTTATTTAAAATTCTCCTCGAACTGTTTTTGACACAAACCGGTACACACTTAAGATCGAGAAAGGTAATTTAATGGTAAAGTATACACCGACACAATAAGATCAAAAAGCATAACATTTTTATTAAGATAGTTTACAATACTGTTTTGATCCAAAAGTGTAAAAGCCTGCCAACCTTTTAGAAATCCATTATCGTTAATAAAAGAGCACAAATTAATAAAAGTAGAAAGCCCAAGTTTTAAATTTGAAGCCCAATTGAAGCGCCTTTTCTGGAAAAAGCGATAACTGGCATGACGATTTTTAGAATGTCCACTTTTATAAACTTTTGAAGCACAGCTGTACATAGATAAATTTTGTGAAGCCAATTGTATGTTTTATTTAAAATTCTTCTCGAATTGCTTTTTACACAAACCGGTACACACTCAAGAGCGAGAAAGGTAGTTTAAAGTTAAAGTATCTAAAGACAATAAAATCAAAAAGTGCAACATTTTTATTAAGACAGTTTACAATACTATTGTGATGCGAAAGTGTAAAAGCTTTTCAACCTTTTCGAAATCCACTATCGTCAATAAAGGAGCACAAAGTAATAATAAAGGTAGGAAGCCCAGGTTTTAAATCTAAAGCGCCTTTCCTGTAAAAAGCGATCACTGGCATGACGCTTTTTAGAATGTCCACTTTAATAAACTTTTGAAGCACCCCTGTACATACATAAATTTTGTGAAGCCAATTGTATATTTTATTTAAAATTTTTCACACTCAAGAGCGAGAAAGATAATTTAATATTAAATATAAGAATGATGTTAAAGTATCCGAAGAAACAATATTCTCAATAAGCGCATCATTTTCATTGAGACAATCGGGATAATACGCTCTTGAAATAACAGTGGAAACATTTAGTATATTAACAAAAAGTATGTCAATTGCTCAGAAACAATTTAAAATAGGCACGCACAATATTAATAAAAAATAACCTAAAAATCAGTTTGACACTGAGATATTTTTACCTCAATTATTTGAAGTGGAATAGCGCTTTCATTATGAAATTTTGGTCAGCAGATTTGAAATATTCGTCTGTCACATACTCAAAATTAGTTCGCAAGTTAATTAAAAATGATGAACTTCAAACATACAGCTCGCAAACATATAAATGATTAGTTTTAATAAGATGCTGTTAAAAGCAATTACAAAGAAGAAAAGACCAGGCGCAGGCATAAATTTTCACAAATATTTAGGATTTTTAGCAACTGAGATAAAGTCCCAGAAATGTAACAGAATTAAAAAGCTTCCAAAACACAAATATTTCCGTAGTAAGCTAAAAGTTACACATATTCAATATTATGTTTTTATTTTTAAGTATACTGTTAATTTCATGTATAGAAGAAGCAATACAATTACTAAATGACTAATAAAAATAATTATTAATTGAAAATGCATAAGAAAACATAATCGCAGTCAATACTAATAAAAATCCAACTCTTCTAGGTTATGCGCACGTGTAAGTAATCCCAATTACTGTTTAATATTTTATCAGGTTTGGTAAAACACCTGTTAATATATCATCATTTAATAACGTTCTTAATCAATGATTAGCGCTAACCGGTGTTGGTAACACATACTAACCGGTATTTTAATCAATGGTTAGCGCCAACCGGTTTTTGCAAAAACGTACTATCCCGTATTTTATTTAATGAGTACGCTGATCGGCATTTTAATCGGAATTGGGAAAACCGTCCCTTTACTGAACTTAATCAATTAATACAGTGCAATAATATGAATAATTAAAAATACGTCTGAATTTTCCGTTGTAGTTGTTAGGGCATTTTAATGTTGAAGGTTACATTTAAATATTATGTCAACTTTAAATAAACATGCGCCAATAATTTAAGGATATTAAATTTGAGATATTGCAAAATTTTACCTGTCAAGTATCCTACCTACACATGCCATTTCGAGACTTATAAATACACCTTTTGACATAAATCATAATAACCTTTTGAAGTTTGTCATCCAAGCAACACAAATTTGTCTGCAATTACCGTTTCCCGTTGAATGCGATCATTGTCATGAGGCTTTTTAGAAAGGCCGATTTTATAAACTTTTGAACCACTCCTGTATAGACATAAATTTTGTGATGCCAATCGTATATATTATTTAGAACTTTTCTTTACTTCTTTACACAAACCGTTACACTGAACACTGAAGAGCGAGAAGGATAATTTAATGTTAAACATAAATCATGTTAAAGTTAGCAAGAAAGAATGTGCTCAGATCCAAGTACTTTTCGACGAACCTTTCCAACATATTACATTTGCCATGTTGTTTTTTTGACATTTTGACTTTGGATTCGTGATCGGCGACCTGAGACACCCCCGTATCTAAAATTTCACATTCATACGTCAATTTTCAAAAAAACTTCCGCCGTTTTTCTTTTTTTTGACATTTTGACTTTGGATTCGTGATCGGCGACCTGAGACACCCCTGTATCTAAAATTTCACATTCGTACGTCAATTTTCAAAAAAACTTCCGCCATTTTTTTTTTTTTTACATTTTGACTTTGGATTCGTGATCGGCGACCTGAGACACCCCAGTATCTAAAATTTCACATTCATACGTCAATTTTCAAAAAAACTTCCGCCATTTGTTTTTTTTTTGACATTTTGACTTTGGATTCGTGATCGACGACCTGAGACACCCCCGTATCTAAAATTTCACATTCATACGTCAATTTTCAAAAAAACTTCCGCCATTTTGTGTTTTTTGACATTTTGACTTTGGATTCGTGATCGGCGACCTGAGACACCCCTGTATCTAAAATTTCACATTCGTACGTCAATTTTCAAAAAAACTTCCGCCATTTTGTTTTTTTTTGACATTTTGACTTTGGATTCGTGATCGGCGACCTGAGGCACCCCAGTATCTAAAATTTCACATTCATACGTCAATTTTCAAAAAAACTTCCGCCATTTTGTTTTTTTTTGACATTTTGACTTTGGATTCGTGATCGGCGACCTAAGACACCCCCGTATCTAAAATTTCACATTCGTACGTGAATTTTCAAAAAATCTTCCGCCATTTTGTTTTTTTTGACATGTTGACTTTGGATTTGTGATCGGCGTCCGCACACACCCCCGTATCTAAAATTTCGCATTCGTACGTCAATTTTCAAAAAATCTTCCGCCATTTTGCTTTTTTTTGACATTTTGACTTTGGATTTGTGATCGGCGTCCGCACACACCCCCGTATCTAAAATTTCGCATTCATACGTCAATTTTCAAAAAACTCTTCGGCCATTTAATTTCCTTTGTCATTTTAACTTTGGATTTGTGATCGGCGTCCGTATACACACCCCCGTATCTAAAATTTCACATTCGTACGTCAATTTAGAATTAGTGACGGGCGACCGTAAAAACTCCCGAGTGCCTAATTTTGCTTTTAATCAGAATAGAGAGAAATTGATTTCAGCCAACTCCGCCCACCGTGCACGTTTGCGTAATCGTTAACATAAAATTATTTCGTAGGGGCACATAAATGTCGAAAGCAATCCTCCTCTTTTTCCCCTTTGAGGAAATACGCGTTTTGAAATTATCGTATTTTAATTCAAATCATTATTAAAATAGTAATCGACAACACCTGTATAGATGAAAATATTAAATCAAGCGGGACCGTTACGTATTATGTGAACATGCCGAACGTTCGCCGGACCGTAATGTATTGACCGGCAGTGCACATGATAATCTGATTTTATTTTTCGCCCGTCCGGAATGCATTGGTATCAGTGCAGATTGAATCGGCCATTTTTCTGACCAAATACCTCTGCAAACGGACTTGGAATTACTCGTACCTTCGTCTAGGTACCTCTTTAAACTGGGAATGCGCAAGTGAACGTTTCCGAAATGTCACTTCTTTACTTTTCTGAATCTGGTTGTGCCCTCGAAACTTTCAAAATTTGGAATTTCAAGCTTAAAAGTGAAAATGTGAATGCGTATGAGACCGGCTGTCAGTTTGACGTTTGCCGGGATTTTTCATCCATTTGTCTAAATCGTATCCGTCTGCAACCGCACTTTTAATCGCCCGTACCTTTGTCTCTATACCACTATAAACTGGGAATAGGCACTTAAGAGGTCCCCAAAGGACAGTACTTTACTATTCTGAATCTTGTTGCGCCCCCGAAAGCTTTAAAATTTGGAATTTCAGGCTTAAAAGTAAAAGTTTGGATACATTTCGAATCTCCTGTCACTTTGACGTTTGTCGGGATTTTCAGTATAAAAGGCTCCAGAGCAATTTTTGTTTCCCACGTCCTCCTTATGGGCGAAAAAATTGATGCAGCGCTTTTCTCTACAAGTGCTAAAATTTTAAAAAAATTCTTTTCGCTGCCTTACCACCGTTTCGAAGCGATAAAAATACGCCTATACAAAGTAGAATTGTACATCCGACGATATAAAACTCTAAAATCTCCCCTAAAATGCCTCAATTCGTCAAACACTCAAAGGTCGTTTTCCCATTTTCACCCCCATTTTCCCTCCTCTACTAAATCCGTGAGAGCGGTAAAGGGTCCTGTGCGCTTTTAGTATATATAACTAGCTCTAACGTCCGCTTACAGCGGGTCCTCCGCTTACAACGGGTCCTCCGCTTACACGCGGGTCCTCCGCTTACAGCGGGTCCGTCAATCTCTTTTAGTTGGAATCGCTTTTTTCGCGTCCGCTTACAGCTTTTTCATAGTTTCCTGTAAAAAGCAATCACTGTCATGACGCCTTTTAGAATGTACGATTTTATTAACTTTTGACGCACCCCTGTATATACATATATTTCGTGAAGCCAATAGTACATTTTCTTTAAAATTCTTCTCGAACGGTTTTTTACACAAATCGGTACACACTCAAGAGCGAGAAAGGTAAATTTATGTTAAACATAAGTCATGTTAATGTATCCAAAGAAACAATGAACTCAAAGAGCACAACATTTTCATCGAGACAGTTTACAGTACTATTTTGATGTGATAGTGGAAAAGCATGTCAACCTTTTCGAAGTCTACTGTCGTTAAGAAAAAACACAAAATAATAATAAAAGTAAGAATCCCAAGTTTTAAATTTAAGCCCTATTGAAGCGCCTTTCCTGTAAAAACCGCTTTTTAGAATGTCCACTTTTATAAACTTTTGAAGCACCCCTGTATATACATATATTTTGTTAAGCCAATAGGATATTTTATTTAAAATTCTTCTCGAACTGTTTTTGACACAAATCGGTACACACTCAAGAGGGAGAAAGGTAATTTAATGTTAAGTTAAAGTATCCAATGACACAATAAGATCAAAAAGGTCAACATTTTTATCAAGACTGTTTACAATACTATTTTGATGCGAAAGTGTAAAAGCCTTTCAATCTTTTCGAAGTCCACTATCGTTAAGAAAAAAGCACAAAATAATAATAAAAGTAAAAAGCCGAAGTTTTAATTTGAAGCCCTATTGAAGCGACTTTCCTGTAAAAAACGCTTTTTAAAATGTCCACTTTTATAAACTTTTGAAGCACCCCTGTATATACATATATTTTGTTAAGCCAATAGGATATTTTATTTAAAATTCTTCTTGAACTGTTTTTGGCACAAGCCGGTACACACTCAAAAGCGAGAAAGGTAATTTAATGTTAAAGTATCCAAAGACTCAATAAGATCAAAAAGGTCAACATGTTCATTAAGACAGTTTACAATAATAATAATAAAAGTAAAAAGCCCAAGTATTAAATTGAAGCGCCTGTCCTGTAAAAAGCCATCACTGGCATGACGCTTGTTAGAATGTCCACTTTTATACACCTTTGAAGTACCCCTGTATATTCATATATTTTGTTAAGCCAATAGGACGTTTTATTTAAAATTCTTCTCGAACTGTTTTTAACACAAACCGGTACACACTCAAGAGCGAGAAAAGTAATTTAATGTTAAACATAAGCCATGTTAGGGTATCCAAAGACACAATGAGATCAAAAAGCCTAACATGTTCATTAAGACAGTTTACAATACTATTTTGATGTCAAAATATAAATGCCTGTCAACCTTTTCGAAATCCACTATCGTTAATAAAAGAGCACAAAACAATAATAAAAGTAGAAAGCCCAAGGTTTCAATTTGAAGCCTTATTGAAGCGCCTTTCCTGTAAAAAGCGATCACTGGCATGATGATTTTTAGAATGTCCACTTTTGTAAACTTTTGAAGCACCCCTGAACATACATTAGTTTTGTGAAGCCAATTGTATATTTTATTTAAAATTCTTCTCGAACTGCTTTTGACACAAACCGGTACACACTCAAGAGCGAGAAAGGTAATTTAATGTTAAAGTATCCAATGACACAATAAGATCAAAAAGGTCAACATTTTTATCAAGACTGTTTACAATACTATTTTGATGCGAAAGTGTAAAAGCCTTTCAATCTTTTCGAAGTCCACTATCGTTAAGAAAAAAGCACAAAATAATAATAAAAGTAAAAAGCCGAAGTTTTAATTTGAAGCCCTATTGAAGCGACTTTCCTGTAAAAAACGCTTTTTAAAATGTCCACTTTTATAAACTTTTGAAGCACCCCTGTATATACATATATTTTGTTAAGCCAATAGGATATTTTATTTAAAATTCTTCTTGAACTGTTTTTGGCACAAACCGGTACACACTCAAAAGCGAGAAAGGTAATTTAATGTTAAAGTATCCAAAGACTCAATAAGATCAAAAAGGTCAACATGTTCATTAAGACAGTTTACAATTCTGTTTTGATGTGAAAATGTAAGAATCTGTCAACCTTTTCAAAATCCACTATCGTTAATAAAGGAGCACAAAATAATAATAAAAGTAAAAAGCTCAAGTTTTAAATTGAAGCCCTGGAGCCCTATTGAAGCTCCTTTTCTCTAAAAAGCGATCAATCTCATGATGCTTTTTTGAATGTCCAAGCTTATAAACTTTTGAAGTACCCCTGTACATACATAAATTTTGTTAAGCCAATAGAATATTTTATTTAAAATTCTTCTCGAACTGTTCTTGACACAAATCGTTACACATTCAAGAGAGAGAAAGGTAATCTAATGTTAAAGTATCCAAAGACACAATAAGATCAAAAAGGTCAACATGTTCATTAAGACAGTTTACAATACTATTTTGATGTGAAAGTGTAAAAGCCTATCTATAAACTTTTGAAGCACCCGTGTACATACATAAATTACGTGAAGCCAATTGTATATTTTATTTAAAATTTTTCTCGAATTGCCTTGTACACAATGCGGCACACACTCAAGAGCGAGAAAGATAATTTAATATTAAATATAAGAATAAGTATCCGAAGAAACAATATGCTTAATAAACACATCATTTTCATTGAGACAATCGGGATAATACGCTCTTGAAATAACAGTGGAAACATTTAGTATATTAGCAAAAAGTATGTCAATTGCTCAGAAACAATTTAAAATAGGCACGCACAATATTAATAAAAAATAACCTAAAAATCAGTTTGAGATATTTTTCACCCCAATTATTTGAAGTGGAACAGCGCTTTCATTATGAAATTTTGGTCAGCAAATTTGAAATATTCGTCTGTCACATACTCAAAATTAGTTCGCAAGTCAATTAAAAATGAAGGACTTGTATTGCAGAACATTTTAAATTTTCACCGAATTACTTTATTACTCATTTTAATGGACATGCTCAAATATATATAGTATCTGTGTAGTGTTTAAAATGTTTATAACAAATTTTGTTTGGTAAATGGGCGTCGCTTTCAAACATTCTTATAGAATGCTAATGAATGCTGATGAACTTCAAACATAGTTCGCAAACATATAAATGATTAGTTTTAATAAGATGCTGTTAAAAGCAATTACAAAGAAGAAAAGACCAAGCGCAGGCATAAATTTTCACAAATATTTAGGATTTTTAGCAACTGAGATAAAGTCCCAGAAATGTAACAGAATTAAAAAGCTTCCAAAACACAAATATTTCAATAGCAAGCTAAAAGTTACACATATTCAATATTATGTTTTATTTTTAATTATACTGTAAATTTCATGTATAGAAGAAGCAATACAATTACTAAAACACTAATAAAAATAATTATTAATTACAAATGGATAAGAAAACATAATCGCAGTCAATACTAATAAAAATCCAAATCTCCTAGGTTATGCGCATGTGTAAGTAATCGTAATTACTGTTTAATATTTTATCAGGTTTGGTAAAACAGCGGTTAAAATATTTTCATTTAATAACGTTCTTAATCAATGATTAGCGCTAACCGGTGTTGGAAAAACATACCAACCGGTATTTTAATCAATGATTAGCGCCAACCGGTTTTTGCAAAAACGTACTATCCCGTATTTTATCTAATGAATACACTGATCGGCATTTTAATCGGAATTGGGAAAACCGGCCCTTTATTGAACTTAATCAACTAATACAATGCAATAATGTAAATGACTAAAAATACGTTTAAATTTGCCATTGTAGGTGTTAGGGCGTTTTAATGTTGAAGGTTACATTCAAATATTATGTCAACATTAATGAAACATGCGCCAATAATTTAAGGACATTAAATTTGAGATATTGCAAAATTTTACCTATCAAGTATTCTACCTACACAAGCTGTTTCAAGAGAGAGAGTGAGAGAGAGAGAGAGAGAGAGAATGTCGATTTTATGAACTTTTGACGCATCCCTGTACACATATAAATTTTCTTATGCCAATCGTATACCGGGTGTTCCGTAAAAAACGCCAACAATAATAACTCCGTTATTTATTGTCCGATTTTATTGAAACAAAAAGTCAGTTAATTAGCATCAAAAATACTACAAGAAAGTAGTGTTTTAGTTGTTTTCACTTGTTTTCATTAATGTCAAACGATAGTCAACTTTTTTATTTTAAATGGAAACAGATATATTTTTGGCAATATTCGGATTGGATTTTATTTTCTGAATTCATCGATGTATAACGTCTATTTTTTTATAAACGATTATTGAAAGAAAACCATTTATTAAAATTGACCATGTTTTTAATAAATTATGTATAACATTTCGAATGTGCTATGAAACATTGAAAACGTAAGTATTATAAGTATTATTCTAAACAACAAAACAAAACACTTCACAATAATTGTTCAAATTGCCCGCCACCTTGTTCAATACATAACGCACATCTCCTAATTACTCCACGAGTCGCATTTAAAACACAAACGGCAGGTATTTCTTGACAAGTGTTAATAATTCTTTGTCTTAAAATGTCAACATTTTCTGGAGGTGTCAAATAAAGTCGATCTTGTAGGTAAGCCCACAACCAAAAATCTAGGGGCGAAAGATCGGGTGAACACGCAGGCCACTCGATAGGACGGGATGTTCCTATCTACCTATTTCCAAAGTGGGTGTTCAACCAATCAGTATTTACTCTGGCGTTGTGAGCGTGGGCCCCATCTTGTTGATAAAATATTCTATTTAAATTTGCCAAAGGTAATTCATCTAAAAAGTTTTGGAGATTTTCGTTTAATAAAGTGTGATACTTTTCTTGATTTAAGCAACCATCTATGAAAAACGGCCCAATTAATTGATCGCCTAAAATACCACACCAAACATTTACGCTAAAACGTCTTTGAAAATTATTTTCAATGACAAATCTCGGATTGTCTTGGCTCCATTGTCGATGTATGTTTCTATTAAAAATACCCCATTGTTGCCAAAAGTGCATTCATCAGACCAAATTATCATTCTGTAAAAACTCCGGTCTTGTTCTAATGCATTTTAAAAAAGCCGACAAAACTGTATTCTTCGGCGTTGATCATTTTGTTCTAATGCATTAACTTTTCGAGCTATGTACGGTTTAAATTTGTGTTTTCTTAAAATACTATGGACTGTAGTTTTTGATACCCCAATATTATGTGCAATTTCGCGAGTCGAAGTTCGTGAATTTTCTTGTAGTGCAAGAAGAACATCATATTCCGTATCTTCGGCGAATCTACGTCGCTGTGTTTTAGGTTTTTGAAATGATCCATAATTCCTCAAATTCGTTTCAATTCTCTGAAATATTTTCGAATCTGGAACTTCTCTGTCCGGAAAACGAAAGCTGTAACGCCGAACTGCTTGAAGACGATTTTTATTACATTCAAAAAACACTTGCAACATGTCTGTTAACTCATTGTTATTCATTTTTACGAATATACTTTTTTTTTGTGGCAAAACGTTCAAGCAGAACAATAAATAAGGCTTAATAGACACTCACACTGACGTTTATTGACGTTTATCGCATTTTTGTTTTTTCATGGCACATTCCAAAATTTATAAATAATGGAATACAAAGATGAAATTTATTAAGTGTTTTATATTTTTTTTCAATAATTGTTTATCAAAAATAGACATTTTATACATTGTTGAATTCCGAAAAAAAATCCAATCCGAATATAGCCAAAATATATCTGTTTCCATTTAAAATAAAAAAGTTGACTATCGTTTG
The DNA here is from genome assembly GCA_963170755.1 of Amphimallon solstitiale. Taxonomy (NCBI): domain Eukaryota; kingdom Metazoa; phylum Arthropoda; class Insecta; order Coleoptera; family Scarabaeidae; genus Amphimallon; species Amphimallon solstitiale. The sequence goes on along the minus strand of OY720675.1, from coordinate 241,466,144 downwards.
ACATTAATAAAAACAACTGAAAACAAACAAAACACTGCTTTTTTGTAGCATTTTTTACGGGACACCCGGTATATTATTTAGAACTTTTCTTTCCCTTTTACACAAACCGTTACACTGAACACTGAAGAGCGAGAAGGATAATTAAATGTTAAACATAAATCATGTTAAAGTTTACGAAGGAAGTATGTACTCAGATCCAAGCACATTTCGAAGAACCTTTCTGCCACATTGTTTTTTAAAACTTTTATTTCGAACTCGTGATCAGCGACCTCAAAAACCGACATTTGTAGATGTCACCAAGATTAAAGATATTTTGAAGAAACTTTCCGCCATATTAGATCCGCCATTTTGTTTTTTTTGACATGTTGACTATAGATTCGTGATCGGTGACCTAAGAGACCCCCGTATCTAAAATTTCACATTCATACGTCAATTTTCAATAAATTCTTCCGCCATTTTGTTTTTTTTGACATTTTGACTTTGGATTTGTGATCGGCGTTCGCACACACCCCCGTATCTAAAATTTCACATTCATACGTCAATTTTCAAAAAAACTTCCGCCATTTTGTTTTTTTTTGACATTTTGACTTTGGATTCGTGATCGGCGACCTGAGACACCCCCGTATCTAAAATTTCACATTCATACGTCAATTTTCAAAAAAACTTCCGCCATTTGGTTTTTTTTTGACATTTTCACTTTGGATTCGTAATCGGCGACCTGAGACACCCCCGTATCTAAAATCTCACATTCATACGCCAATTTTCAAAAAAAATCCGCCATTTTTTTTTTTTTTTGACATTTTGACTTTGGATTCTTGATCGGCTACCTAAGACACCCCCGTATCTAAAATTTCACATTCGTACTTCAATGTTCAAAAAATCTTCCGCCATTTTTTTTTTTTGACATTTTGACTTTGGATTTGTGATCGGCGTCCGCACACACCCCCGTATCTAAAATTTCGCATTCGTACGTCAATTTTCAAAAAATCTTCCGCCATTTTGTTTTTTTTGACATTTTGACTTTGGATTTGTGATCGGCGTCCGCACACACCCCCGTATCTAAAATTTTGCATTCATACGTCAATTTTCAAAAAACTCTTCGGCCATTTAATTTCTTTTGTCATTTTGACTTTGGATTTGTGATCGGCGTCCGTATACACACACCCCCGTATCTAAAATTTCGCATTTATACGTCAATTTTCAAAAAACTGGTCCGCCATTTTGTTTTTTCTTACATTTTGAGTTTGGATTTGTAATCGGCGTCCGCACACACCCCCGTATCTAAAATTTCACATTCATATGTCAATTTTCAAAAAATTCCTCCGCCATTTTTTTTTTGACATTTTGACTTTGGATTTGTGATCGGCGTCCGCACACACCCCCGTATCTAAAATTTCACATTCATATGTCAATTTTCAAAAAATTCTGCCGCCATTTTATTTTTTTTGACATTTTGACTACGGATTGGTGATCGGCGTCCGCAGACACCCCCGTATCTAAAATTTCGCATTTATATTGTCAAAAAACCCGTCCGTCATTTTGTTTTTTTTTTTTGACATTTTGACTTTGGATTTGTATTCGGCGTCCGCACACACCCCCGTATCTAAAATTTCACATTCATACGTCAATTTTCAAAAAATTCTGCCGCCATTTTGGTTTTTTTGACATTTTGACTACGGATTGGTGATCGGCGTCCGCAGACACCCCCGTATCTAAAATTTCGCATTTATACGTCAATTTTCAAAAAACTTTTCCGTCATTTTTTTTTTTTTTGACATTTGGATTAGTGATGGGCGACTTTGCAGAGCTCCGAAAGCAAAATTTTACAAACGTACGTCAATTTTCGAGCAACCTTTAACATTTATAATACTTAAAAGAAAAACCAGTCTGTATATAAGAATTTAATTCGAGCGACCGGGACCATTACATTGAGAAATCCACGTTTTGTCGTATCAAATGCCGATAAATATATATGAAATCAATCGTATTCAGAAAAAAAAAAGTACTTGTTCCTGCCTAAATTTGAACCCGAGCAATTAGAGTTGCTGTATTGGGAAGCGGTGACTTTACCGTTAGACCACCGAGGTATTTACAAATAAATTGTTGTTTTGGGTATTTATATATATGCTTTCGGGCTACACTGGGAGATTAGGAATTTTTTAATATTCGCGTGAAAATATATGTACGTGTAATCGTAAAAAGAATATAAATAAATGTATTAATTGCGCCCCGATAATTCATTTAGTGCCTTATGTTTGTCGTAAAACTAAATATATCATGTGTATATATTTGCCACATGAATTTAATCTGACAAGCATTTTTCTAACATATCCGTCTGCAACCGCACTTTTAATCGCCCGTACCTTTGTATCTGTACCACTTTAAACTGGGAATATGCAACTAAAGGGTCCTGAAGTGTCAGTACTTTACGATTTTGAATCTTGTTGTGCTCTCGAAACCTTCAAAATTTGCAATTTCAAGCGTAAAAGTAAAAGTTTGGATACATTTCGAATCTCCTGTCACTTTGACGTTTGTCGGGATTTTCAGTATAAAAGGCTCCAGAGCAATTTTTGTTTCCCACGTCCTCCTTATGGGCGAAAAAATTGATGCAGCGCTTTTCTCTACAAGTGCTAAAATTTTAAAAAAATTCTTTTCGCCGCCTTACCACCGTTTCGAAGCGATAAAAATACGCCTATACAAAGTAGAATTGTACACCCGACAACATAAAACTCTAAAATCTCCGCTAAAATGCCTCAATTCCTCAAACACTCAAAGGTCGTTTTCGCATTTTCACCCCCATCTTCCCTCCTCTACTAAATCCGTGAGAGCGGTAAAGGGTCCTGTGCGCTTTTAGTATGTATAACTAGCTCTAACGTCCGCTTACAGCGGGTCCTCCGCTTACAACGGGTCCTCCGCTTTGTTACGTTTTTTTTTCGGTTGTATTTTACCCTCTTAATGGTTTATTTTAGTGACGGAATACGTAATTAGTTTTTGATTTAATTTGTGTCGTCTTCCTACTACTACTGCCATCTGGAGTAGAAGTGCTTAAGATTCCTATTTCACGCGTCTGCCTTGCCGCAGGTGTGTGTAACGTATACGGGCATTGTTGGGTAGATGGCGTCTGTTGTTAATTTAATTAAATTGTTACTTTTTATTTTGTCTAATTTCTTTTTTTCTGAACTTCTTGGGCCCAGAGTTATGCAACAAATTATTAATAATTATTTTCCATTGATCTATGGTTATTTGAACCTGTATTTTTGCCGTACGTTTAAAGTATTAGTTGGCTCGTTCGTTCTTTTAGGGCGTTTGCCATAGTTGGGTTGTTTGGTCGGGTTCTGACACGTTAGGCTTTTTCTCTTTGATTTGTAACGTTCGTTGAGAAGGTTGGACACGAGAGAGCAGAATCTTTTCCCTGAGCTGCCTTGAGAATATGGAAAGTTAAGTTTTATCGTCGATAATCGCTTCCAAAAGCGGATTTTATTGTGATTCTCGAGGTTTATTGGTAAATTTCTGACGTTTATTTGAGTCTTACAAGGATATTTCTTCTGCTTGGGAATTGTTTAAGCTGCTGTAAGTATATGTTCCACATGTCTAATCGATCCTAATTTGTGTCGTTTCTATATTTAAATTTAGCTGCTGGTGTTAGGCCTGATTGCAACCTCATTTGAGCATTGTTGGTTGAAGTTAATACGAGAGGAACACGTGCTAGTAATTTTCCAACGTCCAGGAATTGTGGTTAGATCTTGTGGTGAGGGCACATTTAAGGTGCAGTTTATTGGTACACTGTAGCCTTCGAACGCTATCACTTGAGGTGTCGTAAACCCAAGATAGGAGGGCATATACCTGGTATCGTGTGGATCCGAAGGATTTGTCGTGTTTGGAAGCTGTGGATGTGATGTTTTAAGGTATTGTGTCTGTGTGAATCTTTCTCTGATATTACCCAGAGGGTAGAATTTAATTGACTTAGCAGTTTGACAAAATTTGTGTCAATAACGTACAATTTGAACAGTGAATTTCAATTTTCCGGCCTAATTAATCAAATAAGTAATCGTAAGTTCTTAATCTAACTTCTTATGGCCTGTGAGCCTTTATGTTTTTTGAATTAATTAATTTAACGTAGTTATTAACAATAGTGACCCCATTTGGAGGTTACTTTGACATTTTTGGAGACGTTACGTAGCCATTTTTATTTTTGGATTTAGAAATTGAATTAAATTTTGGATGTGTGTGGCAGTGTGGCCTCACAGCGAACTTGTGTAAATTCGTAGATAATTTTTGATGCATTTAATCAATGTTTGTAATTTAATTTTGGTGTAATTCCGTAAGGAATTATTGAATTTTATGTAATTGCATATTCTACTTGTAAAGCATAGTTAACTAGCGCTATTTCTTTATAGAATTAGATATTTTACAACTATAAGTCTGATTTCTAACGTCGAATAGATTGTCGAATGCCTCTGGTATACAGAGTGTTTCATTTTGGTTGACGTGTTGCATTATACGAGCAAACTGTTCGACTTTAGAGGGACTTTTGGCAAATTGCCTTGTAACTGTGTACTTGTAAGAATATTGTTGGTGAATCAATGTTAGTTTATAAGTTGTTCTTGTGTTCACCTTTTAACTTCTTTTAATTGAACTTCTAAAATTTGTAATATTACGACACTGAATTTGCAACGGAGTTGCGTGTGTGTTTCACTTCATTGTTTTATTCTGCCTTGATCTAGTTACCTCCTGGGAATTAGAGATTTTATATATAGCCGTTTTTTTTGTACAAGTACTGGAAATACGCTGTTGAATCTGAGAACTAATTTTAATAAACTGTTTGTTAAGTTGAATGAGTGTGTATTGGTCTTATTTACTTATCACTTGGGGGTTGTATATTGGATCTGGTCCGGGGTCTGAATATCTGTTGGGCTCAGCACATTATTACGGATAGGCGCCCTGACATCATAACCTTCGACTTAGTACGGTGTTCGAACTCGCCCTCCCCGACTGTAGCTGGAGGCAGTGCTGATACCCATATTTAACATCGACCCTTGGGGAAGTAAGAGGTAAGACTGAGTGTTATAAGTTGGTGATTAATTAATAGACAAGCGTCCTTTGAAATTTTAAAAAGAAGGTTAGTTACCGTGGTGGTGCTTAATTCACTACCTTCTTTGAATTTAATTACAAGAGGGTAGCAAGGATTTTTGGCGCCCAACGTGGGGCCTTAGAAAAGGGTTTTAGCGGCTGTTGTTTTTGATAAATCAAGAATTTTAGATTTTGGGAATTTTCAGAAAACTTTTGAATCATCTTCAGGAAGTAATTGATTTTAGCATTGAAGACCTTGTCCTTTTTTTTTTGTTTTGAGTAAAAGTAAAGTATATCCCAGCTTATATCACAGTTACGTCTTACGTTGTATGTGTGATGATGTATGTTTGATGTTTTTATAGCACCGATTGGACTTAGGGAAAATTGCCGGCCTTTTGATATTTCTTGGGGAATAATTTCTTTTCCGTAGGTAATTCATTTCCGTATATTGTATAGTATCGTATTGTTCTCCAAGAATTTTTGATTATCTTATACTGAATTTTGATTTTTCCCTCAGTATAGTAATTTCGGGTGTTACAAGTAATTTGGATAATAGAAGTACAGTAGACATTGGTGTATCAATTGTATGTATAGGTTCACGTGAAGAAGTGGAAGTAATTTTGATTTGTGTCAGTCAGTTTAAGATTGAATCTTTGACGTCTTAAATTAAATTCAATAACGTTGCCACATTGTATTCTAATTGTGGGAAGGAATTTATAGCGGAGTATTCACTTGCCGGGTATTCATTGTAGAATTTTAAATTTCGATTACGTCATTATGGATCTTAAGATAGAAATTAACAGACTGAATAAAGATGAGTTAGAGTACGAGTTAGCGAGATACGGTTCAACGAGTGGGGGTACGGTCGAGGAGTTGCGTCGCTCCTTAAGAGTTATGCAACGTTTTTGTAAGGATCCTGAAACTTTAGTACCGGTGTATCCGTTTACATTCACTCAAGATGCTGATGCCCTTAAGGCAAAAATTGATGTTATCACGACAACCTTGGCTACTTTTTCGGATACGCGGACTTCATCGGCGTACAAGAAGTTGTCGACTTCTTTGGCTTGTGCTTTCGGTCGTGCGCAACGTAGTAAACCAATAACGGAAACAGAAATTGAACAACGTGCACAACTTGTGTCTCAAATTTGTACTCTGGGGGTGCGATTAACCATTAAGGCTAGAGCGGCTCGCAAAAGCACTATGCTTGGACAGAGCACAATTTTAGATTTAACCACCGGAGGACCGTTAGTAAATTTCGAGTCCGAAGAGTCATCTAGTGATGGGGAATCCGAACCTGTTGTGGCCAATCCGGTTTCGCCTTTGAGGCCTGTTCCTGTCGCGACGTGGGGACTAAAATTTTCGGGAAACCCTCGCGAAATGTCTGTGAATGCTTTCATTGAACGTGTGAACGAACTTAAGGTCGCGCGTCATTCAACTGACGAAATTTTATTCAATTCCGCTATAGATATTTTTACGGGAGATGCCTTGATTTGGTATCGTGCTAATAAAGATTCCTTCTTTAATTGGTCTGATGTATTGGATGGTTTGAGGACTGAATTTTTGGCTCCCGATTATGATGATCGATTATTTGACGAGATTAAGCATCGAACTCAGGGTTCTCTTGAGTCGATTGGCATTTACGTTTCCATGATGAAAAATCTATTCTCACGTCTCTGTACTCATGTTCCTGAAGCTACTCAGCTTAAGATTATGCTGAAAAATCTTTTGCCATTTTATCAGACACAGTTTGGTTTAGTTGAAATCACGTCTATCGCCCAACTCTTAAAATATGGTAAACAACTTGAAGCTCGCAGAATTTCAGTCGAAGCTTATGTTCCTCCTCCTACTCGTGGCAAATCACTTGAGCCAGACCTTGCTTGTGTGTCGGCACCTAAGGTTCCTGTGAAATGCAATGTCATGGAGGCTGGTACTTCTAAGACTTCCTTTCCCTTCAAGTGTTGGAATTGTGGAGTTGTGGGTCATCGTTCGGGTCAATGCTCACGACCTCGTAAGAAACATTGCTACCGTTGTGGCAAACCAAATGTGACTGTTCCGTCTTGTCCTTCATGTTCGGGAAACGCTCGTCGGACGTCCTAAGTCGTCGTTTGGGACGCCGTTTTGATAATTCGACGAATAGTAGACATAAGAATCAGACAGATTTTATTCTCGCGAACGCTCGTGGTGACGAACGTCCTTATTTAAACGTGTCAATCTTTAATCGGTCATTTTTGGGTCTTCTTGACTCTGGCGCCTCACGCACTATTTTAGGGGGTCCTGGTTGGAATACTTTACGTTCCATGAATATTCCATTGAAGTCTAAAATTACGGTATGTACTGTAGCAAATGGACAGAAGTGTCGATCTTTGGGTGAAATCTCAGTGCCTATGGGTCTTCGTGATCAAATTAGCGTTATAGATATTTTGGTTGTCCCTTCTTTACCGCATACGTTGATCTTGGGCGCGGATTTCTGGAAAATTATGGGTATTGTCCCTGACCTTCGACGTGGTGAATGGGTATTTTCGTCTGAACCTGCTTCGGTTAATACGATAGGAATTGAACATGTTCTTTCTGACGTTCAGCAACAACAATTAGATCAACTCATTAACAATCATTTTTCGAAATCGACTAAAGAATTAGGTTGTACTAATTTAGTGGAACATCGTATTGTTGTCCATGGTCCGCCTATTAAACAAAGATATTACCCTATTTCTCCTGCTATGCAGAAAATCGTCGATAAAGAGTTGAATCGCATGTTAGAACTGGGTGTTGTTGAAAAATCTAATAGTCCTTGGTCGTCTCCTATTTTATTAGTTCCGAAGAAAGATAAAACCTATAGATTTTGCATTGACTATAGGAAGCTCAATAAAGTTACGGAACGTGATGCCTACCCTTTGCCTTATGTCACGAATACCTTGGATAAACTTCGTGATGCTAAGTTCTTGACTTCCTTGGACATTAAATCCGCCTATTGGCAAATCCCTATTGAGGAGTCGTCTCGACCTTATACCGCCTTTACTGTCCCTAATCGGGGTTTGTTCCAGTGTCGTCGCTTGCCTTTTGGTCTCTCAAATTCTCCTGCCGTCTGGATGCGCTTCATTGATCAGGTTTTAGGTCCTGAATTTGAACCGCATGTCTTCGTTTACTTGGATGATATCATCATTGTTACGTCCACTTTCGAAAAACATTTAGAAATTTTAAGTGAAGTTCTTTCCCGTATAGAGACTGCTGGTCTCACTCTAAACCGTGAGAAATGTTTATTTTGCCGTGATGAGCTGAAATATTTGGGTTACGTAATTAATAAACAGGGTTTGTTGGTTGATCCTGACAAAGTTAAAGCCATTCTTGAAATTCCGACACCAACTTCAGTATCTGGCGTTAGACGTATTGTTGGTATGGCGTCTTGGTATCGTCGGTTCATACCAAATTTTTCTTCTCTCGTTGGTCCTTTAACAAATTTGTTACGTAAAAATCAACCTTTCCGTTGGGATCAGTCCTGTGACGAGGCATGGTCAAAAATCCGTCAACATTTAATCACAGCTCCTATTTTGTCTTGTCCTGACTTTAGCAAAGAGTTCACGATACAAACTGACGCCTCTAATTTTGGGTTGGGTGCTGTTTTAACTCAAAGTATCGATAACGAGGAAAGAGTAATCTGCTATCTTAGTCGTTCGCTTACTGGTGCGGAAAGGAACTTTTCGACTACCGAGAAAGAGTGCTTAGCAGTTTTGTGGTCGATTGAGAAGTTGCGTCCATACATAGAGGGTTCGCACTTCCGCGTCATTACGGACCATTATTCCTTATGTTGGTTAAGTAAGTTACAATCTCCTAGTGGTCGACTCGCGCGATGGGCTGTACGACTGCAGCAATATGATTTCGACATAATTCATCGTAAAGGTAAGGATCATGTTGTACCTGATGCTCTCTCTCGATCGGTTCCTGTCGTTGATTCTATTTCGATTTCCGTCATATCAACCGATAAGTGGTATCACAGACTACTTAGAGCAGTCAAAACGAATCCGGAGAAATACCCTACATTCCAGATAGCCAATGGCCAACTTTGTAAATTTGTACGTCCTTCTAACAAATATTTTGACAATGAGGATGAGGATTGGAAGATAGTAGTTCCTAAAGAACGTCGTTCTGAGATCATTTCGTCCTGCCATGATGTACCAACTTCTGGTCATCTAGGTATCTTCAAAACTCTTCATCGTCTTTACCAAAAATATTTCTGGCCTGGAATGGTTCATGATGTAATCCGTTATGTACGTCGTTGTCCTACTTGCATCAAAACTAAACCTGAACAACGAAAACCTGCTGGTCGTATGGGAGGTCATTCTCTCATTGACAGACCTTGGGACGTTTTGAGTGTGGATATTGTGGGTCCGTTACCGAGAACCAAACGTGGTTTTAGTTATATTCTTGTCGTATCTGACTGTTTCAGTAAGTTTGTTTTAACGTGTGCTTTGCGGAAAGCCTCGACTAAAAAGATCATAGAATTCTTAGAAAATCATGTATTTTTACTTTTTGGAACTCCTCGTAAGGTTATTAGCGATAATGGTGTTCAGTTTCGTTCTAGGGAATATCGTCAATTTTTAGAGAAGTACAAGGTTAGTCCTTCGTATACGTCGTACTACCACCCTCAAGCAAATCCCGTTGAACGCATTAATCGTGTTATTAAGACTATGTTGGTATCGTATGTGTCCGATAATCATCGTGACTGGGACCTATTCCTTCCGAAAATATCTTGTGCTATTCGCACGGCAAAACATGAGGTTCTTGGTCATACTCCTTATTTCGTAAATTTTGGCAGAGAAATGTATCTTACTGGTGAACGTAACTTCCATACTCCTGTGGATGACGAAAATGCCGTCGAAACGTGTCAAAGAAATCCGGAAGATTTTATGTGTCGATCTTCTAATTTTTCGAGACTCTATAGTGACATTAAGAACCGTCTACAGAAAGCTTATGAGAAGTCTAAAGTTCGCTACGATCTTAGACATCGTCCTGTCTCCTTCCTGCCTAATCAGTTGGTTTGGCGTAGGAATTTTGTTTTGTCCGATGCGGCGAAATTTTATTCTGCGAAGTTAGCAGATAAGTATATTGGTCCGTTCATGATCCATCGCCGTATGTCTAATAACTCTTATGAACTTAAAAATTGTGATGGTGATGTGCTTCCGGGTACATGGAGTGTTGAACATCTTAAAGCACAACCTAACGACGATTAATCTTTGCAAGTCTTTCGGTTTGCAGGTAGGCCTAACGAATATACCTGTGGGTTTAATGCCTGGGCGTAAAAGGCGTCCCAAAAATTCTCAGTGTCCCCCGTTCCTTTTAACATCTTCAATTTTAGTTGTCGTGGGTTCGACGTATTTCCTTACGTGTTCTGATTTGGGATGTTCTCCCTATGTTTTGTCGATAGCCCACACAGCGACGATTGATTTGGGTGGATTAATTTCGTGTAACTCTGTATGTTACCTTGAGTACCGCATAACTTACGTTAGTTAAGTTATTTCCGACTTCCGTATAACTTTGATAGTTATGTATTTTGTACCGATTCTGACTTTTGTTCCGATTTCGACTCTTCCGTACTGATTTGACGTTCCGTACCGATTATGATTTCGTAGTGTTTACGATTAAGTAATAACGATTTTATGACTTCGTACCGTATAGCAGTTCTAGAACCTTTACCATTTTGGGATTATGTTACGTATCGTATGGTCTAGAATTTGCAATTGATAGTTATTCTATCGTGTTGGATATGTCGTACTGACATTCTCTTCCTGAATTAGACGTTTATTTGCGAAGGTATAAAGAAGAACGGTCTTTATTTGATAGTTCTCAGCCTTCCAAGGGTCGTGTCCTGGCGACTTTCTTTTGCTAGTGTTATTGTCAAAATGTTACCTCCAGGATTTGATATTGACTTTCGCCTTATGGCTTTATCGCTCGCCTTCAGCGTTTCAGTCGGGACAACGCCGGTCCAGACTTTAAACTCCTTTTGCTATGTCCTTTTTTTTTTGTTTTTGTTTGGCGATCTTCGTTGTTGTGTTTCCGGAATGTACGTTTGTCGCGTGGACGTGCCGTCCGTGTCTTTTAGTAGTTTCACCATTCTGTGCAGAATCTCGACATCTTTGTTTTTTTTCTTATTTTTATTTATCCCTCGTTAATTCCCCGTACCGGCTGAATGCCGAAGGACCGCGTGGTGGTTTTGGTCAAGCGTTTGGTGATGCTGCGTTTGCTGTCGGACATGGTCGCGCACATTTGTCTTCCGTTTTGCCTAGTCGCTGTCGATTTTTAACTTGGTTCCTTGTATTGTATGTTATATGTTGTGGTTTGCACAGTCCAGCTTCTGGTTTCATAACTCTTGGCTTAACGGTAATTTACAAGTAAATAACCTTTTGTGGTAAGGGAGGAATTGTTACGTTTTTTTTTCGGTTGTATTTTACCCTCTTAATGGTTTATTTTAGTGACGGAATACGTAATTAGTTTTTGATTTAATTTGTGTCGTCTTCCTACTACTACTGCCATCTGGAGTAGAAGTGCTTAAGATTCCTATTTCACGCGTCTGCCTTGCCGCAGGTGTGTGTAACGTATACGGGCATTGTTGGGTAGATGGCGTCTGTTGTTAATTTAATTAAATTGTTACTTTTTATTTTGTCTAATTTCTTTTTTTCTGAACTTCTTGGGCCCAGAGTTATGCAACAAATTATTAATAATTATTTTCCATTGATCTATGGTTATTTGAACCTGTATTTTTGCCGTACGTTTAAAGTATTAGTTGGCTCGTTCGTTCTTTTAGGGCGTTTGCCATAGTTGGGTTGTTTGGTCGGGTTCTGACACGTTAGGCTTTTTCTCTTTGATTTGTAACGTTCGTTGAGAAGGTTGGACACGAGAGAGCAGAATCTTTTCCCTGAGCTGCCTTGAGAATATGGAAAGTTAAGTTTTATCGTCGATAATCGCTTCCAAAAGCGGATTTTATTGTGATTCTCGAGGTTTATTGGTAAATTTCTGACGTTTATTTGAGTCTTACAAGGATATTTCTTCTGCTTGGGAATTGTTTAAGCTGCTGTAAGTATATGTTCCACATGTCTAATCGATCCTAATTTGTGTCGTTTCTATATTTAAATTTAGCTGCTGGTGTTAGGCCTGATTGCAACCTCATTTGAGCATTGTTGGTTGAAGTTAATACGAGAGGAACACGTGCTAGTAATTTTCCAACGTCCAGGAATTGTGGTTAGATCTTGTGGTGAGGGCACATTTAAGGTGCAGTTTATTGGTACACTGTAGCCTTCGAACGCTATCACTTGAGGTGTCGTAAACCCAAGATAGGAGGGCATATACCTGGTATCGTGTGGATCCGAAGGATTTGTCGTGTTTGGAAGCTGTGGATGTGATGTTTTAAGGTATTGTGTCTGTGTGAATCTTTCTCTGATATTACCCAGAGGGTAGAATTTAATTGACTTAGCAGTTTGACAAAATTTGTGTCAATAACGTACAATTTGAACAGTGAATTTCAATTTTCCGGCCTAATTAATCAAATAAGTAATCGTAAGTTCTTAATCTAACTTCTTATGGCCTGTGAGCCTTTATGTTTTTTGAATTAATTAATTTAACGTAGTTATTAACAATAGTGACCCCATTTGGAGGTTACTTTGACATTTTTGGAGACGTTACGTAGCCATTTTTATTTTTGGATTTAGAAATTGAATTAAATTTTGGATGTGTGTGGCAGTGTGGCCTCACAGCGAACTTGTGTAAATTCGTAGATAATTTTTGATGCATTTAATCAATGTTTGTAATTTAATTTTGGTGTAATTCCGTAAGGAATTATTGAATTTTATGTAATTGCATATTCTACTTGTAAAGCATAGTTAACTAGCGCTATTTCTTTATAGAATTAGATATTTTACAACTATAAGTCTGATTTCTAACGTCGAATAGATTGTCGAATGCCTCTGGTATACAGAGTGTTTCATTTTGGTTGACGTGTTGCATTATACGAGCAAACTGTTCGACTTTAGAGGGACTTTTGGCAAATTGCCTTGTAACTGTGTACTTGTAAGAATATTGTTGGTGAATCAATGTTAGTTTATAAGTTGTTCTTGTGTTCACCTTTTAACTTCTTTTAATTGAACTTCTAAAATTTGTAATATTACGACACTGAATTTGCAACGGAGTTGCGTGTGTGTTTCACTTCATTGTTTTATTCTGCCTTGATCTAGTTACCTCCTGGGAATTAGAGATTTTATATATAGCCGTTTTTTTTGTACAAGTACTGGAAATACGCTGTTGAATCTGAGAACTAATTTTAATAAACTGTTTGTTAAGTTGAATGAGTGTGTATTGGTCTTATTTACTTATCACTTGGGGGTTGTATATTGGATCTGGTCCGGGGTCTGAATATCTGTTGGGCTCAGCACATTATTACGGATAGGCGCCCTGACATCATAACCTTCGACTTAGTACGGTGTTCGAACTCGCCCTCCCCGACTGTAGCTGGAGGCAGTGCTGATACCCATATTTAACATCGACCCTTGGGGAAGTAAGAGGTAAGACTGAGTGTTATAAGTTGGTGATTAATTAATAGACAAGCGTCCTTTGAAATTTTAAAAAGAAGGTTAGTTACCGTGGTGGTGCTTAATTCACTACCTTCTTTGAATTTAATTACAAGAGGGTAGCAGCTTACAGCGGGTCCTCCGCTTACAGCGGGTCCTCCGCTTACAGCGGGTCCGTCAATCTCTTTTAGTTGGAATCGCTTTTTTCGCGTCCGCTTATAGCTTTTTCATTGTTTCCTGTAAAAAGCAATCACTGTCATGACGCCTTTTAGAATGTCCGGTTTTATTAACTTTTGACGCACCCCTGTATATACATATATTTCGTGAAGGCAATAGTATAATTTCTTTAAAATTCTTCTTGGACGGCTTTTACACAAACCGGAACACACTCAAGAGCGAGAAATGTAAATTTATGTTAAACATAAGTCATGTTAATGTATCCAAAGAAACAATGAGCTCAAAGAGCACAACATTTTCATCGAGACAGTTTACAATACTATTTTGATGTGATAGTGGAAAAGCATTGTCAACCTTTTCGAAGTCTACTGTCGTTAAGAAAAAAGCACAAAATGATAATAAAAGTAAGAAGCTCAAGTTTTAAATTTAAGCCCTATTGAAGTGCCTTTCCTGTAAAAAACGCTTTTTAGAATGTCCACTTTTATAAACTTTTGAAGCACCCCTGTGTATACATATATTTTGTTAAGCCAATAGGATATTTTATTTAAAATTCTTCTCGAACTGTTTTTGCCATAAATTGGTACACACTCAAGAGCGAGAAAGGTAATTTAATGTTAAACATAAGTCATCTTAAAGTATCGAAAGACACAATGAGCGATCACTGGCATGACGCTTTTTAGAATGTCCAGTTTTATACACCTTTGAAGCACCCCTGTATATACATATATTTTGTGAAGCCAATTGTATATTTTATTTAAAATTCTTCTCGAACTGTTTCTAACACAAACCGGTACACACTCAAGAGCGAGAAAAGTAATTTAATTTTAAACATAAGTAATGTTAAGGTATCCAAAAGCACAATGAGATCAAAAAGCCCAACATGTTCATTAAGACAGTTTACAATACTATTTTGATGTGAAAGTGTAAAGCCTGTCAACCTTTTCAAAATCCACTATCGTTAATAAAGGAGCACGAAATACTAATAAAAGTAAAGAGCCCAAGTTTTAAATTTAAGCCCTATTGAAGCGCCTTTCCTGTAAAAAGAGGCTTTTTAGAATGTCTACTTTTATAAACTTTTGAAGCACCCCTGTATTTACATATATTTTGTTAAGCCAATAGGATATTTTATTTAAAATTCTTCTCGAACTATTTTTGACATAAACCGGTACACACTCAAGAGCGAGAAAGGTAATTTAATGTTAAACTGAAGTCATGTTAAAGTATCCAAAGACACGATGAGATCAAAAAGCGTAACATTTTTATTAAGACAGTGTACAATACTATTTTGATGTGATAGTCTAAAAGCCTGTCAATCTGTTTGAAATCCACTATCGTTAATAAAGGAGCACAAAATAATAATAAAAGTAAAAAGCCCAAGTATTAAATTGAAGTGCCTGTCCTGTAAAAAGCGATCACTGTCATGACGCTTGTTAGAATGCCCACTTTTATACACCTTTGAAGTACCCCTGTATATTCATTAATTTTGTTAAGCCAATAGGACGTTTTATTTAAAATTCTATTCGAACTGTTTCTAACACAAACCGGTACACACTCAAGAGCGAGAAAAGTAATTTAATTTTAAACATAAGTCATGTTAAGGTATCCAAAAGCACAATGAGATCAAAAAGCCCAACATGTTCATTAAGACAGTTTACAATACTATTTTGATGTGAAAGTGTAAAGCCTGTCAACCTTTTCAAAATCCACTATCGTTAATAAAGGAGCACGAAATAATAATAAAAGTAAAAAGCCCAAGTTTTAAATTTAAGCCCTATTGAAGCGCCTTTCCTGTAAAAAGAGGCTTTTTAGAATGTCTACTTTTATAAACTTTTGAAGCACCCCTGTATTTACATATATTTTGTTAAGCCAATAGGATATTTTATTTAAAATTCTTCTCGAACTATTTTTGACATAAACCGGTACACACTCAAGAGCGAGAAAGGTAATTTAATGTTAAACTTAAGTCATGTTAAAGTATCCAAAGACACGATGAGATCAAAAAGCGTAACATTTTTATTAAGACAGTGTACAATACTATTTTGATGTGATAGTCTAAAAGCCTGTCAATCTGTTTGAAATCCACTATCGTTAATAATAGAGCACAAAATAATAATAAAAGTAAAAAGCCCAAGTATTAAATTGAAGTGCCTGTCCTGTAAAAAGCGATCACTGGCATGACGCTTGTTAGAATGCCCACTTTTATACACCTTTGAAGTACCCCTGTATATTCATATATTTTGTTAAGCCAATAGGACGTTTTATTTAAAATTCTTCTCGAACTGTTTTTAACACAAACCGGTACACACTCAAGAGCGAGAAAAGTAATTTACGGGAGGGCACCGGGGGTCTGAGTGTTTAATATCAAAAATTAAGTATAGACAAAAAATAAACTCAATATGCTATTTAATTAACTTGTTTGAAAATAAAATCCATCCGCCGTTCCTTACGATCAGCACAATGATTAATAACTCATTCTTTGAAATTTGGTGTTGATATCAGTAATTGTTTTTCAATGGAACACATTGCTAAGGCACATAGTCTACTTTCCCCATGGTATTTCTAGAAAACGTTTTTATTATCTTCAAAGTAGAAAAACACCGTTCACTTAATTTTTTCTATTTTGCACGCCCCCAGAGATTCACAAAATAGCAGAAGACAATTAACAAAATCTTTCGCCAACATAGTCTCGACATATTATCAAAAACAAACTTTTATAACAGTTGTACTATTCAACTCTGCTTAACAATTTATATTGTTAATTAGTAAATAAAATGTTAGCATGTGTGCTTTTTATTCTTTGTACAACTTCTATTGCACATATTTGTTACATTAAAGGCTTACATTTTGACATTTAAATATAATTTGGTTCCATTTCTTTTTTGTTACCAACGTCAAAACAACAAAATTAGCGTGCGATAAAGAAATATTTTTGAAACCAAAACGGATGTCGTAAAGTGAACTTTATAGCACCGAATTAGAAAAAAGCATTTTGCACATTACACCCACACAACCAGTCTGATAAACTGTAAGAGCTTCTGTTGATTTCAAATTGTGATCTTCTAGTTTAATCAATAAATCTGGTCTAGGGAGACCTAGATTTTTTAATTCTGTCTTAATATTAGTAACGTAATTCATAGTTGCATTTGCACCGATAGAAATTGCAACATACACTCACCGCTGTAAATTACATACTGGACCGCCACCCGGACCCGGCACCATAGAGTAGTGCCCGCCGCCTATATATTATACGCGCGCTACCTGCGCCAGTTTCATCGCTCGATTTCTAATACAGACGGGGCAGTCGCGCGAGATGCCCCGGAGCCTACGCCAGACTGCGATTTTTAAACGCGCTGAAATGACGGACTGTTACTTTCAAAAACATATTATTTGTCATCAAATAAATCAGAAAAATTACATACAAATTAGGTATTTATAATTAATTTATCTGTTAAAAGAAATTTGTCACGGGGGGGGGGGGGCAGTGCCCCGTTGCCCTCCCTGCAGCAGCCGCCACTGGTAAAAAGCCAAAGTTTTAAATGTAAACCCTATTGAAGCGCCTTAAGGTATCCAATGGCACAATGAGATAAAAAATCCCAACATTTTTATTAAGACAGTTTACAATACTATTTTGATCCGAAAGTGTAAAATCCTGTCAACCTTTTCGAAATCCACGATCGTTAATAAAAGAGCACAAAACAATAATAAAAGTAGAAAGCCCAAGTTTTAAATGTAAGCCCTATTAAAGCGCCTTTTCTGTAAAAAGCGATCAATCTCATGACACTTTTTAGAATGTCGTTTTATAAACTTTTGAAGCACCCCTGTACATACATAAATTTTGTGAAGCCAATTGTATATTTTATTTAAAATTCTTCTCGAATTGTTTTTTATACAAACCGGTACACACTCAAGAGCGAGGAGGGTAATAAATATTTTCTAAATTCTTGGTATCTCCTAACTCCAAAATTTGAAAATGTCAACCTGAAGAAATTCAAGCAAGGACGTGTAAACGGCAAAAGTTACTTTGGGTCTCATAACATTGCATTTATATACGTTCCTTATATTTTCTATTATTACATATGACCTGTAAAAAAAGTTATTTATTATACAAGGGAAAGAAGTATTAGATTTTAGCTCGAGATAATGACAAAATACCGAGAGCTAAAATCTAATGTTTTTCCCGTGTATAATACACTATTTTTTTCTGTGACAGGAAAAACGACGATTTTATAATGATAAAAAAGACTCGGAAAATCAATCGATGTGACATTTGAAGTTTTAAATTGGTAGGCTGTTGTACTTATAGCAACATTACACCTGCGTTGCTAAGGAAACCTGTAAAGTATTCAAATATTTGTCAATGTAATTTTGTGTTTGGTTTTAAAAATTTGCGAACTTAGGTTGATTTTTAGTTATTTTGATTGGAAGGTGAAAAAGAAATGCAGTTCTTTCTCGGAGACGGTGCTATTGACATACATAAGTAAATGCAACTTTTTGTATAATAAAATATATTAAAATTAAATGTCCGTGTTCTTACATATCCGAAAATAAGTACTAATTTTTTTCCTGGGGAAAAAAATGAGTACTTTTTTTCTCGGCTTATAAAGTGACATTTTGTTACCTGTTAAGAAAGATAAAATGTCAAACTTTTCCAGTCACAGAAAAAAAGTTATAAAAATACATTCGAGTCGTCTTGGCAACGGAGTCGGCAAAAGTACGAACTAAAGACGACGATTCAATACCACTACAAATTTCGATTGGCCGGAACAATTCCAAAATGATAAATTTAAGGTAATTAATCAATATTTCTGGATGTATACCGTCCCATAGTAAAATACTATTACATGAAAGCCAGTTACAAATTAAATATTATAAATAAAGGTATTAAATATTACTTTCCTACACCTATATTTTACATAACATTTGGCTGTACTGTTCGTGACGTGAGATATTAACGTGTCTAGTTCTGCTGTGATTAGAAATCAAGTCACTGATTGACACATTAAAATTAAGACATATTGTAAGTGAGCGTGTAGCATTAGTGATCAAGGGTGGCTGCATGATATATAACGAAATTGTGCGTTTTTAATGACCACGTGCAAATCATTCACCTCCTAATGAATCCCCTTTTCACCATAAATTTAATGTACCTACTTTTTACCTTTTTACTTTCTTATACGTAGTATAAGGAAGTATTGTGATGATGAAAATTTTCGACCTCGAGATTTTTGCAGATGTCCACGTTTTGAGGTCCCCTGATACCAAAAAAGTGGTTTTTAAAAAATGTCTGTGTGTCCGTGTGTGTGTGTGTGTGTGTGTGTGTGTGTCTGTGTGTGTGTGACCACGATAGCGGTCAAACCGCTGTAGATATCAATTCCAAATTTTGTATTTACGTGTATAATCTGCCTCTTGAGAACTGATTAGATTTTGAGCAAAATCGGCAGACCGGAAGTAGTAGTTTACTTCAGTGAAAAAATCGAAATTTGCAAATATTTCGTCAATTACTAAGTTTAAACAAATTTATAAAGAATTCATATGTACTTAGAATTAAGTTTGAAACAAATTGTCTTAAAAAAGTTTTTCGAAATTCCAACCGGAAGTAGGTCTTTTACTCTTATCGAAAATCAGTTTTTTGCGAATATCTCGCAAGTCATGCTTTTAAGACAAATACGTTACGAATATAAAAGTATTTAAAACATCATTTTCAATATCTTTTATATAAAAAAAATTTCAAAATTCAGACCGGAAGTACCACTTTTACTCTTATCGAATAGCGATTTTTTGCAAATATGTCGTAAGTTATGCATTCTATATATATTTATCAAGAGTACAAAAGTATTTAGAGTTAGATATGGAATATTTTTCGTATAAATGAAATTTCAAAATTCGGACCGGAAGTAACACTTTCATACATATAAGAAAGTCGTGTGGTGGCCACACCTCATTTTTTACTTTCTTATACGTAGTATAAGGAAGTATTGTGATGATGAAAATTTTCCACCTCGAGATTTTTGCAGATGTCCACGTTTTGAAGTCGCCTGATACCAAAAAAGTGGTTTTTAAAAAATGTCTGTGTGTTTGTGTGGGTGTGTGTGTGTGTGTCTATGTGTCTGTCTCTGTGTGTGTGACCACGATAGCGGTCAAACCGCTGTAGATATCAATTCCAAATTTTGTATTTACGTGTATAATCTCCCTCTTGAGATGTGATTAGTTTTTCAGTAAAATCGGTAGACCGGAAGTAGCAGTTTACTTCAGCGAAAAAATCGAATTTTGACAATATTTCGTCAACTACTAAGTTTAAACAAATTTATAAAGAATTCATATATACTTAGAATTGAAATTGAAAATAATTTTTTTTAAAAAGTTTTTTGAAATTCCTACCGGAAGTAGGTCTTTTACTCTTATCGAAAATCAGTTTTTTGCGAATATTACGCAAGTCATGCCTTTTAGACAAGTACGTTACAGGTATAAAAGTATTTAAAACATAATTTTCAATATCTTTTGTATAAAAGAAATTTCAAAATTCAGACCGGAAGTACCACTTTTACTCTTATCGAATAACGATTTTTTGCAAATATGTCGTAAGTTATGCATTCTATATATATTTATCAAGAATACAAAAGTATTTGGAACTGGATTTGCAATATTTTTTGTATATATGAAATTCCAAAATTCGGACCGGAAGTAGCACTTTTACTTTTAGCCAGTAGGACTTTTTTGCTAATATCTAGCAAAGTATGCATTCTATAGAGATTTATTAAGAGAATAGAAGTACTTAGAATAGGATTTTGAATAATTTTTGTATAAAAAAATTCTTAAGATTCTAAAATTTGAAACGCTCATACGTCTAAGAAAGTCGTGTGGTGGGCACACCTCATTTTTTAAAACCAATTTTTAGTTATTTTATCTATAGTCTTTTATATACGTTACAATTAGATTAATATTTATATATGCTCGTACACATGCTACTTTTATATTTTCTAAATTATTGGTATCTCAACTCCAAAATTCGAAAATGTCAACCTGAAGAAATTCAAGCAAGGACGTGTAAACGGCAAAAGTTACTTTGAGTCTCATAAGATTGAATTTATATACGTTCCTTATGTTTTCTATTATTACATATGACCTGTAAAAAAAGTTATTTATTATACAAGGGAAAGAAGTATAGATTTTAGCTCGAGATAATGACAAAATACCGAGAGCTAAAATCTAATGTTTTTTCCCGTGTATAATACACTATTTTTTTCTGTGACAGGAAAAACGATGATTTAATAATGATAAAAAAGACTCAGAAAATCAATCGATGTGACATTTAAAGTTTTAAATTGGTAGGCTGTTGTACTTATAATAGCAGCATTACACCTGCGTTGCTAAGGAAACCTGTAAATTATTCAAATATTTGTCAATTTAATTTTGTGTTTGGTTTTAAAAATTTGCGAACTTAAGTTGATTTTTAGTTATTTTGATTGGAAGTTGAAAAAGAAATGCAGTTTTTTCTCGGAGACGGTGCTATTGGCATACATAAGTAAATGCCACTTTTTGTATAATAAAATATATTAAAATTAAATGTCCGTGTTCTTACTTATGTGTACATATCCGGAAAGAAAGTACTCATTTTTTTCCCGGGGAAAAATGAGTACTTTTTTCTCGGCTTTTAAAGTGACATTTTGTTACCTATTAAGAAAAATAAAATGTCAAACTTTTCCCGTCACAGAGAAAAAGTTATAAAAATACATTCGAGTCGTCTTGGCAACGGACTCGGCAAAAGTACGAACTAAAGACGACGATTCAATACCACTACAAATTTCGAATGGCCGGAACAATTTCAAAATGAAAAATTTAAGGTAATTAATCAATATTTCTGGATGTATACTGTCCCATAGTAAAATACTATTACATGAAAGCCAGTTACAAATTAAATATTATAAATAAAGGTATTAAATATTACTTTCCTACACCTATATCTTACGTACCATTTGGCATCACTGTTTTAAAATGTTTAAATGACAATTATAACAAACGTCAACAAATAATTATAATATAATTATAACACATGTCAAAACGTGTACAAATATTACTATTTCCTGTATTTTGTAGGTTATATTACATGACAGGTAAAATTTTGCAACATCTAATATTTGACGTCATTTTAATTTAGTGGCGCATGTCGGTTGCGAGAGCGACTCAACTATAGGAACAGTTTGTTGAAAAAGAAAAGCCTTGCATCTGCGGTCATAAACTGTATTATCAATTATATTCTAACAATATAAGATATTGCAATTTCAACTGCCATATTTCAGACAATTTAACTTGCACCAAGTTTCTGTAGGATGAATAAGGCCAGAAACTTTGATTGACAAATCATATCCCAACTGTTTAGTAAAAACTATACGTTTTAACAGGTTCTTTGTCTAAATTTCCTAAATCAAAGAGGGTTGATTGAGAAAACCGTGTTTCCATAATTTTGACTTACAAAATGTTATGTTCTGGAGGAATCGGCGCGATCTTTGTAGTGCCAATTATAATTATTATTTTAAAATTTAACTACACGTTAACGAACACACAATTCATCCAAACCCAATTAAATCAAGAGTACTTTATACAGTGTTTGCATAAGCACCTGCCAGCTTTTGTAGAATTTCTTCAATGTTTTCAATTTCACATATAACTTTTAAATATAGTTTTAATATGTTAATGACATATCAGAGTGAGTCTAAAATATATTCATCTAAAATTAAGTTTTAATAAGGTGCTGTTAAAAGCAATTACAAAGAAGAAAAGAGCAAGCGCAATCATAAATTTTTACAAACACTTAGAATTTTTAGCAACTAAGATAAAGTCCCGGAAATGTAACAGAATTAAATAGCTTCCAAAACACAAATATTTCCGTAGTAAGCTAAAAGTTACACATATTCAATATTATGTTTTCATTTTTAAGTATACTGTTAATTTCATGTATAGAAGAAGCAATACAATTACTAAATGACTAATAAAAATAATTATTAATTGAAAATGCATAAGAAAACATAATCGCAGTCAATGCTAATAAAAATCCAACTCTTCTAGGTTATGCGCACGTGTAAGTAATCCCAATTACTGTTTAATATTTTATCAGGTTTGGTAAAACACCGGTTAATATATCATCATTTAATAACGTTCTTAATCAATGATTAGCGCTAACCGGTGTTGGTAACACATACTAACCGGTATTTTAATCAATGGTTAGCGCCAACCGGTTTTTGCAAAAACGTACTATCCCGTATTTTATTTAATGAGTACGCTGATCGGCATTTTAATCGGAATTGGGAAAACCGGCCCTTTATTGAACTTAATCAACTAATACAGTGCAATAATATGAATAATTAAAAATACGTCTAAATTTGCCGTTGTAGTTGTTAGCGCGTTTTAATGTTGAAGGTTACATTCAAATATTATGTCAACTTTAAATAGACATGCGCCAATAATTTAAGGACATTAAATTTGAGATATTGCAAAATTTTACCTGTCAAGTATCCTACCTACACATGCCATTTCGAGACTTATAAATACACCTTTTGATATTAATCATAATAACCTTTTGAAGTTTGTCATCCAAGCAACACAAATTTGTCTGCAATTACCGTTTCCCGTAGAACGCGATCACTGTCACGACGCTTTTTAGAAAGTCCGATTTTACAAACTTTTGAACCAGTCCTGTATATTCATAAATTTAGTGATGCCAATCGTATATATTATTTAGAACTTTTCTTTACTTCTTTACACAAACCGTTACACTGAACACTGAAGAGCGAGAAGGATAATTTAATGTTAAACATAAATCATGTTAAAGTTAGCAAGGAAGAATGTGCTCAGATCCAAGTACTTTTCGACGAACCTTTCCGACATATTACATTTGCCGTGTTGTTTTTTTTGACATTTTGACTTTGGATTCGTGATCGGCGACCTGAGACACCCCCGTATCTAAAATTTCACATTAATACGTTAATTTTTCAAAAAATTTCCGCCATTTTGTTTTTTTTGACATTTCGACTTTGGATTCGTGATCGGCGACCTAAAACACCCCCGTATCTAAAATTTCATATTCATACGTCAATTTTCAAAAAAACTTCCGCCATTTTGTTTTTTTTTGACATTTTGATTTTGGATTCGTGATCGGCGACCTGAGACACCCCCGTATCTAAAATTTCACATTCATACGTCAATTTTCAAAATAACTTCCGCCATTTTGTTTTTTTTTGACATTTTGACTTTGGATTCGTAATCGGCGACCTGAGACACCCCCGTATCTAAAATTTCACATTCATACGCCAATTTTCAAAAAAACTTCCGCCATTTTGTTTTTTTTTGACATTTTGACTTTGTATTCTTGATCGGCTACCTAAGACACCCCCGTATCTAAAATTTCACATTCGTACGTCAATTTTCAAAAAATCTTCCGCCATTTTGTTTTTTTTTGACATTTTAACTTTGGATTTGTGATCGGCGTCTGCACACACCCCCGTATCTAAAATTTCGCATTCGTACGTCAATTTTCAAAAAATCTTTCGCCATTTTGTTTTTTTTGACATTTTGACTTTGGATTTGTGATCGGCGTCCGCACACACCCCCGTATCTAAAATTTTGCATTCATACGTCAATTTTCAAAAAACTCTTCGGCCATTTAATTTCCTTTGTCATTTTGACTTTGGATTTGTGATCGGCGTCCGTATACACACCCCCGTATCTAAAATTTCACATTCGTACGTCAATTTAGAATTAGTGACGGGCGACCGTAAAAACTTTCGAGTGCCTAATTTTGCTTTTAATCAGAATAGATAGAAATTGATTTCAGCCAACTCCGCCCACCGTGCACGTTTGCGTAGTCGTTTAACTAAAATTATTTCGTAGGGGCACATAAATGTCGAAAGCAATCCTCTTCTTTTTCCCCTTTGAGGAAATACGCGTTCCGAAATTATCGTATTTTAATTCAAATCATTATTAATATATTAATCGACAACGCCTGTTTAGATGAAAATATGAAATCAAGCGGGACCGTTACGTATTATGTGGACATGATGAACATTCGCCGGACCGTAATGTATTGACCGGCAGTGCACATGATAATCTGATTTTATTTTTCGCCCGTCCGGAATGCATTGGTATCAGTGCAAATTGAATCGGCCATTTTTCTGACCAAATCCCTCTGAAAACGAACTTGGAATTACTCGTACCTTCGTCTAGGTACCTCTGTAAACTGGGAATGCGCAAGTGAACGTTTCCGAAATGTCACTTGTTTACGTTTCTGAATCTTGTTGTGTCCTCGAAACTTTCAAAATTTGGAATTTCAAGCTTAAAAGTGAAAATGTGAATGCGTATGAGACCGGCTGTCAGTTTGACGTTTGTCGGGATTTTTCATCCATTTCGCTAAACCGTGTCCGTCTGCAGATGATATTTAAAGTGTTCGTACCTTTGTATCTGCACCACTTTAAACTGGGAATATGCAACTAAAGGGTCCTGAAATGTCAGTACTTTAAAATTTTGAATCTTGTTGCGCCCCCGAAAGCTTTAAAATTTGGAATTTCAGGCCTAAAAGTGAAAGTTTGCATACATTTCGAATGGGCTGTCACTTTGACGTTTGTCGGGATTTTCAGTATAAAAGGCTCCAGAGCAATTTTTGTTTCCCACGTCCTCCTTATGGGCGAAAAAATTGATGCAGCGCTTTTCTCTACAAGTGCTAAAATTTTAAAAAAATTCTTTTCGCCGCCTTACCACCGTTTCGAAGCGATAAAAATACGCCTATACAAAGTAGAATTGTACATCCGACGATATAAAACTCTAAAATCTTCCCTAAAATGCCTCAATTCGTCAAACACTCAAAGGTCGTTTTCCCATTTTCACCCCCATTTTCCCTCCTCTACTAAATCCGTGAGAGCGGTAAAGGGTCCTGTGCGCTTTTATAGAGTATAATAATATTTTCCATAGAGTCGAAGATTTCCATTTTTGTAATAAATCACAACGAACAATTATAGAAATTCCGAAAGTAATGAATCATATAGAAATAGTTATTTACGAACCAAGTGCGTGAAATCATATTTCGCGAATGAGTGACCAGTTTAAAGCGCGAGCCGAAAGGCGAGCGCTTTATGGACACGAATTCGCAAAATGTTTCACGCACGAAGTTTGTACAATATTTTTTGTACGAGAACTATAATAATAATACATATTGTTAAATACGTTATCGTTTATGACACACTACTAATCTCTTGATATTAATTAAAAAAAATTGAATTGGCAGTATTGATTATTTGAAGTGACATTTAATTTAAAATTATCAAATTCAAAAAATTCTATTTCATTTCCTTTTATTTTCATAGAAAAACAACGAACTGGGTAGCATATTATTAAGGTTAGGAATTTATGATTTTAAAATGTCACTAAATTAATCAAGTTCTAGGAAGTACCAACTTTACTTTTACGCACTCGTGTTTAAAGTGACTTTTTACGCACGCAAATCGAATTGTGAAATGACAGGTTTTGATAAGCGAGTACAAAAATATTATTTCAAATTTACCTGCGTTCGATATTTAACTTCAAGTGTTATTAATAAATTCTATTAAAATTACTCTGCAATTAGAACTTAAGAAAATCATTACACTTCAACTAATTTCAAGAGCGACTGGATGTATATAACCTTTTAGTAAATCCCAAAGCTATAAAAACGATGTTTTTATACGTTAGGTAATTCAATATTTTAACAGATTCTCTCTATAGAAATACGAAACATAAGAATAACTATATATAAAATTAAGGATGTAAAGATACCAATAAAGTATAGGATACCAATCTAAACATAAACTGTATTTGTTAGTATTATACTCATTTATGTTGGTAGACGTGACAGTGTCCAACTAATCAACTGAGAAATTTATTATTATAGATGTCGCTGTCACTAATTGCATGATTTACTTGACATAACGTCTTCATTTACACGAAAAAGCTTTAAAAAATGTAGAAATGAAATAACATCATAGATTAATAACGGTATTAGCATTAATTTATGTAAATACACATAAAAATAACTGACGTTTTCACGTGTCCAAGAAAGAGCTAATGAATAATAAATTGATATAAATTTATTGTTTAATCGATACTCGCTTAGTGTATGGGCGAACTGAATTGAAGGACGAACATTAAAATAGCGTTGCATGATAGGATGGATGTAAAAATCCACGATTTAATAAAACAAACCCAGGCCTGATAAGACGGACTACTTGAAAAAAATGAAAAAGGGGTATTTTTTCTGTGTCAGAAGATGGCGCTGGTAATATTGTACCGCAGTATTTGAAATGTGCATCTTTTTCTGCGTCGTATAGATATTCTCCGTCATATTTCCGAGTTGTTAAATACAAATTTGTTAGATTTAGATGATTTTTAGTGTAATTAACTTTCAACAATTGAAGTCGTGCAAAGCAATTAAAAATAATACCGTATTAGAAATAAATATCAAATAGTTAATTGATGAGGCTGATACATGTTGAAACTCCATATTTAACTGAATAAATAAAATACGTAAACTTAGTTTCAAAAATTATTTAATAATATCACTACAATATTGTTTCGCCAAACTTTGGCTTCATCAGGTGATGAGTAACAGTTACTCATCACCTGATGAAGCCAAAGTTTGGCGAAACAATATTGTAGTGATATTATTAAATGAAATAAATATCTTTCGAAAAGGAATCGTAACAAGTTTATAATCGTGAATTTTCAGTTTTCAAGAAAACATGGCGTCTTTTGATTTTTTGTCCGTCGTATGTTAGGTTTTCCACATACATAGAATATAATATAGCGATATCTTAATATATAAAATAAGGTGTGGGCACCGCACTACACGATTTGGCGTTTCGAATTTTTTTTTATAAAAAAGTTGTTCCAAATTAGGTTTTTAGTGTTTTTGTTCTTTTAATAAAATAAACATGTGAATTAAATGAAGTTTTTCAATATCTCTAATAAATCGTATAAAGTGCCCGTCAATAAAAGTAGAAGTGTTACTTCTGGTCCTAATTTTACATTACAGTATCTAGAAAGCATGAATTGGTAATAAACTATTTTTTTCGATAAGAGTAAAAGGCATAAAGACATATTTCCGCTGGGAATTTTTTTTCATGAAAATGCTTTCAAATTCTTTGTTGACTATTTTAGCATTCTTTACAAATTGCTCTAAAATGAATAGACGAAATTGGGTGTTTAAAAATGAAAATAAACTTGGATAAAGAAATTGACAGAAGAATATAAAAGAGCAGCAATATTTGTGATCAATTGCAGGAAAGGCAAAGTATGACAAAATAAGAAATGATGCAATAAGGAGAATAATAAGGCAGCGGCAATCATTGAAACTAGAAACGAGATAATTGAACTGATTTGGTCATGTGATAATGATGCACCCTAATAAACTTATAAGAAAAATACTGAAAACCAGCAATAGAAGCAAGAGAAAGAGGGAAAGATCTAGAACTACCTGGTGGAAACATGTTTAGGAAAATGGAAGAAATGTATAAATTTTAAGTAACTGAAACCAAAAATTCGACGCCCTAGGAAGTAAGAGGATATTCGTGAAGAAAAGGAAGAAGAAATTAAATGCACTTCCGGTTGGCTGCATAGGTAACGTTTAGACCATTAATGCCCACCGTATATTCCTATGTCTTAGAAAACCACCATTTGTGAGAGATTCGAACTTTTACATTACACCTATAGATGTCGCTAATGATAACAAAAGGACAAGAAACGTCATTTATTTGACGGCCAGCTTGGAAATTCACTTACAACTTGTGCAAGTCTTTTTGCGAATGTATGAAACTAATCTTACTTGTGTGTTAGTGTGTTTTTCGGAATATTCTAAAACTGTTTACTAATATTTTATAAAAAAAACATTATCTAAGTGTTTTATGCGCCTACTGATAATATAATGATTTCAAAATTTGTAAAAGTAAGTTGTTAGAAGGGTTTTAAAATCAACGTATGATTTATCATATACTGGCCTATATATTTTACTTATCATCAAATACGATACAATAAGGACATACACTAAGAAGCTCGGTAACTGAAAAACTATGTTTTTTTTTTACAAGCGGATTCCACATGATATATTATAATTACTTTACGTCACTACTAAGATTGAAGAAGGAGCAAATTAATTATATTCGTCCGATTAGAAGGTACAGGGTTGAACATGAAATACTCAGATATCTCAACAAGGAAGCTCATGAATCTTAACCGTGATTTGAGTAACAAGCAGAATGAATTGACATGCATGCTGGCATGGCATATTGAAGTCACAATGGAAATCAACATTTCACTTCCAAAACGACAGAAAAATTGTGTCGTTGCCGCAACCAAGCCTCGTGCACTTACATTATAAAAGCATGAGTGGAGTAATCCTATTTGATAATTTGAGAGGCTTTTATCGAATGCGAATTCGTTCTAAATAATGATATTGGCTAATATTTAGATTTTGTCAGAAAAGAGCAATGGTGAATATGTGGATGCTTTATTGTAATATCGAAACAATATTAGTTTTAGAATTTCATTCAAGGAAGGCGGAAGCCTTGCTGGCAGCTGCAGATATAATAACACCTTGTGGTATGCGGCCCAAGTCTTCGAAGTAACATCTAGATCAAATCCGTTTGGTTTGCATAAAATTGAAGGACAGTGACGGTGTAAAGTGTAATGTTAGGTTATATCCTGACATATGTTTTGTAAATATTGCATAATTTCTCTTGTTGCTGTTATAAATAGACATAGATCAATGGCATAAATTATTATTTTGTGATTTCCCTATTGAGTCTTGATTGTTCATCCCAATGCCCAGCGTATGATATATCATGAGGTAAAAAACTAGTATAGGCATAAAAAAATCTTTTTGTACCAACAGTAAAATATCATAGCATTTTTACACATAATAAAACGCCATGAAATGTCATTTCTCCACCTGAACTAATAACAGGTAAATAATGAGCATATTATTGACCTAGGTAAATAATGAAAACAAATAAAACGAATGCCGCAACCATGCAATCGCAGTAATTTGTCAACCGTCAAAATTCATTGTAGTTTTACCCGTTTGGCCAGTTTCACATTCGTATATCCGCATATCATCGTCGATTTATACCATAAATCATACTTAAAATCTAAAACTTATAAATAATTGTATATTAGGTTAACAATAGTAAAATATGTATGATAGTATAATATGGAAACAATATAGCACGTAACTATTACAGATATAAAGAATCATTTAATTTATTTATAAAAAATGATAGTGCAATTATGGCATGTCAAATTTATTGAAGGGTCAATTCTATTTAAAAATCCAGGATTGTGCAGATCTGTAGGCACATTAATGACATTATTATTAATTGAGTTAATTCCATAAGTATTTACATCTTCAGTCGAAATAGATCCTGATTGTACTGCTGATGTTGATGGAATTTGATTCATATCGAAGACTCCTGTATTTATTGCAGGTGTGGTTGCGTAGGTAGATGTGTAGGTAGACCTTGTAACATACATGCTATATTTTTTTTTATTTACTAGGGAATCTTCTATATAACCTTCAGCTACACTAGAAGATTTCCAACCGCGAGGTTGTTTTAACTGAAGGATATTACCATTGACAGCTAAAAGTGTAGCCGAGGTTCTACGGAAACTATGACCAGAGTATAACTGCGGATTTGTAAATTTAAGTAAACGGCAATTTTTTTTTTGGCATCTGTCCTATTGTGTTATGTCCGACGTTTTGTCTAGTACATTTACCATTACGTACACTGATAAAGAATTTTGCTAAATCTGGAATTGGTCCAATTTTTAAAAAGTTTTTAATTATTTTGATCTAAAGTGGCTCCATCATTACAAACTTTCGAGACGAACCATTTTTGCTATTGCGGATGTGAATAATAATTAAATGACCTTTCATGATGACATCAGAAATTGATAAATTACACAGCTCAACACTTCGGCATGCACCAGCAACACCAAATACAAGAGCAGCCTACAGGGTTATAAATTGTCAATAATTTCAAAGTATTAATATATAAACATACTACCTTAGTTGCAATGTAACATACGTCGGGTGCCTCAGTAAGGAATTTTATAATTTCCTCTTGTGTAAATACTAATGATTTTTTGGGCTTATAATTTTCATTTCACAATAAGGGAAGTTCTCGATAGGTATTGAAAGTGATAGTAATGCGAAAGAAAGGGAAGAAAGAATGTAGTGAAGGCCAAGAAGAAGAAAATGAAGAAGAGATAACTTTAGCTAATATATCTAGCTGCAATTTATGGGAATCAAAGTCGTTAAGATACTTGTAAAAATTGAAAATTGTTTGGAGCTTGGTGCTCTTATAAAATCGAAACAACAAACACTTATATAAGATTTTCTTAATTATAGTGAAATGTATTCTTATATATTTTTACTTTAATTTCATTTTATATTTATTTTGCTTTTGTGAATGAACTGACAAAAATAAACGTATCGAATTGAATAAGTAACGATAAAGGTAGACGATCAATTAGACCTGTTCCACGTAATTCAAACAAGACAGTACGTTCTCTATATTCATAACGCTTTTAAAATATTTTATACGCTGTTGAAATAATAATTCTTGCTTTTTTTCCCTCTCGAATTCTTAATTCTTTTATCTCTGTCTAGTGTCAAAATAAAGGGTCAAATAGCAAATATTTAAATAAAAAGGTAAGAATATATGGTGGTGTTGTTGTAGTAGCGCACGGCACAGTCCGGAATAACGAACGATATGGGTGGTCGGCAGTTCAAATAACCCCGCCTTTATTTGTATTGAACCCACCCAAATGTCCATTCAATATTTCCAATTAATATATCAAATATTTATGTATTCGGAATGTTTTAAAATATCTGACGGTATTTTTTTTCCGCCTTTTTTCATCGTTCCGATCCGTCTAGTTGGTATCACTTGTATGCGCCAGTGTTTGTAGGTGTGTATGTGTGTCGTGCTTTTATGTTCTTTTTCTCGTATTTTTATTTCATTTATGTCGATGACTATAATTGTTTTTTGTCTTTCTCGTCTATCGTTCTCTCATTCTCTCTCACGTGCGGATGTTAAAACCTGCAATAAATACAGGGTCGTTCAAAAGAAAGTTATATTCCGAAATAATTAAAATGTAAAAAGATGTTCTCAAAATAACAAGTATTAAAAATATTTTATGTAAACAGTAATGAATGTAAACACTATAGATTACTGTAATTGTTGCAGTTTGTTAACCCTTTGCATGCTACTGGTCAGGTGGAGCAACCACCTTTTTAAGATTTAACTGGCTCAGACCTAGTGGTATATATCAGTAACCACTGTTCACAGGCGATACTTATGGTGCCATCTGTTGTACAAAATATTTACTCCCGGATGTTTCCAGAGTAAAGCATACTGTAGAATATTTCGTGTTGACTGTTTGACAGTTGTGCACACTACTACACATTTTGTTTATTTTTAGTGTTTGTAGTGATAAAATTGACATGGATGGTAAGTAAAGCAACAATATAGTTATATTGTGTTGTGTTATACAGTGCAACTGGTAAATTTGGTGTTTTGCTGATAACTGTATTGCCCAAAAAGTGGTGGTTTCATGAAACAACCACTAGGCATATACACGGTAACTACTAATAGTATGCAAGACAAATGTCTTTGTTCTTTCCAGGTAAAGATAAATGGACATTCAGTGAACTTGAAGCACTAAGTCAAAGCGAAGTAGATGTGATTTAGCTGACATCCTTCAGACGGGGAATCTCTAGCTGACGATTATTTATCAGGGTGATGACCAGATTGAAAACAATATAGAAAATCCAAATTTTTTAAGTAACAACGATAACCAAATTGATAATTACAATGAGATTGATAGTGACGATGAACCATTGGCTGGTATAGCGGAAAGAACTCGTGCTGAGATTGCTGATGTATTTCCAAATAACATATTGTGGGAAAAAAACAATTTCTATCAGGGTCCTCCAGCCGCTTTTGAAGATGCTTCTGACACACCTTTGGATGAATCCTTAGAGCGTCCTCTAGATATTTTTATGTGTCTGTTTTCGAAAAACTGATAGAGACAATTGTATTCAACACAAATCTGTATGCTACTCAAAATCAGTCTATTAGAGGAATTCAGCCTACTACTTTTGAAGAAATGAAGATTTTCTTAGGCGTCAACATTCTAATGGGAATAAAAAACTGCCCAGCTTGAACGATTACTGGTCTTCACAAGAAGAAATACGGGATCCTTATATCTCAAAGATTATTTCTCGTGACAGATTCTTCTGGTGTTAGGTAATTTACATTTTTCAGATAATACATTACAACCTAAGAAAGGAGAACAAGATTACGATAAGCTCTATAAAGTAAGACCACTTCTTACTTCACTCGCTCAAAAGTACAAGGAGTACTACAGCCCTGGAGAATTTCAGGCAGTTGATGAGAGTATGATCAAGTACAAAGGAAGATCCAGTATGAAGCAATTTATGCCCGTAAAACCAACAAAACGGGGATATAAAGTGTGGGTAAGAGCAGATGAATCTGCCTATGTGTGTGAATTCCAAATTTACATGGGAAAAATTGCTGAATTACCTGAAAAGGATTTGGGAGGACGCGTCGTAAGAGATCTAACAAATGATTTGAAGTATTTTTCGATAATGATTTTTCCAATGTTCCACTTTTGTGGGGCCTGCGAAAAGATAATATTTATGGCTGTGGAACATTGAAGAAAGGAAAAAAAATTGTACCTAAGGATTTTATCGATGATAAAAGGATGACAAGTGGACAATCAGATTGGCGAATCAGAAGATAACCTAGTATGTATAAAATGAATGAATAAAAAGCCAGTGTACTTTCTCTCAAATTATCATAATCCCGAAGATATTGTTACGACAAAGCGACGTAGTAAAGATGGCACATTAGATGAAATAAGCTGCATAAGATTAGCAGCTGATTACAACAAGAATATGGGCTTTGTTTACAAGGCTGATATGTTGAAAAAATGTTATGCGATAGACCGCAAAAGCAAAAAATGGTACCACAGAATAGTTTGGCATTTTATAGATACTACTGTTATAAATGCCTATATAATGTTCAGAAAAAGAAGTAGTGGTGCATCACTTGATTTGAAACAGTTTCGACTAATCTATCATCTGGATTGATTGGTGCTGGATATTTGGCCAAAAAAAAGGCAAAAGATATTGCAGCTATTAAATCATTATGAAAAAAATGTTCCAATCGAAAGAAGAAATGACAAAGCTGCTCATATTCCTATCTATGGAACATTAAGACGTTATGCCGTGTGCAGTACTAAAGCAGAGTCTCACAGAAGTAAATGAAGTTGCACTATATGTGATGTTGGACTTTGTTTGAGCGACAAACGCAATTGTTTCCAAAATTTTCACCAATGCGAATAGTCCTACTGGTTACACAGCGTGACCACCATTTTCCAAAAAAGAGGGCCTTGTATTATGATATCAAATATTTTTTATATTTTTATGTAAGCTTTTCGTTCATATTTTGTAATTTAAAATGTATTTGTTTTAATAAAAGTTAATTCAGGACTTAAAGGGTTAAATGCTAGTTTTGTGTTCCATCATTATATCTACTCAAATACACTGTTAAAAATGCCTGTAATATTTCATTATATATTCATTAATATTTACCTAATTTGTAATGGGATTAAAGAAAAGCACATAATATACTATGCGATAAGCAAATACATAGTAAATAACAAGTACTAATTGTGTATTATGAATTTTACAACGAAATGTTCTTTAAAATATAGTAAAAGTACATAACATGTTATGCGTCTTTTAAGTTAGAGCATGCGCATCAAAATTAGTCGCCATTAGTCTTGTTCATTCCTACATAACTGTGGTGACAAAGAAATGGTGTCTGTGTTTTTTGTTGTTGTAGCTGTTGAAATAGGTAGGCTTATATACTACAACAATGCGGAATATGCAAATTTAACTGTGCTACACAAAGAAAATACGATTTAAATCAATATTTACATAGAAATTGGATTTTTTTTTCTTTATATTGCACACGTGAGAATTGCAATGTGATATTTATAACACATGTGAGATTTGAGCAACATTTATCTAATAAAACAGTTTTTTAAAACATGTGAAAAAATTAAAAAGCTCTTGAATAATAAATCAAAACGAATATTAGATAAAAATGGAAGCGATTTTACAAAAGAAATTTTACAAGGCATTACAAAATGTATTCAGGAGGACTTTGGTGTTATTTACAGATTTACAGAGGTAAAATAGTTATTAGGTTTATATGATTTTATAAAAATAATATAAAATTTATTTGTAGAACCTGTCAGATGATGTCAGTGAGGCCAACCAGCTAGCTGCACCATATATTGTAATACAAAAAGGTAAATTTGTAGATATAGTTTTGTACGTAAAATGTCCTTAATTCGCTATTGTCAAAGCAATTACTATAGAATTATAGTTTGACTATAACCTTTTTTTCGGTTTAGATTTTTCTAAATATCGCCTATATACGGATTATCAACTAACTTGGATGCTTACGAAAATTTCGAAGATGCGTTCATGGTCTGTTTTTCGTTATATTTTATACTTATACCGTAGTCGACATATTTTAATTTCTGATACGAAAGTAGAAAGAAGAAACGAGCGCGACGAAATAAACTAAAGATAAACATAAGCGAGGCTGCCAAGACAGTACACTCGACAAACGTTTCCTATGAAATGTAAGGCGTGGGGGATCCCCCGACACTGCGTTGCTCTCCCACCACTGTTAGCAAGCAGGCATCGCTGCATATTATAAGGTCATCTTCTGCATGGGATAGAAGTGTAAACCGAAATTAAAATTTGACGACTACGGTATATAAAGTATATTATTATACAACTCCCCAAATCATGTAGTGCAACCCTAGAACTAATTCAAAGACTGGTGCTCAAAATATATCGAGACAGATGATCAAAATCAAAAAAAGTTAATCCTATTTGAAAGAAAGTTTTTAATTTTATGATTAAATAAAGAGATTTTTAATTTTAGGGGAATACATATTTTTAACTTTAAAACTATTTAACATTTCATTATATGTATTGTACTTACTGGAACTTAGTTTAGATTTTGTTTAGAATAACTTATTTATTCTTGTCGTTCAATGTTTACCAAAATTAAAAATAAAATATATTAATACTTTATAAAAATTATTTTTAGTTTATTACCCAACCAATCCTTAAATCTAATTACAGAAAAAAATCTTACATAATTTCTATGTGTTTTTAAATATTCAATCATTTTACCATGTAAAAGTACATATTTGAGGCAAAAATTTTACTATCATATTCCGTTATGATTCTTCACTGTGTGAATGTGCATACGTAATTATGTAATTACACAAAGAAATTTACCCTCACAAATTATACAATTTTACAATGTAATTTTCAATAAGCGGGCATTGAAAGCGGTTTCAATTTACAATGTAAATTTCAGTAAGCAGTCATTGAAAGCAATTCCATAATATATCAGGTAAATTTAAAAATTCCATAACATAACGTTGGTCACAAAATTGCCAACGTTATGTTATGTAATATTTTCTTACAGTGTAACGGAGATATTACCTGTACAGAAAATTCTGGGGCATCCGGTATATATATTTATACGAGCAAAACATGTTTTTGCCAACAGTACAGGTGTGATTTTCGTAGTTACTCTAATATATTAACATGTGCCATACTTTTTACATTAACATTTCTATAACGATGATACCGAGGATTTTACAATAAAATTTTTAATTAAAAACAGACGTAATAAAAGTTTTGCGAAACCCTAGAAAATTTTTACAGGGAAAGCTAAAAAGTAATAGGAAGTTGGGAAATAAAAGAAAAACAGAAAAAAAATACTGTAAAAGAAAAATCACAAGACGAGAGTAACAAGTAGTACATCGTCGCAATAACATCAAATTAAAAAATAATTAAATAATTAAAGTTCACAGTGAACTTTTATAATATATAATTAAAATCGAGTTCTCTAGACTTCGCGGCAAACTCCGCAAGCAAGCATCAACCAAGTTATACTGGTCCTTCAGATTTATATGTAATAATTACGAGATATGAATACAGTTTTCAAGTTTTTAATTTATCGTCATTATACAAAAATTAATAATAAACATAACGTCTGTAGGAGCGAAATTATACGTTCTCCTCATATATACATGTTTCTTTTCTCCTTCTCCCTCTCTTTTTATAATTAAATGATTGGTTTCTTGTGTATTGGCATCAAAATAGACCAATCTACGATTATTATTTTCACTTCTTTTTTTTTCTTATATATAAATTTCATCCATTTTTTATTTCAATTCCATCGTTAAACCGACTTGTTTATAACTTCAGACGCGTTTGTTATAAATCACCAAAAACGTTTAGTTAATTGTGGTTGTAACAAACACACAGGCGGATCGAACAGAGTCCTATATATTCGAACGCCCTGATATATAGCGCATGTATATTATACATATCAACGTGCAGCACATATAAATACATATATTTCACACAACATACTCACATGCATGTGGTGGTGGTGGTGGTGTAATTTGGAATCGTTCTTCAACTAAAATGCCCTAATTATACCTATAGATATTCGGGCAAATTTATTATTAAGACATGACAAAATGTAACGATAAATTTCTGGGTAGCCTATGCCGTGCTGTGTTATTACTCTGTGATTCCGATGGGATAATTTTAGGACTGTTCCATCGATGCCAGGGATCTTTATAAATATATGTATATGTGTATATATTTAAAGAAAAAAAGTTGAAGTGCATAAATTTACGAAGGGAAAAATTTGAATGCTATGTTTCCGAGGATTTCTATCTGTTATGTAGCATCTAGCAACTAACGATACAAAAAAATACTAATAATTTCTTTTAAGTTTCTAAAACAACAGTTTTTAACAAAAAACTCGTAAAACTGAACATTTTGTCGGCATATTTGGAATTCCTGCGCCTCACTATGGGAAGAAACACTGCATATCGTCTTCAAATTCTATAACTTTCAAAATAATGAGAATATCAAAGTGAACTTTGATGTGCAAGTTAAGGAATAAATATAATTTGATAACACAGGTCGACAAATTTAAAGTTTTGTGAAGTAACATTGACGAAAATGGTGAATACGAAGTATTTTGTCGTCCTAAATCCGAAAATGATAAGCTTATTACAGTAGCACGTACAGTTTTTGTGTTACAGGAGGCAGGTGGTGAAATAAAATGTGAAATGTGTCAAATTTAAGCAGAAATGTATAGATATTACAGAGGATTATATGAATAGAAATATATTACATGAGATGGCATATTCAACAACAATACAACGACAGAAACTTTCACTTTTTCCTCTTGTATTTTGTAGTATCATCTCTTTTTAAAAACCAGCAGTAGTCGCCTAACATTGATGGGTCCCAAGGTGCAAAAAATGCATTATTAAAGACATGCGACACCCTAGTATTTCATAGGCATTCAAGAGATCATCTATGAGGTTTTAATAGTTTTCATATTTCCTGTTGCCCAGAAATCCTCTCACTACACTTACAAACCACATCCAAGCTGCCAATTCCTTTTCATTTAATTTTTCTTGAAAATTCAAATCATCTAGAAGCTTCCTTATTTGGGGTCCAATAAATATGCCTTCTTTTAGTTTTGTATCACTTAATTGTGGAAATATTAGTTGTAGGTACTTGAAACCATCACCTTCTTTGTCCATGGCTTTTACATAGTTTTTCATTAATCCAATCTCAATATGTAGAGGCGGAAGAAGCACCTTTTGTAGATTTACATGGGGGGCATATTTTATGTTTGAAGTACAAGGTTCAAAAGATGTTCTATGAGGCCAATCTTTCTTACTGTAATGGTCTTTTGTTGAGAAACAGCAATACTTTGTAAAACCACCTTGCAATCCTAGCTATATACCTATCACTTTTAAATCTTCACAAATATCCCACTGATACTGTTCATATTTAACGCGATTTAGTACAGTTCTTAAATTGTCATAGATTTCTTTCATTGTATCTGAATGGGCTAACGGGATAGTTGGTTTTTTGTTTCCATTATGAAGCAAGACTACTTTTAGGCTGTATTTAGACGAATCTATAAAAATACGCCACTCGGAAGGTACATGTTTCATATTAAGCTCATTCATTAAACCGCCAATATCTGAACAGAAATACAGCGATTCTTCCATTTTATAAAAACTTGAAAATGTTATATTTCATTTTCGGTAAAATGAAACACTTGCGTTTTTATCTAACAGGTTCCACTCTTGAAGTCTGGAAGCAAAAAGTTCCGATTTCTGTTTTGACAATCCCAGGTCACGTACCAAATCATTTAATTTAATCTGAGTTATTAAGTGAGGTACTTGGTAAAAATGTTGGGTCAGCGGTGGTATGCTTAGGAAGTTGTAGATCACATTCCGAACAAGAAATAGAATCGCCAGGAACAATGTTGTCTAGGTATAAGAGCGCAATCGGTGCCGGTAGTTCCTCGCTATGAGGAACTGGCCTAATTGCAGAAAGCAAATTTGAATACTGTATTTTGTCCCTTTGCTTTTTTAAAAACCCTTCTGTTTTGGTTATACAAAAGTAGCAATCCCTTACGTGATCAATAGGTTCTCTCCACACCTTAGGAACAGCAAACGGCACAGAATTTTTCTTGCGATACACTGAAGTTTATTACAACTCACACAGCAAACATGAGGAGCCCAAGTTTTTTTCTTGATATCCAATTTGACATTTAAAATATAAAAAGAAGGCTATTTTCACTTCCTCAGATATAGATCTAGCTTGTGACTTTAAAATAAATCGTCCGCATATATAACAAAATTTATGCGCTGGATTTTTGCAACATCGGCAACTAGAACTTGCCGTTTTATATAAATCGAGTATACACACTTGACTGTACTGTAAGCGATACAGAAAGGAACTGAACTCTAGACAACAATAAAACTGCACTTAACAGTTCATAGAGGCTTTAAAGTCCCGTTGCAAGTCAGGTACAAATAATAATTACAATTATAATAGGTTTGCCCCGTAATATAAAAGAGAAGCAAGTACTTGAAAATTCATGTTGACCTGCGTAATTTGTAAAGAGTATATTAATATGACATTAAGCATAGTGAAAATAAACTTTGTAAGATTGTGTAAAATTATAATTGATTAAGAACATCAATTAGCAACATGGTCATAAATAATAATAATAATATTAATAATAATATATACAATCTAAATCAGGTTGTCCTTTCGTTTGGAATTTTGGTTGCTTCTTATTTACAATTTTTGTATTTATTTACTTATCCGTATCCTCCTTTGCCGTTAGGCGTCGAGGCGTTCTGCTTTGCAGAATTTTCTCCATCTTGTTCTATCTTTGGATATTTTTCGAGCATCGTTCCAGATACTTCCCCGGTCCGCCAGCAGCTGCGCTATCTCCTGATTCCATACTGTTCTTGGTCTACCTCTGTTTCACCTCTTGTTCCAGTCGGTCTCCCATATTTCTTGTACAGGGTTGGTGTTGTTCATTCGTGTAAGGTGTCGAAACCCACTCAGTTGTTTTTCCTGGATTTTTTCTGTTGCTGATATCACATCCAGTTTTTCTTTGGCTTCGTTTCACTGCTGACCTCTCCCTTACTTAAAAATATACACTTCAGTGAACGATATAAACGGTTTACAATTTTTATTCTATTATTTACATCTGCCTCTATACCTCCTTTGTGGTTGATTATGGTTCCAAGATATTTTAAGTTTTCTGTCACCTTTCTTGGATAACCATCTATTGTTATATTTCTTTCTTCTTCTTCTTTGGAGATTGTCAATACTTCTGTTTTTCTTTATTAATATTCATTCCAAAGTTCTTTAAATTTTCATGCTATATTTCTATATTTTTTTTGAAGTACATTTTTATTAGGAGGTGCAATTATCAAGTGGTCGGCATGTAAGAATTCCTTGGCTGTTATAGGTTGGAGATTTCTGGACCCTATATAAAAACCCTTTGTTAGGTTATTGGCATTTCTTGCAATATCGTCCATAACAGTTATGAAGAGAAGGGGACTCAGAATTTCGCCCTGTCTTACTCCTTTAAGTGTGATAAAGCTTCTTGTATATCCGCTTTCAGTT
The DNA here is from genome assembly GCA_963170755.1 of Amphimallon solstitiale. Taxonomy (NCBI): domain Eukaryota; kingdom Metazoa; phylum Arthropoda; class Insecta; order Coleoptera; family Scarabaeidae; genus Amphimallon; species Amphimallon solstitiale. The sequence continues at coordinate 241,425,170 of OY720675.1, read as the reverse complement.
CTTATAATGTTGCTCGTGTTGGTGTATATACTTTTGACTGCCTTTAGTAGTTTTTTTAAACCTCTCTTTTTCAACGATGACCATATCCTATGTTTAATAATAATAATAATTTATTTAGTCCAACAGTATCAAACCAGTTATAGGACAAAGAAGTAACGTACATTAATACAAAGCAAATCAATCATATTCTTATTTGTAATATAAATAATTTATAACTATATACATATATTTATATATAAAGTTGAAGAATTATGCATTACTTGCTGAATTAGAAACAAAAAATATATCTTCATAATATAAGTTCGCAGCACGACACCTGGTGACTAATGACGATCCCCGAAGAAGATTAGCCCTCGAAAAGGGCAACCAAAACGTGGAGGAGGAGCGAGAGGAAATCCTAGGAATGTAAAAGTTTAAGCATGAGAGGAGATGCGGGCAATCAATTATTCCATTACATAGCTTCCATATGAAGCATGCACCATGAAACTCTCTGCGATCCCGCAGTGACTGGAGGTCACGTGCTTGCAGTAGAAGTGTATCAAATGCTTTTTCTGTTCGATTGCACATAGGTACATTTTGCCGTTACCACCTAGAATTCTGTCCGAAATTTGTCTTAAACAGAATATCCAGTCCTGCGTGCTCCTGCCCAGCCTGAAACCTGCTGATTTTCTTGGAGGGTTGAGTCTAAATTTGCTTTTAATCGCTTCTCTATTATCCTTTGCAATTAGGACATTTAGTATTGTCGCCTTTTTTTATATAAGGGGATGATTATTGCCAATTTCCAGTTCTCGGGGATTGTTTTCCTTTCCCATGCTAAGTTTATTATACCAAGTAACTAGTTGAATTTTCAATCTCTTCGAGCTTGAATCGGCTTTTTCAGCATTTCTGGCTTTACATTGTCAGTTCCAGCTGCCTCTCCTGGTTTTAGCTTTTCCACTGCTTCTGTAATTTCGCTCATTTGTATGTTTGTTGTTACCTCTTCAGTTTCTTCAGGCGAAAGTTCCTCTGTGTCGACTTCTCCACCTGTTTCGGCTTCAAACAAATCGCAAAAATATTCATAAAATTTATCCCTTATTTCCCGTTTTGAGGTTACAATTCGTTTTTCTTTATTTCTTATATATTGGAGGTGTGTTCCAACCGACTTACGCAAGGTTCTATATAGAAGTTTCGAATTTCCTTCTCCTTGTTCTTACATTTTCGTTCCAAAGTCTATCCAGGATTTTTGTTGTGCTACTTTGATCAATACTTTAACTTGTGATCTTTTCTTCCTGTATTCTTCATGGCCAGTATCGTTACCGGTTTCCATATATTTTTTCTAGCATTTTTTCAAATTGGAAGAACTTAACAATGGCAGTAGAAAATATCTCATTGCCATTATTGCCCCTTTCATTTCCCATTAAAATACCAACAAATCCTTGCAATGAAACTAAATAAACAAAACTAAACAAAGCAACAAGAATTTAATAAAATGTTTCAATTAATATTTAGACAAGATGTTTATAATTTATAAACCAAACTTCACTTCAGAGTTTAGATTATAAAAGGTGTCAAAGTGTTCTCCATTTACTTCCTGACAATAATGAATTCTGTGGATAAATTCGTCTATTGTATTATTTAACCAATTTTGAGGAATATTTCTTATTTCTGTTTGAATACATAATTTTAATTCGTCCAAAGATTCTGGTTTGTTGTTTTACACACGGCACTTTAAGTATCCCTATAAGAAAAAGTCCAGAGATTCAGATCAGGGGATAGAGCCGGCCATTCAATAGTTCCTCGCTTTCCTATCCACCTTTGAGAAAATGTATTATTTAAGTAATAACGTACTTCACGTCCATAGTATGGTGGAGTGCCGTCCTATTGAAACCAACTTTCATTGTTGTGATTTGGGAAAATATGTGTAATTGAGGAAAAATATTTTCTCGCAATAATTGTAAATACTTTTCAGCAGTTAGATTTTCGTCTATGAAAAACGGACCTATAATATTATGGCCTATAATTCCGGCCCATACATTGACTTTTTGTGGATATTGGGTATGTACCGTCGCCATCCAATGAGGATTACTATCAGACCAATATTTACAATTGTGCCTATTTATAATACCATTTAACTGGAACGCTGCTTCGTCTGAGAAAACAATCCTTTTAACAAAATTTTCATCGCCGCCGATCATCGTCATCATTCTTTCACAGAATTCTAATCTTCTGTCAAAATCATCTTCCTTGAATTCGTGTATTAGATGAATTTTGTATGAGTGGTACTTTGCTCGTTTTAAAATATTTTGAACAGATCTTCGAGACATTTCATGATTTAAAGCCACTTGTAGTACACAGTACATCTAATAAAATATTAAAAGAATTTTCTTCGTTGGTGCATGCTTGGTCGTCTTAATTTAGGTTGGTTTTTCACATTACCTGTTTGATTAAATCGTTTTAATGTTTTTGTAACTGTTGACTTGCTTATTGGATTCCTATCTTGATGGGTGTCGTTAAACACTGCAAAGGCTGCACGATTTGCGTGTTTTATTTATTTTAATAATGTTTTAATTTTTTTTAAAAATTCTGTCAAACGAATTACCAAACCTATTATACCATTTAATTCGGGAAAAATAGCCATTTTATCAATGTTCCATTAAACCCATGTTCCCAGTAAAAAAAGCAAAACATGTACGTTTTGTATTTCAAAAACTTATGGATCAAAAGAAAAATAAACAAAATTAATAAGTACTTTTAATTGAGTCCTACGTCTATTTAAAATTTCAGGATTACAGCTCAAACCGTTTTAGCATAACGAACCCGGTTCTATACATAATCGTAACCCTGTATGTACCATATTACTACCATAGAATATTATGACTGCATTTCAGTACTTAGAAGCGGCAAAGTCTAATGGATACTCTTTTGATCCTTGATGTCCTTTCATCTTATTCCCAATGAAACGTTGTCTGTAAATTAGATAAATCGATGATGAAGTACTTCCGGTAATATATTTGCATAAACTAAATATAGAAATGGTCTCAGTATGGACCCTTGCAGAACCCCCTAATGAATAACCTTTTCAACCCTTGCTAACACTAAATTAATATCTGAGCTACTTGCTTTTTAATTAACCGGGCACTGAATATTTTACAAACTATTTAAAATAATAGAGTTTTAATATTTGCTGAAGTTAAATGATCTTCCATCGATTTTTGTTTGTGATATTGAATGCTCACTACATATATTTGCTAATCGAATTACAAACTAACTTACTATAGCCTTGCAATTTGCATACGTGATTACCGATATTTACTCATCGTCGAATCCTATACCTTTGTGCATATTTATAATGCCGAAATGGTATCTCCTTTAAGTAATATTTACCAGGACAGTAAATTGATGTGAATTATTGATGGTTTCTGTAAAATGGACGTAAACCTCTACTTAGAATCGATTGAATGATAAAGGGTAGACGTGTCCGCTCGAATTGTACAACAAATGTACAGGGAATTGCTTAAATAATGTAGGCAATTTGTGCCAGATATATGTATGTATGCGTGTATATATATCCACATGCAGGGTTAATTTACCGGATTTATTCAATTCACGAATGACGAGATTTATCAGCAACGGATGCTTTCGAGAATAGTTGATCGGGGTCGAAATGAAAAAGTAATAGAAAAATATTCAAATCTCCATTAATATTTTCGTTTCAAGAATGGTATCGAGGAAAAACAGAAATGTCAAATCGTACTTTAAAAGGTAACTTCTCAAATGTGTGTATCAATTTTCTGTGTTGTCAAAATATCTGAGCAATTTAGAAAGGTCTCCAAAGGAATTTGTAGGGATCCTACATAAACAAAATGTTTGCTGTACATGGTTATACTAAATAATTGTAGATACTATAAAAAATTGAACTACATATTTCATTGTCTACAGTCTTAATCAATGACTGTATTAAGTGATTGGGATTTAATTTCTTGGATACAATCTGGGTCCGGCAGACGTTATTTAATCCTTTCCGGCAGATGGCGTGGTGAGTTCGGATTGGCCAAGGCCAACTGTATGAATATCGCTGCGCGATATAAGGCCGTCACATAACATCGATTTACATTGATGAATTTGATATTCGTAACCTAAAAATATTGATCCTTATGTGACGCCAAGTAGTACCCAAAAGAAATACTTTCAGAATTTTTATTATAATAAACTTTAAAATAACACTTTAAACATTATCTTTACAATAATTAATATTAACAATATTGACTGCCCGTGGCTTCTGGGTAAAATGGGTTTTCTTGTACCACGCTTGTCTTCGCGGAGTCATTTTACTTTCTACATTCCTGCTACGAGAACTAACTTGCTGTGTAAATCGCCTATATCAGTTATGTGTAGCAATTTTAATGTTGTGAGCGCCACTTGTGTGATGTATGTTCTGATCCAGTTCATGTAATTAACGATATTGTTAGAATATGCTGTGCAAGTATCTAGCTTGTGGGTGTATGGGTGTATGCGTGCATATATAGCTGTATTGGTGTGCGTATACTTTTTCATGCACACTTGGAAATAGATTTAGATATGTACCTTAGATTAATTTAATTTGTGTTCAACTTATCTACTATTTCTTGTACTTTCCCTGTGCTTGGGCCTGTTGGGAAATAAATTATATTATTATTATTATTATTATTATTAATAATAATTTTAAAATAGTGAAATGGAACGAAAAAGAAATTAAAAAAGTGTTGAATATGACGTTGTTGGGTAGTTTCAAGAAGAATAATTTTATACTTACAATTCTAGTTTTATATAACAATTCCAAGGGATACAATAATTAAGGTTCAATTACGATGTAAAGTGTTTGTTTAGATTTTGTATGTGACTTCTTGGGTTTTAAAAAATCTTGCGGTACTAACGTAATCGACGCTTTCAACTGTATTGGAAGATTTTGAAGTTTTACTATTCCACATCGCAATATTTGCTTCATAAAATATCTTCTACTTTGGCATCGGTAGTATAATTTGCACCTCCTTTAAGCTTAACATATATATATTGTGTAAATACAAATTTTGAAAAAGAGAAATAAATAAAGATGACAAACAGTTTCAAAAAAATATGAAAGGACTCTGTTGGGATGAAACTATATAAAATATATATTCGCATAAAATATGAATCATATGTCAAACGTCAAAGTTTCTACATTTGTGCCTTGCTGTGTTGGACTTGTTTTTTTAGTGGTATTTTCTAATTGAGCCAATAACGGAACAATTACGTCACGTTTTAATTTTTTTGTTACTCCGTAGAATTAAAAAACAGACTAGATATACAGCCTGTTTCAAATTAACTCGGCACTATTGCTAACTTTCACAATCTCGATCATAACTGACGATAGACACGACATATTTAGTTAATTCTTTTTGTTTTGTTCCTTATGCTCCCGGGTTGGACATAATTGAATGTTTTCAATTGAAAAAAAAAATCTGGATGATATGTAGGAAGGTCTGAAAAAGACGCATTCCAGTCCAAATACTGATCCTTAAGTACTGGCATCTATCCAAAGCATAATATACTGATTGGTAATCGCTGAGCATTTTTAAAATCACGTGCTAAAAATATGCAATATGATTGGATAATATCAAACCTGCTGTTATTGACATTTGACTGATCTGACATTTATTTTGTCTATTCCATATTTTTTTTCTCCTCAAATTATTCTAATACTACACATATTCAGTCGTTTTATTTAATGTGTGCTACATATTTACTATATTTTGGAAGTTATGTCGAGTACCAACAGAAAACTATACAACCTGTTTCAACTTAACTCGGCACTATTGCTAACTTTGTTATTATTGGAACTATGACTTTGGTTAAATTAGCAAAGTAGCAGTGTTTTTATTGCAGTTTACGATGGGGAACTTTAAAAAATAATTGAACATCGCTTTTTCGTGATATTTGAAAAAACATTATTTTTTTAAATAGAACACCCTGTGTATTTTTACATGAAATGAAAGGTAAACTAATTCTAGACAAAAGTCATTATACACTCTTATATCAAAATACTTGAAATAACACAGATATTATGAATTTTGACATTTAATCAAAGTAGCTTTCACTTTCAATAAATAATTTATTTTAACTTTGTAAAATGACAATAAATGTTCAAAAATATCACGATTTTGTTGAATGCAGGTTAAAGCTCTTTTATGAACGCCTTTTGTAGCATTCGAAATGCTTCTACCGTCTATTGAATTAATGCATAAACGAATACTATTTTCTAATTCCACTACATTGGTGTATTTCTGTTGGTAAACCTTATTCTTTACATTGCCCCAAAAGAAAAAATCTAATGGTGACAAGTCTGGAGAACGGGCCGGCCACTTTATCGACCATTTGTCCCTATCCAGCGGTCTTCAAGAAGCCCTTGCATAATTGCACAAACCTCGCGGAAATTATGCGCAAGGGTTCCATCTTGTTGGAAGTGAATGATTTGACGATATACTGAATTAATATTATTTAGGAATTCTTCCAATACTTCCACAATAAAATTGACATATCTTGCTCCCGTAAGTGTTCCATAATAAAACAAACGACCTACTACTTGACTACCAATCAAACCACACCACACATTCAAACTAAATTTTATTTGTGGGTTGGGTTGGGTAAGTTAATAGTGGATTTTCTCGGGACTGGTAGTGCATGTTTTTACGGCTAAACATACCGGAATTCGAAAAATTCGATTTGTCGCTCCAAATTATATTTCTTAATAGGTGGGGATTTTCTGTACATGAGGCAAGTAACCAACGACAAAGCATAAGGCGTCTATGAGCATCTCCATGGTACTAAAGTTTGTGTAGGATGATACCTATATGGAATAAATTTATGTTTTCTTAATATTCTTTGAGTAACTGTCATTGATATGTTACTATTCTTTACCATGTCTCTAATGAAATTATTTGGAAACGCTCCAAAATAAGCTAGTACAGTCATCTCAACAAAAAGGTTGCCAATCTACACGAACCGAGCGCATTTAGGACGGACTTTAACTTGAACGCATACGCATCACATTCATTCATAAATTGACCTTGCGAATAAAACCTTACAAAGGCACAAATAACCAGCTTGTTAAATACTATAAAATCAACACAACAAAAAATCGGTGTTCTCCAATATCAAAGATGAAATGTATAAAAAAAATTTACGATAGACAATTTTCTGTGTATTTAAAAATTCCTCTTGAAATGCAGAGTTGGAATAAAACACTCATTCATCGAATTATAGTGGTATGAAAAGTATATAAAGTTGTTTTCTTTATTTGTAGTAGGGAATATCACAAAGTAAATACTTCCAGTATTAATTTTCATAATGTATACAAGGTCAGTTTTTTCCAATGTTTAGTACCAGGATCTCGGAAACTACAACAGATAGAGATTTGGTAAAATGGGAAAAGAATTGCAGTTTTAATAGCTCTATTTAATTAAATTTTTCTTTGTTGGAAAAAGTGGCTTACTAGATATTTCGCAAAAAAAGTTTTGTTATTAATATTATTTTATTATATGGTAAGTAATACAGTTTAACCTATATTTCTTTATTCTAGCTTTATTTTTTGAGTTATGACACAAACTTGTATTTTTTTTAAATGCTAACCATAGTAGGCCATGACTTTATAAAAAAAGATCTTTTCTCAACGATTCACATGATGTGCTACTTGATATAGTTCTTTTGATAAATAAATAAATTATGACCATTTCTTTGTTTTAATAAATAGATTTAACTGTATTATTTACCATATAATATCCTAAAACTTTTTCCTTTACACATTACATCTAAATCGAACGAAATAACAAAAAAAAAAACATTTTTACAAAATAATAAAAAAAATATCTAGGTAGGCTATGCACTTTTTCCAAAAAACAAAGCGCTAATTAAATAGAGCTGTTAAAGCTGCAATTCTATTCCCATTTAATCAAAACTGTATCTGTTGTAGTTTCCGAGAACCCCATAATAAACGTCGGCAAAAAACTCACCCTGTATATGTATACAGGCTGAGTCATTAGTAGCCGCTTCTTCGATTGTTCGTTTGTGTTTTAAATAAAAGAAAAAGCAATTAGTGGATATTTCATGGTTGCTTGAGGCGCATATTCTAAAAATACTTTAAGCTCTGACGCACTTCCGGTTTCACCGGAAATGCACGGAACTTATTTTTTTAAATGACTCACTCTATATATTTTGTATTTTCTAGTACTGTTATAAATTGTCTATTAAACAGTTTTTCTTTTTCAAAATTAAGCCAATAGTTTTTGAGTTACCTACTAATTTTTTTTGTAAATTTTTCACAAAAACACGTTTTCAGAAAAAAAAAACGCTTTTTTATTGTTTTTAAAAGTAAAAACATTCTCTGGTAGTGCTTGTAGCAAAGAAAATTCTGTATTATTTGGTATAAGTTGCACTCGACAATGCCTCAAAAAACTTTGTTTTTTCAAAGCCTACTTCCTAAAATTTTCACATACTAAGAACTTATTTTTTTTTATGAAACACCCGGTATTTTATTGTCGCATTTTGTTCCCTTTTTTATTCTCTTTCGTTTTTGTTGACAATGTCCTATACCTATTTTTTGTAATATCTGACATAATCACCATAGGAGCAATCAGCGGTCAAATAAAGAACTACGAGAGCTGTTCTATGCACCGAAATATTCGTCCAATAAAGGCCGGAATGCGGCCGACTGCTTGCGTCAACTGTTAAAGAATGTCGGTAAACATTTATGTCAAATTTATAAAAGCATCGTTGTTATCATCCAAATTAATTATTTTTATGAAGAGTTAATAGATATGATTGACGTTTTGGGTGAATCTGAAAGAAACTCATTGCTAGCATTCATACTTTATGCAAAGAGCCAGGGATCTCTTTGCATAGAAGTCAACCGAAACCAGAAACCTTCGAAAGTATAAAGAAACGGTTCGAGTGAACAGAAAGTATTGAATATGAAAAAAAGAGCGGACAGAATGAATAACTGGTGAGGATTAGACGTTTTAGTGGGGCGGCATCCTCAAATACGTCAGTAAACATGACCTTTATTTTATTTCGTTGTTAACCAACAGTGTAAAAAATGAAAATATTGCAACTGGACATTGCTTGAATTAAAAAATTGAAATGCGATGCTCTTCATTCTGTAAAGTTATTCCTTTTGGGATAGTGGATTTAACCTTTGCTCTGTTTGACAGTTGACTAAGGAAAACGGGCCCCACCTGCCTTCCATTGGTTGAATGAATATTTGGGTGCATAGAACAACAGCGCTCGTAGTTCTTTAATTGACCGCTGATAGCTCCTATAGTGATTATCTCACAAATTGCAAAATTTAGCTATAGGACACTGTTAACAAAAATGTAAGAGAATAAAAAAGGAACAAAATGCCTCAATAAAATACCTGGTGTGCCATTTAAAAAAAAAAATAAGTTTTTGGTATGTGAAAATTTCGGGAAGTAGTGTTTGAAAAAACAAAGTTTTCCGAGGTATTGTCGAGTGCAACTTATATTAAATGGTGCATAATTTTCTTGGCTACACGCACCACCAAAGTTAATAGTTTTACTTTTAAAAACAACGTGAAAAAGGTTTTTTTCTGAACACGTGTTTTGGTCAAATATTTTCAAAAAAATTAATAACTCAAAAACTATTGGCTCAATTTTGAAAAAACAAAACAATTGAATAGACAATTTAAAGCAGTATTAGAAAATCCAGAAATATATCGAGCGAGTCATTTAAAAAAATTAAGTTCTGTGCATTTGCGGTGAAACCGGAAGTGCGTCAAGTCTTAAAGTATTTTTACAATATGTGCCACAAGCAACCATGAATCTTCCACTAATTGTCTTTGCCTTTATTTAAAACACAAAAGGGTAATCGAAGAAGCGGCTACTAATGACTCGCCCTCTAAATGTATATATAATTTCTAAATAACTACAGCGGTAATTAAATTTTGCGAACAAAATATTTATTCAAAAATAATACGGTACTTAACATAAAAAGTATGAAATCCAAATTGTAAAATAATATAAAAAATGTAAGAGGTTCCAAGAAAAGAAGAATGGGTGCATATTTAAATATATAAATGTATAGATAAATAGATTTCTAAATTTCTTCAATATATTTACACACAAAGTAATATTTATTTACAATACAGCAAAATTTCAAAAAACCCCTGACAATGTTTTACATGGGAACACAGATAATCTTCAGTAGTGAGTCCAAGCTCCATCATTTTCAATGACTTCTTGAAGTCTAGAGGGTATAGAGGCAATAAGTTTGCTGCAATATTGCACAGAAATATCCCCCCAGACAGTTTCGATCTTGTCCCATAGTTTGTCGGAAGTACGCGGAACAAATTCTTTCAACATATCTTTCTTCATGATCCCCCAAACATTCTCAATAGGATTTAAGTCGGGACTGTTAGAGGGCCATGGTAAAACTTCAATATTTGATGTTTGAAACCATTGTTGAACTAATCGCGATCGGTGAACGGGACAGTTATCCTGCTGGAACACTAAATTATTTTCATACATCATATTAACTGATGGTAGCATAATATTGGACAATATGTCTCGATACTGCACACTATCTAACATATTTTCTATTTTCCATATGGGTCCCGTTCCAAGACTCGATATCCATCCCCATACACTGACCGCAAATCTACCACTACGGCTTCGTTCCAGTATATTATTTAAATGATAACGGGTATTTTGTTGTCGATAAACTTTCCGTTTTGCATTCGAATATGACTGGAAACTGGATTCGTCAGAAAAAACCACTCTATTCCAGAAATCCATGTTTTTGTCGAGGTAGGTTTCTGCAAATCTGAGTCTTACTTCTTTTTGTTGCTCATTTAGTTTCGGTTTTATAGCGGCAATATAATTTCCAATATTTACTTCTACCAATCTGTTGCGAGCTGTGCTTAGACTTCCACCAAATTCTGTTGCCTGAATGGCTCTGCGCCAGGTTGCAAAAGTATGTTCTTCAATGTAACGCGTCAGAGCATTATCTTCTTCTGGACGTGTTACCCTTTTTCTTCCTGAACCAGGACGTCTTGCTACAGAGTGGTCTACCAACCATTTCTGTCGAAGTTTATAAATACTAGTGTGGCTAACACCTAATTCTCTAGCAACGCCTGTAATGGACCACCCATATTCCAGCATTGCTACCGCACGTTCTTTTTCAAGTGTTGTCAACATGGTGACTACTACTCGTCGGACTGTCTACTCTGTCTCCTCATATGCCGGTGCTTAAATATATATGTCTCAATGATGTCGCACTCTGGAGATTGTTCTCGTGTTTACTATCCCCAATAGTTTCGCGAGGTTTCTAGAAGTTTGACTGGACGCCGGCGGCGCCTGACAGAAGTAATTTTTTATATTCTAGGTGGACAAAAATCACAAAATTTAGGATAAAAATAATATTTCCAGTGACTTCGTTGTAGAGACAGTTGTAAAACCAGTTTTTTGTGCCAGAATTGTTATACTTTATAGCGCGTCGCTATGACAATAAACAAAAAAATATCATTTAATTTTGGCCGAAAATAAAGTTCTCCGAAAATAAATAAGATTTGCTATACATAAAAAAATAATGTTTGTTATTCATATTAATACATTAGGCTTTAAGTGTATATATGTATAAAAAACATTAAATATATTTTGGTTCATCATAAAATAATTCTTTATTATTGTATCCATTAGTGTCTTGTTCATAAAATAAAGCAAACTCTAAAATATGTGAAATACATATAACTTGCAATGCCAGTAAAAAGCTGACATAAAATTGTAAAACATCCAAATAAAAACCCGGTGATTTATTATGTTTACATTAAGTGTATCTTCATGAATATATGTATATACTATATACCTTATTCACCCTATATTTTAGGTCGATACTGGATCGTTGGAAAGATAGACTATTTCATTCATAATACAGTTACAGCTCTACCTACATATATTAGACAGAATTTCTGCTTCAGATTGGCAACCTTATTGTTGAGAGGACTGTACATGAGTGTCAACATTTTCACTAATTATAAACTTCTTTTTAGGTTTTTTTCGTAAACAAATTTGCATTTTCTCTGAATTTTCTATACAACATTAAAAATATCTTCTATTTGGTAGATTCCGATTGGGAAAATTTACGCGATAGCACTCTAATGCAGTAGTACTATTTTTTTACATATAATAAAGGTTTATAACATATCACACTTTTCTGTGTGACTAAAACCCATTTTGAAACTATGTTTAACAATTAATAGAGATTGACAAGATTTACGTTGGTAGTATTTTCTTGACGGAGTAATCTGCAATTAATAATATAGGTATGTAATACATTGCGCCATCAAGTTCTTTTTTTAGTTTTTAATTAATTTTGTGAAATTTACATGTAATACACTAAATTTAATTGAAATGGAAATTTTCACAGTTATACTTTTTTTTTTACTGTAATAATGATTTGTTTCTTTAATACAATTTTTATTTCCCGCTTTCAAATACAAGCGCGAAATGACATGTTTTGATAAGCGAGTACAAAAAATCATTGAAGTCAGTTTGTGAATTACGGCCACTGATTAAATCACAAAATGATTAATATCTGTGTTATTACAAGTATTTTGATTAAGAGTGTATAATAACTTTAATCTAGAATTAGTTTTTGTTTCATTTGAAGTAAAAATATACTGAGTGAGTAGGGGACTTACGCCGATTCTGGACCCACCACCCCCCACTCCTACTACCCCCCCCCCTCCCCCCCTCCCCGCAAGATAGGTAGAACCCTCTACCAACCCAACTGATATGGCGCCCCCTCGCGGTCGCCAACCCAACTAAAAATTGCAGATTTCATCATTACCAACCCAACTAAAATTGCAGATTTCATCATTACCAACCCAACTAAAAATTGCAGATTTCATCATTACCAACCCAACTAAAAATTGCAGATTTCATCATTACCAACCCAACTAAAAATTGCAGATTTCATCATCACCAACCCAATGTGACGCCCTCTCACAGCCACTAACCAAGAAATGGCATCTCTCATGATTACCATAATGCAGCATCCTCTCACGGTCACTAGCCCAACTAAGGTGACGTCAGACAAATGGCGGACCATCAAGATGGTCTTTGTTTCTAGAGAATTCCTGAATAAATTACCAGGCTTGCTATCGCGCTTCTCAATGTACTTTAAACAGGTCTAAACATGTTTCCAGCGGAAACCGCAACGGCTGTCTGCTTCTGTGATAGCCGCATGCTTGAAATGTATATCTTACTTATAAAATAAAATAAAACAAACAATATATTTTTTAAGAAAAAACAATTTATTTATTATTATTTATAAATTAACAATATTATTTTAAATTAACAATATCTCCAAGCTTCATACCATCAAGATGGTCGATAAAAATATAAACTTTACATCTAAGATCGGCATACCATTTCAAAATTATAAAATAAATATACAGTATGCTACTGGACGAGATAGCAACCAAGTATGAATATACAGGACGTTTCAAAGGTAGGGATTTTTAGGAAAGCAAGATGGCGAATCCAAGATGGCCCCCAAAAATCTAATAAACTAAGGTGACGTCAGGCGAAATAGCCGACTACCAATATGATCGATAAAAATATAAACTGTACATCTAAGATCGGCATACCATTTCAAAATTATAAAATAAATATACAGTATGCTACTGGACGAGATAGCAACCAAGTATGAATATACAGGACGTTTCAAAGGTAGGGATTTTTAGAAAAGCAAGATGGCGAATTCAAGATGGCTGCCAAAAATCTAATAAACTAAGGTGACGTCAGGCGAAATAGCCGACTACCAATATGATCGATAAAAATATAAACTGTACATCTAAGATCGGCATACCATTTCAAAATTATAAAATAAATATACAGTATGCTACTGGACGAGATAGCAACCAAGTATGAATATACAGGACGTTTCAAAGGTAGGGATTTTTAGAAAAGCAAGATGGCGAATCCAAGATAGCTACCAAAAATCTAATAAACTAAGGTGACGTCAGGCGAAATGGCCGACTATCAATATGATCGATCAAAATATAAACTCAACTTCTATAAAATACCCAACTCCGTATCACACATCACAACAACAACCCAACATCAGATCAACTTAGGAAGATACATCTAGCTCAAACCCAACATACTTTCAAACACCACCACCGAGGATTTATATCTGACATCAGCATACCATCTCAAAATCATAAAATAAATATACAGTATGATACTGGATAACATAGCAACCAAGTATGAATATACAGGACGTTTCAAAGCTAGGGATTTTAGAAAAGCAAGATGGCGAATCCAAGATGGCCACCAAAAAATCTAATAAACTAAGGTGACGTCAGGCGAAATGGCTGACTATCAATATGATCGATCAAAATATAAACTCAACTTCTATAAAATACCCAACTCCGTATCACGCATCACAACAACAACCCAACATAGTTTCAAAACGCCACAACACCAGATCAACTTAGGAAGATACATCTAGCTCAAACCCAACATACTTTCAAACACCACCACCGAGGATTTATATTTGACATCAGCATACCATCTCAAAATCATAAAATAAATATACAGTATGATACTGGATAACATAGCAACCAAGTATGAATATACAGGACGTTTCAAAGTAGGGATTTTTAGAAAAGCAAGATGGCCGCCAAAAATCTAATAAACTTCGGTGACATCAGGCATCAATCTATTAAAACCACTATCAAATCATTCTCTTTAAAAGCCATCATTCCAAAACAATACATTCAAATCATACATTCAGTGATAGACACATAAATGAAATGTATTTGTGCAGCCTAACAGTCAAAAAGCTTGATATCGAGCTTACCAGCATATTTCTAACAGATCTAAACACGTTTTCTAATGGAAACCACAACGTTTGATCGCTATCAACACCTCTATGATAGTAGCCTTATTTAATATATCTATATCATAAAATAAAAAGGAACAACATATTTTAAGAAAAACAATTTATTAAAAAATAATAACCACATTTTGTAGGTGAATTATGGCTAATATGTAGCATATCAATCATAGGGAAAAAACATTAAACGAATTACAACGATAAACAATTATGACATATAAATCCATAGGTAAAAGATATATAGCAATCAAAACCCTTCCTATATCTACCTCTCTTCATAGAAGACCTAGATATTTAATACCACATACATAAATACATAGACACTCTAATCCTCATATGAATAAATTGATAGACTTATAATAATTATTTTCATCCATAAGTATACATACATACTTTTATATATATCACTACAAGAAATAAGTCGACACCGCTGTGTTAGTCACCTTATTTAATATATCTATATTATAAAATAAAAAGGACCAACATATTTTTAAGAAAACAAGTTATTAAAAATAAAACAACTGCACACATCAAACAAACCTCAACCATACTTTCAATTTCACAAATATCAAAATTTAAACAAAACAATCAAATGCAAAGGCAAGGAATGTTCTCGAGATGATCCATATAGTGCAATATAACAATGCAGTAAAACGATAGAGGTGAGATACATGGTCTATCAAAAAATTTTTATTACCCACTTTTCTTCAGCAATCAAAACTTTTGACAAAACACTATACATATGAAAAATAGCCATAGCATTAAATATTTCCATTTTAGAGATACCCCAGTTTAATCCCAATTTTAAATAACATAAATTCTTAAATTGATTTAGTTAACTTTCTTATAATATTTAAAAAAGGTTGAAAAAGAAAACATACTAAGTCCCACAACAGATAAAATATGTACTATCTTTTCACACTTCATGTTTAGTACTGTCATTAGAAGAAATATGCCTGAGGTACAGCTTTTAATATGAAATTTAGGGGTTTTTTACACAAAAACATAGTTTATGCCTAATAAAACTAATTTTGAAACATAATGTGTACATAGTATTAAAAAAGAGAATAAAAACATTAAACAAGGTACGCTTCACACGAAACATTATTATAAATCACATTTTAAAAACATGGAATTCTATTTTATTTGGATGACATTGTATTTACAAATAGTTTTTATATCATTACAAGAAATATGCTTTTCATTAAATATTAACCACTGAACAACAGCAGTATACACAAAAAAACTTGATAGTCACCTTATTTAATATATCTATATTATAAAATAAAAAGGAACAACATATTTTTAAGAAAACAATTTATTAAAAATAAAACAACTACACACATCAAACAAACCTCAACCATACTTTCAATTTCACAAATATCAAAATTTAAACAAAACAATCAAATGCAAAGGCAAGGAATGTTCTCGAGATGATCCATATAGTGCAATATAACAATGCAGTAAAACGATAGAGCTGAGATACATGGTCTATCAAAATTTTTATTACCCACTTTTTTTTCAGCAATCAAAACTTTTTGACAAAACACTATACATATGAAAAATAGCCATAGCATTAAATATTTCCATTTTAGAGATACCCCAGCTTAATCCCAATTTTAAATAACATAAATTCTTAAATTGATTTAGTTAACTTTCTTATAATATTTAAAAAAGGTTGAAAAAGAAAACATACTAAGTCCCACAACAGATAAAATATGTACTATCTTTTTACACTTCATGTTTAGTACTGTCATTAGAAGAAATATGCCTGAGGTACAGCTTTTAATATGAAATTTAGGGGTTTTTTACACAAAAACATAGTTTATGCCTAATAAAACTAATTTTGAAACACAATGTGCACATAGTATTAAAAAAGAGAATAAAAACATTAAATAAGGTACGCTTCACACGAAACATTATTATAAATCACATTTTAAAAACATGGAATTCTATCTTATTTGGATGACATTGTATTTACAAATAGTTTTTATATCATTACAAGAAATATGCTTTTCATTAAATATTAACCACTGAACAACAGCAGTATACACAAAAAAAACTAATATAAAGACAGTATTAACGTTCTAACCAAAAGATTTGCAAAATAATAAATATATACTTGTTCATCGCTTAAAAACAATTGAAAAATTGATGTTTGCCAAGCTATTTATCAATATTTAAGAGTTAAAAATTATCATCATTTTTACATTTACAGATACCCCATGTTTAATATCAATTTCAATTAACATAAATTCATAAAATGAGTCCATCTTTTCACACATCATGCATTTTTGTACAACAGCGAATGTATTACATTTTAAAGCACTTTATAATTTGAGAAAAATAGCAAAACCTATCACGAAACATTATTATAAATTCTATTTTATTTGGATGACATTGTATTTACCAATAGTTTTTATATCATTACAAGAAATATACTTTTCATTAAATATTAACCACTGAACAACAGTAGCATAATAAATACTCGCTTTCAATTATTTAATATTGAAATTACACAAAATTCAATGCAATACACTTAAAACATTTGAAAAATCATGTTTGGTAAGCCCAATATAAATTATTTTTAATTTGTTTTTCATAGAATGAATTGCATCATTTGCGGAAAATCCTTCACCCGGCGCGACAACATGAAGCGGCATGTGAATACCCTCCACCGCAATTTTGTTTGCGGTATTTGTGGAGTGAGAAAGAAAACATACTAAGTCTCACAACAGATAAAATATATACTATCTTTTTACAGTTCATGTTTTTTGTACTATCATTAGAAGAAATATGCTTGACGAGCGACTTTTAATATGAAATTTAGAGGTTTTTACACAAAAACATAGTTTATGCCTAATAAAAACTAATTCATGTTTGGTAAGCCTACTATTTAAGACAAAAATTATTAGTTATTTCCATTTACAACAGATAGCCCACTATTTATCAATATTTAAGGCAAAAATTATTATTAATTCCCTCATTTACAACAGATTTCCTTGCTTAATCTCAATTTTTAAATAACATAAATTCTTAAATTGATTTAGTTAACTTTCTTATAATATTTGAAAAGGGTGAGAAAGAAAGCATACTAAGTCTCACAACAGATAAATATTAAAACTAAAATAAATATATACTATTTCAAAATGTTTCTACCTTTTATAGCTGTGTTTTGTTATACCCAATCCAAACCATTTTGCATGTAAATATCAGTCGCCATTCCGACATGCTTCAGAACTAACCCCATCAGGTTAACTGAAAGAAGAAACACAATCCTATCAAGAATTTTATCTTATATGGTATATGTTTGAATATCTTTTTCGACCGCAATTATAGGAATACAATTAGTTTCACATACCTAATGCGGGTGACAGATTGGGCAAAGTATCGGGGGGATCACCAAACTAATCCTTTCAGAACATCGCTCGCATCTGATTATTTCATATTCTTAAAAAAAAATATATACCGAATAATATTTTACATCCCTTTTTTTCATAAAACTCACCTATCATGAGTAAATTAAGCACAAAATGGCTCAGCACCCTGTGTCGATATATTTCCCGCAGAGGTGCAGAATAATAGCACATCGTGCATAATATATCATCACCCCCTTCATGCACTCGCACGAAGCCAGCAGCAATCACGCACATATTATTAATAGGTATCAATTGATGACGTCCATATCCGTCATCTCGGTACACATCAACCACAATGTCACCCGAACCACGAGATTCATAACCATTGTCTGTATCAACAGACGGCAAAGTTAATGTTGAATCTGAATTTTGATCATCCATCACCTTAAACAAAAATTAATCAATATTAAATTCTACACCCCCAACCATCTTTAAACATCAACAAAAATTATTTGATATTAAAATACCACTCACAAAAATAAACAAACTAAATAAACACAATTAATAGCCAACAATAAAAGATGCAGGGGAAAAACAAAATCTACTTCGAGGCACACTATCAAAACTAATATAAAATGATCTACTACACATCTATATATAACCAACCCCCACTAATGACCTTAAACGAAAAAAATTCTCACTGGAAATGGATAAAGAAAACACAGGATTACCTAAAACAATCTTCTCAACATCTTCAAATGATTTTTTTTTATTATCATCATAAACATCCAAACAATTGCCAACCCAATTAAAACTAGGACCCTTTAACGATAGACGATTAGCATTAAATTAAAAAAATATAACCAAGTATCATAACTTTCAATACCATAAAAGCAAATTACCGACATCCGTTCCAGACAAAAAGCCCTAAAACTCGGCATTGGTCAAATAACTGATTACACCCCGTACCGTAAGAATTATTTACATAATGAACCCTTAGGGAAGAATGCGATATATATACATATTTAGTAGATAAATTAAGAACAAATTTAGTTTCACCAGTTATAGGAACCCCCACATATCAGTCAGCAAATTAACAAAAAAGATTGATTTAACCAATTCCAACGTTCTAACAAAGAAACGCACTTTATGTATCTGGAGATGTCTTCAACATAATTGAAATTCCACTTAGTCCGAGCAGATCACAACCCCATCATACCGACAAAGGAATGAATACCAATAAACCTGTCACAATCAACAAACCCATTAGAAAACGACACAACCTCCCAGCAGCTGTAAATTAAATGCTAATGATGCAAAAATACCTAAAAATATTTCGTAAAACAAGAGTATTTTAGTTAAATATACAATAAATATTATTCAGTATTGGAATACACAATGAATAACACAAATTTGAGTAGAGAAAGATAAATATTTCTAATTACACATGTGTGAATTTGAATTTACATCACCTGCCCGAATAGAGTGTCTTATATATGGATAGTAAAGTCGTCGCGTCCATACAAATACATTTCTCACATACGTATGTATATAGTCACCGCGCTTATGTGCAAACTACTACGGCGGATACAGCCCTTCGCATACATACATAGGGTAGACAGGTAGTCATTTGCTGACCGTCATTATTTTTAGTCCCATCGCTTCGTATATATAATGCATCATTATTAGAGGTTCCTAATAGATGAATTTTATTCATAAATATGGGGATGTTTAAAATGAAAAATAGGAAGTATACATATTCTCTTTATTTATTAATGTATACAAGATATATTTATTTATAACATTTTTATATATTTATTTTAGCAATATTTATCACCAACGCATACTCTCTAAATCGGATTTTGATTTATTCAATTTCGGATATAAACCTCATAATTCTAATGTTCAACAAGTCATTCTTCTGTCTAAGAACCCTCCGCCTGCTTTAGGAAATTGCCGCAAATGCCAACAAATTGACGAATAGCCTCATATCTTTTTATTTATACGTACATATATTGTGAATTATTACACTAATTATAAAACAAAATTAATTATAGATAGACAAACATTATACAGGTATATTGCAAACATGTAATGCTAAGATAATCAGAGTGATATATACATACATGTAAAGGAATTTATAATTTATTCAATCTCTTATTAAAAGAGTTATTAATATTTTTCAAATGAATACCTGACAGTGGTGGAAAACTGTTGAAATTTGGATAGATTAATAGTTACATATGCGAGCTTCAGAATAGCTTCTGAACATGTTGGGTTGTAATTTGGCATACAATAAAAGGCAGCGGGGAACTGAACCGCCTCCCAAAAAAAGGTATTTAATATTAAATCGTCGATTCCCCATCACAGAAAAATAGTGTATCATACAAGGGAAAAAAGTATTAGATTTTAGCTCGAGGTAAGATAAATTACCGAGAGCTAAAATCTAATTTTTTCCATTGTATAATACACTATTTTTCTGTGATGGGAAAACGACGATTTAATATTAAATACCTTTTTTTGGAAGGCGGTTCAGTTCCCCGCTGCCTTTTATTGTATACCAAATTACAACCCAACATGTTCAGAAGCTATTCTGAAGCTCGCATATGTGACTATTAATCTATCCAAATTTCAACAGTTTTCCACCACTGTCAGGTATTCATTTGAAAAATATTAATAACTCTTTTAATAAGAGATTGAATAAATTATAAATTTCTTTACATGTATGTATATATCACTCTGATTATCTTAGCATTACATGTTTGCAATATACCTGTATAATGTTTGTCTATCTATAATTAATTTTGTTTTATAATTAGTGTAATAATTCACAATATATGTACGTATAAATAAAAAGATATGAGGCTATTCGTCAATTTGTTGGCATTTGCGGCAATTTCCTAAAGCAGGCGGAGGGTTCTTAGACAGAAGAATGACTTGTTGAACATTAGAATTATGAGGTTTATATCCGAAATTGAAAAAATCAAAATCCGATTTAGAGAGTATGCGTTGGTGATAAATATTGCTAAAATAAATATATAAAAATGTTATAAATAAATATATCTTGTATACATTAATAAATAAAGAGAATATGTATACTTCCTATTTTTCATTTTAAACATCCCCATATTTATGAATAAAATTCATCTATTAGGAACCTCTAATAATGATGCATTATATATACGAAGCGATGGGACTAAAAATAATGACGGTCAGCAAATGACTACCTGTCTACCCTATGTATGTATGCGAAGGGCTGTATCCGCCGTAGTAGTTTGCACATAAGCGCGGTGACTATATACATACGTATGTGAGAAATGTATTTGTATGGACGCGACGACTTTACTATCCATATATAAGACACTCTATTCGGGCAGGTGATGTAAATTCAAATTCACACATGTGTAATTAGAAATATTTATCTTTCTCTACTCAAATTTGTGTTATTCATTGTGTATTCCAATACTGAATAATATTTATTGTATATTTAACTAAAATACTCTTGTTTTACGAAATATTTTTAGGTATTTTTGCATCATTAGCATTTAATTTACAGCTGCTGGGAGGTTGTGTCGTTTTCTAATGGGTTTGTTGATTGTGACAGGTTTATTGGTATTCATTCCTTTGTCGGTATGATGGGGTTGTGATCTGCTCGGACTAAGTGGAATTTCAATTATGTTGAAGACATCTCCAGATACATAAAGTGCGTTTCTTTGTTAGAACGTTGGAATTGGTTAAATCAATCTTTTTTGTTAATTTGCTGACTGATATGTGGGGGTTCCTATAACTGGTGAAACTAAATTTGTTCTTAATTTATCTACTAAATATGTATATATATCGCATTCTTCCCTAAGGGTTCATTATGTAAATAATTCTTACGGTACGGGGTGTAATCAGTTATTTGACCAATGCCGAGTTTTAGGGCTTTTTGTCTGGAACGGATGTCGGTAATTTGCTTTTATGGTATTGAAAGTTATGATACTTGGTTATATTTTTTTAATTTAATGCTAATCGTCTATCGTTAAAGGGTCCTAGTTTTAATTGGGTTGGCAATTGTTTGGATGTTTATGATGATAATAAAAAAAAATCATTTGAAGATGTTGAGAAGATTGTTTTAGGTAATCCTGTGTTTTCTTTATCCATTTCCAGTGAGAATTTTTTTCGTTTAAGGTCATTAGTGGGGGTTGGTTATATATAGATGTGTAGTAGATCATTTTATATTAGTTTTGATAGTGTGCCTCGAAGTAGATTTTGTTTTTCCCCTGCATCTTTTATTGTTGGCTATTAATTGTGTTTATTTAGTTTGTTTATTTTTGTGAGTGGTATTTTAATATCAAATAATTTTTGTTGATGTTTAAAGATGGTTGGGGGTGTAGAATTTAATATTGATTAATTTTTGTTTAAGGTGATGGATGATCAAAATTCAGATTCAACATTAACTTTGCCGTCTGTTGATACAGACAATGGTTATGAATCTCGTGGTTCGGGTGACATTGTGGTTGATGTGTACCGAGATGACGGATATGGACGTCATCAATTGATACCTATTAATAATATGTGCGTGATTGCTGCTGGCTTCGTGCGAGTGCATGAAGGGGGTGATGATATATTATGCACGATGTGCTATTATTCTGCACCTCTGCGGGAAATATATCGACACAGGGTGCTGAGCCATTTTGTGCTTAATTTACTCATGATAGGTGAGTTTTATGAAAAAAAGGGATGTAAAATATTATTCGGTATATATTTTTTTTTAAGAATATGAAATAATCAGATGCGAGCGATGTTCTGAAAGGATTAGTTTGGTGATCCCCCCGATACTTTGCCCAATCTGTCACCCGCATTAGGTATGTGAAACTAATTGTATTCCTATAATTGCGGTCGAAAAAGATATTCAAACATATACCATATAAGATAAAATTCTTGATAGGATTGTGTTTCTTCTTTCAGTTAACCTGATGGGGTTAGTTCTGAAGCATGTCGGAATGGCGACTGATATTTACATGCAAAATGGTTTGGATTGGGTATAACAAAACACAGCTATAAAAGGTAGAAACATTTTGAAATAGTATATATTTATTTTAGTTTTAATATTTATCTGTTGTGAGACTTAGTATGCTTTCTTTCTCACCCTTTTCAAATATTATAAGAAAGTTAACTAAATCAATTTAAGAATTTATGTTATTTAAAAATTGAGATTAAGCAAGGAAATCTGTTGTAAATGAGGGAATTAATAATAATTTTTGCCTTAAATATTGATAAATAGTGGGCTATCTGTTGTAAATGGAAATAACTAATAATTTTTGTCTTAAATAGTAGGCTTACCAAACATGAATTAGTTTTTATTAGGCATAAACTATGTTTTTGTGTAAAAACCTCTAAATTTCATATTAAAAGTCGCTCGTCAAGCATATTTCTTCTAATGATAGTACAAAAAACATGAACTGTAAAAAGATAGTATATATTTTATCTGTTGTGAGACTTAGTATGTTTTCTTTCTCACTCCACAAATACCGCAAACAAAATTGCGGTGGAGGGTATTCACATGCCGCTTCATGTTGTCGCGCCGGGTGAAGGATTTTCCGCAAATGATGCAATTCATTCTATGAAAAACAAATTAAAAATAATTTATATTGGGCTTACCAAACATGATTTTTCAAATGTTTTAAGTGTATTGCATTGAATTTTGTGTAATTTCAATATTAAATAATTGAAAGCGAGTATTTATTATGCTACTGTTGTTCAGTGGTTAATATTTAATGAAAAGTATATTTCTTGTAATGATATAAAAACTATTGGTAAATACAATGTCATCCAAATAAAATAGAATTTATAATAATGTTTCGTGATAGGTTTTGCTATTTTTCTCAAATTATAAAGTGCTTTAAAATGTAATACATTCGCTGTTGTACAAAAATGCATGATGTGTGAAAAGATGGACTCATTTTATGAATTTATGTTAATTGAAATTGATATTAAACATGGGGTATCTGTAAATGTAAAAATGATGATAATTTTTAACTCTTAAATATTGATAAATAGCTTGGCAAACATCAATTTTTCAATTGTTTTTAAGCGATGAACAAGTATATATTTATTATTTTGCAAATCTTTTGGTTAGAACGTTAATACTGTCTTTATATTAGTTTTTTTTGTGTATACTGCTGTTGTTCAGTGGTTAATATTTAATGAAAAGCATATTTCTTGTAATGATATAAAAACTATTTGTAAATACAATGTCATCCAAATAAGATAGAATTCCATGTTTTTAAAATGTGATTTATAATAATGTTTCGTGTGAAGCGTACCTTATTTAATGTTTTTATTCTCTTTTTTAATACTATGTGCACATTGTGTTTCAAAATTAGTTTTATTAGGCATAAACTATGTTTTTGTGTAAAAAACCCCTAAATTTCATATTAAAAGCTGTACCTCAGGCATATTTCTTCTAATGACAGTACTAAACATGAAGTGTAAAAAGATAGTACATATTTTATCTGTTGTGGGACTTAGTATGTTTTCTTTTTCAACCTTTTTTAAATATTATAAGAAAGTTAACTAAATCAATTTAAGAATTTATGTTATTTAAAATTGGGATTAAGCTGGGGTATCTCTAAAATGGAAATATTTAATGCTATGGCTATTTTTCATATGTATAGTGTTTTGTCAAAAAGTTTTGATTGCTGAAAAAAAAGTGGGTAATAAAAATTTTGATAGACCATGTATCTCAGCTCTATCGTTTTACTGCATTGTTATATTGCACTATATGGATCATCTCGAGAACATTCCTTGCCTTTGCATTTGATTGTTTTGTTTAAATTTTGATATTTGTGAAATTGAAAGTATGGTTGAGGTTTGTTTGATGTGTGTAGTTGTTTTATTTTTAATAAATTGTTTTCTTAAAAATATGTTGTTCCTTTTTATTTTATAATATAGATATATTAAATAAGGTGACTATCAAGTTTTTTTGTGTATACTGCTGTTGTTCAGTGGTTAATATTTAATGAAAAGCATATTTCTTGTAATGATATAAAAACTATTTGTAAATACAATGTCATCCAAATAAAATAGAATTCCATGTTTTTAAAATGTGATTTATAATAATGTTTCGTGTGAAGCGTACCTTGTTTAATGTTTTTATTCTCTTTTTTAATACTATGTACACATTATGTTTCAAAATTAGTTTTATTAGGCATAAACTATGTTTTTGTGTAAAAAACCCCTAAATTTCATATTAAAAGCTGTACCTCAGGCATATTTCTTCTAATGACAGTACTAAACATGAAGTGTGAAAAGATAGTACATATTTTATCTGTTGTGGGACTTAGTATGTTTTCTTTTTCAACCTTTTTTAAATATTATAAGAAAGTTAACTAAATCAATTTAAGAATTTATGTTATTTAAAATTGGGATTAAACTGGGGTATCTCTAAAATGGAAATATTTAATGCTATGGCTATTTTTC
This sequence comes from Amphimallon solstitiale, assembly GCA_963170755.1. NCBI lineage: Eukaryota > Metazoa > Arthropoda > Insecta > Coleoptera > Scarabaeidae > Amphimallon > Amphimallon solstitiale. The sequence goes on along the minus strand of OY720675.1, from coordinate 241,399,440 downwards.
ATATGTATAGTGTTTTGTCAAAAGTTTTGATTGCTGAAGAAAAGTGGGTAATAAAAATTTTTTGATAGACCATGTATCTCACCTCTATCGTTTTACTGCATTGTTATATTGCACTATATGGATCATCTCGAGAACATTCCTTGCCTTTGCATTTGATTGTTTTGTTTAAATTTTGATATTTGTGAAATTGAAAGTATGGTTGAGGTTTGTTTGATGTGTGCAGTTGTTTTATTTTTAATAACTTGTTTTCTTAAAAATATGTTGGTCCTTTTTATTTTATAATATAGATATATTAAATAAGGTGACTAACACAGCGGTGTCGACTTATTTCTTGTAGTGATATATATAAAAGTATGTATGTATACTTATGGATGAAAATAATTATTATAAGTCTATCAATTTATTCATATGAGGATTAGAGTGTCTATGTATTTATGTATGTGGTATTAAATATCTAGGTCTTCTATGAAGAGAGGTAGATATAGGAAGGGTTTTGATTGCTATATATCTTTTACCTATGGATTTATATGTCATAATTGTTTATCGTTGTAATTCGTTTAATGTTTTTTCCCTATGATTGATATGCTACATATTAGCCATAATTCACCTACAAAATGTGGTTATTATTTTTTAATAAATTGTTTTTCTTAAAATATGTTGTTCCTTTTTATTTTATGATATAGATATATTAAATAAGGCTACTATCATAGAGGTGTTGATAGCGATCAAACGTTGTGGTTTCCATTAGAAAACGTGTTTAGATCTGTTAGAAATATGCTGGTAAGCTCGATATCAAGCTTTTTGACTGTTAGGCTGCACAAATACATTTCATTTATGTGTCTATCACTGAATGTATGATTTGAATGTATTGTTTTGGAATGATGGCTTTTAAAGAGAATGATTTGATAGTGGTTTTAATAGATTGATGCCTGATGTCACCGAAGTTTATTAGATTTTTGGCGGCCATCTTGCTTTTCTAAAAATCCCTACTTTGAAACGTCCTGTATATTCATACTTGGTTGCTATGTTATCCAGTATCATACTGTATATTTATTTTATGATTTTGAGATGGTATGCTGATGTCAAATATAAATCCTCGGTGGTGGTGTTTGAAAGTATGTTGGGTTTGAGCTAGATGTATCTTCCTAAGTTGATCTGGTGTTGTGGCGTTTTGAAACTATGTTGGGTTGTTGTTGTGATGCGTGATACGGAGTTGGGTATTTTATAGAAGTTGAGTTTATATTTTGATCGATCATATTGATAGTCAGCCATTTCGCCTGACGTCACCTTAGTTTATTAGATTTTTTGGTGGCCATCTTGGATTCGCCATCTTGCTTTTCTAAAATCCCTAGCTTTGAAACGTCCTGTATATTCATACTTGGTTGCTATGTTATCCAGTATCATACTGTATATTTATTTTATGATTTTGAGATGGTATGCTGATGTCAGATATAAATCCTCGGTGGTGGTGTTTGAAAGTATGTTGGGTTTGAGCTAGATGTATCTTCCTAAGTTGATCTGATGTTGGGTTGTTGTTGTGATGTGTGATACGGAGTTGGGTATTTTATAGAAGTTGAGTTTATATTTTGATCGATCATATTGATAGTCGGCCATTTCGCCTGACGTCACCTTAGTTTATTAGATTTTTGGTAGCTATCTTGGATTCGCCATCTTGCTTTTCTAAAAATCCCTACCTTTGAAACGTCCTGTATATTCATACTTGGTTGCTATCTCGTCCAGTAGCATACTGTATATTTATTTTATAATTTTGAAATGGTATGCCGATCTTAGATGTACAGTTTATATTTTTATCGATCATATTGGTAGTCGGCTATTTCGCCTGACGTCACCTTAGTTTATTAGATTTTTGGCAGCCATCTTGAATTCGCCATCTTGCTTTTCTAAAAATCCCTACCTTTGAAACGTCCTGTATATTCATACTTGGTTGCTATCTCGTCCAGTAGCATACTGTATATTTATTTTATAATTTTGAAATGGTATGCCGATCTTAGATGTACAGTTTATATTTTTATCGATCATATTGGTAGTCGGCTATTTCGCCTGACGTCACCTTAGTTTATTAGATTTTTGGGGGCCATCTTGGATTCGCCATCTTGCTTTCCTAAAAATCCCTACCTTTGAAACGTCCTGTATATTCATACTTGGTTGCTATCTCGTCCAGTAGCATACTGTATATTTATTTTATAATTTTGAAATGGTATGCCGATCTTAGATGTAAAGTTTATATTTTTATCGACCATCTTGATGGTATGAAGCTTGGAGATATTGTTAATTTAAAATAATATTGTTAATTTATAAATAATAATAAATAAATTGTTTTTTCTTAAAAAATATATTGTTTGTTTTATTTTATTTTATAAGTAAGATATACATTTCAAGCATGCGGCTATCACAGAAGCAGACAGCCGTTGCGGTTTCCGCTGGAAACATGTTTAGACCTGTTTAAAGTACATTGAGAAGCGCGATAGCAAGCCTGGTAATTTATTCAGGAATTCTCTAGAAACAAAGACCATCTTGATGGTCCGCCATTTGTCTGACGTCACCTTAGTTGGGCTAGTGACCGTGAGAGGATGCTGCATTATGGTAATCATGAGAGATGCCATTTCTTGGTTAGTGGCTGTGAGAGGGCGTCACATTGGGTTGGTGATGATGAAATCTGCAATTTTTAGTTGGGTTGGTAATGATGAAATCTGCAATTTTTAGTTGGGTTGGTAATGATGAAATCTGCAATTTTTAGTTGGGTTGGTAATGATGAAATCTGCAATTTTAGTTGGGTTGGTAATGATGAAATCTGCAATTTTTAGTTGGGTTGGCGACCGCGAGGGGGCGCCATATCAGTTGGGTTGGTAGAGGGTTCTACCTATCTTGCGGGGAGGGGGGGAGGGGGGGGGGGTAGTAGGAGTGGGGGGTGGTGGGTCCAGAATCGGCGTAAGTCCCCTACTTGAGTGTTCTATTTAAAAAAATAATGTTTTTTCAAATATCACGAAAAAGCGATGTTCAATTATTTTTTAAAGTTCACCATCGTAAACTGCAATGAAAACATTGCTACTTTGCTAATTTAACCAAAGTCATAGAGCTCCAATAATAACAAAGTTAGCAATAGTGCCGAGTTAAGTTGAAACAGGCTGTATAGTTTTCTGTTGGTACTCGACATAACTTCCATAATATAGTAAATATGTAGCACACATTAAATAAAACGACTGAATATGTGTAGTATTAGAATAATTTAATGAGAAAAAAAATATGGAATAGACAAAATAAATGTCAGATCAGTCAAATGTCAATAACAGCAGGTTTGATATTATCCATCTCAGCGATTACCAATCAGTATATTATGCTTTGGATAGATGCCAGTACTTAAGGATCAGTATTTGGACTGGAATGCGTCTTTTTCAGACCTTCCTACATATCATCCAGATTTTTTTTCAATTGAAAACATTCAATTATGTCCAACCCGGGAGCATAAGGAACAAAACAAAAAGAATTAACTAAGTATGTCGTGTCTATCGTCAGTTATGATCGAGATTGTATAGAAAAATTATTATTTGTTCCGAATTTCTTTGTGTTTGTCTCAAACTATTTTTTCCTGAAAACTTTTTGCGAAACGTGGGTTATGGTTTAGATTTCATGCATAAATCCTATAAAAAAGCACTTTTATTTTTCAATTTTGCGGGCAATTTTTCCAATTTTTGTTTCCCCAAGAACCTTATTCGGACTATAACAAATTTTTTTTAAAAAAATTGCCAAATTGGATTAGCCGTTCGCAAGTGAAGCGCTTACCGACGAACAGCATTCAATTTTTACTTATATACATGATGGGCTAATTTTGTCTGCAGTTTTGGTGTTTATTTGGGTTGGAAAGTTTTGAAATATTTTTTGTAGTATGTTAAAAACATGTCATACTTCTATTTGGACACTCGATTAACATCCATATGAAAAATTGAGTGAAATTATATTAACAAAGGCTCCAAACTACAGAAACTAGTGAGTCTTACTTTATCATAACGGATGTCAATTATAACGTTACCAATATCATAAAATAGTATTATTAATAACCTGTAATTTCGAATTCATGTTAGATTAAAGTTGTTAATTTATGCATATAATTTCCAAAATCACTACCAAACAAATGTCCTTATAGGGTATTAATGTCAAATTTGACCATTTTAATTCAAGCAGGGATTGTAATTGTAACACTTACAAATCGCTAAAATACGAACCGCGACGGCGTAAATCATTTACAGACACATTATATTACTTAATAAGTACACCAAGTCTAAAGATCAAAGGAGTCAGGGTTCCAATTATTCGTGAGAGCATAAATATTTAGACATTTATAAATATTGTAACGTTTTCGGGGTTCGCAATAAACAACTCGTGCAATTTATTTATTTAAAACAGTCTGTATATTCATACACGTAAAATTAATTACAATATAAAATATAAAACTAACGTATCACACTTAAAACTACTATAAATGAATTAACACATGTATTTATTTACCAGTACTATTTATATGTCTGTAGTATTTACCGTATTTATATCACTTCTATTTATATAACACTCTAATATTTATGTCTTTTCTTCGGCTACCACTTAAGGAACAATTTATTTATTTCTTATATTTATTTCTATTTTTGTCTGTTCGGCGCGTCGACTACTTAAGGAACTTCTTATTCCGGAATTACTCGTCCATCGGTGACCCAGCCGCCTTATATACACAGACGAAACATCTGGAAGCATTCGCGTGAACTCCATCTTCCTCTCGATGTTTATAGAACATTCCACAGACATTCTGTCTCCATGCAGTACATATATAAAATGGATGATTTATTGGTTTATGATGTTTACCAGTCGCGTCGAGATAATTTACAACCTCTCTTTTGTCGTCTCGCGGATGTCTACTGGTTTCGTTACAATATCATAAAATTACGGCAATTGACATTTGAGACTTTATAGAAATCGCTTCCAGTCAGGTGTCAAAGAACTACCTGTAATAAATTATAAAACTTAAAGGACTACAATTAGGTTCTGCGGTACACCTGAACTGACTAAAACACTTCCAAATTTTTTTCGTGTTGATCCTATAAACAGAGATAACTCTCTTATTATGTCGTTCAGTTATATACCCTACATTATGTAAGCCATCCGGTAAATTTCTCAACAAACGTTCGTCATCCGCATATGCAATGTTATACTTAATATTGTCAAGAGAAACCTTTTTAATAAAACGAGTGGCACAATTACATTTAATTTCTTCAATTCACGCAAATAAAAAAGAGTCCGTCCGTATCGCGTATTCAGCACAATTAATCCTAATGGGTAATTAGTGCAAAACTTGTTATCCAATTACAAAATGAACTTGATGCAGTAGCGACCATTAAAAGAATACTGAAACCGCGGCGTTCCTCTTTTTATACTTTCCGTAAAACATAACTAACAAGCCTCGATTGTTGCTGTGTGGCGCTGAATGAACCACAAATTTAATAATATTCCTAATTAGAGTGTAACCGTTCGTATTCTGACTCGAATATGTATATTATATTGTGTATGTATGTTTATGTATTTGATTACTAACTTAATTCGAAGATGATATGTTTGAAAGGGAATCCCGTAATGGTAAAGTTTCTTCTGCTGGTGTTTTGAAGAGGGCCTTATTTTGGGACATTTTTTACTTTCTTATACGTAGTTTAAGGAAGTATTGTGACGACGATAATTTTCGACAAGATTTTTGCAGATGTCCACGTTTTGATACCGAAAAAGTGTTTTTAAACAAGAAGAATGAGTCTGCTTAAAACCACACGGCAGAAGTGAAAACTTCATCAAGGCGAGGTTAATAATACGAAATACACGTGTATAATATTCAGTAACGTATTAAATAAAACGTATTCGCATATATTACATTTACACATGTACACACGCGTATAATATTCAGTAACGTATTAAATAAAACGTAAACATCAACCACCCCGTATCTAAAATTTCACATTCATACGTCAATTTTCAAAAAATTCTTCCGCCATTTTTTTTTTGACATTTTGACTTTGGATTCGTGATCGGCGATCTAAGACACACCCGTATCTAAAATTTCACATTCATACGTCAATTTTCAAAAAATTCTTCCGCCATTTTGTTTTTTTGACATTTTGACTTTGGAATTGTGATCGGCGACCTAAGACACCCCCGTATCTAAAATTTCACATCCATACGTCAATTTTCAAAAAACTCGTCCGCCCTTTTGTTTTTTTTTGACATTTTGACTTTGGATTTGTAATCGGCGACCTAAGACACTCCCGTATCTAAAATTTCACATTCATACGTGAATTTTCAAAAAACTCTTCCGCCATTTCGTTTTTTTTGACATTTTGACTATGGATTGGTGATCGGCGACCTAAGACACCCCCGTATCTAAAATTTCACTTTCATACGTCAATTTTCAATAATACGAAATACACGCGTATAATATTCAGTAAGCGCGAGCGGCCTTTTCGTTTGGTCGGTTCGGACGTATGTGTATGTATAAATAGACGACATAAATACTCGCTTACGGTCCCGCGCTTGGTCTGATGGTAACGTGTCGGCATCATACCCGTGCGACTCGGGATCGAATCTGTTCTGGAACATGAATTTATTTATTCATTTAAATTTTAATTTAATTGAAATTAAATACCTCTATATGATATATTTATTTATCTTGTTCCCTTAGCCGACTTTACCCGTACGAGCGTTACACATCCGAGCGTTACATATCCGAGCGCTGCAGTCAGTCTTGTTCAATGCCTACAATCAACGCCTAAAGAAATTTACACTTCAAAAAAAATATCTCTCCCCCCCCTCTCTCGCTCTCTCTCCCCCCTCTTTGGCCTCCCTCTCCTTCTCTCTCTCTGTGTATGTGTCTGGGGGGGGGGGCTATGTGACCACAATAGCGGTCAAACGGATAAAACCATCAATTCCCAATTTTATATTTACGAGCATAATTTCCCTCTTGAGATTTGATTAGCGTTTCAGTAAAATCTGTGGACCGGAAGTAGTAGTTATTACAACAGTGAAAAAATTTAATTTTACCAATATTTCGTCAACTACTGAAAATAAATTTATGAAGAATTCAAACGTATTAAAAAGTGAATTTGTGAAAAATAGTTTATTATACAAGGGAAAAAAGGATTAGATTTTAGCTCGAGGTAAAAATCTAATTTTTTTCCCGTGTATAATACACTATTTTTTTCTGTGATGGGAAAAACGACGATTTAATATTGAAAAAACACGTAAATACTATTATTATATTATAAGTAGGTTTTTTACTCTGATCGAATATGTATCAGGTTTTTTTCTTCTAGTCAAAGTAACGGAGTTCTTACAATTTTTAAATAAGCTGGTTGTGAAAACAACAACACAGATCTTCTGAATTAGCAGGCTTTAGAAAATAATGATAATACTCTGCCTATTAAATGTTCATGTCAACAAAAAAAATGGCCAAACTACTAAAGCTATTAATACCAAACCTTATATTTGAGACACACTCATCATCTTAAGATCTGATTTGATTTTCCGACAAATTGGTAGACGGCAGTAGTCGTTTTTTACTGAAAAAATCAAATTTTACTAATGTTTCGCCAACTACTAAGTTTAAACAAATTTCTAAAGAATACAGAAGTATTCAAAAGTCAATATCCAAACAATTTCGAAAAAAAATTCGAAATGATCGAGATAATCGGAAAAAAACGCGTTTTTCCAGCGACCAGAATAAATTAAATTTTGCCGAAGAAATGGGGAAAAACGAAGTCCGAAAGAATGATGTTTTTGCAAAAATTTAAATTTTGGCGGTTGTTCCAGATTTTTTTTTGGTTTGTTCTAAACATTATTATAACACATCCAAGCTGTGTCCCATACATCAAAAAATGTATCATAAAATTTGGATTTCGTTCCCCATATTGTCGACTAATTTTGGTCTTTTTTTTTGAAATACTTTGGATAAATTTAAAACAAATCTAGAACAATCATCGTCAGAGCCTTGTTTTTCAAAAAAAAAAAAAAGGGGGCCTGGGAAAAACTATTTTTTTCCGATTGTCCGGGTCAAATTAATTTTTTTTTTCTAGATTCTTTGGAATAAAGTTTAGAACAATTAGAACAATCTGGTACAACCTTCTGAATTTGAATTTTCGAAAAAAGAGGGACTGGGTGAAAAAGTTGTTTTCTCAATTATTTTGGCCAATTATGGCTTTTCTTTTTGAAAATACTTTGGAACAATTTAGAACAAACCTAGAACAACCGTCTGGTTTTCGGTTTTCGTAAAAGGGGGGATAACTCTACACACCCAATAGTTTGCAAATATTGAAACGCAACCTTAATGGCAACAAAACTTTAAAAATATGTGTCTTGTATATGTCGACCTAGAAAGAGACCAAATGGTGCGATTGGGCAATATTTAGACCAATTTTATTTCCACTAATCATATTACCCGCCAAATCATCCTCGTATATTTTATGTTCCTATTTAATCATGTTTTACGTTATATTTTCGTATGCATAAATTATTAGCGTATTGCTTTGTGCCTCCGTAGGGAATTAATCGATTACAAAAAAGAAAAAATAAAGAAATAAATTCGTTCCACCACCATATAATAACGTATACTCTCAGTGAGATAGTGAACTTATTCATATATCTTAATCCGCAATTAGTCGAGACATATAGTTGCACAGTAGCCGTGTCCGTAGGGTAAGAACGAATCACCGAAGAAGAAACCCTAATTATAAACCCCCCATGCCAAAGCGTAGCAGTATCGCAATCGCGCAGTGATATTTCAGACCAGATATCGGCCGCTGAAGTTTATCTTAATTTTTGATCTTGTTGGAGACGCATTACATATGCAACGCCCCAAAGCAATCGCGTTATATTATTACATATTGACGCCCTGGTTTACCGTTCGTGTTTTGTTTATTTTTTGTTTATTGGAGTTCCTCTTCTGCACCAACTTGTCCTTTTTTGCCCGTCGTTTTAGTTTAAAAGTCACATAATGTGACATCAGATGTATCAGATGAAAAAGAAAAAATCTTACATCTTGATATTTATATACAGAACTTTTTATTGGCTAACATTATTACTATTTTAGGATAACTACGGTGTCTTTTTGAAGTAGATATTTGCATGAAAACATCTAACTGGAGGGTATGTATGCTAAAATGCGGGATCTGATTCGCAAATCTGCCTAAGCAATAATAATATATGCATATTATTCTGAATCTGTTGTGATTAAGAAGACTGAATTGCAAAAACAAATTAAAATAATTATTGGATCTAAATATAGAGACGTCGAAATTCGAAGAATTACAGCGTAGAGAAGTACCTATTATAGATACTAAATGGCTTACTTGTCTTTATCTCAGTGTATTTAATTTTAATCCATGGAATATAAGATTTCAAACGGAGATTATTCATTATTTTTTTATTTCTAAAATTATAAAGCTTATACACCTTTCAGGCTCATGAGTTATCTTCAGTACACTATTAGCAAGGGACTTGTCTTTATGTGAATACCTATAATTAATTTTAATCCATAGAATATAAGATTTCAAACGGAAATTCTAAAATTATCAACCTTATACACATGTTTCAGGATTGTTAGTTATCATCAGCATAATGTATCCAAGGAATAGGAAAATATCAAGGAATTTAATTTATGTTTCATCAATTCTCTTTCTTAGTAAATATTATCATGGGTAGCCTTCCTAAATTTAAATTCTATAATTATCTCTGTATATGCCAAAAAACACTGACGATATATTTAATCTAAACACCAAACGCTGAAGAGATATGCGTCGTCCATATCCAAACCATAGTAGACATAATACATGTCTGCTTTCAACAGGGCACTCTGATCACTCTCCGTACTGTCTGTGATATCGAAGGTATTGGAACCTGCGCTGTTCATACGACTGATAAATTGTCTAAACCACCAAAATGTCTTGCCTGCATATCAGTTTGGATTTCAGGAGGGGACTTACTGTTAACAACGTCGAAGGCAATGGAGAAGAGCAACAGGATTGTCAGGCCTAGTTTTCGGATTTAAGCGAGGATTTTGACTGCATGAACCATAAGATATTCCAATCAGAGTTAGATCACCATCGGTATTAGAGAGTCAAACCTAGAAATCATCTCATATTATTTGAGAGGTAGGCGGCAAGTGGCATTTTGTAACCACAGCTTTATGATATTACATTCGGAGTTGCCCAGGGATCTTTATTGAACACCTTATTTTTCTCAATCTTTATGAATGCTCTACCATATAAAATCGCTGACCACTGTATTCAATATGCTGATTTCGTTGCAAGTGACACAGATCAACAGCAATTCGACGCTAAAATAATCCAAGCTTCCCAAGAAGAATGTCCAATTTAGAAAACAGCAGGTCTTCCTTAAATGAAGCCCTGAGCATGGTGCCTGAAAGCCACCTTAGGAAATATAACAAATAATCTAGGAACCATGACAACTAATTAATTATGTATAGTGTTATATAAGAAATCTGGTTTTGAAACTATACTAGCAAAACACAAATATGTTTAGAAATAGTAACAATAAAATATTAGCAACATGGAAATTGATAAACAATACATTTTAATCAAAAAATTAAGGATGATTCGATTCTGGCTGACCATGTATTGAACGATTGCTTTAGTAAAGTAGAGACTGAAACTGTAAATTGTAGATATTGTTAGCATAACATCTCTACTGCAAAAATCTCTACGCCTGAATAACCCCGTCTTGTGCTTTTTCAAGCATGCAATACGTGAAGAATTTCTTCAAATAATCATAGAAATTAAAAAAAAACGTCAGGACATATATGAGATTACTGCTTAAATAATTAAATATGTCAAAGACGAGCTGTGCCGGCTTTTGTCTGTACTCATAAACCACAACATCGATTGCAAGGGTGATACCAGTCTGCAAGAGTGATTACAGGACTTACTGACTAATAAGTGTGCGGTGATTGCTGTCAGATTGACAGCATATCTTGGAAGGAACCACTACAACAACAATGGTTGAAGCATTGAGAAAGACTAGGTAAGGAGACTATGTCACGTGATCAAACCGGGTACAGGTCCGCCATATTGATACTACACTTACGTCAAACAGGTAGTGTTGGTAAAAAGTGGACTGTTTGTTAAGTGTATCGTGTATTAGAGTTATATAATAAGTTAAATATTAAAAGACATTATTGTTTCTTGTGCTCTACGTAGCTGCAACAGCAGAAACAGCGTTGATAAGAAAAATTCGTCTGGAATAACATTTCAGAGTTTAGTGTAGGCCTGACAGGTGTGGGATGACTTTATAATTTTGAGTAGTCTGGACTAGGTGAGGCAGCCATATTGGTCCCACACTTAGCCCCGCCCAATGCTCCCGTTTTGAGAGTACAGCAAAGATACTTTATAGCGTCTCCATAGTATTTTTCCTCAATGGGTTGAAGTAATGATATATGTTCACAAACCCCAAGATAAGAAAAAAACTTGAATGACTCCAGTAGACATCAGTAAGGTATATATAAATATAAATTTACAAAAATTACTTAATTAGGCGCAGAATGCGCATTTTCAAGTACATGTATTTTCAACTCGTCATAGAAGTTTGGCGGAATCAGTAATGGGAGACTCACCACGATGCAATTTTACAACACATTTTCACACCAGTCTACATCAACAGCACTCTAAAAAGAAAAAGATATCTAATTTCATGCATTAATTAATAAATTTCAAACACAACTTGGATTTTAATAATACTAAAATTTTAAATACTGAGTTTAACAATAAATCCAGACTGTAATGAAATCAATTCACTATCCAAAATTTACTTTTCTTTACTAACATAAACAACATGTTCCTTTTATAATTAAAAGAATTCAGTTGATTTATAGTTTGTTGAATGTATATAACTTCATTGTATTTAAATTCCAAGTGACATTGGTGTTTTAATTTGAAAGATGAAAAAAAAATTAACTGACATTTATTTTGAAAACATTTTATTTCTACAATAATCTTATCATTTTATATATGCTGTATTTTTAAATATTATTTTAATTCTTATAACACTTTTATACTTATAATACTTCTTCTTCTGATGAAAACAATATATTAAAGTTGTCGAAACGTTAAGATCTTAGTTTTAATCAACAAAGCCTCATTACCAAGATAGTTGAACCTACATTATTGTGTAAAGGCTAAGAAAAAATCCCTTATGTAAATATATATATATACAGGGACTCTTATATGTTTACCTTTTAATTCCCATACATAGTAGCACGTACCAGACGGTGATAAACACAAACATTCTGCGTCACAAGTCTAACAATTTTTTTTATCTAAATAGTGCTTAACTTATACATAAATTGGTGTCTAACACATATGCGTTGAAAAATAATTAATATTCATATTTAAAATTATAGAATCTTTCAATTTTACTGTACCGTTACAGTATGCACAAAATCTTATAGACACGTACCAATTTAATTTGAAATTCCATTATCCTTTCATTATTCATAGCCAACGAAATAACATAAACGAACAGAGTCCGTTGGATTTATTTCTTAAATATTCCATTGTTTGGAGCGCGTCATTACGGGCATATTAAAAAGTGAACGATTCGACAAAAATCTTAGCCGTTTCTCATCGAATCGTGTAATAATATGTCCAACATTATGATAAATATACACACGATGATGGCAGTCGGAATTTTTAAAGAGGTCATCTTTCGTTCGCGACTCGTCCTCGCGGAATAGAAACGGACGAACGCGACGAGGACGACAAGGACGGGAATAAAATGAGAATAGGAAAATATGGTCGGGGGGAACAGCCAACGTTTTGTGCAATAATCGATGACTAAATTATTCCACTCCCGAGACAAAGAAGCATGGAATAATAATAAACGTGAATGAACGGCAGCGACGAAGTAACAACAGCACAAGAACGACAGACGATGACAATAACAACAAGAAAGCAAACAACGTTGATGGTATATATAAGCTTTTTCGTTACGGCAGCCAGTCAGCCCCGTTAATAAGACAATGGCGACCGCTGACTCTCTGGGTATTTTCTGAAAAATCTACATCATTTTCGTGAACTGAAATAATGTTATTGAAGATTGAAATTAACTTCGACTCGTCACGACAAAACGTGATCTCTTAATTTTTGTGTTGAATATGAGATTTGAACATTTTCAAGCTGCTTCTTTTTTGCTTTTATCCTATTTCTGTGTTTATATTACTTTAGGGATATTTGCTTTTGCTGATGGGATGAATTGTGATCCAATTGAAAAAATCTTTTTTAAAGGGTTGTTTATGAAAGTGACATACCGTAATGACAACCTATGCCCGAAAATTAAAAATATCGAAACAACTATATGGTCTATCTTTATACCGGGTGTCTGTTTAAGCAACATCGCATGCACTGTAATACTGAATTACATTATTATGAGATTTCCAAGGTGGCGCCATGAAAATCGAAATGTAAAACTATTAGTGTTACTTGTAGTTAAACTTTTTGTACGTATTTAGCCTTTTTGGACACCTGCATATAATTATTAAGTTTGTAAAATGTCGTATTCTAACGTTGAATCTTATGACATGATCAGAATGTATTTTCAATGCTTTGAAAATGCATTTTTTGCTTCGGGGCAATATTCCCTAAATTATCCCGAAAGACATTATTGAGTTTTTATTCGCCTTGCCAGATGTTCTTGATTTTTATTTATGAGACAGAATAAAAGACCGCAATGTGGACGAGTTTTTGCACCGTTTCGTAACCGTGGACGAAACGTGGATCCACCATAACACACCAGAGACAAAACAGCTGTCAAAACAGTGGGTTTCTCGGGGTGAATCGGTGCCCAAGAAGGCCAAGGTGGATTTGTCAGCCAATAAAGTCATGGCGACCGTTTTTTGGGATGCACGCGGTATAATCCACATTGACTACCTTCAAATGGGTAAAACAATCAATGGCGAATATTATGCCAGCTTATGGAGTCGATTTTATGAGGATTTGAAAAAAAAAAGACCGCATTTGGCCAAGAAAAAAGTTCTTTTCCACCAGAACAATGCAAGGGTGCACACCTGTGCAGTTTCCATGGCAAAAATCCATGAATTGCTCCCTCACCCGCCCTATTCTCCGGATTTAGCCCCGAGTGACTATTTCTTGTTTCCAACCCTGAAGAAATGGCGCGGCGGAAAGAGATTTAACTCCAACGATGAAATCATCTCACAAAAAAATATATACCTATTTTGATGACCTCGACAAATCTTATTTTTTGGAAGGGATAAAAAAATTGGAGAAACGTTGGACAAAGTGTATAGGAGACTACGTTGAGAAATGAAATGATTTTTTATCCAAAAACCTGTGTTTCATTCAAAAAGTTACGAACATATTGACCCGCCCTCGTACTGCAGTAAATATGTAGATAGTCCTACGAACATTATTTGTTGCATTTGTTGAATTTACTTGACTTTGATTTATGTATTGAAAGTTTTTGGGTTATTTTTGAAAAAATGACAGTCTGTCTTACCTTCGTTTATTGTTATTAAATTGTTAATTAATAATTAATTTTTTCTTCTATATGCTCCACATCTTTGCTAATGTATTTTTATATTTCCAGTGGGGGCAACATTCATTTAGCTTCAATAAAATTAAGGGTGACTGTTCAATAGAAAAGAAAATGCGTTTTTGCGCTTTTATCGGGTACAATATTGGTCATTCTTTTTAATACATAGTCATATTATAACGTTCTCTACTCGTTAGAGGGTTGAACATTTATTATCCAAACACAGTTAGATGGTGTAACTGCTAACTACATCCCTATATGAATATGAATCTCTTATATATTAATAGAATGGTTTGACCTATTTCAGTGGAACATTGTTTATGTACAACAATTTGCTGTTTGTTTGATGAATCATGTATGGGAAAACTTGCCCTATAATGTCTGGACGTTTATCTCAGCCTTACAGTATATTTACAATTTTCTGTGTTCCACATAGACGTTACATCTCCTTCCTCAAAAAGAATTTCTAATAATAATAAAAAAAATTACCTTGTAGTTCCATACAATTTTTCGTATAATCTTATTATTTTTAAATGTATCAACTTATCTTTATACTAGATCTTAATTTATATAACAGTTTTCTTAAAATCGAGAAATATATCCCTTATTTTACAATTAATTTAATTGTAGTACTTTTTCACTTTGTTTTTATGCAGTGTAATTAATCTATCGTCTATTTTTAAAATTAAATTAGGCGTTTCTTCTTTTATTACTTTGTAAGGACCTTCATACATGCTGTTCCAGAAATAAAAAGACGGATTAGCAGAAATCGGAAGCTAGATTGTGTAAAAACGTACCCTCAAAATATCAAGTCTTTATTCGTGCGTAGACGGCAGAAAAAAATAATAAAGAATTCAATTGGCCTTACGCTGACCCTGGACGACTTATTACTTGTGTTAAAAAAAGGAGGACGAATAGATACTTCATAATAAATATCAAACCATTAATTACTTTAATTTTACACCTGATAGAAAAAAATAATTACATTCTTGATATTTACTGTAATAAAGGCTAGAAAAACTTCGATTTATTGAATATTCCAAAATAATAATAATCAGCTGTTTCCATCTACAAACACATTAAAGAGCAACAACCTTCCTATTTTAAAAATAAAAACAATCTTTTATTATCTGCAATAAAGTAGGTCGCCCATCTGGGTCAACAACCGACTACATAGCTGCGTTATCTAGACGCATCGGGCAAAAAATATGTTTTATATGAATGATTACGATTTAACTTTTTATCCCGTTTTATACAAATAAAAGCGTATTATTCTATGAATGCGTGTTCGTTTCTATTTAAATTAGCATTCTTACGTGTATTTATAAACATACATTCTGTGCCAGGTCCGTAATGTAATTTTTTTATCTAAAAAACAATATAGAAAATTAAATTTTTAATTTCTTCGTTATTGCGGTATATTTGGGCCTGGTTTTGTTCGGACTTTACATACCTGCTACTCCGTCTTTTAATTCTGGGACAGCCTGTATATTGCTTGTAATTTTGAATTGGATTCCGTTCTAGTTAGCCTTGCTTTTTCCAAGAAACAAAACGCTAATTAACTAAGACTGCAATTCTTTTCCCATTTAACTGAATCTCTCTCTGTTGTCGTTTTCGAGATCCCCATACTAATCATCGAAAAAGACCCATTTCTGTATGGAATGTAAAGTAATAGCGGTAAATTTAGAACAATCTTCAACGTTCAGAGTCAAATTCGTAAAAAGAATAGAAAGCGTGTTTTGAAAGTTTTATTTTAAACATTTTATTAGGTACGAAATTTTTAAAAAATTTTCAAAAAGAATTGATAGTTTTAATGCTAATTTCTTATGCTATTTTTATAAATTGTAGGTCATTACTTTGTCTCCCTCTGCTACCATAATATGAACAAATTTGTATTAATGCTTTTTATGTAATTTTAACATTAATGGGTTCGATAATTTAATTTTATTTAATTTGTTGTTAATTTTCTAAATGCATTTTTGCACGTGATAATGTCGTGCCTTTGAGTATAGTTCATGCTTTTTGCACGTGATATGTCGTGCGTTTCAATACAGTTCATGATTTTTATGCGTGATACTTTGGAAAAAACTGTTTTTTGGTTATTGTTTGTGCAAATCCGAGCCTATATAAGGCGAAGATTTTGTTAATAAAATTAGATTTTTCTTGGCAGTCCGAGAAGAACTCTCATTTAACTCTCTGGCAGACTGGAGAGTACCTTTACCGTTTCCTTAAGCCTCTTTGGCAGTCTGGAGAGAAAGTTCCGCAAATTGTTTTATTTCCTTAACCTCTCTGGCAGTCTGGAGAGAAAGTCCCGCAAATTGTTTTATTTTCTGGCAGACTGTGGAGAGAAAACAATTCCGTCCCGTAAGTCCCGAACGAATCTTCACATGTTTATTCCGTTTATTATAAATAATCAAGTCAGATAGGTTTCTGTTAAAATACATTTGTACTAAAGTAAATTTTAGTTTCACGTAAAGAATTGAAATATATTGCTCTCGACGAATGTCTCTTCAATACAAAAACAAGTACCAGACGACGCATTATCTTTTTTCTTTTGTACCAATATCATCTTTCTCGAAATGAATAACATATATAAATCTCAATTCACAAAATAATTATGACCGTATATTTTAATATTCAATGTTTGTTGACATACCATAATTAATATTTCAATAAATGTAAAGTTAATTTTGTTATTTGAATTATAGTTGCTTTTATAATACTTTATAATTTTCTTGTAAATATATGTATATATGTACTGAAGTTGTGTAATTGAATTTCTGTTTTATTTATGTGTAAATAAAAGATTGACAAAGTAAGATTTCTTTTATTCTTAATACTAAGAGATATGAAATAAATATTAGGGAATTAAAATGTTATAACATACCGTATCCTGGTTATTCTTCGTAAATAGAACTACCCGTAATTGAGCATTTACAGTGGATAACATTTACTTTCACCAGATATTTAAAACATATGATTTTATCATCACACACACTTTGTTTTAAATTTAATATCTAATTAGCTGTCAGTGAGGGTGAACGTATACCAATTGTAATTTTAATAAGACGACCTTACCTACAGATGTTAAATATCCCTAAGACTGTATGTTTGGTTATCCGTTGATAGATGGAGCTCTGGGCCATCCAATTTGGCAATTAGTATTGTAAATATTGTTTAATAAATATTTAACAATTTAAAAAAGGTAACACGTTGTAATATTAAGTGTTAAATTAACATTAATTTATGCTGCAGAAGTAAAAAGCATTTAAAAGTAGGCTAATTCAACCTCCCCCCCCCCAAAAGAAATACTAAGTAGCTACACATATTTACATTTGTTTTACTTGCAACATATTTTATGAATTGTTCGAAGTGGTGCTGATTTAATGGTCAGAGCTGTACATAAATTCTTGATCTTATTATGCTCACTTGAGGAATTGTGGTAAGAACATATGTTCGAGAATTTTAAAGTCCATCGTCGGTTTAAGAGTTTTGAGTTTATAAATTTTGTGGTGCATTATTGAAGGTATATAATTTCAGTCTAACGTCAATTGGAGAGCACTTGACGTAAAGAAGTTATAACGAATAACTTTGCCGTGGCTGGGTTTCTTTTCAGGATTTATTACATATTATAACCTGTGTAATTTACTCAAACAAAGGACTAGTATAGACCGTAACATTCCCACGTCGTCTATATCTTTTATTTAAGAGCGTGTTATTTTTCCTTTTGTTGGCTGTCTGTAAACGTCAGTTTCTTTTTTGTTGTTATTATTGCAATTTTATTTATCGCTTAATACTGATTTTCTCGACTAGTTTTTAAGTAATTATTTTATGTACAAGCTTATCAATGTAACTGATAGTACATTTGTTGAATTTTGGAGCAGTACTTAATCACTTGAAAAATATAATATTACCATTTTAATAATGTTAACGTAAATGTTGGATTTTTTTTATTTATCTTATTATTAAAATTTCGAGTTTACCACGAAGACTTGTAAGTGTAAACTTTTACTAATTGTAGGTTGTAGAGGTACCTTAAACCCACTAGATGTCGTTATAGTGTATAAACTGCGATTTGCATTTGAGGACACCACTTTTTTTATTGATACTACTCTACAACGTGTTTTTATGACATACGTTTATTTTAGTTATATATTTATTTACGTATATACATCCTATTATATGAAGTCCATGTACACATCAGCGACAAAAATGTTGTAACGTTTTCGGGTTCGCAATAAGCAACTCGTGCAATTTATTTATTTAAAACAGTCTCTATATTCATATACTTAAAATTATATAACAATATAAAAATATAAAACTAATGTATCACACTTCAACTACTACGATTTAAATTAACACTTGTATTTATTTCTATTACTAATATGTCCGTATATTTATATAACTTAAGGAACTACTTATTTCTTTCTTATTGCACTATAATAAAGACTGCACCGTATTTATGTCTTTTCTTCGGCTACCACCATATTTATTTCTACCGTACGACTTATATTTATTTCTTATATTTATTTCTACGCACGTCGGCTACTTCTTAATCCCGAATTATTCCGCAATTAATTCTCCATCGGTGATCCAGCCGCCTTATATACGTATGAGAAGATTACTAGAACATACGGGCACAGTCCGGGTTTTTCTCCACATGTACGAGAAACGTTCTAGTCTTTTCGCTATGCACGCCGTACAGCGTGGAGATGATTCATGGCTATTTACATTTCGTTTTTATACGTCGCGCCGAGATGATGTGTGAGATTTACGACCCTGTTTTTTCAGCGTCGCCCGGTATGCCTCTTCATATTTCGTTACAATATAGTATTTCCCGGAATTATTAATTAGTTATAGTTTGTGTATGCAGGTATACGGAAGTTTTGTCAACCCGGAAGAAGATCTAATTATTTTGGCTCTTTTTACTTTCTTATACGTAGTATAAGGAAGTATTGTGTGTGATGATCAAAATTTACGACCTCGAGATTTTTGCAGATGTCCACGTTTTGAAATCCCCTGATACCGAAAAACTGGTTTTTAAAAAATGTCTGTCTGTCTGTGTTGTGACCACGGTAGCGGCCAAACCGCTATAGGTATTAATTCCAAATTTTATATTTACGAATATAATCTCCCTCTTGAGATCTGATTAGATTTTCAGTAAAATCGGCAGACCGGAAGTAGTAGTTTACTTCAGTGAAAAATCGAATTTTGCCAATTATTCGTCAACTACTAAGTTTAAACAAATTTGTAAAGAATTCATATATACTCAAAATTAAATTTGAGAAGAATTTTATTAAAAAAGTTTTTCGAAATTCCTACCAGAAGTAGGTCTTTACCTCTTATCGAAACTCAGTTATTTGCGAATATTTCGCAAGTCATGCTTTTTAGACAGGTACGTTTCGAGTATAAAAGTATTTAGAACTTAATTCTCAATACCTTTTGTTTAAAAAAAAATTTCAAAATTCGGAACGGAAGTAACACTTTTACTCTTATCGAATAGCGATTTTTGGAAATATTTCGCAAATTATGCATTCTATATATACTTGTCAAGAGTACAAAAGTATTTAGAGTTGGATTTGAAATATTTTTTGTATAAATGAAATTTCAAAATTCGGACCGGAAGTAACACTTTTACTCTTATGGAATAGCGAT
The DNA here is from genome assembly GCA_963170755.1 of Amphimallon solstitiale. Taxonomy (NCBI): domain Eukaryota; kingdom Metazoa; phylum Arthropoda; class Insecta; order Coleoptera; family Scarabaeidae; genus Amphimallon; species Amphimallon solstitiale. The sequence continues at coordinate 241,379,184 of OY720675.1, read as the reverse complement.
TTTTGCAAATATTTCGTAAATTATGCATTCTATATATATTTGTCAAGAGTACAAAAGTATTTAGAGTTGGATTTGAAATATTTTTTGTATAAATGAAATTTCAAAATTCGCACCGAAAGTAACACTTTTACTCTGATCGAATAGCGATTTTTGCAGATATTTCGTAAATTATGCATTCTATATATATTTGTCAAGAGTGTAAATGTATTTAGAGTTGGATTTGGAATATTTTTGTATAAATGAAAATTCAAAATTCGCACCGGAAGTAACACTTTTACTCTTAGCGAGTAGCATTTTTTTTGCAAATATCTAAATATCTCATAAAGTATGTATCCTGTAGAGATTTATTAAGAGACTGGAAGTACTTAGAATAGGATTTTGAATAATTTTAGTATAAAATGATTTTTAAAATTGTATGATTTGAAACGCTCATACGTATAAGAAAGTCGTGTGGTGGCCACACCTCATTTTTTATAGCGCAAACCATTAAAATATATTTGAATAAATCCCTGAAAAGTGTTATTATTGATACGTATTAAACGCAAAATGACAGAGAGTAATCTTGGTTTTTCGTTTAGTACGTCAAATTCCCAATTGAGTGCCCCTTTAGAATATTAGCTATTTGATGTGGGATTTCTGTAATATCTTATTCAACCTTGCTTTCCAATACCTCTTACTGAAGACTAATACCTTTTTGAATGTATTTCAGACATCTTCTATTGGACTTTGATTGGATAGAAGTCGAGGAAAACCCAGGAACGGTAAGTCAGTTCCTTTTAAACATTACTTTATACACTTTGTTCTATAACTGGAACATTTTCATATGTAATTTTAAGAACAATTTTGCAACACACTATGGTTGCTACTTTTGATTCAATTTTGATTTAGTGGTCGACCGAACAGATATTTACAGGGACGCATTCAAACAATTGAAACTAATTACTATTCCAGTTATGTATTTTATGAAATTCTATTATTTAGAGCTATTAGATTATTTAGATTACGTTAAAATTTCAAGTAAACAGTATAAGAATGTTTATTCTGCAAGATCTTACTACTGTCAAGCTATTCCAACGTCTTCCATACAACTACCTACAATCTACCTTTTCCATTGCATACACGACGGCTTTTTCAAATGCAAAATTATACAGCACACTAAAAGACAAAATACTGGTAGAAATGAATAACAATATGATGTATGCCTCATTACTTTGGACAAACCAAAAGAACAGAATTACACAACACATGAGTGATAGCAGAATAAAACCACAATCTTGCGCTTTAGCGAACCATATAGCAACTACCATAAAGCGAATTTTAATCGCGCCAGAATAATCTTCAAAGAACAAAACTACAATAGAAGATTATTTCTGGAAACACTCACTATTAGAGCCTTTGTAGAAAAAACAACATTAATATTGTTTTTAGAACAAATAACCTAGCTAAATACATTAAAAACAACAAAGAAAAAACGACAAGAGACAATAAATCTGGAGTTTATAGGTTAAATTGTGGATCTTGTACTAAGAAATATATAGGTCAGACTGGGAGAGCTTTTAAAAAAAGGATAGCTAATCATTTTTCTGCGTACACTAATAAAAACAACGACTCAGCTTATGCGAATCATTTGATTGAATACGACCATTGTTTTAATGATAAATTTGATATTCTTCATGTACAAAACAAAGGTAGAAAATTAGATTTCCTCGAATATATGGAAATTAACAAATTGAAATATACAGACAATTTATTAAACGAGAAAGTAAATCTGAATCAATCGCCTTTATTAAATCTATATCTTTCTAGTTCTTAGGTTTTCCCTAATCCTTTTAGTAATAATGTAGGTCCCCTTTCGTAAACTGCCGATATAATTAAGAAAACTGTCCTCTTTAAGTAAATACATTTAAATTACCCTTTGCAAATATTTTATAGTTATTTGTTGTCATTATATTTGTCTATATATAATAGAGATGTTCTCTGATTGTAATGATTTAGAATTTGTTATCACCTGAAGAAGCTACAGTGTAGCGAAACAGCTGTTGTGTTTTTAATTTAAATATAGTGTAAATCTGAAACAATTGTTTGTGTTTTATTTCTATAAAAATAACATATATTGTACGGATAAAACAAATAAGAAACACACTTTACCGACTAGCATTGACAAATAGGCGAAATATATATTTTATCACACATTTTATAAGTAATGAAATACATAGAATAAGCTTGAGATTTTAAACCAAAAAATTTTTTTTGCATATTTGTGTCCTTTAGTCTTTTTGAAAAGAAAGACTAAATGGATACAAATATGCAAAAAACATTACAGCTTCAAAAAAGCATACCAACATTACAAAATATAAGTTTAAATTTGATAAAACCATCATTTTATGTAAAGAACATAATAACAAAATTAGAAACTTTCTAGAACTGATACAAATAAAGAAGCATGATAATGCAGTAAATGAGCGAATGAAATTAATAATTTGGCAATAACATATTATACAATAATTTAATATGATGTATTGAGTCTGCTACATTTACGTATTTCTGGGGTTGCCTAGGATACACCAATTGTTATTTTTTCTGTACCATATATTTGCCACCAATATATTATATATACAGGGTAAAGCCGAATATGCCTTTACGAGCAAAGATATTTCGAAGCGTTTTTTTTTTCTTGTGGTAGCTATTCATTAGGAGCACATTCTAAAAATATTATGCATTATACAGAGTGTTCCATAACTTGGTGGCTGATCATAGTTATAGTTTTTTAAATGGAACACCCTATATATTATTACATTTTTGTATTTGTCGTATAATCTTTAGTCAAATAATAAGATAGTATAATAATATATAGGCTGTTCCATTTAAAAAACTATAACTACGGTCAGCCACAAGGTAATGGAACACTCCATATAATACAACATATTTTTAGAATGTGCTCCTAATGAGCAGCTACCACAAGAAAAAAAACCGCTTTGAATTATCCTTACTCGTAAAAGCCCAATCGGCTTTACCCACGGAGATGACTCACCCTGTATATAATAGAATATTTTTCAGACCAATCGGCGCATCGCGTACATACATAATTTTAACAATATATAATAATATATAGTATTCGTCTGCAATATATATTTGCATTTAATTGTATTTTATATTATGAAAACGTTAATTAAATCAGAAATTTGGAATCCTTATATTAATTTAATTAAATTTACAGTTAACATAAATTACGTGTAATTTAATTATAGTGCGGATAATTGCGTTTTGCGAATAATTTAATTCAATTCATTAATTTAATATTTGACGCAAATGTCTACGATTCCAACAGCGACCTAAACGCAGAGGGAACGATCGCAATCGTTACTCCCGCAGTCGGTTAGAAGAAATAAGGTGTATTATTTAATTAGTTTCTGTTTGCGTGTGTTTTGTGTGTGCCTGTGCCTGTGTTTCGATTGAATTTGAAGGTGAACGAATATCGGGTTCAAGCAATTAATCACTCCGTACTGATTTTGTTACTGATGGCGGGGGGCGGGGGCGGGGGTGATATTTTGCCGGGTTAATTTCTAATAGTGCACTTTCAGTCGTATATTTTAAGAAACTACAATAGATACAATGTACAAATTAACTCTTTTAAATAGATATTTATTTGATCAAACGCACGTTTTCACTGAAAGCAACATTCTTTGAAATTAATGACACAAATATGTATATCCACACATACTAGGTATGTGTTAAAAAATAATATCGTTTTTTTATAGTTTTCTGGATGATCACTACAAAAATATTTTGAATGTTTGAAAGTTTTCAAAAAATACCAGACAGATACTGTTTTTGTTCCTTCTAGTTTCAAGGAACAATTCGTTTCTCTTCTAGTTTGAAGAAAATGTTGTTCTGTTGCATGAAAGATACTATAATAAAACCACCAGCAGGGTGCTATTTAAATAATGAAATCTATCGCTTATTATAACTGAAATTTGAGTATGTATATGATGCGATTAAAATAGCAATATACAAAACTAATTACACCAATACAGTGTTAGGCACTGATACTAAGAAAATTGGGGAACTTTGCAATTAGAACCTCTCCAAATGACCTAATTATGGATAATGCCTATAGTAAAAGATAAATCTAAACTACAGTGTAGGATTAAATTAACATATGGTATATAAATGTATGTAAATGCAATTCTTAAAAAGTAATAAACTAAATGTTAAATAATAGTAAATATACAAGTGTATACCAAAGAAAAAAGACAAGATTAAACAATGCGTCCATATATATATCTTTCGTGTTCTTAACAGATACCATCTACAAAGAAACTTTGAAAATACTAATTGACATATTTTTGAACTTCTCCAGAAAATCATCGATTTAAATTTTATTTGGGTGTTTTCAGAATTTTTGGTCTCACTGTAGAAGAATTTTATTGTTTTCAAACTATATGTCCCAAAGTTTTCGTCTCTAAAGTTTATTGATATACTTATACGTAATCTTCGACCAGAAGTACCTAAAGTTTTTAGATTTTTGGTGAATTATCTAAAGTTCTTTGTTCTTTTTTTTGGGGAAACTTCCCCACTGAAGGGGTAGTTACGTCGGTTTAATATGGAATTCTACATTGACCAATATCATGAATAATAATAGTCTTCTTAGTTGGAAACTTAATTAAGACAAAATCTTCACAAACGATTTGTTGTTCACTACTCCCATGGAGTTTTTCTAATTCGTTACTGGAGTAGTCACTATGAATAGACATTTCTGAAACTTCATCTCTTCTTCAACTTACTGACTGCACTCTCTTCTGTCTTTTTTTCTTTGAAGGAGAGAACAAGTCGCTTTTTACTTTCTTGTACGTAATATAAGGAAGTATTGTGATGACGAAAAAAGTACCAGATGATGCATTAACGTTTTTGCTAGACTTGTGTAAATATCACCTTTCTCGAAGTAAATATCATGTATATAATACCTCAATTCACAAAATATTTATGTCCGTATATTTTAATACTCAATGTTTGAATATTCCGTTAAATCTTTGTTGACATACTGCGAATAATTTTTCAGTAAATGTAAAGTTAATTTCAATATATGAATTATGCTTTTGTATATACGAAATACTTTATGATCTTCTTGTAAATATATGTATTAAATTTGTGTAATTGAATTTCTGTTTTATATCTAAATAAAAAGATTGACATAGTAAGTTTTCGTTTACTCTTAATGCTAGGAGGTAATATAAAATGAATATTAAAGTATTAAACATGCTAAAACATACCGAACCAGAGTTTTCTTCTCCGTAAACCGGCTACCCGTATTTGAGCATTACTGTTGATAAAATTCACATTCACTACAGTTTTAAAAACCAACCGAGTTATTTAGAGTGGCTAATTGTAAACCGTTTCCTAAAACAGCTGAACGTACCCTTCTCTCCTCTTTGACACTATGTAGAAGTAAATAAAGTGTATTGCAGAGCGCGTAACTAACTATGATTACCTTGTATATCCATACATTGAACAGCGTCCTAGCTTATTAACATATTACTTATATAAAGATACATTTTTACTGATAAAATATACCAGAATTATATATCCGCAGTTACATACGAATTCACATTTACATTCAGACATTTTGTATATTTATATATTTATATCTCGCTAAGAAATGGAAACTCTTCGTGTTCTGTCCCAACTGTAGAAAAAAGTTTCTTTAAAAATTTACATATGTATCTGAATGTTGGAACAAACTTAAACCTCAAGGGCCAATCCAGGACTCTAAATTGCACATTTTATGTGAACGAAATTGGCTGAATGAAGGCGAATATTTTCTGAAATATTCGACGCCGAGGAAAGAAGAAAAAGTATAAATTATATTTCTGAACGTAGCAATAGAAGCAAAACAAAACATGCATATATTTAAGCAAGACAAATAATATTTGTGGGATTAAATTTACAAATTCTATTTTAAGAGCTTATTGTTATAATAATAAAATATTATTAAGGAAGAGTAACTGCAATAGTGAAATACAGTACTTGGTCATTAAATTAGTTAGTTAACGGCAAATTTTCTAATCTTAATGGGGGTTTCACGTGATCGGCGATGCCACAAAATTGTCAATTTCCACGCAAAATGTCGAATATGAAAAATTCACTATTACCCCCTTATTATAAATGATATAAGCGCACAGAAAATGTGGCATTACCACCAAAAGAATATCTTTTAAGTTTCAAAAACGAGTCGGTCTTGTGCCATTGTAAATTTAAGGTCGCCTGTGAAGTTAAGCGTCGAAAAATTAGCACTTTTGCTACATTAATAAATTAACCATGCCCCACGCAACCAAACAATGCCTTATCTGTAAACTACCCTCGATGTCTGTTGGTAAATATTGAAGCTCCAACTACCACTACCCACTGAAAAAGAGTGTGGGTCATACACTAAAAGTCAATGGTGTTAAGGGCGGTCTAGTAAATATTAACATTCAAAGTGTTAAACTTTACAGAAAGGCAAGTAAACAAATAAGAACCATAGTAATAACAATTTATTAAAAAATGTAATGCAAAGAAGGTTTAGGAAAGAATTGGTTTATTCTAAGGAAAGTGTAATGACAGTGCAATGTGACCACCGCCTTGTGCAATGCTTAACTCAATCTTCCATCGGAGCACTTTAACCAGTTGTGGTTCTTCATATTGTTTTTCAACTCATGAAATGGTACATGAATCTTATGGATGAATTAGTCCCTATTATTAGGCTTTTCCGTTGAAAACCTGAATTGTCTTCACATGTCCCCACACGAAAAAATCTTGTGGGTTGAGATCCGTAGATCACCGTGGCCAAGCAATGGGACCACCACGACCTATCCATCAATTCGATGGATACGTCGTGGTGGTGGATACTGAGGAAATTAGTGACACCTCCTCCATAATGGGCCTGAGTACCGTCATGTAAGAACAACATCGTTCTTCTGATTTCAAGAGGAATGACCTTAAGTAGTAGAGTTAGATGTTTTCCAAAAATGTCTGGTACATTTCGCTGTTCAAATTTCCGTCGAAGATATGTGCTTCGATAACTTCATTATTAATTATTCCAGCCCAAACGAAGAATCTTCTCTGGAAATGGGTTTCTCGAACAGCATGAGGGTTTTCTATTGCTTACACATGTTCGTTGTGGAAATTGTCGATTCCATCTCTTGTAAATTTAGCTTCGTCACAGAAAAGGGGTGCTTGAAAGAGTATACAGATGATTGTTCCACCATTCACAAAGACTAACTCTTTTTGGAAGATCCGTGGGCAGAAGTTCTTGTACCGGTTGGTAACGATAGGGATGCAGTCCATTTTCTTGCAAAGTGTCTTGCACAGCCGTCCTAGTTTGTCCAGTAAGTACAAAAATTTGTTACAATTTAATTTACGTTGCTAACGCATAATATCTTGTACACATTATTTTGAGGAATTCTGTATATGTATTGCATAGCACGTAACAGTTAGTGTTGCGGTTGTATCTTGTATCGTTTATTGGTTAGCACTTTTATTTTTCAAATTTATTTGAATCATTTCCTTATTTAGGAGAACGTTTATTTAGTTCCTTTATTTTCAAGTTACATGTGGTAGAATATATGTATTGATTGATTTATCGATTTATTCGGATTTGAGTATATTACCGACATCTATAGGGTAGATAGTAAGTGCCGAAATTTCGAAGAGCGCTGTTTCTTACCCGCAGCGGTAGCCGCTGTTTAACAGCTATAGATGGCGCGTGCCTATTTATATGTAAATTCTGGCCGGAATTCTTGTTATTTTACTTCTAGTTAGTTATTTTAAGCGTTGTTTGGGGATTTATAATTTATATTATAATTATTCCGCTTGAGATTATCGTTAATTAAGCCAAATATGTGTTAGTAAATTGTCTGTAGTTCGTTTTACCTTCAGAGGGCGCTTTTTCACGTCTAATCTTTGATGAAAAGCTCGTAAGAGGATGTCTTTTTTTTCTAACTGGAAGTTCTTTCGCTGCTGTAAGTACATTTATTGATGGGATTTTATTGATCCTAATTGTGTTATTTTCTTCCTGTCCCGTCTTTTAGTTTGCGTTTATTGTATGGTGAATTTTGATAAGCAGGCCGTTTCATGTATGGAAATTTCAAAGACACGTGCATTTTTTTTTTTTGGTATTGAACACTGTGTCAGCCATTTCTAATTTTGGAAGAAGGCATGTGCAGATACTTGTATTTTAATTATCTGGGAAGATACTCTGACGTTCCGATGATATTTTAATGGAAGATTTTTAACTACTGCCCTCCGGACGTTAATCCGCAGCCCTGCACATCGCGAGAAATCCTTTGAGGTTGTAACTATTGAGGAAACTCGTGTCGAGTTTGTGTGTTGAACTGTGTGGACAGATGCAGGTATTTGTGATCTAGTTTTATGTTTTCTAAATGTACCTCGTGTGCCTAGAACATTACCGATTAAATTACTTAGGCACAGCCACTTGTGTGTTGCCTGGAGTAGTTACCCGAAGCACATTGGAGAGTTCAGCTACTGTTTTCATTGTCAAATCATAATTTCTATTATCATAAATTAACAATTTTAATTTTATGGCACTTAAGCCTCTGCTCAATTTCAAATCAGTCATATAACGATCAATTTTAGAGATAATTTTAATCTCCCTGTGGAGATTACGAGAAATTTTTGCTCGATTTACTGTAATTTTTTTTTAAAAATATTTTTAATTCATTGAGATTTATTGAGATACTTTAATTTCCACACCTGGAGCATTGTTTGTAATTTGTAAACCTGTGAAATTTAATAATTTTGGTCTGTGTTATCGGCCAAAAGGTATTTTTGTTGAACGATTTGTAATCGTGATGTACTAAATAAGGTTATACGTTTTGTTAAGCGAGGATATCTGAGCTGCTACCAATACCATCTAGAATATAGAGTTTGGCCGTCATTCAGCTTGACGTTTTGCCCTCGATATACAGGTTGTTTCATATTCTTAATTTTTTTATGTTGCAATTTAGAAACCAAACTTCTCGACAACCAAAGTTTTAGCAATAATAGTGATTTCATATTTATTTAGCCTCAATTAACATAATTTTCCTGAACTAATTAAGTCAAGCCTTTGTAATTTTATCTTACCTTTGAATTTTATGTTTTTTTTTTGTTATAAATTTGGATTTTTGTTTGTTATTCAAACACAATGTTTTATCTGATGTTACATTTGGTTAAGTGTAACGTATTTCATTAGACTTGGAAGTCATTTTATTAATTTTGGGTTATTATATTTCATAGAGTGTAGCTGTTTAATAAATTTTGGTATTTAGATTTCATAATTTTGTAGTTGCTTTATATTCTTAGGAACTATTTTACAATTTTGGCTGTTATATACATAATTTCGGGTGACTCACTTCTTGGGAATTTGGGAATGTCTTAATAAACTTGTTATTAAATTTGATTGTGTGTGTGTTTGGTTTTGCCAATCATTTTACCTGGGGTTTAAATATTGAACTTTGTCCGGAGTTTAACGTATCAGGTTGGTAGACAGTAGATTACTACGGATTGGCGCCCTGACATCTTATAACCTTCGACTTGTACAGTGATTCGAACCTGCGCTCGCGACTGTAACTGTTTGATCATATTCAACACCGACCCTTGGGAAGAGTGAAAGGTAAGACCATAAGTGTCGTATAAGCTGGCAATAGATAAAGAGACAAGCATCTCTTAAGATATTTTGATTTGGTCTCTGATAATTTTTGAATAGCAGGTTAGTATCGTAGTGGCGTCATACTTTCTGCCCCCTTGTATTTTAGAACAAGAAGGTAGCAAATTCTTCTCCCACTAACAATCATCAATCATTTTCAACAACCTCAGGCACTTCTGCAGCATTGTTTCTTCGCATAAGTTCCCTTTCACAAGTTGATCGAAGGCATGTGAAGATTCTACTGAACGTTTACTTGTTTGGAAGACGGCGGTTTGTGTATCGTCGTCCTGAGAGGGTGATATTACCGTTGTAATACCTATACACGAAAATCATGACCGCGTATGCGTATTCTTCATTTGAATAAATTACACACATGATTTTAACACAAACGACAATAGCAAATTACCAATCAATGATGACAATTAAGGAACTGACAATCAAAACTTTTTTTTGGATCTATCCATATGACCTGCCAACTTTAAAATCCAATATTTCAAGAACCAACAAAAAATGAATAGAGCAGCTTTAATAATTGCACTGTCATTACGCTTTATAAACCACATTTTTCCCTATACCTTCTAGTAATTTACTTCATCTTCAAACAACGATATTTCAGGAACAGTCAATAGAATCATTTTGCTTAGAGTTAGTCATTGAATGTATATAGAAAGTATCTTGGATACATCGGCGGCCACCTGTATATAGACATGGATACATGTATTCTACAAAAACATGGAACAATGTAATTTCCGAAAGCCATTGAGCAACCTAAATTAAACTTGAAAATAATATAAATCCACAGTATTCTAATTTGAAAGTGTCGAAAGATTGCTTCACTCGTTCCGTAGACGACCACTTGATTCAAAACGAAATCGAACCCCAGCCGAAAGAAAATCCTCCTTCCCCCGAATCATCCGTTCCGAGAGCCCTTCTACATTTTGTACTTCCACTCAAGCGCCCGACGAGTCGAGCATTTGGTCGCGTGCACCAACGATAAGATAAATAATATAATAAATATAATTATCTAGAAGCTGGGCGACACTGGTGCCTCTCTTTTTCCCTGCACAGCCCGAGCAGGCACTCGTCTCAAATCCAGCTCTCGCCCGTCCGTCTCCGCCCCCCCGCCTCCACACGGTCGGCCCCAAATTACATTATTTCATGTGCACCAAATTTAATTTACAGTTGCGCCGGGGACAATATTTGGAGGAGAGAGAGCTAATATCGGATTATATTAATCTGAGAGAATCATTTTAAATTCGAGTGGATTTCAGTTCGTTATTAATTTAGTTTCCGAAGACGAAGAGCTGCTACTGTTGCACGAATAAAAGAAGAGAAGTTACGATGATGATGAACCGAGGACGGTAGGTACTACAGATCTGCGACATTAATAAGAAATAAGAATAGACAGAACTAGACTTATATTTACGTTAAAGTAGTAGCAAATTGTATTAAGAAGTATCAGTTAAATAGGAAGTTTTAGTAAACAAAGCAATTTGCGTTTATCGCTTTTAGAATTATGAACTTTTAAAATAACAGATCGCAGAGGATTGTCGTTTCAATTTCTTACATTTATTTCTATAGCCCAAAAATATTCGCTTCTCAGGACATGCAGCAGTAACACACAACGATATCGGCAGTCTTGCCATGAATATTAATGAGAATGTAAGTTATTCATAAACTACATGCAAATATGCGCATTTCATTGTTTACTGATTATATTAATTTTTTCAATGGCGCTTTTACTTTCTTATTCGTAGTATAAGGAAGTATAGAGATGATTAAAATTTTCGGCCTCGAGATTTTTGCAGATGTCCACGTTTTGAAGTCCCCTGATACCAAAAATGGTTTTTAAAAAACTTCTCTCTCTCTCTCTCTACACTCTAAAAAGTGTTTTTGTTAAATTACAATGAAAATCATTGGCAACTCCATGACCAATTATAATCATTATAAGAAAACATGTGAATGTAGTTCTACAAGTACTCGTACATCAATTAATATTACTTGTTCAGCTCGAAAAGATACAGCAAGGTAATGTAGTGTTGCAAGGCATGATTGTAAATTTCAATTTTTAACAATAAAATTTACAATCGTGTAATGTAAAATCACAGCACCTCTATGTAAGTAAACAACGACTCGATGTAAATCTACGTACACTAACTGTGAATGTACATTCAATTATTGGGGCAACGTAGATTTTTACCGGCATACTTATTTTTTAGTTTTTGCATGCATTCGCGAGGCACTGTAGAATCTTGTCCACATATCACTTTTTAAAAATACTTTTCATTTAGATATTGCCATATAATTTATAGAAGATATGTTCCCTTGATTGCCGCTCCACTACTGTAATAAAAAAAATTTAAAAAACGGTGTTTATTATTAGAAAGATTATAGTAACAATAGATATTGCAAGGTGAACATGAAAAACAAAAAGAAAATGAAGAAAAACAAAAACTGAACCAATAAACTTCTCAAGAAAAACAAAAAAATTAACTTGTAATCATTGTTTCAGTATTTCAACAACTAATATTTCTCAACTTATTGAGTAAGGTTACAATTTTAGTAAGGCTTCTTTTGTTGCCATTCGTCCCCTGATCTGGGTTAATTTTCAAAAAATACATTTGAATGAACTCAAGTACATGGCAAGGGTACTTCATATTGCAATTGTAATAAAATACGAAGAGAGCTTATAAGGAGGCAACTAAGTCTTCAGAATTTAACACCTTCCGTTTTATTTATGTAGACATGGTATCCTGCAACATTTTCAGTAACTAAAAAGAAAAATATTAAAAAAAAGGATGTTTTAACTTGTTAGCATTATCATCATTAATAATAATAGCGAATTTACATTACTAGTGATGAAAACACACTAAATGTTATAAAAGTTCTATGAGATAAAGCAATCTTACATTACTTTTAAAACTAAAATTACATGCGAACTGTGATTTTACAGATAAATTGCAATTTCACATTAAACTTCAGGGGATCCTACATTACATGGATTAATTACATTTTAATTACTGGAAAATTTACAGTTAGAATAAGTGTATTTTTCAGTCGATTTTTTACAGTGTATGTATGTGTGTTGTGTGACCACGATAGCGGTCAAACCGCTATAGGTATCAATTCCAAATTTCATATTTACGAGTAAAATCGACAGACCGGAAGTAGTAGTTTACTTCAGTGAAAAAATCGAATTTTGCCAATATTTCGTCAACTACTAAGTTTAAACAAATTTATAAAGAATTCATATGTATATTTTATTATGAAAGTTTTTCGAAATTGATACCGGAAGTAGGTTTTTACTCTTATCAAAAATCAGATTTTTGCAAATATTTCGCAAGTCATGCTTTTTAGACAGGTACGCTACGAATTTAAAAGTATTTATAACTTAATTTTCAATATTTTTTGTATAAAAAAAAATTTCAAAATTCGGACAGGAAGTATCACTTTTACTCTTATCGAATAGCGATTTTTTGCCAATATGTCGTAAATTATGCATTCTATAAATATTTGTCAACAGTACAAAAGTATTTAGAGTTGGTTTTGAAATATATTTTGTGTAAATGAAATTTCAAAATTCGGACCGGAAGTAATACTTTTACTCTTAGCGAGTAGCACTTTCTTTCGAATATCTCGTAAAGTATGCATTCTACAAAGATTTATTAAGAGAATAGAAGTACTTTTAATAGGATTTTGAATAATTTTTATATAAAATTCTTTTAAAACTCTATAGTTTCAAACGCTCATACGTATAAGAAAGTGTGGTGGCCACACCTCATTTTTTTCATATATAGTTATCGTTTTCCTCATTTAAACATATTTATATTTGTTGCGGAAGACTGATTAGAATATAGCAATATTTTCATTTGATAATACAAATAAGAAAGTTTTTTTCTGTTAACATGAAACTGAAAACGCTTCGATGAAAACTAGACGTAACATCCACGATATCGATAGATTCTATAGCGTCAATATCAAACCAAGGAATAGACATGAATATCGCAAATGTCAGTGAAAAAGAAAAATTATCAGAAGCAAATATACTTTAAAATTACATCTACTTTTAATTATAGTATTGAAGTACCATCTCAGCTTAGTTTACCTGTTGGTAGAATTATTAAACTTTCAAAAACGTCCACACTGTTTCTCTTATAATGAATATTTACAGGGAAAAAGAAAAAACACATACATGTAAAGAAGGGAAGGAGGTCATGTCAAAAGTTGTTGATAAGTCAAAATTTGTAAAATATAATACACCAAAAGGACCAAATTTCGAATTTATAGTTTATTATAAATACAGTGAGCCATGTATTAAAATTGCAGAAAAAAATATGACGACACTCTCCGATATCTAATATATAAAATCTCGTGTCACAGTGTTTGTCACAAAACTCCTCCGAAACGGCTTGACCGATTCTTACGAAATTTTGTGTTTAAATTCAGCAGGTCTGAGAATAGGACGTAAACTATTCTTCATACCCCTAAGTGATAACGGTAGTCCACCCCAAAAATTTTTTGTTTGGTTTTTGGAGAAAATTTTGTATTTTTTTTTTATGATTCGGCATTAAAAAATACATACAACCCTAAATTTTCACCCTTCCACCACCAACCCCTATTTTTTTTATAGCGATATTAGTTCTACTCTCGGCGGTCGATAATTGATCAGTTACCACTCGATCAGTTATTCCCGCCAGGCGTCTACCGGTGTCACTTCTCACCCCATAAATAGCACAGAGTAGGGATGAAAACGAAGCCGGTCTCCTGTCTTTCTCACACAATAAGCGTTCTCTCACTCACTAAAGTTTAGGGCCTAAACCGTTTTCGGCCATTATTATTGATTGTGCGTCGATCGTAGCAGTGATGCTTATACTTATCATTTTACTTTCTCAGTGCAACTCTCATATTAAGTACGAAAACGATGGTAAACCATGCAGTTTGTTTGTGTTGGCTAAAGATGGACTCACTAAAAATATCGTACACTCCATTGCACTAAGAGACTGATAAAGTTTTTTTTTAATTGTCATTATTTGTGATAGAGATGTAATTAGAAATTTATTAGTTAAGATCATAGAAGTACAATGAATTCAAAAAAAATGAAAGTTTGGTGTTTTGTTATTTTTATAGGCCGTCATTGTTCACAGCGCTCCATTCCTCTTTCAGTCATATACCACATCTCCACACACTTACAATAAGTTACTTATTTTTTATTAGACTACCAAAATATTCACTAGAAATAATTTATATGGCAAAACAACGTTTGCCGGGTCAGCTAGTATTATATATAAGGTGTTTGGAGCATTGGCAAATTAATATATTGCACATATAGGAACTGTTACAGCATGGCTACAGGCGGCGGCCTTATTGATTTCAAATTGACAGCATCTTGGACAAATCTCTTAACTGTCAGTCTAACCTGAAAACGAAAAATAACTTCCATATTTACTTTACAGTTTACAATATGTATCATGACTGTTAAGTATCAGTTTCTCATATAATGGAAAATGTTGACGTGGGGATCATTTTTGCTGAATTAAACCATAAATGATGCAAGCTTACAAATTTCTATTCTAATATTTTGCTTTTAATTATTGTAGGCGTGTGTCTGTATTTTTCCAGAAAATCGTATAACTCGACCCGGCCTACTATATGCATTTATTTACCTATAAGTGGAGGGAATTGGTAATCGCAAGAGCGCGGGTGCGGGCGTTAAAAAAAAGCACTCATGTGCAATAAATTTCGCTTATAAATTAGAAGCGATAGGACACTGGCAGCCTCCATACTCACTCCAATGCTACATTTTCGTCCATAACTCACTGTTACATATCAATACGGAAAAGGCTTTTCGGGGTAATAAAAATTCCCGAACGTCAAATTATCGTCAATAAAAAATAATAACTAAGTGTAATGTGTCCATTGAGCACTTATATTCCGGACTCATACTACCCGGAGTAACCCCCCGGACGATCACCGCCAACGCCATCCAGAGCACAGAGGTGGCGTTCGAATTATCGTACATTCCGCCGACATAACTTTTAATGTCATAAATATGGAGGAGGCAGACAACTAAAAAGGCATATAATGTAGACTGTCAGGTCTTTTTTCCTCTCTATTTGTATATATGCGCCCTATATGCATATGGATAGAAAATACGCTCAGAGCATATCGTCCGGTAGGCACCAATAGGAAACAAACAGATATTACCGGAAATGATGAACGTTGCACTCGGGTAGAGAGGACATTTGATTGACCGGAATGCGCCAGATGTCATAGTATGGAAAAATTAATGAAAAACGCTCTGATTTAGATTTTGCTGTAAGTGAAAATGATAAATCTCAGAAAAAAAAATATCTGCACAATTCACATACTTATTTAAAACTTCCCTGAAGAAATGGAGTTTTAATTAATTTTGCTAGGTCAGCTCTGCATAAATTATGGTTTATTAGAAGCCAGAGATGAATTTTTAAATGGCCAGGCAGACCATTTAATCGTAAAGAAAGCAAGAAAAAAATTAAAGAAACTATTGACGGAGGTAATGACTAGAGAACGGATACGTGCGGCTGATGATTCATCGTCCATGGGCGCACTATTGAAATTTGGTATTTTTAAAGAGATTTTAATTATATTTATATCATTGGATAACAAGTGGGTGGTGATGTATAAAATACAAAATACGTTATTATTTGTTCATTTTGTAGTTCAAATCGAGCAAAGGAGTAATATTTAGGTACTAGCAATACTTTCTCAAGGTTCTCTTCTGTAAGATTTGTTTTCTTTGAATTAAGTACATCCTTGTAGATAGAAAACGTCCTTTCTACTGTTACGCTTATTTTTTCGTTTTGCTATGTTTCGTATTTCTTATGCTTATCGCACTGTTTGATATTCTAAATCGCAACTTTACGAGCGTGCCTGGTATATATCTCTGGCGAACTAATATGACATGCTTATATCTATTGTGTAAATTCACTTCTGTTTCTTACGTTAAATTTATTGAAATCTAATTTTTGGGACATTCACACGATAAGTTAGTTTCTTGTGTGGGTGTACTTAGATCTACGTTTAAAATAACTATTTTCTGAGACAATTTATATTGCCGTTCTGACCTACCTGCATTGTGTACGTAGTTATAATTATTTTTCAGTTTATTCTAACCTACCTTTGTTTAAGTTTTGTCTACACTTGCTTAATTATGCCTTCCGTTCTCTTCGAAATGTATCCAATATGTGGCATTTATGGGATTATTTGTAGTTGATGTTGCTTTAAATTCCTCGAGACAACAGTCAGGCTTTGTAGTGTTTGCTGTCGCCTCGTATTCATACGCCTTCCTAAACACACACACATGTTTCGTCCGATTGATGTTTTTCTATCGTAAATATCTACCTAAAACGTTATAGATATTAAATAAGGAAATCTTGTAGAATAATGGGCATACTATTAATTGTTATAATTTGTTTTGTTTGCTGCAGCCCTCGACATTCCTGCGACGGCAATGTAAACACTTGTTGATATCTCTTAGAGGTTACCGAGGTTAGGTCTTCGTTGTTTACCCTGTAATACATGGTTAGGTCGGTTTTATCAACCGCCTTATCGAAGCGTTTTAATAGCTTGTAATTCTTGTATAATTACCTGCAAGATTCGGTCTTATTTCCGTAATAAATTTTGGCTATAACATAGGTTTGTTTTGATTGCCACCATTCGCTGTCGTTGGCATGATCTTGGTGTGATGTCAAACAGGTGACCAACCTTAAGCGCGAACTTTTCCTGCGTGTTGACTAGCGTTTTCAATCTTCCGTACATTGTAGGTGTGTTTTAATAAATTTTACCATCACCTTAAGTTCCGAGGATGTTTGTGTTTAATTATATAGGTCACGTTATTGACTCTCTCTTTTGTAATTAAGTTTTGTGTTCGTTACTTTTATTTGAACTTTTCCCGCTTTCTATTCCGAGCCATTTCCGTGTTACGTCATATTTTGGGCGTGCGTGATTGGCTGTAGCGCATTATCCAGGGAAACACGTTCTCGTTTCACTTTCCAAGTCCATCTTGTCTAAGAACAACAGTACAGAACGCTTATTTTCTTTTAGTAATTTTATTACTATGTCTAGTAGATATTACGCTTAGGCGGCTCTGAAGAAATAAGTAGTGAGTGTCGATACCTTAGTATAGGTGAATTATCGTAAATTTTATCGTATTACCGCTTCCGAATTTGCGATCTACCACGTGTTGGATTTTTGAATTTAAATTTTGCACTTTCGTGTGACTTGTGAGACGGTTTCGCGGATCTCCAATAAATTTGGGGTAAGTGGGGTAAATTTTGTGTTAATTTTCGGGGTTTTATCTCTGTTTTTTTTCTTTTCTAATTTAATAGGATTTTTTTTGTACGGGGCTAAGCCTTCAGTAGAAGTACGCTGTCATGGCCGCCGCACATTTCCGTTAAATGAATAAAGTGACTACCATCGTCGCTCTAATAGTTGTACCTTCACATCCATCTCAGTGGCTTTTGGGTAGAATTTCTCCGTCCAGCTAGGGAGACTACTCCGCATCGTGCCAGATAAGTACAACTACGTACATAATTTACGTCGTGCTCTCGACTAATTTGTCGATATTTTTGTGCCAGTGATCTGGACATTTTACCTTACTTTTGTTTGATCTAAGACTATTTGGGTGGTTATAAGATACCTAATGCACCACTTAATCAATTGCGAGGTCACGTGTAATCCTATTTAAATTACTGTTTAAAATTGCAAATTGTTATTGCTGTATACAGAGTGACCCTAAGTAAGAGTTGATTAGGGCTCTCGTTGATGTGTTGAATTTTTATTTTAATAAAAACTCTAGAAAATTCATTACCGTTAAAACTTTGACTTTCATGAATGTTTTTTTTTAAATTTCTGAGCTATTTAAAATTATTTATGCAATTGTAAATTCTATACCGTAAGCTCAGTAGATTCTTTTGTGTTAAATACTAAATTTTCCTTTGTTTTTTTTTTGCAAAGCGTCATTTAATAACTTAACATTTGTAAACAAGTTACTTTAATTAATTCTTAATTTTGATTTTGTAATCAAAACCATGATTTTGTAAATTTAACGTTTTTCCCTTCTCTTAATTATTTTTTTTTAAGTCTTAAGTGCTAATCTTAAATCAACTTTCTTTATAATTGTGTAACATATAACACATATCATAGAACATCGCCGTTGGTGGCACTTGTATAATATCATTTGTAGAATAGCCTGTGAGGCGACGAAACGTTTCTGCTGCCGACCATCCAATGCCGATGCGCAGAGGTTATGTCAAATATATAGTTAAGATTCACTTACAAATTTAAACTTGTTTAACATTTTCAAAAGTTTCAAACTGTCTTGTGTTAATACCTTCAACATCTTTAAAAAAAAAACAAATTAATATATATCATTCTACATATCGTAATCTCTCTTTTATTTTACCTCAACATATCTTGTTTTTCTTTATTATTATTGTGACAAGCATTTGAATAAGGTTTGGTGCAGCCGACCTATACAGGCTGATCCGTAGGAATCCGTCTTTTAATTTGAGATTTCGATTTTCCAAATATGTTATTAGTTTAGACATATTTTAAAGTGTTCCTGAACGAAAACTGTTTTTTTAAATTTGGGATTTGTGTTAGTTCCTTGCACTCAGAAATACTGTAACGAAATTTTGTAAACTATCGAAATTCTCTGCATAAAAATTAGTACCTTCCAACCATGTTCCCCATCTAGTTATTACTGGCGAGGGAGGCAGTGCAAAGATGGAAGTTTTTCCCTGGAAAGTGCTACTCTCAATGGTGATTTTCTAAAAACTTTTAAAATCAGATACAAGTCTATCAACTTCCGGATAGGTGTCTCTGATATATTCACAGATTCTGTGGGGAGCATGTGCTACACAAATAATATGCAGCATATAAGGATAGGTTTCCTTTAATAGTCTGCCTGTTTTTAACATACATGCGGCACTTTCACTAACAAATAATTTCTCCTTGTACCTGTCGTCCGAATGAAGCATTTTGTGCAAATTCTCGTCAATGGTTTTAGCAACTATTGCCGCATCAACTGTATTTATAACTTTAGATGCTATTACATATGCGTTATATGGAATAGTTGAATATATACACCAGCTACAACATTTACTACACAGCGTCCTAATATATCGACAGTTTCGTCGGCACTTATCTATAGGTTCTGATTGGAAAGATGTCTTCTAATGTATTCTACTGCTTTCGTGAAGCACTTAGAAACATAATATTTGCCTAAGGTGGATTTATCAGGAACATTTCGACCAGCATATTTTTGGAGAAATGTTTTCATAGTGAAGTTGTCAAGTTTATTTAATGAGATATTAGCCGCCAAAGAAGTTTCACAGAGTCTTCGTTAAAATTGACAGCTTCCAACTGATCCAATTTTTGTGTATGTTTTAGCAGTGCTATGTGACGGTTTACGCGCGATTTTTTGGAATTCTGTAAGGATATTTTACAGACTTTGCAATAAATTTCGTAATCACTGACCATGGATATACAATCAGTATGACCCTTAATCCAACTCGCCATTGTTTCACGATGCCATTCTCGAGTTTCTTCCATATCACAATAACATAAACAATGTTCTGGATCTAAATAAATGATAACTAAAAATGAAAGCGTATGTTATTGAAACTTAACGAAATCCAGTGCACACGTACGTCAAGATAATTGGGAGAAGTAGATTCAATGAAACGGTATTAAACAGGAACTATTACAAAAATTAGGAAGTATGTAATTAACAGTCAAAACAATGAAAAAACGAAACTAACTCTCCGTACTTTATTTATCTTCCAAAATATAAGATAAATAGAATAGATTTTAAAAATTCCTCACGCTTCTACCTACGCCGAAGAAAGGAATTTAACAGTAAAATCGACTTTTTTGCTACCCGTTTTCTCGACGAAAACAGATGTTGCAGTTCACCATATGAATAGTGCTATTCAATAACTGCGTGATGTTATACATTATTTCTTTTGTCCGTTGTAATTTCGGCCTAATACGTCAGGTGCATAATAATGACTTAATAAAGAATGTCCTTAAAAAAAGCTAAAGCTGAAAAAAAATAAAAGTAATCAAATCACCTTATCACGACAATGTAAAAAGCCAAGTGATAAGCTTCACAGAAAGATAAGATATTGAAGTGCGACTATGCATGTAGAATAACTGTGGAAGCAATATAAAAAAAATGGGAAACCTGAAAAATTGTGCCGAATTTGAAGTACGAACATAAAGTAGAATTCCCAAATTACAGAGGAATAACCTTATTTAGTATTTCCTTAAAAATATGCGAATGTATAATACTGAAAAAACTTCAAAGTTTCATAGATACATCGTTGGAAGATGTACCAATATTGTTGGTTGCTTAGTAGCTCTGTGTCAAAATGGCAGGTATTATAACAATGTCATCCGCGAATTTGGAAAAGCATTTTCTCCTCCACTATATCTCTTGCTATTGCTTGTTCCATAATAATGTTCTTATTTTTTGTTGTTGATAAACTAATTTAGTAGTTTGCCCTAAGTGAAATTATTCTGTTACCACATAGTAGATTTTGCAGTATGAAAATATAAATTGTTATTCAATAAATATGATTCCCTAAATAAAATCAGTGAATAAGATAATATACTGAATCTGCAAGCTAAGCTATTTAAAATTCGTTTCATACAATTTTAAATTCCATTTATAGTTTGCCCATTAATTTTTCCTTTACAACACAAATAGTCACATCATAAGTAACCCAGCGGATACGTTATGAATACAAATCGTTATTATTGTTTTAGAATGGCCGTTGTGTTACTGTTACTGTTTGGTTGCGTTGTTGTTGTTGTATTATCGACCAATTATTTATTAACCGGCCGCGTGTGTGACACCAGTAATTATAAAATTTTGATAATGTATTCAACTCACATTACATGCGCCATTAGGTGTGTAAATATTTTGCTTGTAATTGATAATTATAAATTTAATTATATTCGTATAATTTATCACCTGTTATTTACTATTTCGCAAAAATCGACAGGAGCTGTTCGTGATTAATATTGATTTATGTCCCATTGAAAGGTATATTATGTGCGGTGCATATATTATCATTACCGCCGCTATTTTAGAATGCTAATACTAAATTGAATCGTGATGAGATACAATAGGTAATTTTTGTGTAAAGTACAGAAATTGTTACCGGAAGAGAATATTAATCGATGTACCTGCACAAATTGAAGAAAAATAAAAATTTAATAAACAACTTTTTTTGTCTATAATTTGTAAATATCGTTAGGTTACCAATTAAAATTCTTTCTTAATACACATTCGTCATTCTTAAATGATCATGGTAATATATTAGTCTTTGTTAGCACTTTAATAATAACAATTTTTGTTAAATCAAATCGTTCGAAATATTTTATTTTTTGTTTTCTTTGTTTTAAGAAATAATAATAATAATAATAACATGCTTTATTTCAAGATACACAACATATTTACTTATAATGAGGCTTTGGTGTAGAACAAAACAAATACCTTAACGTTTCGATAAATTTAATTATTTGTCTTCTTCAGAAGTTCTATAAATATAATAATAATATTATAATTTTCAATAATCAAAATCAAAATCATAAATTTACAAATCTAATTAAAAGATTTAAACATTCTTTACTTCATCTTTTAATTAACTAAGAAAAGAATATCATCCCAAATTTCAATAATTGTAATGTAAAAGGAAGTATTTATGAACAAATTATATGTAAAAATGAATTGAATTTTGAAAAAAATTAAAAGGAAACATTGTAAAAAAATAGCAAATTTTAAACAGAAAACGAAAAGAATACTACTGTTTAAGTTCCAATAATTGTGATTGGTTAGTTAATTTATCAAACACAGCAATTCCTACAAATATTAAAAAAAATATTAGATTTACTTCCAAAATTTTCTATTCTATATAACAAGAATACAGAAATTCCAATTCCCAATATTATTGCTAATATTGAATCTAATATAGATCATTTAGATGAACATACAAAACTACTATGTTTCAAAAACTTATTAATAAATGGGGAAAAAATCCTTATATCTTCTACAATTTCAAAATCTCTCAAAATACATAATTCGCATCCACTTAAAATTTATGTTTTACCAAAATTACATAAAGAAGATGATGAAGACCTATTGTATCATGCATTCAATATCCTTCTTACAAATTATAAAAATATTACAGGAAAAAATAAATATTATATTAAAAATTCCTTTACTTTTAAAAAATTTATTGATAAAATTGAATTAAACAAATATTTTAGATTAATTTCTTTTGATGTTACGTCAATGTACACATATATTCCTATTCATTTAGCTAAAACCATTATTAAGAAAAATTGGCTTAAATTAAAAGAATTCACGGAATTAGATCTTAATTCCTTCGTAGAAGGTCTAGATATTTCATTAACTTCAACATTTTTCTGATATAAAGATAAGTACTATAAACAAAAATATGGATGTGCTATGGGTGCTCCAATATCAAGTGTTATAGCACATTCAGTAATGTAGATCTTGTTGTAGATCTGACTGTAGATTGTAGTAGATCTTGAAGAAACAATTAATTTTGAAATTCCATTTTATAAGAGATGTGTTGATGATTGTATTCTTGCCATTCCTGGAAACAAAATAGATCAAATTGACAAATTATTTAATAGTTATCATGAAAAATTCAATTTACATAAGAAACAGCAGTTGATAATACAATCAACTTTCTAGATATGACTTTAATAAGAAAAGATAACAAAATTTTAACTGGTTGGTATTCTAAACCCCATTTTTTTTTTTAAGAAAAGGGTTATCATAAATATTACAGGTAGAGCATTCAAGTTAACAAGCCCAAATTTCAGAAAACCAGTTTTAGAAAATATTACTATAGCTGTAACAAATAACAATTAGCCTATAAATTTAATAAAAATTATATTTAAAAAAAGGACTTATAAATTCTACATCCAACAACAATATTGCAATCAAAATGTAAATAATAATCAAATTAAATTCTTACCTATCCCCCTATGTTCCAAAATTATCAGAACAATTAACTAAAATTAGATTTAATATAAAAGTAGCACATAAAAATTTGAATAATTTAAAGTTTATAAATACGAATATTTAATATAAAACTGTGTGGGTTTATTTTAAAAAAAACACACTGTTTATAGTATTCCTTGTAATAATTGTGAAAAAATATATATTGGACAATCAATGCACTATCCAAAATTACTTTTCTTTACTAATATAAACTAACAAGATTTTCCTTTTATAATTACAAAAATCAGTTGATTTATTACTTATTAAGTAAATATAATTTTATTGTATCTAAATTCATAATGACATTGATATTTTATAATTGAAATATATCAATAATTTTTAACTGACATTTACTTTGTACAAATTTTATATTTACAATAATTTCATCATCTATTATATATTATGTAAGATATATAATTAATATTATTGTAATACATACATACTTAAAACACTTTTATATTTATAGAACTTCTGATGAAGACAAAGAATTAAATTTGTCGAAACGTTACGGTATTAGTGTTATTCTACATCAAAGTCTCATAACCAAAAAATTATACCTATACATATTTGTGAAGCTCTAAGAAAATTTCCTTTATACTATTATATTTTGACGTATATATTGACATGGTTTGTTCAACCATGCAATATATTATATTTACTTATATTCGAGTTCTTAAAGGAATGGTATTTATATTGATTTAATGTTTATTCAAAAGGTTTTGTAAGATTAAAATTTGGTTCACTGTGTATAATGGTGGAACGTTAAGGTTTCTTTCTTCTATATAATAATTTTAGAATCTGAAAGGAAGAAATGAAAAAAATATTATTAGTATTGTTAAAAATTATTGTGTATTATGAATTTGTACAAAATTGTTTAATTAACGGTGATACGTCAAGTAAAATATAATAATCTAATTGGATTTGAGTGTAATCAAAGTTGAGTTAAGATTCGCGCTTATATTTGAATAAGCGGAAGTGACATTTAAATTCTGACAGATCATGTTGTGGGTAATAAAAATATGATGGAAAATGGAATGTGATATATTGAAATTAGGTATTTAAAATGGGAAAAGAATTAAATAAGGTGTATTCTATAAATTTAAGTGGATATAAATATTCAAAACAGAATAGGAAAGAATTATATTGAATATTAAAGGTATGTGTTGATTTTTCATTAGAGAATTAAAAAAATATTAGGAGATCGTCAAGGTAATTTTGAAAATAAATAAAGAGAATATTTTTCTTCTTATTTGAGTGCGGGTGTATAATTTTGGTGTTACTTAAATAACATCGGAATTTATACATAATATAATAATTTTGAGTTATTAAAGTCACTAATTATGTTAATATAACATAATTCAAAGCATAAATAAAATTATTTACAATTCCCAACGTTGAGTGGAAGCAAAGGCTAATTATCTATTACTGAAAGAGTTGTTAAATGATTAATATTGAACGACTAAACATATAAGAAGATTTTGGTAATATATAAAAAAAAGCTTACCTCAAATTTATTAAATACGGATCCGAGCCAGTGTGAATACATCATTTTGGATTCTAATTGAAGAAGAAGAGGTTTCAAGAGTGTTTCAGTCCAGAGGATAATGCAAGTTTAATCAGTTGATGAACTATTTGGAGGAGGATTGTTTCTGTAAACCGTTGTCCAGTCCGGAGATCCCGAGGATATTGCAAGTTTAACCATTTGATGAACTATTTGTAGAAGGATTGTTCCTGTGAACCATTGTCCAGTTCAGAGATCCCGAAGATATTGCAAGTTTAACCATTTGATGAACTATTTGGAGAAGGATTGATCCTGTAAACCGTTATCCAGTCTAGAAAGTCTTGAGAGGAGTTTTTCCAGTCCAGAAGTAGTGTTTTTATTTTAAGGTATGTAATGGTACATACCAGTTCGTTTACGAATTGGTAATTTTTTATATTTTTAGAATCTAATTAAGTACATTTCATTATTAATATTTTAAAGAAAAATAAGAATTAAAATCAATGAATATGTTATGGTATTATTAAGTAAATATTAGTCATAAGATAAGTTTAGTATGTGTTTAGTTCTAAGAATTGTGGCGTGAAATAAACGCTACAGTTGTGATAAACATTCGCCGACGTAAAAGAGTGTGTGTGAGAAACTTAAGTGGGAACAACCTAACTATATGGAAAGCGGGGAACCACCGGCGGTTCAACATAAAATGAAAACACGCGCTGGGGACGCAAGAGTCAACAGCTAGACCTAGAGTCGAATGGTTAACTTCAAAGTCGGGAAGGTTTCGACTGGCTGATTTCATGAAGAAATCGTCGAACCCCGACTAGTAAAAGTTTAAGTAATATACAGTAAATGTTATAAAGAAAAAGAAGGAGAACCCACACTCCTATAACTAATTGGATAACAATAATAAGAATTGTTATTGCCAAAATAGTGTTTAAAGTAGCACTTAAAGAATAAATGTGCACGGTGGTAAAAGTTTGATAAAAGAATATATATGTAAGAATATATGTATTGTGCTCCCGTAAGCAGAACAAGGGGATTCGTCACCATAGGATCGTGACCACCCAGCAAATGATTGCGATGAAAACATCGCAATAAAAAGAAGATTCTACGGAAGATAGACATCACGGAAGAGCGAAGAAAGAAACTTTATTATAAGGTATTTTTAAAAGATTATATATTAAAGCTTAAATTGATGTTAATATAATAAAGTTATCAAATAAATATCATCTCCGTTCTAATAAAGAGAATGTAATTTAATCTGTATTAGCAGCATTGTATGTATATAATAATAATACACAAAACGTGTACAAAGCATACGTAGTAGATTCTGGCATCTGTTGTTGATATTTGAGTATACTGAATAATATACAAAAAAGATTTATATCTGTTTAGCATTTATAAAATTATATTCAAATTGCCTTTTACATAAATTTGATCTCTTTTATGTTTGTATGAGATTGTTCGTTATCTGTTAAAATTATATGTGTGATTCATTGATTTTAATATAAGTATTATTTAAAGTTTCAATGGTATTTTTCTTTTTATTAACTTTAAATGATGTTTAGGAACCCTCTTTATTAATCATTTCTGATAAACCCAAACCGCCCTGAGAGAAATTGAGTCATAGTCGCAAATAGGGGGTGTTCCGTTACAGGTACATCAAAATATCTTATCCGAGCACGGCAAGAGACGATAGTAAGTAACATTTGGAAACATCCATAATCTTCAAGTACGAAGGGAGTTGAGACATTCAGGACCATAGTATAAATTCAAGGATATTGGTTCCATCAAGGCAGTATAAATCTACGAGCACGAAAATAACATTCTTTTGACGATTTGATTGAAATACGATACATTTTTGATTCAAGGTTGTATAAAATATTTAAATATTAACATTAATAATTAATTGATAACATTTATTAGACATATTCAACGTAAACCCTATATTATAGTTTAAATATGAAATAATTTAGGGATATCCTAATTAAAAAGTTCGGTTATATTGTAATATATATGAAAGATACCTTATCGAAAGAAAATGTTGAATATATCATCCATTAAAGTTATCGTAGTGAATTGAATATTTATATAAATATTGGAAAGCACATTATTTATTGACTATTCTTAAATAAATTGTCAGGACATAAAAATACTTACCGTTTAATATCATTTTTATGTTAAAACTAATTTCTTCATAAACAGGATTATTATCGTAGTTAAACAATTTTTATTAAGCATATGCTTCTATTGTGTTATTAAATCAATTAATTTTACTCATGGTATCTCTAGGTAAATCAATATACACTTATTAATTGGGATTGTTTTTCCTTCATTGATGGTATTATGCATTTATATACGTAACTAGAATAGAAATATTTAGAGGTTAAATATTCATACTGAAAAAAAATACTATTATAAATTTTCATTCGAACCGATATAGGTTACAAGAGAATAGAAATACTTACCTATTTAAGTGAAACAATAATATATTCTACAAAACCCAGATACATCGGACTTTTATTACACATCCTGAGAAATAAAGAAGTCATACATAATAGATTTTATAAATTAGGTTAAAAATCATTGACATTGATTTTTAATAGCCCCACCTCTACAATAAACTAGTGTAGTCAAATATAGTACTACCAGTTTAATAAACTAAGAAAATAGTGAAATTATTAATATTTAGATTAGTTGAGCTTAGCCGAGGTTTTAAGAAAGAAAATAAAGCTTTACATTTGTTATAGAGCTAATACAAGTTCATTTAGCACCTGAGCGTGGGAATTAGGTGATATTAAATATATATCCTAGTTCAAATACTAATTCAATATATATCAAATACAAAAACAAAATATGAAATGGGAACCTTAAGGCGTGATTCAAATGGAGAAGTTTTTCATCCCCTTGCAATTACACCAAAACCTTGTTTCGGTGTAATTTTATTTTGAAAATGTGACATGGTACTCACAATGTCAGAATACAGTTTTTGCTAAAAACCATGCAAAATACAAACATTTTAGGTTGTTAAGTCAGTTATAAAAATCATGTCGTATAGTGTAATTATCGATATACTTTGGAAATTGGTCGCACTAAATTATTGTAGGTATTATTCCTACAAGTTATTTATATATTGTATACGACTTTTATTTTCAATAAAATAAATATATTTAAGTAACATTAAATTATAAATAAAAAATTATTTAATTTCTGTTTGTGTTTATTATAACATGAAATAGAAAGTTTTCTTTTAATAGTTTTAATAGGATTTTCATTTATTTCAAAACCTTACGCGATAATTTAAAATTGATATTCCAAGTTTAACTATTTGATGAACTATTTGTAGAAGGATTGTTCCTGTGAACCATTGTCCAGTTCAGAGATCCCGAGGATATTGCAAGTTTAACCATTTGATGAACTATTTGGAGAAGGATTGATCCTGTAAACCGTTATCCAGTCTAGAAAGTCTTGAGAGGTGTTTTTCCAGTCCAGAAGTAGTGTTTTTATTTTAAGGTACATCAAAATATCTTATCCGAGCACGGCAAGAGACGATAGTAAGTAACATTTGGAAACATCCATAATCTTCAAGGGAGTTGAGGGAGTTGAGACATTCAGGACCATACTATAAATTCAAGGATATTGGTTCCATCAAGGCAGTATAAATCTACGAGCACGAAAATAACATTCTTTTGACGATTTGATTGAAATACGATACATTTTTGATTCAAGGTTATATAAAATATTTAAATATTAACATTAATAATTAATTGATAACATTTATTAGACATATTCAACGTAAAACCTATATTATAGTTTAAATATGAAATAATTTAGGGATATCCTAATTAAAAAGTTAGGTTATATTGTAATATATATGAAAGATACCTTATCGAAAGAAAATGTTGAATATATCATCCATTAAAGTTATCGTAGTGAATTGAATATTTATATAAATATTGGAAAGCACATTATTTATTGACTATTCTTAAATAAATTGTCAGGACATAAAAATACTTACCGTTTAATATCATTTTTATGTTAAAACTAATTTCTTCATAAACAGGATTATTATCGTAGTTAAACAATTTTTATTAAGCATATGCTTCTATTGTGTTATTAAATCAATTAATTGTACTCATGGTATCTCTAGGTAAATCAATATACCTACACTTATTAATTGGGATTGTTTTTCCTTCATTGATGGTATTATGCATTTATATACGTAACTAGAATAGAAATATTTAGAGGTTAAATATTCCTACTGAAAAAAAATACTATTATAAATTTTCATTCGAACCGATATAGGTTACAAGAGAATAGAAATACTTACCTATTTAAGTGAAACAATAATATATTCTACAAAACCCAGATACATCGGACTTTTATTACACATCCTGAGAAATAAAGAAGTCATACATAATAGATTTTATAAATTAGGTTAAAAATCATTGACATTGATTTTTAATAGCCCCACCTCTACAATAAACTAGTATAGTCAAATATAGTACTACCAGTTTAATAAACGAAGAAAATAGTGAAATTATTAATATTTAGATTAGTTGAGCTTAGCCGAGGTTTTAAGAAAGAAAATAAAGCTTTACATTTGTTATAGAGCTAATACAAGTTCATTTAGCACCTGAGCGTGGGAATTAGGTGATATTAAATATATATTCTAGTTCAAATTCTAATTCAATATACAGGGTTAGTTAAAAGTATGGAGACGGCGATTTATTGTCGTTAATATTCATTTTAGAGAATTATGTTCAATATAAAAGTTTGTTAGGATATTTTGGTCTACATTTGAGAATATTTGATTTTTTTTTCTTCAATTGTTTTTTAGTTACGCCTGTCCGCGCAGTTTTTTTAAATGGGAACTAGTAAATTTTACTCTATCATTCGATAGAGAATTTTTTTCTCTTTACAATAATATTTTTGTTTTTTTAAAATTCATTTTAATAACTTTTTTATAAGAAAAGGCCGGTTCAAGTGTTTCACAGATGTTCGGTACATCGCAGATAGATAGAAGCGATGCGATAAACAAACTTGAGCGACATAATTTTATCAGTGGTTATTGTGTACGTCAAATCTTTGACAGAAATAATTAATTTGTGCAATTTGTTGCTGTTAATATTAACAATGGCGAGTTTAAGTGAACATGAACGAATTGAAATACTTATGATGTTGGGTTATGGAGATAGACGCAGAAGTTTACAAGACGTTTGTAATTTATTTAATGATACGCATCCAAATAGAAATCCAATTTCTAAATCCGTTGTTGGTAAAACTTTAAGACGCTTTGAACAAACTGGTAGCGTTAAAGATTTGCCAAGGAGTGGTAGACCTAGAACAGCAAAAATCGATGATAACAAACTGGATATTTTATTGGCTGTATCTGAAGATCCTCATTTATCAACCAATCAATTAGCGGCCAATTTCAATATTTCGCAGTCATCGATCGTGTCATTTTTAAAAAGTGAAAAGTATAAACCTTATAAGGTACACCTTGTAAACGAGTTAACGGAAGATGATTTTGATAGGAGATTACAATTTTCTGAAGAAATGTTAAATATTTGCAATAATAATGAAAATTTTGTCAACAATACTCTTTTCTCTGACGAAGCTACTTTTTTTTTTTTTTACTTTAATTTACTTTGTTATTAATTTGTTTAATTTTTCTTGTAAAAGTTATTAAAATGAATTTAAAAAAAACAAAAATATTATTGTAAAGAGAAAAAAATTCTCTATCGAATGGTAGAGTAAAATTCACTAGTTCCCATTTAAAAAAACTGCGCGGACAGGCGTAACTAAAAAACAATTGAAGAAAAAAAAATTTCAAATATTCTCAAATGTAGATCAAAATATCCTAACAAACTTTTATATTGAACATAATTCTCTAAAATGAATATTAACGACAATAAATCGCCGTCTCCATACTTTTAACTAACCCTGTATATCAAATACAAAAACAAAATATGAAATTGGAACCTTAAGGCGTGATTCAAATGGAGAAGTTTTTCATCCCCTTGCAATTACACCAAAACCTTGTTTCGGTGTAATTTTATTTTGAAAATGTGACATGGTACTCACAATGTTAGAATACAGTTTTTGCTAAAAACCATGCAAAATACAAAAATTTTACGTTGTTAAGTCAGTTATAAAAATCATGTCGTCTGGTGTAATTATCGATATACTTTGGAAATTGGTCGCACTAAATTATTGTAGGTATTATTCCTGTAAGTTATTTATATATTGTATACGACTTTTATTTTCAATAAAATACGCGATAATTTAAAATTGATGTTAATGGTTTTTTCTTTATATGAATTAATTTGTTTTTTTTTTTTGAAATACCTAATAAAACTTACTTATAATTTTATTATGGGACCTCCGTTTTCAAGTTTATATAAGAATTACTGAAATCTATAAAGCGGTATTAGTATTTTTATGATTATATACTTCGAATACTGAATGCATTTATACTTATTTTTCAAACAAATTACTAAGCTTTCTGCATATTAAACTTGTACGCTCTTGCATTGTAGAACATACTAAAGTAACGCTCGATCTATTAATATTTTGCACACAACTGTATATCGATAAATTAAAGGAACTGGCAGGGCTTAAAAAGTGTTGATTAAACAAGGGTGTGGTGGCCATTGTTAAACGTTACCTTATCGATGTGGGCATTGCAGTCGCACTTCGAGCATGAGTTTTTCTAAATGCGCCAGGTGCCTTGTTTACCCACCAATTGGAAACATAAAAATATGTGACGGTGTGGGACAGGAATTACGACTTATTACGCGGTCATTATTGTGAAGTGTCAAACATAAACAGAATCTATTGATTTTCCTCATTAGTGATACCCGTATTCCTTCTGAGCTTGTTTCTCTTTTGGTCTTCCCGAAGGGTTGCTCGCGTTCACGCACCATTGTTTCTTTTTTTATTAGAAGTGGGTGTTAATTTTCAAGTAAAAGTGTCAAGTTGATGGTGTTTGAATGGTAAAAACTAAGGAAAGTGAAAAATTTAGTTTATTTTTCCTATATCTACATATACCTCATCGGCGATATTTAATTTACTAAATAAATTTGTGCTAGGATTAGTATTTTTTATGTTTTAAGTGGAAGTGGGTAGAGGCTATATATTCCAGTGCATGTAGCTTTCGTTGTCGGATTTTTTGCCACCAAAAATAGCAATGAGAAACATATCGTAACTACTCCCAGGAATTAAAACTTGTGAATATAACTGATCTACCGACATTAGAAGTAATGATTACTTTTACTCATATTGCATCGTCTACTATTGACAAGTAGTATTACTATATTGGGAGTCAATTTTATTAACTTCCCAATACGTAATGTAATGACTAAGAATCGGCAGTAACTAGTACACTGCTCTGCAATATTGTTTCTGAAGATGTGCTACTTGGTAAGTACTTGTATCTCAATATACCAAGTAATACTAAAACCATCTTTTCCAGAAGCGATATTGCAAGGCAATATATCCCTAACTGCCGATCAAATGCACCTCTGACTGCCGAATGCAATGACTCACGATATGACATAATCACTCAATGTACGAAGGCGTGCGTGTAAGAGATATTGTGTAAAATATACCAGAATTGTTCGGATATATTCTAGACGTGTCTAATTTGATGTATAGGCGTTCGGTATGGTGTTGGATTCGGGACTTGGAGGTGAACATGTGATTCTCCTGTAGTACGAGTCTGAACTCACTAGAGTTGTTTGATCGTCCATAGCGACTGTTTTCATCACACAGTCTCTTTTAGAGTGGTCTAGAAATGATCAATTTCAATTTCGAGCAACTGTGTGCTATTAAGTTTTGCTTCAGATTTGCGAACAGTCCAACAGAAATCTTTACAAAACTTCAGCATACCTACGGAGACAGTGATTTATCAAGGGCATAGGTTTTTTGGTGCTTTAAGACAAATGTCAGTTGAAGAAGACACACGCAGCGGAAGGTCTTCAGAAACCGATGAAAATGTCGACAGAATCCGATATCCTGTGATTCATTTTGATGATTTGATGATCAAAAATGATTCTCTTGGATGTTTGAGTCCGACCCGAAGACCAAACGTCAGAGCATGCGGTGCAACTCTCCAATCTCTCCACATAATTCTAGAATGAGAAGATTAAGTGCATGCTAATTTGCTTGCTTTTTTGATCACCACAAAAAGCTTGTGCCTTAAGGACGTC
This sequence comes from Amphimallon solstitiale, assembly GCA_963170755.1. NCBI lineage: Eukaryota > Metazoa > Arthropoda > Insecta > Coleoptera > Scarabaeidae > Amphimallon > Amphimallon solstitiale. The sequence goes on along the minus strand of OY720675.1, from coordinate 241,345,708 downwards.
ACAGTCAAGCAACATCGAGATGTGTTGAAAAACTTCGAAAAAGGGTCATGCGTGTGAGACCAAACATTAAAACAACTGGGTGCTGCATCACTACACGCCTTGTCACACAGCAATTTCAATAAATGAACCAAAAGGATATCAGGAAGGAAATGTGCATTGACTTTCTGGAATCGATTGAAATTGATCCCTATTTTCTCGAAGATGTTATTGCTGGTGACCAATCTTAGGTGTTTCAGTACGACTCTGGAAACAAGCTCCAGGGCATAGAATTTGCATACTTGAACTTTTTCAAGGTCCAAAAAAGCAAGAATGAGCAAGTTATATTGAGGGAGACAATATTGAATTGTAGTTCTGTTCGAATTAAAAGATTTTGTTACTTAATTTGCACACCTCGCACTCCTAGCAGAGTACAGTCTTTAGTGTACCGGATTCTTCCGAACATCATTCCACGACGTCCCAACTGGCAAGAGTTACCGAAATTATACGTAGAAGGTTTCAAAAACAAGAAGATAACAGCTTAGCCATTCTATGATATGTCCAATGTTTTTGACAGGCTGTGGTCCAATGGACTAATTTACTAAATGCCCTACATCTTTACAGAATAATCAGCTCATACCTCCGAAATAGGTCGATCGATGTCCACATTGACGACACTAGTTCAAACAAAAGGTATATAACTAATATTGGGACAATCTCTTTTGGAGCTTTTAGACCACTTGGTTTTATAATGCGTGTCTCGAAATATTTCACGAATATCGTCTTGCTCAAGTCCTTGTACTCGGCCTACGCACTTATCTGACATGCCATTTATTATGACACTGGAATGTATCCAACATAAATTTCTCAAGTTTTTATCATTCAAATCGATGCTGTTTATTCAGAGAGGGGCATACCCCAAACTGATTTACTATTACGCCACAACTTATCATCTTTACAAACAAGAAGAGATGCTCTTTGCGAGAAATTCTTCCATAAACCCATTGGAAGCAATACTGACTGTCCCTTCATAGTGAAAAGACTATTGTTTGTTGTCTTACGAGTTGCCTAGAGATATAACTCAACTTTTATGCCTCCATTTGCTAGGACTTACTCTACGAAGCTCACCCCAGCATATATTCTGTCCAAGGTTGGTAACATGGATGGACATGAATATATTTGTGTGATGGTATGGGTATTTCGGAATATTATTAATCCTATATGTATTGTCGTGGTTTGTTTAACCATGCAATATAATATATTTACTTGTATTCGTGTTGAATGGAATGGAATTTATATTGATTTAATGTTTATTCAAAGGCTTGCAAGTTTAATAAAAATTATTATTACAGTAATAAATAATGTGTTGTGTAAAGTTTTGGTTCACTATGTATAACGGTGGAACGTTAAATTTTCTTTCTTCTATATAATAATTGTAGAATCTGAAAGGAAGAAATCAAAAATATTAGTATTGTTTAAAAAATGTTATGTATTATGAATTTGTACAAAATTGTTTAATGAACGTTAATATGTAAAGTAATATATAATAATCTATTGGGATTTGAGTATAATCAAATTTGAATTAAGATTCGCGGCTATTTTTTTGAACAAGAGGAAGTGACATTTTGATTCTGACAGATCATGTTGAGTGTGATTAAAATATGATGGAAAATGTGATATAAAGTATTGAAATTAGGTTTTTAAAAGGTAAAATGAATTAAATAATGTGTATTCTATAAGTTAAATGGATATAAATATTTAAAAGGGAATATAAAGAACTATATTGAATATTAAACGTATGTCGAAGTATTTCATTGGAGAATTTAAAAATAGGAGATTGTCTAGGTGATTTTAGAATAAATAAGGGAGAATATTTTTCTTCTTAATTGAGTACGGGTGTATAATTTTGGTGTAACTTAAATAACATCGAAATTTATACATATTATAATAATTTTGAGTAATAAAAGTTACTAAAAGTGTTAATATACCATAATTTGACGTATAAATAAAATTATTTACAATTTCCAATTTCGAGTGAAAGCAAAGGCTAATTATAAATAAGTGATAGAGTTGTTAAGTGATTAATATTGAACGAGTACGCATATAAAGAAGATTTTGGTAAAATATTAAAAAACTTACCCTTAATTTATAAAACACTAATCCGAGTTAGTGTGAATATATCATTTTGGTGTCTAATTGAAGAGGAAGAGGTTTCAAGAGTGTACCAGTCCAGGATATAATGCAACCATTTTGATGAACTATAGATAGATCCTGATGCCGCTATACAATTCAAGAAGATGTTTTCCAGTTAGAGATCCAGAATATTATGCAAGTTTAATCATTCTGATGTAATATTTGGTGAAGGATAGATCCTGATAACGTTATCCAGTCTAAAAATTCTTGAGAGGAGTTTTCCAGTCCAGACGTAGTGTTTTTTTAGGGTACATTCAAATATCTTTTCCGAGAACTGCAGTAGACGTTAGCAGGTAGCATTTGGAAATATCCACAATCTTCCAGTGTTGAGAGAGCTGAGACAACCAGGACCATATTATTATTTCATGGAAATTGTGTATCGAGGCAGTATAAATCTGCAAGAAAGAAAATAACATTCTCTTGACGAATTGATAGAACTACAATGCAATTTTGACTTAAGGTTGTGTAAAATATTTACATATTGATATTGATAATTAATCGTTAACAAATATTGGTCATTTTCAGCGTACAAACTATATGATAATATAAATATGAAATAATTTAGGGAGATTATATTTAAAATGTTATGTCATATAGAAAAATGATAAGGTTAGATTATAAAGTATATGAAAGATACCTTATTGAAAGAAAATATTGAATATATTATCCATTAAAGTTAACATAGTGAATTTAAATGTTTATCTGAACATTGGAAAACACATTATTTATTGATTATAAAATAAGTTATCAATATATAAGCATTACTCACCGTATAATATCAGTTTTTGGTTATAACTCATTCTTCATAAATCGAATTTTTAAGGTAGTTAAACAATTTTTATCTAGCATGTTCTTCTATAGTATTATTAAGTGAATTAATTTGTACACGTAGTATTTCTAACCAAATCAATATACACTTATTAATTTGATATTGTTTTCTTTTCATTGATGGTGCTTTGTACTTATATATGTAGATAAAATATGAGCATTTAGAGGTTAAATATTCATCCTGAAAGAAAAGATACCGACATAAATTTACATTATGACAGATATAAATTACAAAAGAATAAAAAACTTACGTGTTAATGAGAGATAATAGTATATTCTACAATACCCAGAGATAACGGACTATCGACACCCCCCAGAGATAAAAAGAAGTCATACTTAAAGATTTGTTTTTGGTAAATAAGTATTACATTAGATTTTTAAAAGATAGGTTGGAATCTATGACATTGATTTTTAATAACCCCACCATTACAATAAACTAGTGCAGTAAAGTATAGTACTACCAGTTTAATAAACTATACGAAATTAGTAAAATTATATTATTATATATAGTATTATTATTATTATTATTATTAGAGTATCAAATACAAGTTCATTTGGCTGGTCCAACGTGGTACATTTATTATCTATTTGTATGTTTGTATGTATTTACTGATGTACATAATTTTTGTAATTTCTATCATTGGGCATTGGCCTGTTGGGAAATAAAGAAATATTATTATTATTATTATTATTATTATTATTATTATACAGTTGAATCGTTATGCTAACTTTAAAAATTATTGCATATAACATGAAGCATTCCATAAGTAATTTCAGATCTGTCTATATAACATGGCAGTTCCGAGTTTGACAGTTGTGAAGCGGCGCGCTATTTAAAATTCCATTTTTACAGTGACAGCGACCAATAATATATTTTTATCATTTATCTTATAAATTATTGCTGGCGGCTTTTGAAATTAGATGCTACGTCATGTAATGTTTTAATAAAAATACATGGATGAAAAACAAAGCAACCCGACTGGAAACAAATATTTTATTCACGAATATGTATATCGAGTCGGGGGGGATGGGACAAAGTTTCCGCCCACTTTACTTCAATGTTTTATTAAATGGATGTTCTGCATTTGCCAAAGAAATTATCCACTTGTCTTATTTGCCCTTCTGTTTTATTCAGATATACGATTGTTAATCTTTCTCTTCACCGAGAGCGAGACTCACTTTTATTATATATTCTTATTGTACGATCGACTGAGGGTAGATTAAAATTGTCTTTCCTCTCTTGCCGTTTCTGTTTTTTTTACCGTTTTTGTTTTAGCACTCATCCTTTTTACCACTTCTACGTTTCGTTCACTTCGCCTCCATTTCATCCCTTCTCATGCTACTCGAGTACTGGATCAAAAATATTCACATATAAGTGACATGCATTCAGCATGGTCTTTGCCGGTGAAGGTGACGTTGGCTGCGTAAAACGAACGAAAGGCGGTAAAGCTTAAAAACTTCAATCGCGTAGGGCTGACGATCAAAAACAATACGCCAAGGTGAATTATTTAGTCGGAGGATTAAAACTGAGAACGTTCTTGTATAGCTGTGCAGGTTGATATAAGAGAGTATATGAATACTGCATATAAATAGCTGCAGGTTGTATGATTAAAGCATAAAAAGAAATGTAAGTAATGCAAAAATATCGAATATAAATTTTATACAGTAACGAATTCAATTGAGCTAGTGAATAAATGATAGATAGATAGATAGATAGATAGAGAGATGGATAGATAGATAGATAGATAAATAGATAGATAGATAGATAGATAGATAGATAGATAGATAGATAGATAGATAGATAGATATTGATATATTCATGGAAACATTAAATGAGGTATTAGCGCGGGTGGTGATTTTAACATGGATTTTTTAAAGAAATCAAACAATAAAGACAACATATTAGATATATTCTGTTCCTTCAATTTAAATCAAATATGAGTCAGTGGTAAACTTCCATATCGCATATGCACATGTAAAAGAGAATAATTAACATAAGTATTTTGCAATTATATATTCAATAAATTTGTATCCGTTATATATTATATCAGTAAAATAGCTATTAACACGTAAATGCTTCTGGCAAATACTTCTCCAATAAGTAAGAAGAATGATATATATTATAATGACTTAAATTGTCAACATTTATAGTATAAAAAAAATTACCGTTTCAAGAAAATTAATGTATGTTATGCATATAAGGGATCATTCGTATATAGAATAGAAGAATTTTACTAGAATTATAATGAAATGTATAAAATGTTAGATAGGATCTAAATTTATTGTAATCTCACTTCTTAATGAAAAATTTAAAAAAAAATCACAATGTTAGAAATATTGTGAAGATAAGATAGGCAACTTAAATTACTATACAAAAAAATGACATTATTATATCAAAAATCAAATAAGTATATGGAAACTAAGAAAAATATCCTGGTTACTTATAAACAAATATAGATGATTTATAAATTTTGATATAAAAGGTAGAAAAACATTGAATGAGACGAGAATTTTGGAATAAAGAAGAATTAATATAGAAGTTGTGGTATAAAACTAATACATACCTAGTTTTACAAGTTGATGATATCATCATCTGCCGGTTTTTGGGAAGTCGTAAGACTTGTGAAACTCATATTGGATTGAATTGATTACTAAGCTTGAATTATCTTAATGTTACGTATAAAATAAATGGAATTGGATTTATAGAAGGAGAAAAATACATATAGGAGACGTTTTTACTGTAATAGAAGAATTCCATAACGAGTGTACCAATACGAGGATATTTAATGCAGTTAACTTGGACCTTATGTGACGTATTATCAGGAACTTAAAAGCTGTACCTGCAATCCAGGATAGATGCATTTTGTGAAGAGGTTTAGACCTATGATGAAAACAGAAAAATAGTAAAGTAAAATTTTAAACATTATTAAAAGACAATCATTTAATAATAATCATTAGAATCAATCAATGAAGTGAAAATTTGAAGAGATAAATAGAATAATAGAAATAATCTATACTTTGTTGTAAAAAAAATAATACTATTTTATATTATCTGAATAGTATATTTATATTCTTGAATTAGTGATTTTCATTAAGGAGGAGAAGTTAATTTTTGAAATTGAATTGTTGTTTAGATAAAGTAAAAAGAGTTTTACATTATTACGTTAATTATTTATCCAACATACATTATATTGTGTTTTGAATAAAATATTATTTTGAAATAAATAGTAAAGTAACTTTTAACAAAGAATTCTATCCTGAGAGTATTATTTATTTTCATGCTTAATTATAATTTCTATCGTCTGAGCTTAGCTAGGAAGACATTAGTATATTTGTGGCGCCCAACGTGGGGCTAAGTTAAATTACGTGGGAGATTTTAAAAGTTATTTTTCTATTAAAAAATAAAATAAAGACATGTTTAGGTATAAAAAAACTGTAAAACATAACTGTTGACTATTCATAATTTCATGTGTTGGATTGATATCTGAAGTAGAAAGGAAAATACCATAACAATATTGTTAGTAGGGTTTTCATATTTTCATATTTATTTTAATAAAAGTACGCTTAGCTATTATAAAGATGCCTAATACCAGGAAAGGAAATACTACATCTGCTTCTGGAGAAGGATCTTCAGAAAGTTCTGAAGAAAGTTTAGACATACAAACTATGTTTAAGAATTTACAAGAAATTATACATACACAGAATATAAACATACAAACAACATTATATATATATACATATATATATATATATATATATATAATAGCTACGCGTAGACACGTAAGTACTGGCAAGTGACTGTGTAAATTAATCACGTGCTTCCTGAATTTAAAACAGAATACAGGGTGTGGGCGTCTAATTGATCAGAAGGCTTGAATTGGAAATGAAAATGTTGTTCGCGACGTGCAAATTACGTGGAGGATATCGCGTAAACCGCAGGCTAGTACGTTTGTTTCTATATTTCGTTTAGTTTTAAAGTGCATGTGTTTTATACTCTTTAATGTATATATTTACAAACATAACAAGAATCACATGGCGTTAAATTTCGACCGTATGTAGACCTCTCTAAAATCCTACAGTATTGTTGTTCCAGATTTTTTTTCTATTAGTTTGGGACATGGGGCGCTATCATTGTTGGGCAAAATGACACCTCATGAAATCTTTTGCGGAAGCTTTGATGAAGCATGTTTTTCTTTCAAACTTATCAGCACGAGTCGAAATAAAATGTCAACATCACTTTTCCCGCAAACGTTTGTGCTTTAACTTTAAATTTTTTCCTAGTGGATGTTTAAATACCTAGTTTTGTTGCTAGCACTTGGTGACAAGTAGAAGTTATAAATAACCATTTTGTTCCTGCTGAAAAGATAAATTTATTTGCAAGCCTTTTTGGGCAAAATACTGATATTAGTAGTAATTTAGGTTTTAACATTTGCATGCTTACACGGATATATACAACAATACATTATTATTTTGCGCCTGTGCGACGCCCATGTTCCCTACCTGCATTCGCCGAGGAGTGGAAAAACTACAGCAAAACCAGCAATAACACTAAATGAAATAATATGCATGGTCAAGTTATTATTTTATTTTATTATATAAATGAACTTTTCAAAATATCAAATATCTAACTGTGAAATGTATATATACCTATCAACATGATATATTGTTCACGCAAACATAAAATTAAATTAAATTAATTTATTCAACGTATACATTTCTTTGGTAAAGACTATACTTTCTCATTCAAAATCGTGCATTTACGATTCACTTTTGTATCGTGAATATGTAATTGAAGATGCCCATTCACGTAGTTTTTTTTCGACTAAATTACAATTTGCAAAACCTAAATAACACGTCCACTCCGAGAATACCTTGAACGCGTGATTGTTTCTACTAAAGAACGGACTGAAATTCGATGCCACTGTTCTTCTTCATGCGCCCCGCTCCGAGCGACATCTATCATTATAACATTGCGAGCAGGTAATTTCTCAATAAAAAAATTCTTTAGTTTAATTCGTGAATATCAACTAGTCTGAATATTGCAAATTATCAATTTTATGATACATACAGATTCATGATAGGTATATTACGCATATAATTATTAGGAAGAAACAAGACGATTTTATTTTTTGAATTTCTGCAACTTCAAGCAATTGGTTTAATGATATATCATTTAATACATTTCTTTTTGAAATTGCCTAGTTCAACTGACAACACGCAAACACAAATTTAACTTTGTTCAACCAAACCATTTTTTTCAATTTGAAAGACACATTAAAGAAGGTAAAAGATTTCTGACTACACAGACAGGTCAGTTAATTTGGGATCGTAGCATTACGCATAAGTTACTGGGACTGTGGTAACGTAATTTAGGAAGTATATTATATGTTGGTAACTGAGGTGCACCCATATATGCAAAGCGCATATTTTGCATATTATATGCATTTTTTAAAAATATTTGCATATATCCTTAATAAATAGCATAGTTGTGCATAGTATTAAGAAAATAAAGGAATTAATGTTAATTTATAATTTTAATGTTCAATTCAATAAATAATAAATTAGCCAACAAAATGTATTCTTGTGTTTTACAAATATACATTCATATTATAATTCACGTACACTTTTATTATTTCTAATCAAATATTGACAATTCGGGTCTGTAGCGTGTTTCTCATATCGATTACTTTTATTGCACACCACCCGGCGTGTTCAAGCAACCTGTTGGAGCTTGCATTCGCACTATATCTTAAAACAGACTAATATAATTTGATTTGGATCCTGTAATATTAAGCAATTCTAAAAACGTCTCTATTACATCGGTTGATATGGAAAGGTTTTCCATTTATGTTTTTTATATTCTGACAGAAGATCAAATTTTTTAATTGAGAACGTCAAGAAACATTTAGTGGTTTACTGTTTTTACAACTAACGACAACCTGCTTTGTGTAATAAATTCATATTTAGGTTTTATTCAGTACCTATGTATAAAATAAAATGTCTGTTTATTTTCAACTATTTTGAGTAAATAATTTGTATATTTATGCGTACATTTTTGGGTGTTCCACTTGCATATTTGGGTTTCCCTATTGATAACTGTATTTTCTTGAATTATTTGCTACTATACAGAGTGTTCTGTGTTTTCGAAATAAACGACAACTTTTTTCTATGATTTATTTTACTCCGGGTATCCACACGAAAACGTAATATTGAATTATTTCTGGTGTTTTTAACGACAAAAACTTGAAATTTTGAGTGGTTGTTCAGGATACAGGGGGAAAATGAATTTATATTTTAATTTATATTTTATACCGCCCCATCGGGTCAGTCGCCGCCGCCGGCTATCCCCACCCGAAGATTTTAAATGACACCCTGCATTTTTTTTGGTTGATTTTGTAAGAACACAATTTTCTTAGTATTCCTATATGAGAAAACTAGCTACTTACATCATGAAATTTATGAGATATTTAAAGTTAAAGGTTTCAGATATCAGGAATTATTAACTCCGAAAAATTATAAGATAGTCATGGAAGTACATAAAACAAGATTTATTCACAACACTTTAGCTAAATTAAATGCTCAAATTGTTCACCGTTTACATTTTCGAACATTTGTGGCGTTAAATTTCGACATTTCTCTGTTATCTATTACGTAGATCAGCTATTGATTGTGGCGGTGTCTTATAAACAACAGATTTCAAAAGTTCCCATAAAACGAGATACATCTAGAGGAGATAAATCCGGGGAGCAAGATGACCATTCAATAGAGCCCCTTGGGTAGGACCAATGTACTGGAAAAACATAATCCAAATAATTCCTGATTTCTAAACAGTAATAGGGGGCCCAACTTCATCTTGTTGGAAGTATAATTGCTCCTCCTCTCTTTTTTTCAGGTTTTCTTCTAGACTGTATATGATAAGAGGATGCATTAGCCCTTCCAAAAACTGTAGGTACTTAGGTCTATTTAAATTTTCCTGGAAGAATATTGGTCCAGTTACTTGGTTATTAAGAATTCCAGCCCATACATTAATTTTTTGGGGATATTGTTTGTTACCTTCTCAGACTCTCAGACAGGCGTGTCTATTCACAAGACGATTTAAGTAAAAGCAACTTTTATCACTGAAGCAAATACGTCGCAAAACATTTCCATTTTAACGAATCATCTCTATAATTATTTCACAACATTCGTCTCTTCTGTCAAAATCACCGTCACTCAACTCTTGGTGAAGTTGCATTTTATAAGGATGCATTTTATTTAATTTTAATATCTTATGGCAGGTTGATTTTGGCACTCCCGAAACTTCGGATATTTCTTAACCAAAACTCTGGATCTAAATTAATATGCCCAACAACAGCCATTTCGGTTTTCTATTATACTATAAAATGCCAATTTGACAGCAAGCTATCATCTAAACATTTTCAATGACTAATGTAATCCAAAAAAAATTATACATACTAAAAGCCATTCGACGAGCTCTTTTTAACACGAGCGATTAACACGGCACAGCTATACCCCAGAATTGACGAATTGGGGTGACACTTTTCTGAAAACCTGGCCCATTTACGGTCCGAACGAAAGTGTCACGTGACGGGGACTACGGTACCATGTGCCTTAGGCTACTTTTCATGTCTTCGAAGAGAGAACGTGGCCCGAAAAGATTTTTGAAAATTTTCGCACGTGCAGAAAAAGACTGTGCATCAAAGCATTTTGCCATAAGGCCTACGTGTAGAATAATTTATCGTAGACTAGGTTCGATTTTAAAATGGCTGTGGGTCGGCACAGCTGCTAATGACACCTCAAAGTTCGGATAAGGTTAAGTTAAACGCACGAAAAATTCAATTTCAGGTTATAAATTATCAAAACCATCAATCAGTTTGAGTTTGCGATATGGCATTTGCCGGGAAACGTCAAAATTGGCGGAAAGCATATAGCATATGGCGCCAGTCGGGCAATACACATAATGACTAGAAATAATTCAATACGGTCGTCGATCGGCACAGATGACATTGACAATGAGATATCCGCGTTAGGTTGACTTTAATGTAATACACTAAATGTCACACTTACACCTGACGTATGATTAACGTTGATTAATGTATGGAATACGATAAATTACCGAAAAAGAATATTCACGTTCATCGATCGGTTGTCAAGTTTAAACGTCAGACAGCCGACAAATATAGAGATTACGAAGGAAAAGTGCATTTTTAATTGAAATGTGGTACTTTTCAGATATGTATTAGTGTTATTATCATCAATTGTTATTACTATTTCTTTTCTATATGAATATATGAACAATGCCGATGGATATGATTAAATAAACTTAAAATGTATTATAGCACGTAAGTACAGTAATAAATATAACGATTTGTCTATATTAAGATATATTAAATACAATGACACTCTATTCATTATAAATGTCGTCACGATGACAGCTCGCGAGAGAAGTACGGGCTATTTTTTGCTTAAAACTGGACGCAAAAAGGTCAGGCCAATTTCATACAACGAAGAACTTGAAGCAAAACTAAATAATTAATTCTTAGACATATTTTGTTTAATTTGCATCTTTATTCATAAACAAGACTACAGTTTCGATTACTCTCCATTGAAAGTAATTCAGGTACAGATTTCAATATCATAGTAATATAAAATAAGGCAAAGGCGTCAAAAGCAATGATTAATAACATTTTACTTATATTAAAAGAAAAATTATAAGTGTTAATATTCATGTACTTTTGCGACTGTCAGTCGTCACATTGCCAAAGAGGCACATTTATAGAGAAACCTATGGAGAAGAAGTGGACGCGAAGAGGCAGTTCTAATTCGAAGAGTTTGATGAACCACTATAATAACAATATGAGCGGGTGTTTTATAGAATTACTGTCTTATTTTAAAAAAAAAATAAAAAATAAATTGAGAAATCAATATTACTTATACCAATATTGTATGACAAACATTATGGATCACCTATGATTTATGATGATCGTGTATCTTATTTCGATCGATTCAATTATTATTTGTAGTTTCGTTTTAATCATGAAATCTTCCCTTTTGTGTTATTTTTTATAAAATATTTCATAAGAATCGCAAAATAATCCAACAAATAGGAATTATAGAGTGCTTATTTGCAATGTATGTAAGCAAAATATTTACACAGATATTCCCACGTCAGTCTGTATGAATCTTTTAGTGTCAAGTCTTAGCTTTACGCTAAATAGAGCCCAAACTTAAAACTTCAACAATGAAAAGTCAGACTGACGTAAATATGCTTAATTATATTGTCGTTCCACCTGTCATCGTGACAGCATTTCGTTTAAAAAAATATGCGTCTATACAAAGTGTATTAAAAGTTTAGAAAATCAAAATTTTTTTTTGCGTTTTACAGGAAATTGTAATAAAGCTGTAAGCGGACGCGAAAAGGCGATTCAAGCTCGAAGAGATTGCAAACTTAACTTGTGAAATGTATAAAACCGAAAATGTGAATAATTAAGCACAGAACCATTGCTATTATCTATGTAGCATCGTCAAACGGTATTGATTTATCAAATACAAGCATTCAGTATCACCATACAAATAATATCGACACAAATTGCATAATTAAAAGAGTACGTAATGTAAAAATAGTAGGTACGCGACAGTCTTATTTCTATTTTTACATTGTGTTCCTTCAAAATCAACAAAAAGAAATACAGGGTGTCATTTAAAATCTTGGAATTGGGGAGGCCGGTGGCGGCGAGTGATCCGATTAGGAGGTAAGAAACACACACCCAAAATTTCAAGTTTTTGTCTTGAAAACACCATAAATAATTCAATATTAAGTTTTTGTTTGTCCACACGGTATGTCTCTTCAAATTTGTCTTATTCTGTCTATCTTACGCTGCACCTTAGAACCTGTCTCATTAGGAATGGAAAATTCTTCATATTTCGCCTTTTACAACAACAGAAAGAAAAACCCACGGCAAAGACATTTATATTTAAGCTCACTTTCATCTCAGATAACCCGACAGTGGATAGAAGCAACAATCAATTCCCTTTTTCGATTTAATGATCACCACCACCGATACTAATTTAATAAAGAGTATTCTAGTTTCTCGTAATGACAGATATATCGTTCTGGTACGTTGTGCACGGCTTTTATGCCATTCATCCGTGCACGATTATTTTGTTGCTACTAAACATTATCCGCGCGGGTGTGGGGCCCGGGGATGCGCATTTATGAAGGATAATGATGCAGATCTCTCGTCCGATTCGAATGATCGATAATCAGCACGAAAACTACTAAATCGGTGGTACCAACATAACCAACAATGCCGCCGCCTCAACTACAGACCGGGTCCCGCGATCGTCTTCTGCGAACATGGGAAAATCACGTTCATGTCTTCATATTGCGCTTTATTTATGCAGTCGGCGGATACTGGAGCGATACTCGGAGGGTACACCAGGCATGCCATTGATACCGGCCGATCAGAAGAAAGGAAAGACGTTAAATACGTAGTATAAATGCATAATGCGATAAGCCAATAAAAGAATGCCGACGGGCAAAGACGCATATCGCGAACAAAGTAAAATTGCCGTATTTGCCGGGGCGATTGGAAACTATGAGTAATGTGATAGTAATTTTCTATGATCTGGAATTGCAGTAATATCAGTAGTGTTAGTTAGTATAAAATTTAATAAAATTCTAATTCTATTTTGAACGTGTTGTTCAGACCTTGCAGGCAGATGATCTTTTCCAAATTTACGCACATTTTCTTTTTAATATAACATAATTCACTATAATTAAATATCTGTCGTTAAATATTATAAGGAAAAGGCTAATATTAAGAAGATGGTTAATAACTGATTGATTGAGGAGATACATGTTGAAACTTTATGTAAATAATTAATTAATAATAACACGAAGTTTAGTTTAAAAATATTTCACCATAATGTGGCTTCATCAGGTAATGCGAAGATACATATTCAATTTCTATAACACTGGAAGATCTTATAAATATACAGATATAGATAAAACAATTATTGTTATTTGGAAGGGGTATTCAATAACAGTTTTAAATTTAGTAGTTGGGAGCTATTCAGGTCCAACTGATAGTTCAACGTATTTTACAAAATTTCTTTTATTTATAAACTTTCTAGAAAGTTTTTTTAAACTTTTTTTTTGTACACGTAAAATTTCTAAGAGGTTGTTAAATTTATGATTCGATTCTAGGCAGTGGTTAGAAAAGATCAGGTCTGTTTTTTTAATCATATACTTTTTTCGTTTTCCTTCATTCTGGTCTCAAAAGTTCTCTCCGGCTGCCGGATGTAGACTTTTTTTACAATCCTCATAAGTTAAGTTTTAAACTCCTGAGTTACTTTTTTTGTTCTTTTTGTCTTTGTTATTGTTCTTACTATCGAGTTGTTAGTTTTGAATAAAATAGATTCGTTAGCAGCTTTCTTAATAAGAGTACTACTGTGTTTGAAATGTAAGTATGTGATGCGATTGTAATGATTAGATGTTTTCACATTGCACGACATTAAAAACTGTACCTGTTCGTTTACCGCGGCGACTGGTCGCCAAGCCTTTAGTTGCTTACAACAATTCGACCGATTTATTCTTTATTTGTATAGTTCAATTTGGTTTGCTAGTTTTTAGTTTTTAACGCAATAACATGCTGTGATCGCTATCAAAGCTGAAGAAAGTGCAAACATATGGTTTATGCAGGAGATTGAAAAATCCCGTGTCTATATAATTACACGTTAGAACATTATTCCAACAATGCTTCCATGTTCACGAAAACCCTCTTTGCCCATTCTGCAAGTTAGTTTAAACTTAACCCGATCTTTGAACTCACTTGCAATTTTAAACCACCGATTTTCTTTATTGCTTCCAAAATCCGGATGAAGTGAAAATCTTTTGCGCCCTTAAGTATAGGTAACCAGTAAGGACATCTTCATCGGACGACGACATGCTTCGAACTGGTTTCTTCGGTGAACGAGAAACTAAGCCTACAACCGGTCGCCACATATGGTTTTCTCGGTAGACGAACGGCCTAAATGTTTAGTTAAAATGTCATTTACCGTGTCTATCAAATACCCATTATTGACAGCATTTGGTAAAGTCCTGTTATTTTTTAGTTCGAAGTTATCTTTACTCATGGGAATGTTAATTAATCTGTGAATCATAGATTGATACGCTGACAATTGGTGAGTCATGCGATGAAAAGAAAAGAACCTTCATGGACCTGTCTGTGTTGGTTTGTGATAAATTGAAAATTCCTGTTATATATTGCAGGGTGTTATGGTTATACATATATGGTTATGTCCAGGGAGTTAATTACTTTATTTAGTTCTTTTTCCATAGTAAATTTTGTGTTAGGGTGAATAATGTTAATATGGTTTGTAACGATTTTAATTGTGATTGTGAAAGATTGTTACACTCGCTTCGCCTTAGGATTGTCCTGGCAGAAAGGGAGGCACATATGGCGCTAACGGAAACTAGAATAATGTCATCCAGTCGAAAATTAGAGACGTGCCCGTTTGTCGGAGTTTTACACCTGTAGCTTCGTCCAATTAAATTTATGAAAGTTTCGGAAATTTATTGTGTGTCACCTTCAACCTGCCTTACCTTTCTTCCCTAGTGTGCGTTGGAAAAGATGGGGTGAAGCCTGTGCCTCTAACTCTCGGTTTTAGAGGATGGGTCGCTCAGAATATTGAAGGTGGATGACTCTTAGGCGCCAGCTGTCATTCTATTTCAGACCCACTCCAATAAGTTACTTATTCCGACAGCGAAAATAACTTAGGTACACTAGGTATAGTAAGACATTCATACACGATATAATCAACAATAACAATTTTATTGTTAGTAGTATGGAATCATAGATTGCTACCCTCCAGAACCCACAAACGTGTTCGTACAAAAATGTGTACTACAGAAGAAAAAGCTAAACAAAAGGAAGACACCAAACAAGCATTAATCACTAGAAAGAAATTACGAAAAGTTAGAACTCTTACCGATCCGTTAGTAGTATGGAATCATAGATTGCTAAGATGCACAGAGATAATTCTAATAATCCCACAAATGGGACCTTATATATAATAGAAATTAAATTTTAAAAATAAACAACTATCTAAATTTAAAGCATCTATACAACGCCAAAAGAGCATAAATACGCTTAAAAATTGAAAATTCAGGTCTGGCAACCGCAAGAGAGCACTTAAGAAAAATTGAATCTTTTTTTTTTTTAAAAAACTTGTATACATTCAAATCCTGATTAATTAATTAACTTAGAAAAGAAATTAAGGCCGAACGAGATCTCGCTTTACATTTAAGCCCCTACAGTCATTACATGCTGTAGATGTGTATTAAAAAAAACAAATAATTAACTAGCTATAACAATTATGAGTACAAAAATTAATTAAAAACTGCAAAATAGGCTACTAAACTGACGGAAATTAACTAGCAACTAAATTGGATAGCTACTCAAAACGTTAATGAAAATGAATGTACAGGTAAAAGCGCAACGTATTCTAATGAAATTGTTTAAAGCAAAACAGACAAATAGGTTTCCAAATAAGAATAATTATATATACATATCTTGATAGTGCATTTGATCCACACGGGGCATCGGTTTTCAATAAGGCATCCACAATAGAAATATATTAATTCCGGGTCCAAAATGAGGTAGATTTGCTCACAAAGGCGGTGGATGGTTCAACAATTCCAATACATATTTAAACGCCCACGTGCTTAGTAGAAGAAATTAACGTAATGGTGGCGATACTTCCGGAACCCACAAACGTGTTCGTACAAAAATGTGTAATACAGTACGACATACAATAAAAAGCTAAACAAAAGGAAGGCACGAAACAAGCATATATCACTAGAAAGAAATTACGAAAAGTTAGAACTCTTACCGATCCGTATATATGTACTTCAAACTAATTAAATCCTGCGTAATGCAGCCAAAAAAAACTAAGGAACTACCAAAAATATATTGCCACTGTTAAACATCCACGATTTTAACGTGTGCCTTGTACGGTAATTAGACAAATCCAGTCCATTAATTATACAGTGAGCACTGAATGAAGTAATTGGATCGCTTTTTTAATCCAACTCAATAGTTCGATCGAAAACGGAAGAATGAAAATGACAAGAACACGAGGCCGGTTTACAAGGTGTCACGGCGACATCTAGCAAGTTGAAAGTGAATTGTTACATTAAATATTTAAATGATAAGGGGCAGATTAATAAGAACCAAACAAAGAAATAATTAAATAGAAATAATCGCAGGTAATTATGCATCGACGTAAGGAATATAACAACATTAAACGGAAGGAAAATCTTAAAGCTTCCTATAGCATAACTAATGGTACACATACGAGATGGCACTACCGCTGCAAATTGAAGGAAAAATAACCAAAGTTAATTAAAAATGAAGGAAACCACTTAATTACACGAGGTAATTAAATAGAAATAAATTAGATGAAAATTCCACATCCCGCAGAAAATAATTATACATAATTCCAACAGTAAACAAAAGATTAAATCTAGGCATGACCTAATACGCACGGAAGAGTTCAAGACAAATATACAGCGACACTCGCCGGAAAAATTATAAGGTATAGGATTTAAAAAAAAAGGTGTAACAAGATATACGTATATCGACCACGTCTTAGTGTGTTTAATGGTTTATTGTTATTACTTTTCCAATTTTCTATGTCGTTAAAAATAACTTATTTTCGGCACAATAATTGGCTGTGTGGTTATTTTTTTTTATTTTTGTAAGTCGTGGAGGATTGACACAAATATTTGTAATTAGTGTATATTTGTCATTATGTTGGTAAAGGTTTGCCATGGAATGTAAAACGTCTGTCTTAAGTTATATCACTAAGTGTCATACTGTCATTAATATTTGTCAGTATAACACTTAATGATATAACTTAAGACAGACGTTTTACATTCCATGGCACACCTTTATCAATATAATTTTTTATCTCGCGGTATTTATACCCAAAAATTGTGAAATGTTTTAGCACAGTTTTAGCATCAGATCCTGCAATTATACGGAAACGCTCTGTAATAAATACATAAGTGTATTAAACTAAGAATTAATAAAATGTATAAAATTAAACAGTTTGTATGTAAAACTAAAATTTTATTTACACTTCCACCTCTACCACCACTGTTTATAATATTTGCCTTTTCTCACCTAAGAGCTGACAATAGAGCATTAACTTTTTTTCTTACAGTCATCTGCTATTATGTTAAACTCCAGCTCATGTTCTTCTAAGCGTCACTCTTTTTATTTTATCATAATCCGGCATCTTTTGAATCCCACAAAGTTGTTTGTTTCGATACGCTTCCATTCGATAGGCTTCCATAATATTATGAGTATATTCTCCTATCCACCCCATTGTTACAAGTTTTGGTTCACATATAAAAATAAAGGTTTATGTTATTACGCGCAGACCTGTCCATAGTTGCAAACTGAAGGTACAACGTCAGCGCGTGTCATTTCTTTGATGTGACTGTGAAATACCGACAATCGATGGGATGCCACGATGTTACTATGTTGCGATGTTACGATGTAACGTAGTGCTGTCCAGACATATTACACGACGGTGTTACGATCTTTTCTTTTGTTTCACGTCTGTACCCACCTTAACACTATTTAGATTAGACCTATTCACAAATTTACTTTATAGTTTTTACAGTATATACACAAAGAAATAGGTATAGTTAACATAGTTGGATTAGTAGAATTTTATACATTCTAAAAGTATGTAATTCATATAATTAAAAAAATCTTAAGTGGAACTGCAAATCATAACACGTAGTGGCCCTAATATAGGATCCTGCGGCATTCCTAAAATGATATTAATGGCGTATAACATTACACTGATTAAATTACTTAGCCTGTATTTTTGTGTAATTAAAATTTTACATAAATCTTTAATAGCGCACCAACTTTCACTAATACAAATTGTACATAGACAAACAAACATTAGACGATATGATATTACAATTATTCGGGCGCTTGAATCGAAAGAATCTAGAGTCGATCGTCGGAAAAATTCCTTGAAATAAATGAATAAATGAACAGTCTATGATATAACGCTCTCTGACACACGTAATGATCCGATCTATTATTAGTATTCTCCCTTTTCATTCTAGTAGTTATTGCGTAATTAATACTAATTGCCCGTGATCATAAATAATTTAAAAATCGGGGAGTAATTTGCTTGAACGATTTAAAGTGGTATCATTTTCATTTAATTATACAGGTGTTTTTCTGATTTGTATGTTGGAAATTTAAATAATTATTACATTTACACTTATGCGGAAACGCGTGATATAACCCAGCCATCTCACTATTTTGTAGTGACTCTCCGTTTATACGGTTAATATAAATAGTATCTGTCCGTTGGATCTTTTGGCTAACGTCATTGATTTTCACCCATATGAATTAAATCAACACTTCTGACTCAAATTCATTACTTACAAAATAGAATTAAATATTTAAAAACAAAGAGCTTATAATGCTTATATCTAATATTTTCTATATTTTATACCATGTTTTATTCATTGCTTAAAATCAGCTATATATATATCATGAAATTTAATAAAGCAATAATAAAATTTGGTTATGGTTATGAACAAAATTTATCGGTCTGTCATTGATTCACCTTACAACAAATGGGTTATGTACAGTTCCTTAGTATGTATTTATTAAAAGAAAACATAATAGTGGAATGATATCTCAAAATATTAAAAAAGCCAGTCTGATTATAGAACAGATAAAATGTTTAAATACACCTCTACCTATTTTCAAGTGACAATTACTTTCTTATACGTAGTATAAGGAAGTATTGTGATGATGAAAATTTTCGACCTCGAGATTTTTGCAGATGTCCACGTTTTGAAGTCCCCTGATACCGAAAAAGTGGTTTTTAAAAAATCTCTCTCTCTCTCACTCTCTCTCTCTCTGTGTCTGTATGTGTGTGACCACGATAGCGGTCAAACCGCTGTAGATATCAATTCCAAATTTTGTATTTACGTGTGTAATCTGCCTCTTGAGAACTGATTAGATTTTCAGCAAAATCGGCAGACCGGAAGTAGTAGTTTACTTCAGTGAATAAATCTAAATTTGCAAATATTTCGTCAATTACTAAGTTTAAACAAATTTATAAAGAATTCATATGTACTTAGAATTAAGTTTGAAACAATATATAATATATATATAATAATAATATAATATTGTGATGATGAAAATTTTCGACCTCGAGATTTTTGCAGATGTCCACGTTTTGAAGTCCCCTGATACCGAAAAAGTGGTTTTTAAAAAATTTCTCTCTCTCTCTCTCTCTCTCTCTCTCTCTCTCTCTCTCTGTATCTATCTGTATGTGTGTGACCACGATAGCGGTCAAACCGCTGTAGATATCAATTCCAAATTTTGTATTTACGTGTGTAATCTGCCTCTTGAGAACTGATTAGATTTTCAGCAAAATCGGCAGACCGGAAGCAGTAGTTTACTTCAGTGAATAAATCTAAATTTGCAAATATTTCGTCAATTACTAAGTTTAAACAAATTTATAAAGAATTCATATGTACTTAGAATTAAGTTTGAAACAAATTGTCCTAAAAAAGTTTTTCGAAATTCCTACCGGAAGTAGGTCTTTTACTCTTATCGAAAATCAGTTTTTTGCGAATATCTCGCAAGTCATGCTTTCAAGACAAGTACGTTACGAGTATAAAAGTATTTAAAACATAATTTTCAATATCTTTTATATAAAAAAAATTTCAAAATTCAGACCGGAAGTATCACTTTTACTCCTATCGAATAGCGATTTTTTGCAAATATGTCGTAAGTTATGCATTCTATATATATTTATCAAGAGTACAAAAGTATTTAGAGTTGGATATGGAATATTTTTTGTATAAATGTCAAAATTCGGACCGGAAGTAACACTTTCATACGTATAAGAAAGTCGTGTGGTGGCCACACCTCATTTTTTTTTAATAAAATTATTTTGTGGAAAATCAGTAGATCAGTTCAAAATAATTTTTGTTGTATGGCTATTTTTACATTTTGTGAGTAATTATCATTGGAAAACGAGATAATAATTAGCTCAGCAGTAGTACTGTTCTATTTATAAGCACGGTAGAAATTTAGTAGCAATAACTCCTCAGGGAAGTATATGCTACATTAGTGAAGCTCGGGGTGACATACATCTGAAAAATGAATGGAAGTAGTAGTTTTTGCAACAATCTTAACCCAGGATATGTTGTTCTAGGAGAAAGAGCATTTTTACTTTCTTATACGTTTTGAAGTCCCCTGATACCAAAAAAGTGGTTTTTGAAAAATGTCTGTGTGTCTGTGTGTGTGTGACCACGATAGCGGTCAAACCGCTGTGGATTTCAATTCCAAATTTTGTATTTACGTGTATAATCTGCCTCTTGAGATCTGATTAGTTTTTCAGTAAAATCGGTAGACCGGAAGTAGTACTTTACTACAGTGAAAATATCGAATTTTGCAAATATTTCGTCAACTACTAAGTTTAAACAAATTTATAAAGAATTCATATGTACTTAAAATTAAAATTGAGAATTATTTTATTTAAAAAGTTTTTCGAAATTACTACCGGAAGTAGGTCTTTTACTCTTATCGTAAATCAGTTTTTTGCTAATATTTTGCAAGTCATGCTTTTTAGACAGGTACGCTACGAATATAAAAGTATTTAGAACTTAATTTCCAATATCTTTTGTATAAAAAAAATTTGAAAATTCGAACCGGAAGTGTCACTTTTACTCTTACCGAATAACTTTTTTTTGCAAATATGTCGTAAATCATGCATTCTATATATATTTATTAAGAGTACAAAAGTATTTAGAATGGGATTTGCAATATTTTTTGTATACATGAAATTTCAAAATTCGGACCGGAAGTAGCACTTTTATTCTTAGCGAGTAGCACTTTTCTTAGACTATCTTGCAAAGTATGCATTCTATAGCGATTTATTAAGAGAATGAAAGTACTTAGAATAGGATTTTGAATAAGTTTTGTTTAAAAAAATGCTTAAAATTGTATAGTTTGAAACGCTCATACGTATAAGAAAGTCGTGTGGTGGCCACACCTCATTTTTAATAAAGCAAGTGAATTTTAGTTATTCCAGCTTTTACTAAAAGAAGAACTCCTTAACTCCTTAAAATATCTCATTTCAGTATCTGTGTTAAAAAAGTGTA
Source organism: Amphimallon solstitiale (assembly GCA_963170755.1). Taxonomy (NCBI): domain Eukaryota; kingdom Metazoa; phylum Arthropoda; class Insecta; order Coleoptera; family Scarabaeidae; genus Amphimallon; species Amphimallon solstitiale. The sequence continues at coordinate 241,323,486 of OY720675.1, read as the reverse complement.
ATAATATGAAAAAATTAAACAGAGTAGATAAAATTGTGATTGTATTTAACGCTCTAATTAACATATGTAAGTTGTAAATAATTTTGTATTTATAATTATTTATGGCACTATATTATTATAATATTAATTTATTCCTGTACAACGTGGCCATTATTTTAGAATTTAAATAGGCATTTCGTTACAGACAAAACACAAAACTTTAATAATAAGTTAAATTTATTTATGTATTAATATATTTGAAATCTATTTACATTTTTTTAAGTCCTAAGCTGTATATATTGTTTTATAATTTTACACATAATATTTCTATATGATTAAACTTATTTTCTTATTACTATTTATTAACTACTGCTTCTATTATAATTAAGTGAAACTATTTTAATAAATAAATCTTATTAAACAATCCTCTGATTATAATGTTAGGTATTGTAAAATTAAAGACAAGTTTAAATAATTAATCCTTAATCAGTGCATGAGTGGCTTTCTTTTTCTTCGTATACTAGAAATAATAATGCACCAACATAACTACAATGTTCGGCTGTTTCCAGCCATGCATGTAGAGTGAGCCAAAAGTATTGATTCACATTTCATAATAATGCATTACACATCCACTGGTTTTAAATTAACTTCTTATAAATGTTTCACCTAAACAAAAACACGTACTTTTTCACATAAAATAAAGAAGAAGCGGTGTAACTCTTAAACACTGTCATTTGGTCCTTAGTGTAATAAATATGTGATAAAACCAAATATACAATATCCGTACTTGGCACAGGTGGAATACCATCTATTAAATTGTCTAATTTCAAAAGTGAATGGATCCAAATTATCAAGTAATTTAATGTTCATCTGATAGCTGCCAAAAATACATTCTCACACGATTTTCTACGATGATTTCAACAAAACGTTACTCCAACTTCTGGATTTTCAGATAAGAACTTCTTAGGTAATCACTCTGCATTACCTTGTTTATAAACTCAACACACACATTATTTTATATTACAAAAACTTTACTCAGATTCTAAATATGAATCTGAACTGGATGTTTCGTTAGGATTTATAATAATTGGCTGAATATCCACATCAACTAAATGTCTCTCTCGGTGATATCATTTAGTGATTAAGTTATTTGTATGACGAATACAATTTTGCCAGGTATTTACTATGCAGTGCTTTCACATATTTAATACTTTATCATCCCCACAGCCATCCCTACCAATGTTTTTATCATAATAGTCCTTTGCCGCAGCCCAAATTAATTCAATTGCATTAAATTCACAGTGATAGGGAGGTAATCTTAATACTTCATCTCCATTACCTTTTAAAATTTCATCAATTAAATGCAGTTTCTCAGGTTTGTTTCTCCTAACTAAATCAAACAATTCATGTTTTGTGAATTCACCGGAAAAACTTATATTATTGCTGGACAGCCAGTCTATTATTTCCTGTTTTCTCGATGCAGAATTTGGTAGATGTGGCATGAATTGTATTTTAATCCATTCGTCAAACTTTTTACTGTTCATTTCAGCATGATAATCTTTTGCTTTGGTTTTCCATGCATGTATCAAACTTGCACCTTCAATAAACCCTGATTCATCTCCGGCATGTAAAACTATAAACCGTTTGCCATCATAACCTTCTGGCTTTCGAACACTTTTTGTAGATGCATCCTGCCAAGATCTTCCTCTATTACCTTTTGAATATATCCATGTTTCATCAAGGAATATCACCGGTCTTGGAGAATTTGAGTTTAAATTATGTCTATACTTTCTCAAAAAAGCGCTTCGGTAAAGGGCTATATCATGCTTTTCCACCAATGCTCGTCTGTTGTCTTCCTTTTTGAATTTAAATCCAATATCTTTTAATAAATGGGACAAAGAAGATTTTCCAATATCGATTACTGCTTTGGTGTGTAATTCGTTTTTCAATGTAAGCAGAGAACATGCTTCTCTGAAATAATTTCGAATATATTAAAATTGTGAAACCTAAATAAAATACCTAATAACATACTCTCTTTATACATGCTATAAATAGTATTTCGTACTTCCATCTTTGTAGATTCTCGAAAATCTTCTGTTTTGGCTTTGACACGAGGTCTTTTGTTACCAGGTGTAGAAAGTACTGGGTAGTTTGTGTGGAGATTTTAAGGGCAGCGGCTGCTCTCTGCAATATTCAAACCTTTATTATGATTTTAAAAAATATATGTATATGATTCTTACTTCAAGAGGTGCACGACTTTGTTTTTCTCTTTCAAAAATGTCCAGGACATTTAATACAAGTTGTTGAGATTGTGAATTCAGACGTTCCCCAGGCATGTCTCTGTAATAAATGTAAATTCTTAACCTATAACCAATAAATTTAGTGATTAGAATACCTACAGGAAATGTATTAAATACAGTTTTTTTTTGTTCTGAAAAGAACAATTATTTGCAAGATAGAACAAAAACGAATTAGAAAAGCAATATAACGAAAATAAACCAAAACGCAGAGAACAATGTTATATGTCAAAATTTAATAAATTGACTAACGCGGTAAACGTCATGGCGGTATATTTTCTCTGTCTGTCTTATTAGTCTTATGGGGAAGACAACCCCACTTTAAAGTTCAAAATTTCTATCATTATCTAGTCATTGAGATTGGAAAGAAATGAGTGTATATACATTCTATTTCCCGATGTCCTTGATAACGCCACGCAATTGATGACGTGACCCAAAAGATCCGATTGATAGATAGTAAGAGCATTTGACGGCAAAGCACAGATGTATATAATTTATGAAAAAATATGAGCAAGAAAAGCCAGTCTAAGCAGCCAACGAGGATTGGCAAAAAAACTATTTTATGTTTTGATTTCTCATTTTGTTAGTACATCACTAGTTCTGGTTTTAAGTAAAAAACTTCTGTGTGGTAAAACAGATTTACGTATAAAGAACCCATGTTTTCATAAATTTTTCTAAAAATAGAAGTCTGCTTTTCGTTTAATAAAATTTACAACTATAATGACACCTTTCAGAGCACAATCCTTTTTTGAAAGTACAAACTTTGTGGCAAATACTTCTCGGTGTAAAAAACATCATTAAGAATTTCGCATTACCCGTGTCTTCACACATGTTTTTAAAAATACGAGTTCCTAATGCTTTTTCTTTGATAGAATTTACATTTATATTGACACAATGCATTTCGGACGGTAAAGACTTAGAGGCGAGAAGGTTTTAGGCATATTTTAGGTGTCAAAACAGTGCAACTATTTAGTATTTGACATTATTTTTTACAATCTGACAGTAAAACCAGATTGAATCTTCTCATAGTTTCGGCATCATCGGTGAATATAGCAAAGCATTTTCGTCTTTCAATATTGTATTTTTAGATGTACATTGCATAAAAGGATCAACTATTTTTTTCTTTGTGTGGTATTGATCTCTAATGGTGTACAAAATAAAATATCAACTTCTTCTGTCGTATCTTACAAATACTAACTGGGCACAGTTAGAGATATTAGTAGGTTCGTCCAACTGCAGAGCGATGTGCTTTTGTTAATTTTTTCAGCAATTACTACTCGAACATCTTTTGCCATGTAACCTATTCTCCTTTATTTGTGTTTGGTTTACTATACTTCATTCACGTTAAGAATGCAGTAGATAGCGCAACAATCGGCGTCTGTATGACACTGGCACAATCATAGAAATAAAATGGTGATTAAAATTTATAATGATATACCTTATTGAATAATATTACGGTGGCCGAGTTCTAAAAAGAACTATTTTGAACACAATGTTTAGAAGATACGAAAAATAAAACGGATCTCACCCCATTAGATTTTTTCTTGTGGGGTTACTTGAAAGCTGAAGTTTACAAGGAACCCATAACAGATATGGGCGACTTTTATAATAAAATTTATACATGTCTTCAAAAAATTAGTAGAAATACATTGTTAAATGTTTGCCGAAGAGAACTAATAAGGCGATATACGTTATGTAGCAATCAAGAAGGCAACAATATTGAACATCTTTGTTAGTTATATTTGATCCTTTTACGTATTTAAATGAAATAAAGAAAAAACTTTAAAATTACTCTTACTTTCTTTAAACACCAATATCTATGAAACCCGTTAAATTTTGGAAACTAATACAAATAATAAAATTTACATTAATTTTAATACTCTTTCAAATAAAAAAACAAATGATGATTGTGGCGGTCAAAAAATTTTTTTTCATGACAGCGCCACCTATATCTTCACATAATAAAACACAATTGTAAGAGCAAACTATACTCCATTCAGTCTAAGAATGGAGTATTGGGAAAGATAGGGCTTAAAATAAACGTTTGTGATTGGTTGAAATCGAGTGTGCATTTACACCGGCAAAATAATCGCATTTAGCTCGTTCTGTCAAAAATTTGTTTACTGACAGTTTTGTTCAAAGAGTTTGTCGATTTCCATATTTTACATAGTTATTTGTTGTTAATATTCTTAGAAAATAGTTCTTCTTAGAACTCGCAAGTGAAATATTCATTTGTTAAGGTATTTTATCACTTTCGTTAACTTTCTTTTTGTACTGACAGTTTTGTTCAAAGAGTTTGTCGATTTCCGTATTTTACATAGTTATTTGACATGTTTGTGAACCTTCGCGAATGCTACGAATACTGCTTGACTCTGAACGGAGGGCATCTTGGACATCAGTTTTATCGGGAACGTCGTCGTGAATAATGTTTGCAACGCTATATAATGAAAAGTAAATACATAAATAATAAACGTTTCATAATATCAGTACTGTTTATTTTGCCGCATACCGTAGTAAATACTTGTTAATAATAATTAGAAATATACTTTTTATTCTATTCAAGATTTTTGTTTACGTATTCAGTGTTTCATGTTTTGTGAAATAAAAGTACTTGTTCATGTTTATAAGAGATTTTTTTAAAAAAGATATGAAATAATTCCCTCCTTATTGCTTTATGGTCTGTCATATTAAAAATACAATTTTATCAGATACATTTACTTTTGTGGATTTAATGAATTTCCATTCATTTTAATATTAATATTTCTTCTGCGGTATTTTTAATACATGATCTTCACATTGCAGTTTATTATTTGCTGTGTTTGTATACAATTTCATTATAGCTGCGACAATCTAGAACAATAAAATTAGATATTGTAAATAAGATAATAATTGAAATATCTGCTAATGGAAATAGTATCTAACATTTATTGGAGTTTAACATGAAATATTGCCTTTTACACCTTTTACTCACATATTGATAATGATACCCCACATTCTTGAATGTTGTCGAATATAAGCGTTCTATTTACATGTAGACACAACGTGTTATTCAATATTTTCCTTATATTTTAATATTTTATGTGTGAGCGATATTCTGTTTTGGAAAACTTATCAAATACTGATTAGCTGTTTGCCTTTTCATGTTTGTTAGTATGGTTATCATTTTAAAAGCAATATAAGCCTTACTTAAATAAATGTCAATAAACACGTAAAAGTCAAAATATAATGATATCATATACAATGTATATCCCTGCTATCCATCTGACAGTAAACATATGATTTATTTGTTTTCAAAATACAAAATTCATCGTGTGTAAACTGTGCTCATATTGTAGCGCCATCTACTCCATTCTTAGACTGAATGGAGTATAGAGTCAATCACATTCTTTAGTAACTACTTTTTACAAAATTCAAATATCTTTATCCGTTTCCGAGATATTTGACCTGGGAGTGGTACACCCTGTATATTTTCTATTGGCACTTACTGTAACTTCGAAAATATATTATAGTAAATATGTACCACACATTAAATGAAAAGGCTGAATGTGTGTAGTATTAAAACTTAAGTTGAAAACAATAGACCAAATAAATGTCAAATCAGTCAGTCAAGTGTCAAAACAGTAGGCTCCATATAATTCAATCATATTGCTTATTTTTTTCATGTGATTTTTAAAATGTTTATCGATTACAAAATGGTTTATAATGCTTTAGATAGATGATTACTTAAGCATCAATATTTTGAGGTTAGCAAAATCTCGTTATGTGACATTTTCTGCTTTGAATTACCTGGTGTTTTTTCTTCTTCTACAAATACAATTGGGTATGGTAAAACAAGGTAAAGGCTAATAAAATTCAAACCAAAACTGGACTCGCATTTTAAAAAAGTTGGGGATACAAACAATGGTTTACACTACGGATACTACAGCTGTTATAGTTGATTTTTACTCATTTATTTCTAACCTTCTCACTTTTATCTGTCCTCCAATTTTTTTTTGTCTCCTGGTAAAATTACTAAGTTAGTATATACGTTAACCTGTACTATTTTTCGTTCATAAAAACTTACAATTAAGACCCATATCTCAATTTTTGATGAACCAATATATAACCTGCTCAAAGGATTGTCATAGTTGTTGCTTGAAAAATTCTTTCACAGCGTGTTATACTTCTGCTTTCCTTTTCAGTGACCCAAAAATATAAAAATTGCAAGACGAGAAATCTGGGTTATATCGTGCATATTCTAAAATACTCCAATTCTTTTGTTGCAGATTTTCATTTACTATGTTCCAAGAACAGAAAAAGAAAAATATTTTGTAAGAGTATTAGACAATAATAAATATAATCACAGAACATTATGGAAGAACCTAAAAACCCTTCTTCCTGGGAATAATGAATTATGTGACAAAGCAATAATTTTTGAAGACAAAGAAATCAGTAATAGCTTCGAAATATGTGAAAATTTCAATAAATATTTTGTGACGAGTGTGGATGATATTTTGGCTGGTATACCAAAGAAAGTAGGTTTGGTGCATAACGACAATACCGGTAGTTATGATAACGGGTTCTGTAATTTCGAAAACATCACAATGTATGAATTAAAGAATATATTAAAGGAACTCAACAATACACGAGATGCAGCTGGAAATGGCATTAACACATCCTTGTTGAAAGATGCATGTCTAGTAACTGCGAATAAATTGTTAGATGTATTAAATCAATCACTAAAGAGTGGAGTATTTCCTCAAGGATGGAAGACATCATACATTATACCAGTGCCAAAGGTGAATGGGTCACGAAAATGCGTGGAGTTTCGCCCAATAAATACAGTGCCAGTGTATGAGAAAGTCTTAGAACGTGCAGTAAAAAATAGACTTAGTTCGTATTGTAATGACAATAATATAATAAGCAAAGACCAGTCGGGCTTTAAAGAAGATCATTCATGTGAAACATTATTCGTGAATTTAATTGATAAGTGGTTAAAAGAACTGGATAAAGGTAACATTATCTTAGCAGTCTTTTTGGATTTTCGTAGAGTCTTTGAAACAATAAATAGAGACACTTTAATTAAAAAACTGGAATCAATAGGTGTAGGTGGTACAGTTCGAAATTGGTTTTCTAGCTATTTAAATAATAGGACACAAATAGTAAAATATAATAATAGTGTATCAAGTGCGATAGAAACTAGGTATGGAGTGCCCCAGGGAACTGTTTTAGGCCCCGTTCTATTCAATATTTACGTGAATGATATGTCGTCGTGTGTCGGCCGCTGTGACGTGTGTATGTTCGCGGATGATACAATGCTCTGCGTATCGGGCGATGATAATTTATTTTTATTTATTTATTTAATTACTCTTTGACACTAAAGCTACACTACGGCCTTGATAACCAAACTTAAAAATTAGTTTTGTACTGAAATCTATTGCAGTAAACGCAAGCGTAAGCATTCAAAATTTTCTCATTTTTTCGCCAATTATCATATCAATTCTACTTATCAATATTCAAAATAAATAAACGCATAGATAAAGTAACAAGTAACAAATAACTATATCTAGATTGCCTCAAAGAGTGACATTCTGTGAAAGAGTAAGGGGCGAGAAGCGTTAGACCAGCGAGAGAGACGTCATGCGCAGAACGGCCTTGTTTCGAACATTCTAGAACGTTTGCGTGGCGTGTATAAATGCTGCATCTTGTTCAGGTCGCACCAGTCGCCAGTCTCCCTCGAGTCGATCTTTCTACCTCTACCTTAACAGTGAATGTGTATGTTGTAATTTGCGTGTTATCTGCAATTCACGACATTGGACTAGCAGCAGAATTACACAGTGATTATCAAATAGCCAGATGTAAAAAGCCTCACACCACTGCTGAAGAGCTGATTCTGCCAGCTGCAATTGAGATTGTAGAAACTATGTTTGGAGATAATTTTGCCAAAAAATTGCAGTCCATACCTCTATCAAATGATACTGTTACCCGCCGAATTGGTGATATAGCTCGATACGTACAGCATCAGCTTTTCGAGAAGTTGGGTGATAATTTTTTTTCAATTCAGCTTGATGAGGCAACAGATAGCAATAAAGATGCTCATTTAATAGCCTATGTTCGATTTTGTGATGGTATGTCAGCGGTTGAAGAATTACTATTCTGCAAACCAATAGAACTCAAAGCAACAGCACTTGCATTGTTTGCTATCTTAAATGATTTTCGAAACAACGCAAATATAGAGTGGACAAATTGCGTAGGAATATGCACCGATGGTGCTCGCACAATGTCGGGAAGATTCCAAAGTGTACAAGCACTTGTGAAACAAAAATCTCCACAGTGTATGTGGACACATTGCATGATCCACAGAGAAGCTTTGGCTTCCAAAGAAATAAGTCCTGGTCTGAATATTTTGCTAACGACGGTGATAACCGTAGTAAATTATATAAAAATGAGACCCCTAAAATCAAGAATCTTTTCTGCACTTTGTAAAGACATGGGTCATGCAGCGTTACTATTTTATTGCGAAGCAAGATGGTTATCACGTGGGAAATTTTTACAACGTGTTTTTGAATTAAGAGATGAAATCGCCATTTTACTAGAAGCGGAAAACCACCGGAAGCCGTAAATTTTCGAGATGATTTATTTGTGATGAAATTGAGCTACTTGGTCGACATATTCGAGAAATTAAATACCTTAAATCTTCAACTCCAAGGAAGAAACACACATGTGTTGGGTACGAGTGATAAAGTTAATGCTTTTTGTAGAAAACTGGAATTGTGGAGAAGAAATGTAAAGGAAAAAAACATAGAAATGTTTGCAAATGTGGATGAATGTGTTAAAACTTACAAGACTGAAGAACAACATGTGGAAGTTGTTTTTGTAACCATTGAAAATCATTTAACCATGCTGGCAAATAACTTTAAAAAGACTTTTTTGCTGACTTCAACTTGATACATAGTTACGAGTGGGTTAGGGATCCATTTCAAAATACTCCCGAAGATCTCTCAACTGCCGAAGAAGAAATCTTTATAGACTTCACGGCAAGTGCCGAAATCAAAAGACAATTTAGTAATAAATCACTCTTTGAATTTTGGGCGGGGTTGGATAATGAGTATTTTGCACTGAAAACAAGAGCACTTCGATACTATTACCATTTTCAACATCATACCTTTGCGAAACCGGATTTTCTGCGGTGGCTGCTTTGAAGACAAAATATAGATCTTAGCTAAATATAGAAAGAGCTTAGAGTGTCAATTTCTAATATTAAACCTTCTTTCGAAAAACTTTGCGCTGCAAGACAGGCCCAAGTGAGTCACTAATAAGACAATGTGCAGTACTGATGCAATCCTATTTATAAGTGTATTATAACAGAGTAAACGTGTATTTTATTTTTTATTATGTCAGATTGTATTTTATTGTTTTTTTCAGTAAATTGATTATATTCTTTAATAATATTTTTTCTCATTTTTTCTCGATATACTCGCGCCCCCTATTTAGTTTTATCACGCCCCCCCCCCAGGGGGGCGCGCCCCACAGGTTGAGAAACGCTGGGTTAAAGTGATGAATGAAGAACTGGAAGCGTTATACCGTGTGGCCGCCGTTCATAGCGCGATGCATGTATTAGTAACTACTGGTCGACTATAAATGGGCGTGCCAACTTGAATTGCCACACCGACAGCGGGCGTATAAGTTATACGTATAAATGTATTCGTAGGCAAATCAAGTGAAAAGCAGTGTAATAGGTATTGCGTTCCCGTTGTAAGTAATTATTTGTAGTTGTTTGAAGCATCAGATAATCACTGATAATATGTCAGTGAAGTAACTCATCACAGCTTCATAAACAACATAAAAGAGCAAAAATAAATAATAAATAACTCCTAGACTTTAAAATAAAAAAAAACTTCTTAACTAAAATAATATTTTTCAACAAATATTATAATCTAAAAACTCAACTATAATAAAATACTGAAACATAAAATATTTACTTCTTAAAACAGAATTGTAATTCAACATTGCAATTAACCTGTAATTAGCTAAAAAAATGTTATTCTTAAGCAATAATAAAACTCGAACTGACGCCCATATGTGGAAGGGACGGCGAATGCGACTGCCCGACTACACCGTATAAATGTAGATTTTTTGGACAAATCGAGTGCATCATAGGCATATGCGAAATACTAGCTCTGTTGTAATCCAGTATAACACTGGGTCCACTTGTTTACCGTTCTAATACACAGACATCTCTATCTGTTTCGCTTACTCTACAGGTATCGCGATAATGCAGACGCACGCGGTCTTATGGTATATATGGCTATGTAGAAATAATTTAAGTATAAATATTGATAAGTCCAAGTTTATGTGTATTGGAAGTAGACATAAATTACAACACAATGATAAAGATAAGATTAAAATACTAATTAATAAAGTTGAATTAGAGTCAGTAACACAAATAAAATACCTTGGCATAATAATTGATGAAAATTTAAATTTCAAAAAACATTTAAGCTATGTAATAAGTAAGATATCTAAAAAAGTAGGGTTTTTAAATAGAATAGGTAAAAACTTGTCAAACTATGTTAAACTTATGTTATATAAATCGCTTATAGCACCACACTTTGAATATTGTTCAACAATTCTGTTCAATGCAAAGCAAAATGAGATACAACAATTACAAAAACTACAGAATAAATGTATGAGAGTAATACTGAAATGTAGTAAATATACACCCATACAGATAATGTTGGGTGCACTACAATTAATGAACATTAGACAGAGACTAGCATATAGAGTACTCGTTTTTATACATAGAATTAAGTTAGGTCAGGCACCTTCATATTTAACGGATAAGCTAGTACAAGTAGGAGATACGCATAGTTATAGCACACGTAATGTTAAAGACTTTTATATAAGTAGATATCAACGAAGTCAAACAACAACAAGTGTATACGTTGCTGGTTTGAAACTTTATAATACATTACCCAATAGTATAAAAGAATGTAATAGACTAAGTTTATTTAAGACGTTGGCTTATAAGCATATACACTTGAATTATTGACTTTAGAAGTTGGTTTGTAACACATATATCAAATTAAGATGTTATATTTGAACATATATTTATCATGTATACATAATAGCAAATTGCTAAATAAAGACATTATTATTATTATTAACTATTATAGTTTAGCTGAAGACTATCAATGTTACCGTCGCCTTTGATAAAAATACGATTTATAGAAGATAAATTCCAAATACTTATTGTAGAGTAGAATTAACTGTATCTTCTATTGTCATATAAATCTCACGATGTGCGCATTGATATGTAAATACACGAAGTTTTAAATCAACGATTGACACGCAGAATGGAAACGGGTGGACCGGACCCTATACCACCAACATGTTCGCTTTAAGAGGAACAGAAATTGTAAAGTATTTTTGATGAATATGAATTTCACAGATCAATACAACATACTGACCAATTTGCATATACCGGGACTTTTTTTTTTTGGGGGGGCAGGTAGGTATATCGAAGGGGGGCGATGATCGGTCGTAGGAGTGAGTACACAATTTCGCACACTCGCAAACCAGCACACGTTCGTTTAAAAAAATCCGACATACACACGCTTATAACAAGAACGAAACTGGACATGTCAATAATATCCGGCACAGACAAAATTAAAAAGTGGAAAAAAATTTAAACGAGCAAATAGAATTTTTTTATTTTTTTCCAATATACATTTTACTCTTCTTTTTGTTATTTCTCGTTTCCGCCAATATTTTTCCGTCGTGTTTGTACTGAAATTGTTTCGCGATTGGGAGAGAGAGCTCCGTTCTGGGAATAACAGAAATTGTCAGTAAAATGTCAATAAAATGAGGGGTTTGTCGTGAATGTAGATTATTTCAGAATTTTATAAACGTTCTTCAAATATCAGAAACATGAGGTTACAACAACGCTAATTATACAATTGTCGATTTCTCTCAATACAGTCTTATATATTGTATTTATTTGGCATTTTATTTGATGAATACTTTTAATATTAATTACAATAAGGCGGCGATATGTAAAATACTCCAGACAGGAGAAATAGAATATGTCTAAACACCACCGAAAATTATAGATATTCTCCGTTGACTGCATATAACATGCGTTCGAAATTGGTTGACATAATCTTATTATAGAGGGTGTCCAGAAACTCTCCTAACAAACGAAGACCGGAGATTCCTCAGATAATTTTAAGACAATTTAACCCAATTCACCCTAGTCCGAAAATGCTTCCTAAGGGAGCTAGAGCTCTTTGAAGATGGCGCCTTGTAATTAGTTTTTTTTTAATATCTCCCGAACGCTTCTATTTAGAAAAACAAAAACTGGTATGCTTATTTATCCTCCAGAGATGAATCGAGTCCATCAATTGCGAATTTCTAGTACCGGTCATAGGCGTCCGTTTTGGGTAGGTAAACGGTTATTTTAACGCATAACTTTTTTGTCTTTAACTTTTAAGCATTTGTGACACTAGATTATTAAATTTTCAGGTATTCTAGTACTAAAAGGTACTCTTACTTTAAGTCGGTAGGATACACCGTTTTCTAGAAAAATCGATTTGAAAATTTTTCGTTTTTTCGTCATTAAGATTCAATTTATTATGTACCTACTTATTTTTAGCGACGAAGTTGGCTAGGACTATCAAGGCATGGATGAAAATTAATTTAATAAATCATCTTTTGTTTCAATAAATGCAGCACACAATTCGTAAAAAATTTTGGGAAAAGAAGCAAAAATCAATTTGAAAAAAAGGTTTTTTTTTGAAGGTTTTTAAAAACAAAGTATTTATTACAATGGAACGAAACTAACAAAAGAAAAGAACAAGTATCAAAGGTAGATAGTTACAAAAGATGCTCGATGTGATGACCATTAGTCTCTATGCATAAATTTACCCTTTTGCTTAGAGAACGCCGAATTCTTGCAAAAATTCCAAAGTTATTTCTAAATTCGTTGCAAGCATCTTGTATCCTTATTGTGCACGATTTTGTATCGGAACGGAATAAACAAATGCTTTTATGTATCCCCAAACACAATAATCGCAAGGATTCAAATCCGGCGACCTTGCTGGCCAAGCAACTGGACCGCCTCTTCCAATTCAATGGTACGAAGACCATTGAATTATCTAGAAAGTCTCGTACATTCCTGCTAAAGTGGGCCGGACAGCCGTCCTGTAGAAACCATAAGTTTTGCCAAATATTTAAACGCACCTCATCTAACAAATCAGGTAAAATATTTTGCAGGAAATGTAAGTAATCAACACCATTTAAACGAGCAGGTAATTCCACAGGTCCAAGTAGATAATCGTCAACTACTCCAATCCAGACGTTTATGCTAAACCTATGCTGATGCTTAAATTCTTGAACAACGTGGGGATTGTCACCAACGTACGAATAATAGTGTGCATTATGTAGATTAAAAATTCCATTTTTTGAGAATGAAGCTTCGTCACCAAACAAAATGTACCTGAAAAAATCTTCATCTTGATTTATCTGATTTTGTAACCATCTAGCGAATTCTACACGAGCAGGAAAATCTCCTTCTAGCAGTGCTTGCACCTGTGTAAAATGAAAAGGGTATAAATTTTCTTTGTGTAAGATATTTCCTACGGAAGATTTTGAAATTGTGGGGTACATGGCAGATAGTCTTCGAACGCTAATTTCTGGATTTTCCTCAACAACAACAACCATTAAAATAACATCTTCATGTTCTGCTGTTACATCATTATGTCTCCCTGTTTCATTTTTTTTTTGGGACCACTGAACCTGTTTCTCTTAATCGTTGATGAAGAGCTGTAAATGTTGAGTGAGTGGGATGCTGACGATTGGGACATTTTTCAGCGTATCTACGTTGCGCTGCTCGAGCGTTACACCTCATTTCGCCATAAACTAAATGCATATCGGCGTATTCTTCATTAGTAAAAACCATTTTTTACTTTCTTATACGTAGTATAAGGAAGTATTGTGATTATGAAAATTTTCGACCTTGAGATTTTTGCAGATGTCCACGTTTTGAGGTCCCCTGATACCAAAAAAGTGGTTTTTAAAAAATGTCTCTCTCTCTCTCTCTCTCTCTCTCTCTCTCTTCTCTCTCTCTCTCTGTGTGTGTGTGACCACGACAGCGGTCAAACCGCTGTAGATATCAATTCCAAATTTTGTATTTACGTGTGTAATCTGCCTCTTGAGAACTGATTAGATTTTGAGCAAAATCGGCCGACCGGAAGTAGTAGTTTACTTCAGTGAAAAAATTGAAATTTGCAAATATTTCGTCAATTACTAAGTTTAAACAAATTTATAAAGAATTCATATGTACTTAGAATTAAGTTTGAAACAAATTGTCTTAAAAAAGTTTTTTAGATGTTGGCAAGTTAGCTGATCACTATTGATCACTTAATACCCAATATTAAAACGTGCTGGAGTACATTTTTTCTAGTAAAGGTGCCTTCTGGAACTAAGCATAATGTGTGATATTCCAATAAAATTCAAAAATTAAAGAAAAGTTGCTTATACTATACGACTCTAGTAAAGCTAATTCAGATCATATACAAACATACATAATGATTTTAGGGTTCAATGCGAGAGGCTTTGAAATCTGAAGTTACTAATTGTAATACTTCTTGCATCATGACAAACTGGTAAATATTGCAGTCAAAGATAATACCACGGTATGGAATCCTCGTTTTTTCTGTATCCAGTAGATATAGTTGACGTGGATAATTTCATAAATAAGTTATGTAATTCAAAAACTTTGGACCACTATGGTTTGAATAGTTTATCCTTGAATTAGAGTAGGGATCTTTCGAAAAAGTTCTTGTTTTAAGAGGGAGAGTGCTAACTGTAATGTATGTCGTGCCAAACCTAGTGAAATGAATGATCTTGCACGAGTAAGTCAAAAATCAGAAAGAGAAGAAACTTTCAGGTTTGGTTTTTCAACTTTGCATGCCTGGATTAGCTTTATGGAATTAGTACTTCATGTATCCTATAATCTACCGTTCTAAAAATGGTCTGCTACCACCGAAGAAATTAAAAAACTAAAAGCGGCTAAAAAGCAACTTGTGCAGGATCGTTTCCGTAATGAATTTGGTTTAATAATTGACAAAGCCCGTCAAGTTAGTGGCAATGACGGAAATACTGCAAGAAGATTTTTTACCAATTCCTCTTGTACATCCCAAATAACAGGAGTTGATGAAACACTAATAAGAAGATTTTATATTATACTTCAAACTTTGTCGTGCGGTAGGAAAATAAATCCGAGAAAGTTTGGTGTATACGCACGATCCACAGCTGAACTCTATGTAAACAAATACAATTGGTACTATATGCCATCTTCAGTTCATAAAGTACTTATTCATGGAGAGAGCATCATTACATACAATTCAATATTACCTCGTGGACAACTATCTGAAGATGCTCAAGAATCTAGAACAAGGACTATAAAAAATTCCGACTGCATCATTCTAGAAAATGTTCGAGAACAGCTACGAATGAAGATGTTTTTCATACTTTGCTATGCTAATCGGATCCATTTATAAGTGGTCTTAGAAGACAACATACACCGAAGCATATAGAACTCGATGAAGAAGCACTAAATTTACTAGATTGTGATGAATAACGTAAAAAGAGGTATTTTGTATAACGTTATGTACCGCTTTCTTTATAATTGATTTAACTTTTATTATTATTTCGAAAGTTGTGACTGTATCATTTCACCTATTACTTTTAACACGTGGATAAAATTCACTTTGTCCGCATTCAAAAAATGCCGAATATCATATTTTTATGTGAAAAATTTATAAACAGCTACATATAATTCTTTTTGAAACACTCTGTATACATCATTATTATAATTTTTATATTAAAAAGTAGTGTTTATTATATTAGTTTTTATAATTTAATCTTTTAAGGTGAAATATATGCAATTAATTACATATCTTCATATGTAGATATTTTTTTCTTAATAAAGTAATAATATTTTCATAGTTTTTAATTATTCACATTAAACTTCAACTATTTAGCAGTACTCATATCAAATTTTATGAAAATCGGTCCAAAGATGACAAAGTTACAGATTTTTGGCAAAAAAATGTCGATTTGGAACCACTGTGCGATGCTTTATAGCTATGCTAGGGTCAGATAGGGGGCGCTGTAGTAAAGTTATTCACAAATTCTATATTTATGGACTAAAATGACTCACATTTACCATATATGTTAGTTTAGTACCAAAAAATGAAATCACAAAATCTAGAGGCTATTTTTTGGTAGAATTGAATTTTTACAATTGCACATCATTTTTCTTTGGATTTCGACTGTGTTACTGCGTTTATCAACATTTTCTTTATTTATTGTTAAGAAAAAAGGTATTTAATATCAATTATTTAAAAAAGCAGGGACTTTAACTAAATCAAACTAATCGCGCCACCTACCGGAAAGGGCAGAATAACGTCTCCCGGGCCATTGAACTGTCAATATTTGAGAATTTGTAAATTTTGTGGGTATTTCTGCAAATCTGGAAAATTGCTATGATTTAAATTTTCTGTAAGCTTATAGATTTCCCGTAGCCTTGCAGATCTGTAAGAAATCGACCAGAATCCCACCATAAGTTAAATATATTAGTAGGACAAGTTTGGATGATCCTCGAAATCTTTGCATGTCATATTGGGTTACCAACGTCGAAAATCTTCGATTTTTTCGCGATGAATTTGTGTCAGCGTTGGTACTACTTCCATCAAACCCTCGGGGAATGCGATATTATCCGAATATCGGGGGGAAAAAAGAATTAAAAAAAATAATTCGGTGTACACAATCAACCGAGGACTCCCTGTCGCATTTGTTCACGTTACCGATGTTGATGCCCGACGCTATCGAGGTAGCCGAGGCCTTAGTAAAAATACATAAATATAATGGATACAAATTGTCAATTCACTTCCCCTGGGGCTTTGATTGGTTAGGGACGTGAAGCGAATGAATTGGAACGGTTTCGCCGCAACCGGCCTGACCCTTGCGAAGATTTCTACGGGATATATATGTATATACATGTATATAGTACATTTATGTATGTTTTGGGTGTATCGGTGATGGGGCACTTGATCAAAAACGCTCTTTCATGTTTTTTTTTTTTGATATCTGATATTGTGAAAACGCCGATGCGAAAGATTATCAAAAATTTATGGAGATTTTAATGTACTCTGAACATTTAGATTGATCTGGTTGATTGTATATAACCTCACATAAAAAAGAGACAAGATTAAAAGTTATTATTTTATTATGCATGAATTAATTAAATATAAATCATTTCTTGTATGATACTAAATTCGTAAAATAAATAAACAAAGACGAAAGAATAAAATACACGGAGAACTCGATAAGTATTCACATTAAACTACTTCTGAAACATTAAGTAAAAAAATGAGGTGTGGCCACCACACGACGTTCTTATACATATGAGCGTTTCAACCTATACAATTTTAAGAATTTTTTTACACAAAAATAATTCAGAATCCTATTCTAAGTACTTCTATTCTCTTAATAAATCGCTATAGAATACATACTTTGCTAGATATTCGAAAAAAAGTGCTACCACCTAAGAGTAATAGTGCTAGTTCGGTCCGAATTTTGAAATTTCATATATACAAAAAATTTTGTAAATCCAGTTCTAAATACTTTTGTACTCTTGATAAATATATATGGAATGCATAACTTACGACATATTTGCAAAAAATCGCTATTCGACAAGAGTAAAAGTGGTACTTCCGGTCTGAATTTTGAAATTTTTTTTATACAGAAGATATTGAAAATTACGTTCTAAATACTTTTATACCCGTAACGTACCTGTCTAAAAAGCATGATTTGCGAAATATTCGCAAAAATCTGATTTTCGATAGGAGTAAAAGACCTACTTCCGGTAGGAATTTCGAAAAACTTTTTAAATAAAATTGTTCTCAATTTTCATTCCAAGTACATATGAATTCTTTATAAATTTGTTTAAACTTTTGTTATAGCGTAAACATCAAAGAAATAAACGCAAGTTTTTTCGGTGAAATAATTACATATATAAGAAATGTTGAGCTGTTAAGATTTCAAGGTCTGGACTCCACTGGAACGAAAAGAAATCACTATTTAATCAGATCAGCATCAGCAAGGCGGCCAACCTATCTATATGAATTCAAGCTTCCAACAATTCTAATTAATGTAGCAGTCAATATTAATAAGTAAGTTTATTAAGTAATTTTTTGTTTGTTTTGTTAATTAGAGTGTGGTTTATATTTAAAAAAAAAATAAGCGTGAACAAACATTCGATTGAAATTGAGATTGAGGAATGAAGGCGGGAAATAAAAGTCAAAAAACTGACATTTTCAAACTTTCCAGCTGAAATGTCAACATTACGTGTAAGGTTGTAAATGAATTAGTATATTATGCAATGAGCATTTAATGATGGCTATTAAGACACGAGTATGAAAATTACGATACGAGTCGCAGGCGAGTGTCTAAATGAATACGAGTTGAGAGTAAAATTTTTCCTACGTTTTTGCCGATTTTGCTGGTAATAAATTGCTCGTGGCTATTGAGGCTTGTTCCATAATTTCTGGTGGAGTCAAATTTTTCATTTCACTGTCACTATCGCTCAATTTTACTATTTTTATTTCCAAAAAAGACAAATTTTAACTACTTACAAGCAAACTGCAAAGAACTGTCAAGTTTAATTAATTTTTAGATCTGTCAGATAGGTAGTCATGGTCATATTGAATACTGGGACGTCGCATTCTTATTGGATGTAAACTTGTATTGTAATGAAAAATATTAACATTAAAGGATATGTTCAGTATATCTAATAATACAATTAAAGTATGCGAGTAGAAAATAGTATATTGAGATACAAGTTTTATAAGACACGATTTTTGCGCACGCTTTCAAGTTTAGCCAGGCGAGTTTTCTAAAGAACAAGTGCGCAAAAATGTCTTATGAAACGTGTATTTTATACTATTTTTTCTATTTCGGTTATTGAAAGTTCAAAAAAGATTAAAATGAAAGACATGTTTTGTTCGAACATTTTAGAAATTTTGTTTTTTTGAAGTTGGTTACTCTGATTTTTAAGTAAAACAATTTAAATATTTGAATATCGGCGGACTTGTCATTTTGTTTAAAATTTAGTCTGATTTACGCAATAAATTATTTCAAATTATCAACAAAATGGAAGAAAGAAATAACTGCACGCCTCCAGAGATTCGCAAAATAGCAGAAGACAATTTAGAAAATCTTTTGCCAGCTCTTTTTAAGTTGATGTAAAGAAAATAATATTGTGAATATTACGGAAAATGTAGTAATTGCTTATTTTGACAAAGAAAGAAAGATAAAAAAGGCATCGTCCTTGTGGTCTACATATTCAATGTTATATTGTTGTTTAAATATTTATAAAAGTATAGATATCTCAAATTTTTCTAGGCTTCTTGCATTTTTAAAAAGAATATCTGAAGGCTACGAGCCTAAGAAATCCAAGATTTTAGAAATAGATCATATTAACTGTTAACCAGTTTATAATAGAAGCTGATAATAAAACATATTTAGCGATGAAAGTAAGTAATAAGAACATCATTCTAGTTGTATTTTACTAATTTTCTACATTATTTTGTTATACACTCTAAAAAGTGTTTGTGTAAAATTACAATGAAAATCATTGGCAACTCCATGACCAATTATAATCATTGTAAGAAAACATGTAAATGTAGTTCTACAAGTACATCAATTAATATTACTTGTTCATCTGGTAAAGATACAGCAAGGTAATGCAGTGTTACAAGGCATGATTGTAAATTTCAATTTTTAATAATAAAATTTACACTCGTGTAATGTAATATCACAGCACCGCCATGTAAATACACACCGACTCGATGTAAATTTACGTACACTAACTGTGAATGTACATTTATTCCCTGTTAAGATCCATATATTAGGTGTGGATCTACAACCGGAATATTTAATTGTACGTACAGCTCTTGTAATTTTTTTTCCAAGTTTTATTATTAAGGAGCCTTTCGTCTGTCATTTTTAACGTAAAATCAAGGTAACATCTCTGCATTCGTCAAAAAGTAATGTACGTTAGGGGTAACGTTGATTTATACCGTCATACTTATCTTTCAGTTTTTGCATGCATTCGCAAGGCACTATAGAATCTTGTACATATATCACTTTTTAAAAATGCTTTTCATTTAGATATTGTCCTATAATTTGTAGAATGAATAAAGCGCGGTGTAGGTTGTGGAATTGCGAATCCTGTGCTGCTCCACTATTGTAATCAAAAAATAAAAAAAATAGCTGTTTAAGCTAGGAATTTTATATATTAGAATTAATTTTATTATTACAAAAATAATAGATATTACAAGGTGCACATGAAACATAAAAAAAATTATAAAGTAAAACAAAACACGATCCAATAAACTTAACAAAAAAATTTACATGTAATCATCGTTTCAGTATTTAACAACTAATATTTCTCAACTTACTGAGTGAGGTTACAATTTTAGTAAGGCTTCTTTTGTTGCCTTTCGTCTCCTGATCAGGGTTAATTTTCAAAAAATACATTTCATATATTTTTCTTCATTATCTGAAAGTAGAATGTCGGATATAATGTTTTATCAATTGCAAAATTGAAATAATGTCCTGTGTTTTCGCATATACTTGTCAAAATGCCAAGATGATACTTCTCTTTAAAAAGAATTGGTCATTCTTCTATGATCTGTTGACAATAGGCTGCGATCGATTTATACATGTTCTTTGCATTATATAGGTGTCATTAAGCAGCTTTATGGAAGCTCTATCTAATATAAAATCTTCGTACGAGTCAGTTTCTTGAATGTCTGTGTAGGATCTGATCGGCGTTATATTTTTCAATTGAATTAAGGGGTGCGATCACTACACATTCTGCATATGTGTATTTTTTCTTATACATCCACTAAAAAATGCGAAAACTACTTATTGTATACATTACATATTCCTGAGCACTATAAAATGATACATACATCATATATGTATTGTTTATTTGCCCAACAGAATAGTGATTTGAGTTACATATAAAACAAACAGAGCTAACTTACCAAATAATTCACTATAAGTTGGGCCTCACTGCAGTCTGCGAACTTAACCTTCGCCACAGACAAACTGACGCCAGAGCTTTAAATAATTATTATTATTGTCAGATGCAGATGAACCACAATGATTAACTTACCTTATACTAACTTATAAATTACAAGTTACAACTATTAAGTGTATAACCAAAACACAAACAACAGCATGTAATTGTAATGAAAACCACTACTAAACTGAAAACACTGCGCATGCGTTCACGGATTGTAGAAGCAAAACATTAATGGCTCGCAAACATATAAAAAGTACACTCGATTTAAATTTCTTTCTTAAAGATAATGTACGTATGGGCTTGCTGAATATAATATTACTATCATACAAAATACGGAGAAGTTGTATTTTCCCCCTAAAAAGTAATACAAGTCACCTAATAGAATGGGTCTAGAACAGAGACTTACATCATGCTACATTGACAATTCACACTCAGGCGTCAACTGATTTATAGTGGGATTGAATATTATAGGATCTTGGATGAACCTAGGTATATATATACTTTGGCAAGATTTATAACAATTGTAGTGGGCAATAATATAATTATTACACAATTATTTCTTTTAGTTTACCATGCTGTTTAGGTACCCATACAATAAAAAATAGTACTTATATTAATTTTGATTTTTAAAATATTTCTCACGAACGTAGAATTATTTAATCGCATGTATAAAAATCACAAGTGGGTTAATCAGTAAACATGTTATAAACTTTTAATGAAAATACTTATTAAGAGTACTTATTAAGAATTCTTATTAAGTATTGTAATCTCACAGTATTTTGAATTTGAAGTTCCAGAGACTAATAGCGAATTTACATTACAAGTGATGAAAATACACTAAATGTTGTAAAAGTTCTATGATATAAAGTAATTTTACATTACTTTTAAAACTAAAATTACATGCTAACTGTGATTTTACAGATAAATTGCATTTTTACATTAAACTTCAGGCGATCTTACATTACATTGATTATTACTTATTAATTATTGGAAAAATTACATACAATAAATGTATTTTTCAATCGATTTTTTACAGTGTACACTCTAAAAAGTGTTTGTGTAAAATTACAATGAAAATCATTGGCAACTCCATGACCAATTATAATCATTGTAAGAAAACATGTGAATGTAGTTCTACAAGTACATCAATTAATATTACTTGTTCAGCTGGAAAAGATACAGCAAAGTAATGTAGTGTAACAAGGCATGATTGTAAATTTCAATTTTTAACAATAAAATTTACACTCGTGTAATGTAAAATCACAGCACCGGTATGTAAGTAAACAACGACTCGATGTAATTCTACGTACACTAACTGTGAATGTACATTCAATCCCTGTTAAGATACATACATTAGGTGTGGATCTACAACCGGCATACTTAATTGTACGTACAGCTCTTGTAATGTTTTTTCAGGTTTTATTATTAAGGAGTCTTTTCCTTTGTCATTTCCAACGTAGATTTTTACAGGCATACTTATTTTTCAGTTTTTGCATGCATTCGCGAGGCACTACAAAATCTGGTGCACATATCACTTTTTAAAAATGCTTTTCATTTAGATATTGCCCTATAATTTGCAGAAGATATGTTTGTTTCATTGATTGTCGCTCGACTACTATAATCAAAAAATAAGAAAAAACAGTTGTTTAAGCTAGGAATTTTATTTATTGCAGTTAATTTTATTATTACAAAAATAATAGATATTGCAAGGTGTATATGAAAAAAAAAGTAAAACAAAAACCGAACCAATGAACTTCTCAAGAAAAACAAAAAAATTAACTTGTAATCGACGTTTCAGTATTTCAATAACTAATATTTCTCAACTTATTGAGTAAAGTTTCTTTTGGTGCCTTTCGTCCCCTGATCAAGGTCAATTTTCAAAAAATACATTTAAATGAACTCAAGTACGTAGCAAGAGGCTACTTCATATTGAAATTATAATAAAATGCGAAGAGAGCTTTAAAGGAGGCAAGTAAGTCTTCACAACTTAACTCCTTCTGTTTTCTTCAAGTACATGTAGTATCCTGCAACTAAAAAGAAAAAAATTAAAAAAGGGAACATTTTAATTTGTTTACCTTCATTCGTTATTACGATGCACGGAGCATTAAATTTGATTTTTTCAGAAACATTAAAATCCTAAAACAATTAGGACCCCAGCTAATGAAAATATGTTTCAGTTATTATTAATAATTATTAACGTACCATGTCCTATATTTTAATTACTAGAAAATTTATATCTTCTTTAAAATAGTCAAGCATTTGATATATTTTTCTTTATCATCTGGAGGTGGAATGTCGTTTATGTTTTTTCAATTGCAAATTGATTACCTGTGTTTTTGCACAAACGTTCTTCTCAACTTGTCAAAATGGTCATCCTTCTATGATCTGTTGACAGTAGGTTGCGAACGTTTTATAAATGTTCTTTGCATTGTATACGTGTCATTAAGCAGCTTCACGGGAGCTCTGTCTAATATAAAATCTTCGGACGAGTCAGTTTATTGAATGTCTATGTATCTGATCGGCGTTATATTTTTCGATTACATTTCTTCTTATATATCCACTAAAAGAAAGTGAAAATTACTTATTGTATACATTACGCATTCCTGAACATTAATGATACATACATCATATTATGTGTATTGTTTACTTGCCCAACAGAATAGTGATTTACGTTACATATAAAACAAACAGAACTAACTTACTCACTCTAGGTTGGGCCCCACTGCAGTCCGCAAACTTAACCTCCTGAACAATGAACCACAATGATTAACTTACCTTATAATAACTGATAAATTACAACTATTAATTGTATAACCAAAACACAAACAACACCATGTAATTGTCACTAGTAAACTGAAGTCACTGCGCATGCGTTCACGGATTGTAGAAACAAAACATCAACGGCTCGCAAACATATGAAAACTACACTGGATTTTAATGCCTTTCTTAAAGATAATGCATGTGTGGGCTTGTGTAAGTTGTATTTCCCCCCTAAAAATTAATACAAGTCACCTAAATGGAATGGTTCTAGAACAGAGAGTTTTCGATTGACAATTCACACTCAGGCGTCAAATGATTTATGGCGGGATTAAATATTATAGGGTCTTGGCTGAACCTATACTTTGTAGTGGGCAATAATATAATTATTACTCAATTATTTCGTTTACTTTATCATGCTGTTTAGATACCAAACAATAATAAATAGTATTTATATTAATTTTTATTTTTAAAATATTTCTCATGAACGTAAAATTACGTATTTGCACGTATAAAAATTACAAGTGGGTTAATCTCTAAACATGTTAAATCTTTTAATGAGAATACGTATTAAGCGTACTTATTGAGAAGCCTTATTAAGTATTGTAATTTCACAATATTTTGAATTTGAAATCACAGAAACTAATAGCGAATTTACATTACAAGTGATGAAAATACACTAAATGGTGTAAAAGTTCTATGAGATAAAGCAATCTTACATTACTTTTCAAACTAAAATTACATGCTAACTGTGATTTTACAGATAAATTGCAATTTCACATTAAACTTCAGGGGATCTTACAGTACATGGATTATTACATTTTAATTATTGGAAGAATTATTAGAGTTATAATAGATGTATTTTTCAGTCAATTTTTTACAGTGTAATAGTCATATTAATATTCTATTAGATTATCCTTATAATGGGCTATAATGGAGCTTGTCGTCGTGAAGATATAACGAACATGACTTTAGATGATATACAGTTTAAAAATTATGTCATAATGGTTGCAGTGCCAAAAACTAAAACTTCTGTTCCAAGACAATTTATTATAACACAAAGATTATGGATTGAATTGGTTAATAGTAGTTTATACAACGAGTCAATAATGACAGTTATTATTCCCGAGAGCTGAATTTACTCCCGAGCCGCGTAAGCGGCGAGGGAGTAACTAAGCTCGAGGGAATAATAGTCATTATTGCGAGTTAGTATACACTACTTTATCGACGACTAACCGAAAATTACTAAAAAAAATCAAAATAAGTAAACGAAAATGTCAGATTACTATATCAATATGACGTTTGATGGTTAGGCAGTCAGTAAAATGGCCGGACTTGTCTATCGTTACTATGACAACGTTAGGAACGTTATGTTCTTATTGGCGGAATGCAGTGAATAATGGTAACGTTATGGCCCATTATATGTTCTTATTGGCGGAATGCAGTGAATAATGGTAACGTTATGGCCCATTATTCACTGGTCGCATTTCATTATTCCCTACGGGTATTATGAGTGTTATTATTAGCCAATATTGATTAATATAATACATACTTTATTGTTTAGTCGTCGATAAAAAATATTATTCACTTCGTCCCAGCCATGTTACACATAAACACTTCTTCCTGTAATATAGATATGGATCTTGCGTGAACAGTCCAATTGGTATTAATACCATAGGAAAAGTACCAAAAAATACTGGAGGTGACTTAATAACAATTAAGCGCCATGGAGGACGGAAATCCTCAGCAGAGGCCAAAGGTTACATTGCTTTCATTCAGCAGATGGATCGGGAACCGTTCCCGCTCCAACCGTTCACTTCACAACAGTTGAGTGTTCGCTGGACAGGAACGCTCACCTTTATGTCATCGTCTGTCATTTAGTACTTTTCATTGCTGCCATATGTTAAAATTATAGAGATTAAACCGAATAAACAATAATAATAAATTGCTTTTCTGCATTAAGTTTTGGCGTAGTTTTTAGTGGAAGGGCTGGTTTTTCCAACCCCGAATAAAATACTGGGTGAACTCCAATATTTTAATACATTTATTTCTGCAGAATACCTTTAATTTGCTGTGTCTTACTATTCTAGTAACTTTCTTTAAAATTATGTATTGGGTTGGTCTTGGAATGCATCAATGGTGCATGCGTACAGAATACGCTCACTAAGTGAGCGCAGAATTATTCCGCTCACAAAAATGGCGGCCGCTCCTGAACATGTCCAGAGTGAGCGCTCGTCTACTGGACATGATCACTGAACAGTTGCGCAACTGTTGTGTCTGCTGAATGAAAGCATTGATAATTCCACCATGAAAAAAGTTGAGGTTGCTCAAATACTGTCTAGTGTACCTAATACATCCACTAAAATTATTCACAATCCATCAACTTCTGATACAATTGTAATGCGTCAGTCAATATGAATCAACAGGAATGTACACAAAACATAGTGTGTTCCCAAAATCTGCCTGGAATCTCTATTAATGTACACGAATATTCTAGTGTTACAGTAAACGTTTATAACAGTTGTACTATCCAACATGGGAAGTAAATTTCAATAGAAGCATCAAAAATCTTATCATCCCATTTATATTGTTAATTAGCGTAAATAAAATGTTCGTAACTGTGTTTTTTATTCTCTGTACAACTTCTTACACATGTTTGTTAGATTAAAGACTTATATTTTGACATTTAAATATGATTTGGTTCTATTTTTTTTTTGTTACCAACTTCAAAAAAATAAAATTAGCGTGCGATAAAGTAATACTTTATGCAACCAAAACGGGTGTCGTAAAGTGAACTTTATAGCACCGGAATAGAAAAAGTTATTATTTTGATGACTTTCTGCTTGTCTGAGAAAAACGAATAATAGAAATTAATGCTCCGAAAAATTTAAATTCAAATAAGGAACATGCTTGGCCCATCTGACGTTGTCAAACGTACGTAACGTAACACACCTATATCTTCTATACAGTAAACCGATAAATATAACAACCTATCGCGACAAAACTAATTTAAACATCGCCCCCACAAAAAAGAGCACCAACAACAAAAAACGCCCATACACGGAGAAAAAAAGATAACACCTCACCGTTACCGCCATAAATTCGCGTGTGATCCCCGGGGCTCGAGTAAATATTTCGGAATTTCAACTAATATTGATCTATAATGTTATTAATCATACATGACAATTGAAGTTGTTTTATACGTTTTGTTCTGTTTCGGGGACGTCGTTTTGTGTTCGAACGGTGTGTGTCGGAGGTCCTCTCCCCCGACTCCCGCCGCCCCCATCGCCTCTATCCGTCGTTCAATTTTTTTTTTGTACCGGCTTTATGTAGCATAAATATTTCCGTTTATCTGTATGGAACCGGTATACGTACACCGACGTATACGTGTAGTATAGGCCTAACCAGTGATACAACAAGATATATATCAGTCCGCGTGTGACGTTTATAATAATCCAAAAATATATATTCTCTGGCGTTTGTGCTACCACCGAACAATCCGACGTTGTTGTATAATATCCCTCAAACATTTCGAATTGCTCTGCCCCACTCCCGGCCCCACGTTGCTGCCGCCATATCGTGTGTGCCTCTTCGGTATTTCGCATCAAGCCAGAGCAAGGGCTGACAGTGGGCACTCGTCAAGTGCCGTATGTATGTATGTATATATGTGACCCTCCCTTTGTTATTTGGCAAAAAATACATTCATTATTCATCAAAAAGTGGGGGACACCAGGGTAATCAGAACAAATCGAGTTCAGTCGTTTTGGACCCACTGCCCCAGCTAACTAGAAATATGTACATATATGCGTATATACGATATATATATGTACACACGCGGGGGAAAAATTGTTTGCGCGACAGAATATCTGAATTTAATGCAACAAACAACAGATTTTTAGAAAATCTAATGAATGTTTTTTATGTGTATTTTTGGCTTCTATTATGCTGCCGATGTTTCGCCACTACCCTAAGGAACGTCTTTAGGGCTGATGATTCTACTGCAATTACCTGTCCAATTCTGTTTTAGGACGATGCGATTTTTACCCACTAACTAAGAAGATATCAAAGAAAACGGCGAAAGTCTACTATTCTGTCATAACTAATAAGACTTTCTGTAAAATCGTCACCCATCGGAAACAAATTTTGAAAAGTATGCAAATATCAAATCGTGCCAACGATTTTGTCCTTGACTGTATATATGAACTGTATATATGGTATAATAACTGCCCTTACTGTGTATGGGGGGCGGGGGTTAAATGTCGCATGGAGATTCCCCCGATTTCCCCTATCTCCCTGCTTTCGAAACCATGGCCTTCCCCACACATTTCGTTATATCTGTGTGTTCCCGTGAGTTTTTAGTGTATTGACGTTTGCGCCCTCAAAAACCGAAGGACAAATTAAACGCATACCGCAGGATTCTGTAGATGGGAATGTTTTTTTTTTTTTGAAAACAACACTAGGTTCAGTGCTTTCTTTTTTCAGCAAGAACTCAGAAATCGGCGAATGTTGTCTGATTTTTTTGAAAATAATTAGTTATTTCTGTGAATATTTCTAAATATGCAATCGAAAAATTAATTCTGTTACAGTAAAATCGCCATACCGAGTGTCCGAGCGACAATTTTTATTTAAATGCAATGCTATGCATTTTTTACATTTTATGATAGCCCTTTAGGAGCTGATTTAAAAATTATCAATCTGCATTAATCGATCTTCAACTGTTGCTAAGATATGGTTTCCGCTAAAAATTGTCCAACTTTTGAAAAAGCGCTATGAAATAACAATTAACTATGAAAAACCTCTTATGGGCTTAATTAGTAAAGATATCGTTTCAGTACATGAATTTAATATTTATTTTGAAATTTCTTCGCAAGTTCTTTAGAATCACATCCTATTCGATAAAGTAATAATTCTAAAAATAAATATAACAAACTGTATATTAACGTGCCACTGGAAAGTACTTAAAATTTACTATCTAAAAATACATATTTTCTTGCGTCTGTGGACGAATAAACCCGATTACGACTTATTAATTTGAAAGTATGAGTTGCCATGATGTTGTCACACATAGCATAACCAAAATTAATCAAAAAAATTGATTATAAGGTAGGTTGACCAATTAAGGCCCGGTACGCCAATAAGGCCCGCTGCACTTTTGCCCTATTAGGAATCTGTAATAAGAGCAGGTCTCTTTACGATTTATATCTGTGAGACCTCTAGTGTTAATTTCTAAAGTGGTAAGAGGGCGAACTGAATTATCGACGTCCATATTAATTCACCTGTGTTTGTGGGTGTTGTTTGCTAGAAATATTTGACAGTGAATGTTAAAACGCGTTAGAATTTATATGACACATAAAATATTGTAGCGTTATTAACTTGTCAAGAGAAAATAGAAATTGTTTTGATTGTGGGAGAAAACTATAAAACAATTTCGCAATTTAAACACGCAATGAATGCAAGTGTATTTATTTTGCAAATAAGAAAATACAAACAAATACTAAGTTGTGTAACTAATATAATATTAATAATAGAAATAAATAGAAATTTAATTTTCACGCATTCCACTAATGCCTCGACATATCCACCTTCAATACATTTAATCGTTCTTTTGGCAAATTGACGTAATACATTCCTCATCATTTCTGGAGAAATTTCCTGGCATGTTTCTATAATTATCCTCTCCAAATGGTTAACATCTTGAAACGGCCCTTTCTGGTAAACGTTTTGTTTCAAGTAACCCCATAAGAAGTATCCAAGGGGGGTTAAGCAGGGGATCTATCAGGCCGAAAAAAGATTAAAATATCTGCGAATAACTTTTCCCTGGAACATATTGCTGTGGCAGCATAATTATATGTATAAAATATACCTAGTATTGCCACACGTTGGGCATAGCCATATAATTATGCTGTGTGCTGTACCAGCAACATAATTTATTAAAACAATGATAATTTTTATTATATTTGATGTATTAACTTATTTCTTAACAGCACGTACTTTGTAAGTACGCGTGAGTTCTAGCAGTGTATTCAGTCCCTCCTTCTCCTGGTAAATCTCTTCCTTAGTATTATTCTGGGATAAGGTTATAATTTGTTGTTAAATAAAAGTCTTAGTTCATATAAAAATCATATCTGTATATTTTTATTCAAATATCAACTATAGATAGCATCGCTATACTATATCATGAAAATTAACAATATACGTAATAGAAAGAAAACATTTCTACCATCTTTCGGTTATAATGTTTTATAGAATATATATTTATAATTGTAGTCATAAGAAAATTATCCTGTTATAAATGATGAAAAATTCGATTCTCAATAGGTAGTCTATTAATATTGAGCTAATTCTATTTCACCAGAAACATTATATTTGCACGTAATGCCTTGATAATCTAGTAGTTCGCAATGGTTAATGTTCAAAGATTAGCATCAATTGATCACTAGCAGCAACCATTCACACGTATTGTTGCTAGCGCTTCAATGTCTACCACACAGAAACATTCACCTTTTTAAATATATAATTATATTTTTGAAATTTTAAATTAATGATAAAAGTGCGCAAAATTAATGATGCCTGATAATGTGTTCGAGAATAAACATTCGCACGTTGTATTCTCCCAAACACCCAACACCATTAATGATCCTTTCTGTATTATAAATAAAACTAATGGACTATTATTTAAGAGGATAATATCTATTTAATTCATACTGCTCAACGTTATACTAGAATAAACATTTTCACATTGTATT
Source organism: Amphimallon solstitiale (assembly GCA_963170755.1). NCBI lineage: Eukaryota > Metazoa > Arthropoda > Insecta > Coleoptera > Scarabaeidae > Amphimallon > Amphimallon solstitiale. The sequence continues at coordinate 241,292,569 of OY720675.1, read as the reverse complement.
CTAAGAAACATATTGCAGCATTAATAAATCTTTACAAATTGAACGACTTACTTTGTTTCATCAAACATCGATTCAAACTCTGCCTTAGGCATCACCATATTTAAATATAAAATTATCAAAAAGAAAATTATTCTAAATAAAAATGAAAATGAAAATTGAAATTATATTCTAATACAAACTAAATGCTTATACGTTGAATCGTAGTGTATTCAACCCTACGTTTTATTCTTTATTAACTTTCATAATTGTCTTTCTCCTTTGAAGTCGAAATAAGAATTCTATCTTGTTCATTCCTGTTCTTTGAATTTATACCCGAAACAAAAGAATAACGCCTGTTGATTACGCCCTCCATCGAACTAAACTTTAGGTTGGCATAATACATCATCGGTGAAATCTCTGCCCTTCATTTTCTGCAAGTTGTCGTTGTTACACTAACACACGAACATATTGTCTTTGACAGTTCATTCACTAAACGTCAACATAGTTCGATCGATAACGGAAGAATGAAAATGACAGAACACGAGATTGCGGTTGAAGAAGCCACCCGCTCAATGTGGAGCGAGATCTGACCAGTTGAAAGAGAATTGTTACATAAAATATTTAACGAATAAGGGAAAGATTAATAAGAACAAAACAAAGAAATAATTAATTAGAAATAGTCGCAGATAATTAGGCATCGACGTAAGGAATATAACAATATTAAACGAAAAGACATTCTTAATGCTACCTATAGCATAATCAGTCGCACACACACGAGATGGCGTTACCGATGCAAATTGAAGGAAAAATAATCTAAGTTAATTAAAAATGAAGGAAACCACTTAATTACACGAGGTAATTAAATAGAAACAAATTTGATGAAAATTACACATCCCGCAGAAAATAATTATACGTAATTCCAACAGTAAGCAAAAGATTAATTCTAGGCGTGACCTGACTTCGCGCGAAAGAATTTAAGATAAATGTACAGCGTCACTCGCAGGAAATGCAACAAAAATTATAGAACGCTAATAAGGTATAAGATCCAAAAAAAAAAATTAACAACATTTCTAACAAAGAACAAATCACATGTCAGTGCATCCTAGATAACATGTAACTACAGCTAAATTTGCATTGTTATTGTAGGCAAAAATAGAAAAAATGAATTTTTCCATACATATGGATATAATTGCATATTTGAACGTAATTTTTAGTTCTAATCAACTTTTTTAATAACATTTTTCGATATTGTCAAATATAACTTTACTCTTGAGTAAAATAAATATTTTTTTGACATACCTCATATACAACTGAAAAAACTTGATATCTGATGATTGTATTTTAGATTTTACAACATGCAGATTTTTTTATGAAGAATAACTTTTTTTTTCTAAAATTAATAATAAAAAAGTTTTCCATATGGTTCCAACTTACTGAGACATATTGTATTTTGTTTTTTGCAATTGTTCCTCAACACAATAAGCCATATTTTGAGTTCAAAATGAGAATGAGTATATGCATAGTACACAACTTTCAAAGTATTTATCTCAGATGTTCTCTTCAATACATACAACATATTTTTTAATTAGTCTAACTTGAAAATATAGGCATATGCGTTATCTTTCTGTCGCGGACTGTTTATTTTCTATCTTCGATGATTACTATCTCTTTACGAGTATGTACGACTGTGTATCTATTAAAAAATGCGGAACATCTCAATTCGAAAGCATTCAGAATATTTCACGCAGGTACAGCTTCTCAATTGGAGGAAATTGAAGCACGCGGCCGGTCAAGCTACTTGCAATGCGTAATATGTATGTGTATGTTAGTGGGCTATGGAAAATGGAAGCTATATAAATATGTATACAGGTGTTATATAGGAACTTATGAATAATAACGTTAAACAAACGTCACGTAAAAATGTATATTATTAATTAATTGTTACCATCGTCAAACGCTCCGAACGTTGTTATATTTGCTCTACGCGCCGCCGTTACGCTAACATTACATTATATTTAATAAAACAGCAGGTTTCGACGAAAATTTACTTTACATCTCGTAAACCTATACGCACCCAAAAGCCCACTGTATATGTATGCATATGTATATGTTACCTCCATGCATAATTTATGTATTCATGCGTTCATTTACGCGCTCATGCCGTAGTACATACTTCAAAATATACACCCATAGAGGGATTGTATAATATGGACGCATGTTTCTTTGTATTATTTATTTCTTGCCTTTTATTACTTACATGTAACATACAAATGGGAATACTTTTTTTCATGTTTTAATATAAAACAAAAGCGTTACTACACCTGTGTCAAGTAGACACTGTATTAAATGTTTTAAAAACTGTACCATTTTTAATTAGGGGTGTCTGGGTGGGGGCAGGGTCACTTGTTACAGTTTTGCTTTGAGCAGTTTGTTAAACTTTTCATATAAAAATAATAAGAAACCAGAAAAAATCCATTAAGAAGACAAAAATAACAAGCACATGCAGATAATAGTAATAGTAATAATAATAATAATAATAGCTTTATTTGTCCAACGCTTTACATTTAAAGGACAACGGTATTAAGTGTACATAAATGTTATTTAGAAAAAATGAAAAGAAAACATTATATAATTAGCCATTGGTGCAGAATATGTCATCGTAGTGGAAGTTTGAAAAGCAACACATCTTGACGAGCGGAGACCCCTGCTATAAATTCGTTCTCGCGAAGGGAATTAGGAAAGTGGAAGAGGAGCGAGGGGATAATCTAGGAGTGAGAAAGTTCAGAGAGGAAAGGAGGTCTGGGCAGTCCATCCATCTGTTGCACAGCTTTCTTATAAATCGCTCTCCATGGATATCGCGTCAGTTCTTCAAAGACTGAAGGCCATGAGTCTCTATTAGCAACAAGTAGTCAACACCTCGCAGAGGATAAATCCCGGTAATCCTGAACGAGAGATTTTTCAGAAATGGCTGCTGAAGCTTTACAATGGAGAGCTGCAAGTAAATATATTGTGGAGACCATACTTGTGAGGCATACTCCATCTTACTGACCACAAAACTAAAATATAGCGTCTTCAAAACTAATGGGTTGCTAAAGAACCTAGACGAACGCATAATAAAACACAATGATCTTGAGGCAGATGCATAATTGAAGAGTGGAAATTAGAAAGGGCGTAGGTGCCAAAAACAAAATTCAGAAATAATCGCGAAAAACAAAACGCGCAAAGTTCAAAATTAAGTGTAGACATAGAAAATTTTTTGATAAACGTTTATTAAATATATGCAAGTAGTACAAAACTTAAAACATACTTATTAGCAAAAATTATTATCAAAATAACGTTCTATAATCAATATAAACAAAAACAGAAGTGCAAAATTTGGAAAGGGCGTAAGTGTCATCGACATTTTTTAGTAAAAAATTGTTAATTTCAGGCGTTTTCTAGATTTTCTGAAACATTTTCGTCAATGTGAAGTAGCTCTTTATAGAAACGTTGGTGTGCGGATTCTTAAGGTAGGGAATCATGCTTCGAAGAGAAACCTTTTTATTTTCAGACACTTTACTTTCTGGCGGCAGCTTGATTATGTTAGCCCGTCTAAGGTCAGCTAAAGTTTTTTTTTCTTTAAAACATTGACTTTCACTGCTTCCTGAATATCAGAGAAAGTGGTCTTCATTTTAATAAATGGAAGCCTCTTCAATGGTTATCACTGAAGCTTTACTTATATTTAACTTTGTGGTGTTAATATATGCATCCGCAGCTTTTTTTAGGTCCCAAAAGCCAGAAATTGTCATGTCAACAATATTGAATGGAGGAGAGTACCTTGCTGATTTAACTATTGCGTGTAGGTCCGAGGGAACATATGCTTTAGCTACCTTCTTACGCTTTTCTATCAAAGCAAAGTCCCTATCGCAGGGCATGAAACTATGGCCGCTGATAAGAAATTTCTGCTCGATAGTCTCAAAAACACCATTGGCTACTAAAAACATCAAGGTAAATAATAAAATTCTATTCTTATTCTGGCCCCCACTATTATCACACCATATTACTAAATGGTTCTTAAAAATCAGTCCTTGATTAGCAAGATGTAGGCGGCATGACGCAATTTCGTTAGCTCCGCGAGACGCTACCCCCTCGTGCCACATGCACATGTAGGATTCATTCGTATCGCCAATATGAACACCTAAGTTGTAGCACGATAGCTGTGAGAGGTAAAACATATCGCTGTGATGGAACGAACATGACCTGTTGTAGGTCCATGGATAAACAACACTGCTTTCGGGTTCTTGAGACTCAATCATATCTTCTTTTAGCACTTCTCTTGCTCTCTCGGCCTTGCGGTGATGAAGTTCCAGCTGAGTTTTAGCAGATTGACTTGACTCAATGTTGGCCTTGATTTGACAGTCAAGTTAAACACATGTGCTGCACGTATCAACACTTGGTCTGTGAAAACACAGATTGGGAAAATTCTTTATGAAAACAGACCTGTAAAATTTATAGGTGACTATTGAATCAGGGTGCAATTGCAGTCTGTGAATATTTAATTCGGGGCTAATGTACTCCTTTTCCGATTTAGATCTTGAGTAATGGCCAACTTCCCTTGGGATCCTGTTAATATGAGCCTTGACTAACGACCGGTCAAATTCAGAATATTTTGACGCAGCATGTCTGGTACGTTTATCTTTATAACAGGCTCCACCCATTTTTTTTTCTCAATAAGTACGCGAATTCTTTCATCATTAACAGCGAAGGTGTCTTGGAAAAGTTTTTTTCATACACGAACAAATTTTCCTGTACCATCAGGAACGGAATAAGCTATAGTGGTCTGACGTCGACTGTTTTGCGGATCCTCATATGAACATGTGCCGCCTTCTTTGCACAGCAAACCCATTAAAAACGTCCCTTGTGTTTTAGCATCTTGACAATAAAACTTTTCCCAAAGGGAACGTCGCCTTTCGTATGTAACATCTTTACATCCCAGCTTGCATTTACATGATACCTATATATAACATATTTTCAAGGTTAGAACCAGAAAGGGAAACATTATGTTTGTATACCTAACCTGCTCTTTCGGAATGGTTTTTTCAGGTACCATTTTGTTTTTATACGTTTTGTACGACTTTCCATTCCATTTTAAATGCTTCTGTTCAGTATGATATGAGCCACTACCTTTACCTTTTCTTATTCTTTGATTTCCTTCCATTTTAATATACAGACACACAAAACACATAACTAACACCTGCCGATTTTAAAACTGGCAATATTCTGTGATGGACTTAGGACCTATCAAATGAAAACGCTTGCTCACATACGCCAAGCGACATCTATTACTACCTCCTGATAATTAAATTTTAACTTTGCCACTTATGGCTTTTCACAGGACATAAAGTGTGATATTTAGAACCTTTCTATGTTGTTAACTCAATTTCGTTAAAAATGGCATTTATGCCCTTTCTAATTTCCACTCTACAATTATTATGTTGCGGGTTCGTAGGAGTAAGTTCTAGGAGACGGATGACTATAGGTATTTTGGAATAGTGTCCATGAATATTAAGTAAATGTACATGAAGAATTCTGTTCATAAATGCCTTTTGTAGTTTTTTGTGTCCATGTACCCCAGTTTGTCACAATAGGTGCTAGTCGTAGTGACATATGACAGTTTTTTTATGAAAGAAATGTGGATAAAAAATCATTTTGTTTTTCAACATTGTCTCCTTTGAGCTTTATACACTTTGTCCAACGTTTCTCCAATTTTTTTTATCCCTTCCAAAAAATAAGATTTGTCGAGGTCATCAAAATAGGTATTTGTTTGTGAGATGATTTCATCGTTGGAGTCAAATCTCTTTCCGCCGTGCCATTTCTTCAGGTTTGGAAACTAGAAATAGTCACTCGGGGCTAAATCCGGAGAATTTTTGTCATGGAAACTGCACATGTGTGCACCCTTGCATTGTCCTTTTTTCTTGGCTAAATGCGGTCGTTCTTTTTTTCAAACCCTCTCTAAATCGACTCAGTAAGTTGGCATAATATTCGCGATTGATTTCTTTACCCTTTCGAAGGTAGTCAATGTGGATTATACCGCATGCATCCTAAAAAACGGTCGCCATGACTTTATTGGTCGACAAACCCACCTGAACCCACTGTTTTGACTGCTGTTTTATCTCTGGAGTATTGTGGTTGATCCACGTTTTGTCCACGGTTACGAAACGGCGCAAAAATTTGTCCATATTGCGGTTAAACTACGCCAAACACTCTTGCGAAGTTGTAACACGATTGCATTTGTGGTCGATTGTGAGCAAACGTGGCACCCATCTTGCGGAAAGCTTTCTCATACCCAAGTGAAAATTCAAAATTGAAGCCACTGAGCCATGTGATATGCCTATGGCTTCCACAATCTCTCGCACTTTCAATCTCCGCTCGCCCAACACCATATCGTGAATTTTTTTAATTGTTGCGTGTGTATAGATTGGGCGTCCAGAATGTTCAGCATCTTCCGTGCTTGTACGGCCACAACGAAATTCAGTAAACCACTTTTTACCATTGAAATTGATAGTGCAAATTTCCTATAGTATTTAGTTTGTAGTCTTAGTTTGAGTGATGGTTTTTCTCCGCAAAAAAATAATGCACTCATTAAGCATTATCTGTCAAACACAAACTAAATGACGCAGCTTGTTCAAATGTTGACAGGAGCAGTATTGCCCTTTCAGTTAAGAGGCGGTAAATTCAAAAAGTCACAGACATATTGACCCACCCTCGTATAATTAATATATATAGAAAACATGTCAGATTGAAGACTTTCACTAAAGTGAAACAGTATGGCGATAAAATATTTTTTTATGAAAACTAAAATTGTATCAACCGACTTTTTTAATGCCATGGACAATTTCTGGAAAATTTATGCCTTAAATAAAATTAGAAATTGTAGAAAAATATGTCCCTGCTATAGGCAAAAAAATAGTGTGAAGAAAGAAGAAACGTCCTTTTTTCTAGAAGATTTGTTGTTACTTATGTATTGCAACACACGGCAAACTTCAATACCCATGGTAAAAAGGACAGTTACGTTTTCTGAGTCTAAAACTAGGACAACTAATCTGGTTATCCAGGATTTTTAGGACTGGCAGTGATCGGGTTGTCAAAGAGATAACTTTATGCAGAGCTCTAAAAAGGTGTAAGCGGACGCGAAAAGGCGATTCAAGCTCGAAGAGATTGATGGACAACTAGTTAAAAATATTCTCCCGTTTGACGGCTCTGTGGTAAACGATTTACACAATCACACAAATTTAAGACTCGCATGTGCATACACAAAAGAGAAAATCTACATAACTATGAGAATTAGATAAACAACATTTCAATTAATAAATATCTTGTAATTTGACTCGAAGTACCATGGAAGAACTAAACATGTTAAGATGTTAGATCAACGTCCCATTAATAACATTTACTTAATAACGTATAATTCTTAATGATCCGCCTGAACGATTTAACAATATTGATGTTATTGGCTGGAGCTATTTTCTTTTATTAATTTTAATTTCAGTATTAACTACACGTGTTAAATTTGCAAATGCGACGGCAACCGTTATCATTAGTAACCTGTTCACAGCCAAGTCGATATGCAAATGAGTTCATCGGTATATTAATGAGCATGTTATCTGGCTTTTTATTAATATATAATTATAATTATACGTTGATAATCGCCCCTTTTTGTAAGTACTATACAAATTGGTGCGGATGTTATTTTTCTCTTTTTTCCTCTTTTCCTGTATTTTATTGAACCCACGTATGCTAAATGTACGATCTCGATAAGTTAATATTAATCTGCCTTTTCGACATGTTATTTATACACATGCACGCCGGAGTAATTTGCAGATTAGTAAGGAAGCTAAATTAAAGGTGATATCCCGTGAAGACTTATCAGTATGAGCGTGTATGATATATAGGTACAACATATTCTCGAGGTTATGTTATCTCATTGTTAATTTATTACATTAATGTTGAATGAAACAGAACTTAAGAACGTTGAGATAAGGTGCAGAGAAATTGAGATTAACAATAAGGCAGAATGAATTTTGATGGATTATTTTCCAAATATTATTTGCTCAAGTTGTTACACAAAATAATTTATTGATTTGTTAGTACATGAATTTAAATTTATGATTTAATGTTATTTTAATTAAGGATTATCCTTGACAAATTATATACATATATCATCGGCATTTATTGCATTGCCACAGAGACAATTTCTTGTATGCATATCATTTAGCATAACAATTTCACTTCATTGTTTAACTACGAGGGCTGTCAGAGAAAAGTGATCGCTTTAAGATTCAAAAAAATATTTTTTACGTGATATATATTGCTGCTTTTCTATAATAATAATAATAATAATAAAGTTTATTTCATACTAACAACATTACAGGTTAGCATTACAATTCTTCTAAAACTTCAAGGCATTTATATCACCGTTTTCCCAGCAATTCAAACCGTCATTAAAGTGATTCTGAAAGGTTTGCAAAATATCCGTTCACAGTTGCAATAGCTTCGTCATTTGAGATAAACCACTTTCCATACAAGAATTTTTTATAATAGTTTGAGGGAGCCAAATCTGGTCAATACATTGGATGTTCAAAGAATTCGTATTTGAATTCCTTGAATTTTGCCATCGTCACAACACTTGTATAAACACGTGCATTACCTTAATGCAAAATGATTTTTTCTTCTTTAAAGCAGATTTTCCTTACGAATTTTCTCATCCAACTGATCCAAAAATTTCAGCAATATTCAGAGTTTATCGTTTTACCTTTCTGATGATAATTGATCAATAAAACACCTTTATAAACTCACAAACTTGTTGCCATAGCCTTCGTTGCTGATGGAACCGTCTTTGCCTTCTTTAGTCCACTTCCACCTGCTTCAGTCCATTATTCCGAACGTTCTTTTCTCTCTGGCCTATATAAGTGAATCCACATTTCATCAACGTGTATAAAACGACGTTGAAAACCATTTTATTTTGCTTAAAATGATCCAGAACGCTTGAGAAATACGCATTCGGATGTGTTTTTGATTGAGTTTACTCGTCATTGCATGCCACGCGGTTGTTTAGCTAGACGAGAAGAAGAAGGGATTTTTTTTATACTCTCAAATGCACAAACAGGAAGTTAAAACTTAAAGTGATGACAAGAAGGCTGAGGGGAAACTAAAAATTCTCATATAACAGATTAATTATAATACATATATGCTCTGACAGCACAGTTTTTTGGGAACTGAGCGTCTTACCAATATTGTAAGATCGGTAGAATATCAATGACGTAGTGTTCGAGGTATAGGCAGCTCAGGTTTTGGAATTTTACACCCAGATACCGGTTCCCGTAAGAAGAAGACCACCAGAATATAAGAAGAGACCAGATACGCTACTTGGAGATAATTGTCCACTAAAACAAACCAATTAAAGTATCGAACTCGAGTTAAGTACTTACATTTTATTAAAATTGAGGTCTTAAAAAAATCAGAATTAGTAAAAAAATATAATTGTCATACAATTAATATAGTTAATTTAGTATTAAGTATGTACTTTTATTATAAGAATTATTCTATTCTAATTCTCATCACAATTTAATATAATATAATAGTAGTTGCATATAGAATTTTCACAAATAGATTATAAAGAATTTTTCGATTAATATTAATTTTTTTCAACTAAATTTGATGTACGTAAAACTTATATTCATACCGTTTATATTGAATCCTGTTGTTTTTGTTTATAACAATTCCAATGGTAACAGTTCACTAACAGTTTTTTGTTGCATAATAAGGTTTGATTATAACCTAATTTTTATGAAGTTCATGTATTTTACTTTTCAATATACTTTTTTCTTATGATTGTTCACTGTCTTATAAATAAATTTAAACTGAGCTAAAAATATTTTAGGTAAATTTATGTCGGTAAAAATAAACATAACCAACTTTTAGTTGCGTACAAGCATAATTTTCCCACGTATTCGTTTCAAATACTATGAATTTAGGCTGAATCATATTCATGATAATTTTAGATACAGTGAGGTAAAATAAATATTGTACAACTCAGAATTATATTTGAAAATTTTAAACTCATTGTAAAATTAAAATCATACATTTTTAGAATAATAAAGTAGTAATTAACTATCGAATACCCTATTTAAAATACACGGCTAATATAACTAATCCTGTAGTGACAGAAAAAATCTACATCCTATTAATATTAAAAAAAAATGTCTAAATAATATCAAGTTCACAAAATCATTGTGATGTTGGTTGTAGGTCAGTGTTTGACTTATAGTATATTAAAGGGGATAACGTCACAATTTATGATTCTGCGCTCTACCGCCATCATCATATTAACTTTGCAAAACAACATTGCTATAATCTGAGACAGCCAATTTTCCTTAAATCGGCTCAGCGTTAATACAAAATATTGAACCAATATCATGCAATGATATTTATCAAACGTTAACACTTGTTATATCTGCCACCAATGTCGGGCCAACAAATAAACTAAAGCCCGGAATTTTCCAAATTCTAGTATTCAAATATTTATTACGATAAATATTTGATTAGGTATTATTGTTTCTGTTATTCGATGTTCTGGAAATCACTTAATGAGGCGCTATGCAAAAAATTGCAACAAAGCGAAAGCGAAAAAATATATTACAATGATAGGTACTTAGTTACTGACGTGGTTGACTTACCTTCTTTTGAATTGGTTGTTTAAAGGAAATAACAAATATTCTTACGAGACAATTAACAAGAATTGAAGATATAAAACACGTTTTAGTTCGGTAGGTACATAACATACTACATATTAAATACACAAAGAAAAATGATACAAAAAATGAGGTGTGGCCACCACACGACTTTCTTATACGTATGAAAGTGTTACTTCCGGTCCGAATTTTGAAATTTCATTTATACAAAAAATATTCCAAATCCAATTCTAAATACTTTTGTACTCTTCATAAATGTATATAGAATGCACAACTTACGACATATTTGCAAAAAATCGGTATTCGATAAGAATAAAAGTGGGACTTCCGGTCTGAATTTTGAATTTTTTTTTTACATAAAAGATATTGAAAATTATGTTATAAATACTTTTATACTCGTAACGCACTTGTCTAAAAAGCATGACTTGCGAGATATTCGCAAAAAACTGATTTTCGATAAGAGTAAAAGACCTACTTCCGGTTGGAATTTCGAAAAACTTTTTTAAGACATTTTGTTTCAAACTTAATTCTAAGTACATATAAATTCTTTATAAATTTGTGTAAACTTAGTAATTGACGAAATATTTGCAAATTTCGATTTTTTCACTGAAGTAAACTACTACTTCCGGTCTGCCGATTTTGCTCAAAATCTAATCAGTTCTCAAGAGGGAGATTATATTCGTAAATATAAAATTTGGAATTGATACCTATAGCGGTTTGACCGCTATCGTGGTCACACACACACACACGGACAGACACACAGAGACACACACACACACAGAGAGAGAGAGACATTTTTTAAAAACCACTTTTTCGGTATCAGGGGACATCAAAACGTGGACATCTGCAAAAATCTCGAGGTCGAAAATTTCACAATACTTCCTTATACTACGTATAAGAAAGTAAAAAAATGAGGTGTGGCCACCACACGACTTTCTTATACGTATGAGCGTTTCAAATTATACAATTTTAAGAATTTTTTTTATACAAAACTTATTCAAAATCTTATTCTAAGTACTTTCATTCTCTTAATAAATCGCTATAGAATGCATACTTTGCAAGATATTCGAAAAAAAGTGCTACTCGCCAAGAGTAAAAGTGCCACTTCCGGTCCGAATTTTGAAATTTCATGTATACAAAAAATATTGCAAATTCAACTCTAAATACTTTTGTACTCTTAATAAATATATATAAAATGCATAATTTATGACATATCTGCAAAAAATCGCTATTCGGTAAGAGCAAAAGTGGTACTTCCGGTCCGAATTCTGAAATTTTTTTTATACAAAAGATATTTAAAATTATAATTTAAATACTTTTATACTCGTAATGTACCTGCCTAGAAAGCATGACTTGCGAGATATTCGCAAAAAACTGATTTTCGATAAGAGTAAAAGACCTACTTCCGGTTGTAATTTCGAAAAACCTCTTTAAGATACTTTGTCTCAAATTTAATTTTGAGTACATTTTAATTCTTTATAAATTTGTTTAAACTTAGTAATTGACGAAATATTAGCAAAATTCGAATTTTTCACTGAAGTAAACTGCTACTTCCGGTCTACCGATTTTACTGAAAAACTAATCAGATCTCAAGAGGGAGATTATACACGTAAATACAAAATTTGGAATTGATATCTACAGCGGTTTGACCGCTATCGTGGTCACACACACACAGAGAGACACAGACGCACACACACACAGACACACAGACATTTTTTAAAAATCACTTTTTCGGTATCAGGGGACTTCAAAACGTGGACATCTGCAAAAATCTCGAGATCGAAAATTTTCATCATCACAATACTTCCTTATACTACGTATAAGAAAGTAAAATGAGATGTGGCCACCACACGACTTTCTTATACGTATGAGCGTTTTAAACTATACAATTTTAAGAATTTTTTTATACAAAACTTATTCAAAATCCTATTCTAAATACTTTCATTCTCTTAATAAATCGCAGTAGAATGCATATTTTGCAAGATATTCGAAAAAAAGTGCTACTCGCTAAGTGCTACTTCCGGTTCCAATTTTAAAATTTCATGTATACAATAAATATTGCAAATATAACTCTAAATACTTTTGTACTCTTAATAAATATATATAGAATGCATAATTTACGACATATTTGCCAAAAATCGCTATTCGGTAAGAGTAAAAGTGTTACTTCCGGTCCGAATTTTGAAATTTTTTTTATACAAAAGATATTGAAAACTATGTTTTAAATACTTTTATACACGTAACGTACCTGTCTAAAAAGCTTGACTTGCGAAATATTCGCAAAAAACCGATTTTCGATAAGAGTAAAAGACCTACTTCCGGTAGGAATTTCGAAAAACTTTTTAAATAAAATTGTTCTCAATTTTAATTTTAAGTACATATGAATTCTTTATAAATTTGTATAAATTTAGAATTTGACGAAATATTGGCAAAATTCGATTTTTTCACTGAAATAAACTGCTACTTCCGGTCTACCGATTTTACTGAAAAACTAATCAGATCTCAAGAGGGAGATTATACACGTAAATACAAAATTTGGAATTGATATCTACAGCGGTTTTACCGCTATCGTGGTCACACACACACACACAGACAGACAGACAGACACACACAGACATTTTTTAAAAACCACTTTTTTGGTATCAGGGGACCTCAAAACGTGGACATCTGCAAAAATCTCGAGGTCTAAAATTTTCATCATCACAATACTTCCTTATACTACGTATAAGAAAGTAAAAATGAGGTGTGGCCACCACACGACTTTCTTATACGTATGAGCGTTTCAAACTATACAATTTTAAGAATATTTTTATACAAAACTTATTCAAAATCCTATTCTAGGTACTTTCATTCGCTTAATAAATCGCTATAGAATGCATACTTTGCAAGATATCAATAAAGTGCTCCTCGCTAAGAGTAAAAGTGCTACTTCCGGTCCGAATTTTGAAATTTCATATATACAAAAAATATTGCAAATCCAGTTCTAAATACTTTTGTACTCTTGATAAATATATATAGAATGCATAACTTACGACAAAAAATCGCTATTCGATAAGAGTAAAAGTGGTACTTCCGGTCTGAATTTTGAAATTTTTTATACAAAAGATATTGAAAATTATGTTTTAAATACTTTTATACCCGTAACGTACTTGTCTAAAAAGCATGACTTGCGAAATATTCGCAAAAAACTGATTTTCGATAAGAGTAAAAGACCTACTTCCGGTAGGAATTTCGAAAAACTTTTTAAATAAAATTATTCTCAATTTTAATTTTAAGTATATATGAATTCTTTATAGATTTGTTTAAACTTAGTAGTTGACGAAATATTCGCAAAATTCGATTTTTTCGCTGAAGTAAACTGCTACTGCCGGTCTACCGATTTTACTGAAAAACTAATCAGATCTCAAAAGGGAGATTATACACGTAAATACAAAATTTGGAATTGATATCTAGAGCGGTTTGGCCGCTATCGTGGTCAGAGAGAGAGAGAGAGAGAGAGAGAGGGAGAGAGAGAGAGAGAGAGAGAGAGAGAGAGAGAGAGAGAGAGAGAGAGAGAGAGAGAGACATTTTTTAAAAACCACTTTTTCGGTATCAGGGGACTTCAAAACGTGGACATCTGCAAAAATCTCGAGGTCGAAAATTTTCATCATCACAATACTTCCTTATACTACGTATAAGAAAGTAAAACACTACAAAATTATGCGCTAAGAAAACACATTTTTGATAGAAATGTATATATTTTTACATTGTTGTTCCACCATTGAAACGGGTACAGATTTTTTGGTGTACAACTTACGAAGAATATATGTCGACTTCATTGGCACAATCTATTTATCAATTATCAAAGAGTTTATACAACTGATGACTCCCCTTTGTTTTCCAATATATCTTTTAGGTGCATTATCGTCTTAAGCAGAGAACCAAAAAAAGTCTTTATTTTTTTTTAAACCTTCTATCTAGAAACGTACTAATGTCATATATTTCAATTGGTGTAGGACCGTTAACCGAAATATTACGCGAAATAAACTTTGTTTTTAACATAATTTATTTCTCTAGTGTGTAAATAGTATAGAAATGAGGTTTATGTTAAATTTGGTAAACGCATTTCCACTAACTCCTATCTTTTGCATTATTGATATCATCCCTAGCTCAAAGACGGCCTCAGCATCACCAAAACATAACGATCCTTCTGCTATTTGTCAATCTGACAAACAAACAAAAAAACAAACAATACATCAATTTATATTTCTACCGTATATATACCGGGTGTCCACACTTAAGTGCGCACTATTGATAACTCTGTTATCTTTGGAGGTTCAGAATCGGTCAAATGGGCAAAGTAGTACCATTTTTTATGGCGGTTACAATTGTGAAAATAGAAAAACAATTGAACGTCGGGTTCTCTAGATATTCGACCAAACAAATTTTTTTTAAATGGAACACCCTGTATATTTTTTGGCGATTGGAAAGAGAATCGCAAATTGAACAAAAGAGTCTTAGTACACTAGTATAAAAAAATGTCAAATAAAGTAGTTACTGAGAAATCTGTATCTTTGCTTTGTTTGCATGAAATCGATATACCTATGGAAAATTAAAGCGTCACATTGTCTAGTAGCTGTCAAATTATTTGTATTTGCTGTTGTTAAAGTTACTGTGTGGAAAAAGTACTGGTTTTACAATTTTTTCAACCGCAACAATGGCATTTACTCATTTGGAAAAGTGTAATATGTTGGAGTTGTACTTGAAGTTTAACAAAAATTCAGATAAAGCGCTCGAATGTTACATTCAGCAATTTCCTGATCGAGATGTACCAGATCGTCGCTATTTTTTAAAACTTTATCCAAGATTAAGAAGCAACGAAACAGTTTTTATAAAGAAGAGGATCAAAAATGATTTTATATTATCACAAGAGACAGAAATAAATGTATTGGCATATTTTCAGGTACATCCAAATAATTCTGTAAGGGATTTGTCCAGAGAATCAGGTGTTTCTCGTAGTACGATCCATAAAATTTTGAAAAAAAATAAATATGTTCCCTTTAAATATCAGCCTGTTCAAACTCTACTTTTGGGTGACTATCAAAGACGATTAACTTTTGCTCAATGGTTTATCAATGCTTTTGAAGAAAATCACAATTTCTTCAGACACATTTTATGGAGTGATGAATCCAACTTTTCTAATCGCGGGATGATCAATAAAAGAAATAATCATTACTGGAGTCGTGAAAACCCATTTGTTGTTTATCCTTGTAATCCACAACACCGATTCAGTTTAAATGTTTGGTGTGGTATAATCGGATCCCGAATTGTTGGGCCATTTTTCTATCGGGGTTCTTTAACAGGAGAAAGATATGTGGCATTATTGACAGAAATTTTAGAAAATTTTCTGGATGAATTAAATTTGGTAGACAGACAGATTATTTACTTTCAACAAGATGGAGCGCCTGCCCATAATCACCGCGAGACAAGGGAGTTATTAGAAAGATTATTTGGCAATAGATGGATTGGCACAAATGGTCCTATTCAGTGGCCCGCACGTTCGCCTGACATGACGCCATTAGATTTTTTCTTGTGGGGAGCAGTAAAAAATCAAGTGTACAAACATAGATATGCAATAGTGGATGAGCTTCAGGAAAGAATTTCCAACATCATTAACGCCATCGATGGTAGGACCATTTTAGGAGCTACTCGTAATGTTCACACAAGATTGAGAAAATGTATTGAAATGGAAGGAGATGTCTTTGAACATTTAATTTGAATAATTTTCTTTACTATTTTTGTATTTATTTTTATTTGTTTATTAAATTAAAGGCTTTAATGAATGTTTAATTGTCCGTAGATATATCGATTTCATGCAAACAAAGCAAAGATACAGATTTCTCAGTAACTACTTTATTTGACATTTTTTTATACTAGTGTACTAAGACTCTTTTGTTCAGTTTGCGATTCTCTTTCCAATCGCCAAAAAATATACAGGGTGTTCCATTTAAAAAAAATTTGTTTGGTCGAATATCTAGAAAACCCGACGTTCAATTGTTTTTATATTTTCACAATTGTAACCGCCATAAAAAATGGTACTACTTTGCCCATTTGACCGATTCTGCACCTCCAAAGTTAACAGAGTTATCAATAGTGCGCACTTAAGTGTGGACACCCGGTATATAGGAAAACAAGAAAAAAAAGAATTTTAAAAGCCAAAACAACGACAAAAATAACATCGTTAAATATATTTTTTTTATCCGAAGTGTTATATTTCGGTCTCTGCCAGAATAATTATTTGTGTTTTAATAATTGAGGATTGGGTGGCTTTCGAAACGGACCCTCCAAATTTCGGCGGCGTAGTTCTGCGCCCGGGGTACGGTGGGGTTAAAAAGGGGGAGTTATATGTATGTATTTATGTGCGTTTGAGTATGAGTAGTGAAAAAAGGGGACACCGATGGGGGGTGGCCCGTACAATAGGAGGACGGTGCTGTGTTATAAGCTTGAAGGGTGGTAACTGGCGGTGATGTGACGTAGAGGTGGTCGAGTTAAATGGTGGTGTATCTGTGGCAGTAATACCAAACCATTCATATTCGTGTATATATATATATATATATATATATATATAGGCACTTCTGTAGGTTAGGTTTATCCGAGCAATTCTGTGCGTATGTGTAAACGCATTGTATGTGTGTGCGGGTGAAGCCCCGGATCGTTTTGTTTGAATTATTTATGTATTTTTAAGTTCCACGGGCGATAACGTTTGCCCAGAAACTTCACAATTGGTCCTGTATTTTAATATGAATTGATTTATGGTAGTACGTGCGAATGCATAAATTGTTTGGAAAAATAGGTTACAATATTGTTGAATGTATCAAATTCTATATTTTTTAGACGAATTTCGTAAACTTATGTTGTTGCATAGTGTACATATTGTATCTGCAAAGAACATATTGCTGTGATCCGCAATGTTTTAGAATTTTATATGTATTTAATTTTTGTAAAACATTTTTATATTATTTACTTTTTAAGTGCTTATATTTTAAGATTTATTTTTAGTATTATTCAATTTATTGCTATGTTTTTAGTGCGAAATAAGGACACTCTATATAGAAATATTATGATGAAATTTAAAGAATCTTTAATTTTTATTTTATAATTTATTCATAGAAACCTATGTTTAATTATCAAATATTTTGTGGTGCTTATAGGTAATACCCTCTATACTTCATAAATAGTATCAAATGCTTATAAATACTTTGTATTATGAAATAATAAAAAAATCTGTAAAAACTAGTTTTAGATGTATACACTTGTGTGTCATGATGGTTGCCTAGCAACTGTAAATGTCTAGAACAGTAGGTATCTAATTTATTTTTCTTATGTATTTATAGCTAAACCTAACTTAATTATTAAAAAAAGGAATTCATTTAGTCCGGTCAATTTATTTATTCATGTCACATGAAGAATATAAGTAAATAATTAAATGAAGTGATGGAAATCTCTTGGTAAAACATGTCGAAATATAAGCAAGTAATAACAAAAAACACACTTGGTATTGTTTCACAAATAAATATAATTAAATACTCGATGTACATTTCGCCTTGCGGCATCGTCAGGAGTTCTCGAGAAACTAAAGTAAAATTTAATATACTGTAACTACCTACTTCTAACAAAAATGTAAATAAAAATGTACAAAAATATAAAATTATGAGAAGGTCATGGCTTATCTGGAAAGACCGTTTTTACAAGGCTAGGGTTTATTAGCGGTGAATTTATGAGTTCTGTTTGTTCATTAAGAACATTGCCTGGTTGTAAAAGTTAACTTTCTTTTATAAAATATCCTTCTAGAACATTCATTTTTTTACTTTTATTTAAACTATACAGTACTTCTAAATTGTCTATTGAAAATTGATGTCCCGTGTCTAAAACATGGTTAGCTACACTTGAATTTTCATAATTTAATTTAACGTTATATTTATTTGTGAAACAATACCAAGTGTGTTTTTTGTTATTACTTGCTTATAAGAATATAAGTAATTGGAAGTTCAAACCTTTAATAATTATAACGAAAATAAAATGCGCAATTGTGAATAGATGTATTACTGATATCAGGTTACATAATAGTATATTAAAATGCAAATTTCATAAGACATGATTTTTGCGCACGCGTTCAAGTTTAGAAAACGAGCCGCTAGCCGAGTTTTCTAAAGAACAAGTGCGTAAATTGCTGGACAGTATCTATGAAGTTTCTCGCACTTTGATTCTAGATGAAATTAACAAAGCCTACTATATCGCTATACAAGCGGACGAGACGACAGATTCGGCTACATTTTCCCAGTTAGCTTTTATAGTTCGATACGAGTTGAACGGAAATATACAAGAACGATTTCTGTCTTTTCTGCAACCAGAGAATCATACTGCTGATGGCATTAGCAAATGTTTATTGGAAGAACTTAGGAAAATTAAATTGGACCAAACGCCTGCATAATTAATATCCCAAAGCAACGATAGCGCCTGAGTGGTAAAAACAACGGTGTTCAGGCAAAAATTAAAGATATTTATAAAAATGCAAATTATATTCACTGTTACGTGCACCAGTTAAATCTGATAGTTGAACGGGCTGCCTCACATAACAAACAAGTGAAAGTTTTCTTTCGCAATCTAGATGGTTTTTCTACTTTTTTTTTTACAAAATCCCAAAGCGTACTGCTATGGTGGATGAGGTTGTAAAAAATCGACTTCCGTGGGCTGCACTAACCAGATGGAATTTTAAATCAAGATGTGTTGTGAGTGTCTTCAGATATAAAAAGATCTTATCACATGTCTAACGCGGATCATAGATGATGAATCTAGGGACCAGTCGACAATAAGGAAAGCTGTACGCTTGAAAAACATTTTAAATGACTATGATTTCAATTCCTGATTATATTTTTTTAATAAAATCATGCCGCATTGCAAAATTCTCTACAACCAATTACAACATCGTCAAATTGACGGTATTAAAATACAGTCTTGTGTATTATCATTTAAATCGTCAATTCAGCATGTGAGGAACTCAACTGATTACGATTATTACATTGAAAATAGCGATAACTATGAAAAAGAAGAGACACAAAATTGTTGCTAAAGAAGTGTGCGACATTATTATTAACAATATTGATGACCGTTTTTTGTTTAGTGATCAGTTATCTATAGCTCTTCTTATTCAACCAGGCTTATTTTCAACATATCAAAATTCTTTCCCCGAAACTAAATTCCAGATGGCCGTGAAGACTTTTAATTTGGAATCAATTGCTTTTAAGCATGACTTGGTAGTTTTGTATAATAGACCAGATTTTGGAACTGCTTCATCTGCTCTAACATTACTGCAATGTTTCTATGAAAATAATTTAACAACTACATTTGTCGAATCTATGAAGCTATTGTAACGAAATGTGTTTACATTAAATAAAAGAATCAGACCTCTCGGTGCGATAAAAACGAAATTGTCACACGCACAAAAAAGAGACCATAAATTATCTCTCTCGGCTGGTAAATATCGTAAATGCAGTGAGTCATCTCACAGATGTGCGACGTAAGCAAAGGAAAGTCTAGATTTCCACTGGTATATTGCAGAATTTACTGGTACTGTTCGAGAACATTTTATGCAAGTGTATATAAGGCGAGTGGGTCACCGGGATTCATTCATTACGGGATTCATTGCGGAAAAGTAATCGCGGAGTAATTCGGTAGTCTCGAGTGGTGGAAATAAATAGTGGTAGCCAAATAAATAAATATAGTAGTGCCGTCTTATATAAATAGAACTGTTATATAAATACATACGGACAGAGATATTAGTTAAATAAATAAATACCTGTGATAATTAAATTGTAGTAGTTTAAGTGTGATAAGTTAGTTTTATATTTTATATTGTTAAATAATTTTAAGTTACATAAATATACAGACTGTTTTAAATAAATAATTGCACGAGTTGTTTATTGGAACCCGAAAACGTTACACTATTGAAAATAATTTGCACCATACCGGTGACGACAGCTGAAAGTGAACGGTGTATTTCTACT
Organism: Amphimallon solstitiale; assembly: GCA_963170755.1. NCBI lineage: Eukaryota > Metazoa > Arthropoda > Insecta > Coleoptera > Scarabaeidae > Amphimallon > Amphimallon solstitiale. The sequence goes on along the minus strand of OY720675.1, from coordinate 241,271,817 downwards.
TTGAAGAGAATAAAAACATTTCCTACAAATACCATGCAGGAAAGCAGACTATGTGCCTTAGCATTGTGTTCCATTGAAGAACAATTACTGACATCAACACCAAACTTTAATGAATTAGTTATTAATCATTTTGCTGATCGTATGGAACGGCGAATGGATTTTATTTTCAAACACGTTAATTAAATAACATATTGAGTTTATTTTTGTTGTCTTTACTTAATTTTTGATATTATACACAACCCCCCCCCCCCCCCCCCCGATATAAAATGTCGATATGGAAATATCGACATTTTATGCTTTAAGTCTTCGAGAATTCTCCTATTAAATATTGCATTTCTATACAGGTACATATACCGTGCCTTCAAATACTTTCCGCATTAGAGTTTGAAGTTTTTAAGTAATCAATGGTACATGCTAATTTTTTGAAAACTTCAAATTCTAACAGTTGTCATACTTAAATTCAAGTTATAGACGCCTATTATTATTTACATGACAACCAAACTATTAAAATTATGCACTGTCACCAACCATTAAAAAAAAGCATTGCCGTCTCTAACGCGGAAAGTATAGGCACGGTATTTGGTAAATACAAGTCGGTTAACAAAATATTATTGTTGGAAAAGGAAATACCTATATGTGCAATATTGCTTTAATTTTTTTTAGTTGAAAAAAAAATCACCATCCATTATAATAATTAGAGAGAAATTTGCCCACATGTGATCGAGGTTGACTGAATTACTAATGGCACCGGAGTGGTGGGCAATTTTTTCACAACATAAAAAAACCCTTTTCTTTTTTTAAATTCTATATCTTTTCCCATTCTGTGCCCGTTTACATCATGCATATCAATATATGCGTTACGTAGGGACATACATATACATATTACATACATGAGTGTGTATACAAACGACGATTAGAATATGTGTATCGTGTTTGCGCGTACAGATTTTTTTCCTTTTTGCATGCTGGTCTGCACTTGTTTTTAATGTGATTGAGCAGGCCATAAGTACATTGATATGTGTGCCTGTATAAATCTGACAATATTTTTACTTTGTGGAATTGTGTACATATTCATTGTTTTTCCTATTTATGCATGTTACCCATACATTTTTGCTTTGTATAAATGTTTTCTGAATCTACAAATCTAAAATGCGAGCGTCGCGAATTTAGTTATTTTACAAAAACTGTCCAAAATTTGTATGTTACTTTATTATGTAGTGTATATATCGCAATAATTGTTTTGGTAAACACGTCTCTCTCTCTCTATCTCTCTCTCTCTCTCTCTGGCTGCGTGTGACCATGACTGCATCCTAACAGTTAAAGCTATCAATATTGTACCTAACTTTATACATGTGTAGCTTAGACATACCATTTAGGGCTTGAGCTGTGTTATTTTTTCCCCACTTTTTTCTGTCCTTAGCAAGTGCTGTCCAATTTCCAATCTGATTTTCCTTGAGATTGAATATAATGTGTTAGTTTTACTCTAGATTTAGATGGTAAATTGACGCGGGGTGTACACAGTGACTTTCATTCTAACCAACTATCGACAATCGTATACATCAGGCATATGCAACTTAATCAAGACCGCGGGCCTGAAAACAAATATCGCATCAAATCGTGGGCCGGAATTATAATTCAAATTTATAAAGGAGACTCATAGTACTATGAATGTCAAGGAAATTATGTTAAAAACGTTTAAATATTCTAAAGAAGGATTTCATACACAATAAATTTCCTCCATTATAGATTTTAATTCATCAGCAAAGGTTTCGAAGTTACTATGACTTTTGTGATTTCCAAGAATAGGAAAATGGTAGGTATTTCTTGTCCTTAGCTGATTCTTCCAGAGCCGTAATTTATTATGGAATGACTCAATGTGTCGACAAAGTTCATGAACTAGTTGTTCTCGGGTTTGAAAGAGAATTTGGTTCACTTGAAATGCAAGAGTACAGATCCAATTTCTGTTTTTTAGCTCTTGTACATGTTTTCTTTTCATGTCCATAAAAATATTAATACCTCATCTTTCAAATCATAAAATCGCGTCTTTCCTTTACTTAATCAACGCATATACAGATGTCCCCGGATCGACTTTAAAAGAGGAAAAAAATTTTACTTTTGATTTCTGAGAAAATTTCACTCTTGATGATTTACTCTGCTTGTTTTCAAACCCCCAAAACACAAATAACTTTTTATTTAACTCGAACGATTCTCGCGATAATATCACTTTTCTTCAAAATTTGGACTTAAAAGTTTTTATTCGTGATTTTTAGAAGTAACTCTAGTAGGCGGATTTTATTGAAAAATACAACTGACAGCAGTTGACAAATCTAATAAGTTAGTATAACTGCAAATTAAATCTTCGCTAATTTGAACAGTATTTATGCTATAATGATGACTTTACAACAAAGAATTTATCTAATTCGATGTTACGGAACTGGGGAAAAGTGCTACCGAGTTGTTATTCAACCAAAAATACCCGGAGCAAAAAACATAGTGACCAATTTTCTATAAACAGGCTCGGTTTTAAATATTAAGAAGTCAAAGAAATTGTTCAATGAAAGCGATGCTGCTACAGTTCTCGCCGTTCATTCCACAAGAGAAGCTCCAAGGTCGTCTTTAAGAAGGAGGGCAATAATAACAGGGATAAACAAATCTCTTTTGCAAAGAATATTTAAGGAAAACAAAATTTTGCCTTAAACCGCAATTTAGGCAAACTTTAGAAAATGGCGATGAAGTATGAATTTTTGTTTAGAAATGGACTACAGAGTTTTGGAAGTTTCAAATTTTCATAAACGAATTATGTTCTCCGATGAAACAACCTTTTCAACTAACGGAGTCGTTTCTTCACACCTTTGCCCGTACTGGAGTGAGACGAATCCAAACTTTAGAATTACTTGCCGCTGACAATATTTAAAAAAAGTTAATGTGTGGTGTGCGGTTTCGTACCATGGCATTATTGGCCCATATTTTTTTCATCAAAATTTAAACCATAATTCATATTTGGAAATGTTGCAACATTTTTTAATTAATGAACTGGATGAATTGCCGTTAAACTACCGAATGGAAACGTTTTACCAGCACGATGGGTGCCCTGCTCATTATGCCGGCATTGTTCGCCAGTGCCTCAATACAGAGTTCCATGATAACTGGATAAGACGAGATGGTCCCATTTTATGGCCACCGAGAAGTCCTGATCTTACAATATTGGACTTTTATCTGTGGGGTCGTTTAAAACAAATTGTGTACAGTGAGCCACTAGACAATGATCCAGTCCTTATCAATCTTAGAAATAAGACGAAGTTTCAATGAATTCAGAGCTCGCATTGAAATCTGTGCAAAAAAAGGAGGAGCATTGTTTGAACAGAAAATTAATAGTGTAGTTTTTTGAGAATTCAATTTTATTTTACAATTATTTGTTAATTTTATTTAATAATACTTGAGTCCAATTTGTATATTTTATAGCAAGAAAATGATATTATCTCGAGAACCGTTCGAGTTAAATAAAAAGTAATTTGTGTTTTTGGGGTTTGAAAACAAGCAGAGTAAATCAACACCTTCCTAATCGAATTAAATATCTTTCAGAAATTCATGAAATGGGTGGTGGTCCAGGGCTCTTAAATTAATAAAACTTATACAAGAAACTAACGTGCTCCTTACAAGCGTAGATTTGATTGATTTTGCATACAAAGCTTGTTGATGTGATTAAGTGGAGTACACCTAAATCTTCTATATCTATGTTCTTACAGCATAGTTCAAATTTGATTCTACAAACAACGCCTAAATTGCATAAGTGAGAAAGGAGATAGGCAATATAGGAATTGATTGATGTGAGACTCACTCGATATCACCGGCGTTGTAAAACCATGGTGAACTCCCATTTCAAGTATATCCATACACATACACGCACGCATATGCGCAGACGCGTGTTTCTGACCCGCTGGTTATCGTCAGTACGGTGTAGCCAAGGAATAAGGTGGGATGCTCTTGGATATAGAAAGAATAAGGCAAGATCATCAGGATGACAGACCGCCACTTGCAGATTCTGTCATAAGATTCCTAGATTTGAAGACAACAACTGACATCGCTACGAGGCTGCGAGCCTTACCAAACCCAGGAAAAATAAACCATATAGGTATAGTATAATAATTTTTCCTGCGTTTGGTAAGGCACACGGGTTGACAATGTCTTCCTAGGGGCGATGTCGGTTGTTTTCCTCAAATCTGGGGAGCTTTTAACAGAAGCCGTAAATGGCGGTCTGTCAACCTGATGATCTTGCGTTGTTGCTTCTATCGCCAAAGGTATCCCACCTTATTCCGTAGCTACATCATACTGACGATGACCAACGACTCTGAAACACGTGTCTGCTGTTGCAGGGGCCACAAATTGAGTTACGAACTCAATTTTGCATTACTTCGTCATCTCTCACTGCCCCAAATATTTTCGCGATCTATTCGTAATCATTTATCAGCGCTCGACCTATCGATGGATACCTGTGATTTTTAACTTAAATCATCACTTTTGAATCAACTTGTAAATAATCCCTCTTTATTTACAATCCCTCTCATTTTACCTGCCTTGAACTGAAATTGCTTTATTTTTTTAATCGTCATTTTCTTTTAATTCGTTATTCGTTTTTTTTAATACTTTCGTTTACAGCACATTATCCTGGACCTTTGAGTAACCATGTTCACATCACGTAATTAATCATTGTTCACTATACAATTTTTTATAAACAATTGAGGCGTGTTTTACAAAAACAACATAAGTCCAAAATTACTGAAATCGGGTTAGTGGGTCCATCTGGCGCAAAAATTCGATATCTATATATGCGTAAAACTTATTTCTGCAAAAAGAACACACACGCCAAGATAAAGACGGTTACAGTATAGCTGATTCCACAAAAACCACATAAGTCCAGCGCGTTTCTTTCAAATACCACACAAGTCCGTGTCGTATTTGGACATGTGTGGTTTTTGATAGAAACCCGAATAGACGGTTGCTTTTCAAGTGAGTTTGATAGTTTAGGTTATGATTGTCGGCGTGTGTAAGCTACAGGTGTTCGCATTATTTACTTAGACAGTGTTCTTTAAAATGGAAAATGAAGTATCTACAGAATGGCCCAAGAAAAAAGAAAAGAAATTAAAGAAAGAAACTTTAATTAAGCAGGCGAAAATTCGAGGTGAAGAACACACAAATCATAAAGGAAGGCGTATTGAAGCTCGAAAAACTGGAGAACCATGCAAGTAAATCTAGACTATTGTAGCTTGTTAACCTTTATTGAGTTGCGTATTTCCTCTAGATGTAAAAATCTGTGTTTTACCAACTTTTCTGAAGACCAAAAAATCGCAATTTTGCAACAGTTTAATGATATGGATAACAAGAATAGCCAGGACTCTCATTTATCTGGACTGATTTCAATGAATCATATAAGACGAAGGCGCCCTCGAAGAGACGACAACACAAAAACTCATGGGGCTTCTTTTACTTATAAAATTCGAACTAGGGAAGGTGAACAAGTACTTTGTAAAGAGGCTTTTCTAAGCTTATATGGGATGAAAGATGCACGTTTAAGGCGAATTAGAGATTCCTTAATGATAACAGGTGCGTCTCCAACAGACAAAAGAGGTATTCATAAGAACAGACCGTACAAAATTCCTGAATGTGTAACTGAACTAATTAAAATTCACATAAAATCTTTTCCTGCAAGGCAATCGCATTATTCGCGACGCAAAAATTCTGAATGTTTCTATTTACCGGAATCTCTTACATTAAAAAAAATGCACCTTATGTTTGTGCAAAAGTATCGTATAAACATTGCCTATAAAACCTATTGGAAAACCTTTAGAACACATTTTAACATCAAATTTGGATTTCCTAGGTCGGACACCTGTTCTGAGTGTGATAAATTTGCACAAAAACTTAATAGTCTGGAACTAAACGTAGAAAACAGAAATAAAATAGAAGCCGAAAAAGAGTTGCATCTTCGAAAGGCTGAAGCATTTTTTGAATTAAAGCGAAAATACAAACTAAAGGCCAAAGCAGGGGAAGTAATGTGTATCAGCTTCGACTTTATGCAGAACCTTCCTCTTCCTCATATACCGTCTAATCCCGTATTCTACAGTCGGCAACTCTGGTATAACGTATTTGGCATACACGATTTAGGAACTGTTAAAGTTAGCATCTATACATATCTTGAAAATGAAGCAAAGAAAGGAGCCAATGAAGTGACGTCAATGCTCTTGCATTACTTAAACAGTAATGTACATAATCGCAAGTTGGTTCTATTTAGTGATGGATGTCCTGGCCAGAATAAAAATTACGTAATGGTACATTTTTTATTCGCATTGGTCCATGTGTTGAAAATTTTTGATTGCGTAGAATATATATTTCCCATGAGAGGCCATTCATATCTGCCAAACGATTCAGATTTTGCGCTGATCGAAAAGAAAAAGAGGCGCTTGGAGAGAGCAGAAAGACCGGAAGACTGGGATAGGATAATATTAGATGCAAGAATGAAACCAACTCCGTTTGTTTGGTCAAAATGAGACAATGTGATTTCTTTGACATAAAGTCTGCAACCGAAAGCTTTTTCCTAAAAGCTCCAAAGCCTGCCATTAGCATAAAAACGACTAGGATTATGAAGATTACCAATCTAACACCGACTCTCTTTCTGATGGACACTTACAATGGACAATTTCGAAGCAGTATTATCGCTAAAACAAACTTACCGTGTACTATTGAACTCAGTAACCTGTATGATAACCCCATACCTATTCCTGCTAATAAAGCAGACAACTTAAAGTCGTTACTGCCATTACTCCGTTTGGTAGAGAACAAAACTTATTACGAACGTATTTTAAGAGGAACACCTTCCGAACATTCGGACATGGAACAAGATGACAATAGCAGTGGATGCGAAGATTAATAAAAAAATCTTTTTTGTTCGCCATGGTACCAGTATTTTGTATTTGAATTTACATTTATTTTGGAAAAATAAATTATTTTTTGAAATAATAGACACTATTTTCTTGAAAAAACAACATATGTCCAAAGATTTTTATTTTTTTTTGTAGAATCTAAGCAATCTATATCTATATTCATATCATACATACTTTCCTAGTCACATTATGATTCAAATAAATAATAAACAGTTTATAAATAACTTTTAGGTATCAATGTTAATTGTTTTTTGTGATTTCTGAAAAATCTCATTTTTGGACAGATGCTGTTTTTGTAAAACACGCCTCAATTTTAACTACTAACATAATACCAAGTGTAACAATAGTTTGGTAAATTATAAAAGAAACATTTATGATTTGCCTACTCCCATAACATTATCAATGATGTTGTTTATACCATTTAAGAACGAAAGCACTTCTTGCATTCAATCATTACCGTAATTATGAAATTACTCCTTTCCTACACGTACACTTACAACATAAACTTGTAATAATTAGTCGAAAAACATTTAATAATTTTCTCTGTCATAATGGGCTTCGTACACGTTACGCGTTTTTTCCTACTGAATTAGAAAGAAAAAAAAACACGTGCGTGTAGTTATCTAGAATTATTAATTATTCTAGATGATATTAATAAGTAAGTGCAGTTTAATTGTGGTGCCTATATTATTAAAATTCTCATATCATTAACGGGCGTTCCAGTGTTGGTATAACATGGTAATTTATTATAATAATAAATAGAAAATTCTTTAAGATGATTCGATGTTTTACCGCTTTGGTGGTCCCGTCTTGATTCCGACGCATTAGGTGGTCCTAATTGTGTTAAAATCGGCGCAAGCCGGACATATAATCAGTTTAGAAAGTTTTCACGTGGGTAATGTAAGAGCGATGATAAACTAATACAATATGAATACTAATAAATATTATATAACTAGAGGATAAAGAGAAGAGTGTTAAATGTTACCACGGGCAACTTGGGGTATGTGGAGGATAGATGGTGATATTTCTTTAAATTGTTTCTAAAATTCATAATATCTGCTTGAAACATAAAAATGTGGAATATTTGACTTTAATGTCCCAGATTCTCAGAAACTTTTAATTAAAAAAAATGTGATTTTTTTCTCGTGGCTGTTGGAATTGTTGCGCCTCTAGGGAGCACAATTAGAGCTAATGTAAATGACATGATTTGTGAGCAATGCCTAAAAACATGAAAACAATATTTTTGCAATTAGTACCGTAATCATACCATTTATTTCACTAGTGCTGTAATAGGGTCTATTACAGCACTAGTTGCGTAATAGAAATGGAACATTTAAACAGATTTATTTTAAGTTGGTCACATTGCAACAGAAATGGAGATGTCAATATGACATTTTGTAAGCAAGTTTGAGGTTTTTATATTGAAATTCATTGTAAGATTTGATATTTTTAATTAATCTTTGAAATAGTACAACTATTATAAACATTTATATTAACGTTTGAATTATCTTTCGAAGTGATAGTGATACCGTGTGCAGTAGAAACATTCTGTTGAAAATTATCAAAAATGTGTCAATTTTAAATTAACTTGTCAATTTAAATCTTGTGCCAAACCAAGGTGACAACCGCCACAAAATTTCCCTTGATTATCAAATTTTTCTCGTTTTGCTTTTACAAAAAGAGAAATTTTAAAACTAATTGCAAAAAATAGCATAAAAGACACGTTTCATTTGACATTAAAGCACTCATTCAGTTAAGAAACTCGTGGCTACGCCACTCTCTGAATTCGTACTTTGAAACGTCAAAATGAAACTTGTCCTTTAATATACTATTACGAAACATGTAGTATAATCTGTAGACAAATTTTCTTGCAGTATTATGTTCATAAAAGGTTTTCAGTATTATAGGTTAAGAAATAATACTTAAACTCCTGCCATCTAAAAACAAGGCAGTACGAATATGTTTATATCAAAATCATTATGAAGGTCTATTGCTTTGTAAGACATTGTTATTATGGAAATACATCCAGAATTATCTGTTTTTTACATTTTCGAAGGAGGTATTTCCTTTTATCATTTTTTATGATGATTTTTTTTTAAATAAACGAATACAAAAAAAAAACATTGAATGCAGACAACGACAACTTGATTGATGTAAGATGGAAGTGCTTTAGAGGCTCTTATACACGCATATTATACGCTATTTTTTATTATACCTGCCCTACAATGAGAAAATCAGAAAAATAATAGAGAAATTGGTACATTTGACAAAGTAGCGTGTGGATCTAATTGTTAATAATGAACATAAAAACGGTTAGCAATTATTGTTGTTTAGTTATTATGTGATTGTTATGTAAATTTTCTGAATTTGCATTGTACAAAATGAGTGAAGAGATTTTATCGGAAGTTGAACGATTAACTGAGCAAGCCGAATTGAAATTAATTCCACAAAAAATCAAAAACTGCATATTACATAGAATATGAGAAATTATTGGCTTGGATGGCAAAGAAGAATTACCACGCGGTGGACGAAACATTGATGCTTGCGTACCCGAACGAAGTGCTAGGTAACATTATTAAAAAATGAGGTGTGGCCACCACACGACTTTCTTATACGTATGAGCGTTTGAAACTATACAATTTTAAGATTTTTTTATACAAAACTTATTCAAAATCCTATTCTAAGTACTTTCATTCTCTTAATAAATCGCTATAGAATGCATACTTTGCAAGATATTATCAAGAAAGTGCTACTCGCTAAGAGTAAAAGTGCTACTTCCGGTCCGAATTTTGAAATTTCACATATACAAAAAATATTGAAAATCCAGTTCTAAATACTTTTGTACTCTTGATAAATATATATAGAATGCATAATTTACGACATATTTGCAAAAAATCGCTATTCGATAAGAGTAAAAGTGGTACTTCCGGTCTGAATTTTGAAATTTTTTTTATACAAAAGATATTGAAAATTATGTTCTAAATACTTTTATACTCGGAACATACTTCTCTAAAAAGCATGACTTGCGAGATATTCGCAAAAAACTGATTTTCGATAAGAGTAAAAGACCTACTTCCGGTTGGAATTTCGAAAAACTTTTCTAAGACAATTTGTCTCAAACTTAATTTTAAGTACATATGAATTCTTTATAAATTTGTTTAAACTTAGTAGTTGACGAATAATTGGCGAAATTCGATTTTTTCACTGAAGTAAACTACTACTTCCGGTCTGCCGATTTTACTGAAAATCTAATCAGATCTCAAGAGGGAGATTATATTTGTAAATATAAAATTTGGAATTGATACCTATAACGGCTTGAGCGCTATCGTGGTCACACACACACACACAGAGAGAGAGACACACACACACAGACACAGACACACAGAGACATACACACACACAGACATTTTTTAAAAACCACTTTTTCGGTATCAGGGGACATCAAAACGTGGACATCTGCAAAAATCTCGAGGTCGAAAATTTTCATCATCACAATACTTCCTTATACTACGTATAAGAAAGTAAAAAGAGTCATTAATTAATCTAATTTCTTGTTTCATAATAGTTGGGCTATCTATAAATCGTCAACACTGTGCATTCAAAATTACAAACAATGCTAAGAATTAAAAAAGGGGTGAATATCTTCATTTTATAAGCTACATGCGCTTATGAAGGGAACAAACAAAGGTTATATAGCCCTAAGAAATCTTTGTTTGTCTTTTCGAGAAGAATCATAGTAAGTCCGCGACATCAGTAATGTTCTGCGGGTCTGCCTCAGGAACCATGTTATCGCCCTACGTTATCTATAAATCCGAACACTTGTCGGATAGATGGACGGAAACTGGGCCGAAAGGTGAACCATGTTGTAATGAACGCTGTTGCCGTTCTGGTTCTCGCTACAATCGCACTAAAAGTGGATGGATAGACGCCAATTGTTTTACAGACTAATTTAAAAGCACATTCTTGCCACATGCGACGCGCCTTACATTAAGAAAAATTCTCATTGGTGATAATTTGTCTTCTCATTTTACTGATGAGGTTTTGGAATTGTCTGTCTGCCACCCAACTCAACCCACCTCACACAACCTTTGGATGTGTGCTTTTTTCGACCATTAAAAGTTGCTTGGAGAGCTATCTTACTCAAATGGAAAATGGACAATCCTAAATTAACAGTGAAGAAAGAAGAATTTCCAAGACTACTGAAGGGAGCACTGGAAAAAAATGCAACATGCAAATCCCAGCGACCCAGATTCCATTAAGCGCGATTTGGTAAGTGGTTTTCAATCTAGCGGAATTTTCCCCCTGAATTCTCAAAAACTGTTGGACAAAATACCACATATAAATGAAGAACACAAACCACAATTACAAGACAATTACGAAAATGCGCTAGTCAAGTTTCTGAAGGAGAAACGTTTTGCTAGCAGCCCTTTGCGCACTAAAGCTAGAAAGAAAACCCGTCTGAATGTTGTCCCTGACAAAAGTGTGTGTTGTGCTCAGGAAGAATCTAATGATTCGGAGGACTCTGCAAATTTGGATGCCATTCAAAATAAAGCATCAGAAGTGTAGGAAGAAAAACAGGAGGAGAACGAAGCGTTCGATGACGAACTAGATTATGAAGCTCCTGAGGCAAACAACATAACAGTGGGCACATTTGTTTTTGTCAGAGTCTTATCGTTACGCAGCCAAAGTGCAAGAGATCCTTCCAGATAGTGACTAGAACTTGCAAGGACTAAAGTCAATTGACACAGCAAAAACAAACATTTCAGGAAGTTCAGAACGATTTGTTTGAGGCTACTTTCAATGATATTCTATCCATACTGCCCAATCGTATGGTCAGTATTAAAACCCTTGGGGGAAGAAGTAAGAAATTGGTTTTTAGTAACAGTGTTGATGTTTTTGAGCCTTAAACTCTTATTTCATTTTTATGTTTATTTCTTGATTGAAGATTTTTTGAAGTGAAAACTTCTATGGGCGCGTTCATACATTGATTGTTGTGCACTGAAAGAGACTGAGCCGTCATGCTCGGAACGTTACGCTCGTTCGGGCAAAGTGGGAGTCGCGCTCGGCTTTGTATTATAACACTAACTAGCGGTATTTAATTTCAATTAAATTGAAATTTAGAATAAATACGCGAAATATTGTATTTTTATTTACCGAAAAATTCTTGTCCGCGTGCAGATGTGAACCCGAACCGCCCGGGTATAAGGCCGGCACGTTACCATTAGACCACTCTCGGCTACTGGTATGAGAATTATAATATTTGTATATACATGCGGACGTATGAATTTTTGGAGTGAAAACTTGATCAGACCGAGCGAAATGTACTAGAATAATGTATACACAATAATAATAAATATATATTTTTTAAATGTAATATAGAACGAAAATGGAAAATGGAAAATGTAAATGCAAATGAATATAGAACGAAAAAAAAGTTGTATTTCGTATTATTAAGCTCGCCTTGATGAAGCTTTGACTTCTGCCGTGTGGTGTTAAGCACACTCAACATTTTTTTTATTTTGTTCTCGTTTTTGTTTACATATTTTATTAGGTAGATATTATATATTATTATTATACCTCTAAGAAATAACTTGAGGTTTTATTTACTCCTCACATAATATAACATAATGTCAATTTTGTCATATTTCTGTAGTAAATGTCACTCTTACTAGCTAACACATTGGCATAATGGGATCACTTTGATACATATACTATTGTTATGCATTATCAAAGTCACCCTCATAGTATATTAAAATTGATAAAAAACTATACTTGGCAAAATTGATTGTGGATGAAATTGATAGCCTCCATGAAAAAGCCATTCAAGAAAATGCAATAAAAAAGGGCTATCAACGTAACCCCAATCACAGTATGACTGTGATACGGCATGAAAGTTTTTTTTTCGTGTTATTATAAAATATATAAATGAATCCTTAACTGAAATGTTTTGTGAATCACAGGTACCATACTAAAACATTTTTTTCTGACTAAAATACACTAAAAATCACCATTTTAACAAACAAAATGTGGAAAAAATATATCAAAGCCACTCCATTTTACGGTAACTAAACTTATATTTGGAGAAGCTACTGTATTGACGAAACAGTTTTCAACAATTATCTATTTATATTTAAAATGGATTTTCATTAAGACCAATCAATACAATATATTCCTCTATTATAACATGTGTATTTTGCATGTATTTAATTTATCACACTGTCCCTTTGCAAAGTTTACTTTTCCGTGCATAATATCCATACATAACAGACGTTGAAGATAATCAAAACCGAATCTGATTGGAGAGCTTCTACGTATAAGCGAACAAATTATCGTCAAAATAATCCGTGTGTGTTGATACTTCTCATTAAATTCAAATTTAAACAAAATATCCGTTTGTATTGTAATACGGTATTCCGGGATGCACACATGCAATATGCAGCAGCTGATATCGAATCCACCGAATTCGCCCCCTTCTTCTACGGTTATTCCCTGGCACATTGGCGGACACCACACACGGTACACATCTAACACAAATACCAAGCACAATGCACAAATGTATTTTAAGCAAATTTCGATGTTATTTGTTCTGCGGCAACGTGTTATTGTAATACTGTTTCCGTTTGTATTGTAGAGGGACAAAATCCTGTCGTTTGCGTAATCAATAATGGCACTAAATTCTGTGTTTACAGTGTTTGATTTTGTGCCGTTTTAGGTACATAGAGACGTCTATTTCGATGCGATTCACACAATTACGAAGATGTTACAGAGTACTTAATTGTGTAGGCTACTTGGTAAACTATGTATATGGAGTTCTGATTAAAGATTTTGCTTATTAAATGTTTATATCATACTAGTCAGCAATGGGTATCTTTCTGAATATTGCTAAAGTTGCTAAACTGTTGTCAAGCTTTATGAGATTTAACTAAATGATTCAATCATAAAGAAATAACAATTAAGCTTAATTGCTTTGTGCTCAGCACTAACCTAAGGTATTTAAACTTATACAGTAACTTCTTTAACCACACTATCAGCATGCAAATCCAACGCAGATGCCTATCCATCAGTATGAGAAGATATTTTACATTTTGAGCTTTTGTTATTTCTACTCCAAACTCTATACATAGTGGTTCCAAATTTTGCAGGTAATTTCCATAAGATGTAGAAGTCGTGTATTTAGTCTTGTCTACGTTCATAGTTAACAGATTGTAGTTGAGGTAATCAATCACTTTCATTTTAATCTCATCCCATGGGTTAGACTTAAAACTAATGCAGTATTATCTGCAAAACTAACTATATTAGCTTCAGTATGTGTATGACAAATATCATTGATAAACAGAATTGGTCCCAAAATCATGCCTTGGGGTGCTCCACGTGTTACATTTTTTTCCCGCTGTGTTTGTCATCAATTCTTGTAAACTGTGGACGTTCCGCCATATATTTTTTTATCGAGCCCAAAGCAGACTTCCGTATACCAACTCACTGTATCAAAGCCTTTGACTAAATCCAAAAACACGCAGATACATGGACTCCTTTCGTCAACAGCTTTATATAGTGTGCATTTTTATCCTGAATATTTTATCCAAAAAAACGATATTGCTATCGTTTTTTATAGCTTTCTCCAAAATTTTAGCTATATTTGATGTTAGCGTTATTGGTCTATAGTTATTCATATCAGTTTTATCACCCTTTTTATAAAGGGTGACTCAGAATGAAATTCGATTTAAAAAATAAATAGCTCATTGGTTTTTGAACGTTTTAATGAATTGTAATTAAAAATATAAGTACTGTCATCTGGAAATTAAACCTTAAAAACAATGTCGTCTAAATGTAGCCTTTGAAATCTTATACACTCCTCTAAACGATGTCGTGCATTTAGAATAAATCGTTGACACAGTGCTACCGGGATGGCGGTAATTTGTTCCCGTGTTCGGTCTTTAAGACCATTCACATTCACCAGAGGATTTTCAATCACCTTATTTTTAATGTAGACAATTCCATTTGTTCTGGTTCCAGTCTAAATGAAATGTGCTTCGTCACTAAAAAGAATATCATCAAAATCATTCAACTCCTGCATCAAAGTAGCAAAATTAAGACGGCTACGGTAATCATCATTCTTCAAAGCTTGAACCAACTGAATTCTAAAAGGATGGTGATGTAAATCCTTTTTCAAAATTCTTTGAACACTACATCGAATTAGATGTAAAGTAAACACATGTTTTTTTATCGAACGATATTGATTTTCGCGTAGAGTAGCACTACAGCTTCGATGTTTTCTTCATTTCTTACAGATCTTCTGGAGGCACGGGGCTTAGAACAAACTGTAGAACCATTTATTTGAAATATGCGTATCCATTGCTTAATTAAATTAACAGATGGACCTTGATGAGCATACCGCATATTATAGTGATTTCGATGCGCTCTCTGAACCCACGTAGGAATGAGCGTAGAATGCTTTTACACAAAAAGCACTAAATTGTTCAATTGCGAAAAAATCCACAAGACGATAGTTCGAATGGTGGCCGTAAAAATAATCTGACATTGACAGCTTCCCCTAGATACAAAAAACAAAATCGAATTTCATTCTGAGTCACCATTATACAGGGTGTTTCAGGAGGAAAAGGAAGTACTTGAAGAGTATATTCGGAAGGTCAAAATAAGTAAAATAAACCAGTATATTTAAGCCAGATTTTTAACGAATTTCATTCTGAGTCACCATTATACAGGGTGTTTCAGGAGGAAAAGGAAGTACTTGAAGAGTATATTCAGAAGGTCAAAATAAGTAAAATAAACCAGTATATTTAAGCCAGATTTTTAACCATTGTAGCATTGAAATAATATTATTTGTTAACGTTTGACAATTTAGTTTGACATAATACATCTTTTTTAGACGACAAGAAGCAAACAATGCCACAAGCATTTTTTCATAAAGAGTATGCCGACATGGTTTTCGTTTATGGTTATTGTAATGATAACGCAACTAATGCAGTGGATGAATATCGACGTCGCTTTCCAGCTCGAAGAATTCCAAACAGGAAAGTGCTTCAAAATGTATTTGCAATTACTGGAGAAAGGAAAATTTCCAAACAAAGATTGATTCTGAAAGAGATCGCGGCTTAGATGTGGAACTTGAAATATATATTTTCGATATGGTGGAAGAAAATCCTGATATAAGTACGAGGCGTCTTGCAATCCAATTTCAAACTAGACACACGGCCACTTGGAGATTGCTGAAAGAGAATGATTTGCATTCTTTTCATATTGAACCTGTTCAAAGTCTTCACAGAGGTGATCATGCGGCAAGGTTGCAATTTTGTAATTGGATACTTAAAAAATTGCAATTTATACAAATACATTTTATTTACTGATGAAGCTCAATTCATTCGCGATGGAGTAAATAATTACCGTAATGAACACCGATGGTCAGACGAAAATCTACATGCTAGAGTTGAGCGTAACTTTCAAAATCGTTTTAGTAACAACGTAGGGTGTGGTATGTTGGACGATCAATTATTTGGTCAGTTTGTATGGGATGGTCGCCTCAATGGCGAACTGTATTTCAATTTTTTGGAAGTTCACTTGCCAGAAATTATGGATAATTTAGCATTAAATGTTAGACACGGTTGTACTTTTAACACGATGGAGCCCTCCACATTTTAGTGCCAATGTTAGAAATTTTTTGAACCTTCATTTTCCCAATCGTTGGATCGGTAGAAGTGGACTACAAAATTGGCCACCGAGGTCACCAGATCTAAACCCTTTAGATTATTGTTAGTGGAGCTCGATAAAATCTTTAGTTTATGCAACAAAAGAAGACATGAGAGGGGCACTACGGGATCGTATTTTTAATGCTGCAACTATCATAAGAAATAATCTCCGATCAATTAAACTCGGGCAATTAATAAACGAGCAAGAAAATGCATTGAATTTGATGGTGGTATTTTCGAAAATAACCTCTGATTTATTATTATTTATTTTTAATAAATGTTCCATTTTAAATATTAAATTATTATTTATTTCTGTCATGGTTAAAAATTGGACTTAACTATATTGGTTTATTTTACTTATTTTGACACTCTTAATATACTCTTGAAGTACTTCCTGTTCCTCCTGAAACATCCTGTATAGAGTACGATTACTCCATTTTTTAAATATTTATGGAAATACTCTATCTTTCAAACAAGTATTTATTATATGCGTTAGAGGTATTAAAATTTCTGCTGTAATTTCATCTGCACCTGGGTTTCAGTTTTTTATCAATATCAATATGTGATAAATCCAAAAAAGCACAGTAACGGAAACGTTAACAAATGTGCACGAAGTGAATAGCTTGGTTCAGCTATAAAATCAAATCTAGTTTGTTCATATTTTTAAGAAGAGATTCGTCAAGAAGGAATCAGAAAATTTACTTTAGGAAGCGTACAATCAAACTGTTTATCCACATATATTACCATTATTTTACAAAATATAGTAGGCAAAATGTGGCTACAATATTCTACAATTCGTGCATTTACTCTCTGCTGCATGAGTTACCAAAATGTCATCCGAAGTAATCTTTGTTTTATATCTTTTTTACGCAGGGAATCCGTCAACTGTCTTCTCGTATTTTAAAATAAGTCAAAACACAGATTCAGTCTTTGAATATTTTAATAAAATTATGAAACATACACGATGATTTATTTTTAGAAGCATAGAATAAATCCGACTTTGTTGAATTTGAATGTAGAATACTTTAATATAATGTTAATATTAATCAGTAACACTTTCAATAATGTATACGTTCTGCAATGCAAAATGGATTTCTTACTAAATATTTATGGATCTTCCTTAAATAGACATTCAAGTTTATGTAACGTTCGTAAATTTTCCGTAATCTCGCCGATTCATTTGCATATAAACCATATACGAGGATATAAGCATATTTTAGCAAGTATGATTCTTTTTCTTTTATTTGGAACGCACTCAGTGGTTTTCTGTATTTTAAAGTACAACTAGAAATGTAATGACAACAATTATTGCGATGCCAAGTTTCGTTTACTTAGTTTCCTAACAAAATCTACTGGAACATTCATATACAGGGTGAGTAAGAAACGAGGTGCATACAATGAATATGTTTTAATACGACGATATTTTCATCTTTTACTTTCTTATACGTAGTATAAGGAAGTATTGTGATGACAAAAATTTTCGACCTCGAGATTTTTGCAGATGTCCACGTTTTGAAGTCCCCTGAAACCAAAAAAGTGGTTTTTAAAAAATGTCTGTCTGTCTGTCTGTGTGTGTGTCTGGCTGTCTGTGTGTCTATGTGTGACCACGATAGCGGTCAAACCGCTTTAGCTATCTATTCCAAATTTTGCATTTAGTAGTATAATCTCCCTCTTGATAAGTGATTAGATTTTCAGCAAAATCGGCAGACCGGAAGTAGTAGTTTACTTCAGTGAAAAAATCGAATTTTGCCAATATTTTGTCAACTACTAAGTTTAGACAAATTTATAAAGAATTCATATGTACTTAAAATTGAAATTGTGAACAATTTTATTAAAAAAGTTTTTCGAAATTCCTACCGGAAGTAGGTCTTTTACTCTTATCGAAAATCAGTTTTTTGCAAATATTTTGCGAGTCATGCGGATGCTCTTGTGAGATCTAGAAGCACACCCATGCATTCACCCCCGCGTCGCTTTCCTGATACACTAATCTTAATATTTAACAATATATGTAATAGACGACTAAGTTATTATGTTTATTAAAAAAATGAGGTGTGGCCACCACACGACTTTCTTATACGTATGAGCGTTTGAAAGTATACAATTTTAAGAATTTTTTTATACAAGAATTATTCAAAATCATATTCTAAGTACTTCTATTCTCTTAATAAATCTCTATAGAATGCATACTTCGCAAGATATTATCAAAAAAGTGCTACTGCTAAGAGTAAAAGTGCTACTTCCGGCCGAATTTTGAAATTTCATATATACAAAAAATATTGCAAATCCAGTTTTAAATACTTTTGTACTCTTGATAAATATACAGGGTGTAACAAAATAAGTGTAAAACATTTCAGGGGGTGATTCCTTAGCGAAAAAGAGATAGGGTCTTTCATATAAAAAACTTCAATGGAGCATCCCTTGTTAATTAATTACAATTTTTCTCACAAACACTAAAAATGTAATTTATTTCCAATGTAACTTTTTGTCTGATTATTTGTTTACCATTTAAAAATTTATTCCCAATAGCTTGTTTCATTCGAAACAAAAAATGTCTCTTGAATTTTTGCCCAAAAGTAATCAGTTCGCAGCAAAAAATTATTTTACGAACAACTACAGAGATACATCGTCATAAAACGAAAATGTAAAACTAATTTATTTAGTAGGCCGCTAGTAGTGGTATCACGCTGTCAGTTTGTAAATTTTTGAAATTGAATTAGTACTTAATTGTGTGTCGTTGTTTTGTTCGTAATTTGTTAGTTTAATAATTCACTTGTTATTAAAATGGCATACACAAATGAGAAAATGGCTGATATGCATTACGTTTACGGTCTGTCGCAGGGGAATGGGTTAGAAGCTTCTAGAAGATATGCTGAAATGTATCCTCAACGGCAGCTTCCTTCGCATAAAATATTTGCCCGACTTCATCAACGATTACGAGAATATGGTTCATTCAACAAAAGAACGCAGGATTGTGGTCGCCATCGAGAAGTTAGAACAACACATCTTGAAGAAGCAGTACTTAATTTGGTTGAAGAACAACCTACTAGCAGTACTAGAAAGATTGCTTCGAGTTAAATGTTGATCATATGACAGTATTTCGAATTTTAAAGGAACAACTCTTATACCCTTACCATCTGCAACGAGTACAGGCACTGTTACAGCGAGATTTTCCGAACCGTCTTGAATTTTCCAATTGAATGTTGGAAATGATTAGAAGAAATCCTGACTTTCTGAAGACGATCGAATTCACAGACGAATGTACTTTTTCTCGGGACAAGATAATTAATTTTCATAATAACCACATATGGGCTGATGAAAACCCTCACGCTATTGTACAAGCTAACCATCAAGAACACTTTTCTCTTAATGTGTGGCTCGGAGTTATTGGGGATTATTTAATTGGCCCTCATTTTCTACCTCCTCGATTAAATGGTGAGGCATACACTCAATTTTTAAGAGAAGTGCATCCAGTACTGCTGGAAGAAGTTCCTTTGGGCGTCAGAAGGGATATGTTTTTTATGCATGATGGGGCTCCCGCCCATTTTAGTCAAGCAGCACGTCAGAATTTAACCCAAACATATCCAAATCATTGGATAGGTCGAGGAGGACCACAGAATTGGCCCGCTCGATCCCCGGATCTCAATCCTCTCGATTTCTCTACTTGGGGCCATTTACAGACTTTGGTTTATCCTACTCCTGTTCGCGATGTAGAGGACTTAAGAAACCGCATCATCGATGCGTGCAGGGTAATTAGAGAGAATCCAGGAATATTTGAGCGAATACGTGGCTCAATGCGCCGACGTCTAGACGCATGTGTAATGACTGAAGGTGGACATATTGAACATTTACTATGATTTCTACATGTTTTATGTTTTGTTATTAATAAATTAGTTTTGTTTACTCATCTTTAATCATATGTATTTTGATGCTGGTAGTAACTACAAAATAACAATA
The DNA here is from genome assembly GCA_963170755.1 of Amphimallon solstitiale. Taxonomy (NCBI): domain Eukaryota; kingdom Metazoa; phylum Arthropoda; class Insecta; order Coleoptera; family Scarabaeidae; genus Amphimallon; species Amphimallon solstitiale. The sequence continues at coordinate 241,251,221 of OY720675.1, read as the reverse complement.
CCAATCCAGTTCGCATTTATGACGATGTATCTCTGTAGTTGTTCGTAAAATAATTTTTTGCTGCGAACTGATTACTTTTGGGCAAAAAATTCAAGAGACATTTTTTGTTTCGAATGAAACAAGGTATTGGAAATAGATTTTTAAATGGTAAACAAATAATCAGACAAAAAGTTACATTGGAAATAAATTACATTTTTAGTGTTTGTGAGAAAAATTGTAAAACTAATTTTATGTACCCCCTTTATCTTAACAAGGGATGCTCCATTGAAGTTTTTTTGTATGAAAGACCCTATCTCTTTTTCGCTAAGGAATCATCCCCTGAAATGTTTTACACTTATTTTGTTACACCCTGTATATAGAATGCATAACTTACGACATATTTGCAAAAAATCGCTATTCGATAAGAGTGGTACTCCCGGTCTGAATTTTGAAATTTTTTTTATACAAAAGATATTGAAAATTATGTTTTAAATACTTTTATACTCGTAACGTACTTGTCTAAAAAGCATGACTTGCGAGATATTCGCAAAAAACTGATTATCGATAAGAGTAAAAGACCTACTTCTGGTTGGAATTTCGAAAAACTTTTTTAAGACTATTTGTCTCAAACTTAATTGTAAGTACATATGAATTCTTTATAAATTTGTTTAAACTTAGTAGTTGACGAAATATTGACAAAATTCGATTTTTTCACTGAAGTAAACTGCTACTTCCGGTCTACCGATTTTACTGAAAAACTAATCAGATCTCAAGAGGGAGATTATACACGTAAATACAAAATTTGGAATTGATAGCTATAGCGGTTTGACCGCTATCGTGGTCACAGACAGACACATTATCCTACATATAGAAAATAAAGGTGTTAAATTAAACCTACTAGAAATCCCTTGAAATTAATAAAAATAGACCCTCTAATAATTTACTTAATGATCAGTTAGAAACTAATAACTCCCCCTTATTAAATTTATTTTCATAATGTACACTGTTCAATAGATCACCCCCTCTACATAAATTGTGCTATATTGTTAGATATATAAGTGTTTGTGTAATATTTTTATTTATTTCTGAAGAAGCCACTGTGTTGGCGAAACAATTGTCAAATATTACTTCGAATATTAAATAGTGAAAATCCAACATTTGTTGTTTATTTAATAATAAATAATTGGGAGAGAAACATTTTTCTTCTTGAAAGAGGCAGTTGCATTTGTGGAGAATTAGATATATTCTCGAATATTAATACTAATATTATTCTAAATCAAGTTTAAAAGGTGTACATTAAGTAATTATACACTTAGATAAATTATTAAATCAAGAATACTTACCATAGTGAAGAAAAAGGAATTCTAATTGAAGATTTCGTTGAAAGGCCAAGTTTATATGTAAAAGTTCTTAGAGGTGATATATCAATCCAGAATCCGGAGAGCGGCAATTTTATTTCAAAAATTATAATCAATATTTAAGAGTGCAGATTATAGAAATTAAAATCCAGCGTCCAGAAGTTCCTGTTGCCGATCCAGCATTTAGTGTTCGTGAAGTAACATACGAATCAAGATTCCAGCGGCCAGAAGTTCCAGCTGCAAATTTAGTGTCCTTGGCGTATAATATTAATCGAGAGTTCATCGTCTAGAAGTCCTGAGAGTCCAAGAAGTAACATTTACGAGCCTGAGTCCAATTGTTGCTGATATTGTTCCGAGGAAGTTGTCAAGGTTCCATAAATATCATCAAGATAATTTACATCTCCTATTGAAAGATATGTTAAATTTCATTTGACCTTGACATACAGAAGAAATATTACACATTACTTATATATTATACTAATATACCAGTAATATGGTATTAATAAATTAATATTGAGCATGATTAATTAATGGTCTATATGCAAGTGTATCATTACATTTTAGTAAAATATTCACATATTTATCTTAGAAATTCATCTAAAAAAGGTTATAAAATTCCATATCGTTCCATAGCGTCATTTGAGCTTGTTTAAATAGTTGTAATTCAGACATTTATTATTGATGGATATAAATTGTACCTTTATTATTTCATCTATCATTTTTATTAAACTTGATGATCTTTAAACGGTATTTTTGATTTTCTTAGTATAATAGCATATCATATGATTATAGGTAACTTGTCAATAGATTGGATACATAACCTGAAAGAGAAGAACAGATAAATATTTAATATCAAAAATAAGTAATAGTTAATTGTTTACTTACCAGATTTATGGTTGTAAAATAAGGTTTACAAACTTGTATTAGTGCTATTCAATAGGAGGCGAACAATACACGATTTGAAAGGAGATATTAAAAGTAATAATCATAGATAAAAGAGAGGGTAATAATTGAGGTATTAATTGGTTTAATATAGTTATTTGTCATTTTATGCCAACCTGAGAAAAATTAAAATACTGAAAGTGGATAAGTTTTGAATTTGGAATATACAGAGTAATCAGAAATTACTAAAGGTTAAATTGATAAAGAAATTAAGTGGAATAAGGAAATTGAAAGATTTTAAGTAGAATTTTATATACAAAATAATAAAATAAATAGTTCTCATGGTTGTAATTATTGAAAGAAAAAAACATATAAGTGTTATTATATATTATTGAGCTAGTTCGGGGCAATTAAGTAAGTGTTGAAATAATATTATCTGAGATAAACAATTTATCATTTATTGGTTGGTTTAACATGTGGCATTTATAATAATATAAGCAGATAATAAGCAGGATACCCATTTCAACATTATTAGCATACGAACGTGGTGCATTTGTGTTATAAAAAATATATCTCCCCACTCATATATATTTAGCAATATAATTAATATTTTATATGCAGTTAATGTATATATTAAACACATATAATCTGTTTCTTTGCCGTATATATTTAAATATGAACATATCTACGTGAGAAATTTCTTGAATTAGCGGCATTTTAAATTAATTGATGACAATTACTTGCATTATTTAATTGTTAATGATTTTAAGGAAAAGAAACACACCACCCCGAGGACTAACACATATGCATCAGTTTCGTTTAACCACTACAACGTGAACACTCGTCAGCTCGGCCTCTGTAATGTGTTCATTTTCCTATCTACCGAAATTTGTATATATAGTTTCGGAGACGATCTTTGCAAGTTTGAGAGATAATTTCTTATCATTCTCATTTAATGAAGGAACCATATTAATTACTATGTTTTTCCTTCTACGATATTACAGCACATTCAGATATATACCCAGTAAGCCAGACAAATATGGAATGAAGATGATGATGATGAACGACTCAAAGACCTTTTATTTGATCAACGCAATTCCATATACTGAAAAGGTAATTACTGAAAATAACGAACCTGTTCCGATTTATTATGCAAACTGTTGGTACCGATATATGGAACATGTAGAAATCTTACATAAGATAATTGGTTCACATCCATACTCCTCAGTGAGCAATTGTTAGAGGAATACCAAACAACACCCTCAAGTTTTCTGCGGAAAATGAAGGTCGGCACTTCTTTGTTTGCTTGTCAAATAAAAAGGAGTATCCGTATTAGACCTTTACGTGGGAAGTCATTTAGACATTTTGACAAATAGAGAAGACTAGGACCGGCGTAAGCATGTTTTTGTCATTTACGCCCATACGTGACAAGGGGGACGAAATATACAACATATTTGGCAATTTAAAATGTCTTCACCTATCGTCATCCATTCCTCCTCTTCCTTTTAACAATAATTTCATTGTTATATATGAAACATATTCTGTGTATGTCAGACGATAACTTCATTAAATTTCGTACACGTCCATTAATGTATAACAATCTAACCTGATACATACATTATGGATGTCAAGTCCGGACGATGTATTGTTAGTTGTTCAAAAAGAGGTCCTCTCCTCCACCTCGCGACGCCGCCCGCTTTCCGCGCTCATAATAAGCGTTATTAATTTTAATTAGTTGCGTTCTGACTGACATTCGTTCGCTAATATTTATATAATCCCCGGTTTTAACGAACAGCTCACAAAAGAATGGGAAGTTAGCCGGTACAATATATTTATACGCGTATCTGTGCCTATTGTACACCGTCAGTTACGCAACGTAAACACGGCCAAATGGGAAAAAAACAACAACGAGGCTTTAAGCATATGTATATATAAAAAAAAGATAATAAATAAAGAGTATAACAAACAGACACGTAATTATTTATTATGTTCAGACAAATAAACAACGCTAAATTGATAATTGAGGAAATTGTTATATGTAATGTTAATTTTGATGATAGGTTAGAGCGGATATTATGTACACGTGTATATTCTATTGTATAATGTGTATGCCTATTAGTGTAGTGTAAAATATGTAATTGTATTATTGTTATGATACAATACGATAAAGATATAATAATACATAATTCTATGCAGGGTATTGTATTATTCCAATAATTAATTACTAATAATTTCTTGGAAATTTTACGCGCCCAAAACCTCTTACAACATCCCAATATTTCTCAAGACCTTCATTGAGGCGAATGAAAAATAGAAATATTAAATTGGACACTGAGGTTGTTCGTCCACCGAGAAAACCAATATGTGGCGACCGGTTGTAGGCAACCAGTCGCCGGTAACTGGTTGTTTAATTTTTCGTTCACCGAAGAAACCAGTTCGAAGAATGTCGTCGTCCCATAACGGCAAAATGAAACAGGCTCAAAAGATTTTGGGTTCATCCGGATTTTGAAAGGAATAAAAAAGAGGTGGTTCAAAATTGCAAGTGAGTTCAAAAATCCGGGTAGGTTTAAACAAACTGACAGAATGAGTAAAGAGGGTTTTCATGAGCTTGAAAGAATTATAGGCATAATTTTCTAGCGTGTGATTATATAGACACTGGTATTCTTCATTCTCTTGCACAAACCCTATCTTTGCACTTTCCTCAGCTTTTGATAACGATCGCTGCATGTTATTGCGTTAACAACTAAAAACATAACAAATTAATCTTTACAATTAAAAAATAGCTGAATCGGCCGAAACGTCGTAAGCAACTACGGCAGTTCGTCCACCAAGAAATCCAAAACGAGGCAAACAATCGCAAAACTCTCCGTGTGCAGAATGGAATATTACATGCTACGTCACTTCTGCATACGTCAAAGATGCTCGCGCTTACTATTTATCGAGTGGGAGGCCCCCATACCTCTATATAAGCCGGCGACTCAAGGTTTGAAAGTTACTTGTTTTCCTCGAGTCCTCTAGTCTTCTCCTGGTGGAAGATTGGCATCCTTCCTATCTTAAAAGAACCGTCCCCTGGTAGAAAGTTCTTTCCCGCAACAGAGCACCAAGTTCAGACACTTTGGGGCCCTGTCCTTCCGAATCTTCGTCCGCTTGTCTTGGTACGAGTGGTGAATTTCCTTATATTTAACAAAACCACCAATCTTGGAATTGGAGTATGTTAAATATTTTATCCGTTATTTAAAATTACAAGGCTAGAGTTAAACAGTCATTAATAGTATTTTTTCCGAAACAGATCAATTAACAAATCGAATGAAATCTGATATCCGTATACATGAATTGTTAAATGTTTCTCTACAATACTAAATTTTCTTAATTATTTAAACATGTTGTTTTAAAAGTAATGTTCATTCAATGTACCGTAAAACTAAACTTTGTTAAAGTAAAATTTAATTTGTGATAAAAGTAAAAATCAAACTCTGTTACAAGATTAATTTTTGAAAAAATAAAGTCAGACGAGATATAAAATTAATTTCTGATAAAGTAAAATCAGACTTGGTTAAATTAATTTTGGAAAAGGAAGTCTAAGTTTCGATGAAATAAAGCTAATTCTTGTTAAACTAAACTTGGTTGTATTAAAACTAATTTTAATAAAATAAAAAAATTTATTCTTCGACCTGTCATAAAAGGTTATGTCCTGATAATACATGTCATCTTCCGAATCGTATTTTTCTTTTCTTTGTAGGACAATTTTATTTGTAAATATATTTCATGAGAAAATAAATGGGTGTTCATTACATGTAACTGTATAAATTGTGTGTGTACATTTTACCTTTCATGAAACATTGTTAAATAAAACTAATTTAAAATTCACGTGCGTTTCTATTTTCAAAGTTGATAAGTAGGGTTAAGAAGCAATGAATGGTTAAAAGTAAACACTTATCCAATAAGCATGTTTTCTTTTCTACCACTATAAGGCTACCCTTAGTAAAGGTTTCCTTTTGGCACAATTAATAAACACATCACCTTCACCGTTAATTTAAAACCTCATTTCATTATCAATAAATATCAGAGGTTATATATATCTCAGTATAATTCAAACACGCCCCGCTCCGAACTTGGCGGTAGAACGTCGAAGGACATATTCCACAGAAGTTGACGCCGAGGATTTATTATAGTGACGAGCCGTCTTGCGATATAGGCAACTGAAGGTACGCCCCGGTCGCGGATGTCCCAAAAGATTTAAATTCTGTACCCCCTTGCTACTCAAGTTAATTACTTAATAAGTTAGAAGTTGTTTCTGCGGATAAGCCCACAGTTAAGAGCAAGGGAGGTTACAATTTTACGCACGTCCATTGAAGTTATAGATTCCATTTTGATTTTTTGACATTAAAATTACAAATTACTAGTAATTTTTTTCCTGATAAGTTTTCCAGGACCATAACGAACAAAACAAAAAACGAATTAGGCATATCCATCATTCGAATCGTGAGTTATGGTCTTGAGTTCATACAGAAATCCTATAGAAAAAAGTACTTTAAGTTTTTCCCGAATTTTCCAATTTTCTGGGCATCTTTTCCAATTTTTCTTTCCCTAAAAAACTTCATTTGGATTATTACTAATATTATAGAAAAACCAAGTTCGTGAAGCCGTTCTTAAGTGATGCGCTTTCCGCAATATTGTCAAATAATTCAGTAATTTGGTTTATTTTGAAAGTGTCTCCTAAACGTTCTAAGTTTCATTCTTTTTCAAAATAAACATATAGCGGTATACGTACAATTGCGTTAAATGGTTTTAATATATTTAATAAAATATAATTACTAGAGAATATGTAAAATTTGCTACCCTTAGTAAAGGTTTTCTTTTGGCACAATTAATAAGCACATCACTTCACCATTAATTAAAAATCTCATTTATTTTGAAAGTGTCTCCTAAATGTTCTAAGTTTCATTCTTTTAAAAAAAAAAACAAAATCATTGCGGTCTATGTACAATTGTGTTAAATGGTTTTAATGTATTTAATAAAATATAATTACTAGAGAAAATGTAAAATTTGCATTGTTAAATGTCTATAAACACATTATTATCTGAGTAAAATAAGTTATTAAAAACAAAGCGTAATTTGCTTAAGGACTGCTAATTATCGTATCCCAAAATTTTCAAAATCTCCTCATTTACGCGCATCAAAATAATTTATTTGTCGATCTATTCACATTATACACAAACCGCAAAGACCCACAATACATTAAATTTAATCACATTCACACAAATGCTTATTTTATTCCTAAATTTCTCTTTCACTCCACCAATATAGCCCGGTGGGCCGATGTATCTATATACAACTACATGTTTATCCAGAAGAGAGCATACTGGTTATTTGCTAAATACCACTAATTGCCTCTTTATTGTCTCGTTCTTTCTCTGTTCGTTCTTCTTCCGTGTATGGGACTTTCTCTCTTTTACCTGTAATTACCGAGAATCACCGCGCGAGCTTTATAGCGTCAGAACAAAATATTTCCTAAGTGAAACGGATAGTCGACGCTGTGAAACAGATTAGTCCTACACGATACAGTAATGGAAAGTGCTTTTCGGGACCCGTTAAAACAGTAATATTAATTTTATTTGGGTTATATTTAATTGGTAACGAGACGATATTTCGGTTACATTGTTCTTAAACATGATTAGTGATGTAATAAATGCTGAATAGAAGTAGAGTTACATGGATTAATTCTGGAGATAGCTACTCTTATAGGTTTTGTAAAGCAAACTAGTTTGGTATAAAAATATATAATTATATGTCAATTATATGTGTTTTATATTGAGGACCTACTACTTGAAATGTTGATTGTAATCGTTTCAGCATCATATGCACTTTTCTATAGCCAAGCTTTCTGCTTCGGCTGTGTTCTAAAATTTAGTAGGGAAGCCGATTGAAGAACAAATATTTTACTGATAACTTATTGCTGTGATCTTCATATCATTGATATAATAATATTAAGAATTAGTTTAGTTATTGAAAAAGAACACTAATTTTATCTTTTAAAATCGTTTATTTTAAGATTTAGGCATTAGTCAAAACAAATAATAATATGTAGAATAAGTTGCCTACATAAAAAGTTGTACTGATGTACCAAAATAAACGTGAATTGTTGATACACATTAGACAAATAAATGTAAATTTAAATATAAATAATGGTACTAATTCATAAGAAAGTTTTTGATAATAATATTTAAGATATAGTAAATACCTCATATTATAGACATAAGAAAAAAGGATATAAATCAAAACATTTCTAGTACGAAGTGACTGATCGTAAATAAGAATGTTTTATGTAAACAGTAACACTATGAATTAAAAATACACTTGTTTTGTTCTTGTATGTATAACACAGGGGCTTCAAAGACAATGGAAATGGTCATGTGTGGTTTAAAAAACCTGCAAAAGAAAAATACAGTGTTAATGTTGTTAATAGCATTCTGAAAATCGACGTATTACTTGAGAAAATATGGTTGAGAAGTTTCAGAGAATGTGAGACAGACCAACGATCTTTGCAGTGCGAGCCCGATAAGAAAAATCTCCGTCGTTGACACCACGACTCCGTCGTGTACCACCAGAACAAAGAATTCCTAAAAGGAAAATTAGAATAAATGTTCGTACACCATAAGAAGAAATATACAACAAATGATGAAAGAGTAGTGCATTTGTATACAGCTTGAGCGCGCGGGGTATGATCACCCGATACCAGTCGATATTCTTCGGACGTATATTCGGAAAATTGATCTCCGCCAGCTGTGTTCGCCAGATATAGATATTTAGATCAGTTGCGTACTGGCTGCAAAGAGGAATGTACGTAGGTTTTTGTGTTATTTTATGGTATTTCTGTTATACTTATTTATAGTTTTTTTTTACCATGAAATTTCTATTTATTTATTTTTCTCTAGACATCTTAGTTTATTCTGCAGATGTTTCAGGCGGGTTGTTTTTATTTCATTCTAAAACCCAGTTGTACTGCTATAACTTTTTACACAACTACATTATTATTTAATTTCATAAGGATAATCATAATTACGTTATAAGTATTACAATCTTCGCGTTATTATCGACTTAGTTATCTAAGCAATCGTCATCACTTAAAGAGAACATTTAATTTGTTCTTTTTGTCAATCTGCGAAAAAATAATTAGATCACTATGAGTTCGAATATGAGCAGGCAATGCTAGTATGTTGTGCCGTAACTCTAATATGTATTATCGGACCACGTTTAGATGCGAGTTTACGTATACCATCGGGTGATCATACCTCGCGCGCTCTTGCTGTATACAAGTACAATGAGGGACTATACTAAGAAGAAAGAAAAGATATACCTACCGAAGACGAAACATAACAAGTTTGTGAAAAACTTTTAATAACAAATATTGTATTAAGATTTAGAGTTTAATTTTAATTTAGTTTTCTTCTTTAAATAATTTTCATTCAATTATTTTTTTTTGTATTACTAATTTTTTAGATGGAGGGTATGAATAAGGCAGAATTTGATAAAATATATGACGAAATAGTGTAAGTTATGAAATAAATGATTCAATTTGGGGATAATTAATGGTGTTAGACGTGCTGAAAGTACTATGTGAAAATATTTGCTTTTAGTAAAACGTTGAGTATTATTAATTAGATGAATATTATCCTATTTAGTAATAATATTTTTTTTTAAAGTAATGAAAGGATAGTTAATGGTGTTGGACGTGCTGAAAGTACTATGTGAGAATATTTGCTTTCAGTAAATCATTAGGTATCATTAATTATTATATAGTCATTTTAATTTAATATTTCAAACAAAATAAGTACGAATAAACGGGGATGTTTTTGGTGGGCAGGTGCTAAGCCGCTAGAGGTACAATGTGAGAATGTTTGCAGCTGGCGATTAGTATAGGGCAGTTTCAGAGCATTCATGTTGCAAAGTTTTAGATTACCAAGGCACTATGTGAAAATGTATGTTTTGGTGAAATAGAGTCAGCTTCGTATTAATAAAATTTCTTATCAAGAATCAATGATTTTCTTTTATTTAAAAGAACAGGATAATTATTCTTACAACTATCATTATAGATATACATATAAGCCTTACACAAGCATTATAACTCGAAAATGGGTAGAAATGTTTTCTTTCTCATTATTTGTAAAACAAAAATAGACATAGATACAGTATAGCAACGCTATTTACGATTGATATTCTAATAAAATATAAATATATTTTCTATATGAGATTTAGACCTTTCGTTTAATTTTTAACCTTTTCCCAAACAAAAACTGAATAAGAGGTATACCAGAAAGGAAGAAGTAAATCACTGCTAGAACTCACAAGAACTTTTAAAATACTATGCCGTTAAGGAATAAGCTTACAAGTAGACTATTCTAATTTTTTTATTATTCATTAGCATTGTTGCATCCACTGCGTATATATTTAATGGCTGTGCCCAACGTGGGGCAATGTTACATGTTCATTTCAAATAAGAAATTTACCATTTTATAACAGTGTAACAGCTGCAGCAATATGCATATGTGAATGTGTTAGGATACACACATACATCTTGTGTCATTACCGACAATCAACGCACAGACACCGTGTTTCGGCCTTTAAGACCTCGTCAGTGTACGTGCGACTGCCGGTAATGATTTTTAAATTAGGATCGCTACTTATGTACGATATAGTAAAAAGCACGTACACTGACGAGGCCTTAAAGGCCGTAACACGGTATCTGTGCGTTGATTATCGGTAATGACACTAGATGTACGTGTGTATCCTGACACATGCATATATGCTTTGCATGTATATGTATATATGTTATTTGTATTGATGGTAGTTTTAGCATCTTATGTATTTTACTCTTTTCATTTTCAAACAAATATTTTATTAATAAGGTAAGAAACGTGCAGAAATTTGAAAACATATTAAATTTTTGTTCGTCATTATTTACTTTAGTTTACTTTTGATACTATGTAAATTCAATTTTTTAGACATGTTGCTACATCGATTGTTAACTTACCATTATTGTTACCATTGCTTTTTTTATTGAATGTGGGTATATATTTTTGTTTAACGGCCTAGTATTTATAATTTTCTCCGTTTGACTGCATCCTCCTGGTGTTTTGGTGGTCTGTTGATGACAAGTGTCTACCAACTTGATTGGGTTTTTTTGCAATTAAAGAACCTAGAGTTAACTTCAGCCGGTAACTAAAAAGCCTGTAACTAACTTCACTCCGTGACTAATGCAGAAGAAGTTACAGCTTGTTGAGCGGTATTTAAAAGATCACAGCGTACAGGAAACATATTCGTTAAATGACATTTTAAATATGGAAGTACAAAAAGAATATTATTATTATTGTATGTATTTGTTTTGCCAAAAAGTGACATTCTTTTGACTCAATAATTTACGTTTATTATTAGAGTAATCTCTATATTGTTTAATCTAAAATTAATTATTACTTTGCTTGACGTTGCGAAGTTTGTCCTATATTTTATATTTCCCAAAATAGCAGGAAAAAAATCCAAATGTGAATGCAAAAAATTAACTTTGAGGGACATTCGGCTCTCTAAATTAGTAGTTTTCACTGTTTTGATTTCACAGAAAGTATTCGCAAACATTTTTAAAAGAAGTCCATGCTCCCAGCTCTATATCATTCATGGTACGTTCAAAATTTTGTATCTTTAAACAACTTCCTAACGTATGGACCAACAAATATTCGTTCGCGAACTTCGCGAGGGAGCGAACTGTCATTTTTATATAGATTTATTGGGCGGTAGAGGTCAAAGAACCATAATAAACAACGAATTATCAGATTTCACGTATTTAGTATTAGGTTTCCCTAGGGATCTATCTTGGGCCCACTACTCTATTCTATTTAGATCGCGGCTGTTGCTGTGGGTAACTTTTCGTGCGCACTTCATTTCTATGCAGATTATACAAAGCTATACACTTCATTCAGAGTGGAGGATGTTCATGCTTCGATTGTGACCATTAATGCTGAACTGGAAAGCTTTGTCGACATTACTTGTTGACAGTCTTGATCAGAGATGTAAAATTACCGTCATTTATGATTTTGGTAAATTGCTGCTCTTTTTTTACCAAGATTTATTCTCGCGTAATTTACCATTTTTTGAATAAATTACCATGTTAATTTACCACACTTTTTTTGTTTAAATAAAACCCCTACAACAAAAAAGTCTTATACATTTTATTAAAGGAAAAAAAAATAAAGATTACAATATTAACATATTTTAAAATTAAACAATATTCTGAAAATAGAACAAAACAATGATTTATCATTATTACCATTATTAATTACATAACTATTCCAGATCACTCTCAGACTCAGTATTGCAATTCGAATCAGAACATTCCAACTCTTCTGTTGGGAGATCTTTTAGTGTCGGATTTTCTTTCAGTTTTAAATTTAAATTCACATATGCCAACATAGCAGCTCTTTCATTAATTAATCTATTTCGTTTTTTATTGTGCATAATACTAAATATTGAAAAACTTCTCTCCATCGCACATGTCGTTGGTGGGCTGTTCAAAATTTCTATTGCGACTTAAAGCTGTAGTACAACAAAGTGATTTCCACCATAATACAGAATTCAATTTGCCTGTCTCTTTTGAAAACAATTCTTCTTTCGATTTCTAATAAGCAACCTCAGTCATAATTTTTTCTATATCAGATCCACTAACTAAATGCGTTGATAGTTTGTTAATATATGCCAATATTGTGATATATTCCTCGTTATTGAGATTTTTGTCTATAAATTTTGGATCTAGTAAATTGGCAGCCAAATGCATAGGTGTTATAGTCATTTCTCTCCGTGATATGCAAGGTTGAGAGGTTTGTATGTTCTTTAAAATTACGGAGACATGGTGTAAAATTTTATGTAATGTGTCAACTCTTTCCCAAAACAGGACATCTAAAATATTATTTTTTATACTTTTGTTTAAAGTATTAGCTATAGTTTCTGTTATAGCCAATTCTTTTAAAATTTTTTAATTTATTCTTAAGCTTTCTAAACAGAAAATATTAGAGCTCCATCTAGTTTGGCCAGGTAGTTTAAGAGATGTTAGTGTGTTTGATTTTTGTAATGCTCGCTGTTCATCTTGTATATTTTTAAACGTAGCATTCAAAATATGCGATTTTTTAATAATTTTTACTATGACTTTACAATCAGTAATTAAACATGCAAATACTTCTAATTTTAAAATATCTTGTGGGAATAAATTCAAAATATGAGCACAACATCCATAACAAGTAAAATAATTGGACGGGTACATATCACTAATTAATTTCCAAGTTGATTTCATATTGCTAGCGTTATCAGTCACTATGCTTAAAACTCTATTAATATCTAAGTCGTCAATAACAGAACTAAGCAAAGAACAAAGATATGCAGCATCGTGGCGATTTTCCTTGCAGTCAATTACTTTAAATAAAACTGGTTTTGGACATGTAATTATTATATTTATAGTGGATTCGTTTCTAATATACCTTTTTTATTTTATCATTACGCCCCATCCCAGCGCACAGTACTACGAGTAGTATATTCACAAACTTTATATAGTTTAACTTATACACCGAAATCTTTTGAAAGACTACTTCACTTGTTATATAAATGGCTGATTCACGGGCTTTTACATCTGCTAGAAAGGGACTTCCCAAATCACCGAGTGTGCAATGTCATACGTGTATATAGATGATGTTTTACTTTGTTGGTAATTTACGAAAATTTTATGTGGTAATTTACCGTAAATGACGGTAATTAATTCAGTAATATACGGGGTAATTTACCGACTTGCATCACTGGTCTTGATGTCAGACGGACTAATGTCGCTCAGAACTCGTGCTTGCGATTTATTATTGGTATCAGACGTCGAAATCGTATTTCCCACAAATTGGTAGATGTTGGTTGGCTGAATATGGTTGGAGGTTTCTGCCCTGTACTTGTTTCTAGCAAAAAATAATTATGAACCGCAGTCCTCCATATTTATTAAATAAGATCAAATTTGGAACTGATGTGCATAACGTTAATATTCGCCGAAGAGATTTTGATAGACATACTCAAGCACCACACTGCTCTTTTTAAAAGTTCTTCTCGACTGATTTCGGCCGAAGGATACTTATCTCTCTGACTACTTGAGCTTTAGTCGAATGTTTATCTTTTCCATTTTTTGTAATTTGCATTATATCTGTATATCTGCTCTCTTCTCTTTTTTCATTGTGGGGCTACATCTGGTAGATCAGGGCCCCATATCGGCTAAACTGAAGTGTAACCTTTTGGTTATTGTTTTTTTTTTTATGACAGTATATGAACAATGCATTATTTAATTGGATATTAAACTGTATTTGAAATTTGGACAGACATTTGAAAACATTTACAAAAACTTTCGGTGTAGTCTAAAATCTCAACATCTGTACCGAAATAAACATTCCTTTCTCTGTTTTTTTTTAAATTTATTAAAGTAAGAACACGTTAAATAAATTATTAAATAAAAGTACCAGTTACGTAGTATAAAAATTCGCTTCTATAACTTACTCGATTGGAAACAAGCTTTTGCCATTGTCTGTACGTTCATAAGTAAATATGTGCGCATGTGTTGTGTGCGTGCGCGTGTATATGTATGTGTAAGTGTGCTTACAATAACAGGACAGACCACTCATTTCGAATTTTATATTAATTGTTCTTTATATCATTAATCATGTCATTGGTATGTTTAAATAAAACCCCTCCGTTCAATAGAAACACTGGAATGGACGCGTCAGGCTGTAAAAGGAAAATAAAAAAAGAGGAGAAACTACAAGGTATAGAAAGGAAAAAGAGACCAAAACAAATATTAATTATAGTCTAACACGTTTTTATTTTACATACCGTAATTATATATTATATATGTATAGGGAAATGATGTATGGTTTTTCTTGTAATTATTCTTTCTTCATGTATCCGCATGCATACATTTATGTATGGATATATGTATGTATTAAGTCGGTTTTTATTCTTCTATTTAATCAAGCAGATAGCTGTGGAAATTAATTTTCTTTCTTTCTAGCGTAATGCGGCGATATCGTTTGTGTGATTTGGAGGTATTAAAATGAAATTATGACTGTCACTCAGAAACAATGTTTGAAATTTTGTAAAACAAAATAAATTTCTAAAGTTATTAATAGGTAGGTAAAGAAGATATAATTATATCATGGCAACTGTCTGAATCATTTAATTGGCTTTATATAATTGAATTGTTTGAGTTATACATTCCTTATCTTCCACAATTATGGTATATTAGGTATGTATGTATATATGAATAAAAGACGAAGGTGTTAAAAGTTAAGTGAGCGTTGTCAGCCTGCGAATTCAAATATTATTGAAATTGTAAAATTTAATATAGAAGTTGTCCTTATAGAATATATATAAACAGCTTTTTATCAAATAACTAGTATATACAAATTATTAGACATTTTGATGTAATTTGATGACGATTAATAATCAACAAAGACGAACATATTCTAATATTTCGTATGGCCTCTTGTTATTATAGCTTGCATACTTCATAGGATGGTTTCTACTAAGCTTTTAATAACTCATTATTAATATCATGCCAGGAATCATCTGAAGTCCTTAAAATTGTTTCATTTCTGAATACGACGATTGAGTTTACCTATACGATTTTCTGCAAAACAAATCTTAACTTAGCTGTATGTTTCGAATCGTTGTCATTTGTTACAAAAATACTTATTCAGATTTTTTAAAATTCGAATTCCACCGAATTTCATGTTTCTAATGGTACATTTATTTGGTGGGAGGGAATTTTTCACACGTTCTTCTTTACTATGTTACTAAGCTGTTGAAATTTGCTCCATACAACTTTTATACATATGTATGGATGCCCATTGATTCGATGCGGAGTGCGGCGTCCTTGCTTGTTCGCTGGAGCGCTCTAGATGTTGTTGAGCTATATTATAACTGAATACGTCGTTCTGTTAGAGCTGTTTTCCAAATGTCCGGTGGACGTATTGCATCATGTCTTCCGTTTAAATTATCCAGGAGTTTTTCAACTAATTGCTTCACGTATTATTCGCTTATTAAGATGTTCGATCCTGACTAGCATTTTTGTTTCGTTGAAGTCGATGTTATGTTCCGTGGTTGCTTGATATTGATATGGGGAAGATATTTTTTATTCTTAGCGATCATGTTTATATTCACCGGTTTATTGGTCCTATGTAGCTAGCAGCGCATATTTTGCAGGGTATTACGTAAACACCGTCCTCTTTTAAGTTTATCTTGCCTTTAGGAGTTTCGAGCATATTTGTGATCTTATGGTCAGTTGTAAATACAGTTCTAATTTCGAATCTACGGAGCCTTCTGGCAGTTCTGTCGGTCGTGCCCTTTACGTACGGTGGGAATATTGTCCTAATTTTGCATCATAATAAATATATCAAAACGTTAATAATATGGTCTTATTTTATGGTAATTAAACGCCACAACTTCGCATGAAAACTAATTAGATGAGAAGCCAACTTACATTTTACACGATGTTTTTTGATATCGCTCACATGTAATGTAATAAATAGCTGCATTAAAGAAAAACAAAAGGCGAGTATGGCACAAACATGAAACACGATTTATAGGAAAAGCCCACAGTTGATGATGACTGCATACAACAGAATCTCTAAAAAAATCAAAAATGTACTGTTAGAAATACTTAAAGTAAAGTTAAAAAAGTTATTGATTGCCAGATGCTATTACTCTCTTAGTGATTTTGAAAATGACACGTAGATCTTAGATTTGCATAATGTATGGAAATAATGTAACGGATAAAGTCAATATTTTCATCGCATTTTTAGTTTCTTACGCCATTTGTTTTTCATGTTATGACGTCACCCACTTTTTTTTTAAATAACAAGCTATACTCTTTTAATTGATATTGATAGTACTTTCAATTCCCTATCCAACGGAGTAAAATTTTTAATTATCACAAATATACATATATCCATTTATACGTAAACGTATATGAATATATGTACGTGTAGAGATACACAGCATACACTTAGGTGTCATTACCAACAGCGAACGCACAGACACCGGTGTTTCGGCCTTTGAGGCCTCTTCAGTGTACGTGGTGCTGCTGGCAATGATCCACAACTAAAACCGTGTCTTATGTCCGTTGAACCGCAGAAGTGCCTATGAGAATATCTCAGCGACATCTGCCATCCAAGCGCGACACCGAACACGACAGTTTCATCGTGCACACTGTGCTAAAGACAAAACCTGTACGCTAAATGTGTATCTCTGCATATAAGGCCAATAGGTGGCACCGCCATATCACAAACTTTTTATATGTTGCATTTGAACAAAATTGAGAAAAACAGTCTTAAAATTGAAATATTAAAAATTCTCTATATTGGCAAAATGAATTTAGGTACCGGTGCATAAAACAAAAACCATTAGTTACGGCTGTCAGAATAAATTAGCTCGTTAGCCTCACAATAAGATAAGTGTTATTCCCTTTTCTAAATTAGTGTAATTTACCTTTTGCAAACTATTTATTAATAAAAATGGTGCTACTGAGCAATATCCTCAGAAAGTTAACGTATGGGCAGGAATTATTGGGTCCATTATGTTTTGCTAACAATTTGACTGAAGAGAGATAGTTGCAATTTCCACAGTTCGAATTGATGCCTCCATTAGCTGCATTATTTCCTAATGCAAACAGCCCTGACCTACCAAATAATAGTATATGGTTACAACATGATGGTGCTTCGCCTCATTACGCAACTAATGTGCGACGATACTTGGACCAAGTTCTCCCAAGAAGATGGATAGGATGGAATGGCCTAGGTCTTCAGATCTAACGCCATTAGATTTTTTTCTATAGAGGTACTTAAAAACTAAAGTGTATAAAAATCAACCTAATAATATAGAATATCTTAAGCACAGAATTTGACATTGAAATTGAAAGTACTATCGAAGTCAGTTAAAAAAATTATAGGTTGTCATTTAAAAAAAAAATCGGTGACGTCATAACATGAAAAACAAATGACACAAGAAACTGAAAATGCGATGAAAGTATTCCGCTTAGTTAAAATCGCTATACCCCTTTGAGCTTTCTTCAAAAAATAAATATTAACGAAGTTAATGCCGTTATCCGTTACATTTGTGCTGACTTGCTCTATATTATTTGTATGGTCAAATGAACGAATGAATATTATTATTATTATTATTTTTTGTGAGGGGGAAATCCTTTTATGGACATCATACATCTTCAATTGTATGATAGTGTGGGACTTACCAGTCTGGCCTATCCACTAAAAACCCCCATTTCTCTCCTTCTGTGCTTCCGGGACTGCTATTTGCGTTTCTTCGGATAGCACAGATGTCACTATTGACCTGTCCTCTTAGAATCGTCGCTCTCTCCACTGCATTTCTCTTGTTTTTAGTATCTTTTCAATGTAGGTGCTCACTGCTTTCCATTTGTCCTCGCTGTCCGTCATAGCCTCGATCACGTTATGTTGGTCAAATGTTTGCTGGATTTGATTGTTCAGAAAAGTCCTGTCTTCTTTCCACCTCTCACATACAAACACCGCATGGTCCGGTATATCGACCATCCCACAGTCTGGGCAAAGATTGTCTTCAGCCAGTTTAAACCTCTTCAGGTAAGTTTTAAAATGTCCGTGTTCCGACAGGAATTGCGTCGTATAGTAGTTTGCTACCCTGAACTTACAGTGCACCCAGGCGCTCAAGTCAGTAATCAGAGTTTTGGTCCAACCAGCGGTGGATCCCAGGTCGTCCATTTCCTTTTGCCATCTTTTCAGGTTATTTCTCTCTCGCTTTCCTTGGATTTTGAAACTAATTGCCTTGTCTTGGCAGAGAACATCCTCTTGCGTTCCTCCACCACTAGTGAGATTGGTGTTATACCCGCTATCGCTTGGGCAGCCCCGGTAGACACTGACCGGTAGCCGCTAATCACCCTCAGCAGCAGTCTTCTCTGGAATTTCTCCAGTTGTTCTTTTTGTGCATTTTTCGTCAATGCACGTGCCCAAACCGGTGCTGCGTACAGCACCTGAGACTGTACTACACCATTCAGGATCTCCCTACGTCTGCTTGTGGCTCCCCCAACATTAGGCATGATTTTAAGCAGTGTTGTCAGTGTAGAGTCTGCCCTTTCCACTACTCGCTTCACATGCGACCGGTCCATGGTCCAGAGTGATTCCGAGGTATTTCAACTCCTTCCCGAGGGTGATCTGTTCCCCTATCACCTCAAAATGCATGTCACCCTGTTTGTAAGGCCCCTTGAGGATAACAACCTTTGTGTTTTCTGGGGCAATGTGCAGGTCAATTCCCATCATATTTTCCACTATTCGCTCTATCGACTCGTTTACTTTGAACACGAGTTCCATCTCATCTTCGGCTTCTACTATGAGTTAGAGGTCGTCGGCATATTTGCTATCGTCTTGGCTTCATCCATAAGTTGCACGTTTAGGATCTTGTTGTATTATTATTATTATTATTGTAAATATTAAGAACATTATGCAACTTTTATTTGAAAAATTATTTATTGACTACTATAATAAATAACAGCTATGAACGGATGCAATTTTTGCTGGGCCGTGTATATTGACAACGTCTTAAAGTTTTTAAAAGGATTTCATCTATTAATTTATATTTGTTCCACTCACAATATTCAATAAAACATTTTATTGAATGAGTGTTAACATCATTAAAAACAATTACTCTTCAATAAAATCACTCCTATTATTCTTCTTTGCTCCGCACGTTATATAATCCCACATCGAGACACCACTAGAAATCTAACGACGAAGGCCGTAATCGAAAAGTAGAGGGAACTAATTATTTTTTATACGTTTAGGAGAGATCACATATTAGTCGTGGCTGCGGCGGCGGTGGGGCCCCCGTGATCAATAATATCCATAAATCAAAGTCCCGCCTAGGTCCGTATAGTTGCGCACGACATTCTATCATATTTCAAAAACATCAAGCCATTATTCTAATTACTCTCTACGGAATGAATATAGATGATTTTAATAATATAACAACTCCGTGGGAGCTCTTCAACTCTGCACAGTCGAAACGTTTTTGTATTAAGTGAAATCAGCGTTGTTGCTGTAACTGCTGGTGGTGTGATGGTGGCGATGGTGTTGCTGCTGCGTGCTTGAACTTTGTAATAAATAAAGAATGATATTCATCTGGTCGATTTAAATGTTCATCTATTAGTTAATTTGTTTTGCTTTCTTCATTTCGCATACTCTATACTATAACCGACGCCAACAATAAATACACAAGAGCAGTAATAGCAAGAAGAGTATAGCTAAGTAATAGATATAAGAACAAGGTGAGAGAGATAGTGAATTCTAGTGGAATGTTTGTGTATCCGTGATATATAATTAATGTTTCTAAGATAGTTGCTATTGCAGATGTGAAATGAATTATTGTAGAATTAAAAGATGGCAAATAGAGTAGATTTGATGGGATGTGAAACTAATATTATTAACAGCGGAATGCCTATTTTGTTCATATGTAATATTTCATTTTTTCGCATCATACAATAATAGATTTCATTGGAATCAAAATTATATGTATTTACTTTTTTAAGGTGGCCATCCAGTAGAAAGAGAATCGTCACATTCCTCTGTCCTTTTCCGCCCATTAGGCGTGTATTATGTGTTGCATACGTGACTGTATTTTTATTACCCATCTGGTTGCAAGTAGCAGCGATATAATTTGTAAAGCAAATTTATTGGATAAAAGATGGTACTTCTAACGCAACGTATGTCTTGGATTGAACCAAATTATACAGAGACTGGCAGACCAGACCGTTTTTTTTGTGTGTATGAGACAAAAAACAGAGTTTTTGTCTCATACACGATTTAATTGAATATGTGTCTATTTTGAAATCATTGATATTTACCCTAAATTGTAAAAATGCAAATAACGTCCTAGCAAGAATAATAGGAACATACTGTTACATATAATGTTTGTTTTGTTAATACCTATGTAGATCTATGTCCTTTATCTATTTGATTTAGATAATAAACAGGTATTTTTTAGTGATTATTGCATTTTTGAAAAAGGAATATATAGGCTGATTCAATTTTGACGGTCGCCATAGGTATTTCGCTT
Source organism: Amphimallon solstitiale (assembly GCA_963170755.1). Taxonomy (NCBI): domain Eukaryota; kingdom Metazoa; phylum Arthropoda; class Insecta; order Coleoptera; family Scarabaeidae; genus Amphimallon; species Amphimallon solstitiale. The sequence continues at coordinate 241,229,841 of OY720675.1, read as the reverse complement.
ATTATTTGGAATAGAGAGTAGGTTTGAGTTTGGCAAAGTTGGTAAATTTTGTGTTTTGTTATGTAACTTGAGCATGTACCATGTCTTAGTTGGAATAATTAAGTAGTGAACCTGTCAGTGTAAGAAACACTAGGCCTATAATGTGTGTAAAAGTAAGAAAAAGAGAAACAATCAATATATTTCACATACCTACAACAGTCTAATTAAATAAGTTAAATAGTGTGCTCTGACAGTAGTCTTGGATATTATAAAATGCCTTCCTTGTCATCAAGTGTTTTATTAACTTCTGATACCGTATCAGCTATTAGAATGACCAATTCAATTGGAAAAAAAATTTGAAAGACCGCCCTGAAATTTATCCGACAGTGTGGATTTCGCACGTTAATAATAAATTACTAAATATAATTAAAAACAAGATCTGAAGAATATTAAAAATATTAAATTTCTTACATGCCTATGTAAGTAATTCTTATTACAGAATTGAAGAAAATAGTTTAAAAATTTTGTGTGTACCTAAATAACTTGCCTAATAATTAATACCAGTGGTCGACCATTGGCCGAAATTCGATCTTAATTCATTAAATTTTTAAGTTTGAGTTATTGAGGTTATTTTGTCAAAGAGTATATACTTCTATAACCATTGCATATAATTTTTTTGAATTGTCTATTACGTCAGCTGCGAGCCTGTAGAAATACGTCGTTATGCATTAATTTTCGAGTTAATTAATTAAGGTATTTGTAACACATATTATACATACATTTTATCTTTCTGCACTCCTTCTCCATATGAACTGTAACTATGCCAAATCTCACACTAATCCTTGCGCGCAATATGCTTAAAAAGGGGTGCAAAGTTTTTTCGTCACGTATTAATATATAGACAGTTCTATTATTTATTCATTTCAATTTTATTAGGATTTCACAAAAATGAAACAGTATGCTAGTTTTCATATAAAAACTAAAAGAATATATTTTGTCATATTAAGGTGGCTACCTGGCCAATCTCAATTACATTGCAAACATGTTGCTTTCATATGGCACCAGAATCCGTTAGTAAGCAACAAAGCGATACCAAAAAAAATTCCGGCATAATCTGCAAACTTATCTCCAGGGGACTGGGTGGTTATAACAACTGAAGTTTGTCCGAATAATATGAAAAAAATTGTTAAAAAACAGGACGTTTTTGTACCAAAAATGTGCTACCTTATCTCGTAATTAATTCGAATATATAAACAAGCTTATGGAGAAAAAATGCTCTTTCTTTTGGTGCTTGATCCAAAGCAGTTAAGCGTATTTGCATTTAATTGTCTCCACCCAGCATTCCGATTTAACAAGGCATGTTTTAAGCAGAAAACCAGATTCCGTCTCTCACGACTTGGATAATTCAGAGGCCGCTAGTGTCCGACGATTATAATACTATAAAAATAACTCCTGTGATCCCACTATTTCTTCTAATTCAGTTTAATTAATTCTATAGGAAAAGGTAATCAAACAATTTCCATTTTTTACAATTTTTATTAAGGAAACGCTAAGAAAATAATAATGAAAAACCATCATTACACCTCTGACACTGTTCTTAGCGCGAGTGTATGTAAAAGCGTGGTTTGAGGCTCCACTGGCAATTCAATCACCATATCAAGACTTTTTATTTTTGAAATCGTTGTTTGATTACAAAAGCATCGATGTCAAAATTAGCGAGGCAGTCGTAAACAAATTTTTCGATCATATTTGGTATTCGTCGCCTGAACTATTTGCATTTTGCTTTTTCGGCCCGGCAGTTCCCATTTCAATTAAAACGAAAATGAGTGAAAAAGTACTCATATTTATAGACGAGGAAGACTAGGATTATGATGCAGAGGATACTCCTGTAAAACGTGTTACTGTAAAGATGAATGAAGTAAAAATGTGCCTTAAACTTTTTCAATACCTTCAAGATTAGGTAATTGCGATTTCTTAAGAGTTGAATCTACATTTTGGTTTGCTGCAAAATTTACGTGCAGTAAATGACGTAGCCGAACGTGGCATAAAGATGATTACCGACTACTAATGTTTTGTCGAAAGATGAATTACAACAGCAATATATCCTACAAGTAGTTAGTCAATATCGAAAAGAATTTCCGGACGCATACAAATCGACTGTTAGCACAACTACTGAGCCGCAGCTAAACCTAAGACTGCGAATTTGTTAAACGTTTTACTCATTAACTATTGCTATTCTAGAAAAAATCAAGGTATGTACTTTTTTACTTTGAATTTCAAATCCTATCCATTTATGTATAATAAGTTGCACTTTTCAATTCAACAATTCAACAGAAGAAAAAGCGAAAAAGTTGATTTTTTCCAGAAGCGACTTTAACCCCTCTGCGGAGCCCGTTAATATTAATCAAATAAGTGGATATTTTATGTAGTATGTTTATACATTTAAAGGAAAAAATTAGGGGGTACCCGAAAGAAATCTCAAATTTGAAAAATAACGACTACCCTAATGTACACTATGTTGCAAATTAAAAGCAAATTTATGGAAATCAATTGCAAATTAAATGGAAATTAAATCCGAAAGTATTTTCAGATTCGCATTTAATTTGAAACACTCTGTACATGATCACCAAAACATAAATATTTTTCGTAAAATATGGTTGAACAATACTTGAAATAATCTCTTGGCTGGATATTTTTGGTATATATATTATTAAATAAGAATCCGAGACCTTTTATTTTCGGCTTTTTGTAATTGAGGAGCAAATAATAAAAAATATCCATGAATATTTGTTTGAATTCAACAAATAGTATCATATCATTACAATTTCATTTTATTTGTAAATATGTGATTTTTTTAGGGGTTTCTCTTTTAATGGCAGACAGAAAGACATATATAACATAATTATATGACTGAGTAAGCCATATAAGACGTACGTCGACCCTATATTTGCATTAAAGTTTTGCTACATTCAACTAGAGCAAGCATCAAAAGAAAGAGAATTTATTTCTCCAGGGGCTAAGCTACCTAATATTTTGCAATTATTTATATATTCGAAGTAATTACGAAATAAAGTAGCAGATTTTTGTTACAAAAACTCCCTGCTTTTTAACAATTTTTTCCACATTAATCGAACAAATTTCAGTTATTAAAACTACCCAGTTCCCTAGAGATAAGTTTGCAGATTATGCCAGTATTTTTGAATATAATTTTGTTGCTTATTAACGGATTCTGGTGCGATATGTTAGCAGCATGTTTGCAATGTAATTGAGATGGGCGAGATGGCCACCTACCACGTATGAAGAAACCGTGCCTTCAAATATTTCTCTCATTAGACACGCCCATGCCTTTTTGTAATGGTTGGTGACAGTGCACGTAGTCAGATAAAAAACGCATAATTTTGATAGTTTGGTTATGTCATGTAAACGTTACTATTGGAGCTGCATATAATCCTCCTACTTTAAATTATAAATACCTTCTGGATTCTGTGGAGAATACGATTACATCTGTTATGCCAGCTTGTGACCAGAGCTTTGCTGTGGCGACTTTAACATTGATTCGTTGAGCTTCAGACAGTTAATGGATCAAGCAACTAGAATTACACGAGATACCGCTTCCCTGATTGATCTTTTGTTTGTCACTGATGAAAATTTTATTGATAGCAGGGAGGTTAAGAATTGCAATTTCTCAGATCACGACTTTATCACCTTCAATTTATGCGTTAAATCTGCTGGTTCTCCTCTAGCTTATCACACTTACAGGGACTTCAATGCTGTTAACATTGAAGCTTTTAAAAATGATCTACTATCTATTCCACTGCAACGTTTATTTTTTATGTCAAATGTTGAAGACAAAGTCAACTTCTTCACTACAAGTCTGCTACTCTTATTTGACAGACACGCTCCTGTCATTACTCGTAGGTTCACCAGGCGGGCATGTTCCTTGGCTTACTGACAATTTAAAATTGTTGATTTCACTAAAAGATAAATGCAAGTTCAAATTTCGTCGAACTATAGATCCAAGCGTTTGGTCTGATTACAAATCATTAAAAAATTTAACTACAAAAACTCTTAGGCTTGAACAAAAAGCGTACTTTAATTTCATCTCCCAAAATGCTGATTCTAAAAGTCTTTGGCACAGTCTACGTACATTATGAGTTTCCAAGAGCAATTCTACTAGTATTCCGGAGCATCTGAGTAATCCTTTAACCTTTAAATATAGAATGTTCTGACTTAAGTGACTTGTATAAGAGAAATCGAAAACATGCAACGCAATTTCTTTTCACTTCTGTAGAAGAAGTAGTTATCTCCAAAATCATATCATCCATGAAGTCCACTGCTACTGGGTGTGATGGTATATCTGTTACTATGTTACGGTACTGCTATCCCACTATATCACCTTATGTCACTCACATAATTAATACCTGTTTAATAGAGGGCATATTCCCTGATAAATGGAAATGTGCTGTTGTTCATCCGCTGCCTAAGGTTAAGAATCCATATCCGTGTACCGTGATTTAAGGCCTATAAGTATCCTACCAGTCCTCTCAAAAATTCTAGAAAAAGTAATATCGTCACAACGGAAGGAATATTTAAATGCATTGGATGTTTTACCACCTATTCAGTCGGGATTTCGAGCGGGGTACAGTTGCGAGACAGCTTTATTGAAAGTAATTGATGATCTTGTACGGTCAACTGATAGGGGATTGATTTCATGCCTAGTTTTGCTAGACTACAGTAAGGCGTTTGATAGGATAAATCATGGTGTATTGTTGGTTATTTTGGAGAGCATTGGCTTTGCCAGTGCATCATTATCACTTTTTGAAGATTATCTCCGGAATCGTAGGCAATGAAGCGCATCTGTATCACTCGCTGTCATGCATGGGGTTCCTCAGGGATCTGTTCTGTGTCCGATTTTGGTTTCAATATATACTTCAAATTTTTTTTCAGGTCTTCTGCATTGCAATGCTCACCTTTATTATTCTTTTGAACGAATAACTGGGAAATGCTGTTGCAAATATTAATACAGACTTGTGCTATCTCCATAGAGTATCCACAGAACATTGTCTCACATTAAATCCGGATAAATCTAAAGTAATCCTCTTCGGTTCTGCGAAGACTTGTTCTAATATTTCTCGCACTTTTAATATTAAAATTAATAATTCTAAGTTACCAATTGTGGAAAGTGTGAAGAATCTGAGACAGGTTATGGACTACAGCTATGACAACATGCACGTCATCGATGACGTGCAATTGAATATAACGCGTCTACTCTATACATTTTTACGGCTATATGAAATGGCCAACCCCGTATCTTGTTGTCTTTGCAACAAGGAATTTTCTTCGTCGCCAATACGAATTAAACTAAAGTTACTGCTAGGAAAAAAGTACTTGATATATTCGATTTACATAACAGAATGCTTCCATCATGTCCTCAACTGTGATACATCATTCCCCTCCCCTCTATCACTCTAACCATTACAATTTAAATAGGGGATGACAAACCATTGAAACGGTAATTTTATGGGTAGCGCTACTTTCGATATTAGCGCCCTCTAGCGGAATAAGGAACGGTTGCGTATTACTAAATGTGACACATCATTTGAAAGCTAATTTAATTAGCAACTAAGTACGTAATATTTTGACAAGCAATCAGCAATCATGTTGCTGAATTCTCCATAAAATTACGTTTTCAATAATGTATCATTCTTTGTACTTTCATTATTTAAATTGTAATGCGTAGAGGTATGAAGAGAAGGGGAATGACGTATTAGAGTTGAGGTTATGATTGAAGGATGTCCCTCTTTGATTAAAAATCGACCTGTTTTTACGTTTTTTCACAAAAGATTTCTCTTTCAAGATATTCAACCAATTTCGTTTTCAATGTATGTGAAACTGTAGATGATAATATTTACTTATATCAACGGCATTTATCCCCTGAAATTCTACGCGATGTAGAAATATATAAAACATTAATAAATACAATAGCAGTATACATAAATGAGAACTGATTAACATTCTGACTATATACTTCTACATTCGCTAATGTAATCTGTCACACTAGAGCTAATTAAGTTTACAGTTTTCTTCAGAGATGGAGTAATTGAAGGTGTAGGGTGGCGTATCATAACGCGCTCATTCCCTTCGCGTGTACTGCCATACACATCCAACGTAAAGATGTGTGCGTGCTTAACGTATTAAAGGTTCGAAATAATATATTTACCTCTTACATAATTTATCGGCATATCGATCGCGCGTTATATCAATCGCGTTATGTACATATTATATATATATAACAAAGTATATAAGATATATAAATATTACATATTAATGGAAGAGAAAAGGTAATATAACGGATTACCTCTTTCATCATGCCGTTAATAATTAATGGTCGACGGAATTATTAAATCGAAAATAAATTATTTTATAATATAGATATACGTTAATAACATCCGAGAAAAATTATATAGCCATCCAAATATGTATACCTATGTATACATTTGGATGAAATAGATATTCTAATGATAAGATAATATACGATGTAATATACATTTAGGTATCATAAAGTAACTAGATTAGAGAGCTTATTAAGTCGAGAGCATAAATTTCTATTTCTACTTGTCATCTATGATTGTGTCTTCATTATAAAGTGAAATGGAATATTTTACTAGGAACAGGGCGCAATTACGAGAGACGCATAGATTTGAACGGCATTTGTTTCAATATGTTACAGGTGTAATTTCATACGAGTACTTTGCGGTAACTAACAATTAGCCCATATATGTATAAAAGTAAAATAGATGTTCTTAGGTGCTAGCTATTTATAGCCATTAAGATTAGAGATTTGTCGACAAGCAAACAACAGTCGTTTAAAAATAATATTAACAATTAATTTTTATTGTCGTTTAGAGATACGCAATGATTACGTGTTCGGTATATACAAAGAAGAGGATAACGAGAATATTGTGCAAAAAACGAAATAAACAATTGGCCTATGCTGCAGAATAAAGTTTTGTCTTGCTTATTCGTTTGATCAGCCGTTACAGAGGTGATTTACATGAGATTGTGACAATATTTAACTAACGAGACAGTACTGAAATTGAAAGAATACGTCCTATATAAACAAAGTCGAAATAGCCTGGATGCAGATGTCTCAAAAGCGTTTTGAAATGGAAAAGGAATATATCACCTATAATAAGATGAGTCGGCAAAAAAAAGAAAAGTCGGCAAAAAAGTATGTGCTACAAATATTAAGTATTTATTAATGGATGACAATATTATTAACGGAGTAATATTCGATACTTTAATTTCATTTATTTAAAATAAAATCCTTATACCGTTAGGTGTAAGTATACATGTATTATCGTGAGCAAATGAAAGTAAACTCACTATTGTAGTTGCGTAAATTTTACTACTTAGGATTTCAAATTGTCAAGCTAATGCCATTAATGTTATGATCAAATGCCAAGTTAAAATGCTACATATTGCTGTGATCTTCTTATCATTGACATAATAATATTAAGAAATAGTTTAGTTTTTGAAAAAGAACGCTAATTTTATTTTTAAAATTGTATATTTGAGATTTTAAGCATTAGTTGAAACATGTAATAGTAAGTAAAATAGGTTGCCAACATTTAAGGGCAATGCTATTAAAATATATACGTAATGGTGTATACTAAGTTAAATAAGTAGTACTAATATTAAGCATAAAATTAAACACAAAATAAATTAATGCATTCTATATTTTGTAGAAAAGACAAGCACGCGATATGGTTTGAATATAAAAATACAGATCCTAATTTCGTATAAGGCGTTAGAACAGCCTTAAACATCTTAAGTCTTAATTTACCATTTTATAAGAATACTGCAGCTACAGCATAAATAAATGGCGCCCAACGTGGGGCAATGTTACATTTTCATCTAAAATACGAAATTTACCATTTTGTAACAATGCTGCAGCTACAGCATAAATAAATGGCGCGCCAACGTAGTGGGACAGTGCATTCTTAATCCTTTCTTGTTTATTAACAATAAATATATTTATATAACCCCCAACCAAGTGGTGCAGTGAATTCTTCATTTTTTTGTTGTTGTTAATAAACAGTTTATTTAGCGCCCAATTTAGTGACAGCATTTTTTTATTTTCAATTTTTCTGGTGATACATCAATATTTCTCTTATTTAGTAGGGATAAGAATTCATTAGAATTAATTAAAGGTTTCGTTATTAATTATTAGTTTAGAAATAAGAAATATGGCAGATAAGGATAAGGATAACGGCAAAGGTGAACAACCTGAAACCGACTTAGACTATAAATTAAAGAAACAATTTACACAATATAGAGAACATAATCAGTCATCTTCTGACTCAGTGTCAGAAAAGCATGAGTCAAAAGATGATAAAGAAAAAGATCTAATAACAGACGATAGTATACAAACACAAAGCACTAGTGGTGTATCTAGTGAACAAAAATTTGAAACTCTTTTTCATAAACTATTGAGCAGAATAAAAGAAAATGATAGGAATTTAAATAAGAGATTAGTAGAGAATCAAAGGAATCTAAATCAAAGATTAGTAGAAAATAATTTGAGTATAAATCAAAAAATTGAGGAAAACAATCAAAGATTAGAAAAAGTTAATTCTAAAACAGACAAGGGTTTTCTAGAATTAAGAAACGAAACTTTAGAATTAAATTCCAAGTTATAATTAAAACTAGTAGAATTACCGAACAGATGCAGTAGCAACATTGCATTTTTGTAATAGCTTAAACGGGCAAATGCGCTGTTGCTACTGCATCTGTTCAGTGAGTCTACTTTAAAGAAAGAGATAAACAATAATGCAGCGACATGTGAAAATATAGGTAAATTCTTAATCAAAAAAATAAACGAAAGGGTTGCTAAAACGCAAGTTAGCTTTAACAAAGTTGAAGAGAAAATAAATTCTCTTGAAGTTAAGATAGTAGAAAATGACATAGAAAACAAAGAACAAATTCAACAGCTTCCATATAAAATGGAAGATTGTAAGATTAAATATAGTGCTTGTACTGATACAATGTTGAGGTTACAAGACAAAACTCTAACTTTTGAAAATACCATTAAGCAACTGGAAGACAAAGTAATACAGGGGGTCAATATGCCTCGTGTTTCTTTGTCACAAATACCAGGTAGCGCTGAAAACATACAAAAATTCTCAGGATTCTTAAAGGACAATCCTATGGCATTTATGAGGACCATTAAAACTTATATGAGGGGCATATCTGATGAGATATCGAGATTGCACTTTATAAGGGATTATTTGAAGGACTATGCACTTCAGTGGTATGACATGATTATCTTCAAAGATTTTGAAACTCGCTTGTTTCACGAGATATGACTTAGTGATTTTCCAATCACTAAGTCATGTCTTATTCTTCTCTGTTGTGTTTGTCCCCAATATTGCGACAAACACAACAGAGAAGAATAAGACACGACTTAGTGTTTGGAAAATACAGGTCAGCATCTTCTCGTGAAAATTACATTATAAGAAAATACTCTTTTCTTAAATATATACAACCGACTATAAAAGAAAGTGACATTGTGTCGTAATTAGCTGCACATTTTAACCACAATGTTACACAAACAATGGGTCTGCAGGGAATAGATACCATAGAAGGACTCCTGGAACTAGTCAAGAGACTAGATGACGTGGATGAGAAGGGAAATAATTACAATAGAAGTAATATAAACCCAAACACGAGTTATTCACCTCGATACAACCATAACAACAATGGAAATAATCAAAATCAAGGCAAGCAAAATTATGGAAACAACCAATATACATACAACAAAACAAGAAATTACGACAATGTGAAGAAGAATGAACAGTGCTACAAGAAAGAAGAAAGGATTTCTGAAAGGGACAGAAAAATAAATAATGTACAAATGAAAGAGGCTAAGGAAGAAGTAAGTCCTAAGGGAAAGCAATAATCAAGAGGTGCTATACCAAAAGATACGAGACAATTGCCAATAAATAAACAATGTGTAAATTCAACCTATTCAAATGCGACTTCGCTTTGGGAACGAATAGAAGAAGTTTAGGAAAATCTAGGAAATGAATATATTAGAAATGCAATTCTTTCCATGCCAAATCGTTTACAATCCGTTATCAATTTAGCTTTTTTTTTAGCTGTTCTAACCATCTCATCCTAGGTCTTTCTTTATTATTTCTCTTTGTTCTAGCTTCGTATACTTGTTTAGATATTTTGCTTTCTTGCATACGGTCTCTCTCTCTCTTATGAACCTTAACTGACATTAATTTTGATTCGTTGTATAATTTTTTTTATTTCTAATTTAGTTCTTTCTAGTGATTCTCTCCATTCAAAATTCTATTGCTGTGATATTGCTTTTATTTCTGTCTTTATCTGTCCAAAATTTGCTACTATAGATCAGTACCTTAATATATCTCCCAAATATATCTTCACAGAAAATGTGCTTTTGAACATGTTGTAGGGTCTTCCCGTCCTTATTTCTTTGTCTATCTGACCACTGTCTTATAGGATTGTCCCGAAGTATTGGAAGCTTTTGACTAATAGTTATCTTCGCTCAAAACTTATTTTGTGATTTCTTTTATTTGTCTTTATTATCATAGTTATTATTTTATCTATACATACTAGTACCTATATTTATTTCCATATTTATATCATAAAATATAATAAGAATGAACAGTTTGTGTAAATGAAACCATATGATTTTCTTGATGTGGTAAAAGCCATATTATGGTTTCTGTGAGAAGCTATGAATTTTGTCGCCGTAGAATTAAGATATAAATTCACTAATCTATACCAATACTACTTGACGGAATTTTTATTTCAAAAAGTATTTTGTGAATGCAAAGTTTTGTTGCCTTCTTAGGTTACCATTGTAACCCAAGATTTGACATTCCACTTACGCCCCGGCACGAAAATCTTGTTTGTAAAAATCTGCTATTTTTTTAGATAGGTAAGAAGTCTACTAGGGGGGAGGTAGAATGCTTTTTTTCATATAATAGATCAGCAAGCAATTGATTAATTGAGCACTCTCTTTATGAATCAAAAGATTGATTCATTGAATGATCATTGAATTAATTAGCATCGCGAAGTAGGTGCAATAAGAGATATGGTCCTGATCAATAACGCACCGATACCACCTACCGCAGGATTTTAATGTTTTGTTCAATGAACTAATGGCATTGTAAATGAATGTAGAGCATAAGGCCATTGCAGTATTTAAGTCTGATCTTTGTACTTAATATATATAACTTGAAGTGTTTTGAATTTATATATTGCAATAACTACTACTACGCTTTATATTATCAAGATCCTGTCCCAGCTCCCTCTCTATTTCTTTCTTTTCTGGGCTAGTTACCATTCTATCACACCTTCTAAAGCACTGGCACTCTAATACATCTTTCTCCCTATCCATATTCGTTTTATTTTATTTAACTCTGTTTTTAAATGTAACTTAAAAGCACCGTCTTGTGAAATAAACTACAAAATGCGTTCAAAACCATTTTATTTAGAAACCCGGTGTGGTCCAGTAGTGGCCCAATCTGTGCTTTGCCAGCTTTGGGAAGCGTTATGGAATCAGTTCTTGCTGATAAAAATATGTCAACGTTTTCGAGTACATATTATTATTCCAGGACCGAGAATAATGTACTTGTTTGCCATAGCATTAGTAATGCTTTGGTGAAAAGATTGTAGGTCGAATTTGTTTACACAGATTTTAGTAAAACATGGGCCACAATCTTCCTTTCTTGGAAGCTAAATGCGTATGGTACTTTTGGAACACTTTTGTTTTGGTTCCCGTCCAACATGCTGGATCGTCGTCAAAACCTGATACCTATTCCGTTAACTGCAGGAGTTCCCCAAGGTAGTCACTTGGGCCCTATCCTTTTCTTTCTGTGCATAAACGATATAATCCTCGAATTAACATCTATAAATTTGTTCTTTGTACTGACGACTTTAAATTACGTAGGATTATTTCTTCACCATTAATGTGTTCCAAGCTTGAAACACATATAAACAGTATCTTCACCTGTTGTAAAGAAACCTACACTTTACATTTATTAGTTAATGAGAACTTACGTTTTACCAAAGTCAGAATTTATTTTAACACGAGTCTGCATAAGCAAGAAGTATGCCAAAATTACGAATAAATAAGAATAGGATACTCTAGATACATCATGCAGTAGATATCCATTTTATTCTGTGATCTGAAATTATAAGCACATTAGAATATTACCTGAAAACGTTACGACCATATATTCGTCTACCCCGAATTAATTCATTTACATCAATTAAATGTTATTGTGACATTCGTAAGTTCTACTATTGCGGCAACGACGACCCCCGCGAGTTTACTTTTCAATTCTATTAACCGCAGGGCACTTTTTAGATAAATTAATAACATGCGTGCGGACTGGCTTCCATTTGTTCCGTTTTTATTTCTGTGCGAGCTTCTCGCTGTACATTATTGCCGCCATATTTCAATTCGCTATTGTTTCGGAAACTACAGTCTTGTGACTAACATCCATTAATTAGCGTGTGCCTTGGTTTCGTTGTTTATTAAATTAAAATGATGTCAGTTCGTTCAATATATATATATGTATATATACATACCGTTGATTATAAAATAAGATAGTGTACGATTTTTAATTTTACACATGTAGTAGATTACTCATAAAAGGCGGTAGTATCCTTTAATGCTTAATCAAAAGGATATGTGTCAGGGTTTGGTCCTAGTAAATTAATTTTCCAGAATATTTCTGCTTCCTTGTTTCTCGTATTTAAGATACGTAAATAAATTACTCATTCATTTGATTATGGAATGATTTCTATGATTACACGAATATGTTCGTTTTTCAACTAGAGGATACGTGTGATTACGCTGTTGCTTAGTGGATAAAGCCAGTAATTCAATAAATTACGTATCGCAGGTGCATTCTAGTTATCGAAGATCAAAAATGGGGTCACCTTCGAAAAAATCCAATAGTTTTGAAACTTCATATTTGTATATCATTTCTATGTCAATATAATTAATTTGGTTTTCTTGCTTTCAATTTTCAACGCCCTATAACTTGGTAATTTTGAAAAATAGATAAACTGTGTATATTTCATTTTGTATATGGTCGTATTTCAGCTACAAGCCATATTTATTCAAGATATTATGTAAAATCCATGACTTCGGTCACTGCTGCTACAGCTCGCTTCTGATTTATCAGAACTTTTGGTTTATTTATCATTAGGCACCTACAAATAACCACAAATTAAATATGCGAGTAGTGAAAAGGGTTAACGGCATGTGGAATAGGTGTCTCAAAGGTAGTAACTTAAGATAACAAATAAATTTTATGAAACACACACTCTATTTAGGGTCGTGCCCAATTGCCAAGTATATGCTTGGGATACGAGCTAATTAACACAATTAAAAATAAAAGAACACAAAAGAATTGAGAATTGAGAACGTACAACATTTAAAAATCAGTTAAATAAATTTAGAAACAAGAGCCGAGCAATACTATACAATAGTAGTGCATTAACTAAGATAGCGCCTAGCAAATTTATTATTAAGAAAAACCATAGAAGCATCAAAGATATAAGACAATATTTCCTGGTTTCTAGTTGAAAATTCTGCTACTTAAACTTCATGATCCTGAAATATTGTTACTTTTTTTGCTTTTGCTTTCTCAGAAGTTATGAAATGCCAATCCTCGGCGTCATCAATTTCTTCGCGTGGAATGATGTGGTACACAGTGCTCCAGCTTTTGGGCACTCGTATATACATATGGCCCCCTTTGTCACAAATGAGATTGAGAACAGCCGCAGTTGCAGGTGGGTCTTCCGTTATCGCTGGCATAAGCCTCTTACATTTTAGGGCGTAATTTCTGGTCCTTTCATTCTTAGAAACCCGTGGTCGTTAATTGAAAATTAGAATCTGCACTTTCAGTTTAGAATTTCGCATTATGCAGTCGAATTTATTATTTATTTACTTTTTGTACTTAACGCGCCATATTCAGTTATTGACATATGGGGGATTCAGTGTTATATTAGTATTTCCTCTATTAGTAGCCTTACTGATCGCCTCTTGTTTGTGATTTTTATATATTGTACTTTGTCAATTCTCAGTTCTTTTGTGTTCCTTTATTTTTAATTGTGCTAATTAGCTCCCATCCAAAGCTTTGCTTGGCAATTGGGCACGATCCTGAGTAGAGTGCGTGTTTCATAAAATGTATTTATTGTCTTAAGGGTCCTCGCTAGTGAATGGGAAATGTAATATTGGTTGCATAGCACATAATTTAATAAGCCAAGGATGTCCGAGTACTTTTACACATAGGGAACATATAATAAATATTTGAAATAATAACACAATATCTAAGCGAATAAAAATTTATTTATGACCAACTATTTACACATTTGTAACTGCGGGAAATATTTATGACAGAATAACAATTCATTGTAATGTGGGTTGCCTAATTTTAATTTATTTTATATTCATTTTAAACAAAGTAAAGAATAGTTGAACGAAAGATAAGTGCACAGCCGGGTAGCTTCCTATTCAATTTACAACGTGAACCCAAGCAAACAAATCTCCTCCGAAGGATTTTTGAGAAAACTGGTTTTTAATATTTTGACATATTAATTAATTTTCTGTAATCCGATATTTTTTTCTAAATTTAATTCTTCAGCCGGGTAGATTACTAAATTCTTCATAATTTGACGTTGAAAGGTTTTCTCCATCTTTAAAATCAACAAAAATATCTAGATTCTAAAATCTGCTATTTTGCCATTGTTGACAGATCCACTAGCGAGGACCCTTAAGTTACTAGACTCCGATCCAAACCGGACGATACTTTGCATGTGCGAGGCGTGGTTTAAACTCTGTACTATCCGTGTTAAAAATATCGACACCAAAGCGATCGTGTATATATCCCGCTTCTTTTGAATACAAGCACCATGGAGTAAAGTCTGTAATCTACAAGGTACAACAATAATTGTTAGTTTTATTATTAATAACTACATGGCAAAACCAAATGAAAAAGTAAACCTGAACACACAAATAAATAAATTAAAAATAAGAAAAGATTAAATTAAATTAAAAAAATATTTTCATAAAATTTTATCAACCGTTTTCATCTGATGAATAGTTGTACATTAATAATGGTAATGTTTAAAAGTTTTAAGAAACACTGATTTTATAAAAGGTTTGAAAATGTATATAAATGTTGGAGAATGCATCGGAACACCGCACCGCATGAAGCAAGGGCTAAACGATAAATGATCAAATAGTAGACCAATGTTTTCACGCATGACAGCGTAAAGCGCTCTCTATAGATGTTTCTCTCATTTTGTACTGCTTGCTCTCTCTAATACTCAAAATCGTTTTCTATGCAAGTATCATCAGGTTTGGATCGGACTCTACCTTTGAGACATCTATTTCACATGGCGTTAACCCTTTTCAGTACTCGCATATTTAATTTTTTCCATGCAATAATAACTGATTAAAACACTTGGCTCGTTTCACTATGAGTTCATAGTTTCAACTATGAACATGTGAAACGAGCCAAGTGTTTTAATCAGTTATTATTATATTTCACTAAGAAGTGTCTGCAACAACAATCCAGAATATTTAATTTTTGCTGTTGGCATACCTTGTTAAATGGCATAGGAAGCGAAAGTCAAGTATTGATTTTGTTGACTTTGATTTTGTTGGAAGAAATTACCGATACATATCCGCAATCATCAATTAGCTGGGGTTCACGTTGAATTGGGTAAGCTGTTGTTTTATTAATCTTCGTGGGTACATTATTCATAACTGAATTTTAATTGTCATTTCATTCTTAATGTTTTCTCCTGTTGCCCGAATACCATTTCGTAGCGAAATAATTAACGATTATTTGGAGGATTAACGCTGACACGAGGGCGATTATAATGTCTCCTTTGGAATAAAAGAACGTTGCCGTTTTGAAAACTTGCTGAGGTTATGTAAAACCAGTTCTGTTTTGATTCATGTACGATGTTGTTTCTTACTTGTCACTTTAATTTTATTTGCATTGTAATACTCTTTTTGCTCCTAATTTTTAAGTAACTTACGTGCTACAATAATAAAATTTCAAAGAATTTGTGTTGTTTTAAATCATGTCCATATTCTGTGCATTATCCCTATTTATATATTTTTGTATGGAATTACAAGGATTCATTAATTTATGAATATATATTAACAAATTACAAGAAGTAATACCAAAACAATCTTTATTTCCATGAAGTTTAAATTAATAATCTGCTCTTGTAGTCAGAATTCAGAGACCTGTAATGTGTACTTACTTCAAATGCAAATTCCATGTAAATCAATTGCAAAAGGATGTATGTATACCACAATGCATCAACAAGGACGGAGACAGTCAGGGATAAAGACGAACTATGAATATATAGAATTAAAAACGTGAATGTTACGCAAGCCTGTGGATTTCCCTCCGTTTTGTTATTTGCCCGGCATAATATTACACGTGACTATCTACATTTACATGTAACTGTGTTAAAATAAAGTGTAAAAGAAATGAAAATAGTTCCAAGTAATGAGAGATTTAGAATTACTGTTTGTACAATATCTCAGTATTAACGGGATATCATCAAAAAACAGCAGATCTGAATTAAGAGATTAGACATTTTCATTGCGCTCACATTTTTAAGACTTTATATTCCACTTAGACTATACACATATTGGAACTAGTAAAATTAAATTAATTTCTAAAAATCAAAAATTAATTATGTTGAGTTTGGTTCTTTTTATTTTTAATTTATGTTTATTCAAATTATATCTAATTTCTTTATGTTCTATAATTTTGTAAAAATAGATATTCTGTTTCAGTACGGAAAAATTCCTTACCACAAAAACTAAAAAGAAATTAAAACATTTATATACGTATTTTGACAAGTAAGTTGCCATCTTCAGTAGAAACTTATAGAAAAACAGAACAGAGTGTTAAATATAGTGCTTTTGGCGAACACTAGTATTATCTCACTGGTCATTTGGTGAAGAGCATATCTTCTAAGGTTACACCTTAGCCAAAAACACTACGTTTAACACTATTTTCTCTTTTTCTACAGGTTTTTACTGAAGATGATAACATTGTTGCCGAAATACGTATAGACTTTTTATATCTTGTTAGTGTGTACGGTAAGGAATTTTTGGTTTTTGCATTTTGTTTAAAATTTTGAGCCACAGTCTCAACCCGTTATTGGATCATCAAATTTCTTCTTGTTCGTGGTACTACAGTCTCATTTGAACCTGGGCCTCCAATATTTTCTGCCTCCAGACATCTCGCTGGCTTGCTGTTGCCTTCCAATTGCGCACTTTCAATAATTGTTTAGCGTCCTCCTCAATGTTGTCCACCCATCTCTGTCTTGGTCATCCTCTTCCCCTGGCGCCCTCCATCTGACCGTTATATACCTTCTTTGGGATTCGGTCCTCATCCATTCTTTCTAGGTGTCCCTCCTATTTCAATCTTTGTAATTTAATAAATTCCACAATATCTGGTTGTTTGTACTTCCGCTTTAATTCAAAGTTGTATCGGATTCTCCATTCCCCATCCTCCATCACCGGCCCATATATTTTCCTTAGGATTCGCCGTTCCCGTCTGGCTAGTAGCTCCTCTGAGTGCTTAGTGATTGTCCACGTCTCGCTTCCGTATGTCACCACGGGTCTTATCACGGCCTTGTAGATTGTAATTTTTGTTTTTCTTGTGACTGATTTGGACTTCAATATATGTGCGAGTGAGAAGTAGGCTCTGTTTCCAGCTAGTATGTGTTGTTGTATTTCCTGTTTGATGTCGTTTTCACTGTTAATTTGGGATCCCAGATATTTAAATCGCTGCACCACTTCGAAGTTAATATTTCCTATTGTATAATTCTGGCCAATCCTTCTTCTTGGTTTTACTGGTAGTAGTAGTTTGGTCTTTGTTTCATTGACCTTCAGCCCGATCTTAATGGCTTGTGTTTCTAGTTTGTTAAACACTTCATTGATTTCTCGTTCTGTTCTGGCCACTAGATTAATATCATATGATGTGACTTGCCATTATTTGCTGTCAGGGTTCTCACTGGCATTTTTTTATTGCATTCTCCAGCACAATATTGAACAGGATCGGTGCAAGTCCACTTCCCTGCCTCACACCTTTGGTGGTTGAAAACTTTTCCGTCGTTTGGTCTTGTATTCTCACTACGGCCTTCGAGTCTGTCATTGATGTTCTGGTTAATCTTACCAATTTGCTTGGTATGCCAAAAGCTTCCATTATATCATATAACATATTCCTGTCTATACTATCGTAGGCCTCCTTGAAGTCAATGAACAACTCATAGATTGGTACATTATATTACCATGCTTTCTCCAGTATTTGCCGAGTGGTGAAGATTTGGTCAATGGTTGATCGCCCCTCTCTGAAACCTGCCTGATGCTCCCCTATGATCATCAAATTTAGTGTAGGTCTTTTCTGTTTTTTTTTGCAATATTTTTTGATGTATAAGAGATACGGTTTTAATGTTTTAGATTAAATGTTGACAGAAATCAAAAACAACCTGTAACAACCGTCAGAATTAAATTTTTTGCGAAGAGAGGAGGACTGGAAAAGGTCGATCGGTCGATTATGATTTTTTTTTTTGAAATACTTTGGAATAATATAGAACCCGCCTAGAATAGCCTGCTACAGTTATTGGAACTTAGACTTTCGAAAAAACGTACGGTTTTTGGCACGTACACCTTTTCATATTTGCGCTCCTCAATTATCTTTGATTAAGTCATATTAATTTGAATATAGTTATAATTATTTATATTTTTATGTGTAATTACAATATTCAAATACATTTTATAACAGTATTTGTATATTTTCCGAAATTTATGCAATCCATTTAACTTCGTCTACCTTCAAAGTTGAACGTCCTCATAAGGTTTTTTCCTTGTATAAAAACACGTGAAATTAAATTTAATGTCTTTTGCAGAATTTATTGCCGTAGAGATAAGAATTTAGTGGCACATTGGAAATATATTGCCGTTTTCCCTAGTTTTT
Organism: Amphimallon solstitiale; assembly: GCA_963170755.1. Lineage (NCBI taxonomy): Eukaryota > Metazoa > Arthropoda > Insecta > Coleoptera > Scarabaeidae > Amphimallon > Amphimallon solstitiale. The sequence goes on along the minus strand of OY720675.1, from coordinate 241,210,795 downwards.
CAGGCGAAAATAAAACGTATTTGAGTGTGCCGAGAGGCCACGGAGATAAGATAGACAGGTTAATAATAGACCAACCTTGACATCGTCTGCTTGGTGTTTTGTTGTTGGGGTAGGTAAGGGAGACTCACGACTGGCTGCCACAGTCGCTGATTCATCGCTGCTAGTAAACGAACAAAAAACAGTTTGAACGTGGTCGACCCAATCTTTTGAAAAGTACTTCGACGAAATTTGGGGAAAATACATTTTATATTCAGGTTGTCGTGGATTTTAATACATAGTTATAACTATACTGTGCCGTTTGTAAATGTGTTTTCCTGACGTCATATAAATATTTAATGATAGAATATTGGCAATTAAAATTAATTGACCATTATATAAGCACCAAAGAAGTAAAGTGGTATTTTTAATAAATTTTAATTTTGTTACCACTAAATTAAGGTAATTAACGGTGACTTTAATTTTGAAATATCGCAAAGTTTTTTTGTTATTTGCAATATGTTGTAATTGGTTGTCAAAACTATAACTTAATTGTAGAATCACATGTAGTAAGGAGCAAAGTTCTAAATCCCCCTCCCTCACCAATTGCACCGCATTTTTACATGTCAATAATAACAGAACTTATTTGTCGTTTGTTTTACACTAACATTGAATTTCATAGCCAACTAATTTCGTGTTAGAGTGAAATTTTATTTTTAAATGTTCATATCGCTCGTATAAATAAAGGTTTATTAGGTATGTTGTACATTATTGAAAAGCTATTTTAAACATTTAATGATAGAATATTGGCAATTAAAATTAATTAACCATTATATAAGCACCAAAGAAGTAAAGTGGTATTTTTAATAAATTTTAATTTTGTTACCACTAAATTAAGGTAATTAACGGTGACTTTAATTTTGAAATATCGCAAAGTTTTTTTGTTATTTAAAATGTTGTAATTGGTTGCCAAAACTATAACTTAATTGTAGAATCACGACATGTAGTAAGGAGCAAAGTTCTAAATCCCCCTCCCCCACCAATTGCACCGCATTTTTACATGTCAATAATGACAGAACTTATTTGTCGTTTGTTTTACACTAACATTGAATTTCATAGCCAACTAATTTCGTGTTGGAGTGAAATTTTATTTTTAAATGTTCATATCGCTCGTATAAATAAAGGTTTATTAGGTATGTTGTACATTATTGAAAAGCTATTTTTAAAGACTATCTAATTCAGAATCCAATATGGCCGCCATAAGAAAAACGAAAGATAGCGCTAACAACTTAGAAACAAATAAAAATCGGGGACTGTTAAGGGTCCTATATAGTGGATCTGTCAAGAATGGAAAAATAGCAGATTTTAGTTGCAAGATATTTTTGTTGATTTTAAATTTGGAGAAAACCTTTCAACGTCAACTTATGAAGAATTTAGTAATCTACCCCGCTGAAGAATCAAATTTAGAAAAAAAGTATCTGATTAAAGAAAATTAATTAATATGTCAAAATATTAAAAACAAGTTTTCTCAAAAATCCTTCGGAGGAGATTTATTTGTTTGGGTTCACGTTATAAATTGAATAAAAAGCTACCCCGCTCTGCACTTATTTTTCGTTCAACTATTGTTTACTTTGTTTTAAATGAATGTAAAATAAATTAAAATCAGGCAACCCACATTACAATGAATTGTTATTCTAGTAAAAATCTTTCCCGCGGTTACAAATGTGTAAATATTTGGTCATAAATGAATTTTTATTCGCTTAGATATTGAGTTATTATTTCCAATATTTATTATATATTCCCTATGTGTAATAAGTACTCGGACATCCTTGGCTTATTAAATTATGTGCTATGCATCCAATATTATCGAGTTATTGAGGAAAATTGAAATTGGCAAATATTGGTTTTTCAAAATAGCTCAAAATTGTAAAAAGTCCGAATGAATTTTAAAGTTTAAATTAACATAATATTAATTTTGACTTTCATGTTAATGATTATTTTACTGTGATATTTATAACATTATTTAATTTTCCCCAATTTATATATTTCAAATGATTAATCTTATTGTGAATGATTTTGTGTATTTTGTATGCTTCTTTAATATAATTTTCCTATATGTCCATCCTTCTTCAACTGCTAAAGTAATTTTTTTTCATATAACTGCTAATTCAATGGTCCTGGTATTGGAATACTTGTGACTGAAAAGAACACTCTTTTCTTAATTCACTCGTTAATGTAATTTTAATTGTATCTACTAATATACAATATAATTCAACGTACCAAATTTTGATGTTGATTTTTCTCTAATCAATAATAATCTGCCCGTTTCCAACACGATAAAAAATCACATGTGTGATATTTTTCACAGTAGACTTTTCTTATTACAACTTCATTGTCCATTGTATAATGCAAATTTTCAATTCTCCTTTATAAACAAACAGAGTCCAGAGTTGTATAATAAGCATGTATAAAATTGACATCTTAAATAAATTGTATCTGACAAAGAAACAAAATACCTACTTTCACCAATAAAAATCACACAAGGGAAAAGAAGCTCTATATTTATAAAGAGTTTTTTTATATTTTCGTTTCCACAGATGTTGTTGGATATTTCCTTAAATCTTTGTATTGTTCTGCTCCTACAAGTTCTTGTATTTTGTTTTCATACGCATCCATATCAATAATTACTATTGCGTTCTGTCGTTGTCTGCTGGAAGAATTTTTAGTGACCTGTCCTCTCTCCCCTGTACTTCTCTCTTGTAAAATACTGATTGGTTCCTCTTGTGTTTGCATTCGCTATCGCCGATCTTGCTCTCCATCTACAAATAGTAGACCAATGTTTTCACGCACGACAGCGTAAAGCGCTCTCTATAGATATTTCTCTCATTTTGTACTGCTTGCTCTCTCTAATACTCAAAATCGTTTTTTACACAAGTATGATCAGGTTTGGATCGGACTCTACCTTTGAGACATCTATTCCACATGTCGTTAACCCTTTTCAGTACTCGCATATTTAATTTTTCCCATGCAATAATAACTGATTCATTATGAACTCATAGTGAGAGTATGAACTCATAGTGAAACGAGCCAAGTGTTTTAATCAATTATTGTTATATGAAGTTAAAAATGTTTCACCAAGAAATGTCTGCAAAAACAATCCAGAATATTTAATTTTTCCTGTTGCCATACTTATTAAATAGCACAGGAAGCGAAAGTCAAGTATTTAGTTTGTTGATTTTGATTTTGTTGGAAGAAATTACCGATACATATCTGCAATCATCAATTAGCTGGGGTTTGGTTCACGTTGAATTGGGTAAGCTGTTGTTTTATTAATCTTCGTGGGTACATTATTCGTAACTGAATGTTAATTGTTGCCCGAGTACCATGTCGAAGCGTAATAATTAACGATTATTAGGAGGATTAACGTACAATTGTAATAAGTCTATATCTGATGGTCTGGTTGGGAAAAGAAGCTCTATATTTGTAAAGAGTTTTTTTATATTTTCGTTTCACAGATGTTGGATATTTTCTTAAATCTTTGTATTGTTCTGCTCTTACAAGTTCTTGTATTTTGTTTTCATACGTATCCATATCAATAATTACTGTTGCGTTCTCCCGTCGTCTGCTGGAAGAATTTTTAGTGACCTATCCTCTTTCCCCTGTACTTCTCTCTTGTAAAATACTGATTGGTTCCTCTTGTGTTTGCATTCTATATCTGGATATTCTTTTGCAAGTGCGGTTGTTGGATTTTTTGTGCTGCCACTTCTGTCGCTGCTACCATGTCCAAGGTTGAAATTTGTTTAGGAGATATGAAGAATTTCATGCCTTTATTCAGGACTGAAATTGTCGTGTAAGTATAGTTGACAATTGCGATTTAACTACAACAGATCTATAAATAACCTATATCTATCTTTCTAAAATCGAACGAGTTATTTTCGTTTCCTGTCAAATTTATAATAAACCTGCGGTATTTTCACGACAGCGAAACAATTGGACAATAATCAAGACGAAAATAAATCATGAATGTCATATTTAAAAGAACAAATCGAGTAAATAACATCCCTGTTTTCAAATACGTACGCTATTTTCTTCCATATTACGTATTATTTAATTATTTATTGAATTAGCTCTCGTTTTCTAAACCATCATCCGTTCGTTGGCCGGTCGGGTCCGTTTCAATCAGATCCCCCCGTCTCTCTTGTGTAAGGCACACGGTATTAACTAATAAATGAATAGGTTCCACTTCCCGGTAGAACAGGCAACAGCGGTCGGAACAATGTCACACAATCGGAACAATAGCCATCGGATCTGACTTGGTAATTTAATACAAAATAATAATAAATAGCGCTCCTAAATGAACGTAATCACGTGAGCGGCCGCATGCTAAATTATAATTAATCGGGACCAGAGCATTATTGGCGGTGCCGCGTTCCATTTTGCGTCCAACAACGGACGATCGACACTTAAAATGTCTCATAAACTACGTACAGAACAACGATGGCAGCGGCTAGCGAATCGTGTACGGTTTTATAATCGACCGTGTAACATATTGGTTATACGGTACAGGTTCACCGATATGATTATTTCAAATATTTGGTCGACAAGCATATAATAATAATAATAATGCAGCATCGGTCAAAGGCAGTGACGGGCAAACTTTTGTAAGAGCGGACTGGAGGAAAAAGAAAATTATATAGGCAGGCCAATAAAATTTATTATACCGTGTGGTGCAATAGTCTCTCGGCGGAGCTTAGTATGAAAACTAATAACGCTGTAGCAATGAGACTCTACGTACGTATGTAGTATGCAACTGTGCATTTTCTAATTTTATTTACAAATATACAGGATGTTCCAAATTTTCGCAAGCAACTTCAACTTTTTTATTTTAAATACATTGCTATACTTTCTAGATATTATAATGATAGCCATTCAAATTATCTTTGCAATGATATATGGATATGTGCACTTCAGACTGTTAGTTTTGATTTTATTGATAATTTTGTTAAAATCTTGACAGTTGCAGCATCTAACATTTTAGGCTGTAGTCTGAAAATGGGAAGAATGCCTCGCGTAACTCTTGTGTTACTAATTTATGGACTAACACGTTATTTGTTTTGAGGTTGATCAAAGAGAATAAATATACAGGGTGTTAAATATGTCGTGTCTAAGTTATTGATCTTTGTTGGTTATTTTCTCGTTTTTTTTTTAAATCTAACCTGTGATATTTTTATAAGTCAGCATATTCCTTGTAAATATATATATATATATATATATATATATATATAATCGTATCCCTTATACCCATTTCGGGTGTCGGGTCTTCATTCCAATTTACCCATACACAAATTGACGCCATTTGTTTCTATCCAGGGCCATCTTTTTCGCTGCACTCCATGTTTTGCCTCTTTTCGTCAGCATTTTTCCGACTACGTTATCCCACGTTTGTCTCGGCCTGCCTCTAGTTCCTCTACCAGGACTTCTTGCTTCCCATACTGCCTTGACTGGAACACTTTTCTCCATTCTTTGTAGGTGACCCCACCAACTTAATTGCCTTTGTTCAATAAAATCGAACACCGAGATTATTTCCAACTCTGCCCTGATTCTTTAATTTCTAATTCTATTTCTTCGTGTTACACCCTTGACTCTTCTAAGATATCTCACCTCTGCCGCCTGCAACATGCTCTTCTCTCTTGCGGATAGTACCCAGGATTCACACCCATATGTGAGTATAGGCCTGAATATTGTTTTGTACACTTTCATTTTTGTTTGTGTAGTTATTTCTTTCTTATTGATGAATCTTTTACTCATAGCGTAATACATCTTATTAGCTTTTTGAATTCTTTGATTAATCTCTACATCGTTATTCCCATTGTCTTCTACTACCGCACCTAAATATTTGAATGTGTCCACCTGTTCCAGTTTTATCCCATCTATACTTATATTCATATTATCTCTTTCTCTTGCTACCTTCATTACCTTTGTTTTCATCTTATTTAATTTCATTCTTTTTCTCTCCAATACATCATTCCATACTTCTATATTCTCTTTCAATTTCTGTTCGCTATCTGAAATAATTACCACATCATCGGCAAAAACACAGTCTGTGATCTCTACACTATTCAATTCTCTATAGCCTATAAACATTGACTTGGTCAGTTGTCTGGTTTCCTTGATGATGTCATCCATATAAGTTATGAACAGTAATGGCTGAGTCCTCCACCTTGCCTAACTCCTCCTCTTGTTCTAAATACATCTGATTTGTGGTTATTTCTGATTTGAGGTTATTCTTAATTACGTAGTTATTAGTTTCCTCATATAGGCACTTTATTGCTTTTACTAGTTCATTACCAATGTTTCTTTCCTCCAGGCTTTTCCATATGCTTTCCCTAGGTATGCTGTCAAACGCTTTTTCCATATCCATAAAAGCCAAGTAGGTTTCTTTACCTTTAATTAGCCTTCTACTCGTTATTTCTTTAATTGTGAATATATGTTCTTGGGCACTTCTTCCTTTTCTAAACCCACTTTGTACATTGTTAAGTGTTGGTTCCACCAATTTTCTAAGTTTTCTTTCCAGAATCTGTTCATACACTTTTACCACTGTATTTAAAATTGTTATCCCTCTGTAATTGTTGCAATCTTTTTTGTCTCCGAGTTTGTAAATTGGTATTATAACACTAATCGTCCAATCCCTAGGCACTCTTTCTTCCTTCCAAACCCTATTATAGATCTGCAAAAGCAGATCCACCCCAAGATCTCCCATATTCTTAAGCATCTCTGCTGATATTTTGTCGTGCCCTGGAGTTTTTCCATTTCTTAAATTCCTAATTCCTTCTTTCAGTTCTTCTTTATTTATGGCTTCATCATGTGTCTCATTTATAGGGTTTATAGTTTTGTCGTTTTCCTCAATTCGGTATTTTAGTAATCTTTCTGGGTTTAATAGACTTTCAAAGTATTCTTTCCACCTATTCATCACTTGCGTTTCTTCAGTTATCAATGTACCGTCTGCTTTTTTAATTGCCATTGTTTCGAGTTCTTTACTGCTCCGCACATTTTTTAGGACCTTATAGAATAGTTTCTGATTCCCTTTACTATCTCTTTCTAGTTTTTCCCCGAATTTTGCCCACGACTTTTGTTTTGCTTCTTTTACAAGGTATTTAACTCTCTTACTCTGTTCTTTGTATGAATTTAGGTTTTTTTCTGTTGCATGACTCAGGTATTTCTTCCAATTTTTCTTTTTGTAAAATTGCCTTTAAAATTGTACCAATAACATAGTACTTATTTCTAGTATTTTCAAAGTTATAACCCTTTAATGAGATATACTCATGTTTATAACATGCAATATGTGGGGCATCTAATAGTTGGTTGGCCTTGGTTTTAAAAAAAAGGTGGTTGTGCAACCAAACGTCAAATGTCTACTTCAAAAGTCCATAAAAAGTCGTTTTCTGTATTTTCTCTTTGCTATAATTGCGTTTATTGTTACAAATTAAGTTCGGCTAGTGAATTATTAATTTCTGTTTGTTTGTTAGTAGTTGTTACGTGTTGTATTTACCTTGTTATGAGTTATATCGTTTTATTGAAATTTATTTTTTTAAAATACCATAATATTATTAATTATTATTTGTTGCTCATAGACATGGTATGTGCTCTTGGCGCTACCAACAGAAAATCATTTTTAGCATCAAGAACATACGCGATGTAATATCCCGACCGAAGAGCACCGGATAGTAAAACGTTTGAAAATTTGTTGATAAGGTTTCTTCGGACGGGTTCAGTGAATTACGTCGAACGTGAAGGAAGTAAGACTATGATTACAGAAGATAATGAAGTGACAGTCGTCCAGTCCATTGTAGAAAATCCGCACGTATCTACAAGGATAATTTCGAAACAACACGGGATAGAAGTCACTGTTGTAAAAAGGATTTTAAAAAAAACATAAGTTTCACCCTTTCAAAATTCAAAATCATCAAGGCTTATTACAAACAGACTTTAAAAGGAGACTAGTTTACTGTGAACGGCTACTTTTACAATTACGACACGATATAACTTTTCTAGATCATGTGCTTTTCACAGATGATGCAACATTTCCTAATTGTGGAACAACAAACAGAAAAAATACCCATTATTATGACACTACAAACCCACATTATGTTCATCCCATTTTATATCAACAACAATGGTGTGTTAACACACGGGGAGGCATCATAGGAAACACTATTATTGGTACATTCTTTTTTGATAATACTTTAAAATGTGCAATCTACACAAATTTCCTACAAAATAATTTACCATTGCTATTAGAAGTCTCCCAGATAACGTCATCAGGAGATTGTGGTACCAACATGATGGTGCACCAGCACATTATGGTGCTGCTGCGAGAGCACATTTAGATAGGGTATTCACCAATAAGTAGATTGGGAGAGGACCACGATCACCAGATCTCACACTTTGTGATTTCTTTCTGTGGCCAACTATAAAAAACATTGTTTACGCAACACCTCCTATAACGGCAGAGAACATGCAGCAAGAAACGCTTTTCTTCAATTAAGTGAAAATAACTTAGCTCAGAATGTAAATCTGTCGATACAGAGACGGTTGAGAGCATGTGTAGAGCAGAATGGAAATATATTTGAACACATTTTAAATTAAGATTCATTTATTATGGAAAATTTTCAAAATGTATTTCTAAAACTTATGATAAAGCATTTAAAAAACAGGTGTTTGTTAAAATTTCTTTTTCTACTCCCATACTTTAATTGTATTATTAGATATGCTGAACCTGTACTTTAATGATGTCCATTATGATACAGACTTTCATTAAGATACAAGTTTATATCCAATAGGAATACAGATTTTTCATTAAGATACAAGTTTATATCCAATAGAAATGCAACATTCCAATATTCATCAATATTCAATATGGTCACTTCATATCTGACAGACATAAAAATTAATTAAACATGACAGTTCTCTGCAATTTACTAGTAAGTAGTTAAAATTTGTGCTTTTTTGAAATTATAAACGGTAAAAATGAGGGTCTTAAAAAAATCACGGGCCGCCACTGCCCCTGATACCGAAAAATTGATTTTGGTATCTCTCTCTCCCTTTCCCCTTCTCTCTTCCTCCCTCCCTCCCTCTCTCTTTCTCTCTCTCTCCCCCTCTCTGAACATGATAGTGGCCAAACGGCTGGAGCTATCAACACTAAACTTTATGTGTACGAGTCTAATCTCCCTCTTGAGATCTGACTAGATTTTCAATAAAATCGGTAGACCGGAAGTATAAGGGTACTGTGCAAAAATAAATGTATTATATTGGAGTTAACCGAGTACTTTAATCGGGGTTGGAAAAACCGGCCCTTACATTAAAAACTACGCCGAAACTCAATGCAGAAAAACAGTTTAGTATTTTTGTTTATTCGGTTTAATATCTATAATATATTGCAGCAGTGAAAAGTACCAAATGGAAGGTGATCATAATAAAGGTGAACAGTTCTATCCAGCGAACACTCAACTGTTGTCAAGTGAACTGTTGGAGCGGGAGCGGTTTCTGAGCCGTCTGCTGAATGCGACCAATGCTTACATGGCTGCAGGCGGACATATTTCTTACTAGAAGTGATTTATTCTGGACAGTTGTATCAGGAATTATTGCTAGTGCCCGGTTGTGTTAGATTTGTATTATCGAAACCTCTTGAATACAAACAGATATACAAAAACTTAAATTGCAATACACATAATATATACTGCACCTAGACCCTATATTCCGCATCTATTACACGCCATACATTTAGAATAACAATTTCTCCAATATCTCCGATTCCCATTAAACATCCAAGCCGATAAAACAACAGCAAGGAGAATATCCGTAATGTTCCACAATAAATGCAATTTATGCCCGGCAAGTTTAAACAAAATATTAACCAATATCAATATCAGTTAATTTATGAAAGTGCCACAAATTTAGTTGCAATTATGCCGCACAAACATGAACGTTGTGTATTTTGTATTAATTAATAATACGTCCGATATATCTCTGAATGTACAATACACACATACCAGCACATTATACAACACATATATAGGTACAGATACTGTACAAAATGCATACATATACAAACGAATCACACGTACTCGTACATGAATATACATATAGATGTAGGTGGATCATGATGTTATATTCAAATAATAGGTCGGCTATCGGGCGTTTGTCAACTGCAATTGTCTGACTGGAGAACTGTCCGATAAATAATGAACGTTCACTGTTCATGTCAGAATTAGATTTATTAAATAGGATCTTGTCGGATAGCCATCGTTGTCAAGATATTATTAAAATTCATTTATATTAATGCGTTATTACATTACGCAGCTTGTGTATTGTGTCGTTATTACGTACAGATGGCAGTTGAATTTGCTCTCAACAAATGCAAAAGAAAGAAGAGAGGAGATGAAAAGTTGTTTGAAAATTATAAGGGTATGTACTTCTCTAGTGTGAAGAATAGTTTCAACAAATTTTACTAATTACTTATGCAGTTTCATCAAAAGGTTTAGGTCTACCATAAACTGTTCAATTAATGCAATTACACAAATAATAACGACGCAAGTATGTAATTAAAAATTAGGAGTAGAGCAGTCATGTATAAATGAAAATATAAGCAAATAAGCATAGGACAACCGGTATTACTTATGCAGTCCCATCAAAAGGTTTAGGTTTACCTAAGACATGTACATTTAATGTAAATATAGAAACAATAAACGACGCAACTATGTATGTGTTAAGATGAGTTTGTAGCTACAGAAATATATGTTTCTACCTTGTTTGGTTTCTTCAATGCAGCATAACGAGGAAGGTGTATGGTAAAGCACTAATATGTGTTGATTAAAAAATATAGCATTACCTTAAAATGTAAATCCAAAATGTCCAAGCGTAAAACAACAGTGCACTTACTTAATATTGTGTAATGCTTAATTTCAACCAGGCAGTTAATAAAATATATTAAAATTCTTTGCCAATTATACAAATGTATCGAAAAAATGTCATATATATATCGTAATACGTATACATTGATTTTCTATCGCTAATGCTATTTTTTTACTTTATTTCATTATCATTATCGAAATCGAAACTTGCCAATAACTACTTCAGGAATAAATATATATGTTTCCTTTTTTAAGAGACTTAAGGGAATAAATAGTCAGCAAATATCCGACAGAAACCTCGAAGAATAAGTTCGATACTCGAAAAGAAGACATACGCGTATGTTAACGATCTCACCTCAGCGCTAACTATATAATATACACGCTATTATCGATACATCTACCAGTAAAAGTAAAATGTGAAACATAATTCATAGTGAGAGAACAATTACAGGCAAATTAAGAGAATATATCATCGCCTTGTCCGGATCAGCGTACATTTTCAGGATTTATGACTTAAATGACTTAATAACACCGCAGTATACACTGCTAGAAAATATATATAAATATATAACACACGTATAATTACACAATTATGTTGTGATTTCTTGTGTTTTGTATTCTCCAGAAACACGTACACGATGTTTCTGGAGAAACTGTACAGATTGTAGCGTATTCAGATCGTCTCTCACGGTAATAAGAAGAAATTATAGATTCTCGAAAGGGTTCGTAGTAAATGCTTATAAATTACATGCACAAATACATTTACATCGTATGATTTGCTATTGCGTAATACTGTTTTACATTATACAGCATTTATTTGTTGTTATATATGGAGCATGAGAATTCCGATTAGTAACATTAGGCAGATGTTGCATTTATCGATGGTTGATTGGTCTTGAATACAAAATATTAAAAAGAGTACTAATTTTATTTTAAAAAAGTTTATTTTAAAGTTAGGGTATAAGTTTAAAATAGATACATGTAAGTAGAATAGGCTGCCAACATTTATGGACTAACTCCTTTATCAAAATATATAAATTGTTGGTATACATTAGTTAGATAAGTATAAATATTAGGTATAATACAAATACTAAATAAATCAATAGGCTTTTTTTTGTCTAAAATTTTTCTTTTGCAGGTATCTAAACCACACATGACCATTATGTGTGGTTTAGATACCTGCAAAAGAAAAATACAATGCAAATATTTGTTTATAGAATTCTACAGATAGACGTTCCGAAGAAAGAACATAGGTAGAAATCAGGGAGGATGTGATGGAGGGGACAAATTCTTCACAGTACGAACTCGGCAAGGAAAATTCCCGTTGTATGTAACATTTTTCTTTTGCTACCAGACCGACGAGTTTCTAAAAGAAGAATCAGAATAAAATTAATACATGACAGGAAGAAATATGTGAAAAAGTGAAAAAGGCAATGCATTTATATACAAATACAATGAAGGTTTATACTGAAGAGGAAAAGAAGAAAGATACACTTACCTGAGATGAGACGCGACAAATTTGTCAAAAACTTTAATAACAAACAATTTAAAGCGTTGCCATTAGTGTGCAACTGTCAAGATGATCTATGCGTATCGGTGTAAGTGTGACAACCTAAAGAAACGAACAAAAGATTTTCATCACGAACGTTTTTGAAAAATATGCCAACCTAAAATTTAATTGAATAAGAGAGGCGCTAAATCGTCGATCGGTATTTGTTTTAGTATATAAGGTCAAAAATAGGATAAAACATGTAGATTTTAAGTTTGCAATTCGAGTAATAAAGACGTAAAATTTATAGACTATTAATAAATTTGATATAGCGAAAGTCCGTTAAAATATAATAAAGTGAGAGTTTATTAACTCACGATTTGATAGTTTATATGTTCAATTTTTTAATTTAGTTTTTTTTTTAAACAAATATATTTAATTAATTTTCTTTTCTCATCATTAATTTTAAGATAAAGATAAGATCATTGGATATCAAATGAATATTCTCTTGTTTAGTAATGATATTTAGTCTTTCCAAATATTAATAAAAAAATGTGTAATGGTGTTAAACATGCTGAAGGTACTATGTGAGAATATTTGCCTTTAGTGGATTGTTGGGCATCATTAAGTATTAAACAATCACTTAATTTAAAGATTCAAATAAATTAATACGAATATGCGGGGATGTTTTTGATGGGCAAATGCTAAATGGCTAGAGGTACAATGTGAGAATGTTTACAGCTAGCGGTTAGCATGAACCAATTTCAGGGCATTCAAGTAGCAAGAATCTAAATTACTAAAGCACTATGTGAGAATGTATGTTTTAGTGAATTAGTGACGCCATCGTATTAATAAAAATTAACAAGAATCAAAATTATTTTAAAGTTCAAGTATTTTCACACACATTATGACTCTAAAAAGAGTATAAATGTTTTCAGTTGTAAAACAAAAGTTCATGAATTGATGAATTATTTTAAAATATAAATACATTTTTAATATGAAATTTAGACATCTTGTTTAATTTCTTAACCTTATCCCAAACAAAACTAAATAAGATGAGAACCAGAGCATAAGAAGTAAATCACTCCTAGAACTCTTAAGAAAATTTAAAAATTTTATGCTGATACGAATGAATTAATAGAGAATGTGTCACAATATTTTTATCAATTAGACAAATAGGTATTACAGTATATAATTATATGACTGTACCCAAAGTGTGGCAATGTTACATTTTCATCTCAAATAAAATTTTACCATTTCGTAGCATTGTTGCTTGCACAGAAATATGTATGTTATATTATAAGAGTAGAAATATATTTAGAAGGGCCATAACTGCAGGGGCTCTTTGAAACACTGCACCATTTTGTCTAGGATGTAGGAAAAAACCTGCAGCATAAAAAACCTACATCACAGCGCCACAAAACTAAAGGTCTTTAGTTGTTAAGATCCAAGCAACCGCCACTGGAGTTAAATTATGTAAATCTGTATATACAAATTCAAATTTAGCTAGAGAACATTCTTCAACAATATATTTAACGGAAATAGAAGTGTCAGATGTCATAAGAAATATGAAAAACAAACAAATCAACAACGTCGCACGAAATATCATTAAAGATATAAAAATGGAATAGGTATCTTCCCAAAACAACTAAAAGTAGGAAGAGTTGTTGCGGTTCGTAAAAAGGGAGATCCGAATGATTGTAGCAATTAAGGCCCGACACTATTCTAACTGTAATTTCCAAAATTTTCAAACAATTAATAGTGCCAATGACCTTATTTGTTTTCTTAGTACTAAAATTTTGGTTGATTTTGACCCGAAGTCGACGAAATTGGCGACGCTTGAAATTAATACAAATTTGATTAAAAAAAGAAAACTTTACGAGCAGAAGTCTTTTTATAAATTGCTACTACTTGAATAAAATTTCAGACAAATTCATAATTGCGTCAATTTATCACTGAAATATACCTAAATACATGTATTCATTCATAAACATAAATTTTCCACACGTTTTATTTAAATGCCGCATACATATTGCTGTGACTCTTACAAATTTACATATAAATGAAATAAATTTATTTTCCTTAATTAAAGCGTAACTGAGAGTCAAGCACGCATCCTAGTGCTAGGCCTTATGCTAGACTAAGATACGGTGAATTTTCTGCTGAAAGGTAGGTTAAGCAAAACATTTTACATGCAACTAGCTCAGTTTGAAAATAAATAGTTCTCTCAGGGGCAGAAAATATGTGTTGATTCTCCTGCTCTTTAATTATCTCCAGGTCAGGTAAAGAAATAAAATACAAAATAAATCTTAATATCTAATTTATTAAAATAAAATAATTTTAAACAAATTCAAAAATTTTAATCTACAAATATTTACACACAGAAAATCAATATTCAGCCATAATTCAAATTTATACATCATCATCAATAAAATATTACAAGTAATAAAGAATAAATGACATTATGATGTCGTGAAAAGCTTATGTCTAAAAGAAAATGTGAACGTGATTATTATGATTAATATTTGTCATAGATACATGTAAACAATCAAAAATAAAATAAATTACCCGTGATGAATTGTACTGGAATATAAATAAAAAAAAATTTTGCGGTCTACTATTTGCTAACAAAATATAGACATTAAGGAAGTGGCTTTGCCCTAATTAGTCCTGTCCGGCGCCTTTTCTCGCTCCCAACACAGTACCATCAGATAACAAATTCACACAGATGAGTATCCCAAAGTTCCACCCTACGAGTATGTCTTTTTCAACTCGTTGGACGCAACCCGAACATACATCATAATGTGCACACTCCTTAAGGAATATATAAATTTTAAATTAAATAAATAAAAAGAAATAAAATAATGTCTCTGCGTATCCAATAATTAACTCAGCCCTGATTAGTTCTGTCCGGTGCCTTTTCTCGCTCCCAACACAGTACCACCAAGACCAATTCGTGTCTTTCAAATTCACCAGGACTCCATGCTATGAATTAAATAATGACATAATTCATTTCACACATCCCTGATGTATTATTCAACACGTTAATATTGAACACCCAAATACAACAAAAATATACTTAATACACATATCAAAAGAAATAATATATACATAAAGAAAATAAACTTTACCTTTTTCGCGAAATTCCAATACAAAACACCACTACAAATAAAGAATTTGGTACGCCACTATACACACATTTATAACAAATATTGTTTAATCACCTCAATTCTTCGTACATCGTATTAAACTCATCCATCATAAATTTTCAATGAAAATTTGATTCACTTATCTATATAACCTATATACACATAAAACAAAATTATTAATTTCAAATACCTTTTGTAGGATAAATAAACTTAAAAGAAAAATAAATTATACGGAAATGAAATGATTATGCTATCCAAAATTATCATTACAATTACTAGAAGGTTCTGTCATAATGTATGGCATAGTACCCCTACATGCAAAACAAAACACTCTAGGAAAAAGAAAATAAAATGAAATTAAATAAATTCAAAAACCGAGTTCATAAATAAAAGTATCACATACATAAGTAATTATTAAAATATATCTAGACATTTCTATGCGATACACGCTGCATGTTAAAAATAAAATATTATATGCGTTGAATCTTGTTAAAATTTTATAAGTATCAAAAGTCTCAAAAATTATTCTAAGTCCGGATTTAAGAGCAATCCTTTTAAAAGAAGGAGGAAGTGGTTTATCACCTACTTTTTAGACTAGTTAATATTGCGGTTTTCACCAAGCAATCCCGGAAATTTTATCCGTCCGCGCTTTTATCCCCAAATCTCTTTATAAAAACATCCGGCAACTCTCGGCAAACACGAATCCACCTCCAAAATTGTATATCGACGGTGCTGCCCTTATCGGTCACTTGGAGAAACAGTGTATTAATAATCCTTGAAAAAGGTAAACAAACATGCGAATATAAATTCGTCTATACGTTTATGACTCAGCCGTGCACCTGATAAACAATACTTTTTGCGTCGGTCTACACAGTCGATCTTTGCCAATGTCAGAAATCTTTGTGCCGGAAACACCTGCTCGCTCCTTTTCACGTAACATTTGATACGTCTTAATATTATAACCTTATAAAAATTTACTAAGATCCTTTTATTGTTTTACTTAAATAAAAATAAAAGTTTCGTAAATTATTGATATAGTGAATATTTATATACACATTATAATAAAGATGAATAAAGTAAAAATTAATTTAAATAAAATCTTAAAGTGATCTTGATTATACTTATTTATTTACATATTATTATTTATTCAAGATCACTGCAATATGTATACTGAATATAAAATACCTTCGCGTACATAAAATGTACACCGTTTTCCGAATTGAAATTAAATTGTAAGGGTATTTATGAATTGATTTTGGGTGATCGGCCGCCGATTACGCATTTTGCGGAACCGGCCCGCGGCCGCGATCTGGGCCCGAGCACTATTTAAAATGATTTTATTCACCGGACAATTACTAACTAACAACATCGGGTTTAATAGCTGTCATTGCGGCAGTTTATAATTTCACTTGGATCATATATTTTCGAACCCGGAGCACGCCTCTCTCTCGCTATCGTTCACGCGCCCGGATAATTGTTCAAATATAAATACAGCCCGGACGGAATCAATTTAAAACAATTATTACTAAAAGCGCTTTTTGGAATTGCTTTGTTACACATTTTAGATTGCATTATATATAGTCAATAAATGTAATAATTAGCTTTCACACGTAATGTATTTGCGTTAATACAAATAACGATGACGTCTTGAATGCAACCTACAAAAGGTACAGCCGTGAACAAATTCTCTTTAACTTTCTGATTTAATTGTTTTGCGGGTTAGGTCAGCGACAAATCTTTCTTTATTATAAATTATGTTTCAGGGGGTATTCTCTTTAATTAAAGTCCATAGACACAACTTTAAGTTACAGTTGGAGAAAAACTCTATAGATGGCATGTGCATCTCATGTTTCGGCAGTCGGAAGTACGTAGTTGCTATTTTAGTTTAGAGGCGTTAGCTTAGTTAACCTCAATTGTGTGAGAGCTTGTTGTTGTTATTTTGTTGTTGTTTTATTTTGTTTGCGAATTTTTTGGTTTTTGAAGGTGTGCTTCACTAAATGAGATGTCTCACTAAATGAGATGTCTGATGTATATTTTATTACCATAACTATATACATTGTTTAGGTATATGAAAAGGTTTACTTGAAATTATTTTTACAAAATAAAATGCAATCAATATTTTATAAATAATTTTTAGTTTATCTAGGAATAGTGCTACATATTGTAAGTTACATAATGAAAAAGAATCTATTTCTAAATACTGTTCAAAGATTGTGTATTATACTAATAAATATAATGTATGCAACAAAAAGTATCTTTTATTATCAATTAGCTCACATAAATAGTTTAATGTGAAAAATGGAGAGATATACTGCACCAAAGCTATTTAAAATACGTATAGTTCGAGAAAAACTCTCTAGGTGGTGCTTGATAAATGCGTCCATTTGATTATTAACAAGTTCATAGATTGTGTATTATACTAATAAATATAATATATGCAACAAAAAGTATCTTTTATTATCAATTAGCTCACATAAATAGTTTAAGGATCCTATATAGTTGATCGGAAATGTAATATTGGTTGCTTAGCACATAATTTAATATGCCAAGAATGTCCGAGTACTTATTACACATAGGGAATATATAATAAATATCTAAGCGAATAAAAATTCATTTATCACCAAATATTTACACATTTGTAACCGCGGGAAAGATTTTTATTAGAATAACAATTCATTGTAATGTGGGTTGCCTAATTTTAATTTATTTTATATTCATTTAAAACAAAGTAAAGAATAGTTGAACGAAAAATAAGTGCAGAGCGGGCTAGCTTTTTATTCAATTTATAACGTGAATCCAAGCAAACAAATCTCCTCCGAAGGATTTCTAAGAAAACTGGTTTTTAATATTTTGACATATTAATTAATTTTCTTTAATCCGATAATTTTTTTCTAAATTTGATTATTCAGCGGGGTAGATTACTAAATTCTTCATAAGTTGACGTTGAAAGGTTGTCTCCAAATTTAAAATCAACAAAAATATTTTGCATCTAAAATCTGCTATTTTTTCATTGTTGACAGATCCACTATATAGGACTCTTAATGTGAAAAATGAAGAATAAATATGCTGCACCAAAGCTATTCAAAATACGTATAGTTCGAGAAAAACTCCCTAGGTGGTGCTTGATAAATGCGTCCATTTGATTATTAACAAATTTCCTATTTGTTGACTTTCTTATCAATGACACGTTTGACCGGTAAATAAGTTCAGCATAAAGAAAAACGAGTTTAGATATAGAGCTTTTAAGAAATTGAAAAAACCACAAACACTTTAACGAAAGAAATACTATTATCTTAATTTCCATGTGTAAGTATAATAAAGTATGGTGATGATTAGGGATCGGAAGTCAGCTTTACATTTCAGGATTGGACTTAAATAACTAATGAAACTCGAAACAACAAGATGTAATGAAACAAAATGCAAAAGGAAAATCCCTTACCACAAAAATTAAAAAGATTTTAAAAAATCTGTATACATATTTCGGCAACTAAGTCGTCATCTTCAGTAGAAACCCGTAGAAAAACAGAAAAGAGTGTTAAACTTTGTAATTTTGACTAAAGTGTAACCTTAGAATATATGCTCTTCACCAAATCACCATTGGGATAACACTGATTTCTTAACAAACAACATCCCCTCAATATACTACCTAAATCCAGCGGGACAATAACGGAACCGTTAAACAATAATTCGTACGAAATAGACTCATGTCTTAGACCATTTATACATATAGACACGCCGTTTTCCGTCCCGCCTTGAATACGAACTGAAGCAAACATAACGCAGGCATGTGACGTCACGCGTGGGCTTGTTTCTGCTGTTGTTGTATGTCTAACGTCCGTTTTAACGTTATAGATACAGTGCTAATATTGATTAAATCGTTCTAATTTTAATTATGGTACAATCCTGTAGTGCATATAACTGCAACGAACGACACAAACTTGGCACAGATATATAATTTCATCTGTAAGTATAATTATGCTACTATTATATAAAGAAAAAAACTTGTAGCGTCTAGTGTTATGAGTGTGATAATTATTATCAATTATTGTTAATTAACTGTTAATAAAGATGATGAAAAATGTGTTAATTATTATGATAATTATTACTTGATAATTAACGTATTAATTTACAACACTAGTAGCGGCAAATAAAATCGAAGAAGAGTATATTAAAACCCTTAAATGCTCTTCGGGAGAGTATTTGTATTTATGTCAGAGGAAGACTGGCTTTATTGAACTTATAGTAAGTTTAAAATCCTATATGGGAATATGGAAACAATACGTCGAAAATGGTGGTCTCAAATATCTTTCGGCATATAAATTATGTCAAGATCACCTTGAGGTGTTCTTCAGTGCTATTAGGAGTCATTGTGGATTTAACAATAATTCCACTCCTAAACAATTTCTGGCTGCATATAAGAAGTTGTTAGTGCATACAGAAGTTACAAGTTCTTAACAAGGAAATTGTATTGAACAGACACCAACAACTCTTCTTACAATTACTACTACTTCCTCAAAAAAGAAACCGGAGGTTGTGCCAGAAATTTATGATTATTAGGACTATACTGTGACCATGACTATGCTGCAACTGGTTTAAATTATTCTAAAACTCTATCACTTTATGTGGAAGATATTGTACAATATGCCACTGGATTTGTGGTAAAAAACGTAAAAAAACATTTAGATTGCGACATATGTTTAAAAGCAATCCAGTGTGACAAATGTAATTCCACATTTGTAATTTAAAAAAACTATAGTAATTTAAAGCAGTGTTTAATTCAACCATCGAAAGACGTTATCCATACGTGTAAAATTGCTGAAAGTGAAATTCGAATTTTAGATAATGCCAACAAATTAAAAGAAAAAAATTTAATGGCTAAATTATGTATAAAAGTTCTGAGCAATTATATAATAATTTTCAACAATTACAAAGAACATATGTATGACCACGATGTCGACAATAATTATATTGTAAAATTAATTAAAATTATCAGCTTTAATTATTGTAAAATTAGACTATATCATCAAGGTAAATGCATGAACAGATATACTAATAAATTAAGAAATAAATTAAATAAAACAATTTTATTTTCTGGACGCTAATTGAAAATACAAAATCGTTTTTATAAGTATTAAATAAATCAATTTCTTTTTCTTAATAATAAATGTACACCACAAATTGCTTTGAGTTTTATTTTTGAATAACCAAAACTAAATGGAATTGACTGGTCTTTACAAAAATTTATAGTTATTTGAGGTAAGTACGATAGGGTACGATAAACGAAATTTCTGGGTTGTATATTCAGATTTTGTTTTACAAATATTCTTAAAATATCAAGATTATAATGTTTTTAAACAAATATTCTTCAAATAAGAAGATTGGAGTTTTTAATAAACTAAAATAAAGGATTTTCTTTACTTTTGTAGTACAAATTCTAGGTATGTAGTTGCATCGTGCCCACACGTGACGTCACCCGCGTAGAATTGTGTTTGCTTCACTGCTTGATAGTTAAGGCGTGTCTATATGTTTAACGGTGCGGTCTTCGATGCCTAACCCTAACGGGGGTCCATAGATGGAGCTGTAATTGCATATAGATTCTTTGCAGTTTTTATTATAACCCTTGATCAATAGAGAAACAAACAGAGAAATATTTATAATAAAGATAGTATTACAATAAATATTAATACAGAAAGTGTTCCTAAATTCGAATTAAAACACCCATCTAATGGATTTTTTCGGTACCATTTTATGCGAAACCAAAAATCAAAATTCATTTTTTTTCGGATTTGACATCAGCATAGTGCCTTTTATAAATTGAGTTAATTTCGTCCTGTTTCTTCCAAATTTACTAATTTTATGATTTTTTTTGAAAAAACTAAGGGCACTAGCATTTTCAAAATAACTCAACCTGATGATTGTGTTTTAACATTTACTGTGTGAAAATTTCATTGTTCTTGATTTACAACTTTTCGTTAAAATGGTACCGATATTCCTTATGGACATATAACACGGACGAACCCCAGCCTTAAATGGTCTAAGACTCAGGTCTATTCATTAACTTACATCTGTTTCGAAAGTGTCTCATTCCCTAAAATTATTTACAGTTTTAACTAATCTAAGACTATTTGTACGCATACCCTTGGCCTGTGTCGAAAAGACGTCGAGAGCAACGCCTGATTTTTCCGGTCTGTTGTATCTGAATTCTGTAATGTGTCCTTTGTGACGAGTCGAAATTGAACGCCTAGTTTGGCCAACATATTTTTTAATACAATCTTTACACGTTACTTCATAAATCCCATACTTTGATCTACCTCGATTTAATCTTTAGCGTTCCCTAAGAGTGATTTTAATGAACTGCCCAATTTAAACGCGATTTGAAGATCCTGCTCATTAAAAATTCTGTTCAAATTTCTGGTGGCTGAATGATACTGCAAAGAAATAAACTTATTACCACGAGTTTTTTTGAGGTAGCAAACATGTAGGATCCTGATTTTGTTTCTTAAGTTTATGTCTCCTAATAATCTTAGTTAAATACTATTTAGATCAAATGCAAAAGAACTTAATTAGAGTTGGTAATGGATTATGAATATCGAGGAAGCACGGATGAGCAAATAGAATAGGAATTAACAAATAGAGCAAAAAAAGGCAAAGAAATTATATTAAGCATTAGAGAAGAGCCTCAATGCCGGTACGATATGGTACTCTCCCCTTCAACTAGGTACTTTGCCCTCGCCCCGCCACTTTCCGTACGATGAGTGCCACTTGCCGTATTAAATATTAAGGATCATCTTAATTAAATACTATTTCTGAATCGAAACCTTTGTACTTTGCGATCTTTTTAATTAAACTAAGTTGTTTTTCATATTTATCTTTTGTAAGCGGAAAACTTAACAACCGATGAATAAGAAAATTAAAGGAAGCGATCTTTTGCTGAAAACTATGATTTAAATCCGCCATTATAAACTTGTTGACGTTGATGTCTTTTCGGAAGATACCTATTTCTATGTTATCATTATCCTTTATAACCAAAACATCTAAAAATGGTAGTTGAGCATTGTTTTCCTTTTCTATTGTGAAATTAATTGTAGTGAATTTCAAGTTTAATTCACATAAGAAGTCATCCAAATCACACAAGTTAATATTAAAAATCGCGAAAATATCCTCAACTTTAGGGAAATACTTAGAGTTTCTTTTAAATTCGTTTCAAACTCATGAACAAATTCGCTGTTAATGGAGACAAGTTGTTGCCCATTACTGTATCCTGTCGCTGTTCGTAGAAGTTGCCTTCTAACTGAAAGTAGTTCTGGGACATGTAAAGAGTTGTCAACTT
The DNA here is from genome assembly GCA_963170755.1 of Amphimallon solstitiale. Lineage (NCBI taxonomy): Eukaryota > Metazoa > Arthropoda > Insecta > Coleoptera > Scarabaeidae > Amphimallon > Amphimallon solstitiale. The sequence goes on along the minus strand of OY720675.1, from coordinate 241,187,941 downwards.
CAAATATTCATATATTTTTACGCCTTCCATTTTATTCTTAATTAACCAATCGTTTAAATATTTCAATGTTTCTGGAATAAGTAGGTACTGAGGGAGACAATGAAGTTACGTCAAAATAAAAATAAAATTTTACTCTGTTCCAGCTTGTGAAGAAGATGTAATGAGTCTCTCAAATTGAGCGTCTTATTTCAAAAATAAATAAAATATAGATGGCGGACTGAATTCGTCTGGGTATTTCGACATTTACGAAGTGTGAAGTATGACATTTATAAAAACGCCTTCGTGCACGATACAACAACGTTCAAATTTCAAATTGTTGAATTAAATGGTTTTAGAAGAGTACGTGTTTTTTTTTGGTTTACATGATCGTCCATCTGAAAGTACTATTGCTAGAATTATTTGAAAATTTCAAGAGACCAGTTCGGCGGAATATCAAAAAAGAAAAAGATACAATCGAAATGCTCATTCACAAGAGCCATATTGATTTGGTTCGTGAAAGTATTGCCGAAGCACCTGAAATGACTGTTAGTCGACGTTCACAACAAGTTGGACTCATTGAATCAATAACATGGCGTATTTTCCGAAAGGATTTAGCTTTAAAGGCATATAAATTATATAAATTAAAGTTTAAATAACACAGAAACTAACGTCATTGGACCATGCAAAACGTCGTGCATTCGTCAATTGGATTAAGGAACTACCAGATGATTTTTCACAAAAATTATCTTTTCTGTTGAAGCGCATATTGAAATTGGTGGTTTTGTTAACAAACAAAATTATCGAATATGTGGTGAGGAAAGTCCACGAGTGATTCATGAAAGACCTTCACATCCTCAACGAGTCACTGTTTGGTGGTGCATTATAGTCAGGTGGTAACCATATTTCTTTCAAAATGCTTCTGGTGTTGCTGTAATAGTGAATGGTGTTCAATATCGTGAGATGTTAACTGAATTTTTGTAGGCTGAACTGAATGATATTGATCTAGGGGATAGTTGGTTTCAACAGGACAGTGCAACACCTCATTGATTAATGAAACAATTGCTTTATTAAGACAAACATTTCCTGAAAGAATTATTTCAAGAAATTGTGATGTTAATTGGCCACAAGATCTTGTGATCTACCATCCTATTTGTTCGACTATTTTCTTTGGGGTTATGTAGAAAGCCATGTCTAAAAGAACAAACCACAATCGATTCCTGAACTAAAGGAAGAAATTATTCGTGTCATTGTTGAAATAGAGCCTATATTATGTAAATATGTAAAATTTTAACAAAAGAGTTAACAGCTGTGAAACAGTAAGACGTGGTCACTTGTCAGGTATTATTTTTCGTATATAAATATCACAGCTGATACTTCAATGACCAATAAAAGTTTTTGAAAATAAATGCAAATTTTGGGTTTTATTTATTTAAAAAAATGAGGTGTGGCCACCACACGACTTTCTTATACGTTTGCGCGCCTCAAATTATACAAATTTAAGAATTTTTTTATACAAAAGTTATTTAAAATCCTATTTTAAGTACTTCTATTCTCTTAATAAATCTATATAGAATGCGTACTTTGCAAGATATTATAAAAAAAAGTGCTACCCGCTAAGAGTAAAAGTGCTACTTTCGGTTCGACTTTTGAAATTTCATTTATACAAAAAACATTGCAAATCTAACTCTAAATACTTTTGTACTCTTGATAAATATACAGGTGTCCCAGAAATAAAAAGACGGAGTAGCAGGTATGTAAAATCCGAACAGAAACAGGCCCAAATATACCGCAATAACGAAGAAATTAAAAATGTAATTTTCTATGTTGTTTTTTAGATAAAAAATTACATTACGGACCTGGCACAGAATTATGTTTATAAATACACATAAGAATGCTCATTTGTAAATAGAAACGAACACGCATTCATAGAAAATACGCTTTTATTTGTATAAAACGGGAAAAAACGTTAAATCGTACTCATTCATATAAAACATATTGTTTGCCCGATGCGTCTAGATAACGCAGCTATGTAGTCGGTTGTTGACCCAGATGGGCGACCTACTTTATTGCAGACAATAAAAGATTGTTTTTATTTTTAAAATAGAAAGGTTGTTGCTCTTTAATGTGTTTGTAGTCGGAAACAGCTGATTATTATTATTGTAGAATATTTAATAAATCGTAGTTTTTCTAGCCTTTATTACAGTAAATATCAAGAATGTAATTATTTTTTTCTCGCAGGTGTAAAATTAAAGTACTTAATTAATGGTTTGATATTTATTATGAAGTATCTATTCCTCCTCCTTTTTTTTAACACAAGTAATAAGTCGTCCAGGGTCGGCGTAAGGCCAATTGAATTCTTTATTATTTTTTTTCTGCCGTCTGCGCACAAATAAAGACTAGTTTCCGATTTCTGCTACTCAGGCTTTATATTTCTGGGACACTCTGTATACAAAATGCATAATTTACGACATATCTGCAAAAAGTCGCGATTCGGTAAGAGTGAAAGTGTTACTTTCGGTCCGAATTTTGAAACTTTTTATACAAAAGATAATTGAAATTATGTTTTAAATACTTTTATACTCGTAATGTACCCTCCTAGAAAGCATGACTTGCGAGATATTCGCAAAAAATTGATTTTCGATAAGAGTAAAACTTCCGGTAGAAATTTCGAAAAACTTTTTTAACACAGTTTTTCTCAAATTTAATTTTGAGTACATTTGAATTCTTTATAAATTTGTTTGAACTTAGTAATTGACGAAATATTTGCAAAATTCGATTTTTTCGCTTCCGGTCTACCGATTTTACTGAAAAACTAATCAGATCTCAAGAGGGAGATTATACACATAAATACAAAATTTGGAATTGATATCTACAGCGGTTTGACCGTTATCGTGGTCACACACACACAGAGAGAGAGAGACAGGAATTTTTTAAAAACCACTTGTTTGGTATCAGGGGACCTCAAAACGTGGACATCTGCAAAAATCTGGAGGTCGAAAATTTTCGTCATCACAATACTTCCTTATACTACGTATAAGAAAGTAAAAGACGTTCAAATTGAAAGACCCTTTACATTAAGTATGTAATGTTCTAATGTACAGATTATATGAATTTTTCGAACTTTCTCTGCATTTATCGCAGCGAATGAATCCTTTGGATGAAGTAATTATAATTAAGTCATTTTCATTTGTTAAAAATATGTAATAGTTTAAATGAATAGATTCCTACTTTAGGATAACGCCCCTTGTTATGTCAATTAATTAATTTTCAACGATCTCGTCTTTTGACATATGTATACATAATATACAAAAGCTTGCGTGCGATTTTCCTTCAATTTTTTCCGCAAAAAGCGGATTTCACAAAAATTAATGTTATTAATCACATGAAAATGCCATGCACGTGAATGGAACCTGGCAAAATTGTTTGTCGTAACATTTCGACGAATTTTTATATTTTGCTGGAAATAATACAGTTTGAGTGCTTGTTAAACCTTGTTATGAATTTAATTGTTAGTTTTTTTGCACACGTGATTCTAATTGCATTCAACGTGGAAACGAACGCGTAAAAAATCTGTCATAAATAGCAATGCCTCATATAAATATTACAGCGCAATTTAAAAAAAATCTATACGGATTGTAATCGATTGTAAGCTGTTAGAAATTGTTGAGTACGTGAGTGCAAGCTTTCAAAATTGCATAGCTTTTCATATATTTAATATGGTAGCTACTGTATATAAAGAGAATTTTACTATTTAATCTGAAATATCTCAATCCATTGCTATTTATAATATGTAGTTACGAATGGAGGTAATGCACGAACTGAAGAACGAGGAAGAATAGAAGCATTAATATATGCAGATGACATGGTGTTGGTTGCGGCGTCGGAAGAAAAAATGCAAAGGCATATTTAACGTGTGAGAAGAACGTGTAGAACAATTAAAAATATAAATATACTAGAAAAGGTCAAGGCAATGGTAATAAATGTAAAAGAAAGGAATAGAACAAAGATCAAATGCAAAGGAACTTAATTATAGTTGGTAATGGATTATGAATATCTACAAAGCACGGATGTGGAAATAGACATGAAATTAACAAATAGAGCAAAAAAGTCAAAGAAATTATGTTAAGCATTACACAAGAGCCTCAATGCCGGCACGATAGGGTACTCTCCCCTCCAACTAGGCACTTTGCCCTCGCCACGCCACTTTCCGTACGTTGAGTGCCACATTTTTGCCGCGTAGTTGTTATTAAGGATAATTATGATACTAATTGAATTATTACTAATAACTAGCATTTTATACGCTATATATACTGAATTTGAAAGCTCTGGAGCTTAATTGGAAGTATTATAGATTAATGGTGGTCTATGTGTCAGTCAGTGAGTGCCTGATACATAACTAATGTATCCAGATAAATGAAATTTGGAATACGGTCTTTTTATTGATAATCTTTACTCTTATGAAAATAATCAACCATGTTACTCGAATATCCACGAAGATAAAAGGAGGTCGAACATGGTTCGTCTAAATATTGCGAGTTTGTTACGAGAACTTAGCCGGGCGCACTCCGTGCTCATATACAGTCGCAGAGGGGAAAAAAGAAAGTGGAAGACGCTGGAGGAGATGGAAATAATGAATCAATGCGACGTTCGAAAGGGTAAATGAAAACCCTTCCAATATTGAATTATTAATTATTATATACTACGTCTATTTATTCTATTATATAAGTTGGTATTTGAGATATTTCAGTGTAAGATAATAATAATAATAATAATAATATTTATTGTCATAGACCCGTATAAGGCGTTGACAATACATCAAATCCTAAAACTAATCACGTATTATAACAAGAAACAACGCACAAATAATGCAAATAAAAACAACATAAAACACATTAAAAGTTAATTGTAATGAAATCCCCTTCGTGCCGTTACATCCCAGCCAAATATTCCTCAAAGCTATAAAAACTGTTGTCAACTAGGTTATCTTTTAATTCACTCTTAAATTTTGCACTGTCTCGTGAGTGTTTTAGGTAACCCGGGAGGGCATTGAAAGCTTTAATCGCTGCATAGTACGGTCCCTTTTCATATATAGTATTTGTATGATGTGGTATAGACAGATTATTAGCTCCTCTCGTTTTGATATTTGATTTAGAAATTCCAGCGTTTGTGGAAAAACATTGAGTATTTTTATTATGAAATTTCAATAAATTGTATATATATATAGGCCCGGAACAGTTAAGATTTTCGCTTCTTTGAAATAACTACGACACGACGTCCGACGCAACAAAAAAAACATAGAACGGATAATCGTCTTTTGTAAAATAAAAACGTTATGAGAAAGCGAGCTCCGACCCCATGCCAATATTCCATATCCCATGCGAGATTGAACGTAAGCAAAATAAAAGGTCCTTGATGTAAATAGGTTTACATTATGTCTTAAATGGTATATTGCATAAAACGCGCTGCTTAGTTTACTGCACAAATTATTTATTTGATCGCACCAGTTCAGAGAGTTATCAAAAATTCCACCCAAAAATTTTGAATTCGATGACTGAGGCAGTGATTTGTGATTATATTTCACGTATAGTGACTTTTTGCATTGACCATAGACAAGAAATCTAATTTTGGTTACATTTAAGTGCAGATTATTTTCATTGCACCATGTCATCATGTCATGAACAATTTCCGTACTTCCCACGGATAATCCCTCATATGTCTAGCAAGATAAAATAACAGACGTATCATCTGCATATTGATATAATTTATAGTTTTCCAGTGACTTATTTAGATCGTTTACAAAGACCATAAACAAGAAAGGACCAAGAATGGAACCCTGTGGAATGCCCTGTTTAATTTCTTTAGGATCACTACTGACCGTTGTTCGTACATTATTATTAAAGTACTGAGATGGACTACTTGTTTTCTACCTGTCAAATAAGAGCTGATGACATTCAGTTCGTTTCCACGTACACCATATTGCTCCAGTTTTTGCAACAAAATGGAATGGTCAATTAAGTCAAAAGCCTTACTCAAATCAAAGTTAATATTGCAGACGTATCTCTTGATTTAACTGCTCCATAATCCCAACCAAACAATCATAAACCGCATCCTTGATTATCGGAGATCAAATTATGTCTATTGAAAAAAGTCATCAGTCTGTTAACGAGTATCTTTTCAAGAAATTGAAGGCAGTAAAGATATCGGACGATAGTTGGAGATGTCCTTACGGCAGCCCTTCTTATACACTGGACATACCTATAGCGAAAAATTTTGCGAAAACAGACCAATTGATGAAGTGTGAAATGAATTATTACTATAAAAGTTCGAGAGAAATATAAATATGCTTGTAATTCTTTTATGGATCATTACAAGAACAGATATACAATTTATCCTTCACAGAAAATGTACTCATTCCATAGTTACTAGAATTTTGTTCGGAAATGAAATTAGTTATCTCTTGCAATTAAATGCGATGCAGGTATATTTATATATTAGATTTTATATTTGTTGAAAGGGCAAGTTGTAAATTATTCGACAAAAAAAATCTACTGTTCTGCTCTTTTTATGAAATTTTTCATATGTGTAACAATTTACTCTACATACTGTAACAACACACTCGTCATTAGGAAATATTTGTGTAGGTCATAGTATGGGTAACTAATAGTAGTTGCTGATATAGCAACTTAGTGACATGAAAGGCAAGGTCTTGTTTATTTACACCATCAAATAACCATAGCATATTATCATCCCATTTTGCAAGCTTGCTAACTAGGTTAAGTATTAGGAAGGTATCCTAATTAAGGAATATAAGGTCGCTAGATATGTCAGTATAAGTATAAGTAAAAGTCTTAACACAGTAACAATGTTAGTTTTAAAATAGTGTTAAACCAGTATCCAAATGTATTTGTATTTTGTGCAATAGCATCTGTATACTACTACAATGCTATCCTTTAATGTAAATCCACTTCGACTAAATACATCAGGTAAGTGTTTAATTTCTTCACCACCTAGCCTTAGACATCATCAAGGCTAATGACATACTCAGTCCATTACATGACGATCCTGTTAGGATCGCAAATCCAACATATTTTTTTTTCGATTATTGCTAGAGGTAAATATAATTTAATATTTTGAGTTGAATATATACTGTGTATGCCTATATATTTAGTTTTTTTTTAGTTAATAAATTGCAAAGAAGAAAATTAATTGTCAAACAAGAAGAATGAGTGTGCTTAAAACCACACGGCGGAAGTGTAAACTTCATCAAGGCGAGGTTAATAATACCGTAGATAATACGAAATACACGCATATAATATTCAGTAACGTATTAAATAAAACATATTCGCACATTTATTACATTTACGCGAGCGTCCGTTTCGTTTGGTCGGTTTGGACGTATGTGTATGTATAAATAGACGATATAAATACTTTCTTACGGTCCCTCGCTTGGTCTGATGATAACGTATCGGCTTCATAACCGTGCGGTCTCGGGATCGAATCTGTTCTGGGTCATGAATTTATTTATTCATTTAAATTTCAATTTAATTAAAATTAAATACCTCTATATGATATATTTATTTATCTTGTTCCCTTAGCCGACTTTACCCGAAGAGCGTTACATATCCGAGCGTTGCAGGTCAGTCTTGTTCACTGCCTACAATCAGCGCAACGCGCCTAAAGAAGTTTACACTTCAATAAAAAAAAATATTATTGATTAATGTCATTGGTATCATACCTAACCTAAGATAGATTACCTAATTAATTTTAGCATTTCATGTACGTAACTATTACTCACCTTGTAAAATTAAGTTATTATATTCTTACACATGGCAAACATGAGGTATTTATTCTTATATTTATAAATTTATAGTACATTTATTGCGTTTTTTGGTTTAAATACAAACAATTCCGAACTGCCAATGTGGTTCATATAGATGGCGCTTGAATCTTGCTTAAGGTGTCGCTTAAAATGTCGTCAAATAGATGGCGCCACAATTTTTTTGGAAGAATTATTAATTATTACTCCTATTTCCCCAACTTTTAGTGAAGAATAGTGGAGGGAAGTAGTATTTTATAGACTAAATATTATTACTAACAAGTTAGATTTTTTTTAAATGTCCCAAAGTGCCAGTGTTTTTTTCAAGTTTTACAGTCGCCTCAACCGGAAAAACGTATTTCCCAGTCGAGCTACACATGCGCCAAATGTCACTTTACAGGCGGTGAGTACAAAAAAACTTTAACGTACTCGAGATTGTCTTGCCTCGGCCGCAAGCATTATTAAGGAGATTTTAGGACGCATGTATATATATAAATAGATGATATAAATACTTGCTTACTGTCCCTAATTGGTCTAATGGTAACGTATCGGCTTCATAATCGTGCGGTCTCGGGATCGAACCTGTTCTGGTACATGAATTTATTTATACATTTAAATTTCAATTTAATTGAAATTAAATAATAATAAAATTGTTCCCTTAGTCGACTCGAGCCGACATTACCCGAACGAGCGTTACATATCCGAGCGTGACGGGTTAGTCTTGTTCACTGCCTACAATCAGCGCAACGCGCCCAAAGAAGTTTACACTTCAAAAATGTAACAACCGGCTGCATCTTTCTCTACCAACAGCAAACTAGATTAGAAAAATTTAGGCGTATGGGTATAATGTTATACTATTGTCGCAATGCTTTTTCTTACCAAAACAAAAGGATTTTGTCGTCCTTATTTTCTGTTGCAAGAATTATATTTTATTATTATCATTTTCTATATAACTAGTACGTTCGATTTTATTTCTATTTTAATTACTAACGGAAGCTATAAAATGGCAATTATGAACATCTTAAACAGCAAATTTAAAGTCGACATGTCCGACGGATATTACAATATTCAGAAATCCCATAATAATAAAGAATATATTCCGGGAAAAATAAACGATATCATGTTATATGCCGTACGTATTACAGATGCTGATAATTACGTAGGCCTATAAAAATTGTGATACACATATTATGCTATATATATATAATATGTGGTAGTAAAAGGAGAAAAAACAAGGGTATATTGAACCGTTGAACTTTATATTACGGCTTTGATTGAGTGGCGAACATATACGGCCGTATCCCGCAGCATTAGAATAATTTCGTTGACCTTTGCGTTCTGAAGAAACTGAAATTTATTGCCGCTAGTTGTTGGTTAGGTATTTCCTTGTACTTTTGCAATGCATCAAGTAAGTGAATTAGAGAGTTTTAAGAGCGCTGCATAAAGATTTAGATGATAGCATTACATGAATTATTATCGTTGATTTATAATACCCGTGAGTAATGTTAATAATAATAGTTAGCGCTGATGTGGACAAAGAAATAACGTGATATTAATATGGTCTTATTGTTATATTACATGTAGTTTACTTTAAAGAAAATACTCCGGCTTTTTCCAGAAAAAAGAGGCACTATACGTCATCATGTTCTAAATTACGGTAAATAAAAATCTGGTTATAATACAGATCATATAATTTGATATGCATATACAGGCTGTCCCAGAAATAAAAAGACGGAGTAGCAGAAATCGCAAGCTAGATTGTGTAAAAACGTACCCTCAAAATTTCAAGTCTTTATTCGAGCGCAGACGGTAGAAAAAAAATAATAAAGAATTCAATTGGCCTTACGCCGACCCTGGAGTAAATATCCACCTGCTTCACTTTCACAATCGGTCCTTTTCAGGACCACCATATTACTTGTGTTAAAAAAAAGGAGGAATAGATACTTCATAATAAATATCAAACCATTAATTACTTTAATTTTACACCTGCTAGAAAAAATAATTACATTCTTGATATTTACTGTAATAAAGGCTAGATAAACTACGATTTATTGAATATTCTAAAATAATAATAATCAGCTGTTTCCGACTACAAACACATTAAAGAGCAACAACCTTCCTATTTTAAAAATAAGAACAATCTTTTATTGTCTGCAATAAAGTGGGTCGCCCATCTGGGTCAACAACCGACATAGCTGCGTTATCTAGACGCATCGGGCAAAAAAAATATGTTTTATATGAATGAGTACGATTGAACGTTTTTCCCATTTTAACAAATAAAAGCCTATTTTTTTATGAATGCGTGTTCGTTTCTATTTACAAATGAGCATTCTTACGTGTATTTATAAACATACATTCTGTGCCAGGTCCGTAATGTAATTTTTTTATCTAAAAAACAACATAGAAAATTAAATTTTTAATTTCTTCGTTATTGCGGTATATTTGGTCCTGTTTCTATTCGGACTTTACATACCTGCTACTCCGTCTGTTTATTTCTGGGACAGCCTGTATATCATAAATCTCACCCACACATAAAGTATTAAAAGATAGGAAACCTTAAAGGTAACCTTAAACAAGCTGCTATTCTACCAACTTTATCATTGTCATTCAATCACACTTGTTGCGCTCTTTAAACTAATTACAGGGCATGCAAGAATGGCGTAGCTAAAACTCAAAATAATCTATTTTTCACAAGCCATCTATTCTAGTTAACACTTGGGACAAATTCAACACTCAATCTTTTAGTTACTAAATGTTAATTTTACGTAACTACTAAATGAATATGATACCTCCCACAGTCAAAACAATCAGCGTTTTAACTGAAACTTTCCTCTGCTCGTAGTCTTAAATAAATACAGGTAGTTTTGTTGCCGCTTAATTCTAGCGGAGTCAGTCGCTAATCAGACAAAATCTGTCTCGATGATGGGCTGTTTCGAAAAAAAAAGACGATCCCATAACTCCCTTATTTATTGGAGGATTTTAGTGATCTGTACATCAAATTAAATGATTGCGAATAGGCTATTAAGTGGCCGAATAAAATCGCGTATAGCCTTAAGAGCTTTAAGGCTAAATTGTCAATTTTTTAAAATTCGAACATATACTTTTTTAGCAGTTCTGAGAGAGAGTTTTATTCTAAAAACAACAATGTATCAAATGGATAATAAGCTTACATAACAAAATTCGAAAAAACAAAATAAAAAAGCGACTATCGTCTATGCTCAAACTCGGATTTTGTGCTAAACATGGGCGACAACTTTGCGCAACCCCATACGATGCATTAGACAAGATTTGAGCAGGAAGTATTTGAGAAGCCTCGACAATTTTTAGGATATGTCCATAAGAAAAAGTCCCTATTCAGAAAGGCGTTATGACAGGTAGCGCCATCCTGTTGAAAGTTCATTCCTCGAAACTTACTCGTCAAGAAAATTTTTCACGCCTTCACGAAGAATTGTGTTGTATTTATATTGGTGATTGGTTCTAGTTTACCATCAATAAAACTTGATCAGTGACCCCCACCCAATGTCGTACGAATATAAAATTCCCATATCAAGTAAATGTCAATTTATGTCGTTGGGTTGATATCAGACTAACCCTGTCTACATTGGTAATACATTGATTAAATATCTGATACTGATATTTTATTGACAACAAAAATCTACATACTATTAACATTAAAGAAAAATGTTAACATAATATCAAGTTCACAAAGTCACTGTGATATTGGTTGTAGGTCAGTGTTCGGTATAAATTTAGATTAAAGAGGATGACGTCACAATTTGTTATTCTGCGATTAAACATCGTATTAACTTTGCAAGACAATATTGATATACTCTATATTAATTTATCACAGAATATATTACACACTGTACCCATGAATAATTGTTGGTGTGTGAAATGAAATATATAGATTCTCAAAGTTAATTAAGCATTTGCAATAATGATTCTCACCAAATTAACATTAAAAGTACTACGCACACTTTTATAAATAATTTTAGAGACCGGACACGAGAGGTCCATGACTTATCGCCCACGGGCGCATTGTTGAAATTTTGTATTTTGGAAGAGTTTTTTATTTTATTAACATAATTGGCTAACAAGTGGGTTGTGATCTATAAAATACAAAACACATTTTTGTTTGTTCATTTTGTAGTTCAAATCAAGTATCTCTGTACTTTATTTGTCTTATGAAATATAAGGTAAATGCACAAGTCGGAAAAATGTCTGTGCAAAATATTGAGCCAATATCATGCAGTGATATTTATCCAACGTTGTAAAATGTTAACTCTTGTACATCGGATTGATGTCAGACGCCGATGTCAGGCCAATAAATAAACGACCGACAGTCAACGTTGGCCCGATATTGTGTGCTACTAGGGACGTAATACAGCATATATGGGGTACCCATGTTTTGTCTTGATTTTTAATTTTGAAGCCAAAATATTGTTCATAATATCTTTGAATTAATACACTTAAAGACGTCTTTTGCGATTTTGTAGCATATATTCCACAAACATAACAATAACTGTCCGGAAAATTTTAACAGCCTCTTGCACCATTTTCCATTCTAGTATATTCCGCGAAGACTAATATCTAATAATTTCTCTGGAGTGCTTGACGTCGTATCCATTATAGTTGCCTCTGCTCTTTACGGTATAGCCGCGAGTATGCTCTCCAGTTTGTTATACTTTTTTAATTTTACGTTAATCTTAGTGAAAACAGATAAAAATTTAATTTTGAAAACGTGACCTGATACCCTTTGTTAGAATGCAGTTTTTATGTTTAACAATGTCAAGTACTAAAATTTTAGACTGTTAAATCAGTTATTAAAATCGTGTCAGCTAGTGACTCATAAATCATTCATTTTGCACTATTCAAACTGCTACCAAAGTAACATTTTTTTAAATATTCTCACAAGCTGATCAAAATGATTAAGAGTAGGTTGCCAGTATTTACTGTGACTTACATATATACCTATATACGTAAAACGTATATGCATATATGCATGTGTTTGAGATACACACATACATTAAGTGCTATTGTCGACAATCGAACGCACAGACACCGGTGTTTCGACCTATGAGGTCTCATCAGTGTGCGTGGAGATTCTCGACAATAGCTTCAAGACTTAAATCGCTGCTTATGTCATTTTAGCGTGTTAAATGCAGTGAGAGTATGACAGCGACATCTAACACCCAAAAGATGACACAGAACAAAGCGATGGCTTCTGACGGCATGTTCTGCTATACAGAGGCCTGTATGTTAATAGTGTATCTCATGTAATAGAGCCTTAGGTGGCGTCACCGATCAAAACGAAAATGAAAAGTGTGAACACATGGATGTTAAAACTAACATCAAGCAGTAAATAATTACTGTGACTTACATATATACCTTTATACGTAAAACGTATATGCATATATGCATGTGTTTGAGATACACACATACATTAAGTGCTATTGTCGACAATCGAACGCACAGACACCGGTGTTTCGACCTATGAGGTCTCATCAGTGTGCGTGGAGATTCTCGACAATAGCTTCAAGACTTAAATCGCTGCTTATGTCATTTTAGCGTGTTAAATGCAGTGAGAGTATGACAGCGACATCTAACACCCAAAAGATGACACAGAACAAAGCGATGGCTTCTGACGGCATGTTCTGCTATACAGAGGCCTGTATGTTAATAGTGTATCTCATGTAATAGAGCCTTAGGTGGCGTCACCGATCAAAACGAAAATGAAAAGTGTGAACACATGGATGTTAAAACTAACATCAAGCAGTAAATAATTACTGTGACTTACATATATACCTTTATACGTAAAACGTATATGCATATATGCATGTGTTTGAGATACACACATACATTAAGTGCTATTATCGACAATCGAACGCACAGACACCGGTGTTTCGACCTATGAGGTCTCATCAGTGTGCGTGGAGATTCTCGACAATAGCTTCAAGACTTAAATCGCTGCTTATGTCATTTTAGCGTGTTAAATGCAGTGAGAGTATGACAGCGACATCTAACACCCAAAAGATGACACAGAACAAAGCGATGGCTTCTGACGGCATGTTCTGCTATACAGAGGCCTGTATGTTAATAGTGTATCTCATGTAATAGAGCCTTAGGTGTAGATTGTCGACAATAGCACTTAATGTATGTGTGTATCTCAAACACATGCATATATGCATATACGTTTTACGTATAAAGGTATATATGTAAGTCACAGTAATTATTTACTGCTTGATGTTAGTTTTAACATCCATGTGTTCACACTTTTCATTTTCGTTTTGATCGGTGACGCCACCTAAGGCTCTATTACATGAGATACACTATTAACATACAGGCCTCTGTATAGCAGAACATGCCGTCAGAAGCCATCGCTTTGTTCTGTGTCATCTTTTGGGTGTTAGATGTCGCTGTCATACTCTCACTGCATTTAACACGCTAAAATGACATAAGCAGCGATTTAAGTCTTGAAGCTATTGTCGAGAATCTCCACGCACACTGATGAGACCTCATAGGTCGAAACACCGGTGTCTGTGCGTTCGATTGTCGACAATAGCACTTAATGTATGTGTGTATCTCAAACACATGCATATATGCATATACGTTTTACGTATAAAGGTATATATGTAAGTCACAGTAATTATTTACTGCTTGATGTTAGTTTTAACATCCATGTGTTCACACTTTTCATTTTCGTTTTGATCGGTGACGCCACCTAAGGCTCTATTACATGAGATACACTATTAACATACAGGCCTCTGTATAGCAGAACATGCCGTCAGAAGCCATCGCTTTGTTCTGTGTCATCTTTTGGGTGTTAGATGTCGCTGTCATACTCTCACTGCATTTAACACGCTAAAATGACATAAGCAGCGATTTAAGTCTTGAAGCTATTGTCGAGAATCTCCACGCACACTGATGAGACCTCATAGGTCGAAACACCGGTGTCTGTGCGTTCGATTGTCGACAATAGCACTTAATGTATGTGTGTATCTCAAACACATGCATATATGCATATACGTTTTACGTATAAAGGTATATATGTAAGTCACAGTAATTATTTACTGCTTGATGTTAGTTTTAACATCCATGTGTTCACACTTTTCATTTTCGTTTTGCCAGTATTTATTTGACGGTAGGTTCATTACATAAATATCTCCCTTTGTATTATATTGTTCAATATTTTATGCATGCCCGCCTGAAAATCTAAGGCACAAATAATACAATTCCTTACATTTAGTATTAAAATATGCGATTGTATAAAATTCAAACTTCTCCAGATTTAATTTAATTTCAATTTTGTGTACGGATTGAATGAGGTACTAGCGAGCGCGGGGAGATCCCGCGCGCGAGTGCCGCCCAACAAAAGAATTCCAAACTAACCGGCCGGAACGGGAGTCCCGCGAACACCCTCTCCACCTCACTCAAGTCAGCCACTTCCTTAACTCCACCGTCTGTACAACGTTGAACGCGCTCAAAGATTCCCCACCATCTCGATATACCTCACCGCCGCCAGTACCACCACCACCACCTCCACCTACTACACCGTCGTCTCCTTTTACTTCTCTTTTCTCTCATACAAACACAATTACAGTCTTATGCATAATTCCGGAATTTTATTATAGGTAGGACATAAAATCTATAAAATATTACAGAATAGCTGCTGCCGAGCCTAACAAAAAATTACCAAGTTTAATATTAAATAATTAATTTTAATACTGGTGCGCAGGGGTTATAAATTCGTAAATGCGGTAAATATTTAATGTTTGCAAGGCAATGCCGGCAGAGGGCGCGCTAGAGCGAGCGCGGGCCCCTGGAATTTCCACGTTCCCTTCATAAGTAATAATGTTTCACATGCAATAATCATTTAGTTGCGAAGTAATTTGCAGTCTGTTCACGCTGTGTAGGTAAACAGCTTTATAACAACAAACACATGTTATATGCATGTGTATGTATATTAGACTTACTCTATATAATTATTATTCAGCCCTTTGCCGTGACTGCTACTCTAGTACTGGACTAGAGCTTGGTATATTGTACAAGGGACACACAACACACTGCAACGACGATCTCACAATGTCCAGAGTAGATTGTTTCGATACAAACTGTTTTTCTCCTGCAACGAAACGTTCATACAAGTGTACATTTGCGTAATTTACTCCAAAGCGAACGTAATATATTGGCCTAATTAAATTCCGCTTAATTTACCGCGCAAAGGTTTTTTCTGTCTCGAGGGAAATTGTGCTAAAAATGCAGTTACAGAGCTGATGTGGAGTGAGATATTTAAATATTAATAAAATGTAATTATGTTGCCTTCAGGTTGAGAAAGATGGACATGTACAAACTTCTAATAATTTTGGTCAACCTATGTTCCTTTTTGAATTCTACAGGCTGTCAGACTTCACAATAAATATCAAACCATTAATTACTTTAATTTTATACCTGCAAGAAAAAAATAATTACATTCTTGATATTTACTGTAATCTAGAAAAACTACGATTTATTGAATATTCTAAAATAATAATAATCAGCTGTTTCCGACTACAAACACATTAAAGAGCAACTTTCCTATTTTTGAAAAATAAAAACAATCTTTTATTGTCTGCAATAAAGTAGGTAGCCCATCTGGGCAAAAAATAATTTTTATTTGAATGAGTACGATTTAACGTTTTTTCCCGTTTTATACAAATAAAAGCCTATTTTTCTATGAATGCGTGTTTGTTTCTATTTACAAATGAGCATTCTTACGTGTATTTATAAACATACATTCTGTGCCAGGCCCGTAATGTAATATTTTTATCTAAAAACAACAGAAAATTAAATTTTTAATTTCTTCGTTATTGCGGTATATTTGGGCCTGTTTCTGTTCAGACTTTACTTGCTACTCCGTATTTTTATTTCTGGAACACCTGTATACATAATGTGATAAAATTGTAACTGTACGAGGGTGGATTAATAAGTACCCGTTTTTGAAGACAAGAGACGTTGCTGAGAGCATTACCAACGTGTTCTGTCATCTGTAAAACGATACCATACTAAAATTTAGTGTGATTAATAGGTTAGTTTTTATTTGGCAGCCATTTGTATTACACGTGTTTCGCGTTTCTCGTTAAAATGGAGAAAGAAAGCAATATCGATCCGTAATTTTCTTTTTATTTTGGATTGGAAAAACATTCGAAGAAATAAAAGCGCATTTGGATGTGGGGACCCTTCACCATCTGTGACAACCGTGAGATATTGGTTTAATGAATTTAAACGTGGCCGTACAGCTGAGGAGCGACCAGACCGCCCGACGGACCGAGGTAATCTTTGAAAAGGTCTGTGACAGGATTCTCGATGATCGCTGAACTAAAGTGTGCTAAGTAGCAGAGGTCGTAGGCGTGTCTTACGGAAGTCAATATTTTAAGTTAGTGTTTAACCTCTTTTAGCGAAATTCGCTTTTTATCGGAATTTTTGCATCAAGTCGTCACCGTTTTTTTCCGGATAAATCTGCTCCGAACGTTTTCTTCGAATACACAAACACAGTTTTGAGGAGTAAAGTATGGCCATGTGTTACCATGGTTACCTAATATATTTATTACACATGTAATTCTTTCTGTCAGTTGTAACAATATGCTTACAAATTAGAGCTACGAAAGCATATTTATAATTTAGTTGCCAAATGCCTAAACGACAAATTGTACACCTTTTTGAGAATGAAAATATTGTTTTTTGTCCGTCTGAAATTATCTAAATATTTCTCACAGTTCCTTCTGTGCAGGAATTGCGTATTATGTATTTTCTAATAACGTGATCCGTCTGATTGACGCCTATAGTTCTCTAGAACATTCTTTCCCATCTCCGAGTCTTTAAAAGGGCTAAGCACGTCCAAAATTATTCATTATTAGTACATCATTCATTACTATTACATTAAATTAAAATTAGTACGATACATCACAGTAAGTGGTAGTAAAACAGTTATAATAAATACCGGTCCCCTTTGTCAAAGTCCGTCAGGCTCCGGTGACAATATATACCTATAATAGATCGAAGTCTGCATATCCAGAAGTATAAAAATACGCTGTTATGCGATCTGCCTCCTTCTAAAATTAAATAATTGTGGAGCATTTAGTGTCTTCCAATTCAGGGAAAGTAATTCGGATTTAAGAGATAATTGTTCACCGATACCATTCACGCCAAGGGCAGCCAGCGCTAGTCCTCAATACACGGACCAAACCGGCAATTGGGGGGCCATCCGTCGGAACTTCGGAACTCCTTGCGAGTACTACAAACTCCACCTGCTAGGCATTTACATTATCAACCTTTTGTAGTGCCACGAAGTGAACTACCAAGCTGTCAGTAATTTAAGCACGTACATCAAGAGTCTTTTTTGTGTTTATCTATATTTAAATATGTTCATTAAATCTTGTGTTAGAATACTTATTATTTTTATTTCTTTTTTGTACACATCGTCAGTTTATTCTGTTTGATATATTAAATTAAGTAGTTTCTAGTATATTTAATATTTAATTACATAGTTTATGAATATTATTAGGTTAATAGGTGCACCGAATTTAATCGATTAGTTTATAGATCATTTGTTAACTCTGTTCCTATTGTTTGATTTTATTTATGTACCGTCTCTCTAAAATTCAGTGTTTCTTTGTTTTGTCACGAACTACAATTATTAATCTCAGATAATTTTGTGTAAATTTAGTAATTTTCAACGACAACAAAAGTTAATCATATTTATAATTCATATTTGTGCTCTAATACTTTGTGAAGTCAATATTTCAATTTTATAATTATTATCTTTACTGTTTTCTATTTCAGATTTATCTTGTTTTTATTTAATAAATTGTTATTGTTTTAATTACTTTTGTGTTTCCTTTGAGGTAGGCCTATATATTTGTGTAGTGCAAAATTTCCCATTTTTATTGTGCAATACTGTAACAACAGTGACACTGCCTTGATTATTATAAAATGGGTGACGCAAACGGGCATTAGTTAACATCTTTTGGTAATCTCAAGCTCTGAGCTAGATATACAGGGTGGGTCACATATATAATAACATCAACGGTTCTACTTCGAGGTTAACATCTGAAAATATTATTAATCATAAGCGATTAATAATTATTTATTGAAGGTAAGTGCATGCTCTGATTGACACAATTATCTTGCACCCTGAATTGGTAAATCTCGTTAATTAGTGACGCCGCGACGAGCATAGTCACAAATTAATTGACTGTTTCTGGGGAAAATATTGATTGGAGACGCCGCGACGAGCATGGTCTGTGATCAATTAATTTATTTCTATTAAGGGTTTTTCCCAAGTAATAATATTTCTTGAAGTACTCGCTAATCAAATAATGTGTAAGTGCGAGAGGGTATACCCTGTCAGAACCTACCGAAAACCAGCGGACCATGGAAGCTTGCAGCAGCCAGAAATCAAGAAAGACTTCTACACTTTGCTGAAAGCCATATTGGATGGAGCATTTACCCGTAAATTAGCACGCCGTTTTCATGTTTCTAACACCACCATTGCAAGAGAAATAACAAAGACCTTAAAATATAGAAAAAGACAAAAGTGTCCAAAACACACTTCAGCTCAACTTGACGGAATTCCAAGATTGCTGGAAACAAAATAATCATTATGGATGATGAAAATTATTTTCCGCTAATCAACGCGGAAAATTCGGCTAATGATGGATTTTACACAAGACATGTGGATGAGACTTCTGATGAAGTAAAGTATAAAAGAAAGGCAAAATTCCTACAGAAAATCCTAGTTTCTGAGGCAGGTATTTCTCGACCTTACATAGCCACTCTTTACATTCAACGTTGTTTGCCAAAATTGGTTGATTTCATTACTGAACATCATCCAAGTGATGATATCATGTTTTGTCCTGACTTGGCTTCAAGTCATTACGCCAGAGAGACAAGACAAAACACACTTTTCGTGCCTCAAGTTACGCCTATTGAAACCTTATGGACCTTATTAACTTAGAAGATCTACTAGAATGGATTGGAAGCACTTGGAAGTTAACTTAAGGAACATGATCCGAACAGAACTTTATGATATTTCTGTTGAATAATGCAAACTACTTATGCAAAGCGTTCGAGTAGAACTGTGTCATATTAATCTTTTTGGACCGTTAAGTGTTTTATAATGTTATGTGTACAAAGTACAACCATGTTAAATGTTATGTGAAAAATTCTAAATAGTAAAGTTTTCCGAAGGTGTAACATTTTTCATTTTAAATAGTCCGAAAACTTTCATTACACCAGTTGCTATACCATATCAATATACAAAGACCAACAATATAGGAATAAATATATTTTAGATACTTCTTTTCCGAATTTTATAATTTTGATCAAAACCCAAATTCTACCGCTTTGCATATTAATTGAAATTGACTTTAAAAAAACTCATGTAGTAGCTCCTCAAGTATTTTAACAGAAATACCGTAGAAGTATTTATCTAGCCATTTCAAATATCTCCCTTGCAATTAACAAATAATCGAAAGGACGAATGCACAGAAAAATATGTGAAATTGAATGAATTTAACGCATTAAGTACTAAATGCAGTGCGATAAACAAGCACAATTCCCCTGTCATAGGTTAATTGAGCGTTGTGTAGTTGAAAATGCGTTCGATTAACACCTCCGTGATACTGTAAATGGTAAAATATTATAAATAAAACATCAATTTATTACGTGTTGCTCCTATTTACAAAACGCAAAATGGACCACCAATTTCATAGAATCAACGGGATTGATTTTGTTTCACACGGGCGGTATTCATTATCCGACCCGTGCCTATTAATTTGATTTTTATTTATTTATCTACCGTTTCAGTATGGTCGCTGTAGTGATCACGAAAATAAAATAATATACCAGCACTTTAATGTACAAATATTGTACGTGAAAAATTAAATAATATAAAGCGCAACAGGTGGAGAAAGCTGTTGGCGAATTTTCCTGTCAAAAGCGCAGGCATTTAGTACTAATTTTTGTTGTTATGTTTTTAATCCACGTTAATTTTTAAAGACTTTTATATATTAAAATATGAGCACTTAGAATTTTCTATACATATAAAATAAAATGAAATTGCTCTCTGTTATTTAAGTATGTCAATAGAGCAACCGATTATTGAATCTGAGATGGAATTCGATTTTAATTCGCTAAAACACTGATCAAATTACTTGTGCAGTTGACAGATATGGTTGTTTATATTTTGTTAGCTTGAACAAAAGCTGCATCACTATTCTATTTTAGTCGCCTTGTGATATAAAGCATATAATAGTTATTACCTGCTGGATAGGAAGCAGTTTGTCGAATATCACAAGATCGATCGCCCTCATTTACTACCACATCAGGCGTTCCGCAGGGATCGAACCAGGGCCCGTGTTGTTTCTCATTTTTATAAATGATATTACCAAAGCGATAGACTGTGAGGCGCTTCTCTTTGCTGATGATCTAAAGATATTCCATGAAGTAGGTACAGTGGATGATTGCCTGGGTCTGCAGAGGAATTTGGATGCCGTTGGTGTGTGATGTCGGAGAAACCACCTTTGTCTCAAGTCAAACAAATGTAAAACAATTATTATTCTAGGAAGATTGATGTAATCCAGTTTGATTATAACCATTTCAGCACTGCACGACGATAAATGACCTGGGTGTTACATTTGACATCAGATTGTCTTTCGTTGAACATGTCAGTCAGATGGTGGCTGGCGCGTACAAAATGTATGGATTCATTTACAGGAATTGTCGGGATTTTAACACTTGACGCCGGAGTATTTTGTATTGCACCTGCGTTAGATCAATATTAGAGTATGCTTTACTGGTATCTCATTTATCAAACCCATCTTAACAACATAGAAGTAGTTGTGCAAATTATAACAGGATATGTAATGTAATGATTGTGATTTATATTATGATACATTTAACAAAATATCCACTCTGATACTGAACTAATTAATGCATAGCATTGTTATACTATGGATATTTTTTTCTTTTTTTTTATGTACTCACTGTGTTTTGTATTTCTTAAACAATATTTTCCTGTACTTGGATATGGAACCTGTTGCAAAATAAAATCAAATAATTAAATACCAAATTTGTATTGTGTGAAAATTAGAAAAGAATAATGTTCCGAAATACGTTCAGTGATTGATATACAACCTGATCCAAAATAATCTCCATTATCGGGAGTATCGTGTTACACTTATTTTTTCTTACTTGGCACGGTATTTGGAAATTATTTATATTGTTGTTTTACATATTTTTATTATTAAACCTTGTACATAATTTCTTTTATGTTACGTTCACCGCCATATTATATGAAGAGATTTTTTCTTCTTCTTTAGTTAGTTTAATTTAGTTGCAATGATGTAGTCCCCACCGAGATTTGTTATTGTTATGATTATCCTTAAATATTTTAAAACTGCGATATTGATGTAGCCCTTTGTGTTAGATAATTATTTTATTAATTATGGTTAATTTTGGTATGCTTTTATCTGCAGTTTGACTCTAGATTTCAAAATTTCACCCCCATCTGTTATTATGATTATGTCCCTCGACTTTAACGCCAGCCATTTTACTTTCTTATACGTAGTATAAGGAAGTATTGTGAAGATGAAAATTTTCGACCTCGAGATTTTTGCAGATGTCCACATTTTGAAGTCCCCTGATACCGAAAAAGTGGTTTTTAAAAAATGTCTGTCTGTGGGTCTGTGTGCGACCACGATAGCGGTCAAACCGCTATAGCTATCAATTACAAATTTTGCATTTAGTAGTATAATCTCCCTCTTAGACCGGAAGAAGTAATTTACTTCAGTGAAAATGGAATTTTGTCAATATTCGTCATCTACTAAGTTTAAACAAATTTATAAAGAATTCATATGCACTTAAAATTGAAATTGTCTTTTACTCTAACGGAAAATCAGTTTTTTGCAAATATTTTGCAAGTCATGCTTTTTAGGCAGATACATTACGAGTATAAAAGTATTTAGAACTTAATTTTCAATAACTTTTGTATAAAAAAAAAATCAAAATTCGGCCCCGAACTAACACTTTCACTCTACCCGAAAAACGATTTTTTGCAAATATGTCGTAAATTATGCATTCTATATATATTTATCAAGAGTACAAAAGTATTTAGAGCTGGATTTGGAATATTTTTTGTATAAATGAAATTTCAAAATTCGGACCGAAAGTAACACTTTTACTATTAGCGAGTAGTACTTTCTTTCGAATATCTCGCAAAGTATGCATTCTATAGAGATTTATTAAGAGAATAGAAGTATTTATAATAGGATTTTGAATAATTTTTATATAAAAAAAATTCTAAAAATTCTAAAAGTTGAAACTTTCGTACATATAAGAAAGTCGTGTGGTGGCCACACCTAATTTTTTACTTTGACTTTTGATCAGATAGCATTGGTCGTTGGATGCGTTACGTTTGGTGTGAGATAGTTTTATTGACAATTCTTTTCTATTTTAATCTGTGTCATCTATTGATGATTGCTGGATTATGTTAGAACAAATATTTAGAAGGAGATTTAGCGAGTATTGGAATTTAAGCTTCGTACATGTTTATATCTCCACGGCATCTCGACGGATTTTTATAAACACAATCAATTCACAGAAACACACTCCACATCAACGATTTATCAGGTATTCTAAGGAAAATACTATTTTCCTGAGTTAGGTAAATTAAATGGTTTATCATCTTTCATCTGATTATTATAAAATGGCTGCATCATGTGTTATGGTTGATTAGTTTTTCTGGTTTTACTTTCTTATACGTTGTATAAGGAAGTATGGTGATGATGAAAATTTTCGACATCGAGATTTTTGCAAATGTCCACGTTTTGAAGTCCCCTGATACAAAAAAGTAATTTTTAAAAAATGTCTGTCTGTCTGTCTGTGACCACGATAGCGGTCAAACCGCTATAGCTATCTATTCCAAATTTTGCATTTAGTAGTATAATCTTCCTCTTGAGAAGTGATTAGATTTTGAGCAAAATCGGCAGACCGGAAGCAGTAGTTTACTTCGGTGAAAAAATCGAATTTTGCCAATATTTCGTCAACTACTAAGTTTAGACAAATTTATAAAGAATTCATATGTACTTAAAATTGAAATTGTGAACAACTTTATTAAAAAAGTTTTTCGAAATTCCTACCGGAAGTAGGTTTTTTACTCTTGGTATATCACACACCTTCTTCTTTCTTTGAGGGAACCGGTGTAGTTTGTTAACTGCATAACTGGTGTATGATTCTTGTAAACGTAAACTTGATCAAGTGAGCGGAATTCTTTCAATATACCGAGTGTTGTATTTTTTAGGTCAACCTATGTTATAAGGCATAAACTTAGAGAATCTGCTGGTTGAATACAAAGAGTGCTTCCTATTTTTGTTATTAGTTTAGTATGTTTGTCATGAAGCCACTAAGTCACGATGAGGTTTTAAATTAGTTCTATAAGTTTCCTATACATTATATACCTACTTTATAGTGAAAAAACGAAATATCCTTGAGATACATACATTACATCACAATGAATGGAAATAATAAATTTCCCTTTTATTTTTATCCATTTTATATGACATTTTGATAGCAACAATTAACATTAAGAGTGTGGACTAAATTAATACTATTTTTTCTTTTTGTTACAGAATTCTTTCACTCACGGCTTGGTAAGTAATTAGCTATAACAAATAATGTTGCAGAATGGAAATTCCTTATTTTTAACATGTCTTCTATGCAGAAGAAAAATACACAAAAACCACAATCTTCCTTCATTTTTTCGTGCAAAATTTGTTAGACTTATGTACAAAACTGCGACATAATTTAAATTAAGAACACACAAAAATGTGATTACACCAAGATTCTAATTTTGCAAAATGTCGGGTATCTCGCAGGAAACTTGGTTTAAATGTCTTATTTGAAGTAAGTGAAGAAATAAGTTTTGCCATTGTTTTAATACCGAAAATTTTCCGAGGATTCATGAACATGTAATTGCTCAAAATTTTTATATGTTAAAGCTTCCAAAAGCAAAGGCTCTCTGTAAAAATGTTATGGCTCTATAAGACAACAAAACCACCTTGTTTGTGATTTTATGTTGACACAAACCTATAGTAAACCAAATCGAGTGATGACAACACAATAAAAACGCAGTATTAAAAACAGAACCATGAAGAACCCCAATATGTTAGAGCAAACCTATAGTAAATCAAATCGAGTGATTTGTACTGCAAAAAATATTCTAGTCATTTACAAACAAAAAAAAAGCGTAGTTAGGCAATTAATATTTAATAACTTTATTTATAATATTCAATTTGTAACTGGCTTTCTTGTAGTAGTATTTTAGTGATCGAAGTTATACATAAATATTAATTAAGCAGTTTAATTTTATTGTTCTGAACTTAGTCCGGTGGATGGGACTTTGTACTGGTATTGAATCGCCCACTTTAGTTATACTTTACTACTAAATGTGATAAAAGCAATTAATAAATCCTCTTGAGATAACTTTATTTTAATATTTTAATAATAAATTTTGTATTACTACGAAAATACCTTTAGTTTGTCGAACAAATTGAACTTCCGTTGAAGCATGCTGCAAAACCTTTCCGATCGCTTAAACATATACCTACACCAAGGGCATTTTGAATCAGATTTACAACTTATAGATTATTTTCTATAAATGCAAACTACACTATTGTAGAAACACATTTTTCATTTACAATGACCGATAAGTCTGATTAGTCAACCCTATATTTAAAAAATTGCATCCCACGACATTTTTATTAATGAACAACAAAATAGGTAACTATTAAAACATCCAAAGTCTAGTATATTTGAATAGCAGAAACACTCCTGTTATTATATAGTTATAACAATTTACATTTCTAAGCTGTAAATTAAAGAAATAATGTATTATTCATTAAACTTTTCGCGAGAATTTAGTACTCTGGCGTTTCCCTTTTTTGCCGGAGGCATAATAATAGTAATTCGTCCAGGTTCCTAAAGAGGTCGTGATTTATTCCTTCCTAAAACCATTTAATTTGGGTCAAGAGACTTTTACCGGACCGCATGTGTAAAACATGCATACTATTGTTGTTAAGAACGTATGATTTCTGATTATAATATAGTATAATATGTCTTACTTTCCTGGGCGTATTATTAATTGGCGTTTATCTGTCTTAATAGTTTCGGCATTTACCTCTGGTCGAAACTGAAAAATGTGAGACTACCATGCTAGCACTAATATTGAATTGGGATGACAGACATATGGAACTGAAATTAAAAAGAAATTAACCGTTTGATTAAAATTTAAGTTTATATCCATACATCACTCGTTCCCAAAATGTGTCTCCAAAAAAAAACAAAAATTTTATCAAAAGATTTATTTTTATCTTTTGCACCGTAAAAAAATATAGCGTTCTAGTATACATAGTTTTATTCATTCTTTTGATCCAAAAATTATCCTGTTTCTGGGAAAAAAATATATGCAACATTCTTTCACTTGATACTTCAATACGTTTTTCTTTTATGTTTGTTGGAATTTTAGCCTGTTGAAATGAAATATTCAAAAAAAGTAATCAGTATCCATTCGTAATTGTCGTAACTGGTTTGAATTTTATTTGGTCAATATTCACAAAGCTAAAATACTTGAACAGAATTTATCATATTGTACTTAGCCACATCTTTTATGATATCCTGAACGCATTGAACCAAATAAAAATTTCTTTATTCATAAATCCTTTAATGTTATCAGTGGTTGTTATTATATTTACACAGCGGCCTTGGAAATCATTATTCAAGATATTTGGTTGTTCTAAAGTATCAACAAGAAAACGAAGTCTAAGAAGCCAAAGAGGATTTGAAAAAAGGTTTTGTATTTTGATTTCTCAACTCATGTATGTTAAAATTATGCTTTTAACTGAAAAACTCTTTACAAATCATTTCTAATTACAGTTATCCTTCTTCTGTGCGGTAAAGGAGATTTACATATAAGAACCCAAGTCTTTAACATTTTTTTTTAAAATAGTACAAAGTCCTGTTTACTTTTTCTTTCATAGAATTTATAACTATAATGATACTTTTCAAGACAATCCATTTCGGAAAATAAAGACTGGGGCAAGAGATTTATGCTGTAAAAGCCAATACAACCAGCTTGGGTATGGCATATTGCTTCTTCTAATCTGACATAAGACCAACTCGATTTCCTGTCATTGCCTTGGCATTATCAGTGCATATACCAACGCATTTCACCCAGTCAGTATCGAAGACAACTGCTGCGCACAAAAGAAAAAGAACTTTTGATTACATCATGTTATACGGGAAGGTTTGAATCAATAATCCATCGTTATCCTGGGACAGGCCATAGTTTCTTACCTTGCGATCGCTACTTTGGTATAATACAAAAAAAAGAAAAAGGGTTTTGACAGAGTTTTTTACCACAGGATTATATGAATATAGTGAAATCAGCGTCTAAAAACTTCCATGTAATACTGTCAATCAAACCATGATGTTTAACTATGTTGACCATTAAAAAAAATTTTTATGCCCGTTCTAAAAGCAGCCTGTAAAGAAAAGTTTTTAATTATTTGGTATCGCGTTTTTAAATATACAAAAAATTTAAAAGGAGTTGGATGTACCACATCTGCTTCCGCTTCGTTTTTTACCTACTTTACTATGCTAAAAAAATGAAGCAAATTCGAATCTAGATTTGGTACCAAACTGTTACAGTGATAAATTGCCTATCAAATTTCTAAAATACCAAAATGTTATGTTACTAGCCGAAGAATACGTGGGAAAAAATGATATGCATTTTTACCACTCTTTTCTGTCAGATAAAGCTATATCAGAGGACATAAATTCTGATGTGACAGATATTTCTGATTCACACTCGTAAAAAATATTTTGTACTAACTGTTTCTTTAGTGTTTTCTTTTGCTTAAAATATATTATTAATATATAGATAGTATAAAATACGAGGGCGTACTTTTATGTTATCTACCTAGCCATGCAACAAAAGAGTGACGATGTGAATCTAATTATTGAAAAATTGCTGTCACTGTTAGAAGTACATGTGCTAAGTTGTGTTTAGTTTCTGTTGTGTATAGAGATTTAAGACGGTCCATTTCTCGTTAAAATGAGTGAAACTAAAGTTGAAAATCGTAGCTTAATAACGTTCCTGACAAAGGAAGGTAATGGTCCAAAAGCAATTTATGAATGAATGGTTGCTGTATATGGGGAAGATACACCATCTTATTTCCAAGTAAAATATTGGGCTAAACTCTTTCGATGGGGCCGAGAGTCAATCAATGATGACCCAAAGTCCGGACGACCCTTTGATGCTCGAACTGAAAACATTGTACGAAAAGTCGAAAATTTGGTACTGAAAAATCGGCGTGTAAAGATCTCTGTCATTACCAATGAAGTCTGTATATCCGAAACAAGTGTTCCCAAAATTCTGCATGACGATTTGGGTATGAAGAAGGTGTCTGCACGGTGGATACCCAGATTGCTTACACCTGAACAAAAACTGTACAGAAAAGGAGTTTCTCAAGAAAATTTGGTCAAGTTGGAGAGGGACAAAACATTTTTATCTCGAATTATTACCGGGGATGAGACCTGGGGTATATTACTGGGACCCTCCTACTAAACAAGAATCCATGCAGTGGGTTCATAAGGGCTCTCCGCCACCAAAAAAGGCCAAGACACAATTTTCTGGAAAAAAACTGATGGCAACTGTTTTCTGGGATGCTGAAGGAGTTTTGCTTTTTGAATATATGCCGAGAGGGTCTACCATAAATGGAGAGGCCTACGGAAACACAATTAAAAATTTAAAAACTGCTCTGGAGGAAAAATGCCCGCATTCTTATCCACAAAAAAACTTGTTGCTGCACGACAATTGTCGGGTTCATTAGGCAAACAAACTTCAGCAGATAAACAATGACTGTGGGTTTATAGAGTTAAGGCACCCACCTTATAGCCCCGACCTAGCCCCGTCAGACTTCTTCTTATTCAAAAATTTAAAAAAGCATCTCAGAGGAAAGCGTTTTGCTTCTGATGAAGAACTCAAAAAAGCTGTTGACGAATATTTTGCGGGGTTACCGAAGCAATTTTTTTCTGAGGGTATGGGGCAACTGGAAAAAAGATGGAATAAGTGTATTAGTGTTGTAGGGTGTTATGTAGAAAAATAATTTTTTTTTATTCTCTTATTTGCTTTTTTTCATGGCTAGATAGATAACATAAAAATACGCCCTCGTAATATTTAATTTGCTCTCTACTGAATGTATTTTTTGTTGATAATAATAATTATTTACTGTCAAGTGATGCCTAATAAATACTGCTGTAAAGAAATACTGTTAATGCTACTTATCCCATTGTTGCACATATTGAAAATAAAGTGTTTGTGTATTGAAAGTAAAGTGTAAGTGTGTAAATATCTTATCCCATTCTTGCACCACATATGTAAAAAATCGTACTCATATGTTACTGTAACTTAGATATAAACGTTCGACATTATTTATTCAAACAAATTGTTTGAATAAATATGTAGAAAACATTTTTGTTTTGGTTAGTACAACATTTTTTCATCTTTCCTGTAAAATTTACATGTTGTTACTTAACCCTCTTCTTGCACCGAGGTCTTCAATTTGGCACTACCTTCGAACGCCATTTTTTCACAATTCGGCCCTACAACAAGCTTGTTTGTGTCCATATCATTCGCGCTTTTTTTAAATATGAATGAAAATTGTTATTTTTTAAATTAGACGAATATTAGAAATGATTTATTTTGTTTTATATATAATTTCAGAAAGACAAATATTGCTAAGCAAAGATTTTTTTAAT
Source organism: Amphimallon solstitiale (assembly GCA_963170755.1). Lineage (NCBI taxonomy): Eukaryota > Metazoa > Arthropoda > Insecta > Coleoptera > Scarabaeidae > Amphimallon > Amphimallon solstitiale. The sequence continues at coordinate 241,158,294 of OY720675.1, read as the reverse complement.
AGTTAATTTATGTGTATATTGAATTTGGCGAATTATGTTTGGAGCCAGCCCAGAAACGCCTGAAAAAATAGACACTTAAATACGGGCATATTCCTCCATAAATATGAACTACCAACAATCGTATATTATACTACTTGCCCCTACCATCCCGTTTACTACAATCACACTGCAATCTTCTCACTTTCTCACCAATCCGTCTTACTGCTCGTGAAATACACCAAAACGGATTTAAATATTTTTCGATTGTTTTATTTTTCCCCGCGTTGCTGCGCTGTGGCGTATTCAAATGCGACGGGCATATGTATAATTAAAAATACTTTATGACAGGGTAATTTTATGCCTTATAAATTCGTAAGATGTATGGGTTCCGTTTTGTTGCTGTTATTGTTGTGTTGTAGTGTTTCTACTGCTGCTGTTCTTCGATTGTTATTGTTGCTGTTGTCTGCGTCCGAGGTGCCGTCGGTTCGCTATCGGTCGAATAAATCATTCGGTTAGAATAACGGAATGAAGGAGAAGAGGTATGATGACGGTAACCGGCGGCGGCTGGCAAACGCTGGCGTCTAACAGTTTTTAATAAGAATTTTGACATTATGCTCATGTATTTTTCAATTTGTGGTTTACACTCTTGATTTATATTATACAAAATGATTATATACACAGGTAGCTTTAATACCGGTCAGTTTTTGTGTCGTACCCATTAGTCTTGTACTAATTTCAAATTATCTACCCTTGTCCCCTATATTTGTTGAAATGTTTATAAATCAATAAAGGACATATCGCGGATACATAATGAAAAGAGGAGAAAGACTATGGGTTTATCCCGCTGTAGTGCAACCGCATACACGTGTTTCAGACTCATTGCTCATCGTCAATACCGTGTAGCCAAGGAATAAAGTGGGATATCCTTGGAGATAGAAACACATGGAAGATCTGCAATTGGTGGTCTGTCTTCCCGATGGTCTTTCTTTTGTTTCTATCTCCAGGGATAGTCCACCATATTTTTTGGCTACACCGTACTGACGATGACCAACGAGTCTGACACACGTGTCTGCGGTTGCACTACAGCGGAATCGTTATTGGTTAATAAACCAATGGGGCCAGTTTGATATGCCTGTCAATTACACCCTACCGTTAGTATCAAACTCGCCCCGCGAAGAACATTGAAGATTTCCCAATAAACCATCTGATTTAACCTCAAAATATTTATATTAAAGTGTGTAGAAATAATGACTTTATCACCCATAAAACTCACAATTCATTCAATTAGAGATCTTACCTTGGGGTCCTTGAAGTTATGCGGAACAAAATTTCACTTCAAAACTATGATTTTTACAAAAGTAGGGTAGTGGGAACGATTTTAGAGCGTGCTAGTGAAGTTATAATCAAAGTCGCCTCACTTTACGGTTGCCTATCTTTATTTCTATACAGTAAATCATTTTAGTGTTTTTGCTTTTTTCTATTTTTCCGGTTTCTTGGTAGAAATTTCTGATCTCCTTCTTTACCCAATGTTTCTCTAGTTTTTATTTATCTACTTTTAACTATTCCTCTATCTTTCTTTTGTCTATTTTACTTATTGGAATAAACATCTACACTGAGAGAAATAAAGGTTCAGTCAACCAATTTCTAGTTGACTCAACACCGAAAACTATTGAGTCAACTAGAAATTGGTTGACTGAACATTTTATTTCTCTCAGTGTATCAGACCACTCATATTTTCAAAACTAGAAACGGATATAATTATGCATTACCTGTAGTTATCGATAAATTTAACTTGCAAACGTAAAGGACTGTTCCGATATCTTGCGAAATTTTTAAATGCATGTCTCATTATACACTACCTAATATCTATTGTTATTAAAAAAATATCCCAACACACGTTTGTTAAACAGTCGACCGTACACGGCGAGGCATGTCGACAAGTTATACCTCTGCATATTCGGATGGAAATTAGTACCTGCGTGTGGGTGTAATTAAAAAACACTTTGAAAACACGAACTTAATTTTTCTGAGATAGACGCGTTGATATGTAAATGAACACACGTAAAACAATGTAAACTAAATATGCAATGTGTATCGGAAATATCTTAACTGTTAAATGCATCGAATATAGTAGTATTAGTAGGATCTAGTACGCGTAGTATGCATAGGGCTGCCCTTATTCTATTATAACAACGTCGAGCTTGGGAAAGAACATGTAAATTGAACATTGTCGAAAGTATGAAAGAGCATATGCTTTGTGCTTGATATATGTAATGTATGTATGTATTTGTAAAAGAACCAACACGAGCACCTGCTGTAACAGCATGTAAGGAGATGTAGTTTTTAAATACAAGCTAAAATTCTAATTTCTATACATCTGATATGTACAATGTAATTTCATATATCTTTAATCAAGAAAGAAAACTTATTTCAATTATACCAAAGCAGTTATGACGCCCGCATGATTAAAATTTATTTTCTTATTAATTTGTTTTAGTTTCTATGTAATTATTTTCTTCCAGTAATTCATATTGATAAATGTTTACCTTTATATTAATAAATGAATGATAAAAATTAATTACAATTTCGTGATAGAGTTGGTTGTTACTTGTTGGAATTCCATTTTAATAAAATGCACAAAAACACTTGAAATAAAACAAGGTGTTTCAAATTTCCAAAAATTGTATTAACAAAAATACGACTAGTTTCGCACACACTGTGGCTTTATCAAGTAAATAATACAACTAAACTTAGGAGCTATATGAATTTATATATTTGTTGACATTGGTGGGGGTGGGTTCTTAAATAAATTTAAAAGTGGGGAGTTTGATATTTCTAATTGGTTATTTAATAATAGGTTCGTATTTTTGAATTTATTGATTTCTAAAACTTCTAAATTGTTTAAAAGGACACTTTTATTCTGTTAAAATATTACATACACAGAATAAAAGTGTCCTTTTAAACAATTTAGAAGTTTTAGAAATCAATAAATTCAAAAATACGAACCTAAATTTATTTAAGAACCCACCCCCACCAATGTCAACAAATATATAAATTCAAATAGCTCCTAAGTTTAGTTATATTATTTACTTGATAAAGCCACAGTGTGTGCGAAACTAGTCGTATTTTTGTCAATACAATTTTTGGAAATTTGAAACACCTTGTTTTATTTCAAGTGTTTTTGTGCATTTTATTAATTACAATTTCAATTTATTTTTAAATGTATAGACAATGAAAAATTCATTTTTATTAAACATTGCATACTAAAATAAATAAATCGTTATGTTTACTTGCAGGGTGTGTAATTGGTCTGTGAAGTGTGATTAGCCCCTAGGATTACATTCATATGACAGTTAATTTTAATTAAATCCAATATTAAATCGTTTTGCATGTAGTTTTGGTTTTCATATCTACCGCTGTTTTAAACAGTATGGTTGAATTTTAATTTAGTTAAACGGAAAATAGTGAGATTAGGTTGAACTAGTGGTCTTACTTTGTAAATACATATATTTCCAAATTTTGAATTTACACTTGGGACGTAGTACTTCTTTTATATTGTCGAAATTGATTTGTTTAATTTTACTTCCTGTCCGAATTTTGAAATTTTGTTTACACAAAAATTGTTTCAAGTCGAGTTCCAAATACTTTGGTACACCTAATAAATAAGTACAAGAACAAATGCATAACTTGCGAACTATTTGCAAAAAACTTCTGTCAGATAAAAATAAAACTGCTACTTCCGGTCCAAAGTTTTGTTTTAAAAAAATTAGTCAAAATCAAGCTCTAAACACTTTTATACTTTGACTATATCTGTCTTAAAACATAAGTTTCGACTTTTTTTTTATTTTTCGATAAGAGTATAAGATCTGCTTCCGGTAGAAATTTCGAAAAAGCTTTTCACTTTTCGTAGTGTATTTATCTACTTTATTTTCGCAACTCACCGGAGAAAACACGAAATTTGCAGAGAGTCAAATTAAGCGTGAGTTACCCTTCTGGCTTGGATATGCTTCTCCACGCTTGATATACCATGTGCTTGCCGTCAAGCTGCGGATACAGTTTACTGTAAGATAAAGAGACACCGAGAGTTTGTATGAGTTAGTACGAGAAAGCAATATACAAACTGCAGTACAACTGCTATCTATCCTTGTTGCCCTGATTAAACGAGAGTCAGTCTAGCCCGTCTAGCCTCAGCGTAAATGTACTCGAATCCCCTCTTTTCCAACACTACACTCGACCAAAAAGCAGTTTGTATATTGCTTTCTCGTACAACAAACTCTCGGTGTCGTCTTTTTATCTTACAGTAAACTGTATCCGCAGCTTGACGGCAAGCACATGGTATGTAATGTATGTATGTATTTGTAAAAGAATCAACACGAGCACCTGCTGTAACAGCATGTAAGGAGATGTAGTTTTTAAATACAATCTAAAATTCTAATTTCTATACATCAGATATGTACATTGCAATTTCATATATCTTGAATCAAGAAAGAAAACTTATTTCAATTATACCAAGGCAGTTATGACAACCGCATGATTAAAATTTATTTTAATTTAATTTCGGTGTCTTTTTGAAACCATTCTGTACTTCTGATTGTGCGATTTTATACAGGGTGTTCCTAAATATCATGTACATAAGGAAGGGGGTAACTATTTGGTTTATTTTGTGCCTAAAATTTCATATAAACATAGGTCTGCAAACGCTTCGTTACCAATATGCAGGGTGTTGAAATTTCAAGAATTTTTCACTTTTTACTGCTACGAAAACCGGGTCATCCTATTTTTTAACAGGTAGTAGCACCTTAACTCTTAAAATTAATAAACTCAAGTGATTATCTGAATAAAGCCAGAGCCTACTAGACCATTTTAAAAAATTTAATTTTCTCTGGCGAATTACAGAAAATTGTTTTCTATTTTTTTTCTCGATAACGGTCAGAGATAAGAAAAAAATATAAGAGATCAAAAAGTTTCTAAACAAGACAGAAAATTTATTGCGTATTTTAGAATCTAGCAGTGGGGCATCGCAAAAAAGTTCAGGGTGAGAAAATAGGGCATGACCCCGAAAAAATTATTACCCTGTAGATGTACATAATCATTTGGCATGGCTAATGATGCAGGCCTTATAGCGTAACCTACCTTCCAAATTTGAACAAAATATCTCAAAAACTGCAGGAGCTATACAGTAAAAAGTGAAACATTCTTGAAATTTCAACACCCTGCATATTGGTAACGAAGCGTTTGCAGACCTATGTTTATATGAAATTTTAGGCACAAAATAAACCAAATAGTTACCCCCTTCCTTATGTACATGATATTTAGGAACAGCCTGTATATACGATTATTCTGAAGTAAGTGTGCAGTTTGAAAGAGCCGTAAGGTTGGCAAATTTTTAGTATGTACAAAAATAAAAGCACCAATTTGTTCATAAAGAAACGGAATTTTATTATAACAAGAAAACATAGTAAAAAGCTGCATATGACCACCACATATAAGTATTAGTCGTTCTTCTATGGTATAAACGGCATTGGAAAGTACATTCTTAGTTATGATTTTAATTACATCTGATATCCATTGTTTCCTCACGAATAGTCGGTCTTCTAAGAAATATCCTTTCTTTGAGATAACTCCATAATCATTAGTCAGCCAGATTTATGTCTGGTGACATAGCAAGACAACTGCTTGGAAAATGCCTACTAAATATTCGATCACCAAATGTGTTACTTAATAGTGTTTTTCTACTCCCATACTTTAATTGTATTATTAGATATGCCGAACCTGTACTTTAATGATGTCCATTAAGATACAGATTTTCATTAAGATACAAGTCTATGTCCAATAGGAATACAGATTTTTCATTTAGATACAAATTTATATCCAATAGGAATGCGACATTCCAATATTCAATATGGCGACTGCATATCTGACAGATATAAAACTTAATCAAATGTGACAGTTCTCTGCAATTTACTACTAAGTAGTTGAAATTTGTGCTTTTTTTGAAAATATAAACGGTAAAAATGAGGGATAATGACAGTGAAATGTAAAATTTGACTCCACCAGAAATTATGGAACAAACCTTAGTAGCCACGAACAATTTATTACCAGCTAAATTCGCAAAGATGTACGGAAAATTTTACGCTCAATTTATGAAATGTAATGTTCAAAAAATAATGATTTATTATGGGGTCGTAGAAAAAATAGTGTATGCAACTCGCATTTAATGGCTATTAAGACACTCGCATTCATTACAATACTCGCCTTCGGCTCGTATTGTAATTTTCTTACTCGTATCTTAATAGCTATCATTAAATGCTCATTGCATAATATACTATTTTACGGTATTGTTTATGTGGGGTGGAGCTTCGTCTTGCATATAAATAATATTTTTACATTTCATGATTCTGTAATGCTGGTATTACGAAGTCTTGCAAAATTCGAAAATATCGCTGTCCGTTTACCCTTACTGTTTTCATTTGTCCATTTTCCGTTTCATTATAGAAATATGGTCCTATTATAGAAACTGACGTAAAACCACATAAGGGTTTAAATCATGTAATCATTGTTGAACAATCGTATTTGGATTATTATTTAACCAGATCGGAGGATCTTGTTGAATAAGAATTGGAGAATTGTGTGTGTTAATACTTCCATGTAACTCAAAATGCGCTTCATCTGTCTATATGATTTTGTTCAACCATTCACCGTTATTAGAATTTCTGCTAACATTTGTAGAGCGATAGTTAGGCGAAGCAGCTTATCACGTTATTTCAGTTCAAATAACATTTTTATTTTATAAGAACAGAGCCGAATCTGTATTCTCATTATTCGCCCCTCTATAGAGCATCTCACTTCCAAACGCTTTGCAGCTTTATTAGCACGACAAACATTATATGTTGAATTTTCACTAACTTCCCTTACTTCGTATAAAACTACAGCTGCATTCACCGCGTTATTAACCAATATCGGTCTACCTTATCGTTTTTTATCGGTAACTGAACCAGTTGCCTCAAATTTGATCACAAACTTGCGAAATAATTTTATTTACAGAATAGGGTCCGTTTCTCAAACCATGTAATGTACGAAATCTTAATGCATTAGGATATTGTCTGTTGCATTCATAATAACACTGAACGAGGCCAATACGTACTCGTAAAGGCAAAAGCATTCTGTATGACAAACGTAAGTGACACAGTAACCATAGAAACAAAATAAATTAATAGAAAACTTGTAGATAATAATCTGCGAGGAAAGAATAGAACAGGAGAGATAATAAACTGGTGGGGGAATAGGTACTATTTAGACGGAAGTTACCACTTTAAGGCAGGTCAGTTATGGCAATATTGACCAATCATAATTTATAAAATGAGTATTTTGAATAACTTGTCATATATCCGGTATGTTTGATTACGTGTTCAGTGGCGTAACATACATATTCTAGGCATGTTTTTTTATGTTTTCTTTAATACAGTTAGAATAAATGTTACTATATTAACCCATTTGTTCCCACAACTATTTTTTTTACAAAATTTCAATAAGGTCGTTTTTTTCTTATTAAAGGTATGCCCAAAGAACAAAATATGACAGTTTTTCGATAAATTTTTGAATAGAATAAAAAAAAAAAAATGTACTCAAATGAGTACAACGGGAATATAGGGACGTTAATGAAAATATAAATTATATAATATTTAGCTAATTTATTTTAGTGATTTACAATAGAAAATGTTATTCACTATGGAACTTTATAAAACATTCCCTTTCTAAACAAAGTGTAACATTACACTTCATACAAATCCACCTAGCTCGTTGATGGCACTTGCGACAGCGCAATTGCTTTTCAATTTTTTTGGGAAAATGCCCTCTTTGATCTTCTACAATACTTCTTGGGACAGTGCTTGGGTGCCTGGAGTGTTGAGCTTTCTGAAAAACTCTCAAGTAATGCCTTGATATACTTCTTATAAAGTTGAGCAAACCCATATTACCGCCTGCCAATGAATGTAACCTCCAGGCGTTGATTGCTGCAACATTCAGCATGTGGGTCCAAAGAGGCCACCACCACTTCTTACCTTGCATGGACACTCGGTAATTATTTACAGATTGGTCTAGCAAGTCTACGCCGCCCATAGCTGAATTATAATTGGCAAAGAGACGAGGTTGAGGTACATCAATTTTTTCTTTCTGTTCCTTGGACCAACGTTTTACATTTGAAAGGGGATGAATACTATCGTAATTGGTCATCATAGACACGATACTGTTGTCCTTCCATTTTACTAGAAGTAATAAATGTTCTTTATCGTATTTGTATTGAAAAAAACCGCGATTTTCTTTTTTCAATTGCTGCTGATCAGGCAAAGGACATTTTTTTGTGCGATTGTCCCTCACTGTCCCCGTCGCTCTATAGCCCAAGTCCCTAAGAGTTTTCAACAAACCGTGACTTGTGAAGTAGTTGTCGAAAAATATTATATGATCTTGCGGTTCTGTCACTACTTCTAATAAGTCCAACACAACTTTAGACCCTAAAGGCAAATTTTGATCCGTCCCTTTTCTATTTTGTTTTGCCCCACAGTAGGTATCGAACTGATAGCAATAACCAGAAGAACTGCAAATCATCCAGTCTTTATAGCCGAAACGCACTGGCTTTCCACGGATAAATTGTTTTGACGAGTGATGTCCGAAGTATTTTACCATAGCCTCGTCAATGGAGAGCTTGCCATGGAATATACCCCACTGCAAGAATCGCTTATTCAGTTTTTCCATGAGAGGACGAATTTTATACATCTTGTCGTTTTTATCAACTGTTTCGTTATTTGCTAAATGAAAGTATTTTTTTATTTCATAATATTTATTGCGGGACATACTACCTCTAACTTTTTTAGATGTTTAGATCTTCATCTGTACACCAATATAATTTCTCTCTTGGTAATCGATGATATCCAGTGAATAATAAGAAACCTATAAATATTTTTATCTCGTTGTTTGTTACAGTAAATGAATGATTGTTTTGCTGAGCAACATATCTCTGGGTTTCTTTGATAATATAAGTTATTATTTCATCGTCAAATAATTTTTCAAAAATCTGGACAGGATTTAGTCCTGCTAATTCTTGTTTGACAATATCTTCACGAGCTAAATATCCATTTCCTTGGTTCATTGTGATATCAATTATTTCGTCAGTCCAATTTGGTTCTTCTTCTGCAATTTTTCCCTTTTTCGTAGATGATTCACCAGTATTACTAATACTGCGTAACATACTCAACGGAATATTATCTTTTGGGTCACTCTCTGTACTGTCCTGAGAAAAAAATTCAACAGCACCAGGAACATCGAATGGGAGGGTATCTGCTTGAATATCATCTTCATCGATATCGTCCTCATCTGTTTGATAATCGGCATCCGGTGGTATTATAACGATATCAATATCTTTTTCATTTTCAGTAATATCGTCTATGGCAGCTTGCAAATTCTGGTAGGATCTGCCATAAAACATATTAGTGCTGATGGGCTTGGGATCCATAGTAATTTATCTACCAAAAATAAATACAGCTCTAACAACGTATTGTTCCCGCTGTACTCATATGAGTACACCTATATGTAAGTATGAAAAAATACCAGTGCATGTATTTTATGTAAAATTCACAAAAATAATAGTAAAATATACATACCTCAGTAACTAATTTTAGTAGAATAATAGTATATTACATACCAAGGTTGAGAAGATGACTATTATTGCCCGAGTGGCGAGATTAAATTCCGAGGCGCAAAGCGCCGAGGAATTTAAGCCACAAGGGCAATAATAGTCTTCTCAACCGTAGTATGTATACTATTTTTTGTACCAGTAGTCTAATTGGACCTTAAAACCTTAATAATTATGAATAAATTTACTCATATATGTAAGAATGCCCTTGTAATAAAACTTCATGTAAACAAATAAGTAGGCTATATTTTGATGTTTACAAATAAGTTTTGACATAAATGCTGAAACTAAAAGTCAAATATTTTTTAGATTATTTTTCATTCCATTTATAATGTCTAAAGAGTTTAGATGTACACCACCTGAAATGCGCGAGATTGCAGAATAGGCAGCTGAGAACTTGCTTCCGCATAAATCTAATCACAATCACTTATACATGAAAACATTTACAGAATTTAAAAAATGGTATAATTCCAAATATACAGTAGTAACTTCTGAAAACGTACTTCTGGCTTATTTTCATGAATATTCAAAAAATAAAAAAGCCTCGACTTTATGGGCGCAATATTCAATGTTGAAAGCTACACTTGGCCTAAAAGAGAATATTAACATATCAAAATATTTTAAATTAGTTACCTTTTTAAAAAGAAAAACTTAAAATTATAAGCCCAAAAAATCATTAGTATTTACTCGAGGAAATTATAAAATTCTTTACTGAGGTACCCGACATATGTTACATTGCAACTAAGATAGTATGTTTATATATTAATACTTTGAAATTATTGATAATTTATATCTCTGTAGACTGGTCTTGTAATTGGTGTTGCTGGTGCATGCCGAAGGATGATTTGTGTAATTTATTAATTTCTGATGTCATCATGAGAGATAATTTAATTGTTATTCACATCCACAATAGCAAAAATGGTACGTCTCAAAAGTTTGTAATAATGGAACCACTTTGTAGCTAAAGGTTATATCGAAGATTCCCTAGTAAATAAAAAAAATATAGAATGTATGTTACAAGATCTACCTACATCTACTTACGCAACCACACCTGCAATATATACAGGAATTTTCAATATGAATTAAATAATTATTTGCATCTGTAATAGTTAGGTGATATATTGATTCCATATTATACTATCATACATATTTTATGTATTAATAGACAAATGCTTTTTTTTTTCATGTAAACAACAAAGTATTGTTAGAAAATATAAAATTAATAGCAATTGCTAAATAAACGTATATTATAATTCTGGTATTGTTAACCTAAAATTGTGCCTAAAATAGAGTTATTTATTTTGACGGTTCACAACTTGACATACTACTACTACTACAAGCATGAGTGCATGGTTGCGGCATTCGTTTTATTTGTTTTCATTATTTCCCTAGGTCAATAATGGCCTCATTATTTACCTCTTATTAGTTCCAAGTCGTGAAATGTCATTTCGTGGCGCTTTGTTACGTGTAAAAATGCTATGATTTTTTACTACTGGTACAAAAAATGTTTTTTTTTATAGATAGGTAAAAAATAACAAAAAGTTACAGTCACACTGGCACAATTTGTAGCAAAAAGTAAGGTTACATTTTCCATATATAAAAGCGACATCTAGTGGCCAATTTCTAAAAGAATATTCCTTCTTTAGTGTACTTTGCATCGCCACTAAGCATAGAACTCAGAATGTACCATATGGAGCTTAAAAAATATTTCATTAACCGTACTCAAATGGGTACACTGGGAACAAATGGGTTAAAAAGAATAGCAAGATTGAAAAAATAATGCACTCACGATATTTATTTAATTATTATGGGACTAAGAACCTATTTTAAATGATTTTCGAGAACATACAAAGTGTACATATACCCTATACAAAATATTTATGCACGCCTATGCATTGCGTCGGCCATATTGAGTTACCACTTTGGACAAATATTATTATTAAGGAGACTCTCTCCTGTTCTATTCTTTCCTCGTAGATAATAATAAGTTATTAATATTTTTATTTATACAGAGTGTTCGACAACGACGAACCAATACAAACTTATGTTTTTTTAAATGGAATGTTATGTATTTTTTTACATTTTATGATAGCCCTTAAAGAGACATCAACTTGTATTTGTCGATTTTCAACTATTTCTGAGATATGTCGATTTTTCGTTATAAATTGTACAACATTTGAAAAGTTGCTATGAAATAACGATTGATGATGAAATACCTATTATGGGTTCAGTTAGTAAAGATATCTTTTCAGTACGTGAAATTAATGTTTATTTCGACATATCTACGCATGTTCTTTAGAATTAAATGCCATTCGCTAAAGTTGAAAATTCTAAAAAAAAAAAAAGGTCATTGAAAAGTACTTAAAATTTACTAATTAAAAATATGAGTTGCATTGACTTAATTACACATAGCATAATTAAAAAGTAATTAAGATTTAATTGAAAAGAGTTACTTCTAATATTTTCTTTTTACAAATACGTAATTTTTCTTAAAATTTTAAAACTCATAAAATGAAAAGTTCAAGAATTAAGAGTAGCTAAAATATCGCAGTCGCTCTGTGCCATAAAGGTGTTTATCGTCATACTAAATTTTAAATTACTTTAAAATTAAAGAAGTCATACTTAGATTTATAACATCACTTGAAAAGCAAACCGTCAATACAAGTATTTAAATGTACGTTATTGAAAACTTCTATAACTTTCGCAATATCTTGAAGAACATATAAGTTACTATTTTTAAGCATCACCATAATTATAAGTTATCATACGACAAATTAAAAATCTTCTTTAAGGTTCTCTTAATAAACTTTTTGCTAACATCAAGGACTCTAGAAAGTTTACGTACGCTTGTATGAGGATTTTCTTGAACGCATAACAAAATAACCTTTTGTCCATCTGCGTTTTCTAGGGCAACAGTAACACGGCTCTTTTTTTATACGGAATATTGACAGTTTCTTCAAGTCGTTAACCATTTTTGAAAAGCACTCATCTATGGCAGTCCCATATTTGAATATTTTTGGTTGTATATCTTTGTGCCAGCAAACAATCACTTTCCCCAAAAACATAGACCATATTAATTCCGATTTTAAACATATCATGTGGCACTTAACGTAAATTCATGTAGTTACTTCCCCTTAAACTGAAGCTATAAATCTAAGTTTATCATTTAAACAATTTTTGACACACAGCGTCTGCGATATTTTTTAATATTATTGCTAATTCATGAACTTCCAAACTTTTCATGAGTTTTAAAATTTTAATCAAAATTACTTATTTGTAAAAGGTAAATAGAAGTGGAAGAAAGTAGATATTTTTAATTAGTTAATTACAAGCATTTTTCAATGACATAAATATACATAATGTTTCATTTAATTTTTTTTTCTTTTAACTTTAGCGAATGGTATGTAATTCTAAAGAACATGCGTAGATATGCCGAAATAAACATAAATTTCACGTACTGAAAAGATATCTCTACTAATCGAGCCCATAATAGGTATTTCATCATTAATCGTTATTTCATAGAAACTTTTCAAATGATGTCCAATTTTTACCGAATAATCGCCATATCTCAGAAACAGTTGAAAATCGACAAATAGAAGTTGATGTCAGTTTAAGCCCTTCTAGGACTACCATAAAGTGTAAAGAAATGCATAGCATTCCATTTAAGAAAACATCAGTTTGTGGTTGGTTCGTCGTTGTCGAACAATTCCTTTTTTAAACATGATTGACATTACGAATACTTAAGATTTATATTTATACAAATGAAAGTCTAAATTGATTTATTAATTGATGGCTACTGTTGATTTTTTTTTTCAAAAATATAGTATAATAGTCCACTCCAATATGAATTTAATTGAAGCATGCTATATATACTTATAACAATTATTATAACATTATGAAATGTATCAACATATAGACGTAATATATGTAGGTACGAGAATCTATCAGAGTTCATTATATATTAGACGTTGTATTATGTAAATTATAGTACGCATATAATGTGCGTACGTTGTACGTTACAACCTACCTAGTGTATAGTTACACGATATTACATTCCTACTTATGTTTCATATTTATTATTTGTCATCAACAATTAAAGTCGAACCGAGACCACGAAATGTTCCTTTGTAATTAAACTACATCTACAAATGCTAATAACAGATCCGTAGGCACAAATTATGATAATTTATAAATGACATTTTTTTCACTTGATACCTGAAAGAACCTGAAACTAACTTGACAGGAATTAAAAGAAAATTTTCGTTCCGTGATTACAGTTATTACATTATGCCGTATGCTTTCTCGTAATTACAATTTTTTTATGTTAGTTATATATGTATGTATGTGTGTTCATTTATTCTTCTGTCGTATATAGTGTGCTACATATTTGCATATATGTATCAGTTAGTACCAACACGTGGTTAGACAGAAATGAAAATCCGCTCTTACGTTACGAGTAATATGCATCTCCATTTCGAAGAACTGGAAGGAATTGTTTCAAATTAATTTTAGTTAGCTAAATGTTATTATAAATATCATTGAACCAGTCAGGTTTCAAGAAATCACACTCTTCTGAAACAGTTTTGGTGAACATTTGAGATAATTGGTCGAGGGAAATGGACAGTGGCAAAATGGTGCTGGCTGTGTTTTTGGATTTCCGAAGAGCTTTTTAGACCATTGACCGACAATTACTATTGAAGAAATTGGAAGTCATCGGCTTCAAAGGCATCGCGCTGGAATGGTGTCGTTCATACATGACTGACAGATACCAAAGTGTAAAGTTTAATGGGACAACATCAGGTGTGCGCTCTACTAAATATGGTGTACCACAAGGAACAATATTAGGACTGTTACTTTTTAATTTATATGTTAATGACATTATGCTAAGGACCAAAAACAGTAAATTACATTTGTTTGCTGATGACTCAATGTTGTATGTCAGTGGAAATGATTTAAATGACATGAAGAACAAAATAAATGAAGACTTGACTTTATTATATAAATGGTTATGTGCCAATAGTTTAAGTATTAATATAAGTAAATCTAAATTTATAATCATTGGTAGTGCATATAAATTAAACACAATTAATTATAACAATATTAATATAAAAATAGATAATAATTATTTAGAAAGAGTAAATAGTATAAAATATTTAGGGATAATTATAGATCAGTATTTAAATTTTAAAGAAAATACAAAACATATTCTAAATAAAATGTCTAAGAAAGTAGGTTATTTAAGTATAATAGGTCAAAATATGTCTACATATATTAAACTGTCTATATATAAATCGCTAATTTCGATACACATGGAATATTGCTCAAGTATCCTTTTCAAGTTAAATAATTACGAAACTCAGCAAATGCAAAAAATACAAAATAGGGCTATGAGAACAATTTTAAAGTGTAACAAATATACACCAGTTGCATTAATGCTGAGTACATTGAAATTAATGAATGTGCGACAAAGAATAACTTACAAAACTATGCTATTCATTTACAAGAGTAAACAAGATGTTACGCCATCGTATATTAGTCAGAAGTTGATTTATATACATGACACACATAAATATAATACACGAATCATCAATGATTTCTTTATAGAAAAAGTTAATAGATCATCAACGGCTAATAATGTTTTTGTTAATGGGCTAAAAATGTTTAACAGCCTGCCGTATGACATAAAACATTGTAATAATATAAATAGATTTAAGAGACAACTGTCATTATATGTTTTAGATAAATTTATATAAATAATGTAAGTGTATGTAAATAGCGTATTGCTAATCAAGATATATTATTAATATTATACAAAGAACAGGATTCGAATATACACCCAAGGAATGCCGGTCGTGTATTATCAACGATGCCAGTTGAGCCAACCAAGTCATTATACCTGTAAGTACTTGAACGTATAGATAATGAAAGCTTGACCTTCAATAAAACCTTAGAACTTGTTAGATCTTAAGGGGAAGGGGGGGGGTGTTACTTGATCGGCGTATGCCACAAAATGGGCAATTTCCACGCAAAAAAAATCACAAAAAAACGCAAAAATTAAGGCATTTGAAAAAATTGCCACTACATGAATGAAATAACCAATATTTGTTCTAGTGACTCTCTATTCAAAATTGCAATTATATTAAAAAATTGTTGAATCACAGCATTTTCAATTTCTTTCGTTTTTAACTGATATAAAACGTGCTGTGGTTATAAAGTACTTTATGCGTATTTATTATCCCGGAATTGGTAATAATGCGAACAAAGTAGTAAGCAACTTTATTACCTAATATTATCAAGGCTTTGAATTTCAAAGATTACCTATGGATACATCAGAAACATGAAATTGAATTTCGCGGTATAGCCGACTTAGTTGGAGAAGGTCCCGTTTGGTGTCTCTGATTTGGTATCATTTTATACAGCGTGGTTCACCGGGCACTGAATCCATCAATTGCGGAAAAACTGTAGCTAGGAATGATCTGAAATTTTGACACTATACTAAAGTCGATGGGGGCCATTCGCCTAAAATATTTTCAAGATGGCGGCACTTCGGGCTATCCGTTTTTGCAGATATCGAGTTGCAAATGTATCACATGTTCTTGACATAACTTTATTACATTCCCCATAAATAATAATTAAATTTAAATATTCATCGTTTGTATAATTTAATCGCCCCGGCATAACTTTTCTTCAACGAATGACAATTTATAATTTTGTAAACACTGTCATTGCAAACAGTATGTATTGTAGAAGATAAAAACACTAACTTGCTAATATTTCGAAAACTACCAATTTTTATAATAGACATATTTATACAAAGTGATCCTTATTTTTAATGCAGAATAAGATAAAATTATAAAAGTTGCCGCTTCCCATTTAAAAAATTGTCTTTTGGCAATTTTTCCAAATTCGTTTTCAGGCGTATAATTCGTACACTCTGTATTAATAATTGTAACAATTTTATACAAATAGTATTTAATTAGACCATATATTTGAGAGAATTTACTTCAAATTAAATAATAAATTCATCTTTATATGGAAAAAGTGCTATTGATTTTCTGCCTGCAAACGTCAAATTAAACATAGGAATTTCAATAAGTCAAAAAGGGTTACACTTAGATATATGACATTATACATGAAATATATTCAGCATCTCACGTAGAATCTAAAAACCTGACAATATACAGGCTATTCTATTTAAAATTAGGAAGTTGGTGCCTACTTCCGGCATAGCCCGAAGTGCCGCCATCTTGAAAATGTTTTAGGCAAATGGTCCCCATCGACTTTAGTATAAAGTCAAAATTTCAGATCATTCCTAGCTATAGTTTTACCACAATCGATCGATTCAGTTCCCGGTGAACCACCCTGTATACAAAAGATGCGCATCTATAGAGTATAGGTAATCTGTGGCCGGTATAGCTAAGCAGTGTTTGTAAACAGTGCGAGCATTCTCTTAATCATTAATAAAACCTAATTCCGTGAAGTTATTAAACTGCAAGGAAATAAAAAAAATTCTTAGGAAAGTTTAAGTGCTAAAGATTTAAAAACAGAAATAGACAAAGTTCATGGTGAGTTTTCGTCATCGTATGCCTCCGTTGCGAACTGGATTGGTGAATTTAAACGTGGTCGAAGAAGCATAGAAAATACATCGCGTTCTCGGAGACCAAAAACATTTACCGATGAAGAAACCATTAGAGAACTTCATGAAATCGTGTTGAATAATAGCCAATTAAAGTTAAGAGAGATAGCAGAGGCAGCAAGCATATTATCTGACCGCGTACATTACATTTTACAACAACCTTTTGGACATGGGAATGCAAAGTGCAAGATGGGTAGGTACCGCGTTTGCAATCAGTCGATCAAAAGCAAACTCATGTGACCATTTCTGAGCTATGTCTGGACATGTTCAAGCGTAATCCCGTAGATTTTTTAGACGTTTCGTAGCCGTAGATGAAACGTGGAACCACGACGTCACTCCAGAGATTAAAACACAATCAAAGCAGTGGACAGTACGTGGTGAACCAACTCCAATGAAACCGCCAGCTGGAAAAGTGATGGCTTCCGTCTTTTGGCATTCACCGTACTCGCCAAATTTGGCCCCTTCAGACATTTTTCAATTTCCGAACCTCAAGAAATGGTTGGCTGAAAAGAAAGACTATTTAGAGAGCGGGGAATCACAGGCCTCCACATATTAAAAGCAAGAATGCGTATTGAAATAAATGAGTCAAAAGTTAGAATTTGTGTCGAAAGGCGAACTCCGAATAATAGACTCCTGAGTGGGTCGGCAACAGTCATAAGTATTGTTGTTAATTGTAATTTAAATAAATAATAGACTCCTGTAGTGGGTCAAGGAACAGTCATAAGTATTGTTGTTAATTGTAAAAGTAATGAAACAGTGGTTAAATTTGCATATTCATAGTAAATGTGCAAAGTGTTATATCTTTTGCGACAAAGATACTGTGCTCCATTTGGCAGAGCAAGCTGATTCTTCATGTCTTGTTCGTGAACAAAGAAGATTTCGCCGATGATAAACAGCGTAGAGGAAAGAAGACTAAAAGATAACAATTATTGTATATAAGTGTATTCAGAAATAAAGAACTAAACATTACAAATCCATTTCAAATACAGATGAAATGCATATATTTGTCAAATAATTACCGTCTCCGTATTATAAAGTATAATGTAACTTAATATGTCTCTGTTGTTTATGTTAAAATATAACGAATTGCATACGTAAATTTTCTTCAATGTAATCTTTATAAAATGTATTTAACCTATCTATTAATGTGTTTTGATTTTTCTTATATTAAGAGCAGTACATTGTGTGAGATTTTATTTTTTTGTCTGTAAAAATATATGAAATTCATTGATTTTGAATATAAGTATTCTTTGAATTATAAAATGGATTTTTATTTTTATTAACACTAAATAATGTTTGGGGACCTTTTAATTAATCATATCTTATTAATCTGAATCGCCCTTGAGAGTCCAAACTGAGTTTAGCTGGCAAAACAAACTTTATTTACATTTTATTATATAAATTTGATGTCACGTTAAATTTATATTTTATTCATTTTAGGGTTGTACCTTTACATTATGGCGCCCAACGTGGGGCATTTTATTCATTTTAGGGATGCACCTTTACAGTGTGTATCATTCTAGAAACTTTCCGATCTTCTTTCGTATAGTTGCGGTATATTTTACAAGGTAGATTAGGTCATATATCTATAACTGTGTTGTGTTACAATATTTCTTTGGCTATAATTATAACGTATAACCCTATACCTCTAGCGATAATTTTAAAGTTTACTGTAAAAATTTGCTACTAAAATTGACCTAGTGTAGTTGCTTATTTTCAGTTTACTTCTCCTAATTCAAAAAAAAGCTAATGCTTGAAATGAGATTTAATTTTCTATTCTGATTTTTTCTATATATTTTAATTTCATCTTTCCATGAATCACCGTAACAAATCGGTGTTCTAAACTTCAAACAAGATAGAATTTGTAATTTTTTCCACGCGCTTCTTGTATTTGTAATTATTTCTTACCTAAATATTGAATTAATCAATACGTGTTTGTGTTTAATTTTTTTTTTTATTTCACGACCGACAACTGAACAATACCTACGTCTCTATATTTAAAATCCCTGGTGTCCGAGCGTAGAATTCCTAAACACGACCAACAGGACTTTGTGGGCGTTCCAACCAATCATCTGGCGGTCGCGAGTGGAGCCACCTGCCGGCATTCGTCCGTTCAACACTTTGTCCGCGCACAAACGACTCGACCAGGACAAATAAAATCGTAAAGTACCAAAATACACGCAAACAGTACGTACACATGCACGGTGTTGTATCTACCGTGGACAAGGATGTTCGCCTGCATCGCGTCGTTTTGTTTCTCTGTCCGCATAGCCGAAGGTTAAACGATTTAGTGATAAATTTGCGTCGCAGAGAGTTCCGTAGTCGCCGGCCGTTCCTGCGTGGCCGGGTTCTGAAAATTGGATGTTTCAATTTGCCGCTTAAATGTTATTATTATAATTCGGCGGAATGGGAAATGTCTTTTGCCCAGGACGGACCTGTATTAATCTCTTTGAGACTGGGCATTGCACGTAGAAGAAACTAAATACGACAGTTGCGGGCATAGAGGGAGACATTCTGAGCGGCTTCGAATCAAAGAACACATGAGCGGAAACGAATTATAGAAATGAAAATAGTAAACAGTCACTTGTTTTCTGTCAGAATCCTGCTTGGAGATCTTTCAAAAGACTTTCTATTATCGAGTAAGCTGTTTTTGGTTATAAATACAGTTTGAGCTGGTCCTATCCGTTTGTATTTGTCGCTACGTCCCCGTCACTTATTAGGGACGAAGAAATGGCGCAACCGAATTAAAGATCCATCTGCTGCTAAACTCTCATGGGACAATTCAGTTTTCAGAAGTTATTCGTTAGCTTTATGTATTACACATCCCCTTAAGTACTTTGCGTTATATATCTGGCTTAATATAAATATCCACCTGCAAACTTCCCTCTGCTCTCTGGTCAGGGTGTAGGTCTAACAGAACAAATTAGACGATGGATTGTACACCCTATTTAACCTGCTGAATCCTAAATAATATTCTAGCAATTCCAAGGACTTGCCACGAAATCTGTAAAATTCTAATCTTTTTAATAATATACTATGCTATATGCAATCGAAGGCTTCCGAGAAATCACGAGAAAGGTTTTCGCAATCAGTGCATCCTCAAGAGCTAATTTACATAAGTTACAGTGTGCGAAGGCCATATGACTCATATGATATAGTGTTACTTTCAAAAAAAATACAAAGAGGAAAAAGAAGAATTCTAAAAGGTGGTTCAGATGGGCGACCTGCTTTTCCACCAAACCCTAAAAAGTATTTGAACGTATAATTAATAGTAAATGCCTAAAAATAATCCTAATTAAACCTAACTAAGACTACTATAATTCTGCGTATATATAGCAACCTTATTATTCTTTCAAGCACGCATAACAAACTAGATAAATTGAAATGGGCGTCATTGTTTTCCTAGTAAATACGAACAAACAGCACCCCCGAAAGCCATCATATCCATAGCCTTAAAATGACATAGCATTGTAAAGAGAGTAGATTGCATATGTGAATGATCTCTTAAAATATGTTTTTTCCTTATATTAATATTATGCACGTCACAGCGAAACCTGACCTTCTTCAATAATAATAATAATAATAATAATATTTATTGATTTCAGAAAAACAGAGAACTACATATGCAGTATATGTACATGTGTTGATGAAATCTCGTCAAACATAGCTACACTAAATCAAAAAAACAAAGAATATATACGACAATCATTTTATAGACATGTCTTGTAGGCACTCATTCGTACTGTAGTAGCACTTTTCCAGTAAAAACCTTGTAACCTGAAACCAAAATTTTTGGAAATTTGTTTCTTCCTTGAGGCACTCTTCTTATTTTATTGTAAAATCTGCAGCCATTATAATAAATCCCCTTTTGATATAACGTTGTGCTATGTTGTATTGGCATCATTAATGTTTTATTTCTGGTATCATGATCGTGGTCAACAATTTGCTGCTGAAAAAAGTTTCTATTTTTATGGACAAAACACAACAGCTCGTATATATAAATGCATGACAGGGGCAAAATACCAAGTTCCTTAAAGGCTGGTACACATGAATCCATTCTCCTAAAATTTGCAACAATGCGCAAAGCACGTTTTTGTATCAGAAAAACTCTGTTGAAATTCGATACGTACGGTATATCATATATTATTTATACAGGGTGTAACAAAATAAGTGTAAAACATTTCAGGGGGTGATTCCTTAGCGAAAAAGAGATAGGGTCTTTCATATAAAAAAACTTCAATGGAGCATCCCTTGTTAAGATACAGCCGCATAAAGGGGGTACATAAAATTTGTTTTACAATTTTTCTCACAAACACTAAAAATGTAATTTATTTCCAATGTAACTTTTTGTCTGATTATTTGTTTACCATTTAAAAATCTATTTCCAATACTTTGTTTCATTCGAAACAAAAAATGTCTCTTGAATTTTTTGCCCTAAAGTAATCAGTTCGCAGCAAAAAATTATTTTACGAACAACTACAGAGATACATCGTCATAAATGCGAACTGGATTAGTATTGTTATTTTGTAGTTACTACCTGCATCAAAATACATATGATTAAAGATGAATAAACAAAACTAATTTATTAATAACAAAACATAAAACATGTAGAAATCATAGTAAATGTTCAATATGTCCACCTTCAGCCATTACACATGCGTGTAGACGTCGGCGCATTGAGCCACGTATTCGCTCAAATATTCCTGGATTCTCTCTAATTACCCTGCACGCATCGATGATGCGGTTTCTTAAGTCCTCTACATCGCGAACAGGAGTAGGATAAACCAAAGTCTGTAAATGGCCCCAAGTAGAGAAATCGAGAGGATTGAGATCCGGGGATCGAGCGGGCCAATTCTGTGGTCCTCCTCGACCTATCCAATGATTTGGATATGTTTGGGTTAAATACTGACGTGCTGCTTGACTAAAATGGGCGGGAGCCCCATCATGCATAAAAACATATCACTTCTGACGCCCAAAGGAACTTCCTCCAGCAGTACTGGATGCACTTCTCTTAAAAATTGAGTGTATGCCTCACCATTTAATCGAGGAGGTAGAAAATGAGGGCCAATTAAATAATCCCCAATAACTCCGAGCCACACGTTAAGAGAAAAGTGTTCTTGATGGTTAGCTTGTACAATAGCGTGAGGGTTTTCATCAGCCCATATGTGGTTATTATGAAAATTAATTATCTTGTCCCGAGAAAAAGTACATTCGTCTGTGAATTCGATCGTCTTCAGAAAGTCAGGATTTCTTCTAATCATTTCCAGCATCCAATTGGAAAATTCAAGACGGTTCGGAAAATCCCGCTGTATCAGTGCCTGTACTCGTTGCATATGGTAAGGGTATAAGAGTTGTTTCTTTAAAATTCGAAATACCGTCATATGATCAACATTTAACTCGAAAGCAATCTTTCTAGTACTGCTAGTAGGTTGTTCTTCAACCAAATTAAGTACTGCTTCTTCAAGATGTGTTGTTCTAACTTCTCGATGGCGACCACAATCCTGCGTTCTTTTGTCGAATGAACCATATTCTCGTAATCGTTGATGAAGTGGGATGATGCGAAGGAAGCTGCCGTTGAGGATACATTTCAGCATATCTTCTAGAAGCTTCTAACCCATTCACCTGCGACAGACCGTAAACGTAATACATATCAGCCATTTTCTCATTTGTGTATGCCATTTTAATAACAAGTGAATTATTAAACTAACAAATTACGAACAAAACAACGACACACAATTAAGTATTAATTCAATTTCAAAAATTTACAAACTGACAGCGTGATACCACTACTAGCGGCCTACTAAATAAATTAGTTTTACATTTTCGTTTTATGACGATGTATCTCTGTAGTTGTTCGTAAAATAATTTTTTGCTGCGAACTGATTACTTTTGGGCAAAAAATTTAAGAGACATTTTTTGTTTCGAATGAAACAAGGTATTGGAAATAGACTTTTAAATGGTAAACAAATAATTAGACAAAAAGTTACATTGGAAATAAATTACATTTTTAGTGTTTGTGAGAAAAATTGTAAAACAAATTTTATGAACCCCCTTTATGGGGCTGTATCTTAACAAGGGATGCTCCATTGAAGTTTTTTTATATGAAAGACCCTATCTCTTTTTCGCTAAGGAATCACCCCCTGAAATGTTTTACACTTATTTTGTTACACCCTGTATAATAAAATTATCCTAATTAGCAAGTAGTGTTAATTAGAAAGAATTCTTAATACTTCTTTGTAATGATATAAAAAGATTCATATCATGTAGTATACGCTCAGAACCCAGTGAAGACTGTGGTAATAGTTCCTGTTATTAAATCAGATTAGAATCAATTGATTAAGTGTCTGGGTTTTCCTAGTTTATTTCTTTTATATTAAAATTGGTGACTTTTTAAGAACGTAGTGTCTTAATTCACTAGTCAGTGACTATATTTTTGCACATACTTACTTTAATGTAATGCACAATACATCCTTATTTCTACATATTTTATAAAACGCCGAAACCACTTGATGTAGTACTAGTCGTCGATCGCTATTTGTAATGCGTTATTTTTATATGCAGGACTTAAACGGGAGAGAGAAGGAGATAGAATGGTACAGCCTTGCCTATACATGATGCATGCGGCTATTCCATTCCGTTTAAGTGAATAAAGCACGGCAGGTTGAACATTTCACAAAAGCGCTTAATATCAGCTTGTTTTTAATTATATGATACGACCTGTAACTTTTTAAATTAACCGTGTGCTTAAACATGTCAGAGGGACGAAAGCTGGCAAAAGAAAATACGGGAAAAAACCGAATTAACAAGGAAGAAGAGGACAGTGTAGTATACTTTTTATGTGTACGTATATTAAACTCATACATGTAGTACATTGTAGAATAGAAGCCACTGACTATGGGTTTTGTGCGGAGAAACTCCCTTGCCTGGAAGGTGAAAAGGCTCCGTACATAAAAGGGTTGACGGTTTATTCTTTATTATTTCATTTAGATAAAATCTAATTAAAACAACGGCGCGGAAAAGATTTTCTATAAAATTTAATTATAAAAGTATATGCGATAAGGGGGGAGTAAGCGCGCCCGTCCTCCGCGGTTTGCCTTTTTGCCTCCTATATACACTTCTTCGTTTTCTACTCTTTTCTTTCCCGTCTCTCATTCGGCGTTGTGTGAGCTCACTGGCATCGATGTCGGAAATTTGAGAGAGAGAAAAGTTTCATTCTATTTACGTAAAAGCTTTGAAAGTTTTCGCGGACGTATTTTACATACACTTGGCCTCTTAAATGGGGGACAGGGGGGGGGGGAGAGCTTTTTCTTTTTTTCTCATCTGGAACAATTACGCAGTCGAAATTTAAATATCTAATTTTTTCCGTTTTTAATCAGGTCTTTCTCACTGATGATATTTATTTAAAATATCCAGAGAGTACACGAAATATTATGGCTTTTCCATCATAGAATTTTAACAAACGATTGTTTATAATTTAGGATCACTACTACTAATTTATTTGAGCAATACAAATGAGATTTTACTGCCGAGCCAACTACAGTAGTATATACATATATTCAAGTTTTTGGGAACTCACACTAAACGACATGAATTTAAAATGATAATATTTAAAATTCTGTGATTTCCCCGTATATTAGCTACATGAAATTAACAATGAAAGTAACTAAGAATTATTAATTAAGTAAGAAGCTCAAATATTACATCCAGTGCTAGATAATAATTGGACCCGAAAAAGTACGATGGAAGAGTTCAAACGACCACAACACCACACTCTTTTCTTAATTTACTAAGTAATATTTAAACACCATCTTGCAAAAGTTATATCTGTATATATTAAAAACAAGAAATTAGGGACAGCAAAAAATAATTATAGTTAAAAAGATTGTGTATGCCACATAAGCAATAATTATCCAACATTCAAATTGGCAAATTAACGTAATAGCTATTTATGTGGTCACTGAATAAATTATGATCACTTTTACATGATCTTGGACGGTAGCAAGACTCCAAAACGGAAGTGTTCTTTAATTTCTCAGGAGGAATTCTATTTGACAGATGTTAAACGGATACAAAAAAACCACTAAGAAAAAAACGACAATTAAAATAATGTAACCCACAAGATTAATTAAAAGAAGAGCTTACCCAGTTCAACGCTGGCCGAATCTCAACTAATGAAAGTTTCGAAAGACGCATAGGAAATATGAACTCTCGTTACTTCTCCCATGTAATAAGGTATTAAAAAGCGGCAACAGCCTAACATCAAATATGCGAGTAGTCGAAGCGTTAACGCCATATCGAATCGATGTTTACGACGATAACTTAAGACAATGTGAACCGTAAACACTTATCGATTTGATTCAACAATCATGTGTGCGCGTATGCCTAGCGCATGACCAGAAAAACAAAAGAAAGTACGCAACTAAATTAAGGAGAGAGAAAATTGCAATATTAAAAAAAATTAAATATATTTAGAAATAAAAACCGTACAGTAAGACAGCTAATTATAGTAATGCAAATATAACACAGAAATCTTCCATATGTCAATAACTAGGAGAAGAATTAAGAGTATCACCTGAACATGGCCAAAAAATAAATAAATAATAAATTACATAATGCGAAATTTTAAACTCAAAATAAAAATTATATTATCAAATTAACGTACACGGCCTTCCAAAAATAAAACGGCAATTACGCTCTAAAAATAACAAATTAAAATTTAAAATATAACAATATTCGCCAATTTTTATGATCATAAGGCTTTATTTTACTACATGTATAAAAAGAAAAGGCAGTGGTGCTATGTTTGAGCCTTGCAGTACACCAAAATTTGTAATTATACGCGTATAGTTCATAGATAGATAATGAATGAAAATGATTGCATTGTTAGTTATTTTTAACGTTAATGTACATATTGCTGTGACATCAGCATATATTATTATTGATGAATATAAGAAAAGATATGAAGAATACACCACCCCACTTCGTTGCGGTGTCAAAGAAATATATATGCTGTGACAGTATATATTTGTGGGTATAGTCATTTGTATATGCTGTACTCTTAAAATTATTCTTTATACACCAAAAACTTATAATTGGTTTTGTATTTTATTTTATATTGTTGAAGCATGTACTTAATAACTATTGTGGGTTCTGGCAATGTATGTGGTTCCTTCTCCTTCACTGGTGATCTTTCTCTTACTCATAATAGGGATGAGGTAATAGTTTTGTTCAAAGAAAACGGAATGTTTATACAACATAATCATATACCTTTTTATTTAGTAATTTGTAGATTCAAATAATTTTTTTATATACACTTTTATGCTCTGAACAAATACATAATTTAGAATGCTCATATCATTTATACCTAATGTCGGTTGTAATGTATGTAAATCCTTTATTTATTTATTTATGATGCTAAACGAAAATATAAATATTTATCCTGTAAATAAATAAATGTAAACTGTTATTGTACATTGATAGTGATATTTATCAATGTAATTATATTTATGTATTGGCTTCAATTAATTGCCTTAGACAACCATTTGCACGTGTTGTATCTAGCTTTTAATCTTTGCCTTGTGAAACTTTTAATTAATTATTAGCCTAACTTGAAAAAGATTAATGATGCCTAGACAATACCATGAAGAAAATGCTCATTCGCACGTAGCATCTCTCCAACTGCCCAACACCATTAGTCCTATTTTTGTTGTAATTCCAACTTTATGAATTAAAAGAAAACCTTACAGGATAATATATTTGCTTATTTATATTGTCCAACATTACATTGATTAATCATTTGCACGTAAAAACCAATGTCTGTCTAACAATTCAGATAACTTCTTTTCAATATAGTAGATAGTGATATTTATCAATGTAATTATATTTATATATTGGCTTCAATTAATTGCCTTAGACAACCATTTGCACGTGTTGTATCTAGCTTTTAATCTTTGCCTTGTGAAACTTTTAATTAATTATTAGCCTAACTTGAAAAAGATTAATGATGCCTAGACAATACCATGAAGAAAATGCTCATTCGCACGTAGCATCTCTCCAACTGCCCAACACCATTAGTCCTATTTTTGTTGTAATTCCAACTTTATGAATTAAAAGAAAACCTTACAGGATAATATATTTGCTTATTTATATTGTCCAACATTACATTGATTAATCATTTGCACGTAAAAACCAATGTCTGTCTAACAATTCAGATAACTTCTTTTCAAAAAAAAACTTACTTGCTATCTTTAAATAATTCATCAAAATGTTCACTTTGAATGTCCATATTGAACGTTTCAGAATTTAAATATATTAATAAAAGAAAATTTATTGTGAATGAAAGTGATAAAGAAATAATGAAAACTACTATTCTACAATGTAACAATTATTTATAGCGTCTTATTCTTTCGAAGTCAGAAATCTCCCTTTCGGAGTCGTAAGAAGAATTCTCTCTTGTCGGATCTTGTTTTCCAATTTATACCCGAAAAAAAACTCTACATTGACTATTGCGCCCTCTAGTCCATATTTTAGGTTGGCATTGGAATACACGTTCCAGTGAAGTCGCTGCCCGCATGTTGCCGTCTTGATACACGCACACATACACATACCGTTCTGACAGTTCTTTATTCACTAAAACGTCAACATATCGCAAATTGTTTTCTTATTCAAAAAGTCTTTTCTGCCTCGCACAGCATTTCCGACGGTAGGTTTATTTTTGTTGTTAATACCATCCTTCTTTGTATTCGTCAATGAACCTATTGCCTTGTTCACTGTTCGATACATATTTTTTCTTCCCATTTATTAATGTCAATTTCACTTTTCTTTTAGCTAGATTGCGATTTGGTAAGATGGGAAACACGTTGGAGACAACTATTATTTTTCTTCCCGCACTGCCTGTACCTGGAGGACACGTTTGTTTCTTCACTGTATCTCTGTCCTCTATCCATGATCTTTCCATTGGTAAAATGTCGATCTGCAATAAACTTTACACAAGTTTTATATTTTTTGTCTTTTGTAGGTCATGAAACTGTACACGTCTGTTTCCAGTCTCTGAAGCATTGTGTTACAAACAAATCATAAACACATACACTTTTTATTTATGATATCAGCTACCTTTTAATACAGAATGTTATTGCTGATCGTTTTTACGTTTTACATATTTTTATATCCTTTTCTTAGTCTAGTTACAAGCTAAGGTAAATTTTATCTTTTAATACAATTTAGTTCTTAAACTCTTTCATAAAGTTTTATTGCTTTATGCATGTAAATCATAATAATTTACTTAGTCATATTTACCTTTCTTATATTTCTTGCATATCGTCTTTCATCTTTTTCATGATATATAAACCATACATTTTGTGTATCTTTTCTACAAAAGAAATATATTACTTATATTTATTTTGTCTTTTATTTCATTTTTTATTTAATAAATTTTTATTCTACATTTTTCACTATTTATTTGAATAATAATAGTTTTTAAATCACTTTCTTGTATATTGACCATGTGTATGCAACTTTGTATACATCCATGTAATTTTTGTTGCATATTTTTACTCAATCATATTTATTTTATTTCAAAACTTAAACTAATCCTTAAAGCTATTCTTATTTTATAAACTTGCGAGTTCACGGCAATATGTAGAGCTTTAAAATTCAAATATGCAAATTCATTAATTAAAATATTAAATAACTCCTATTTAATTAACAAATAAGTATTATTGGCAAAATTTTCATGTTCCGAAAATTAACAGTAATAGCGTTTGCTAATGACTTGATTTTTTTCTATTTCTTCATAAGTCCTTATATCTATAATGGTGTCGATTGGTTTCTAATGTTTTCATCATTGCACAACAGCATAATTATCCGAAAAAATTCTTTAAATTATTTTGTGGAAAAATTATTTCAAAAGTTAAAATGTGCGAGCATTATATAATATGGACCACAACATTATAATAGTACATGGGTCATATCAACATATCAAGACACAGATAACAACAGTAGTATCAGTTACCTCATCCGCTTAAAACTAAATCGCGCAGAGAGATTTATTAAAATTATCCGGCCGAAACTCGGTGTTTTAACACTTTCGCGGCCAATCCCGTCGTAATCCCGGAACACCACATCAAAGTAGCCGGCCGAATCGGGTTCTCGAAGAGCGACCGACCGCGCGGGGGATCAACCCCGACGAAGTCCGGTATAGTCGTTTACTTAATGCTCCCCGATATTTAATAAACAGAATTAACTCAGTGGCTGGAGATCCCGATCCTCTGTTAAATAATTATTTTCATGGCGCGACGTAAATTGTCTATAACTTAGCGATACGGGTTAAAAATACAACATGAACGCCATCTACTTACTAACTCTCGAAAGTTAATGTTGTAACTGCTGATCGAAATTTAATATTAGGTAATTTTACGAGAATAGATCATTGAATGATTCAACTTGTTTTTAAGTGTTCGGTGGAGCATACATACATACATTAATACATACACTAATAGTGCTCATGGAATGGCCAAATTCCACCTTCCACAACAGAATAATTATAAAAAATAAAAAATACGCACAAAATGAAACTACAAAATAATATACAGTGAAACTTCCCATAGGCGGACATTGTTTGTTCCGACAATACTGCCCGGTTAAGAGATGTGCCCGTTTATCAGAAGACAGTAAAAATTAAGTAGAAACGCAAAGCTAAACTTTCATTTGAACACACCGTGTAAAAATATATGCTTATAAATTTATTTGCTAAATAAAAACGAAACGACTACGTTCACATTTATATACAGGGTGTCCCAGAAATAAAAAGACGGAGTAGCAGAAATCCGAAGCTAGATTGTGTAAAAACATACCCTCAAAATATCAAGCCTTTATTCGTGCGCAGACGGCAGAAGAAAAATAATAAAGAATTCAATTGGCCTTACGCCGACCTTGGACTAAATATCCACCTGCTTCACTTTCACAATCGGTTCTTTTCAGGACCACCATATTACTTGTGTTAAAAAAGGAGGAGGAATAGATACGTCATAAAAAATATCAAACCATTAATTACTTTAATTTTACACCTGCTAGAAGAAACTAATTAAATTCTTGATATTTGCTGTAATCTAGAAAAACTACGATTTATTGAATATTCTAAAATAATAATAATCAGCCGTTTCCGACTACAAACACATTAAACATATCAGCTTATCTTAGATTAAAAAAAAAGCAGATTATCTGAAGATTTTAGACACACTGAGTGGAAATTCATTGAAGAGTACTGCAGTGTGATGGAGCCACTGGTTTGTTCAGTAGATAGACTGCAAGGGGAAGTAGAATGTTTTCTGGGTTTTGTTGCTTCAACTTTATTCATTCCCCCCATCAAGCTGATTGAGATCTCATCTCTTGTTTTCTGTAGTGCTTTGAGAGTGGCCATAATCAAAGGGATTGAACAGAGATTTCAACATTTGTTTAACATGGCAACCTAACCAGTCGAAAATAAAGCTTTCGTTCTGTCAGCAGTGAGTCACCCGAAATTTAAAACCAAATCGATTCCTGAGAATCGTGTTAATTACTATAAAGAAATAGAAGAAACAACACGTGGACTCTTCACAAGTTGATTGTTATCTAAATTGTAAAAAAAAAAATAACTAAAAATTTTATATGCATACCCAACTAGCATAAATCTTCTAAACTAGTTACTAATAATGCAAATATGAAAATCAGTGATGGAAAGTTGCGACCACACATATCTGACTTGAAATCAGCCCCTTAAGCATTAATAATAGTAAATATACGTAATAATGTATATTAAATTTTTTTAATTTTAACAGTATGCATTGCCCATATCAAAAAATCTCATTCTCATCTTTCTTATATCAATCAATACCTAAACCGAGTTGAATTCTAAAATAAAATGTTGAATTCTGAGGATTTTACTATATTATCTATTGAATTATCTAGATAAATTATACTAGTACTACTACTACTTTATCTAGATAATCATTTGCAAAATCATCTTTTATTTGTATCTAGGTAATATTTTTCGGAATTATCTGTTATCTTATCTACATAAAACATGGTTATCTGTATAAAACATTGTACATATAATAGGAACATACATATATACATATTGTACGGATATATACAATTTATGTACCATCTTACAAAATAGTCTAAAATGGAAATTTGCTTGTGTGTATTACATGATCCAATAATATAAAGCCATAATCTTTAGAGTATGGCTTTACAAACGTGAGGCGTTGTTAATTTAAAAGGGGTTTTATTTCAATATGGCTCAGCAACGTGGGGCCATTATATTATGTTATTAATAACTAATTGACTCTTTTACATGTGCTATTTCAAATATGGCTTTACCAATCGTGGGGTTATTATATTATGTCACTGCAAATTTTAGTTCCATTACAAACTCTAAAGTAATTTAAAAAAAATCGTATGACTATATTATGAAAGTGTTTTTGGATTTGGCAAAAGCTTTTGATGCAGCGAGTCATAAAAGTTTATTACAAAAATTCTAAGCAGTTGGTCTACGGTGGTCTGCTTTGGGCCTGACGGGAAAATTATTTGGTTGGACGTCCACAGTGACGTTTAACCGGCGATAACATAAACATTCGGCGTCTCAAGCCTTGTAATATAATCAATACAAACATTAGCTTATCTAAGTCGTGCTTAAATCATACATTTAGAATAAACAGTTCTAAGAAATATATCGTTTGGTTACTGATACATAACTTTAAAATATAATTCATATTCGAATTTAAAAATTATAAAAATAGTAACTTATGCCGTACCGTTACAAGTTACTGCTCTGTAATTTCGTCTGCATTGGGTTTCCATTGCTTTTTATTTGCACTATATTATTTAATATTCTATTATTAGAACATGTTGCAAATATTAATTATATTTAGAAGAAGCATAATTTAATGTAATTTCGGCCCTTTTCATCTACAGTACTATTTTCTATCACATCGCAAAAATCTTAACGATACAATAATAATAATAATGTTTCACACAAGAAATAACCTCTCCCTGCAATAACTAACTCCGTCCTCCCACCTCCACTGCGTCGCCATTATCGAAAAGTAGGTATGTAATTATGAAACGAAACTATTAACATATTTCATAATGCCCTACTCACAATAGTATATAATAAAACCTAGATTACATCGATATTTCAATAAAAGAAAACAAAACCATTGTTCTCTCGCCAAACGTTTAATAAATAACAAAAGGAGAAATGTAACCAACAAATAACAAAACACAACGGCGAACATTGCCATAATTAATTTCCTATTATGTATTTTAATGAAAACAGTAGTTAAATAAATGAGGTAAATGGTGTGCTGATATGGTGTATTGCCTCTACTTACTTAACAGAAGAACTAACAACACACATACAAACATATAACATGCATATTTTTTCCATATGAACACGTCGGATATATCCAAATGTGACGCAAGACAAATAGCCGGTGTGTGTTGGATCTTCTTTCTTTTCAATTCTGGCACCCAGTCATTCAGAAAAGATACAGCAGTTAAACACCTATAATACCATAGAATCGTTTTAAACATTTTTTCTCACTACAATAATATTTCCATTGTTCTCTTTCCTTATATTGTTCTCTTTGGTAAATGAATAATCTATCTTAACTATCAGTTCGTTGTACACAATTTTTTTCACTTTAAAATACGAAGATCCTAATCTTTTCTTTCTTTACTTTTGCGTTCCGAAAGCCGAACCTAGATTTTTGCATCGGAATAATTAGTGGTAACTGTACTTTCTTTTGTATTTTGTATTCTGTAATTTCAGGACGGTCGATTTCTCTTATGTACATATTTGTTGTGTGTTGGTCTGTTTTTTTTGCCCTCTTTCCCTGTCAGGTGTTATTATTTTTTTATACTTTTAATTGTTATTTATGGAACGTTGTTGTTTTTGATGTTGTGTATTATCCGAATTATCCGATGATGAGGGCAGAGAGAGAGAGAGATGTCATGACGTCCTGGATGTATGGAAATATATTTAATTAGGCCTGAAAATGTTAATTTTTCTTTCCTCTTTACTGTTTGAGAGTGTCAAAAATATATGTAAAGTGACTAGAGATACTAAAAATTTCAGCGTATGCTATAAATATTTATTAAAAAATCCACATTTATAAATTTATTTGTCACATTACTTGAATTTTTAATGTATTGACCATGAAGATTGGACTAAAATTATTATTAGCAATTTAATGAATATAAATTTAAGCAACTACATAATGACCTCGTGCTTTGTAGAACATTAGCCCTTTGTTGCATGATTTTTTTGTTTTTCGTATAAAATATTTTTTAGGCTTTAAAGTTAAAATACTACAGCAGAAAAATAATAAAAAACTTCTTCATGTCTCAGAATTTTATTAAACAAAAAAAAAGGAAATTGTAGCAAATCTGCAACACTATGCAAAGGTTAAACAAATATTAGCTTAATTATTTAACAATGAAACTGTCGAAAACAATTCTTGTCCTTCGTTATACACAAATGAACTGCACATTTGGAACACTTATAATGAGTAAAACCCTTACAGGCTGGCAGTTTGCATCTTTGGCGATTTGTTTCATATGTTACCCAATGGTTGACTTCGTCCAGCCTGATATTTTTCACAGGAATATGAGCAGCAGATTTCTTTTTCATTTTTTTCTCTACACGCTCCTGTAATTCAGAAGGTCTTCCACGTTTTCTTTTTGGGGTTGTTGAACCCATGAGGCATAAACATTCGGCGATTTCTAACCGAAATTCCCAAAGATTCATTTTCTTTTCTTTTTTTATTCTCAAATAGACTAACTAAGAATTAATTACCGTTACATCAAGGAGATGAAAGAAAACTCTCATGTACCACTTTTTAGAGCGAAGTAGAATTCTATACCTTCCTATGTGGCTATCTAACAAATCAATTTCTCCCATGTGTTTGTGATACTTGGTGACAACATAAGGGCAATTTATCTCAACCTTCTTCTTTTGTTTTCTATCGTATCGCATGACTTTTTGTAGTGGCAACTGTCCATATAAGGTAGAGAGCAAATTCACACATTTGTTGTCTTTCCAAACAACGGCGCTCAACTTGGTTCCAGAATTATGGGCAACAAATTCTTCTGATGTCCCTCTATCCATTTTTTTCATTTGTTTGTCGCTTGGTAAGTTATTGTTTGGTATGCGGTTTCTTCTGACAGTTCCTAAACTGTATATTCCCTCTTTCGCCAAATAGGTCAAAAGTGGAACTGATGTATAGTAATTGTCAAAATACAGACAGCTGTTTACGTTTCTCGGAATTATTCTCGCCAGACGCGTTACAACATTCCCTGTTACACCAAGGTTTGGCTCTTCCGGTTTCAGCCGGGTAAAATAATCCTCTGGGCCTGAATATAATTCAAAATTTTAACAATATCCTGACACTCCACAAAGCATGTAAAATTTGAATCCCCACTTGTTAGGTTTCATTGGGAGGTACTGCTTGAGGTGATGACGACATTTTGTTGCACAGATTTGTTCATCTATAGCTAATTGAGCCTCAGTTGGAATCGACGCAAATGTTCAAGTACTGGTCTGATTTTGTATAATCGGTCGTACGCCGGTTCTTTTTTATCAGGACAACTATTATTATCACTAAAATGTTTTCATATACTCAAACTTGTTTACCATCATTACATCACGCACATTAGCAATTCCTATGTCACTTCTCCAATAAGCTCTAGTGCGGGGCAAGGTTGTTACCGACATATATAGACAAATTCCAATAAATCGTTTTATATCATCGTCAGATAAACATGCCGGTTTGTTTGGCCTTTTTTGTACTGCATAAAGGTTACTTTGTTCTTTTATCAATTGAATAAAGGGATCTGTAAAAAAAATACCTGAAACA
Organism: Amphimallon solstitiale; assembly: GCA_963170755.1. Classification (NCBI taxonomy): domain Eukaryota; kingdom Metazoa; phylum Arthropoda; class Insecta; order Coleoptera; family Scarabaeidae; genus Amphimallon; species Amphimallon solstitiale. Next base: position 241,123,094 of record OY720675.1, on the reverse strand, counting down.
CTCGTATGGACTTTCCATTTGCAATATATTGTTTGGTAAATCAGAGTTTCCCTGAAATTGTGCAGCTTCATCTGGTACAAGAAGGTGTCCTTTTGACCAAGATAAGGCAGCAGGTACGTCATTCTGTGTAAAACCGACTTCATTTTCATCAAACAAATTTTCTAAATTTTCTTCCGACTCGATTTCTGTAATTACAGCGTTACTTCGTAGATTTTGTCCATTTTCCATAATTTCTTCATCATTGTCTGGCAAATAATCAGAATCATCATCGCTAAAAGTTTCAAATTCGTCTTCACTTTCTGACAACTGCAGATTTGCAGCCAAATCCTCCAATTCAGTCTGTGTTAGAAATCATTATTGCCTGACATCTAAAAACAAAAAACGTTTTTGGAATGTTGCGTAACTTTTTTGCATATTGTTGTAAATAAGCAACATAAAATTCAATGGGGATGTAGTTTTTTCTATTACCAAATATAGAAGTTTAGGGTACATACAACATAATTACATACCTTTATTGTCAATATCCACAAGGAAAACTTCCTCCTTTTTACAAAAAACTACACCGAAAGCAGCAGAAAAGCACCTGCCTCGTTTGAGGTTGGGATAACATGACGTATATTTGGTGTATTTGATCTGCAGACCCCTCTATGAATGTTGCTTGAAACCAGAAACGTAGTACATATGCGTAGCAAATGTGTTACACTATGCCAGCTACACAATATAAGGTTTAAAACGAGAAACAACGAGAAATCATAAACATGTTGCAAATTTGCAACAAGATGCAACGAAGGGTTAGGTACATAAGGCAGTTCTTGCATATTTGTCAAAAATGGTATTGAATTTCGGAAATAAGTAGTGTGAAGTATTGAATCACTTATCGAATAATCATGCAATGAGTTACTGGATTGCTATACAACATTTACAGACCAACAACGGCAGATATAAAGCAGTTTTCTATAGAACTGGATGAAATGTAAACATTTCTACTACAAGGAAAACCGGTGATTTTTACATACCTTTGGATACATTGAATGACGCCCATTAAAAGAATAAGAGATTTACTTAATAATTTAATTTGCGTTTTGCAATCCATAGGCGTACAAGAATATACAGAAATTTAAAATCTACAGTTGATAATATCATTGCTAATTCTGTAGAATATGATAGCAATGTCGTGATAACTTCATTTGGCACAAGAAAATTCTTCTACTTGTAATCATACTGTTACGAAACATATTAAAATCAAAAAGACGAAATTTTATACGATATAGACGTAGAGGTACTGAAGAAATGCTTAAACTTTATAGGTTATATATGTGTTTATATCTACTATTGCCGTAATTATATTAAACAAAAGACGCTGTGTTACGTCATGAATTTGTGTACTGGAACTAAGTATGTTAAATTAATTTTTCTATCAAACTTACAATTACATTAAAAGTAATGAAAGGGGTCCAAGTACGAAACCCTGGCTACCCCCCGATTTAATGCTACATTTCGTTGATATATCGCTATCTGTTTGGACTATTAACGGCTGAGATATAAGATGTAAATCAATTCATTGTCAATCATCTGCACACCAACCCAAACAGTTTTTCAGAAATAATCACGGTTTAAACACAGACAAATGACCGCACGCAATTATTTTTATATACTTCACTGAAAGTGGATTTCATAACCATAAAACCATTCTGATAGAGATTTCATTTTTAGAAACTCAAAAAATCATTATTGTTAATTTTGATAAAGTGCTGAATATATAAATTGATTGGTAATATTACAATGAGAAATCACACTTTGAACCGCTAACGAAATTTTCAAATTTGGAAAGAAATATCTATAAAGCAGTCAAAAATCGTAAGTACGAGGATGACGTGAATCTCGCCTGTCAATGTTTGGCATTATTTCTGAGTAGGCTATATGCTTTTACTTTGATAAATAGAGTTGCTTAAAGAATACGTGTTTAGTGAAAGTTGTTAAACTGATAAAATCGCTATTCGTGGTGTAATTCAGTACTTGTTTGCCAAGAAGATGAACACAACCGATTGTTTGACTTATATTTCAGCAAACATTGGGCAACGATGCTCATTCATAGGCCGCAACTTGCTGCAATATTGTTTGATTTAAATGTGGTGAAGTGAATCTCACCGATAAAGACAGTTTGATCAAGCAAAACCTGTTACCCATTACAGAAATGATGTTGTGTTAGGTGGACGAAGAGTGCAATTGGTGGAGATTGACAAGACTGTGCATATGCTATCAGACAATTTGAAGCACTTAGCGGGTTTTTTTTTTGTTGGACCCGAAACGGCAATCTCAGCAGTGGGGACAGTTTTTCGCCAAAGCAGGTCAAGATGTTTTGTTCGACTGGAAAGGTAATGGCAATAATCTTTTGAATATCGTTAGGGGTTGTTCATATCAAAACTATCTGGCAAAGGACTAAACTATCAACGAGACATATTATGTTATCTTTTTGGATAAAGTGAAAGATTACATTACCAGAAAAGGACTGACTGAAGTAAGTTGTGTTCCAACCGCCTTGTATTAGACTTACACTTTTTCCCAAAACTTAAGCTGTTTCCACGCTGGAAGGAAATTCAAGACAGACAAGGAATTTATTGCAGAAGTAAATCAGCATTCATCTTAATATTATAGTATAAATTAAATTATTTTTTATTGATTTCACTATACATACGTTTACCATATCAATTCATATAAGTAATTGTCAGTGCGATGTAGTACGAGGGTAGTCGGAAACGTTTTGAACCTCACCATGAAGATGGCGTTACTCGTCAAAATCATTCTGGTAATGTAATTGCGCATGCGTTGGAAGATTCCTGTGGAAATTTTAACCATTTTGGACGCTCAGCTGCTGTTTGACAGTTGTGTGTCGGTCGATGTCCGTGTCCTTGTAAAAATGGGAAAAAATCGAATATCGTGCTGTGATTAAATTCTTGCATTTGAAAGGCAATACGTCTACACAAATTAAAACTGAGTTGAACTCTGTTTACGCGGCCTCAGCCCCATCATTTGGAACTGTGAAAAGATTGGCAGCTGAATTTAAACGTAGTCATACCAGCTTGACTGATGGTGAACGTTCGGGACGGCTAAAAACTGCGACCACCAGATAACATCGAAAATGTTTACCAAATGGTACTGGACAATCGTCGAATCAAGGTTAGAGAGAAGCGACTTTATCCTGTTTCCCAAGCTTAAACTTTTGCTTGAAAGACAGAGATTTTCATCGTACGAGGTCATCGCATACGTAAATCAGTGGCGGTTCGTGAATTCAATAAAAGATGAAGCGATGTTTACATGTATAGATAGTATGGAAAGAAATTATTTTCAACTTATTTTCCGAGCGCAAAATTTAAGAAACTTGGAATAAAATATTCACTAATTGAATAGAAATTTAAGGTGATCACTTCACTTGATTCATCAAGAAAGCTGCCACTGGCGTAAACGCCTGTTTTGCGGAGCAAGGCGTTAACTACTATTTGGACAGGATAAAGAGGCTGGAGCATCGATGGGAAAAGTGTATAGACTTAAAATGAGACTATGTTGAAAAATAAAACTACATTTGACTGAAGAAATACTTGTTTCTATGTTAGGTTCAAAACATTTCAATCTACCCTCGTATACTTTGTAAGGTCTCCGGTTTTACAATAAGGGCGCAGTAGGTACAAACATGTCAATTGAGAAAATATTTTTGCTCGTCAATAATAAAAACCCCGCATGTTTTGCACTGTTAATGATGACAAACAGAAAAAGGTAATTGAAAATAAAAAGACGACGTTAAATCGGTACATCGACAGACTATAGCACTATAAATACGTCTTAAAACGACCGTCAGGTGGCGTGTTATAGATAATATTCGCCAAATGCATTAAAGAATGTATTGAAAACGATCGACCTATGTGCAGAGAACGTAATAAATATGTATAATGTATGAACAATATATGAATATATAGTAAGCGAATACCCGACAGTAAAACCAATAACCATTAAATTTAATCATTGTTTACGAGACTTAATATTGATTAAAAGTATAACGCGCAAAACTTACGCCTTACTGGGATTTAATTTAGCGGAACCCACTATGTATGTAAATTTTATTCTTTAAAATTTAATTTACTTTCTTATTCTTCTATTATTTTTTAGCATATTTCTTATATAAGAAATTATATTCGTCCTCTCTTTTCTCTTCTCGCCTCTTTCTTCATCGTTTCGCATACTGCATTCTTCTTCTCAGTCTGTCATTGTTGTTGGCTTTTACTTTTGGTCCAATTGGACGCCAGCGTGTTTGCGAAATGTGAAAAGTTTTTAATTACGCATTATAACGAATTTAATTCAGTGGTGTAATATTATTTTCTTGTATTATGAAGTAGCTTAGATACATACATGCATCCATAATGTATAATTAAATGTGTGACGGGTTCAAGAACAGTGGAAATAGTAGATTTATCCTGTAAAGATATTGTTTATTAAATCATTTACATTTTCGCATTACGTAGGTTTCTGTAGGTTCTAGTCTATATAATAATAACTATAATAATATATATATTCGTATGACAGGTACAGCAAAAGACACATATGTAAGTTATATTACAAGAGTAGAAATATATTTAGAAGGGCTATAACTGCAGGGGCCATTCGAAACACTGTACCATTTGGTCCAGGATGTAGGAAAAAACCTGCAGCATAAAAAACCTACATCACAGCACCACAAAACTAAAGGTCTTTAGTTGTTAAGATCCAAGCAACAGCCTTTGTAGTTAAATTATGTAAATCTGTATATCCAAATTCAAATTTAGCTAGAGAACATTCTTCAACAATATGTTTAACTGTTTCAAACTCAGCTCCCCAATCACAAGCTGGACTCGCAATCACATTCCACTTGAATAAATTACATTTCCTTCGCCAATCTCTCTAAGTAATTACATTTGTCTTTGGATATACCTTCGATATTAAGCTGAAAAATCTTAACAATTGGACCAATATTCCTAAAATAAACACAATATAAATTCAAACTTGAAAAATTATACCTGTCATTTGACCGTGAGGATCTTAGGGATCTTGTACGGTCTTCCAAGTGATGGTTATTATAGACAACAATATATTCTCCATTTTGGACCATCGTAAAGATGGTTACCATCAACCAAAAACAAAGCTATACAATTAATCTAACATGTCAATCTTGACCTAGCAGCTTCTCTGAAAACTAATAAAAAATAGAATATCATGCTGCCATTTATAGCTTCTACCAGAGTATTCTTAATTTATCCAGGACAACACTAACATCACCACATGACATAGACCCACATAAACATAGAAAGATGAATGCAGAAATGAGTAAATTAAAATTGAAATTCGTAACTGCTTAGTGTAGAGCAGCTGCAGACTAGTGCAGACACGTGTTTCAAACTTGTTTAGTACAAGTGTTACAAGCTGCAGTACATCATAGCTACGAAAGTGTGTGCTGATTGAATAATATTTGTGGGGTAAAGTATTATCCTTCAAAAAACCCAGACTCTGAAATCTACATATTGCAGTGATCTTGAATAAATAATAATATGTAAATAAATAAGTATAATCAAGATCACTTTAAGATTTTATTTAAATTAATTTTTACTTTACTCATTTTTACTATGATGTGTATAAATATTCACTATATTGATAATTTACGAAAACTTTATTTTTATTTAAGTAAAACAGTAAAAGAATCTTAATAAATTTTTATAAGGTTATAATTTTAAGACATATTAAATGGTACGGATAAAGGATTGAGCAGGTGTTTCTCGCACAAACACGTCTGGCTTTGGCAGGGATCGACCGGGTGGACCGGCACAAAAAGTATTGTTTATCAGATGCATGGCTGAATCATAAAAGTATAGACGGATTTATAGTCACATGTTTGTTTACCTTTTTCAAGGATTATTAATACGCTGTTTCCTCATGCAACCGATAAGAGCAGCACCGTCGACATACAATTTTGGAGGTGGATTCGTGTTTAACGAAAGTTGCCGTATGTTTTTATAAAGAGATTTACGAATAAAAGCGCGGACAGATAAAATTTCCGGGATTGCTGGTGAAAACCGCAATATTAGCAAGTCTAAAAGTAGGTGAAAACCACTTCCTCCCTCTTCTTTAATAGGATTATTTTAAAATCCGGACTTAGAATAATTTTTGAGATTTTCAATACTTATAAAATTTTTACAAGATTCTACACTTATAGTAATTTTATATTTTAACATGCAGCGCGTATTACATAAGAATGTCTAGATGTATTTGAATAACTACCTATGTATGAAATACTTTTATTTATGAACTCGGTTTTGAATTTATTTAATTTCATTTTATTTTCTTCTTTCTAGAGAGTTTTGTTTTGCATGTAGGGTACTATGCCGTACGTTATGACAAAACCTTCTAGCATTTGTAATGATAACTTTGAATAGCATAATCATTTTCTTTTCCGTATAATTTATTTTTCTTTTAAATTTATTCATCCTACAAAGGATATTTGAAATTAATAATTTTGTTTTATGTGTATATAGGTTATATATTAAGTGAATAAAATTTTCATTGAGAATTATGGAAGAGTTTAATACGATGTATGAAGAGTTAAGGTGATTAAACAATATTTGTTATAAATGTGTGTATAGTGGCGTCTCAAAATTCTTTATTTGTAGTGGTGTTTTTGTATTGGAATTTCGTGAAAAAGGTAAAGTTTATTTTCTTTTAATGTATATATATTATTTCTTTTGATATGAGAATTAAGTATGTTTTGTTGTATTTGGGTGTTCAATATTAACGTGTTGAATAATACATCAGGGATGTGTGAAATGAATTATGTCATTATTTAATTCATAGCATGGAGTCCTGGTGAATTTGAAATACACGAATTGGTCTTGGTGGTACTGCGTTTGGGAGCGAGAAAAGGCACCAGGCAGAACTAATCAGGGCTGAGTTAATTTATTGAATACGTAGATACATTATTTTATTTCATTTTATTTATTTAATTTAAAATTTATATATATTCCTTAAGGAATGTGCGCATGGTGATGTATGTTCGGGTTGCGTCCGACGAGCTGAAAATGACATGCTCGTAGGGTGGAACTTTGGGATACTCATCTGTGTGAATTTGTTATCTGATGGTACTGTGTTGGGAGCGAGAAAAGGCGCCGGACAGGACTAATTAGGGCAAAGCCATTTCCTTAATGTCTATATTTTTGTTAGCAAACAGTAGACCGTACGAATTTTATTTTATTTATATTCCAGTACAATTCATCATGGTTAATTTATTTTAAAATTTTTGATTGTTTACATGTATCTATGACAAATATTAATAATAATAATCACGTTCACATTTTAGGTATAAGCTTGCACGACATGATGATTTCATTTATTCTTTATTTCTTGTAGTATTTTATTGATTATGATGTATAAATTTGGGATTATGACTGAATATTGATTTCTGATGTGTAAATATTTGTAGATTAAAACTTTTGAATTCATTTAAGATTATTTTATTTTAATAAATTAGATGTTAAGATTTATTTTGTATTTTATTTCTTTACCTGACCTGGAGATGATTAAAGAGAAGGAGAATCAAGTCATATTTTCTGCCCCTGAGAGAACTATTTATTTTCAAACTGAGCTAGTTACATGTAGAATGTTTTGCTTAACCTACTTTTCAGCAGAAAGTTCACCGTATCGTAGTCTAGCATAAGGCCTAGCACTAGGATGCGTGCTTGACTCTCGGTTACGCATTAATTAAGTAAACTAAATTCATTTTATTTATATATAAATTTGAAAGAGTCACAGCAATATGTTCACTAACATTTGTCAAAACCTATTTTAAAATGAAATTCATGGCGGATTTATCAAACGCCTTCGAAACCAATACATCCTTACAGACATAAGATGCATAATCACCCCTGCTTTTCAATTGCATCATTGGAAAAGTCATCTGCTAGTGGTTCATCGTGTTACATGACGAAAGGTATGGAAAGGGGATCAGAATTGGTATATCATGAAAGATTGCAGATAAGACGCGATTGTACAGCTATTCCACCAGAAGCACTATATGCCGCAGTATATCTGGCCATGATCGAAAAAAATCTTATTGTAAAACTAGTAATAAAAGCGTAAACAGTTCTAAGGAAAGTTGAGGGAACTTTTAGAAAAAATGATTAATACTGAAGTCGATTTAATCAAAAACTATATTTACACCATCAGAAAACACCTACGCTGTTTTTAGATAGAAAGTTCTCGAAAGTTTCTATGACTCTTGATATTTCATTTCGGGCCGTGATAGGAACCTGACATGCAACGGCTTAAATTTGGTGCCTATAAATGCTGGATGTGCTGATTCTTATGCAAGTCCACTACCATTCACGGTTTCGGAGTAATTCGCAGAAAACTAAAAATTCTGATGAAATTTTCCAAATTTTCCACTTAGAATGACGACCGAAAAAATAACTATCTATGGACCAGAAATGACTATGCCATAGTACGACCAGTGAAGTCTAGTGACGCGGAAAAACAAATAATATGAAAGGAGAACACATGGCAAAGGTTGTCAGAGGTTACAAGAAAAATAGCGAAATGAAGGACGATGAGATTATAAGAAGGCAGAAAGGTCCAATAGAAGGTGGAAGTAGCAGATCATAAAGCCCAACGAAAAATGAGGATCAGAGAAGCTCATAAAATTTAATGGCATGGGATATGCAATAAAGAAGATGTGACATAAGAAGAATAAATAATGGAAGCTGAAAGTATACCACAATACGTAGACAAGATGAAGATCAGAGATTATAGATTGCTTTGAACTGTGAGCTAGAGAAAGGCATACATGAACCATGAGAAAAACTAGAACTAAAATAAATAAATCAAATCAATAACCAGCCATGACGAACGATCCGCAAACTTCAAATGAGAGCTAAAAATATTTCTATATTTTATTATTATAAAACATTTGCATGTATTAAGTAGCGTGTCTTACTACTAAGTAACCCCGCACACCCCTTGCCCAGTAACACAGCCGCTGTCTCGTGGCGACACCCTACGGCATGTCGTATAACTGATTGACCATACCGAGGAAAAAGCCAGGGTTTTGCCGTTTGCAAGTAATTATAATAGCACTAGGGGAATTTACATGCTTAAAATCTCCTGGAAATATGAAACTAAATATTTGTTCAATATATATTAAAACCTGCACAAACTTATAAAACATGCAAGTTAGTACATATATGTTCATTTTAAACATTACGGGAAATGTATAAAAAAAATCGTATTGTTAGATGTTTGTATATTCGAGGAAACGCATCTGTGTCTTGGTTTTATTTCTTAATGTTTAATAAAAGTCTGTTTTCCCTACGTATATTTCGCGAGGGTAGGTAGGTACCTGTTAGTAATAAATATCTGGTTTGTCTAATGAATGTGTACCTGTAAAGATAGTTCTAGGAAAATACATCTGATCATAAACCGTAAATCTGTATATCATAATTACAACTGGGAATATGAAACACACAGAAAATGACCAAAAATTTCAATCAATCCTTAAAGGGGCTCACGCAGAGGTGCCGACTAACTGCCGCGAGGTAGGACGTAAGGGGAACGCTAATATAAATTCTGGACTTTACAATGTTTCGTTAAAACAATAGTATCGCTTTTATTTACGAAATATCAAACCGAAATTTAAACACATAAACAAAGGCTCAATGCATGCTCGACTGGAATTAGTTTTTAAAATAAGGTTTCTGAAACTGTGTTATGATGTTGTAAATTTTGCCAACTTTGAGAGTGAAATGTAGGAGTAAATAATCTGAATTATAAGAAAGTACTCCCAACGAAGCCTTAATCAATCTTTTGTATTCAATTTAATGCAAAAACATAATAAGAAAAACAAAAATGTCTGCTGTTTGTTTTATTTTAACGAATACCTTACATCGACGGAATTTACATTAGCGCATATGGCGCCAACCCCTTACGTCCTACCTCATGGCAGTTAGTCGACACCCCTGCGTAGGCCCCCTTAATAGTTTTCTAGATAATTTAAACTTAATAATTAAATATTGACCTGAATGTGAAAGTTATTTATTATGTACCAAAAGGATGCTCTGACTTAGAGAAATATTACTAATTATCTAGCAGTTTTTATAATAAAATTTCATTCTAAAATAAGAGTATTGCTAGTATAGTCACCATTTCTTTACAAAGAAGCTTATTATTATATAAATAATGTATTTTTTTCATTAGATGGGTAAATAAAATAAAACTTATTATTATTATAAATAATACTGTATATTGTAATTGTTTTTTGCAAGTACAACATGTATATTATTAATAATAAGAATCGCCAAAGATGTAAGAACAAAAAAAAACTAATTGCTTGGGTTGTAGTTGTTTAGGAAAATGTTTTATAATTCTGGTGTTTTTTATGTGAAGAATGTTTACTTAATTCACTTTAATTCAGAATTAATTTTTATTGACACAATGATTTTATTCGAATAACCTACATAGACATTTGCACATGCACAAAACATTCTAATCTTTGGTAAACGTAGTGAAATAAGAAGATGGCTGTGGCTAGATACAAGAACTCGATATTGAAAGCGCAATGTGCATATTTCGACGATCAACACAAAACTAAAAATCTCGTATCCAAATGACTGGTGCTGCCCCTCTAGATGTCGGATCCAGTTTGGGTACGCCCATTGCTATGTAGTAGCGCATCTTTACGTATTCTTTCAATCAACGGTACAACCAAATACGACAATTATTAAGTATTAGTAGAATAGTATTCGATATTATAAATAACTTGATAAATTATTTACAACTCAATAGACATTTATAATTGATGGCAAACTATATATAAGTGCCGATCATCGATTTATTTGAGCCGTGATTCGCATTATGCATAGACTTAAGCCATTGTTTTATATTAACAATAATGAAATGTACATACATAATAGGCATAAGCGCCGAGCCATACGCCAGCAAGATGAGGAATCTGTCTGAGTGTTGGAATGAGACAAGAAGTTCTTATTGTTAAAGACTCACGTGTTCAAATATCTATATTGAATACACCTATTCCTATATTAACGTGGCGTCAATGGTTTTGTATATATCTATTTATGTGTGTGTTGTGTTTTGTTTTATAATCGGTCCTCTCCAGTCCGATGAACCATGAATAACATTTTTTTCCTGTCTTATTCTAATTTTGCTTCCTAACTTCTCGTCTTCAGTACTTCGTAATAGTATATTTTACTATGTATTTGCTTTATCGAGAAATAACTATTAATAAACTCGAAGTATAATTATAGATAATAATTTGCACTTTAGTAATTAATTGAGTATCTAAAGCTACTGTGTTTCTAAACATAAAACGCAGTAGTGAATGTTCAAATCTTGTTCGACAACAAGATATGTTACTTAATTATACTCTTCTTATTCCCTATTCTGCCAGTTATTCATATTTTTGCTGGTTTATGTATAAATATATGTGTATATAGTTAGAGTAAAAGCGGGAGAGATGGACCCACCTTTTTTATTTTGTTGATAAAAAATTAAATACTCAAAATGAAAAGTTTTTAAGCGTGATTGTTTATTAGATATAAAAAAATCTTTTAATAGAACAGAAATGCATATTTAAAAACGTTAAAAAAACATATCACCCTAACAGCTTGGGAGAAATGGCGCACAAAAAAGAACTGTTATTCATAGTTTTTCTTTCTTGCCACATCGAATACAGTGATTAAAAAATGCTGTATAACCGTCGAGGAGCCATCTAAGAAATTTAATGCACTGAATCTAGTCCTCTTTGCTTGTGGTACGCTCATAATTATCTTCGAAGCCAACATATTCCTTTTCATCACCAGTCTCACTGTCTAAATATTTTCCTAGAGGAACATTAACTTCACTGTTTGATGAAGAATCGCTATTTGTTCTAGGTCTTTTATTTTTTGTGACTGCGACTGATAACGTTTGCTTCTTCTTTCTTTTCTTAGCTAAAAAATAGTTTTGCAATATGTTCAGGGGTTGTTAGTATCTCGGCAAGCTCTTGACTGTGGTTTCGAAGCGTATTGACTTCAGAAGTACTTAGAAGTGGATTTATGATATTTAACATTTTCCCAGGTGTTATATTGTTATTTATAACTGTGACTTCTTCGTTGTCGAATATTGTTTAATAATCACTTCTCTGATTTTCCTCGTTTATTGCGTTTTGGTGGTTTACTGTGTTATTTTCATGGTTCATGTCATTGTTAGCGACTTCGTCTTGATTAAGAAATGCATATTCGGGTATCAAGTCAGGATTGTAGGTATAAATACATGTAGCAGAGAAGCCTTATGTTGCATTACTGACTGTAGCAACTTTTGCCCAGGCATCTGCTAATAGTTTCCCAAATTGCAGTTTATCAATGGCACTTGCAGGGTTGCCTGGTAGAAAAGAATTGCACGCACCACAGTAATAGTTCTTAAGAGATTTAAAAAATGTTCGATCAAGAGTTGTAGAAACTGAGTGGTGTGACTCGGAAGGCATGGGAGAATCATATCATTAGCTTCAGCAAATTCTAGTACTAGTACTTCTACAGAATTACAATGAAAGGTGTGCCTGTCCAAAATGAGCAGTACTGCATATTGTGCGTTCCGAAGAAGAAATTGTTATTGCAACCATTTCAGAAAAATTTTAGCATTTATGTATGTCGACTTTTGGAACATATACACTACTGATCCAGGCGGCATAATATCCTCATATTCCTTCTTCTTATTCTTACTTTTAAATATGCATGCATGGTGGTATAAATGCACCTTCGGCATTGCAACAGGTTACTACCGAAACGGTCTCTTCTTTTTTACCAGAAGTGACTGCAACTACATTTTTTGATCCTTTCTCAGCAATAACTCTGGCCTGCTTTTTAATTGTAACCCCGTTTCATCCATGATGTATATATTGCCAGGCTCTTTGAAAAGGTTATGAGCTTGTAATGTGTCCGCCAAAAGCTAAATCTCTTAATCTTGTTCATGCCGCGTGCTCGAACCAATGAAACTTCCTCTGATTTCCTGATGGACAAATTTGGATTCCGTTTCAAAAAAGATCTTAACCAGTCGAAACTAGCTTTTTCTGTTCTTTTGTTAAATGAATGCTTGATGCCTAATTGTTTAGTTAATTGGTATGCCATGCTGCTCAGCATGGTTCTTGTAGGGGCAAAACCATTTTTCTGCAATTTCTTTAACGAACTCTTTCATTTTCATATCCAAGTAGTGGTGATGGTCCTAAACTTTTCTTTTGAGTGCATCCAGTTTTCAGTTTTCGTCTTAAAGTTGTACAAGGCACTCCAAAGTGTCTTGACGCTTCATTTACAGTATCATTCCCACTTCTTACAGCTTGTATTGCTGATGTCAGTGTGTCTTCAGACCACGAAGATCTAAGGCAGCTTTCTTTTCTTTTATAATTGGTTGGCATCTATAAAAATCGGAAATCTTACAAAATAACGAAATACAGTACCTTAACAGATTACATTTGGGTAAGATGGCTCACTCATTTGCTTCCCGCTAACTACATGCTTTAATAAAATGTGAGGTTAGAATAATTCTTCAAACATTTCTTTAAAAAACTAAAGATATTACTTAATTTATTGTGTAAAAATTAAAGTTTTCAAACCACGAAAAAGTTTGGATATGCATGTCTATATTATATTGATATTGACTTATCTTAAACAGTTATACTTCCACTAGTACATTACACAATTGCATCTAAACATCACAACTGATTGTCAGCAGTATGGTTGGTTGCATACACTTCAAATGTCGGAAATATTTAATTGCTCTGTCTCACCCACTACTCCATATCTTCCGATTTTATCCTATAAATTACTTAATTCATCAGTAAGAATATTTTTTTTATATTGTTAATATGCATTCCTTCTTTGTTCTTTAACTGATTTGTTACCGTTGGCCTAATAAAATTATTATTATTAAAATATTCTTTGAGAATATCTAGCGATTATATTGGCATGTAGTGTATGTTCATTGTCATCGCAATTATATTGATATTTATAAATAAATATTTCCATACATGTATAGTATCATGACATTGCAGGAAAAAGAAAATATTTCCATATCTGTCAGTCGCTTTTAGAAATCACAGAGCGAAAAATAGATACACCCTGTCACTGTCATAATAAATTAATAGCAACAAGCAACGTTCAGAACTGCTTTAAAAATTGTAAAACGGACACATCAAAGGCTTTCATTACACGCCGGCAAATTACATCGAAATAGAGTTTTCCCTTATTGATATAAATATCGCATTTATATGTAATGGCTGAGAGTCGGCCCGATATAATATTTATAATATCTCCTCTATTGAAGCCTGCTATTGCATGCAAATGAATGTTACCTATGCATTTTATGATACTATTTACAAGTGGATTCAGGGAAATTGCTATGTAAATAAAATATACGGGAACTGGAGGTTCCAATAAATAATACAAATATAATTCTGGAAAATTCAGGAGCTTTTAGCATCAGACATCTAAGGGGGCGCCGCCGTTATAGTTGTCTTTTCTCTGTGTGCAGAAAAGAAGTGGAAGACGATTGTAGAGACACTTTTGTCTTCTGTTCTTGTTTTTTTTGCGTGTGTGAGTGTAAAAAACTCGTTAAATAAACAGTGGCAGTACACGAATTCAACGATTTAAAATGATGAAAATTGAAGTATGTATCATAAAAAAAGTAATTTTTTGGCTTTATAATGCTTCACTTTTTTTAAGTTATAGATATATTCTGTTTTAATAAGTAATTTGTTTATCTATAATACAGTATATAATATCTAATAATAGAAATAAAGAAAAAAAGATAGCATGGCGAAGGACCTTGAAAAATGTACCGACTGGCAAAATACCATACAGAAACAAAATAAAAAAAAAAATTTTCCGTCGCTTTTTCTTTTGTTTCTTATTTTGTTTAATTTTTTTTAAAATTTGTCATTTTTTTTTACCTTCTCCAATAAGTAAGGTTATGGACTATACTACGCAAGCAATACGAAAAGGTATCGTGTCTGTGTCCCATACTAAATTTAAAAAAGCAAAAGTTGTAATTGTAGTTGTAGCTGTTATGAAGCCATGAAAGCTTCTAGTTATAGACCAATTTCATTATTATCAGTATGTTACAAGATGTTAGAGAAATTATTATGTCACAGAATTTCTCCAATTATGGAAAATATCTTTCCCATAGAGCAAGCTGGTTTGCTTATCAACATAATAATTTCAATCAAATTCAAGTTAATTTAAACGAAGATCTATTGATTCTGACGAGTCTCTACAAAATAATATAGTATACATTATTTGTTTTCCGGTGCCTTTCGGTATCTATATAAACACAAACAACATAGGCATAGAAGAGAAAACAATGATCAGATAAACAACGCATATAATATTTGATTAAATTATTATTGATAAGTAATTTACAAATACCGAGATATTGCTATATCGAAGACAAATTATTAAATTATGCTTTTTATCTTAGATTATCATATGATTTAATTAAGTCTCTAAATATTGACCAATTTTAACATTTTAGTTTATTCAGCGCTTGTATATTAATAATTTTCAAATACCTTTCTTATTATTGTCTTCTTTCCTCTTTTCTTCACTGGGACAGAAGATCTTCCCGTTATCAGCTGGCTTAGTGAGGGACTTCTTATGTATTAAACCTTACACATTTAACACATATTAGTCGGTCGACCTCTTTTTATAAATAAAGAACCTTTTATATTATTTATGCGGTTAAACACAGTCTAATACGCTGTCAACCGCTATGTTTAAGTCGACTTATATATTAATTAGAAAATCTTCTATACTTATACTCTTAACGGTCTACGGCAGTCTACTACGCTGTCGACCTATCCTCTTGAAAGTTCCCCGTCTACTTTATACTTATAATTCTAGAACCTTTTATACTATTTATGCGGTTCAGGACAGTCTAATACGCTGTCGACCGCTATGTTGGAAGATTTTACACACACATACTTTCACGGATATACACAAAAAGTCGGCGTGACAAGTCTTAAATATAATACAAACATTTTCTTATCTAAATAATGCTTAACTTATACATGGGTTGATATAAATTTAAAATAAACAATTTAAAGAAAATTATATTCAGTTTCTAACACGTATGTTTTCAAAAGTAACTTTTATTAATATTTAAATTATAAAATATTAGAATTTAGCCGTACCGTTACAAATACTTGATGCTATTTTTATATAGAGTTGTTCGCTTACAGTAGTCTTTCTGCCACAGTCTCAAAATAATTGCACATATTGTGAGAAAATCATGCTGAGGGGCGATGTTGGCATCTTTGCTGACGAACAATTCACTTGTCCTTGAAATAGTCCACAATTGACTGGATGAGTTTAGTCACTGAACACGTTATAACACGAAAGAGCTCTCTTATTACCATACAACTCTTCCTTTCCGCAAATTTAAAAACGCTCCTTCGTATGTAACATCAAATTGAAAAATAACTACCGGCAGGAGTGACCCCAAATTTTATTGGAACATCATAATTGTTTTAAGAATGCAAATGGCAAACATCTGACCCGAGCAGATTTTATTTTCAATAAGTTTTGGGATATTTTCTAGCCAGCTTACTTAATATTTCTCTTTACTAGTGCAACCGATTCACTACAATGGTAAATTGATTATTGCAAAACTAATAAACCTATATTAAGTATTTTGCTTTTTACTTATTAAATTAAATTAAAAGCGTCCTCAAGGAGAAACTAGAAGCTCAGACGAAACCAGAGAAGAGCAACAAGTATTTAGAAAAAATAAATCGACGACTGATGCTCTATTCATCATTAAGCAGCTAAAAGAAAAGTCAGTGGAATTCATCAAACTCCTCTACATCTGCTTCGTCGACTTGACGAAAGCCTTTGATAAAGTACGCCTTGAAGACATGGACTACTAATTAACAAGAGAACGGCATCTAATATCAGGGGGGGGGGCAGCCTGAGCCCATTCTTGTTTAGCCTATTAATGGACAAACTTATACGGGAGGTCGCGTCATTGAATTTGGGCTATAGAATGAGCAGGAACAGAGTCAGCATGGTGAGCTACGCGGACGATGCAGCAATTCTAGCGGAAACAGAAGACGATCTACAGAAGCAGCTCTAAATTTTATCGAACAAGATAACAACTGATTATATCCACCTGCAAAACAAAAGCCATGACAATCGCTAAAGAACCAATCCGATGCAAACTTGTGATGGAAGATAAACCCATCGAGCAATTCAACCAGTTCAAGGACCTCGGACTTGATATTTCCTGTGGTCATGGCCCAGTCAAAGATCTAAGGACATCGCTATCAGGATATTTAAGAGAGATAGTTTGGTTGAATCAATACATGTGAACAGACAGCAAGATAAGAATCTACAAAACCTGTATAACGCCCATCATGACTTACGGTATAGGAACGCACGAAGAAACAAGTAAAACCAAAAATATGCTAAGAGTTGCGGAAATGAAAACATTACGAACTATCCTTGGCAAAACCAGAAAAGACCGTATAAGAAACACAGATATCAGAGAACAATGCGGGATAGTGGACGTGGCGAGATGGGGAAGACAAAGAAGAAGAGGATGGTAGGATCACGTTAGGAGAATGGACGAGAACAGATTGCCATGCGTAGCACTAGAGGGAAATCCAGCAGGGGATCGATCATCGCGAAGGCCACATAAGCGATAGAAGGACAGCTGGAAATCACCGTTACAGGACAAACCATAGCTACGAATTCAGAAATCAACAGACCAATAGGTCTAAAACAAGAAGAGGAAGACTTATTAAATGTAAATAAAAAAAATGACCGACATACTAGCTCAAAACACTCTCCACAAGGCAGAAACAATTATAAGTACGTTTTATTTATTGATGAGAACAAACTTATTATTATACAAGTGCTGGGTTCATCACTCAGATTGATGTATGTATTTTTATATTTTGCCTGTAAAATACCATAATTTTTATGAGGAAAATTACTATATACTGCTGTTATCGCGCCCGAGGAGACAATTATTTCAATATATTTGCAAATTAACAGTAATTTATGTGCAAAACTCCGCTCTACGCGAAAAATTCAATCAACCTGTAATAATATCCCGCATGGGTGTATATCTACGGCGGAAATCGATTTGATTTGATTGACGACGCATCAACATTTTATAAACGAAAGATGTTTAAATCCATCGGAACGAGTTACTTTTAAAAAAAAAATCATCACCTGCTGTGTGTAATACAAGTAATTTTTCACCACTTATAACGGATAACAAAATTATAGCGTTGGACGTTTTCGGGAACGCGAAACTGTTACGGTTATATTTATTAATAAAGAAGCATGTTAAAACTAGTATGAGACGCGTATTTAATTATGCTTATCCAAAAAAAAAAAATAATAATAAGAAATTAAGGTGGATAAATAAATCTTATCAATAAAAAAATATAATGAAATTGAATCAAGAAGTATGATTTTCAACTTCTATAATTCTATATTGAATTTATATATAAAAAGAAACACATATAGTCAGAAATCCACTCTACTTTGTTTTGTTTCATTGTAAACTTTATTAGAAAATAATTGCCTGCGTACAACTATTAAGAGGGGGCATGTTTAACGCAATTTACGGCAATAGTTGCTAAGTAAATAGAACATAAACATAATACACATATACTAAAATGGACGAGTTTACATAGCCTTAAGTCAAACAGCAAAACTCTAATAACGGTGTTACCAGAGGAAATCTATCTGGCACTTTTGGAAATGAACAATCACCAACAATGGCGTCGTGACCACGCGACAGATGTATCCATCAAATTATCGACAAATATCTCGCCTCGTATTGGTACTAGCAAATATGATAGAACACTAAGAGAGAAACGGCAATTAGAAATTAAGAAACCAACAATGCAACCACCAAGATTAACTGAAACAATAACTTACCCAATTCAACGCTAGCCGAACACCGCTAATTAATATTCCGAAATACCCAGCAATTTCTTTCAACAAAATCAATCAATCACTTGAATTAATAATCCACTTAGGGCCGGTTTTTCCAACTACAATTAAAACGCCGGTTAGCGTAATCATTGATTAAAACACCGGTTAGGACAAATTTGCGTTTTTCCAACGCCGGTTAACTCTAATCGTTGATTAAGAACGTCGTTAATCGACCAAATTTTAACCGGCGAAAGAAATACCTGATAAAATATTAAACAGTGATTAGGCCTATATACACATGCGCATAACCTAGAAGATTTGAATTTCTGTCATTATTATTTCTGTTATTATTGACAGCTGTTGTTTTCATATGCATTGGTTTTACTGTATAAAAGTATTTTTTGGAATTAATTAATAATTATTTACATCAGTGATTTAGTAATTGTATTGTTTCTTCTATAAATGTAATGAACAGTATAAAAATAGCATAATATTAAATAGGTATGTGTAACTTTTAGCTTACTACAGAAATTTAATTAATTAATAACTACGAATACATTCTTTTCTCTGGTGAGGATGATACAGCTTTGGAAGTTTTTCTATTCTACTACAATTCTGGTACTTTACCTGAATTCATGTGGATTCTAAAATCCTGTGGCAATTTATGCTTGCATTTGCTCATTCCCTTTTTGTAATTGCATTTAGTAGCACCTTGTGAAAACATCATTTTAGTCGAACATATTTTAGACTCACTTTAGATATGTCATTAACATATTAAACTATACTGAAAATTACAAATGAAATTGAAAATATGGAAGAAATTCTAGAGAAGCTGGAAGGTTTACGTTGAGATTATATGCAGACACTTTAAATTCTTTTAGCTGAACTGGGTTTGGATGAATAATGTACATGCCTGTAAAGTTGACGTGCAGTTAATTTCTGCACTAATAATTATTACAGGCACTGTCGAGTTCACACCGATTCCTCCAGAACATAACATGTATTATGTTGAAATCGTGTAAACCAATTTGGAAATAAGACTTTCTCAATAAACCTTCTTTGATTAATGGACATAAAATTAGTTAGAATGCATTGTTCTTAATAAACAGCTGATGTATGATCTTTCAGTAAAAATATCTGGCTTTATTCACCCCACAGGAATTTGGTGAAAGTTAAATCATCTCAGATATGGCAATGCAAAGTACAATATTTTATATCATTATAGTGTGACTGATAATCCAGCTTAAGACCCTAGATGTAGACTTTTCTTTTTCAGCAAACTTCCTATTTTTATGATTTTGTTACATATCATATATTTTACATAATTTTGGTAACTGTTAATTTCATATATGTACCTACGTATTGTATTATTTTTTTCATTTTTACAAAATTTTTGTATTTTTCAATAGCTATAAGTAATCAATAAATTTATTTCAGTTTCAAGTTTGTGGCATTTGTTATTTATTTCGAATAGAAATTTTAAATATGTGCTATGTACATAGAAATTCTCATGCAATATTCACAAAATAAGTACTTAAACCTTATTTACTAAAATGAAATATCTAATTACATATAAAGAATATAATCTTTAAAAAAATAAAGGCAAAAAGCACAAAGAACAAATTCAAATATAGGAAATAGCGCCAATATTATTATAACAAATATGCTAATTTAGATCAAATGTACGAGCATTTTTGTTACCAACCTTCTAAAATAAACTCTTAATCACTGATCAGATAACCGGCGTATTTCTTGGCGTTGAAAAACGCCGGTTAGAGATAATCAACGATTAAGCGTAATCAATGATTAGTTAACCGGATACTTTAACCGGTGTTGGAAAAACCGGCCCTTAGTATTATACGTATACGATATAGGCAAGTCCAATAACAAATATGCGAGAAGCGATGAGTCAGCGGCATCGGGAATTGGTGTTTATTCGAAAATATCTAACACGAAAGAGCTATTTAAACATTCTCCGATTCAACTAAATAATCATGCAAGCGCGCATATGCGCGATTGAAACAAGAGCCGAACAATAATACAATTAATAAAGGAAGTACTATAACATAGAAACTTACTATATCTCGATAAGAAGGAAGATCTACTAAAGGGTATTACGGAAGATGTCACGACATGTCCACCAAGATAAACAAATAAAAATTCAAAGAAGTAATACGGAATTCTAAAATAAAATTGGATTATGAATTCGAATTAACACGCACGGCCTTCTAAACACAAAAGGAGATGAGATTATGACCCGAAAATAACAAATAAAAACCAAAAAATATAACAATATAAAATTTCTTTGTTGAAATAGTCGCTGCAAGATTGAAAAGTCAAGCAATAAATGACCCACATTCTCATCAAATATTGCCGTGAATGATCACGAAAGATACAATACTTTTAAACGTTACATTTTATAAATGTGACATTGCTACTCATTATTTATAATTGACGCATATATCCATCAAAGTATCGACTAATATCCCGCGTCGTATAGGTATCAGCAAATATGACAGAGCACTAAGAGAGAAACGGCAATTTAGAAATTAAGAAACCAACAAGGAAACCACAAAGATTAACTGAAACAATAACTTATCCAATTCAACGCTAGTCGAATACCGCTGATTAATAATGCGAAATACGTAATTTCCAACGCTATCTACTATTTATACTTATTTAATCCTGAACAAAGAGATAAAATATCAATTAATTTTTTAATTACAACCAACTTATAGTTTTGACAATGTGTATTCCATTTTGATTAAAATAAAAGAAAATAATAGAAACTCATTGCTCGAAACTAAGAACTTCTTCCATTTCAGGTAAGATATAAAGCATATTTCCTACTTTGCAAATTACTGTTAACACTCCGTCTCTTTCCATAAAAATTTGTATCAAAATAATCTATGTGGAAAATGTTCGATACAATATTTTTTAGCGGACGTCGAAACCACGTATCTTCGGAGAAGATAGATTACTTTTGATGTTTCGGCAGACTAATTTAACAGGCGTTTTTAATAAAAGATACCTGTGAGCTTTTCTTACTTTCACATCGGTAATATACTAAATATAAGAGATTTTGATTGTATTGTACAAGAATGACTATAGACATACTTAATAATGATCAGAAGCAACATACTACACTCACATTATGTCTGTCAATCACCGAAGACGAATCATTTTGTCAGCATGCGTAATCAACATTCCGTTGTGATGTTAACAGAAGCAGTAGGCGAAACGCGATGCAAACTGACAGTTTAAAACATGTAACACGTTCGCGCAAACTGCAGTTTTAATAATGTGTTACTGGTTATTGTACGGGTTACCTGTTACAACGTGTAAACAGAACAAGAACGGACCACATATACATAACCCCATTGTTGACGCAGCACATATGTTGCTCCGATGCACAGTGCTTCTGTGACACTTGTTTTTGGGACAACCCCATGTCTCTGATGAATATGACGCTTTTAATATCATTGGAAGACTGCTAAAACGTTTTTAATTGAAAAAAAGTATAATATGCATTGTCTAGCGGAATTGTTTTCACATTAAAATTGATTTAAGTCAGTTAATGTGATCAAAAACTGCTTTTCAAACCTCCGTATACTTTTCTGTCGATGAGTAAAGATAATCATCGATTCCTTTCCGAATTATATATATCTTCAAAAGAAAATCCATAACTCGCTTATTTATAGGAGGATTAGTTATCTATACACAAAATTAAATGGTTGTGATGAATAGGCTACTAAATGGTATAATAAAATCACGTATAGCTCTAAGGGCTTTAAAACTAAACTGTATTTTTTTTGTTTCATATTCGAACATATTCTTTTTTTTTAGTAATTCTAATAGATACGTTTATTCTGAAAATAAAAATGTTTGACATTTAGCCTTGTATATACAGGGTGAGTCATTAGTAGCCGCTTCTTCGATTGCTCTTTTGTGTTTCAAATAAAAGTAAAAACAATTAGTGGAAGATGCATGGTTGCTTGTGGCGCATATTGTAAAAAATACCTTAAGCTCTGACGCACTTCCGGTTTGACCGGAAATGCACGAAACTTAATTTCTTTTAAATGACTCACCATATATATGTATGGATTTTCTTGTACTGCTTTAAATTGTCTGTTCAACTGTTTTTTCTTTTTCAAAATTGAGCCAATAGTTTTTGATCTTTTTTGAATTAACTTTGGTGGTGCTTGTAGCCAAGAAAATTCTTTGTTTTTTCAAAGCCTACTTCCTGAAATTGTCACATACCAAAAACTTATTTTTTTTAAATGGAACACCCATTATTTTATTGAGGTATTTTGTTCCTTTTTTTATTCTCTTTCATTTTTGTTAAATATACCTATCTTTTGTAATTTTTGAGTTAATCACTATAGGAGCAATTAGCGGTCAATTAAAGAACAACGGGCGCTGATCTATGCACCCAAATATTCGTCCAATACAAGCTGGAATGCGGCTAACTGCCTGAGTCAACTGTTAAAGAAAGTCGGTATCCATTTATGTCAAACTTATAAAAGCATCGCTATTAGTTATCATCCAAATGAATTATTCTTATGAAGAGTTAACAGATATGATTGACGTTTTGGGTGAATCTGAAAGAAACTCTTTGGTAGCATCCAGACTTTATGCACAGTGATCCCTGGTAGAAGTCAACCGAAGCCAGAAACCTTCGAAAGTATAAAGGAACGGTTTGAGTGAACAGAAAGTATTGAATATGAAAGAAAGGGCGGAAAAAGCAATAACTGGTGAGGATAAGACGTTTATTATATATATATATTATCCTGGCTTTCTCAATTTTTTGTTATTTACCAACGAAGCCACCTTCTATTAAAGTGAATACGTTCAGCGTCACAATTTCCGTTATTATAACACATAAAACCCCTCACTTTATCACACCTGTAAACTTTCAAAATCGTTGGTCATTAAAACTGTGGGGAGGAATAGTGGGTAGTTACATAATTGGACCTTATTTCTTTGATGAAAATGTTAATGGAGGAGAGTATCTTCGCTATCTACGGACGGATTTTCAAAACTTTTTGAAGACATCTTCAAACATGTCAGTAAACATAACCTTTATTTTATTTCGATGTTAACCAACAGTGTCAAAAATGAAATACTGTAACTGGACATTGCCGGAATTAAAAAATTTAAATGCGATGCTCTTCATTCTGTAAAATTATTACTTTTGGGATAGTTGGATTTAACATTTACTTTGTTTGACAGTTGACTAAGGAAGTCGGGCGCCATTCCTGCCTTCCATATGGTTGAATGAATATTTTGGTGCATAGAACAACAGCGCTCGTAGTTCTTTAATTGACTGCTAATTGCTCCTATAGTGATTATCTCAGAAATTACAAAATACAGGCATTGTTAACAAAAACGAAAGAGAATAAAAAACGGAACAAAATGCCTCAATAAAATACTGGGTGTTCCATTTAAAAAAAATATAGGGTTTTGGTATGTCAAAATTTCAGCAAGTAGGCTTTGAAAAAACAAAGTTTTTTGAGGTATTGTCGAGTGCAACTTTACCAAATGATGCAGAATTTTCTTGGCTACAACCACCACCAAAGTTAATGTTTTTACTTTTAAAAACAATGTAAAAATGATTTTTTTCTGAACACGTGTTTTGGTCAAATATTTTCTAAAAAAATTAATAACTCAAAAAGTATTGGCTCAATTTTGAAAAAGAAAAAACAGTTGAACAGACAATTTAAAGCAGTACAACAAAATACAAAGAGTCATTTAAAAAAATTAAGTTCCCTGTATTTTCGGTGAAACCGGAATTGTGTCACAGTTTAAAGTATTTTTACAATATGCGCCATAAGCAACCATGGATCTTCCACTAATTGTTTTTTCTTTTATTTAAAATGCAAAAGAGCAATCGAAGAAGCGGCTACTAATGACTCACCCTGTATATAAAGCTCTATAAACCTGCAAGGTCCTTGACTCGGTTAGCATTTATGTTCCATACCGCTCTGTCCCTTGCTTTTCTTCTTCATGATGTTACTTTCAAGTCGCTTTCCACCTCTTCTAACCATTTCCTCTTTGGTCTGCCCCTCTTTTTTGCCCTTCATTTTATTAATAGTAAAATGCATACAAATACCAACAGCAGATGCGTTAAACGACTACAACAAAAATAAAAAACATGGACCACAATAACTTTCACAAGGACATCAAGAAGTGGATTTTGAAAATATAAATGAAATCGAGAAGAAACCTGAGAGACATCCAGAAACAACAAGAAGAAGAAGAACACACAGGAGTCCTCAATACCGCTCATGCGGTAAACGAAAAAAACCAGGATCTTGCAATGAGGCTGAGAACAGAAGGGGACATGTACAGTTTATATGTATATATGTATCTATGTATGTACATGTTTTTTTTTGGAATAAAAATGTTTACTTTACTTTAAAAAACAAATTTTTTTGAGTTTGCTTAAGACCACACGGCAGAAGTGAGAACTTCATCAAGGCGAGGTTAATAATACGAAATACAACTTTTTTTTTCGTTCTATATTCATTTACTTTTCCATTTTCCATTTTCGTTCTATATTACATTTAAAAAATATATATTTTTTATTATTGTGTATACATTATTCTAGTACTATTCGCTCGGTCTGATCAAGTTCAAGTCATACGTACGCATGTATATATACAAATATTATAATTCTCATACGAGTAACCGCGCTGGTCTAATGGTAACGTGTCGGCCTTATACCCGGGCGGCTCGGGATCGCATGTGCACGCGGACAAGAATTTTTCAGAAAATAAAAATACAATAATTCGCGTATTTACTCAATTTAATTGAAATTAAATACCGCTAGTTAGTGTTATAATACAAAGCCGAGCGTCGAGCCGACTTTACCCGAACTAGCGTTTCATTCCGAGCGTGACGGCTCAATCTAGTTCAGTGCCCAACAATCAATACATCAACGCGCCCATAGAAGTTTTCACTTCAAAAGCATTACGTGCACCAAAGTGATTCTAACAAGCGCCATCTACTGTAGTTAAATTGCCATTAAAGATTATCTGAATATTCACCGCATTTATATTAAAATATCATTCCAATCTGTACTTATTATTTATTATTCAAGAAAAATAAACACTTTTTTATAGTGCTTTTCTTTCGGAAGTGTTCAGCGTCACCTTTTCGAACAAACATTAATCAAGGCGGCTGAATGAATTCCATTACGCGATAGGCATAGCGCGCCACCATCCGTCCAACGAGAGAAAACGGCAACGCCCGTAAATAAAATAAATTTAGTGTTCTGCTTAATTCAGATATTGAATTAAATTTTACATAGCACGAGCAAGAACACAGCGCGAGCGTAAGTAACAGTAACAGCTAACAGCAGCAGGAGCGGAAGCAAACAGTTTCCACACACATACGCCCTGAGATAGAAGGAGAGAGAAAAAGAGAAGCACGCATGTTTGTAAATTAGTTATTCAATTACGCATAAGTTATGTCTTTAAGCTGATTAATGGCATTTCATAAACTTTTCGATTTAATAAATATAGAATATTTCATTCATATTCATGCGAAACCGTCGAACACTCCGCTAAAATGAAGAACATTAATTAGTGAGCGCGAACGAAAGCGCTTTCGACTTTGTTGCTCTTGCTGTTGTCTTGTTTTCCTCTTTTTAAACTATTAACATATTTAGAAGTGTGTATATGTATATATATAAATATATACTCATGCGTTTGATATAATTTATCTTTATTGTATCTACGTTTTTTCTCTTTAATGATTTAAAGATTGATTTTTTATGTATATATAATTAGTGGATGAAACAGTATACATTTTAATTAATCTGCGTTTTATGGGCAGCTGTGTTTTTAACATTATTGATTTTTATGTTTAATATTGTAATTTATTATACTTTTAAAGATGTTCCAAACGAACATTAATTATCTATCAAATAATATTGAAAGTAATAAATAATAAAACAAAAAATTATATGGAGAGAAAATGGCAATTTAATTGGGTAGTTGTTTTAATTCACATAAAAATAACATTTATTGTTGCCACGGCTGCTACATAACATTGCCAAAAGTATGGAAGAACCTGAACCACTAAATTCAGATAATCAAAAGCAATTAGATAGCTTATTCAGCAAGGCATTTTCCAGACGATAACTCGTGGCCCCTATACCCGATACGGTCAAGTTACGCCCTAAAACGACATTCGAAAATGGTGTCACCTCTCATTTAGGTTTGACGAGATTGACTCCCAAGATTTTAGAGCAAATACAATAGTACCCCCATATCCGTGGGGGTTTGGTTCTGTGGTCTTCCGCGGATACTAAAAACCGCGGATAGTAGCGAACGCTTTATTTTCGAGTAGAATATGAAATATGAAACAAAGTTAAAACAATGAAACAAGAAAAAATAAGTTATATAATATTTATTTAAAATAAATAAACAATAAATAAATAAATATTCTTGTGCTGTGGCACAAATAGAATTTAAGTTTAATAAATATATACGTTCATACATATGTACATATATGTAGTACATATTTACATACACAACTAGAAAATATACAACAAGAAAAACTTTATCATCGTGAGCTACATATTCATTCATCTTCCTCCAAGGCCAAGTTAGCAGTCGATTGTTTACTTAGATCCGAAGCAAACGATGTTGATGGCTGTGCATTATCGATAGTTTTGTCGACTTTTTCAAAGTACATTGTTATTGGTAGTTGTCGTTTTTGTATTTTCATTTCAATAAACAAATCCTCCAAAGGTTTCAAGGCTTCTGTTATAGTGCGAGTAATTTTAATACTGCGTTCCATTATTGGATCATATTCTACTATCTGTTCTTTTAATGTTTGAGCAGTTTGAAATATCGCTGAAAATTTTTCAAGCGTCCATGCTGGCGGTTCTTGTTGACCCTCATCCTCATCGTCACTCGCTTCTGGAGAAGATTTCACAAGGTCTTCCAATTCCTCGTTGGTGAATACTTGATCCTCTTCGTTTATGTAATCACTGAGTTCCTCTTGGGTTATATCGTTAAATCCTTCTCCATCTATTTTCTGCGCTATCTTAAATATCGTTGTTAGATGTGAATTAATATCATGTGTGTCTTCAGAACTAAGAACGATGTCATTCCACAGATTTTGCCAACATGCTATTATCGTTTCTGACTTTAATTCCTCCAGCGCTCCTTTGATAAATAGAATTGCGTCAGCAATTGTAAATGACTTCCAGCATTCCATGAGCCCGATATCAGAGCATTCGTTAGCCATTGTATACAGCATTTCGAAGACCTGTCGAATATATATGGCTTTAAAGTATCTAATGACACCTTGATCAAGGGATTGAAGCCATGAGGTCGTCTTAGGTGGTAAAAAACGCACTTCAACATTTTTATCTTCTGTGCCTAGTGACACAGGATGCCCAGGAGCATTGTCTAGTAGCACTTTAAATGGTAATTTTTCCTTTTCCAAATATCTTTTCACTTCCGCAATAAAGCATTGATGAAACCATTGTGTAAATAGAACAGCCGTAACCCACGCCTTTCGATTTGATTGCCAAAACACAGGCAGACAAGCTTTATCTTTGTATTTAAGAGCACGTGGATTCTGTGATCGGTAAACAAGTCCGGGTTTAATCATATGACCAGCTGCATTTGTACAACATATTAAGGTAGGTTTATCCTTAATTGCTTTAAAGCCTGGTGCACTCTTTGCAGTCTTATGAATATAAGTCCGTTGAGGCATTCTTTTTCACATAAGACCAGGCTCATCGCAGTTAAAAACTTGCTTAGGATGATAATTCTTTTCTGCAATAATTTG
This sequence comes from Amphimallon solstitiale, assembly GCA_963170755.1. NCBI lineage: Eukaryota > Metazoa > Arthropoda > Insecta > Coleoptera > Scarabaeidae > Amphimallon > Amphimallon solstitiale. The sequence goes on along the minus strand of OY720675.1, from coordinate 241,094,286 downwards.
TTTAAATTTTTCTGGAAACAGGGCAGCAGCTACATAATCAGCCCACGCAGATTCCCCTGTCATTTTTATACTTTTTAGATTAAACTGAGTTTTAAATCTGTGCAGCCACCCCCTACTTGCTGTGAATGATTTTCCATCCTCTTCAGTATAATCTTGGGTCTGCCTATCTTCATATAAAACCAACGCCTTTTGTTGTAGCACTTTGCCATCGATAGGAATATGTTTTCTTGTCATATCTTCCACCCATAAAATTAAGGCATTTTCTACCTTAAGTAACACTTTATTACGTATTGTGGTTGCTACCTTTGCAGTTTTGGGTGCACTAGAAAAACTAGCTCGAATCTTATCTTTGTTTTGTAACACTTCTCGTATCGAAGATTCGGTTTTATTGTGTATTTTAGCAACAGTTGAAATAGATTTTTTTTCTATTTCAATCATATTAATGATTTTTATTTTTTCACTAATAGTGAGCATTTCACGTTTTCTTTTTGGTTTAGAAGCCATTTTAAAATTTACTTGCTTTATTTAAAAACTATTGCAAGCACTGTCTTGTCCGACAATTCGAATAGTACTAAACTCATAGTTAACAGGAGCGTTTATATGTACAAGTAAAAGCGAGTGGCACCTTAAGCACGTTCCAACTTCTTTAACTTATCATAAGAGAGCGCCGAATTCAGGGTATGACTCATATATACGGCGATATATCGACAAATGCTCCTATAACTTTTGTATTTATTTATATAACGCATTCTGCTCATCATAGGTAAATCGCGGATGACTGAAACCGCAGATACGGAGTCAGCGGATAGCGGGGTACTACTGTATACAATAACAATTCAAATTCGGTATTTAAGCATAATTAATAATGTGGAATTTAATTAAAACACAGATAGTACAAAAAGTACTCGATAATTCATAGCACCTCCAAATGTACGAAAGCTTTCGTGTATAGAATGAAGTACGAGATACGGATAACAGTTCAGACGAATCTGGAACAAGTGTACTTAAACTAATTACAGTTTACAAACTACACTATGTCGATAAGAACAACTACAGGATAACAATAAAGATGATATTTTATGTTAAAATGCCATTGTATTTTACTTTCTTCCATCTTTATTTTTATTCTAAAAAGAGTTACAATCACTATTCCACTTACTTGTAAGAAAATAAGTCATGAGAAGAAAATATATACAATATAATTCATAAATTTAGCGTAAAACTTTCCAAGTAACGGCGCCGTAATAGTTCATAAATATCTACACACAACATACTTCATTCGTCGTACTTTCGTTTTGCATATACACACAGAAAACAGAAAACATAAATATGCAAAAGCCTCTCGCCATCATCACTTTAACATTCGCAGATATACAATAACTTTAAAAGCTATTTTATTACTTTATTACTATTCTAATTTTCAATTTAAATACCTTTTCTATGTAAATTTCGATCTGAACCTGATATTCCGCACTTAAATGTTGTAAAATGTAAAGTATGTATTGTTGTTTAATGCGAATTCGCTCGCATAAAACATACTTTCATACGGCATACATTATATCCTTATGTATATAGGTACATACTTATAACATTACAGAGACATTACATTACATACAGGCACATAAGTATACGTATACTTACATTCATATAGAAAATATATACGTATGTGAATATGAAGGCATGTGAAGCATAGGTTATGGACATAGTCTGTCATAATTTCACACTGTATATATATATGTATATATAACGACTGTAGCGTAGTCTATTTAGAATTACAGTGATTCACTGCTTAAATAATGCAGATACTTGAACTTCCGATTAAAATAACCGATAAACCTATTAATATTGATTCGTTGACATTGACAGACATGGCCATAAATTTGATAGAGTGTTTCATTATCCCACTAAGACGAACTGAAGAAAAAAATGTGCAAGTGTAAAACGAAATTATTCGAATATTTCAATATTCGAATACCTATTCAAATATTCGAATAGTTGAAATTAAGGCGATTTCTAAGTGTAATAAGTAGGTATTACTTTCTCAAACGTAGTATAAGAAAGTATGACGATGACCAACATTTTCGTTCTTGATATTCTGTAGATTTATAAATTTTTATAAAAAGCATTTTTCGAAATTTCTACCGAAGTAGGTCGTTTGCTCTTATCAAGAAATAATTTTTCGGGAATATCGCGCAAGTCATGCGTTTTACACATGCATTTTAAGACTAATTAGGTGTATGAAAGTGTGAAAATAGATTTTGAATAATTTTTGTAGCATCATTACTATTAACATTATTTGAAGGAAAAAATTGATAACGTTTTGAAGGAATGGGATATAAGAAGAAAATATTGCATAGTGGTAAATGACAATGCCGCAAATATTGTGGGATCTGTTCGATAGCTGCCATATAATTCGGTTTGTTGCATTGCACCTTCACTGGAATTGGTTTTGAACAAAGCATTAGAGGAAAAGCCTATTATTGGTAAATGCAGCAATATCGTTACTTATTTTAAGTACTCTAACATCGCGACAACTGCTTTAACATACAAAAAAAAACTCAATTGGATTTAGAAAAACACAAACTCTTTCAGTCAGTTAACACGTTCGCGGACAAAGCGGCATATGCCGCTCTGCTCGTAGGGACAAGACGGTATATGCCGTCTAACTTTAAGGTGATCGGCAGACGCAAGACGGTATATGCCGTCTAAATTATATGAGGATTTATGTAGCAGGATACTTGATGTCCCAGCAGAAATAATAAAATTTCGAAGAATGTCCTCGCAGGTCTTTCCCGCGACTTATTATAACCTTATACTTTGTATATGAGATATCTAGTGTTCAGTGTTGCGTTTTAGCTTTTGTATGGCATTTTGGTGAAGGTAAGTAATCTTAATTATTTGAATAAAATCAGTGTATAATTAAGTAGGTATACTGTTAGTTACTTACTTTCATTTTATGCCCCTAAATTTGAGTGTAAAAATAAATAAACTTGATAGATACTGCGTTTAGGTTATGTTTGTATTGTTGCGAATAGCTGTGATTATAACGTTTGAAAACATATTTTCATTTATATTTGGAAAGTGAAACTTTACATAGAATAAGTAAGCTAAACTTCAGTTCTAAATTTTTCTGCTAATTTGAAATGAAAACATTTGTTTTACTGAATTAGTTTGTAATATATAGGTGTTCAATTTTCCATAAAAAAATATGTTACTGCTACAAATGGTTAGTAGGTAAATAAAAAGGTATTTTCAATGTTTTTCTCTCCTAATAGATGCGTTATGGATTCGAGAGAAGAAGCTAGGTTACTAAAGCTTATGGATGAAGTAAGTTCAGGCGAAACTGAACCTGAACATAGCGAATCCGAGATATTTAGCAGTGACGATGATATAAGGGATCCAAATTATACTACCTGAAAGTGAGTCTGATAGCGATGTTGAAGATCCACCAGAAACTAACAATGACATACAGGTTGAAGCTCGAGATTCTTTGGAAGATTCTACCTATAACGATGACGAATGGTGCGATGATGTAACCGAAATTCCTGACATTCAGTTTGACAATACGTTCGCTGGAGTACAAATCCACTTTGAAAAGTGGATTTGTACTTGTATTCGAGAAACTCTGGGATAATGAAGTAATGGATATGATACTCTCTTCGATGAATACTTATGCTATCACTTTGAAAAACACTGGAAGACCACATAGAAGATACAGTCGCGTATCGTCTATAAAACCGATAACCTTATATGAACTAAGGTATTTTCTTGCAATATGCATTTTACAAAGCCAGCACAAATTTCCTTCTATACGAAAGACATTACAATCGATCCACTTTACTATTCTCCTGTATATCATTGTAAAATGACGGGTAGGAGATTTGAAGAACTTCTGCGCTGTTTTAGTTGTTCATACGGACAGAGAACAGAACCAACCGATAAACTAAATAAAGTAAGTCCTCTCCTGAATAAGCTGCTTATGAATTTTAGAAATTCGTATTATCCATCAGAAAATATGTCACTCGATGAATCATTATTATTATTTAGAGGACGCCTGAGCTTTAGGCAGTACATCAAAAGTAAAAAAGGAAGATATGGTATAAAGGTTTATTCCTTATGTACCACAGACGGTTATGTTCTAAATACTCAGATTTACAAAGGTCAAAGTACGGAAGCACAAGGTTTGTCGAAAATGCAATCATTGGTACTTTCTCTTATGGAACCTTATTTGCATCGGGGCCATCATCTTCGAATGGATAACTTTTACAACAGTGTAAATCTTTCTAAAATACTTTTGAAAACGAAGACACACACAACAGGGACTTTACGACCAAATAGACGAGGAAATCCCACAGAAATTGTAAAAAGTAAACTGAAGAAAGGAGAACATAAATGGAAAAGAAATGGAAAGGTGTATGTCTCCAAGTATAGAGATCGACGAGACGTGCTTTGCATAACTACTTAATGTCATCCCAAACTTGTTGATGTATCGAACAGATATGGACAAGTAAAAATAAAGCCGGAAGAAGTAGCAATATACTGGGGTGTCTCTAAAAGGTGCGGAAAAAACGCTACCACACATTTCTGAGGGCAAAATATGACGATCTAACCCAACTTACCTCAGTCCAAAAGTGGATGCTTTCGGAGATACAGAGTGTCAAAAGTTCAATTTGGTTTTAGTTTTTTATAAATAATTTCTGTAATAATTGGTATATTGTCACAATATTTGGGTAGGGGGGGTTTCGTGGGGTAAAAAATTTAAATCTGCTCTCATTTTCATTGCAAAATGTAGAGGGCGCCACCTGCGGCATATTGTATCCATTTAAAACGTAATAACTTTTTTGAGACACACTGTATTTAACTTTTAAATAAAAATTCTTATTCTCCAATGTTTTTTACCTAGAAAAGGTATACCTGGTAGGGGTTGATTGGAGCAGCCGTTTATGAGTAATCTGGATATAAAAAATTCATTCCGTATATGGACACATATGCTTCTGTAATTTGGGTGTTATTCTTGTGGCAATTCAATGCAATGGTGCATCCACTTTTGGACTGAGGTAAGTTGGGTTAGATCGCCCTCAGAAATGTGTGGTAGCGTTTTTTCCGCACCTTTTAGAGACACCCTGTATAATAACAATATGTCTGGTATTGATCGCAACGACCAAATGATCAGCTACTATTCCTCTCCAAGAAAAAGTGTCCGGTGGTATAAGAAAGTCTTGTTTCATCTTTTAGATATTACTCTCTGGAATTCTTGTTACATTATGAGGAAGTTTGATAACAAAATTTCTTTGCTAACATTCCGTGAAATGTTGGTGAAAGAGTACCTTGGTATTAGCAATATGAATGATGGTAGGCAGCTAGTAAAATCAGGACCCAGAAGAGGAGGAAAGCGTTTGAAAATTGATGATGACAGAATTCAAGTAGAAAAGGAAATGCATTTTCCCGACAAAATTCCTCATACAAAATCTCCAAATAAAAGTCACCATATGAGATGCAGGCAATGTGCCAAAAATAATAAAAGGAAAGAAACCAAATACTTATGTAAAACATGTCCAGACAAGCCTGCCCTTTGCGTAAAACCTTGCTTTGAAGACTACCATAAAAATTTCCTTTTGCAAACTGTATTTTGATTTTGTTTGTTTTTTAGTAGATTTGTATTACAATAAAATAATAAACCTTTATGAAACTTTCGCTATTTTTCTATTGACAGTATTTCCCGCTATGTCCCATTTAAACAAAAAAAGTTTGCACAGGGACAAGACGGCATATGCCGCTACCAATTTTCTTTCAGTCAAAACTATCTTAGAATGTACAACTTTGATTTAGGTCTGTTACAGGCTTCTTATCTCGTCAGAGTTATAAAATACATATGTGTGTTTTTAAAAGTCCATCACTTATACACCATGTCCGCGAACGTGTTAAGACCTGTTGGAATACAACATTTTTTATATAATAACCACAAGAGCTCAGGCAGGACATTTAATGTTAACTGAAGATGAAACTGCTGAAGCTGCAACTTTATTATCATCAGAATCTCCTTCAACCGACGAATTCAATGGGTATGACCATTTTGCAATGTTTAATGGAGAATTTCATTTCAAAGCTTGACAAGGATGACCAGAAGAGATAAAAGAAATGAAATCTGTTTGGCAACGGGAATATTAATCAAAGTTTACAAAAGTTTTTTCTAGTAATGTTTCTGTTACCGGTGCTTCAGCAATAGAAATATTTGACATTAGTACATTTCTATATCCAAGGTTTTAAAAAGCAGGAAAGATTTTTTAAACCTCTGCTTAAAACAAAAAGCCACCTAAAAGATATCTTGGAAAACGAAAGAAAGTCATCAGTTGAATTTTATGAAAGTAACATGAACCAGAAAAAAAAAGCGCTTTGGATAATTTGTTTTCCAGTGAACAAGTATATTGTGCCAATGAGGTGTAATATATTGTTTGGAATGTTGTATACCAAAAAGGTTTTTCTCTAAAGTATTTTTGCTTGATACCGGAAATTGTGTTTCCTTGGAGCATAGTTTTCTCATGTATTCTTGTATTATTTTTATTTTGGTATTTAATACGTAGTACGTGTCATGTATTTACCAAATTAAAACATATTTTGTATCTTCAATTCTTGTTAGTTGTCTCGTAAGATTATCATTTTCTTTGAACAATCAATTCAAATGAAAGCAAGTACAGTACCATCAAACTTAAATTTAATAACCTTACTGAAAATAGTCCATTGCGTTATTTCTTTTAATGCAAAAGTATGCACTTTTCCTCAATAAAATGTTTTATTCTACGCATCACTTAAACTCTGAGTTACTGTAAGTATATGCTGAACTTAACTTTACCGAGTCTGAAATATCCGGATTGAAGTAAATCAAATGAGCCGTGCGGTGCTTATGGGCAAAGAGCATGTAAGTACCATTTTCTGTGCTATCTACTTGTGTATTTGTTAATGTGTTCAGAAGACGGTCGTGATCTCTTTATACCATACCGTTTATGTCGGAGCTCGGATTTATGTGATAGTCTAGTCTGTGCTCGTGTCAGTTTTGACAGACCCGTATGAATATATTTAAAATTTTTACGAATCCGTAACAGGTGTGAAAATGTTCACGTGATACAGGTAGACCTGTTGCTGTTTGATGTTGTCTAAAATTGAAGATGAAAATGTTCTCTAATCATAATAAATGTCTTAGTTTCTCGTAATATACAGCAACTAAAGCAAATAAATTGGTGTGAACACCACACGACTTTCCGAATTTTGTATGCAAAAGTCGTTCAAATTAAGTTTGAAATATTTTTCTGCGGAATGCAACATTTGCAAGATATTTGCAAATGATGCAAAAAAGGTTTCTTTTATAAGAATGGAAAAGTATTACTTTCTGTATATTCATATTTGGAGTATAATTTAAATATGCTGACTTTCCTTCATAACATTATGTTGCATTGTACGTGAAAATTAGGTTTGAGTTTGATGATTAGAAGATCACTATGACATGACCTCCTCTATTTAGAACTTCCTTTTTTACTTTCATTTTCTTCTCATACTTATTAAATATAATATGGATCTAAAACTGAAAGTTTTGGCGTCGGTGCTTTTCTATCTCGTTTGAAACAAATGTTATGTTGGAATCAGATTTGAGTATGTTAGAATTTGAAATCTGAGGTGTATTGATTAATGTTAATTGAATTTTTTATACAGCTGGTCGTACATAAATAATTTACTGATTATTGTTTGCTACATTTCAACTTTTAATAACATTTAAATATTAGAATAATTAATATAAAACAGCAATATCAAGACACATACTAAACAAGTGGACTCGGCGTGATAAACGCGTGCAGCGATCCTTTCTCAGATGTCTTGTCGCATAAAAGCTGATTTTTCTTGACGTGACATAGACGCTTTCCAGATGAATATAAGCCCGAAATTTTCTACAGAAGACTAGGCATTTGTTCTTGTGAGAATCGATTATATGATCTCATTACCGACTTTTACAAATGCGCAAAGCGTAAAAAGCCTATGAAATACAAACTTTAAAATCATAATCTGCTTATTAATCCAAACTTCAACAATGTGAGGTCCAAATATAAATATATTATATAATAAGTTCAAATTATAACGACGTAACAAATGCATTAACACAAACTAAATCAACTTCACACTTGAATGTGAAAAAAAAATGGACATTTGGTTAAAAACAAAATACTTCCAAGCACACTTTCTACACGAATTCGTCTTTTACTGGGTGTACTTAAAACATTACTGAACATACGATCCGGTATGAGCCGTGAATTTTAAAACGTACTGAATATTTAACGTCTCGTTTCTAGTTAATGTGTAATGTAAGTAATTAATAATTTTTAAAGCCCAGTAAAATGAGCTTTAGCCACTAAGATAACGAGTTTTGTTGGTAAATTATATTATTGGCATGAATAATTTATCGAAACGGGATCTACTGCAAATTCCTTACCTTTTTTCGTACACTTTTATCTTGTTTATATTATGATTGTATAAAATATCAGTTATTCAGGATGTATTAATAGTTAATATTTCACAAAATTTAATTTTAATTACAAAAATTGTCGGAAAACTGTTTCGAACTTTTCAGTTCATTATCAACTCAACTCTGGCTACCAATACTATTTTGAAAGGTAAAATTCAAAATTATTATTAATGTTGGAAATTTAGAAACTTGTAAGATTTTTGGCTATATTTAGAACTTGTTAGCTTGATTGTTCTGTCTATTTGTGAAATAACAACGCTTTTTTTAATTGACATGGATTGGTAAGACTCATAATTTGGACATCTACCTGAAGAAGTTGGTTTTTGATATAATTTTGTTAAAATTTGATTATTTTCACGAATTAATGTTCAATCTAAAAAGTGTATGTCATTGTTTGTTTCTTTTTCTAATGTAAATTGAAGTTTTGGATGATATGTGTTAACTTGTTCTAAAATATATTCAGCTTTGTTTGCTGGTAAACATAAAATAGAGTCATCTACATAACGCGTATAAAAAACTGGTATGAAAACAATTTTTTCTAAATTCTCTAATACTAACTGTGCAATGGAACTCGAAATTGGAAATCCCATAGCCCAACCAAATTTTGTTTATAAAAGACATTATTTTATTGAAAATAAGTAGTGTTTAAAGTAAGTTCTAAGGGTTTAATAAATTCTCCTTGCGGCAAACTAGTAAACGCTTGAAGTTCATTCCAATGTTTCTTGCTAGTACTTATTGCATGCTTAGTTGGTATATTAGTATACAATGACACAACATCAAGAGATACTAGTATGTCGCTTCCATTTATTGTGATTTTGATTAAAAAGTTTTTGAAATCAAAAGAATTTTTTATGTAATATTCATTTTTACATATTGTATTTGTTATTGAATTTAATAAAAAAATAAAGGATTATTCACTTTATGTAATTTAGGTAATCCATATATTTTTGGTGATAAAGCATTATTAATTTTCAATGATGTTTTCATATTTGGTGCAATGTATGAATTACATTCCCAAGATTTAATAAGATCATTATTTTCTTTCTGTAACTTTTTTGTTGGATTTCTTGTCAATGATTTGTAAATGTCTTTGTCGTTAAGCATATCGTTCATTTTATCATTATAACCTTATTTATTCATTATTACTGTTTTATTACTTTTATCTGGTTTAATGATAATGAGATGTTTGTTGTTTTGGAGAAATGCTTTACTTTCTTTAATGTTTTTAGTTAGCTTTATTTGTTCGGCTGTATCTCTATATTGGAATTATTTTTAAAATTTGTAATGGTATTGTTTATTTTACTTCTAATTGTCATTTTTTCAGTTTCAGGTAAAGTATCTATTTTTGTTTCTATATTAGAAATTATATTTTCAACAGGAATTTTGTTGTTTGATTGATAATTAATAGCAAAATTAGCACCTAAGCTTAAAACATTAGCTACATTATCAGGAATTTCTGTATTTGTTAAATTACATTTTTGTATAAGAACATTCTTATTTAAGAACAATTTAACACATATCATCCAAAACTTCAATTTACATTAGAAAAAGAAACAAACAATGAAATACACTTTTTAGATTTAACATTAATTCGTGAAAATAATCAAATTTTAACAAAAGTATATCAAAAACCAACTTCTTCAGGTAGATATCTAAATTATGAGTCTTACTAATCGATGTCAATTAAAAAAATGAGGTGTGGCCACCACACGACTTTCTTATACGTATGAGCGTTTCAAACTATACAATTTTAAGAATTTTTTTATACAAAACTTATTCGAAATCCTATTCTAGGTACTTTCATTCGCTTAATAAATCGCTATAGAATGCATACTTTGCAAGATATTATCAAAAAAGTGCTCCTCGCTAAGAGTAAAAGTGCTACTTCCGGTCCGAATTTTGAAATTTCATATATACAAAAAATATTGCAAATCCAGTTCTAAATACTTTTGTACTCTTGATAAATATATATAACTTACGACATATTTGCAAAAAATCGCTATTCGATAAGAGTAAAAGTGGTACTTCCGGTCTGAATTTTGAAATTTTTTTTATACAATAGATATTGAAAATTATGTTTTAAATACCTTTATACCCGTAACGTACTTGTCTAAAAAGCATGACTTGCGAAATATTCGCAAAAAACTGATTTTCGATAAGAGTAAAAGACCTACTTCCGGTAGGAATTTCGAAAAACTTTTTAAATAAAATTATTCTCAATTTTAATTTTAAGTATATATGAATTCTTTATAAATTTGTTTAAACTTAGTAGTTGACGAAAAATTCGCAAAATTCGATTTTTTCGCTGAAGTAAACTGCTACTTCCGGTCTACCGATTTTACTGAAAAACTAATCAGATCTCAAGAGGGGGATTATACACGTAAATACAAAATTTGGAATTGATATCTACAGCGGTTTGGCCGCTATCGTGGTCATACACACACACACACACAGAGAGAGAGAGAGAGAGACAGACACACAGACATTTTTTAAAAACCACTTTTTCGGTATCAGGGGACTTCAAAACGTGGACATCTGCAAAAATCTCGAGGTCGAAAATTTTCATCATCACAATACTACGTATAAGAAAGTAAAAAGCGTTGTTATTTCACAAATAGACAGAACAATCAAGCTAACAAGTTCTAAATATAGACCAAAAATCTTACAACAAATGAAAGACATATTAATTAATAACAATTATTTATTAAACTTTATAATTTCTATTATTAAAGATAGAATAAATAAATTTTATAATAATAATGGAAATAATATTCATTCAAAATCAACAGATATACAAAAATATGTAGCCATTCCTTATATGAAAAATTTATCTGAAAAAATTAGTAAAGTATTACGCTCATTTAATATCAAAATTGCACATAAAAATCATAATAATTTAAAATTTTTGTTTAGTAATACTAAAGATAAAGATCCGCTCTTTAAACAAACACATGTAGTGTACAAAATTCCATGTGGAGATTGTAATAGTGTACCTTATATAGGTCAAACCTTACAATATTTATCGGAAAGACTAAATGGACACAAATATGCAAAAAACATACCAACATTACAAAACATAAGTTTAAATATGATGAAACTAAAATTTTATGTAAAGAACATAATAACAAAATTAGAAACTTTCTAGAACTTATACAAATAAAAAAGCATGATAATGCAGTAAATGACTGAACAGAAATTAATAATTTGGCAATAGTATATCAGTCAATAATTTAATATAATGTATTGAGTCTGCTACATTTACGTATTCTGGGTCGTCTAGGATATACCAATATTATTTATTCTGTACCATATATTTGCCGCCAATATATTTGTCAAAAAAAATATTTGTCAAATATATGTTACATTAATCTATATTATTATCGAAACGTTTTAATTCCTTATTTTTGTTTTTAAGTTCAGTTTATATACATATAATATATAGATAAAATTTTGGTAATATCGGATTTCACTATTATATGATAGTTAGGTTATATAAATTTATTTTAAAATGTAAGTACATAATTTTTACATATTTAACAACCATAAAGTTAGTCTTTTATAGTTTTAACTTATATTGTTTTGATGAAGATATTATAGATAGTATATTAAAAACGTTAAACGTTAAGGTTATATTAAAAACGTTAAAACGTTTTTAATATAACCTAACCATCATATAATACTGAAAGCCGATATTACCAAAATTTTATCTATATATTATACAATAAAAACGGCTAAATTTTGGACTTTATGAAGATAAAAGTATTTAAAACTTAATTTAGAACAACTTTTGTGTAATCTGAAACTTTCGTATTATATAAGAAAGTCGTGTGGTGGCCACACCTCATTTTTTATTATGTTTAAAGAAAATTTAGTGGAATATCTATAAGCTGGAGTTTACCAGAATACGTTATGTCAAACATCGCATTTATTCCTAATTTTGAGTACATATATGAATCCAATGTATTCAATTTTATTATTCCATTAATATAAATTCGTTGCACTCACTAGAACAAATAATAAAAATTTTAATTTGTTGATAAATTACAACATTTTTAACTGTTTGCATATATCAAATTGTTCAGTAAGTAACATTTTTAAGTTGTGTTCCGGGTCTTAGCAGGATATTTGAAGCACTCTCCATCTTAATCTGAGGCAAGGTATACGAAATTAAAACACGTTAATACAATTTGTAACAACCTAACGTCATAAACTGTTTACAGACAATAACGTGCTCAAAGCAATGTAATTTGTTAACTCGTCTGTTTAGTTAAATAATTTATATTTATTTTGTCACTAATGTATATAATTCATATATAGGCAGAACTAATTTAATAACATTTAATAACATCATTTCTACATCATATCATGACGTTAGCAAAATTTTAGCATTGGTTTAATCCAACACAATTTGCCCGATAGAATGTTTGACGAGATGATTCGCATTTACTTCGAAATTTTCTCTTGGATTAATTATATGATATTATAAACATGTATCTTTTCGCATAATTACTATAATTTCCCTGTCATAACAACAACAACAACAACAACAACTGCAACTACAGGACCGAAACCGAAAAAGGAGAAAGCAACGCGTCCAGAAATAAAAATAAAAGTAAACACAAAATGAGAATTCCCATCAACTTAACGTGTATATACGACAGTGTTGTAGGTAAGTGCAGACATAATGTTACTGTCAAACTTTATTAATGCTTTCCGAAAGAAAACCACTTATTCATGATTGTGCTGCGGCCTCGCTGAACGTTCTCTGCTCTTCGGTCTTCGTGCACTCTCATTCGGTAATTCCCCCCTCACTCGTCAAGTAATTGATTATGTCTTATTTATATTCAGAATTAAAATATTATTAATATGGACATGCCATTATGATGTTGACAAAATAATTAAAGCGAACGAAGAGGATGGGTCCGCTGTAACTTGAGGTGGACGTAGGAAGAAAATAGCTTGAAATGAGGCCAAAAACTGATCTTCATTTGACCGGTATACATACATATATTATAAAGTTGAGTACACACTGCAACAAAAAGCAAAATAGTTTAAAATACAACCGAAATATTGGAGAAATTACTATAGAGCAGAAAGCTTTTATATTATTTTTAGCAATAAAAAATAAATAAACCAGCACTCAAAGTGAGATATATTAAACACTACAATTATTTCGCTTGATGAGAGCTTCATCAGGTGATGAAAATTATAATACAACTTTTACAATAATTGAAGTATATTATAACCCTTTTATAACCCTTTTATTCAACACACATAATATATACATAGTGACATTATATCAACAGAAAGATGTGGTTGAAATCCTAAGGCATGGTTCAGATGGCTGGAGAAGTTCTCCAGCCCCTGTTCTTCCACCAAAACCTTAAAATCACAAAAGCCGAAAAAGAAGAACAATACTTGCCTAACCTATCCTAATCCTAATACTCTGCCCAAATATATATATTAACTCGGTAACACCCTTACACATGTTAAAATAAGTAACAAAATAATACATATTATATAATATACCTAATATATACTGTTTATAACACTGAAATTTAAGAAACAAACTGAACCGAAAGTTACTGATGCTTTAACAAATAAGAAAAAACAGCACCCCTGAACGCCGCCAAACCCATTGCCTTAAAATGTTCCGGCACGGAATTGTAAAGTGAGTAGATAACATAAGTGAACGATCTCCTGAAGAAAGCAGTATTGTATTTAGGTAAGGTAATAGCATCCTTCCTCCTTATATTAATACTATGCACGTCGCAGCGAAACCTGATCTTCCTCAACAAGTACGGCGGGCACCCAGATAAAAGGATACTGTGAAACAAGGTGAGACAATGTAAGACAATACGGTTTTGCATATTTACCCATCGCAAGGATTCGAGCTTGTGTGTAATTCTGTCGTACTTGCGGATATCAAAAATGTACCTCATGCACGCATTTTGAACTTTCTGTACTCGCCTCACATCATTTGCATCCAAACAGGGCCCATAAACAGGCATGCAATAATTAAATAATGACAGCACCATGGATTCGCATAGAATCCTCTTCAACTTAATACTGAAGATTGATTTCCAAGGATACAAAATCTTTAAGTTGAAGTAAGCACGGCTTATAATTTTAGAGATGTAAGACTTGTATCTAAAAGAATTATCCATGATTACGCCTAAATTTTTTGCTTGCGTTACTACAGGGATAATGCTATCATTTAAGGTAAGGTTCACCTGACCCCCACACCTCTCAACGTCACCCACCCTTCCCAACAACATAACACAACTTTTGTTAGGGTTAATAAATATGGAATGTCTGCGGTAATAAGTACTGATATTTGATAAATCAGCATTCATTTTGTCTATGGCATCAGTCATGTCGGAAGGAGGAAAAGACAGACAAATACATTTGTGTGTCATCCGCATACATATGCGTTTTGCAAAATTTAATATTTTTGGGCAACATACTTGTATAAATTGAAAACAGCAAAGGCCCCAAAATGGACCCCTGAGGCACACCCCTGTGGATAGGCAACGGGGAGGACTTCCGATTACCCAACCGAACCATCTGGTACCTGTCGCACAAATAGGACCGTATAAGTTCCGCGCAGGAATCACCGCAACCAAGGTAGTGCAATATAGCCAAGAGAACGTCGTGACTGATGGTATCGAAAGCCTTACTGAAATCCAACAATACCAGAATGGACAGATCGTTCTTATCTCTGGCCCGCATGATATCATCCGTCACGTCCAGCAAGCTTGTGACGCAACCATAACCACGCCTGAAACCAGACTGACAGTCCGGAATCAGATTGTGACATGCTAAATGTTCCCTCAGTTGAGCGCACATGATTTTTTCCAAGATCTTACTAAGTGCAGGTAGTATGCTTACTGGGCGCAGGTCCCGCACATCAGACGGGGCTGGTGTCTTGGGCAGAGGCACCACAACGGCTAATTTCCATTGTCGGGGAAAATAATTATAATACAGGCATGAGTCAATTATATGCGTCAAATAGGGAAGTACGTGGGGCAATACTAATTTTAGCATATTAACGCCAATACCATCCGCACCCGTAGCGGTGCTACTAATAGATAAGAAGACCTTTAAAACAGTGTCCTGGTCTACGAGTTGAAAGTTAAAGCTAGAATCGAAGTCTGTGCAGGTTGAACTCGCATAAAAGTTGATGATATCAGGGGAAATATCGGTTTGTGGTACACCATCAATGAATGCTTCATTGACTTGATCTGCGTCAGAGAAAATTGCCGGCAGCTCCCTTACCACGGAGCCACCCACACGATGCCTCCTCAATTCACCCCACAAACGCTTGGAATCGCTCCTAGAGAACACATTTTCAAAGTAAGCCTTTTTCTCATTGCGAATTGCGAGTGTAGTATAGTTTCGTAATTGTTTGTAGTACTGCCAATGAGCGTCCAGCTTTGATTTTTTGAACCTAGACTTCGCTCTGTCACGCAATTTTTGTAACAACTTTATATTATCAGTTATCCAAGGCGCTTTGGGTTTCGTTATTTTTACCGTTTTTAGCGGGGCATGCATATCGAAGACGAACAGAATAGATTCATTAAAGAATTGTAACTTATCTTCAATATTCATACTGAACATATAATGAAATGGTATGCTGGATAGATCCCTATTGAAATCATCAGAGACAAACGATGAGAAATCTCGAAAAGTGTAGAAACGAGGTTTTTTGTCAGGACACGCTAACGATATCCTACAGTAAACCATATCATGATCAGAGATCTCGGAGCATATTATCCCTGAATCGGTAACCGGCGCCAGGTCTGACACAGCAACAATATCCAGCAGAGACGATTTACGTGTAGGTTCCCTGATCAACTGTGACATAGCAGCTGACTGAAAAGCATAATTCAACTGAATAACGTCATTATCTTCAAGTTCTAACATATTAATATTCATATCACCCATACAAACTACGGAATCAAACCCCAAGGCAAACTCAGTGAGTAGCGACTCCAATTCGTCGACAAACTCCCTATTACTCAACAAGGGGGTCTTGTACACACATCCAATCACATACTTCATATTAGCTAAGTCCGCCGTGACCCATATCTGCTCGGAAAGGGTGTCAACCCGGCGGCAGTCACACCTTATCTCTTCGCGTACGTATATACCCACACCACCCCCACGGCCGACCCTGTCGTTCCGAAAAAAATTATATCCCGGTATCAGCAACAGCCGAGTGTCAACGGAGGAAGAAAGCCAGGTCTCCGAAATACAAAGAACATCGAGATCGTTATCATGCAAAAGTTCAGTTATGTCAGACAATTTCGGCAGAAGCGAGCGGACGTTCAGGTGTGCCACTACAACATGCCGTTTCATTAAATAAACTATAAATGAAATTTATCACAAAATTTTATAAAATATTTTAACAACAGAACACCCGTATCATATACGAAAATATGTACTATTAACCGAAGTTATACCTCAAATGCAAAAGAAGAATATTATCACATAACAACTGTAAAAGAAGAAAAGAGTTTATCGCAAACACAATATAAAAGTAACAAATTTAAATACAGACAGCAAAAACTAAATAAAGTAACAAAGAACAAACCAAATGAGCATAGAACTTTTATAGGCAGAATAAAAAGATGAATAGTTATAACTTATTGATAAAAAACTGAAGTATTAAAATAGGAAATAAAGTGATCTAAACTAACTATAATATAGCTCAGAATGTGGCTAATAATGCTTATTAATAATAATTATAACTTATAGATAGAGAAAAATGAAATATTAACTACGAAATAAAATAATTTAACTAATTATAATATAGCTCAGAGCGGCTAATAATGCTTGACAATTATAACCTGTAGATAGAGAGAAATTGAATATTGAAATAAGAAATTATATAATTTAACTAATTATAACGTAATAAGCTATACAGCATAGACAAAGCAATTACAACCCAAAATCAGGCAGGTAGATAGTGCGTGCTTAAGGCACCCCGCAAATTAAATAGCTATATACATTTTCACTGAGAGAAAATCACAACAGTAATGGGTAGCAAACATTCTAAATATTAGCAAAGTCATACAGTCATATACTGGTTGATTACGTGTCATATACTTTAGAAGATATTTGAGTTAAGGTCTGTCAAGGGTAAAGTGTGTTTGAGACCATTAGATAGCAAATGTGGTATGGAAGTAGCGACATATAAAGAATAAGTTAAACATTCAACAGTAAAAAAGAAAGAATAAATAAGTCGAACACCATTCAAATTCCAAATACCAGCAAACAAGTTTATTTAATATTTCAGTAACAATATATTATTTCAGTACAGTTATACACTGTAAGAATATTATTTCAAAGATTATTTTTATGAAAATTAATTTAGTTATTGAAAGATTTAATAATGCTGTTTTGGAATAATTAATTTGAATCTTAGTTGATGGTTGCGTAGTACACGAAGTAATGATGTTTATTTGAATATGGTTTCTTGATATTGTGATCATCCTGTATAGTGAGAGGTTGAGCATTTTCCAATGAAGTTTACCATAATCTAGAAAGAAAAGATTTAAATGTTATTTATTGTATTGTAATATATGTTATTATTTTGTAAGAACATATTTAATTGAAGTAAATCATGTAAAAGATAATAAGAAATTAATATTGAATAATGAATAGTCAAAATGGGTTAATAAAATTACATTTCAAATTTCATAAAACCGGATGTGACAGTTCAATGTCATTTTGACATCTGGTTAATAAATGGATATGAACTAGTTTTTAGAATACTAAAAGTACATGAAATATTATTTAAATCCTGGAAAGAATTAAATTAGTTAGATTTATTAATTTCAGAAAGCATTCAAAGTATTTTTGAAGTGTAATTTAAAGTGATTTGGAGAAGTGTAAGGAAAGAAAACTAATTTGTAGTGAAATTAAAAATACTTACCATATTCGAGTTCCAGAAAGCCATTTTCTTGAATATAGATAATAATAAAGGTCTAGAAGTACAGAATCCAAAAGTAATATTCGAGTCCAGAAGTGCAGAGCCATTTTCTTGAAGAGGAATAATAGCAGGTGTCCAGAAGTACGAGGTACAGAAGTAATAGTCAAGTTACGGAAGTCCAGAGTCCCGAGTTGCAGAGCCATTTGTCTTGAAGAGGAAATAAAATTAAGGTCCAGAAGTTTCGAGGTGCATTACTAATTGCAGAACCATTTGTCCGAGGTAATAGTCAAGAATATCATCGGAGAGGATTATAGTATCACGAACACTATCCAGAACGTAGGAGTAACAACTAAAAGAAGATCATAATAAATATTTGAAAAGAGAAGAATTATAAATGGACAATTGTGCATAAGGTCGTATTTATATTAAGTATATTTTGAAATTATTTGATATTTGAACTAATAGTATCATATTTTCACTTTAAAAGTTTATTAAATTATTAATGATACAAGATCTAATAATCTTGGCAACAGGAATTTAAATCTCATCTTGATAGATAAGTTAAATTTTCTTTAACCTCAAATGATTAATTAAATATTACGTATTACTAGTAGATTATTCAAAAAGATACATTACTGTTGTGTATATTACTATGTTATAATCATATAAAGAAATATTTACCTTATAATTTAATTTAAAAAAGGTATAGTTATTCCACAGCATCAGGATACATTAAGAACGTCAATTGAATTAGTTTAAAACATTTGTAAATCAGATAGTTGTTGTTGTCACACAAAACTTCTACCTCTATAATCTTATTTATTATATTTATTAAACTTGATAATGGATACTTCGTTTTTGATTTTACTACATAGAAAAACATATCAGATGATTATGCTGGCTTGTCAATAGATTCCATACATAACCTGGAAAAAGAAGAATAAAAACATATTTAGTATCTAATGTTATGTGCAATTGACTGTTTACCAGTTTTATACTTGTAAAACAAGGGTTAATAACTCATTTAAAATCATATTCACGTTGAAGCGAACCTTTTAGATGATCCCTAGAGAATTTGAAAATTAAAAATAAAAGCTGAATTTTGTAAAACATAGTTATTGTCAATTTTATACCAACTTGAAAATATGAAATATACTAAGAGTAAAGTACTTTGAATTTAGAAGATACAAGGTAATCATTAAATACATTACCTGTTATATGAATAAAGAAAATAAAAAGTGAAAGGACATTTAAGGTTTTTATGTATAAGTATTTTATATGACATAATAAAAGTACATAGTCTCATGTTCTTATATATTGAAAAATAAGTAAATACGTCTTTAGAAGTTTATAATTGAACTAGTTCGGGGCAATTAATTATTTATTGATAGCAGGGCATTTGTAATAATAGAATTAAATAATATCCAGGGACCATTTTAACAATATATTGCTTAACAAAAAAGATAATAGTAAAACAATTGTTAACATAGTATTCAGTATGGGAAAAAGTTAAAATACCAACCGAATATGTACTCATCCAACAAAATGGTGGTGGATTTTTTAAGAAACTAAATTTGTCAATACGAAAATTCATATTTTAAATATCAAAAAAATAAATTTAACTGGATGTCAAGAAAGAAAATTAAATAGATAAGTCGCTTCTTAACTGTTGGAAATATAATACTTAAAATGGTGAACATTATTGTATTAAAAAACATATCCCGTACTTTTGCTACAGAGGGTTTACAGGAGGCCTTAATTAAAAAAAAAACATATAGGCAAAAGCCCTAAGTTCTCGAAGACCTCTATAGCGACATACGTGTAACACCGTGAAATTGAAGACTTTGAAACTTGATCAAGATTGACGATCCCAATGTTCATTAACAGAATTCAGGAACTTATAAATCTACTTATGCAGGTACTAAAGATAAAATTAATAATTAATTAATGTAATAATTAAAGAAATATGTGAAATTTGCCTAAATTAATGCAGAAAACCTGAAGCGTTTAAATACATGTAGTATGGACGGTCAGACTCTGACGTTTCTCTATTAGTTCAGTCCAAGTACGAGTCTGGGCTTGCAAATTTAACAGCAACTTGGGTTTAAAAAATAATAAAAAAAAACTTATGCTATACACATAGTTTGTAAAACAGAAGAATACTCTTGTTACTAAATGGAGACCTATGCTCCTGATTTAAATTAACTGCCGATTAACTCAACCAAAATGAAATCCGAAAGTACTAGATAATTTTGGGCTCAAAGTAGTGGTTGGTAATATTGTGCTTACAAAATAGCACTAGGTCTGCTCCAAATCCAGCAGTAGGTCCCTCAACTGACCAGATTGCATTTAAAAATTCAACTTTGTTTAGAAACAGCAAATAATTGATAGTGCATTTATTCAAAAATGTATTCATTATGTCTGCAATAATTGTAAATAGCACAAATTGGCGTATTATACGAATATGTCCTTTAAAGAAAACGTGATAAGTGTGGATATGACAGCAATATCCATTAAATACAAGACGTCATTATGTGGGTAGAGTTTGCGTCAACTAGGAACTCTAAATTATATATTTTTGTAGCACCATCTAATGGTATTTTGTTAAAACTGAAATATTAGCTTTAGAGATTATTTTAAACATTATAACTTCTGACATTTGAATTAGGCATCTGAAGAAATATAGCGTAAATATTCTTAGAGACAGATTTACAGAAAGATATTACATAAATACTTGTCTTTCATCTTCGTATACTTTAAAAAAAACAATATGTCTGAGCTTAAAAAAGAAAGTAATGAATTTAAAGAAAACACTGCTCATTCTTTCTGTAGACACCGAGATATGGCAACTCTAATATAATTTTGTAACCGAGTGTATTTTATGAAGAATTTAGATTAACATATTTTTTCACATCCAAACATTTCCAAGACACGAGTATATTATAATAGACGCCAAGATGATGGCCTTTTAACATTTTTTAATTATGTTAAAGTTATATGCCATTTAGAAATTAACATACCGTTCAGCGTGCTCGCAAGCCTACGTCTCCTCTTCTTCCTTCTTATATTTCTTATATTAAAATGTTACATGGTTGTTGTTGTTCTTGCTGTTCTACAGTTGCTATTGCTGTCTAGATGTTTTCTCCATTTTAAAATGAATTGCCTTAATCTCATTAAAGGTGGATGCATTTATTGATATATAACATATATACGTCACGTACGTGTATGGGATGTAATTAGATGAATTGGCCTTTTAAAATTTATTAACATAGAAATCTATGAATATTTTAAAACATATTAAGGGACCGCATTCTTTATTATTACGTTACTCTTCGCTTCATTAATTATAAATCACGGGGTCCCTGAATACATATCTAATAATTTTATGTCTGGTGTGCGCTAGCATACACTGTGCGTATGTAATATACGCGCAGCCAGATATACGTGCTTACAATGTAATATTATGATCGCGATAAATAAGCGACAACGCCTAACCATAAACAATATAGATTTTTTGCAATAAATATCTTATTCTGCTACTGGAAAATATTTATTTCCTTTTGGTTTACAACGTTGAATAACAAGTATATAAACACGATGTGCCTCTTTTTTTTTAAATCGCACGAGCTTTTTAACACAAGGCTATCTACTCTGTAAAATTCACAATTTAATTTTTTAGTTTTACATAATTGATTAATTTATTATTGATATAAATTGATGCCTTACAGGAAATTTAGAAAAGTCATTAAAAAGCATCTATGTACTTTTAAAAGGTTAGTACTTCTTCGATGAGTATCTTAATGACTCTCCCATATAGTCTGTAATTTTAGTTATTTTAAGATAAAATAAAAACCATGCGACGAACTCATGCGATTAACACGGCGTAGCTATACCCCAAAATTCACGGACTGGGGAGCGAATTATCCGTACAGTGCAGAAATCAGAGTCCAAACGAAAGAGCATTTTCGTAGGAATACCCGTCGCACGTGTCACAGGCTGTTTTTCATCCCTTCGATGCAAGGGCCAAGCCCCAAGAAGAATTTTTGAAAATCCGGCCACGTGTAGTAAACACGCTGTATCGATCTTTTTTCACGTCAAGACGACGTACAAACCCTCAAATTCCTCTATAGCCCACATGAAATTTTGGTATTCAATATGGAGGTCGACGTGCACAGCTGACGATGACACCTCAAAGTCCAAAGCTTGAATAAAACGTTACGAGGAACGTCAAAATTGAAGGCTGAATGATCCATTGGAAGTTATGAACTGTCAAAAGAGTCGATCAATTCAGTTCGCGATGACACTTGCTGGTAAAAGGCAGAATTAGACAGAATATCGTGCGGAGCGCGATACTCCTTCCTCAAGGAACGGTCGAATTTTGACATTTAAATGAACCACATTTAGAAAAAAGGCCGACAGCATGAGCCCTTCCGTAAATTAAGGTAAAAATAATTGAAGCCACAAGGTCTTAGTAGCTACACATGATCGTGTAACATATATAAATTACAGTCTTGCAGGTTTTGTTCGTTAAACACTGGAAATACCCAAATATATTGATAGAATCAAATACGAAATCACAAAATGTCATTAATATCATCGATCACGAATTTAGCACTTATTCGAAAACAGGTGAGCTCAAAATCAGCACATGATGCAGAAGAGATCTGTATTTTCAATTTTTCGATATGCAGTCTTTAATTTAAAACGTTGGTATGTAATTAAGCTTAAGTGTAAGAATATCCTTTAAAGTAACAGGAAGCTTTAATATTAAATATCCCCATATAACTTCTGTCAAATAGTTATATGGGCGCTAATAAGCAGACACGATGTGAATATGTAATGCTAAAGAATGAAAAATACAGAGTACAAGTGTGGTTTTTGATTGATGAAATGTGACACCTATTATGTCCCGTCCTTCCCTCTATATTACTGTACATTGTCAATAGAACTAAAGTGTTTATCACATGTAAATATAATAATAACAATAACGAGTTTTCTATATTATGAAAATGGTTCTTAATTTAAAAAATATATTAAATACAATTAGCATATTTACTTATGTCAACAATGGCATTTTAGTTGACAGTTAGGTATCGCAATAGATTTGAAGATTATAGGAACGAATAAACATCAACTAACTTTTGACGCAATGACAGTTTGTGAAAAAGTTTTAATTAGACGTATATACAGGGCGCGTCAAAAGTTTAGAATGTCGGACATTATAAAAGCATCATGGCAATGTTCGCGTTTTACAGGAAATTGTAATAAAGCTGTAGGCGGATGTAAAGGAGGCGGATTCAAGCTCGAAGAGATTGACAAATTTAGCTAGTATGTGTATAAATGCTATGCTGTTTTTTATGTATAAATGTAACATTGACTTATGTCATACCAAAAATTCAACGGGACTAGGGTTTGACGGTTTTTCAAACCCGGTTTTAAAAAACCGGTTTTGTTTTTGAAATAAATTTGTCACATTTGAAAACCGGTTTTTAAATTTAAAAAAAACCGGTTTCAAAAAATTCAAATTATTATGTTAAAATTAATTTTTTAGTTATTAATTTCATTTGCTATTCATTCTATGGAATGGACAGCAGACACATTTTTTGAATGTTGGGAGTTGCGTTGGCCAGTGCTTGTGCACTGCGCCCTTATTTTATGTTAGTATATATGTGCAATCAGTCACGAGTCAGAACAGGTTCGCTTAATCTTGTAAAGTGAAAACTGGAAGCAAAAATATTAAGTAAGTATTAAGTATGTTTCTAATTTCTAAGTTTGTATTTTCTATTTTACACTTTAAAACTTTAATTTTATTATATAAATTTCTTCTCAAAAATTAATGTAAAATAAAATGTTCTGGCTTCTGTCTATTGGGATTTTAAATAAAACACAGGGTGTTAAGTTAAATTCATATTTTCTTTCGCAACGTTTCAACATAAATTATGTCTTTATCAAGCTTTGGAATTAGATTAAGAAGATGCGTATTTTTTCAAAATTCCTAAAAAATGTGTAGATTTCTTTAAATTACATTAATATTAATAGTCAAAATAATAAAATTGTAAAATAAACTTAAAAAATACTAAAAAATAAAATAGTGATAACTTTAATTTCATTTTTAGATAAAAATGAATAAGTCGGCAGTTTGGGATAGTTTCAAAAAGTTAGGGATAGACAAGGCAATCTGCAATCATTGTTATAAAATGTTGAACTGCAAAGGATCATCTACGAGCAATCTACATAATCATTTGAAAGCAGTTCATAAAATAATTATCGGAAAGAAATCAGAAACGAAGAAGAAATGCCTGGATCTTCCTCTTCTTCAAAAAAACAAACGTATATTTTGAATTTTATGAAAGTGAAACGGAGTAGTTTAGAAGAAATCATATCAAAACTTGCAGCAATGGATGGATTTTCTATTAATAGCATTACAAATAGCTCGTTCATACGAGAGTCTCTTCAACAACAATGCATTACGAAGAAACAACTCTAAAGTAATGGATCTCATTCATGCGATTTATGACAATGCCAAACGTGAAACTATTATTGAATTAGATTCAATAAAAAAGAATAGGTTAAAATTCTCTCTAACTTTAGACGAGTGGACTAGCAAAAGAAATCATAGATATTTAAACATTAATGTACACCACATGGAAGAAGATTTCAATTTGGGATTAGTGCCAATAGCTGGTTCCTGTGATGATCAGAGAACGTTAGAATTGGTATCTGAAAGGCTACAAATTTTCAACTTCAATCTAGAAACTGACATAGTTGCAGCAACAAATGATGGTGCTGCTGTTATAAAAAAAATTGGCAAATTATCATCTATAATTAATCAACTATGCTATTCACACGCCATCCACTAAGCAGTTACTGATGTGTTATATAAACATTGTTATGCCTTATTTATTATTCTTGCTGAGCTCCGCATTATCTTGGCATCGTGTAATGTGTATGATACCTTAATTCTTATTTCTTTTGACCGTGCCTGTATGTTTGATAATTAGTATGACATGGCCTACGTTTATTGACTGAATACACTTCATTCTCTTTAAACTAGATTTACTGAAGTTTAATTCTAGGTCCCTACTAGCACTCAGACGTCTAAAACGCCTGTATTTTGAGGTTACTTAAGACTACGCTTTATAAGGAGTGTTTTCCGTGCTCGTAAAACCTATGTTATGCTGACCTACCTGTTCGTACCGTTTGATCTAATTTTCGGATGCACACTTTAATGGGTTCAACGACATTTTGAGTTTTCAGGTTACGATATCTGTGAATTTCCATATGTAATCATCTTTAGTTTTATTGTGCTACCATGCAGCCTTGCTGTGAAGGAGGTTATTGAACTGGGATGCTTTTCAGCACGTTTGTTTACATGTGTCCACTGCATCATGTATTGTAGCAGTCGAAATCTTTCTTGGGCTCTCCTGACTGTTTATGCTTACTAAAAAGGGGGGGGGGGGCGTATTTGTAATTGGAAGTACAACTGGACACTGTGCATACTTATTTCCTTCCTTCACGGACATGCTCCTGTTGTTAACAGAGGGGTTTTCCGCGGGGATCTCATCTTGGGACTCGTTGTCGTGCATAACCTTTAGAACATATATCGTCACATCTACGTCCGATACCATTCGCCTGCAAAGACCGTATAGATCGGGGAGAATCCCGTCGATGCTTTGTGTGAATTAACTGGCAGTAATTACTCTACTTACCTGATATTTGGACCATTTTCGTGGTATATTTACTCTTTCGGGCGTGCCGTCCATTTGTTTACGAACATTTCTGGTTACCTGTCACTTGCCTGCAGAGTATGAATAGTAGTGGGATTGCCAACTTTTCAGACGAGAAGTTTCTTCCCTTGTATTATCTAACTTGATAATTTTACGTGCATTGTGGGTGTATTTCAGTGAATTTGTCATCATCTTAAGTTCCGAGGATGTCTGTGTTTAATTATATAGGTCATGTTATCGGCGGTCTATTTTGCCGTATAGTTTGCGTTCGTTAATCTTTTGAATTTTTCCCGCTTTCTATTCTGAGCCATTTCCGTGTTACGTTATATTTGAAGCGTGCGTGTTGGCTGTCGCGCATTAGTCAGGGGAAACACGTTCTCTGGCTTCACTTTTCAAGTCGATCTTGCATAAAGAACAATAGTACAGAACTGCTTATTTTTTTTGGTAATTTTATTACTATGTCTAGTAAATATTACGCTTAAGCGGCTTTGATGAAATAAGTAGTGAATATCGATACCTTAGTATAGGTGAATTATCGTAAGTTTTACCGTATTTATCGCTTTTCGAATTTGCGAAGTTCCATGTGCTGGGCTCCTGAATTTAATTTTGTGCTTTTGTGTGACTTGTGAAGTCGGTTTCTCGGATCTCCAGTAATCTGGGGTAACTTGAGTAAATCTTGTGATAATCTTCGGGGTTTTATCTCTGTTTTTTTTTCTTTTCTAATTTAATAGGATTTTTTTTTTGGGTACGGGGCTAAGCCTTCAGTAGATATACGCTGATATGGCGGCCGTACATTTCCGTTAAGGAACATAGTGACTACCATCGTCGCTCTATTAGTTGTACCTTCCCATCCTTCTCAGTGGCTTTTGGGTGGAATTACTCCTGCCGGCCAGATAAGCGCCGTGGAAACCTTGCCCAGCTAGGGAGTCTTCTCCCGCATCGTGGCCAGATAAGTACAACTACGTACATAATTTACGACGTGTTACTCGACTAATTTGTCGATATTTTGTGCCAGTGAGCTGGACATTTTACCTTACTTTTTTTGTCCTAATACTATTTGGGTGGTTATAAGTTACCTATTGCACCACTTAATCATATGCGAGGTCACATTTATTCCTAATTAAATTACTGTTTAAATTGTAAATTGTTATTGCTGTACATAGAGTGGCCCTAAGTAAGAGTTGATTAGGGCTCTCGTTGATGTTTTTTTTGTAACTTCTAGAGGGATGACTTAGAATGTTTTTTTAAAGATTCCTAGATAATTCATTGCCGTTAATTCAATAACTTTTCATGCATGTTTTTTTCTTTGCTAATTTTTGAGCCAATTAAAATTATATATGTAAATGTAAATTCTATACCGTAAGCTCAGTAGTTTCTCTTGATATAAATACTAATTTTTTTTCCTACGCATAGTGCTACTATAATTATTTAACATTGTAAACAAGTTACTTTAATTAATTCTTAATTTTGATTTTGTAATCATAACCATGTTATTGTAAATTTGACGATTTCCCTTCTCTTTTTCTAAAGTCTTAAAGTGCTAATCTTAAACCAACTTTCTTTATAATTGAGTAACATAAAACACATATCGCAGTAACATCGCCGTTGGTGGCACGTTATATGATATCAATTGTGGAAAAGCCTGTGAGGCGACGAAACGTTTCTGCTGCCGACCATTCCCTGCCGATGCGCAGAGGTTATGTCAATTGTATTTAAGATTAACTAAAAATTTAATCTGACTGTTTAACCTTTTCTAAATTTAATGTGACTTGTTTAATATCTTCAAAAATTTTTATCCG
The DNA here is from genome assembly GCA_963170755.1 of Amphimallon solstitiale. Classification (NCBI taxonomy): domain Eukaryota; kingdom Metazoa; phylum Arthropoda; class Insecta; order Coleoptera; family Scarabaeidae; genus Amphimallon; species Amphimallon solstitiale. The sequence goes on along the minus strand of OY720675.1, from coordinate 241,066,314 downwards.
AACTGCTTTAATTCGCAAAATCCAATCTGATTTGTTAATGTTTTTCAAAATTTAAAAAAACAAAAAAACAATTTAATATATAACATACTACACATCGTAATCTCTCTTTTATTTTACCTCAACATATTTTTTTTAATTTTTGTGACAAGCACTTGAATAAGGTTTGGCGCAGCCGACCTATACAGGGTGATCCGTAGGAAACTCGCTGGAGGGACACAGCCAGTGGCTGTTCATAGGAAACGCAGGTAGGTTACCGTAAGGTAGCATAGTGTCGTGGTGCCCGGACAACGTCGCTCGCGTCGTTGCTGACCGACGCTCGATTCATTTTTCATACTTTCTTGAACCGTCACGCCATCTGCGACTGGAGTTAGCTCGGCCCTGCGATTTTCAATTTCTTCCATCTCACTACTGTGATCTCCTGGTACCGTACCTTGCCTTGAACTATTAAATTAGTGCGACGTTGATGCTGGTGTAACAACATAGAGAAATGGCTGAAACTGAAACCGAAGTAAATGTTTCAAGTGAGGAATCGGAAGATGAAGATGAAGGCGAATATAACGATTATGAAGATTCTTTTTATTATGTTTGTAACTGAGAACATCCTATTCCTATTTTGTCTGACAATTACAAACAATCAGTTTCACAAATTAGAAAAATTTGTAAGTTCTTTAGAAAATTTCCAGTAAGAAACACCATTCGTCAAAATTATATCGAACAAGAAAAAGGGAAGGAATTAAATTTAATTCTTGACTGCAAAACAAGGTGGAATATTATAGAGGACATGATTGGAAGATTTCTGGCAGTAAAAGAATGTGTTGTTTTAGCATTGAATGATATTGGTTCTTCTTATATGTAGAATGAACCTCAATATCCTAAACTTTTGGAACTTCATAAAGTCTTGGGACCGATTTGTCTAGCAGCTGAAGACTTAGGGCGACGAGATGCCAATTTATTAACAAGTGAAGGTATATTTGAATATTTGTTAAATGAACTAAAAAAATTAATTACTGATATAAGTTTAGAAGAACGAATTCAAGAAAGAAGACAAGTAGAATTAGCAACGCTTTTGCTGTATTTGCATAATCCACAATACATTACCAGTTTAGCAAAGAAATCTAGGGTACTTTCTTTAGCTTCAAAAATCGAAATTAAGTTATCTGGAAAGATATTGTCTAGAACATTTCCAAATTTTTATGTTGAAACCGATTCTGATGAAGAGCAAATCGAAGAAACTACTTATCAGTGTACTGATTTTTTAAAGGAAGCCAAGGAAAAAGCAATTCATAAGTTTCTTGAAGACCCTGAAGAAAAACTTACAAATCCAAAGACACTGAAAGCTGAATTTTCATTATTTGAGGCAACGAATAAAAGAACCAAAAACTTAGATTTGTTATTTAATGCCCTGAAAACCATAAAACCAAGCTTAGTAGCTAGTGAACGAGTATTTTCAATTTCAGGCAATATTGTGTCCAAAATAAGAACAAAACTTAGCCACCGTTCAGTGGATATTTTATATTTTTTAAAATCCTATTTTGTTAGGAGAAATTATTATATTAGTGATATTTGAAAATATTTATTAGTGAAATAAACATAAATATTATTTGAATTTTTTTTATATTTTGACTTTGATATTGATTTCGTTTTTTATTTTATATAAATTAAAAAAAAAAAAATTTCCTATTCTATTTTTTTTTTTGACAAAAATTCGAAAACCGGCTAAAACTGGAAATCTGGAATTCGAAAACCGGTTTTTCAAAAAGTCGGTTTTTGTATAAACCCTAAACGGGCCAATCGAAGTATTATTGTTATGTATTATTATCATTATGTTTTTATATCTATTACGCGGTTAGTTACTTTGCTTAATTAATGTTTGTATTATATAATTTTTATATTTATATTTATAACATTGACTTGTTCGATAGCATTTATTGTCACAAAAACAAATAAAACATATTATTATTGTTATTTCAAAGTTGTGTGGTGCCCACCCCTCATTTCTTCTTGTTGCGATAGTACTACATGTATTCTTTATTATATGCATATCGTGTATTTTACAATTTCACAAAATTCGTCTTCATTTTGAATATTTCTATATATGTAGGTACATATCTTATAGTTGTAAAATGAAACCAAATGGAATTTTTAGAACAGAAGTAATAAACAACACCAGAAAATTCATTCAACATAATTTTCCCTCTTGAAGCATTTACGAGCTGTAGAGAAAGCGTTTTTCTCATTTTTCACATTCCAGATTAAATAGCACGATTACCTCCGGACACGCATTATTCAAAACATAATTTTATTTTTATGTCCACTTTATCTTATAGATATGTAAATAAGGGGGGATCATGTTTTCGATAATATTAGAAAACACAAACAATCCATCCATCCATCCTGCTTACGTATGTATGTTATGCAAAATCAGACTCGCCTAAAAAAGTCAGTTTGTGCCAGATTGGTCTAATCGCTGGCCACCATCTAAACAGATACACTTTCCTAATTAAAATTTCAATTCACTCCTCGCTCACGTCACTATAAAAATAAACACTTCATTAGAAAAATTTCACCCGCATTTCCAGTTAATTAAATAATATCATTTCCCACCGCTAAATAATACCGAGTTTATTTACAGGGTCAGAGCATCCAGCAGTATGTAGTAGTTGTTGTTGTAGTAGTCGTAGTGGGCTCTGAAATGACGAGGAAACAAAAAAAAATCGCGTCGACCAAACCGCTCGGTTAATATCAGCGATGAAAGCATAATTTCTCGTTTGTTAATGTAAAAGTGTAACCTAACATATAATTACATTAGCATTTATCTTATTAATAGCTTTACACCGGGGGTCTGTTATCGGGAAAAATCTCTACTTAGTTAATGCCCCCACCTTTTCGTATTTAATTATATTCTCGTGCATTTTTATATTAATTAGATTGAAAGCTCGTCGTCCCGTTTATAAATATAAAAGCGCGGACACCTAGGTCGGTGGTGGCGTGATGAGGTGTTTAATAGAATAGCCCCGGATCTCATCGGAATTACAGAAAATGGAATTCGTTGAGAGTTATGTTAAATTATTCCTCTCTGTGGAATCAGTAAACTTGTTTTGATTATATTATCGTCAGAGACATTAATAATAATTAACATCGTCATTTTTTCTATCACATAATAATAGTAATAATAATTACAAGAGATTTTGTATATTTTTTTCTATATGGTACATGTATGCTGGTTAATTGTTTTTTTGCTTAACTCTCTTTGTTTATTATATTTATTCCTTAATCAGCAAAAAAAATACTAATTTTACAATATATATTATGCCTTTATGAGTAAAGATATTTCGAAGCGGTTTTTTCCTTGTGATAGCTGCTCATTAGGAGCATATTTTAAAAATATTTTGTATTATACAGGATGTTCCATAACTTGGTGGCTAACCATAGTTATAGTTTTTCCAATGGAACACCCTATATATTATTGCATTTTTGTATTCCCCGTATTATTTTTAGTCAAAAAGTAATAAGATAGTATAGGCCTAAAACCTAAAGTTTTTGACTTATTCCCATATTTCTGAAAAATTCAATGTTTGTATAAAATTATATTTTTCGAAAACGACGTATTAGATGGACCAAATTTTTTTTAAAGTATTGATAGTATTTTTTTACAGTTAGTAACTGCATGTGCAGAAAACTGGATTAAAATTACACGACACGTTTTTGTATAAAAGTCAATTTCTTTTTGAATTGTTTATTAAATTTCATGTCAGAAACATATAAGACGTCAATACTTGAAAAGTGACTATTACTGAGCTATTGTCGCTTTTTGATATAATTTTGTCAGTTTTATGGTTTAAATTAATATACTTAGTATACTTAGTATAGATAACTAAAAAATGTGACGTGATGAAAGATTTCTAATTACATATTCTTTTTCAGCATAAAAAATAATTTAAAATCCACCAAGTGGTGTAACAGTTCCAAAAATGTTGTTGACCCGTGTAATTAATATTATCCATTACAATACGTATACCATACAATTGTTAATTACTTAAGTAAGAAAGAATATATCAAGCTTGATGTTCAATACGCCCTGTTAATAAATAGCACAGCACACTCATCTAAATTGTAAAACTAGTTCGACAAAATGTCTCTAAATAATACCTGCACACTATAATAATTCATTAAAATCAATTCAATGTCATTGTTAATACATTATGATTCCCGTACAATATTTATAGCATTTAATTTATCGCCAACTACTACTACCACTACTACGAGAGTTTATCTGCATAAACGTGTTTATCTATATTTAACAAATCCCCTGAAATATTCACGGCGTTTCGAATAAGATTAAATTAAATTATTCCCTGCCATGCGATGCATTATTTAATTCTATCGAATGGACCTGGCCGGATATATTTTCCCTTTCGCTCTCCATCAGACTCTCCATCCTCGGCTTAAACTCATTAATATTACGCGCTTTATGTCTTACATGTGTCAATAAATGTTCTATTAATGAGATTAGGGATTCATTTGAATTTCTGCAAAGGCGGGGATGATCAAAGCGCAAGTGTTTAGTTATAATTATGTGTTATATTTTCTTAATTTAAAATTAATGCAAACCTGGTTGATTGTATTGCTGGGAGTTTATAATATAAACCAATATTGCCCAAGTTGATATTAATTTTATATTAATAAGCTAAGCGGAATATTTTAGAATAGAATAGAATATATATTATGTTTATTCTGTACTAGTTGGCCCGCCAGACGTTGTTCTTCCCTTTTTGGCAGGTGGCGCAATGAATGTGTAAATTTGGATTTTAATTATTTTTAAAATTCTGTTTTTCTCAGCGTAGAAATATCTAAATTGATTTTTCTGCTTCGCGCTGAGTAAATTAAATCACAAAAATTTTCCTACGATGAGATTTGAACTCATGACCTTCTTATCACCGGTAAGACGCGCTCCCATCTGCGCCACGCAGGCCTGAGTCCATATCTACTTAAACGTCTTGATCTCTTCAAGTAACAGTTGGAATAGAAAATCTTTCTCCGGCAGTTCTCAATGAAGGTGCTCACCGCTCTCCATTTGTCCTCGCTCTCATATTCTCGATTACATTAAGTTTGTAAAGCGCTCCACTTATGGCATGGTCTGATGTATCGACCATCCCACAGTCCGGCAAGGATCATCTGCTGCTAGCTTGAACCTCTTTAAGTGTATGTTCTAAAATCACCGTGGTGATTTTAGAACATTATTTTTTTTAATTCAATGTTCCTAGGTATGAAATTAACATTCCCACCTTTTCTGTTAACGTGAATAGGTATACTGTACGCAGATTTATTTCAATTTTGCTGTATTTTTTCCAGTACATTGTGAGTATATTTAAAATTGTATTATGGAGATTATATAAAGTAATATTTTTGCTGTCTGTCGCTTAAATGACAAACTCCATTACTAAATTGCGATAAATATACAGCGTTTAAGACAAATACAACGTCACTCGTTCAATTATATGCAATTTTATCCGTTTTATGTTCGTAATTTCAAGTGATTTATATATGAATGTACGTAAGTATATATCTACCTCTCTATAACTACATCAAATTATTGTGTATTCATTTGGAATAAGTTATTTAAAAGAGACTGTGAAATCAATACAGCAAATCCATATACACTTAAACTATAACTCTTCATGTTTTCTGTAGTTGCTAATATAATAATATTTGTTCGTTTAGCATTTTCACATATTCTTGTATATAATACCACTATATTGCGTGTGCTCTGTCTTGATAATGTGTAATTTTTCGTCGTAACTAAGAGAGATAGAATTTTTGGCATTATCTGTTTGCGCATGCGTTCAATCAAAATGTCTATTCTGTAAGATACGAAATGACAGATAAATACGAAACAAACGTAATCTCTGATTGAAATTGACAACTATAACAATGATATTACCAAAAGCGTATCCACAGTTGTCTTTTATTAAAAAACGGATTTGAAGTTTCCACATAAAATCTATGTGGAACAAAGAAAGTAGGAGTACATAGAGACAGAAACAAACGCTGTAATGTTCTGATTCCAATGGATTTTCAACAAAGTTCAAATTATAACTTATTAAATTATATTATCGAATACCAATATCTATATACCTATCGTTACATTTTAACTTATACAGGGTGCCCCACCGAAAACGAAATAGATTGAATATCTCGAAGCAGAAGACTTTTTTGAAAAAACGCAAAAACAGGTCGATTTTTGATCCAAGGGGGACACCCTTCCATCATATCTTCAACTGTGATACGTCATTCCCCTCCCCTCCCTCCATCACTCTAACCATTACAATTTAAATAGGGAAAGTACTGAGTACGATACATCATTGAAAAGGTAATTGTACGGAGAATTCAGCAATGTGATTGTTGGTTGGGCTATTTTTGATTTTAGCGCCCTCTAGCGGGAAGAAAACGGTTACGTATTTCACAATGTGACACATCATTTCAAAGCTATTTTACTGACATTAATGACATTACACTTCTGCAGGACAATCTTAATAACATACAGCAATGGTGTCTGCGCAATAATCTTCTCTTGAATACTGATAAGTGTTTTGTTGTGTCATTCTCAAGGAATATCTGTAGGGTTGAATCCCAATACGTGATTGATAATGTCAGCATTTCCCGACAGTCAACAATTAAAGATTTGGGTGTAACATTCGATGAGAAATTTATACTTTCCAACCATGTCCTATCTATCACGAGTGCAGCCCATAAGTCCCTCGGTTTTATTATTCGGATCTGCAGGGATTTTCATAATATTGATGGAATTAAGACTCTGTACTTTGCTTATGTTGTATCCAAGCTCGAATACGCAGTTAATGCTTGGTATCCCCTCTACGGTGTGCAGATTGACCTCATAGAACGTGCCCAGCGTAAATTTTTGAAGTACCTCTCATATAGAAGCGACGGGCACTATCCTGCGCGTGGTGTTGATTATGGTGAATTGTTGGAGACGCACGGCTTCATTTCGTTGGGAGAAAGAAGAAAAGGCATAAGTATGTCCTTTGCACTGAACGTCCTCACAAATAGAATGACCCTATTACAACGGTAGATGTTGAACGGTCTTTTTCAGTCTCGCTGACAGACAATTGTTAACATCTGAGCATGTGACACAATTAATGGTGATTTACATTCATCTGAACTTTGCATGAACAGTCGCACAGTGTTTCGATCAAACGTTGTTATCTGGTCTAAAGTCATTGGCGACTTTCCGAGAAATGTCATTAAAATGTGACAAACAATTCCTCAATAGACATGATTCCAAGATTTGTTTTTCTTTGCATTAAGCGGAAGTGGTAATTAAGATGTGTATGAAAGGAAAATAGTAGAGTGCGTTTGCATTATTCGTTATTCTGCTGTGTTTGCGATAATTTCTTACAGTGCTTTTTATTATTGTGTATAAACATATTTTGGTTATGGATTGTAAAGTTAAAGGTGAGTACTTTTTAATTTTTGAACGAACTATATAAAACATAGATCAGTAATTAGGAAAGATCAGAACAGGATGTTGTACCAGCTCGTGACCACAAGATATGATTTTTCGGGTGTCACCGAAGCTTTACTGAGGGAAACAAAAAATGCTCTCAGCAGATTTTCCTCAAAATTATCTGAGAAATGGAAGAATTGAGGAAAAAGCCGGGAACGCTTTCTGTTGAAAAATTCATTGTGGATGGCACGAGATTTACGCTTTAATGTTTCCCTTTACCAATCTCAACCATCCACATCAGGATGTTCTAATGCGCCTGGGCGGCCTCGCAAGATATTCGATGAGTCGAGCGACAAGACAAAAAGGAGACGCCTTCAGGACTTAATCGCTTCGCGGACTACATCCGAGTTAATGACTGCCGCGGAATTTTCAGCGGGATTATCTGGTTATAGGGACTTGGCTGCAGTAATTAAACACGCTCACGCTAGTGAATATGCAGAAAAATGCAAGGAAGTGAAAAAAAACCACTGACAGCACCAATCAGAGATGTTTAACCATAGAAGAAGCTTTGGCATATTATGTTGACTCAAAGTCAACTATCCACTCCTATAAACAGATTCGAAAGTGGAGCATGAAAGCGGGACATTAAGTATTTGCTTCTTTTTATAGCATTAGAAAAGCTAAAGCTGCATGTTTTCCTCCTGAGGATCAAATTTTTGTAAATAAAAACCTTGCTGAAATCAAACTTCAGGCGATTTTAGATAAAACAGTTGAACGTTTAGTTACTGCTAAGCGTGAAGTAATAAGCAATTTGTCTCCTGCCTCATCCTTCACCCTTATTAGTAAGTGGTGTTGTGACGGAAGTTCAGGTCACAACACGTACAAACATACACGTCAATAGTGACGATACTGATGAATTTTTATTTGTGTTTTCACTACTGAATTTACCGTGTCTGAGACAAATAGAGTTTTGGAGGAAATAAACGGGTTGCTGCCGACAATGTCTAATGTTGATGGTTATGAAGTAACTGCGAGGCATGAATTACTTTTAACAATGATTGACGGTAAACTGTGCAATGCTTTGACTAGAACTTCTTGGACACAAAAGTGTTATATTTGTGAAGCTACTCCAAAATTAATTAATGATGAGTCCATGGAGTACGTTGCGAGTAAATATAACCTTGGATTTGGTTTATCAATATTGCACGCCTGGATTCGTTGTTTCGAATACTTGCTTCCTATAAGTTATCGTCTAGAAGTTAAAAAATGGCAGCTGCGAGATTCAGCTGATAAAAGCAACGTTCCGTCAATATTCAGAAACGATTCAAAAATGAGATGGGTTTAATTGTAGACAAACCCAAAGCAGGGTATGGCAACACCAATGACGGAAATACTGCTCGCAGATTTTTTGGAAATCCCGAGCTCAGTGCAAAGATTACAGGTTTGGATGTAAACCTTATAAAAAAAATTGACACCTTACTTAGAGCTTTAGCATCGGGCTATGACATAAATATAGACAAATTTATAAATAAAGCACAAGACACGAAAAAATTGTATTTGAGTCTCTACTCGTGGTATTACATGCCAGTTACTGTGCACAAAATTCTTGTGCATAGTGCCGAAATTATCAAATTCATTCTTCTGCCAATCGGGCAGCTATCTGAGGAAGCTCAGGAAGCTCGCAATAAAGATTGCAGAAGATTTCGAGAACGTCGTACACAGAAGCGATCACGTAAGGCTACGAATAGAGATTTATTAAATATGTTATTGATCACATCTGATCCTGTAATTAACAGTTTGAGAGAAGTTCCTAAAAAAAAAGACTAGTAATCTCCCTTCCGAAGTTTTAGATTTAATAATACCTCCACCTGAAAATATATGTAGAAATATAGCCACTACCAATAAAGATATTATATTACAGGACTATTTTACAGATGATTCATCAGAGGAAGAATTTAAAGATAGTGATTAGTTAAGAATCACCTAGTATTAGTAGTAGGTATTTTAAAATTATGTTTATAATTAGGTTTAATTTTGAATTTTCTGGTTACTTTTTTTATCTTTCATAGACACAATAAATTTTTATTTACCCAATAAACGCATTTTTATTTAATAACATCAGTTAAATATATGTAGAGCTACGTTTACAGTTTAGAGTGAACAAAATCTTAAAATCAATATTCAATAACTGCATTAGGAACAGAAAATTTACTTAAATAATTTTGTCCAGCTAACTTGTACTGATCGAAACACTGTGAGTCGGTGGAATTGGCGTCATGTAGCTCTGACTTCCGATCCCCATTTATAATAAACGGCACTTTCATGCTGAAAATATTATTTGGGAAATTCTATATACTTTTTCCAATATATTTTGAGAATCTGTATAAAAATTGTATTGTAAGAAACTAACGGAGAAAAATCTTAAAAATCTCTTGATTAATATTATTGAAAACTGTATAGATATCTATAGATACACCTTTTTCAGTGCAAAGAAACTTTATTCCTGTACCTATTAGCGATTGTTAAAAAAGAGACATAATTCCTAGGTGTCACAAAAGAGGTAAATATATTTTACGAACAACGGAAGCACAAAGTGTGGAACCAGAAACGAGAACGTCGAATGTATAAATCTACGCGATCCAAGTCGACAAGTCTTTATCCCGAGCGCGCGTTGAATGTTTCCTGTACATCCAAGTCCCCGTAAAAAACCCAAAAACTGCTTGCGCTAATGGCAAGTGTAGCCGCTCGCGTTCTTTATAACTTATCATAAATTTCATAGCGTAATATTGCACGGAGAACCGGGGTGCCATTTGTTTTTGCTTCGGCCGTGTTGCGGGCGGTATGCTGTTTGGGTTCGTTGTTTGGTAGATTCCCCGTTTATGCGAATAAGTTAGGTTGAAATACTTTTGCTCGGTCGCCTGTTGTTGTAACACTGTTAGTCTTGCTCTTGCTGCCGTCGCTGTCGTCGTTGCCGCTGGCGTTTTCGACCCGTTTGCCGGTGGTGGTGGCGGCGGTGGTTTGGTGTGTGTTCGCGGGGCGAGTGATGTATATTTTAATTTTAAAACTAATGGGCTTTTTCTTGAATGCAAATAAAAAATTTAGAAACGGCGTCACCGTCGCCATTGCAAAATGTACGAAATTAAAAACGTCATAATTTACGTCTCCCCTTTTTTCCATACCGAGCGCTATTCGTAAAACCAAGGAAATATGTATAGAGAGAGAGAGAGCCGTGAGAGAACCAGAAAGGAATGGATTGCAAACAAAACACAGGAATTAGAGTGTAAATCCACTTTGCGAAATTAAATAATAACATCAATAATTTAAAGTTATATCTGTTAAACTATCTTGCAATAGTAAGAATAATGACAGCTTTGAAACACTTTTAATCTGTGAAATTCATTTATTTTCCCCAAATTAATTAATGTAGAAAATAGACTTTTTCGGTTTTTAATTTTATGTCCAATAATCATTAATTAGCCCTGTACATTTCTTATATTCAAAAACATATTCAAATGAAACAAATCTATAATTAATTCTTATGACAAATTAATTTTCAAAACAGCAATTACTATGTTATTTTGTAAATTCAAATTTTATAATATTAATGAAATGCCGGCTTTATTTATTTTTACAGCTTATAAAACAAACCTTTATCAAATAAATGTTTACTTGGTAATTTCATGAGTGCACTCCTATGAAAGGATGTGATTTCTTTAATATGAAAACTGCATATCATTTCTTTTATTTTTAAAAAAATGAAAGCACTTCTTGAAAGTGGTGTAACGAGCCTGCATCGTTAAATTAATAAACAAGTCAATATTGTACATATTTTTCATGTTAAAGACTTTCATTCGTAATATGTATAACTTCTTTATTAATTTTCTTTGATATCTTATATGCAATCAAATGTTTATTTTAATTGTCCAATAACGATTTGATAATTGATTTAAATTAATATTCAAATATCTAAAATTCTCCGTGTGCAGAGTGGAATGGTACACGCCACGTCATTTCTGCATACGTCAGTGATGCTCGCACGTACTAGTGTTCTAGTGGGTGTCCCCAGACCTCTATATAAGCCGACAAATAAGGCTTTAATATCACTTCCGATAAGATTTCAAACAAAATGATCAAGAATATGCCCTTCAAAGCAATAATGTTCCTCCTCAATATAATCAACACAATTTTCAAAATACAAACCTTTCCAAAGTGCTGGAAACACGCTACAGTAGTTATGATACCAAAACTAGGGAAAGATCACAGACTTCCGAACAACTACAGGCCCATCAGTATATTGTCAGCTACAAGTAAAATCGCCGAGAAAGCGATCCTATCCAGGTTGATCCTCCACTCAGAAGCCCACCAAATAATTCCCGATGAACAACAAGGGTTCAGGAAACAACACTCCACTATCACCCAGCTAATGCGAGTAACGGAACATATTCATGATGGTTTTTTCAAAAACCATTCAACGGCAGCAGTATTTCTGGACATCTCCAAGGCCTTCGACGGGGTATGGCACCAGGCTCTTATCTACAAACTATACTCAAGAAATTACCCAACTCATCTAGTCAAAATCATCCAATCCTATTTATCCCACAGAACATGTTCAGTTAAGATCCAAAATTCCTCCTCCACTCCCAGACTCCTCACCGCCGGAGTCCCGCAAGGCTCCGCACTATCCCCATATCTCTATGCAATATTTACATCCGATATCCCCAGAACCCCAAACACCCTACTAGCTACATACGCAGATGACACAGCCATCCTCACATCCTCAATCAGTCCTACCAAAGCAACCTCCACACTACAAAAAGCCATAGACAAGCTTATAGCCTGGTGCCATACTTGGCGCATTAAGATAAATGAAGAGAAAACACAAGCCATCATGTTTAGAAGGAAAATAAAACAACTTCGAGAGAATGTGTACATAAATCACACAGAAATTCCTTGGCAGCCAAAAGTGAAATAAAATACTTGGGGATCAACCTGGATAGGAAGCTTTTCATATCACATAAGAACTACTCTAAAGAAGACAAGAATGGGCAGGGGCAGCCTCTGGCCACTCCTGGGCTCTGCAAGCACCCTCCACCCGAAGCTGAAACTTAGAATTTACAAACAAATATTAAGACCAGCGCTGACATACGGAGCACAGATATGGAAGCACGCCGCCCCGACCCACATCAAAAACATCCAAAGTTTCCAGAATGTCTCCCTGAGGATGGCACTAAAAGCTCCGTGGTTTGTAAGAAACACCCAGACGCATGCAGAAACAGACACACCCACTATATCAGACTACATCGAAGACCTCTCAGAAAAATTTTTCAACAACATAGACAATAACGTAAACATAAGGCTCACGCCAGAAATGTCGTACGATCCTGACATATATCTGCCAATGAAAAGACCTAGGCTCTCACTAACTTAGGCACCCAACAATAACAGATTCCTCTGAAAGAGCTCATCACCCTCCAAGTCACATTCAGATAATATAATTCAGACTAAAAGTAAAAGGCCCAAGGCCTGACTTGACCAGCACAATAAGAAGAAGAAGAAGAAGTTTAATATCACTTGCTTTCCTCAAGTCCTCTAGTCTTCTCTTGGTAGGAGGTTGGCATCCTTCCTATCTTAAGAGAACCTTCCCCATGTGAAAGGGTTTTTTTCCCGTAACAGAGCATCACGTTCAGACACTTGAAGCTCTATCCGAACCTTCGTCTGCTTGTCTAGGTACAAGTGGAAGATTTTCGTATATTTAATAGATCAATTAACAAATCGTACAAAGTCTAAGATCCGTATACAAGAATTGTTAAATCCTTCTCAAGTTTATAGTACTAAAATTTCTTGATTACTTTAAGTCGTTGTTTTAAAAGTAACTTTCATTCAATGTTCCGTAAAACGAAATTTTGTTAAAGTACAATTTAAGTTGTGACAAAAGTAAAATCAAATTCCCTTGCCGTAAGATAAATCTTTGATTGAATAAAAGTCAGACACCGTTAAAATAAAATTAATTTCTGATAAAATAAAAGAACAGAATTGATTAAATTAATTTTGGGAAAAGGAAGTATAAGTTCCAATAAAAATAAGCTAATTCTTCTCAAACTGATCCTGATTACATTAAAACTAATTTTAATGAAGTAATTACCGATAATCTTTAACCTGTCAGATAATTTTATGTTCTGGTATATTAGTTTTTTTCGAATTGTATTTTCATTTCTCTGTAGGACAATTTATTTGTAAATATATTTCATAGGAAAATAAATGTGTGTCCATTACATGTAACTGTAAAAAATTGTGTGTGTACATTTTATCCTTCATGAAATTTTGTTAAATAAAACTAATTGAAATACATGTGCGTTTCTATTTTCAAAAGGGTTAAGTAAGGTTAAGGATCAACAAGATATTAAAAGTAGACACTTACCGAATGAGCAATGTTTTCCAATCTCCTTCTATGAAGCTACCCGTAATTAAGGTTTTCTCTTGACGCATATAACAAACACATCACCTTCAACACTAATTAAAAACCTCAGTTCATTATCAATAAAAATCAGAGGTTACTTGTCAGTGTAATCGAAATCGGCGGCAAAACATCGAAGCACCTATTCTGTAGAAGCTAACGTCACGGAGGTGCTACAGCGACGAGCTACCTTGCTGCATAGGCAACTGAAGGTGCACCCGGTCATGGATGTCTCATGAGAATTAAAATCTGTAACTGCTTGTTTTTCAAGTTAATTATTTAATTAATAATTAGTCATTAATGCGGATTAGCCCGCAAGTAAAACAGGCAAGATATTACAGTGGAAATAAATTTGGTTGTGTAAACAGATCTTTGTAATTCTTTTACTTATGACTATAGACCGGACGTACGGGACCGAAATTACGACGAACAAAATAAATAATGTATAAGATCACGCAATTACTGAATAGCACTGTTCATATGGTGAACTGCAACATCCGTTTACGTCGCGAAAACACAGCAAAAAAAGTCGATTTTTCTCTTAAATTCCTTTCTTCATCGGCGTAGGTAAAAGGGCGAAGAGTTCTTAAAATTTATTATATTTACCTTATATTTCCTAAGAAAAATAAAGCATGGAGAGTTAGTTTCCTTTTTTCATTGTTTTGACTGTTAATTACATACTTTTCTTAATGTTTGTAATAGTTCCTGTTTAATACCGTTTCATGAATCGAATTCTTCCAATTATTTTGACGTAAGTGTGCACTAGATTTCGTTAAGTTTCAATAACATAGGCATACATTTTTAGTTATCATTTATTTAAACCTAGAACATTGTTTATGTTACTTTTTCAGATATGATATGGAATAACGTAGAGAATGGCATCGTGAAACAATGGCAAAATCAAACGTACGTCACTTAGCTTTGCTAGAAAATACACAGAAATTGGACCCGTTGGAAGCTGACAATTTTAACGAGAAACTATGTGAAACTTTAATGGCGGCTAATATCCCATTAAATATACTTGACAAACACACTTTGAAACCATTTCTCCAAATATATACTGGTCGAAATGTTCCTGATGAATCCACCTTACGCAAATATTATGTCCCTAGGTGCTTCACGAAAACAGTAGAATGGATTAGAAGACATCTTTCAAATCATTACCTATGGATAAGTGCCGACGAAACTGTCAATATATTATGACTCTGTGTGGTAAATGTTGTAGCTTGCGTACTACATCCAACTATTCCATATAACGCATATGTAATAGCTTCTAAAGTTGTAAATACAGTTGATGCGGAGACAGTTACTAAAACCATATTAACGTGTCGTACTTCTTTTATTTAGCGTTCACTTCAGGAGGAGTGATTAACAGGTTCGAAACTTGTTGTAAAACACTGGAATCTAGTGGTGCTACCACTGTCTAATATTTTATGTTGCCTGATTTGACGCCGTGTATGCTGATTTAGCATCGATCTGGGCAAATCACAATGCAGGATTGTTTTGTCAAAAAGGTGACAATTTACTTCTACAATAGTCGTCTTAATTGCAACACCATTACAGCCGTTTCCGATTTCTTCGTGGACGTTCGAAATTGTTTCTTAACTAATTTCTTTCATCGAGGTCACCAGTTATAGCTAGTAGTAAAATCACTACTCAATACAAATATTTAATATCAGAAGGAAACTAATCATAATATAAAACGAGTGATTCAAAAGTCAGATTTCTCTAATGAAAATGTTTTTCTGACTGCCATCCAGTTGCCCAGGCTGAAAATGCACCAAAAACACTCACTAAACATCAAAATCACTAAGTAAACGGTAATTAAAATTGATTACACACTAATTGAAGAAACAATTATGCGAAGTTTTCTGAGGACACCAAGAAAATAATAAACTATAATATAAAAGACTAGATGGTGCCGTACGTCACTCATCACACATTCATATACATTAGGTTCTGTTCCGCACCTCTGCGCATGTAAAACCATAACTTTTTTAATTACCTACACTATAATCTATCAATTCATGAAAAATCCACGGACTAGCAAGTACTAGCAATAAACGTTTTACCTCATTAAAAATCATTTATACATAGCCGTTATGGGATTATAGGCAGCCGATGTTACCTGGAAATAAAAACAGCTTCCTGAGAAAGTATCATGCCTTTTGAGTCCTTAAGGTCAGTACTTTCACCTGTAATAATTACTTTTAAATCGACCAAGATACCTGGTAACAGGTATCTTGGTAATAACAAACACAACTTAAGTTTCGGGTACGAAAATATACCCTCTAGTAATATTGGTAATTTTGCAGTTTTTGATAATTAATATCTCTGGTTCTGCTAAAGATAAAACAGCAATTCTTGATGAAAAGTTGAATGATCACGCGTACAAACAAGTACATAAGTAACAGCATATTCAAACATTTTAAGCTTTTTTAATTACGATCACTACTTTTTGTCAGAATATGTAAAATACTCTTTTTCTCCGTATATTGCAGGCTATTTTATCAAAAATTCTTATGTGACTGAGAAACTTGGATGCCATATTTGAAATTAGCTCACCAAACACTATAAAAATCAGTCATTACTAGAGACTGGATTTTATGCAAAATGCATATTTGTTGTTTTTTGATACATCCCTTCTATACTGTGTACTTATCCATTTTCCACCCTCAGAATACGTTTTTTACCATTTTTTTAGTGCATATAATGCATATTTGGACACTTTACCATAACTGCATATCGTCACCCTAATTAGCAAACCTCGTAACTCCCAAATGACAAAATTTGTAGGAAACAAATAAATTTATCTATCTTTACAGTTTTTTCAACAAGGACAATCTCTATTCATATGCATAACTGTAAGTAGCTACTTTATCAGTTATATCAACATTTTTAAAGATCCATACAATACTTCGGTGTTACAATGGAGTTACGAGGTTTTTCCATTAAATCCCAAAGTATCTGGAGTTACGAGGTCACGAGATCATTACAAAAAGGTGAAAAAAATAAAAGAAATAGTTTTGTTGATGATCAGTGTTTACTTATTTGAAATTAAACAGAAAGGTACTTCAAGAAAATATACAAAAAATATATATTACTTAGAACTAGCATTAATTCACTTAAAATTAAACATGTAACTAAGCACTGGACAACAAACTGCACTACTAGTAAACTCAAAATGAATTACGTAAAGCATACTATGAAAAACAAAATTTTAAAGATGCTGTAAGTTATCATAGAATGCGTGGTAATCAGACAGCATAGTGGTTTTTAATGCCTGGAGATGTTCAAACTTTTATTATTTAATTTTCAATTTTTCTTGATAGAGTTGTGGTATCTCATTAAATGGTATGCCTAAAGGTACCTTTTTGTTCCCTCTAATTGGGAGAGGCTGCCAGTCCTCAGTGTGGCGAAGCTTAAATTCAAGTGTACCATTTGGGTTATAACGTAGTTCACGCAAGTCAGTTACAGTAGGATCTCCTGATCTTTTTCCTGGCCTAATAGAAGGTATAGACTTTGTCTATACCTTCTAAAATGCTGCTAAAATTTCGGAAAAAACTGTACTCTAAATATTTTACTTGATATGGTTCTGGTCGTTTACGAGCTTTTTGAACATGTGACACGTAATCTGCAGGCACATTTATAATTTTATTTCGTAGTTGCCGTTCTATGCAAGAGTGCATGGAATCAGCTTCCATTTGTGTGTGGCCACGCTCTAAATATTTCTGGACAACACGCACTCTGTGATGGACGGCAAAATTAAGTAAGGCACTGGACAGAATTGCATTGCGGTTTTGGCCAGTACAGCCATCGCTGTAAAAAATTAGTTCCTTCTATTTCGCTCCATAAGAAGCAATATCCAGCATGTGTATTAACATCGAAAATAGTGAAGTTGTGTACAGCTAACTTTGTTTTATAATACAAGCTGGAGACGTTTGATTTTAGGCACAAAAGAACTGCCTGCAAGTCCATAGTATACACTTTGTTGTTCTCACTGCTTTTATCCTGGTCCTTCTCCTCTCTGGCTTCTTTTTTCTTCTCTTGATGCTTTGTGTATTCTTCTTCTAAAATATTATTCGCATTTTTAGCCACACATAAGTCACATTCGTCCTTCTTTCTTTGAAATAGACTCAAATTCATGTCGTTGAAATAGTGGTCAAAATAAGTAATAGAAAATGGCTCGACATTCCTTGGATGACACCAATATTTACTGTACAGTTCATACAACTGTTGTTTGGACTGCCATTGTGGTTCGAGATATAATTTCTGAGATGTTGATCTGCAATAATGTGACTCCATCTTTGGCAGAGTTTCAAAAAATTGTTTAAGGGAATCTATTCTTGTAACATCCAATCTTCTCCTTTTCTTTTGACTTGGGTCTTCATTTTTCCGGTTTGTCTCAGTTTCTATAGCTTCGTCATCATCAGCCGTAGTGTGTAAACCAAGTTCTGTTTCATCTTCTTTCTGTTCACGTTTCCAGGAACGTGCTGTCCATTCTCCTATTCCGAGTGAATTAAGATACATTCTTTTGCACACCTTGAGTGCATGGTTCATTGTTTTTTCGTAACTAGTAACTAAAGCTATTTACCCTTCGTGAGTTCTGCTCTTCTTTTCGATCTCTGTGTTGTTGAGTTTCACCCAATGTCATATTCAGCTGCACAAATAGTTTCTTTTCTTTCCGACTGAATTTCCAAAAACTGTCGAATTCTGATTTTCTATCCTCAGAAAATAAATAACATTTTAAAGTATGCTTGTTTGCTGATCCTTGATTTTTGGTAGATATTTTGCACGAACACCTCTCTTTCAGAACTCGCTGTTGCTTTCGAATGCTGTATTCCCATTTCCCATCAACTATCTTTTTTCCTTTATACGAATCGCCTAGCTCTCTTCTTCTTTTATTCTGCTCCCTCTTCCAGTTGCCTTCTTTAACGTGTCTTCTTTTCAGTCTTTTTCTTCTCAAAGGCTCTTCGTTTTCCGCATTTTCTTCTTCGCTATTCAAGTCTTCAGTAGGTCGATAATCTGGATCTTCGGCTGTTGATGTTTTAGTAGTATTTTGATCCACCCTGCCTTTAACAATTTCATGCCTAAAAATATGTTCCGATGAGTTAGGCTCCGAATCTTTTTCTTTGCAACTTTGAACTACAGTAGTTTGATAATCTGTATCTTCAGTTTGTGACGCCTCATTGGCATTTGTCTCAGTAACTTCTATGTTTTCGTCTTCCAAAGTATCTTCAGATAAGAAGTATACTTCACTAGCTTCTATCTCCACATCTTGTAAATTCCTTGCTGTGTTCTGTTGATTGGAATTACAATTTATCTCTGTTATGCTGTGTTCTTGAACTACAGTATATTCCACATTGTTAGGTAGTTGAGACTCCACGAAAATTGGAGGCTTTTCAAGAGCCATGTCTAGAATTTTTCGTGCACGGGACACCATCTACGTAATTGGCACTTTACAAAAGTAAATAAATTAAAGAAAAAAACACAAACATTTATTTCAAAAGTTACTTAAAACAATATAAATGTACATTATCTTGTTAGAAGCGATGCAAATTAGGGTTCACGGTTGACTTAGACAACACCTAATTTAACATTACACACAAGTATTACATCAATTTAGCTTTGGAGATACGAGGTTTTCCCTTAGCACAAAACGTTATGGAGTTACGAGGTTTTCTTTTAACGCTATACCGACTAAATAAACTAACATGAAGGGACGATGTTTGATCACAACGTAGCTACCAAGTCATACTAACAGATGGCGCAAATATCTAAAATTATGATAAAAATGGAGTTACGAGGTTTGCTAATTAGGGTGACGATATGCACGTACATATTTCATAATTATTTTGCATATTTATGCATACATTCGCCATTTTCATAAGAACCATAATAAAATCTGATATTTAAAGATATTTAATTTGTTTGTGTAAACGTGAAGGGATTGCATTCCTTCAACTTTGCATTAATGACTCATTAAAAGTCCATCTCATTAATAATGAGATGGACTTTCCCAAAAATAGGATTTAACTCTACTGATAATCGGTTTACAGGACAATTATAACTGTAGTACAGATTTACTTACTTATTACAACACGAATACTTCTGTACAAGTCACCGCTGAATTTTCTTTTGCTCCGGTGGATGAGCATAAAATATTTTTGATACTCACCAGTGTTAAAACAGGGTGCATTGGGGCTGATGGGCTGGGGGTTGATGCTCTGAGGCTTTGTATTCCTTTCCTGTTACCAATATTTACATATCTAATCAATTTCTGTCTGAGTTGCTCCGTTTTTCCGTCTGTCTGGAAGAAAGCTTTAGTTACTCCTGTGCCTAAGGTTTGTGCCCCCAAGGAGTTTAAAGACGTATGTCCTATTAGTGTGCTGCCTGTATTGTCCAAGGTTTTTGAGAGGGTTGTGGGTCAGCAGCTGGGTGAATATCTTGAGAAGAATAACATTTTGCCGCAATTGCAGTCCGGCTTTCGGAAGCGTCATGGCTGTGTCACTGCCCTGCTGAAGGTTACTGATGATATTATGGCTAATTTGGATAATGGTAGGGTTACTATACTAGTTTTGTTGGATTTCAGTAGAGCTTTCGACACTATTGATCGTGCAATTGCAATTCTACATTTTATTGGCCTGGGGAGAGGTGCGGTGGATTTGTTGAGTAATTATATATCCTTCAGGAAACAATCGGTAAGGATGAATAATGGTTTCTCTGCCTACAAAAATGTGCGCTCTGGTGTACCGCAGGGTTCGGTTTTGGGTCCTCTGCTGTTCTCTATCTACTCTTCTCAGCTGCATACTTCACTGCGTCATGCCCAGTTCCACTGTTATGCTGATGATACGCAGGTCTATATATCTTGTCGGCCAGATGAGATTGTGCAGACCTGCGAAGTACTGTGTGCTGACCTCGATAGGCTTGCAGATCTGTCCGAACGTCATTCCTTATATCTGAATCCTTCGAAGTCTACTGCTATGCTTTTTGTAGGTAGGAACGTTAGGATTAATATTAATGATGTTAAAGTTAGGATTCGTGGTGTTGATGTTGGGTTAGTGGATGAGTCAAAAAACTTGGGGTTGATAGTGGATCACAGGCTAAACTTTAATGCGCATGTCTCCAAGCGCATTCAACGCGGATACAATGGTTTTAGGTTGATTTATCCACATCGGAAGGTCCTTAATAAAACAATAAAAACAATGCTATGTGAATCTCTGGTTTTAGCACAGGTAAATTATGGGGATGTTATATATGGTCCTTGTTTACGTCAGAGAGATGTTTATCGTGTGCAAAAGCTGCAAAACTCGTGTTTGCGCTTTATTTTTGGCATTAGGAAATATGACCGCATTACTCATAAGTTGAGAGAGGTCCGCTGGCTTAATATGGAACAACGCAGATATTTGCATAGTGCTTGTTTATTTCACAATATTATTATAACTCGCTCCCCTACATATCTTTATAACAAAATTACATTCAGAACTGATGTTCATAATTTAAATTTGAGATTTAGGGGCCTACTGACGCCGCCAATTCATAAACTTACCCTTTACAGTAAGTCGTTCAGCTGCAATATTGTAAAAATTTACAACTCCCTACCCAGTTCTTTAAAAAGTATGTCGCCTGCTTCATTTAAAGTTAACTTGAAGCGACACCTGCTCCAATTGTTGTGACCTGCGCGTTTGTGTGTCCACCTATCTTCATTCTGTCATTTATTCAGATTTGTATTTATTAGGTTATTAATATTATTAATACATTTATTATTTTGTTGTTATGCTTTGAGTTGCTATTTCTAATGCATGACTATACTTGTATCTAGTTTAGTGTTTTTGTGTGTATGCCTGTGTTATAATTAGTATTTATTCTCACTATGATTTGTTAGGTTAGGTTTATGGTTAAGTTGAACAGCAATAGCTGAACTTCGCCATTTGGCACATATATATGTATATATGTTTTGTGTCAATAAAGTTTATTATTATTATTATTATTATTATTATTATTAGAACTTACGTAAGAAATCCTTTTCAGAAATGTAGGTATTAATGCAGGTATATTATACCGTACGACTAATATCAATATAAGAAAAAGAAATAATTTCCTTCATAGTTTGTTCATTCGTAAACGTGTTAAAGTCTGTGCTATTTGGTGAAACAAAAGTGAATTAAAAAGTTTTGAAAATGCCGAAGATAGCTAAAGCGAAGTCATCTCTAATAAAAAATTGGATAAGTGATTGCAGTGCACTAAAAATTATTGTCGAAGAATGTGTTTTGTGCACACTCTGCGACACAAGGGTAAGTTGAATTTTGAAATATTTTGTCAATAACAAGTTCTACAATTATGAGAATTTTTTTTTTTGTGTTCATAAATATAATGAAACAATTTCATAATAAATTATTATTAGATATGTTTAATGTTATGTTCTTTAAAGATAATATATATTTGTAATATTTCTTTATCATAAACACCAAAATAACCAAAATGAATCAAATTTAAACAACTGGAGAACTTTACAAAACCAGACAATTTATTTTTTTAGTTTTTGTAGTAATATAGTAATTAATAATAATTATTATAACTGAATGTTAAAAATATATATTTGTTACACAGATTACCTGCCAGAAGAAATTTCAAGTAGTGCAACATTTGAACACAACATTTCATCAGAACAGGGTTTCTGAAAATTTGAATAAACCGCGGCAGCAACTTTTGGAGGAAAGTTTTCTCAATAATTCGAAGAATCCACAAGAAGCATTTTCCAAAGATTTGTGTAATCTTTTTGTGGGTTGTAATATTCCTTTACATAACTTGGGCAACCCGATATTTCAAGAATTCCTGAAAACTTATTGCAAAGTCGATGATAAACCTATTTATGTATCCAGTTCCTCAGCTTTAGGCAAGAAGATGTACATAATCATAGACATAATTTAACTATGGAAAATTTAAAGAAATATATGGTTATTTATTGTAATAAATAAATATATAATTTGTAAATACGACAATTTATTCTAATAAATAAATATACAATTTGTAAATACGACAAAAGAATTTTAATTTCCTAAAACATAGTACATAAATGCACATCGTAAGTGCATATTGCATATTGTAAGTGCATATTTATGGATTTTTAAGTGCATATTTGGCAAACTTTTTAGTGCATATTTTCCAGTCTCTAGTCATTACACTGCATAACTCAAACTTAAACAGTCCTGTAATATTACCAGAAAACCTCTTGAATCTAAAAGATACTCTACATATCTATATGAATGTGAATAAAAATTAAGTAATAATAGAAAAAGAATAGAAAATATACATAAATAGAGCGAGACACGAAATGTATAAAAGGAAAGGAAATAACAAGGAGAATATGAAACGAGACGAAACGAACGAAATATTATAAAGAAAACCCAAATGAGAAAAAGAACAATGCATAATAAATTCTATTTTAATGTTGTACGAAGGCGAGCATAGCAGCCGGCGCGGACCGTCGATTCGGCGTATTCTAGTCAGAGAGCGAGCCCGGAAGCGAAAAATTTTAATTCGTTATTATTATTCCTTAAAATAAATTTAATATGAAGAGATTAAGCCGCAACTGAAACTATTATTTTTGCATATAAATTACAAGACTGCGCCATAATTTAAATATTTCGTATTAAATTAAAAACACAATTTACTTTGCAAACATTAAAACTTGAAATGAGAATATTAAAGAAAAATAGGGAAACGGTTGTCGGAGAGCTAAGGGTTGGTTGAGGGGCGAGGGGGGGGGCACAGAAACAAAATGAAGTGGCGTAGGGTGAGGTATGACGGTGGGGTCAGGGGAACAAGGCATCATGGTTGGGGGGACTTGGACGACGAAAAGTTTCCAATAAAAATATTAAGTTAAAAATTTATTTTCAGTAGAATGAAGTAACACAAAAACAAGGAGGACAAAAAGAAAACATTACAGAATTTTCAGCGTCCCTGAGAACTCTGTCTCTGTCTTATTGATTTACCAGGGAGCTGTGCAAGTGCATTTAAGTAAATATCAGCATGGAAACTTATACAATAATATTAGTGCTTCCTACTCGTCTTGCAAGAAATTTAGAATAAATTACGTTCCCTTGCTCTATTTTATCATATTTCAATATGAATATGTTTTCATATACATATTTTACATTCTGAATATCTAAATATCTGTGTGCGCTGAATTTTATAGATGAATTTCTTCCGCTTATATGTAAGAAATTTCGTTCAATATTCCATGCATGGTATTTTCAGCGAATGCATCAAATACTTCAATAGGTAATTTTAATTAATATTAGTGTGTAGAGAGTGGGTCAAGATGCCCTTGAATATTGAGATAAGGAACACTTATTGGGCAAAAAGAGTTTTACTTTTAGGTCGATACACTTTATCCATTTTTTTTTTTTATATCTTCCAAATAATACGATTTCTCTAGGTCCTCAGAATAGGCGCTTTATCATCGATGACCTCTTTATTCGGCCCAAATATCTTACCGCCGAACCATTTCTTCATATTTGGGAAGAGGAAATAGTCGCAGGTGGCTAAACCTGAAGAATATGCTGAATGAGGGAGCAATTCATAACGCAATTCATGCAATTTTGCCGTTGCGACTGTGGACATGTGAGCCGGTACATTGTCCCGGTGGAAGACTACATTTTCCTCACCAAATGCGGTAGATTTTACTTCAGTCGATCCAGCACCTCTGCATAATATGCGCCGGTGATCGTTTTACCCTTTTCAAGGTATGAATATATTCGTATGAACCTACATGACAGGTACAAGAAAAGAAACATATATAAATTGTATTACAAAGATAGAAATATGTTTAGAAGGACCATAACTGCACGGGCCCTTTAAGACATTGCACCATTTGGTCTAGGATATAGGAAAAAACCTGCAGAATAAAAACCTCCATCACAGCGCCACAAAACTAAAGGTCTTTAGTTGTTAAATCTGTGTATCCAAATTCAAACTTAGCTAGAGGACATCCTTCAACATGTTTAGCTGTTTCAATCTCAGCTCCGCAATCACAAGCTGGACTCGCAATCACATTCCATTTGAATAACATACTATTGCACCGTCCATGACCCGTCCTAACACGATTCAACTTACACCAAATTTTTCTTGGGTTTGTAAAGCCAGGCACTTTCATTAAAGGATCGTCTATTAATTGTTTATTGAACACTTTACATTCTAACCAAATTGATTTCCAGAAATCATTAATCGAAAATTGTTGATTTAGGAAATGTTCCTTCCAAATTGGACTACGTGATTTCAATCTATAAGGTGGTAAGTTCTGAAGATCTTGAGTAATTATATATAAACTTGGAAAATTTTGATATTAATCCCAACAACGTTTTAAAGCCAATATTCTTCTTAACTGATGAGGATAAATGTTAACCAGGACGTTGAGCCAAGGACATACGTAAAATGTCTGTATGAGCTTCCCAATTTGAACCAGCCAACTTCTGTAAGATATTATTTCTTGTTTTAATCTTCATACGCAATTTATCATAATGTTGTTTATATGT
The DNA here is from genome assembly GCA_963170755.1 of Amphimallon solstitiale. Lineage (NCBI taxonomy): Eukaryota > Metazoa > Arthropoda > Insecta > Coleoptera > Scarabaeidae > Amphimallon > Amphimallon solstitiale. Next base: position 241,040,858 of record OY720675.1, on the reverse strand, counting down.
TAATGATATATCCAAAGTAACTCCTAGGTATTTTTTGATTAAAATTATGTCTTAGAACAGTACCATTAAAAGATACTACAAGTTCTTTGTTTTTCGTTATTCTTAAGATGGAAACAAGAAACTTCTGACTTAGATGGACTAGGGCAATACCTCCATTTTCTAAAATAATCACTCAGAATCAATAGACCTTCGTTTAAATTAACTTCAGTTTGATTGAAATTATTGTGTTGATAAGCAATTGCCATGTCAGCAGCGTAGATGAATCATCTAGAAGTCGTATCTGGTAAATTACTTGTATATAGATTAAAGAGAAGAGGATAATACCTATCATTGAGGTAAACCATTATATAATATTTTAAATTTACTACTTTCCCCATTGATAAAAACTCTAAATTTACGATTTGTAAACATATTTTCCATAAGTTTAATTAAATTACCATTAGGCAACACATTATATTATTTTAAAAATAATCCATCTAACCAAAGTGTATCATAAGCGGCTGTTAAATCCATGAAATTAATTCGGGTTTTCAAATTCTTTTGAAAACTATTCTCAGTATAATTTGCTAAAGCTAATACTTGATCGCAGCAATTACGATTTGGTCTAAATCAAGCTTGATCTTTGGGAAAGATATTTTCCATAATTGGAGAAATTCTATGATATAATAATTTCAATAATTTTTTTCAAGGTAATCAATGTGAATAAGACCACACGCATGCCAAAAAACTGTCGCCTTGACCTTGTTAGTCGACTGATCCATATTGGCTGTCTTTGGAGCCGATTCACTGCGAGAAGTCCACTGTCTCGACTGTTCCTTGGTCTCTGGTGTATTGTGATGAGTACATGTTTCATCCACGGTTACGAAACGGCGCAAGAACTCGTTGAGCTTGCGATAGAACAACGCCAAACACCCTTTGAAGCTGTCAAACGATTGCGCTTGTTGTCAGTTGTGAGTAAACCCAGCACCCATCTTACGGATAGCTTTTTCATATCCAAATATTTATGTAAAATTGAAGTCACTGATCCATGAGATATGCCTGTAGCCTCTTCAAGTTCGTGCACCTTTACTCGCCGATCGTAGATTTTATCGACCATTTTTGTGTTGTGACCTCAATTGGCGACCAGAGCTTTCACCGTCACTTGTGTTGGACGTCACCGAAATTGAATAAACCAGTAGTGGATGTTTCCAATCGATGGTGAAGTGAAGTGAAATAATACTTTTCAAGCTTTTTTTGGTTTGCGTGATGGTTTTTTCGCCCAAAAAATAGTGTTTAATGAGCGTACTATATTCACTTTTTCCATTTTACTTTCTTATACGTAGTATAAGGAAGTATTGTGATGATCGATGATGTTCGATCTCGAGATTTTTGCAGATGTCCACGTTTTGAAGTCTCCTGATACCGAAAAAGTGTTTTTTTACTTTCTTATACGTAGTATAAGGAAGTATTGTGATGATGAAAATTTTCGACCTCGAGATTTTTACAGATGTCCACGTTTTGAGGTCCCCTGATACCAAAAAAGTGGTTTTTAAAAAATGTCTGTGTGTCTGTGTGTCCGTGTCCGTGTCCGTGTGTGTGTGTGTGTGTGTGTGTGTGTGTGTGTGTGACCACGATAGCGGTCAAACCGCTGTAGATATCAATTCCAAATTTTGTATTTACGTGTATAATCTGCCTCTTGAGAACTGATTAGATTTTGAGCAAAATCGGCAGACCGGAAGTAGTAGTTTACTTCAGTGAAAAAATCGAAATTTGCAAATATTTCGTCAATTACTAAGTTTAAACAAATTTATAAAGAATTCATATGTACTTAGAATTAAGTTTGAAACAAATTGTCTTAAAAAAGTTTTTCGAAATTCCAACCGGAAGTAGGTCTTTTACTCTTATCGAAAATCAGTTTTTTGCGAATAACTCGCAAGTCATGCTTTTAAGACAAATACGTTACGAATATAAAAGTATTTAAAACATCATTTTCAATATCTTTTATATAAAAAAAATTTCAAAATTCAGACCGGAAGTACCACTTTTACTCTTATCGAATAGCGATTTTTTGCAAATATGTCGTAAGTTATGCATTCTATATATATTTATCAAAAGTACAAAAGTATTTAGAGTTAGATATGGAATATTTTTCGTATAAATGAAATTTCAAAATTCGGACCGGAAGTAACACTTTCATACGTATAAGAAAGTCGTGTGGTGGCCACACCTCATTTTTTTAAAAAGTGGCTGTGTGTCTGTCTGTCTGTGACTACGATAGTGGTCAAACCGCTATAGCTATCTATTCCAAATTTTGCATTTAGTAGTATAATCTCCCTCTTGAGAAATGATTAGATTTTGAGCAAAATCGGCAGACGGAAGTAGTAGTTTACTTCAGTGAAAAAATCGAATTTTGCCAATATTTCATCAACTACTAAGTTTAGACAAATTTATAAAGAATTCATATGTACTTAAAATTGAAATTGTGAACAACTTTATTAAAAAGGTTTTTCGAAATTCCTACCGGAAGTAGGTTTTTTACTCTTATCGAAAATCAGTTTTTTGCAAATATTTTGCCAGTCATGCTTTTAGACAGGTACGTTACGAGTATAAAAGTATTTGGAACTTAATTTCCGACACCTTTTGTATAAAAAAAAATCAAAATTCGGGCCGGAACTAACACTTACTCTTACCGAATAACGATTTTTTGCAAATATGTCGTAAATTATGCATTCTGTATATATTTATGAAGAGAACAAAAGTATTTAGAGTTGGATTTGGAATATTTTTTGTATAAATGAAATTTCAAAATTCGGACCGGAAGTAACACTTTCATACGTATAAGAAAGTCGTGTGGTGGCCACACCTCATTTTTTTTACATAGACGCCTGTTTCAAATGGCTATCACAACAAAACTAATTAAGAGATCGTCTAAAAATTAGGGTGCGTTCTTTAGGAGCACAATGTTGCATTTGAAGTGACAGCGCCATCTGTGCTAATTTTCAGGTACTTCTTGACACACACTTGTTACAATTTGCATTGCGCGTTTTTCAGAATAAATTATTTCTTAAATATTTCCTTTTAAATCTCTTTTAAAACAGCCCATGCACAAAGACAAACTTTGCCTACGTAATATACTGTTTCAAGGAGAAATTTCTTTCTTTTCTTAAAAACGACGGTCGTGCAATAATAATAATAATCTATTTTATTTCTTAGTAATTAATACAATGCAACAAAGTACAGTAAAAGTAAAAGAAAGACGTCACATATAATACAAAGTTGTTTAAAATAATTAATAAAGTCATGTACACTATATAACAACAAATGTGGAAAAGGTAGTCTTTCAATTTTATTTTAAAAACCTGTAATATAAAATATCCTCTACTTCATCTGCTAAAACATTAAATAAATTGCACACACAGAAGTTATTATGATCATAGTGGCGAGTTCTATAGTTATGCTGCAAACTAAAATTAAAACTGCTGCGATTTCTATATACATATAGTATAGAACCTCAAAAACTTACACATTTTAAATGTAAAAATCCTATTGACCCTGACCACATCCCTACACGAGTCCCCCTGTCGCAGATTAAGAAATCTCTATAGAATGCATACTTTGCAAGATATTATCAAAAAAGTGCTCCTCGCTAAAAGTAAAAGTGCGACTTCCGGTCCGAATTTTGAAATTTCATATATACAAAAAATATTGCAAATCCAGTTCTAAATACTTTTGTACTCTTGATAAATATATATAGAATGCATAACTTACGACATATTTGCAAAAAATCGCTTTCGATAAGAGTAAAAGTGGTACTTCCGGTCTGAATTTTGAAATTTTTTTTTATACAAAAGATATTGAAAATTATGTTTTAAATACTATTATACTCGCAACGTACTTGTGTAAAAAGCATGACTTGCGAAATATTCGCAAAAAACTGATTTTCGATAAGAGTAAAAGACCTACTTCAGGAATTTCGAAAAACTTTTTAAATAAAATTATTCTCAATTTTAATTTTAAGTATATATGAATTCTTTATAAATTTGTTTAAACTTGGTAGTTGACGAAATATTGGCAAAATTCGATTTTTGCGCTGAAGTAAACTGCTACTTCCGGTCTACCGATTTTACTGAAAAACTAATCAGATCTCAAGACGGAGATTATACACGTAAATACAAAATTTGGAATTGATATCTACAGCGGTTTGACCGCTATCGTGGTCAGAGAGAGAGAGAGAGAGAGAGAGAGAGAGAGAGAGAGAGAGAGAGAGAGACGCACACAGACACACATACATTTTTTAAAAACCACTTTTTCGGTATCAGGAGACCTCAAAACGTGGACATCTGCAAAAATCTCGAGGTCGAAAATTTTCATCATCACAATACTTCCTTATACTACGTATAAGAAAGTAAAATGCGAGAAACATCACTACTCTTGCCCCAATGCACTATTCCGTAACGCATCCTTGAATAGGAGCTATAATAGTAAAAACTTTATACTGTGGATAAATTACAAGATTTGCCCTATTGAAAAGGAGCGTAGCACGATTTGCCTAGCTTAGAACACAACTGATCTATGTGTTCCGACCACTTTAGGCCCTCATCGACAATGACACTGAGCTACCTACAATTGCTAACCAAACCAATTTGTGGGCAGCTATGGTAAACCTTGAGATGTTAAACTTCCTTTCGTTATAAAAAAGAATAGACTGTGTTTTCTCGATATTCAGGACGATTCTACTAAACTTTACCCACTTATTTACTTTAAAGATGGCCACATCAGCATCACTAATAACATCGTATTGTATTACTGTTGGAATTACATACTAATTCTGGAATGCTTAGAGAACTACCCAGATATTCAGATCCGAACGCACCTATTGATTGGTATTTTGAACAGATAATATTGTCTGAATTTGCAACTTTATTATTTTTCCAAACCGATCATTGTTTGTCCTCTGCTAAATAAAAACAAATCGATAACAAAATGCGAACGTGGCACAAATAAAAATTTTAAAACAAAGAAGCAAAAGCACAAAAAAATTATCCAAAAACGAATGAGCGAAAGATATATGCATTCGCAATTTGAACACAGTTGATTTAAATTCTAGCAATAATGTTTATGTTACCAATACATTTCAAGTATGATCTTTTTATATGGGAGCTTTCTCATATATGAGAGCGCGTGGGAAGTTTCCAATAAACCCGAATAAAAAACTGTTTTATGCTGCGTTAAGTATACGGTCGGACTAGTTCATTTCGTTAAGTATGAGGGCAGACCAGTGAAATTCCCGATCAGCTGTTTGGGAAAACCGGTCATGTTATAAATCGCGCCCGCTGGCTGCCTGAGTTGGGCGAACGTTAAGTGTGTTGTTTACCTGCAATACCAACTTCGATTTGTTTACAATTTAAAAACATAACCTCTTGTCTCTTCTAAAAAATTGTAGTTTGTTTCATCACACAATCGTTAACATTAATTATGGAAGCATCTACTTCAAATACTAAAAAAGTTACATTAAAACATCAGAATGGAATGCGTTTTATTTGTTTTTTAACAGATTATGAATTGGATTAAGCTACCACAGGTATGGAATAAATACACTTATGTAGAATAGTTTCTGTATAGATTAATTTTATTTAGATGGGGATTTTAAGAACAAATAAATTGGGAAATATTATAAATTACATACCAATGGAATAATATATGGTCAAAAATCAAATGCAAGTGAGATAAACAATTCTATTACTTCCTGTTCATTTCCTTATAGAGGCAGTGAAGCGAATAAAAAAAACAATAATGGTATGTAATGTCTTGTTTATATTTTGGTTGTATATGCAATAAAATTGAATGTTTCAGATTCTGATCGATATTTATGGCCACGATCAGCTGTGCTACCCTTACTAGAGGAACTATTTAAACTAAAGGATGTATTGCTATTGCCTCACAAAAAAAGAAAAGTGTTCAGTGTTATATGTCTAATTTTATTAAGCCATGGATATAATGTCAGATGGGAAACATGCGAAAGAAAATGGCGTGGCCTCCAGGCAATGTATAAAAAAATTAAACAAGACAGAAATTGGAGTGGTAATGCAGCAGTGACATGCGAATTTTTCGATAAAGTTGATAATATTTTAGCAAGAGATTAAGAGATCCTGCATATAATCCAGCCTCTACAGCTCCCTTTGGCATTTCGGAAGAGGTAATATCTAATGATGAACAAGAACTGAATCAAAAAAAAAAAAAAGAGAAGAATGGGAGTGGTTTGAAACTCACTTTAAAGACATAAACAAAAATTTATCTGAGGTAAAAGAAACAATGGCTGAATTTGTTAATATGCAAAGGGAAAGAAACAGTATTTTTAATAGAGTTGCAGCTAGCCTCGAAAAATTAGCAAACAAATAGTAGCCTGGTCAGAGCATGCGGAAGCCCATACTAGTGAATGTTATGTTGAAAATTCAGAAATTCTATATTTATTTTGTTTTATTCTTAACTATATAAATATGTTAAGGGGTTTTATTTAAAAATTTAGAAATTCTATATTTATTTTGTTTTATTCTTAAATACCTATTTAATAAATAAATCTGTTAAGTGCTTTTATTGTTTTATTTGATATAGATATAAAAAATTATATACATCACACATTATTTTCAAATCACTTCAAATATAAATAGGAAATATGTTCTCAACAGTTATAACGATACCAACATAACTGACAGAATATGTGAAATGTCACAAATAAACACCAATCAGCTGATTGGTCAGAATGAATTGGGCAGTAACCGTTAAAATTCATGTTGACCAATGTGGTCAAACGAGATTGGGCGAACCGTATACTTAACGCACCCTTAATCAAAGCATTTATTTTCAATTAATTTCCCATTTCCAATTCTACATATATTTCCCATTGCCCGAATGCAAGAGTTATTCGAGCTGGTAGTTAAGTAATGGATTAATTGAAAATTTTTATTTATGAATGCTGTAGTAAAGTGCTGAAAATTAAACGAGAGGGTTGCATACATTTAAACATATTTTGTTTTTTGTATCACATTTTATATATCAAACTCTTATAACTTGCAGTGTTGCTCTTTGAAATCTCTCTTTTCGGATGTTATAGATAATTCCTAATATTGCATCATTGACGAATCCAGCCTTTGCGATGAGTTATTCTCAAAAAAAAAGTACTGACTTTAGCTAAATGATAAGTAAATGAAGAATTGGTCTGATTTTAATTCAAAGAGAATAAATGCCGGTATTACAAAGAGTAATTTTATTTCTAAACTTACGTATAAAAATGAATAGGTTAGTAACAAGTACTTACAGCGTAAGTGCTTGTGTATATCATTACATTTTAACGCGATTTCGGCATCTAAAATACACCTTGGAGGTATTTGTGAAGTAGTACAATCAGCGACAAATTTAGTCACCATTAATTTTTTCTCAAATGTGAATTTTCTTAAATTGTCTCATGAAACACTCATGTAGAAAAGGTTTTTATAAATGTAGAAAAAATAAGTGTGGGAACCAATCGACTTTCTTATACCTATGTGCATTTTGATTTTTTTTATACAAAAGTTGTTCCAAATTAGTTTTAAACACTTACTTCTTTACAAACCTGTGAGTAAAAGTGTAACATCGGATCCGAATTTTGAATTTTTTTTTTTTTTGGCAAAAACCACTCCAATTCAAATCTTCTATACTCTTAATAAATCTGTATAAAATGCATAATTTGTGATATATTTGTAAAAAACTGCTTATGATAAGAGTAAAAGTGTTACTTGAGTTTCGAATTTTGAATTTTTTTTTTAACAAAAATTGTTCAGAATCGAACTCTAAATGCTTTCACGCTCTTAATGTACGTGTTTAGAAAGCATGTACCAAACTTTAGTCTATATACATTAATCAATACCGTTGATTCTTAGCTTAAAAGATGTGATACTTTTGGACAGACGCAGTCTCTTCAATTAAAAATTAATTAATCTTGTGTAAATATATTAATTATCATTTAAACGGATAATGGCTTTGCGATGGTTCACGTGATCGTAAACATATCTATTGCTGCGACGTAGGTGTTGCAGTTGCACACGAACGCCTCTATAAGGAAGAATTTTTATATAAAATTGTCATTTATCTCTGACACCTCAAGGAATAAATGGTCAACCTGCTCGTGGTGCACTTTCAACGAGAAAATCCCGTTTCCGATTTCCGTAATTTTCTATGAAGACACACTCTTCATTGTATAGATAATTCCCGTGCTCCCCAAACAAAAGGTCTGTGCACCCACGAGATCATTTGTCGCATTATCTTTAATCCATATATATTTCATTTTCGGTAAAGTCCATTATTTAGACGTGTATCAGATAAGTTTCTTCCTTAGAAATCAACATTAACACTCCGCGAAATCATTTTATCGAGCATATACATAAGTATATGCCGATCAAAGCCGTCAGAGATTTATACGCATATCGCACTTCCGTAGAATAATAGTTCATATTAAAACTGCCGTATTTTCTTTTGTTTACACAATATGATAAATGTAAATTCAATATATATATCTTAACTCTCTGAGTTTAAAATTCCGTAGATATTAATTAATAAGAAGCTAATTAGACCTACCGTTTCTCCGACAGAAGCACTTGCAGAGCAATCCGTAGATTCTTTTTTCTCCCACAAAGCATTGGTATTAATTAAGCACTATTAACATACGCAATAGCGACCTCTACAGCGTTTAGGTAGAATCTGCAGATAAGAGCAAACAAGGCTACCTATCTGCATGGGCGTAATTTGTCCCCATAATATTGAGTAAGATATCGATATTAATTAAATTAACTCGTTGCAAATTCTAATTTTAGCAAATAAAAGTGAATCAGAAGTAGTTTATTTACATTAATATCTACTCTCTATCACCATTCTTAGCGAATCTCTTTCTGAATAACATCGAAAACAAAGTCAAATCTAATTGTGGATTTTTGCTAAAGTTTTGGGCAAGATACGTAGATGGTGTGTTGACCGTGATACCCGAATCTTTTGATATTGAGGCTTTTTTAAATATGTTTAAATACACCATATCTATCAATAAAGTTCACGTATGAATTAGAAAAAGAAAAAACTTTACCCTTTCTAGATTTAAAAATCTCTATAGTGGACAAAAAATTTGAATTAGACATTTACATTCACATTTTCTTTTGTTTACACAATATGATAAATGTAAATTCAATATATATATCTTAACTCTCTGAGTTTAAAATTCCGTAGATATTAATTAATAAGAAGATAATTAGACCTACCGTTTCTCCGACAGAAGCACTTGCAGAGCAAGCCGTAGATTCTTTTTTCTCCCACAAAGCATTGGTATTAATTAAGCACTATTAACATACGCAATAGCGACCTCTACAGCGTTTAGGTAGAATCTGCAGATCAGAGCAAGCAAGGCTACCTATCTGCATGGGCGTAATTTGTCCCCATAATATTCAGTAAGTGTTATCCCACTGGTGATTTGGTGAAGAGCATATCTTCTAAGGTTACACCTTAGCCAAAAATACCACGTTTAACACTCTTTTTTGTTTTATACAGATATCTACTGAAGATGGCAACTTAGTTGCCGAAATACGTATTTAGATCTTTTGATATATATTTTTTGTGGTAAGGGATTTTCCTTTTGCATTTTATTTCACATTTTTAGCCACAGTCTCCACCCATTATTGGATCATTTACAGAAAAAAAAAGCACATACAGACAATTACATTCATAAACAGTTATACACTTTTCACAAATATAAAGAGAGTAGTTTTTATTTTTTAAACAATAGACAATTCCTGTTTCAAAAATTAATTTTAAGAAAGAACTAGACTACATATTTAAAGACGCAGAATCTAACGGTTTTGACAAACACTTGGTATTGAAGATTAAAAACAAACTTGAAAAGAAAAGGATAAAATCTTCTAAAATCACATTAACACCAGACACTTTGAGAAACAACAAAAAATACTGCAAAATTTCATTTCACAAAAGTTGCAAAGTAACAAAACTATTTAAAAAATACAATTTAGTAGCAGCATTTTCCAACAATAATAAGTTACAGCATTGTCTAAAAACAAAATTAGTTAACACAAAGCCTTTGAAAGAATCGGGTATTTACAAAATAAATTGAAATTCTTGTCCGAAATTATACATTGGTCAAACAAGAAGAAATGTCCACACCCGCTATAAGGAACTTATGGTTCATGTAAAACTATACAACGTTTAAAAATCAGCATTAGCTCTACATCACATAGGCACAGGTCATAACTTTAATTTAGGAAATGTAAAACTAGTCAAAAAAAGTAATAATAAAAATTGAAATATGTGAGAAGTCATATACAGGGTGTTGGGAAATCTCTTGGATGCAGACAGAACATGAACAAATAAGATGACAAGTTTGTATAAAAAATTTTCCTACAGGCCCCTCCTCCGTAGATATGCGTTCCTGAAGGACGCCGCTGGAAATCGGTTTTTATTGAATTTCTTTTAAAGTAATTAATATAATTTAATAAAAATTTAATGTAATGCACACTAGTAAGGACACCTTAAAATAGTGTCCTTGAAAGATATTTAGCTTTTGTAGTTTATCAGGGGCGGGATAATCTTTACAACTTAATGCCTAAATTCTTAACACCCTGTATGATAGAGACTTTAAAAATATTAAACTGATTATGTGATAAGGAACACGGCTAGGTTATTGTTGCGGGTACAACAGTACTTAATTCGTCGTGCCCGCGAATGTATCAGACTTCACGGAGCCCACGTTGAACCCTCTTATGAAGTGTTTCAATAAATCCATTAAGGTGCTTCCGGGGACACCACTGCGTTTATATTTATATTAATTACTTTAAAAGAAATTCAAAAAAAACCGATTTCCAGCGGCTTCCTTCAGGAACGCATATCTCCGTAGGAGGGGCCTGTAGGAAATTTCTTTTATAGGAACTTGTCATCTTATTTGTTCATGTTCTATCTGCATTCAAGACTTTTCCCACATTTTCCCGGACAGCCTGTATATGAACAAACATTAAAATAACCTCCTTAATAATGATATTTCACCCCTCAACAATAAACTATTAGCATGTATACCGACATTATCAAATAATTAAGAAACAAATTTATTAAGATGTACTTTATTCTAGTTAATGATAAGTACCTACATGTAGTAATCCAACCAACCCCCTTTTTTCCTTTTTGTTGCGTTACATTGCTTTATTGGTATTTCTTTTTCCTTCTCGAAAATATGTAATAGTTTTAAGACAAACCAACCATGATACTCTTAGGTCAGTGATTGTATTTAGGTCATTTATTCTCAATATTTGTGACCCCTACCCCTAATAGTTCTTCACACTTTGTTAAATACATAGGATATTTTAAATCATAAATAAACATTTAAGCAGTTACTACTGATGATGTGTGCATTAGACATGAAATGTACATATAGTTTTAATAAACTATTTTTTATGAAAAAGGTGTTTTTTATTACATTTTAATTAATTCTGTTAGAGGTCTGCTGCCAAGCCCAACTGGTTTTAATAAGATAAATATGTGCTCCATCAAAGACACTTAACGGGTAGAATCTAAAAGTACCACGAAGTTTTTGTAAGTAAAAATATAATTTTGTTAAAATAAAGTGTCATATTAGTCGATATGTGAACATTGGCTAACTTGATACTAATATTAAGGGTGATTTTATCGTATATTATTGAATTATAAGTTTTAATAAAGAACTGCGTTAAATATTTAATTTATATAAATAAATATAGTAATTTAAAAAGATTAACTTAAAGAGTACATAAATATTTTTTGGAATCGCTCTGTACAATACTGTTATTTTTTTAAAAAAAGTTATTTAATAAGTAGATCTCAAAGTAAATAGATTTGACGACTTTTCCACTTGGATTAAAAAAATAATATGTAGGAAGTATTATACATTGAAATATTCCATATAGGTACCATAAAGACCATCCAATAATATACATATACATACATACATATTGATACTTACGTATGTACATATGAGTACGCATATTTGAAATTTTAATTTCACAAAAACCCCTTGCGCTTATATAAAAAAAAATGTGTATACAATATTGTTCCTTTATGGACCATGCCTTTTTAATTAATTACAAAAACATACATATACATGCATCCGTATATACGCACTTATGTCTGTAGGTGCTGTGCGCCTGTGTGTACGTACCCGGATTGTATGTACACGTAATATGTGACGCCATCTACCGCAGAAAAAATGTATCTCCATCGTATATCACATTCAGTATTTCAATTCGATGGCGTAAATGCAATAAAAAAATGTAATAATTTTACATTGTTTTCGCTCAGAAATGATGATAAAATACCAGAAACGAACTTTGCAACCGTAAAAATGCAATATTAATAGGAATGGCCGGTTTTGTGTTATATATCCGCGAGTAGAAATTCTACATGAATCTATTTTATACGTACATACTACAATATGTACGGTGGCGCATACGTTTGCGAGCGGATTTCAGGATTTTTATCGCAGATGGGAATTTTTTCGCCCCTTCAAATTGCGGGAATAAAGGGAAATTCTTTTCATGAAAAAAAAAAAGTAGGAATTATTTGATTTATTTAAAATGTTTAATATTTTAAAAGGTGGAACTATTGTGATAAAACTATTCTTCCATCTACAAGGTTTCTGTTGTTAAAGTATTGCACAATTAAAATGGGAACTTGCACAGACTAATACTAGGCTATTAATAAAAACAATAACAATTTATTAAATAAAAACAAGAGAAATTTGAAATATAAAATTTAGTTATATTACGATAATAATATTAATTGAAGTATTAATTACACAAAAGAAATATTGAAGCCAGAATATAAATGATTGTTGAATAAACAAATATAACTAACTTTAGTTGTTAATTCACACCAAATTTCAAATCATTACAAAAACAATGAAAACTAAATTTTAGAGAGACGGTACGTACAGATAAGCAAAATAATAAGAACAAGTTCGACAAATAAACAATCTAAGAAAATTAATTTAATATGTCAAATTCAGTAAATTAATTGATCAAATATGGTGCACCATTTATCTTAAAATTTCTATGAACTTAATATTACAAATATTAGAAACTTTACAAATATTTAATACATACTTTCAAAATAATTTGACCATAATAGAACAACACAAAAAGAAAATAATAGTGACTATTACAACACACAAATTTAAAAGAACATGTACAAATTTAGACAAAAACACAAAGATTTAATGAACATATACTAATTTAGACAAATACAAAGGTAAGGTAAAAGCTCCTAATATGAGACATGTTCCTAAAAAGAGACCCTATGTTATTTCGATTAATAAGTGACGAAATCTAGCGGAAGACAGCGGAACTGAAAGACCACGTTGTTAAACTGCAACAGAATAACCGCCATTGCTATTGCTACTCTACTAGCGGTTGTGAACAAGAATAAATATATTTCAAAGTTTGAAGTTTTTAGACAAATATTGGAAAATATCATTGGAGTTGCTTTCAAGGTAAGTTACCAATAATAATTTTATATCCTTCAATCTGCATTATAATTATCTGTTACTTTATGGTATTATAATCAATACAAATTCACCGATTCTTTGTTAACCTCACTTTCTTTTTGTATGTATTGGTGTTCCTAAAATGAGACCTGTCAATGTTCCTTATATGAGATATATCTCATATAAGGAACAGAGTATCTCACATGAGGAACACATATTATTAACTAATTTTCTATGCATTATTTATGTTTCACTACCATAGAATATCATAAATATCACAAATATTTATTGCTTTTATATTATTTTTGTTAGTGATGATCCGACTTCTCAAAAATCATTTTCTTATTTTTGCAGATGTCAGCGCCTACTAAACGGAAAAGTTGGAATAAGGAGCAAATGATTCTAGCCGTGAATGCTGTGAGGAAGGGTGAAATGGGATATAAGAAGGCTTCAAAACAGTACCACGTACCTAAAAGAACATTGGAAAGATACGTAAAAAATAACGATTACAATCCGGAAACTTTGGTTGACGTGAAACTAGGCAGGAGGCCAGTTTTATGCGATAGAATTGAACAATATTTGGTAGAGTACTGTTTAGAGATGGACAAAAGATTCTACGGATTAAGGCGTTCAGATATAAGAAGAATGGCTCTCCAATTGGCAATAAGAAATCATATTACACATCCATTTTCAGTAGCAAGTGGTGCGGCAGGTAGAAAATGGTTAAATAGCTTTTTAAAGCGCCATAAGAATTTAGCAATTCGAACCCCTCAAGGAGTTTCACACGCAAGAGTCTAAGGTTTTACTCCGGAAAACGTTTCAAAACTCTTTGATTTGTATGAACAAGCATTTGATAAGGTTGGGAAAAAAGCTAACCGTGTATTTAACGTGGACGAGACAGGGTTAACAGTCGTTCAACATAAAAATACAAAAGTAATTTCAGCGAAAGGTAAAACAGAAGTAGGAAGTCTTACCTCAGCTGAAAGAGGAGCGCTCATCACAACTGTAGTTTGTATGAACGCTGCTGGCACTTTCGTTCCTCCTTTAATTGTGTGGCCGAGAAAAAACATGAAGGCTGAGCTGATGGATGGGACACCTACAGGCAGTACAGCTGCATGTCATATATCAGGCTGGATTCAAAGTGATATATTTTGTATGTGGTTTGACCATTTTGTTCAGTTTACAAAACCAACACATGAAGATCCTGTTTTGCTCGTTCTTGATGGACACTACAGCCATGTCAGGAATATTGATCTTATTAACAAAGCACGAGAAAATAACGTAGTTGTTATATGTCTACCGCCTCACAGTACACACAAAATGCAACCGTTAGATGTTGCGTTTATGAAGCCACTAAAAAGCTACTATGCCTCAGAGATTGAAACTTGGTTACATAACAATCCTTTAAGAACTGTGACTCCGTATGTTGTGGGGAAATTATTTGGCAATGCTTACAATAAAGCTGCTACGATGCAGATTTCGGTTAATGGATTCAAGAAAACTGGATTATTTCCATGTAATAGAGATATTTTTGAAGAATATGAATTTGCAGTTCACAAGTCAGATCAATTAACTGCGAACGAAGAAGAAATTCGAATTAATAATTGTAAATTAGTTTCGCCAGAGGAAATCAGGCCATTGCCTCAATTTAATATAAATTTGGATGACATCCAAAAGAGAAAAGAAGGTAAGGCATGCATTATAACTCAATCACCATATAAATCAGAGTTGTAGCAGAGTGTGAAAAAAATTTTCAGTAAAAATCAGAAGGCAGCTATTAAAAACAACAGAGGAAAAGTGTCGAAAACACTGTTTGTAGCAGATATTTGTAAACCAGGTCCATCTAAGTCCAGAATGGATGAAGAATCTGATGATGACGAAAAAATTGACGAATCGGAAATATGTGACGATAGTTCTGACTTAGAATTTGGCAATGATGATGACGATGCTGAATGTATGTTTTGTTCCTGTCTTTATTCTGCTGATCAGAATGGAGAGCAATGGGTTCAATGTACCAAGTGCTATAGATGGGTCCATGAGTACTGTGGTGCAACTGATGTTAACTTTGTGTGCCCTTCATGCACAAAAACATTAAATAGATAATAAAGACATTTGCAGTAAAATTCTAATGTAACATCTATTATAAAGACTATTTATAATAAAATTTTGATGTCGATCTGTTGTTTTCTGTTGTTCGTTAATTGATGTATTTGTCAAAATTTAGATAGGAATATGCGTTAATGCATTTAAATAGGTTGAGTATTATTTTGAATTAAAATATTTGGCATAGGGAAATAAAATAATAAGGGTCTCATATTAGGATCATACTTTGCATGTACAATTTTTTGGCCCTTAACTTTAATTTTTTTTTTTGCAATTTTAAATCTACTTTTTTTCCAAAATCTGATTGCTAAATATGAAAGAATTGAATTTTCTCTTACTGATTCAAAATTATATTTCCCGAACAAAATGGTGTCTCATATTAGGGCCAGTTACCTTACTTGATAAGCGTGCCCTACGCACAATATTATTTAACTTTATTAAACAAACATATACATAACATTTAAAATTTCTGACAGCTTGGTAGTTGTACAGTTCCCTTGCCACATGAAGTACAAGAAATAAAATACTCAAATACCTGGAAATTCAGTGTCTCCGTACGTCAACAAAGATTGTTCCCGGACGCCTATATTTGCTACCGCTACCGTTCGATGTTGTTTAACTTGCCCTGTGTCGATGGTATCGATGAGATGTCCCCTAAATCCGGCCATCACCGTAAATTGAAGGACGATAGATACTCCAACAATTATTATTTGGAAATCGAGAATTAAAGCACCCTGATCGGTGTATCCATACTGGACATTAACATCTCGTTTCCATGGACATCTTCACCAAAGGGCTAGCGGACTCAGGCCGACGCCGGGACCGGAGTTAAGATATATTCAACTACCACTCACTGTTTAATTGTACTGAACTAACTGGGATGTAACAAATGAATGTAATACTGATGTAATTGTGATGCTATAGTGCTGTAATAGTGAACAGTTTTGGACGTGCTTCGCCCTTTTAAAGACTCGGAGGTGGGAGAAGAAAGACAAGAACATTCTAGAAAATGGAGGCGTCGGAAAGGCGCTGTTGGCTCACGCCACCAGAAAATTCCATAAACAAACTATAATGAGAACATTTAGATAACTTAGACGGACAAAAAATGGATACGTCGCCAATCTTAAATTCGAACAAAGAGTCCTTCATAAACTAAATATTTTAAATCGAATATTTTAAAACGTAATTTATTTAGGATTGGAAATATAATTTGAATTAATACAGATTTAAAAATATTTAACATGTAATATACAGGGATAAATGAATTGAAAGTTAACCGCCGCTTTTTAAACGTAACAGTATTTATGCGAGCATTGATAATAATATTTATGTGGATGTCGTTTATATGGACTTTTCCAAGGCATTCAACCAGATTGATCATCAGTTGCTGCGTAGTAAACTCTCTACAACTGTCTCTGATCCAAAACTGGTAAAAATGTAGATCATATCTTATGGATTGTAGGTGCTTTGTTCCTTGTTTGTACCATGTCTTGTACATGTTTGGCCGTCGTCGGGTGTCTCTCAGGGAACTAACCTGGGCCCTTACTTTTATTAATTTTTATTAATGATCTGTGTGATCAGTTGCAGTGCGAAAAATTTGATGAGAATAGACTCCATCGGCGATTGTCGATTTCTTCAGTCACAGATTCATATTACAGAACATTAGTGTCACAATAATAGACTGCAAATCAATATATCCAAATGCTAGATTCTGACGTTCAGTAGAAAGCATAATCCACTATATTACGAATACCGGTTTGGTTATCTGCCACTAAATAGATGAGGTTCTATAAGGGATTTAGGAGTAACTTATGATTGGAAACTTAACTTTTGGAATCACTTTTCGGAGATTACTTCCTCTGCATTGAAAAATTTTGTTCATAATGGTGTCGATGCTCCTGAGTTATTGAATAAATTAAACTATTATCTCCCGAGAGTTTTGTCTCGATCAATTGCAACGTTCTTATGTTATAGATCACCTACATATAAAATGTATTGTATTTTCAATATCAAATGCGTTAACTTTGGTATACACCTCTAATCATTACCTAAATTACTAAATTCACCTGGTTTCAGATAAGTGTTCATTACGTCATTACTTTGATTATTTGTTTCCTTTTTTAAGTTTTGGTGGCTGTATAGGTTTTTTTAGAATTAAGTTTAAAATATGCTTTCTATACGTACATTGTATTTTTGTCCTGTAATTGGATATATCTATTGGGCAATAAATATTATTATTATTGTTATTATTGCCATCAGATACAAAACTTAAACTCCTTCAACTTATATAGGTAGAACTTCCTTTCTTTAATATTTACACCCTTATATGTGATCTAAGATAAGTGTTTCAAGGAAATATCAAAATAAAATTTACACATTTATTTCTGAATTACATATTATATTAATGGCATTTTTATTTTGCTGTAACTTTTATAATATATACTTAAAGTAAATGGACGTAAAATACACTATTTTTTATTCAATATAAAATATAAAGATTCAATATATTTTCTACATAAAATTATAATAAATAATAATTGTACTCTGACCACTCTCTATTTCACTACACATTTACATATCTACCTAATAATGTACTATATCATGTAATAATCCAATAAAATCAATATTGAAAACATTATTGAACATAATTTTCACTGTTTCACACTATCTATAATGAAAGGTGGCTTAGTTGCCTTAATTTAAAATTAACACAATAATATTTGATAAATACTTCATTTAATGAGAAAATAATTTGTAAATTAAATAAAATCAAATATGTACATACATAAATGATTTGCATCATTCATATTAAAATAACAGGAATGTATTGAAATTTTGAAATAAATTTTGTATATCATTTAAAACTTTTTAATTTAAAGTTACAAAAAAGACTCAATAATAAAAAAAACATGTACAAACTGAATGCTTATAGGTGTGCGACCGCGTAAGCTTAAACAATTTTTTTAATTTTTTTAAACGTGTTCATCATTCAGCAATCACGGAATTCTCTTTCTCCTCCAAATTCGCCCTTTTAATACCTCGGTTTTTGGAAAAAATGTAATATTTGAAAGAATTGAAAATCCCGGACATTCAAAACATCCACATGTTTAATGCTTGTAGTGCTCAGCCTGTATGATGTAATGCTGCTGAACATACTTCGCAAATGGTGAATTTGTTTTCAAAAATATAAACAAATATTTACCTTTGTATGTTTTAACATTTATAACTGTTTTAAAATGTTTAGAATTTTAAAATACCTTTCTCGACCCTAAGATAAGTTTTGTTTACAATAAAATATTGTATTTGTTCATATTTTCAATAGAATTTTTTATTATACCAATACCATTGATTTGTTGGAAGAAATACAACCAACTTTACTGAAGTCATTCATGCTTATTAGCTGTGTATGCATCAAATACAACTATTTATAGCTCGCGTAATTAGATATTATGTTTAAAAACCATGATATAAACTTAACCACCTAAAGTTATACGGCATTTGTTTTAGATGCTTTATACAATGGAATATTCCAAAGAAACATCATAATATACACTATATATATTGGTTTTGTATGTAAACTATTTATATTTATTGAAAACCAAACTTATTTTTTCATTTCGGGTTTGAAAAATTAGATGTCATGCACATGTAACCAATATCTGATCTATATACCATCTGACCACATCTAAGTGTAGCTGCATACTTAGATATGACATTTATGCTACGAGGAAAGAATAGAACAGGAGAGAGTCTCTTTAAAAATAATATTTGTCCAAAGAAATATCGTGAGTGCATTGTTTTTTCAATCCTTTTATTCTTTTTTTCTATAGTAACATTTATTCTAACTGTATTAAAGAAAACATAAAAAAAACATGCCTAGAATATGTATGTTACGCCATTGAACCCATAATCAAACATGTCAGATACATGACAAGTTATTCAAAATACTCATTTTATAAGTTATGATTGTTCAATATTGCCATAACTGACCTACCTTAAAGTGGTAACTTCCGTCTAAATAATACCTATTCCCCCACCAGTTTATTATCTCTCCTGTTCTATTCTTTCCTCGTAGCATTTATGTACAGTTAATTAAGAGAAAAATGAAATACTTTAATAAAAAAATTGTCTTTGTATTTATTAAAATATTAAGGAAAGTCATTTACATATTCACATTGCCACGAATTGCCATACATGTCAATATTATGAAGTTTATAGTAATATGTTAATATACAGGACAAGATCTACGATCTGGAAACCGGCCCCCTGCGGCACTCCATTAGTAGATGTAAAATCAGCTGAGTATAGCCGATCAGTTGATGGCCAAAATCTCGCTGGGAAACAATATAGCAAACGCAGGAGATAACCGATAGTACATATTTGTTATTAATTTATGTATATTGTATATATTTATAATAACTTAAAAATACGTTTCTCTATGTGTGAAATAAATACCTTTTATAACACAAATTAAGAATTATTAAATTATTCATCTAACAAGGCGCCACTGAAATGATTAGATAAGCATTATATTTGAAATTTACAAATATCGCTAAGACATAATTAATGACGTCTAATTTTTTGTTCTAGTTTGGCATAAGTGGTCATTGCGGCTCTGCTGAGAGGGTTTCTGGATTGTTTCAGAACATATACACGTTTGTAAATCAAGGTTCTGCATGCCGGACACTTCTTGCTTTTGATATTGTGGTAAGTTTTTGATTTATATTCTAATTCGATTATTGAAACTATACGAGAAGGAATAAGAGAACAGGATCGAAATATGTTTTATTATAGACTTCGTATTTGTATATATGATATGAAGGAAAGCATTGTAAGTTTTTTCAGAACTAGTGAATTCCTAGTTTGCTATATGTTCGATACAGCTTACTTAAAGAGGTTGTTCGTTAGTTTATTGAGTTCGCCTTGATGAAACACGAACAAAAGACAATTATTATATAATGTTGTTGAACAATGAAAATTGTATGTTTAATTGTAATCTTCCATTTTACAATATTAATTTTTTTCTATTTAATTTTTTTTCAAACTTGCATAGTTTTATTTGATGGTCTGGATGATATATTAGGAAATACAACAATGTTAAAAACGAAAAAACCACGAATTTGTCAGGTTATTTTTACCTTTGAACTGTATCATTATGCTTGGCATTTCTTTTAGAATTTCTAATATAATTCGAAGTATACAGCCAGCAAATAAAACCAAGTAAAAGCTTTAAAGAAAGTAAATAACTTTATCAAAACAGCAAACAATCTCATCGTCGTTTAACTATATAAATGTATTAAAGCCCTAATAAAGAATTAAAAAAATGAGGTGTGGCCACCACACGACTTTCTTATACGTATGAGCGTTTCAAACTATACAATTTTAAGAATTTTTTTATACAAAACTTATTCAAAATCCTATTCTAAGTACTTTCATTCTCTTAATAAATCGCTATAGAATGCATACTTTGCAAGATATTCGAAAAAAAGTGCTACTCGCTAAGAATAAAAGTGCTACTTCCGGTCCGAATTTTGAAATTTCATGTATACAAAAAATATTGCAAATCTAATTCTAATTACTTTTGTACTCTTAATAAATATATATAGAATGCATAATTTACGACATATTTGCAAAAAATCGTTATTCGTAAGAGTAAAAGTGATACTTCCGGTCCGAATTTTGAAATTTTTTTTATACAAAAGATATTGGAAATTAAGTTCTAAATACTTTTATATTCATAGCGTACCTGTCTAAAAAGCATGACTTGCAAAATATTGGCAAAAAACTGATTTTCGATAAGAGTAAAAGACCTACTTCCGGTAGTAATTTCAAAAAACTTTTTAAATAAAATGGTTCTCAATTTTAATTTTAAGTACATATGAATTCTCTATAAATTTGTTTAAACTTAGTATTTGACGAAATATTTGCAAAATTCGAATTTTTTCACTGAAGTAAAATACTATTTCCGGTTTACCGATTTTACTGAAAAACTAATCAGATCTCAAGAGGCAGATTATACACGTAAATACAAAATTTGGAATTGATATCTACAGCGGTTTGACCGCTATCGTGGTCACACACACACAGACACACACAGAGACAGACACAGAGACATTTTTTTTTTACAAAAATTATTCAAAATCCTAATCTAAGTACTCCTATTCTCTTAATAAATCTCTATAGAATGCATACTTTGCAAGATATTATCAAAAACGTGCTCCTCGCTAAGAGTAAAAGTGCTACTTCCGGTCCGAATTTTAAAATTTCATGTATACAAAAAATATTGCAAATCCAGTTTTAAATACTTTTGTACTCTTGATAAATATATATAGAATGCATAACTAACGACATATTTGCAAAAAATCGCTATTCGACAAGAGTAAAAGTGGCACTTCCGGTCTGAATTTAGAAATTTTTTTTATACAAAAGATATTGAAAATTATGTTCTAAATACTTTTATACCCGTAACGTACTTGTCTAAAAAGCATGATTTGCGAAATATTCGCAAGAACTGATTTTCGATAATAGTAAAAGACCTACTTCCGGTAGGAATTTCGAAAAACTTTTTAAATAAAATGGTTCTCAATTTTAATTTTAAGTACATATGAATTCTCTATAAATTTGTTTAAACTTAGTATTTGACGAAATATTTGCAAAATTCGATTTTTTCACTGAAGTAAAATACTACTTCCGGTTTACCGATTTTACTGAAAAACTAATCAGATCTCAAGAGGCAGATTATACACGTAAATACAAAATTTGGAATTGATATCTACAGCGGTTTGACCGCTATCGTGGTCACACACACACAGACACACACAGAGACAGACACACAGACATTTTTTAAAAACCACTTTTTTGGTATCAGGGGACTTCAAAACGTGGACATCTGCAAAAATCTCGAGGTCGAAAATGTTCGTCATCACAATACTTCCTTATACTTCGTATAAGAAAGTAATAAACGGTATGCTTAACGACAAAGACATTTTTACACATCATCTACAAATAATCCAGTAACAAAATTACAAAAATAAAATAATGATCTCATTAAATCTTCGAGGTATAAATCGTACATTTCACCAAACAGTACAAAATCTTTTAAAATTAATATTTTTCCACCACATAAAATTCATATTTACGTATTTCGAATAAAATGAGTCAATTGGAAAGTTATTCTATTGATGTGACCAGTGTAAAAGAACATTGACTAAGGAAAAATATAATAACTAATCACGCTATTCAAGGGTACGAAGTAGTAAGTCTAGAAAAAAAATCATATACACGACGGTGTTAGCTATATTAGTTAAGCAAGGTATTGAATACAGGAGGCGTACCACTATTATAGTATTATCAAAAGAAATAGATATTGAAATAGCTGCAGTTGTCCAAAATTAAATACTATTACGGTATCTCTCTTTTGGGGACCTAGTGGAAAAGAGGTATTAACATGGGTAGTACAGGGATGTAATGGACAAATCATAACAGGTGATTTTAACATGGATTTGTTAAAGAAATCAAACAATGGAGACAATTTATTAGATTTATTCCGTTCGTTAAATTTAGAATAATTTGCAAACGACTAGGATTGCAGATACTAGTAGCACCTGCATCGATAATATATTTACAAATACGAAGTCAAAGTGAATACAGTAACTATGTATACAAGAAAGTTTTTCCATTGCATAATATAAAAGAATTTGTATACAAATTGCAGACTCACAATTGGCAGACGATCTTTGAAAATTCACATCGGATGAATATCATGAATACCGCATTCTTTCGTGCAATGATACTATTTTATGACCAATGTTTCCCTGAAAAGACAATAATAGTTCATAAAAATAACAAATACACAATATCAAATTATAGAAAAGCATTAAAAACTTATCTAGATGTTTTGACGACCATGGCTGTAGTAACCAAAGGGCTTGCTGTGTAAGATTAATATTCTAAAAGAAAAAGTATCTACCAAACGGTATTATAAAATAGTATTGGAGAACATTATATGAATGAAATTAAGAAATCCGAAAAGAAATTAAAGAGAGTTTGGAAAATAATTAGAAATATTTCAGGAAAGGGCAACAAATAAATATGGAATACACGTATAGATCCAGAAGATATGAATGAAAGTTTTAAAAATCTTGGGACTCAGATCCATGACATATTAGTACTGAATGACCTCTTTAACAAAAGCCAGTAGCGTAAATGAAAAATAATGCTACTTTCTACCAGTAACTGAATGCGAAGTTTTGGAAGTAATTAAATCAGAGACAAGGATACAACGGACTCTTATGGTTACTCTACCTCATGCTTGAAAACCATTGGCGCAGTATATTGGAATCATTGACTTTTGTCATGAACAGAAACATATTGTAAGGATACTTTCCGCAAGAACTAAAATGCTCAAAAGAAATACCTGTGAATAAACGATCTAATGAATTATCGCCCAATATCAATTTTACCAGCGTTTTCGAAGAAAATTGAGAAAATCATTGCTCAACATGCATTTTGTAAAAATAAATCCACAGTAACTGCTTTAGCGAGCATAATGGATGATGTGCAGACGGCTTTGGACTACCAAAAATATGTCCAAATAACTTGCTGCGATTGGAGCAGGTCCTTTGATACAGTCGATCACATGCTGCTAATGGAAAAACTATACTATTATGGTATAAGAGGAAACGTATACAAATGATAGCATCCTATTTAACTAATAGACAGCAATATGTTGATAAAAATCGTGAAAGATCTAGCATGAAAACTGTGGAAATGGATATTCCACAAGGATCTATACTAGGGCCCCTCTCATTTGTTATTTATATAAATGACCAGGTGTTCAATTTGCCTGCAGATAAGATCTGCCTCTATGCTGATGATACATCCTTCATGGTCACAGAATGAGACGGCAAAATCAAGTGAGGCCTAAATTGCAACGACGGAGGCAGAATATTAGCTTGTATCGAATAAACTAAAACTTAACGGCTAGAAGACACAACTCCTAGATTTTTGTTTAGATTAAAAGGAAAATGCTTATTGCATCAAGGTGTGGGGTGCTCACGTCGGTAGTAGGTTGAAATGAGACGCACAAACACATGTAGATGAATTAGCAAACAAATTATCTGCTGCAGTTTATAACATTAGAAGAATCAAGAATCAAGTCACAACATGCTGCGAAGCCAACTTCCATAGCGTGGTTGCTTATGGCTTGCAGATTTGGGAATGGCTTCGGGTGCTGAATGGATTTTGTCCATCAAAAACCAGCACTAATGGTCCTGTGCCATCTAAAACAGAAATAGATATATAGACAAGCATTTATGAAGAAAAAAAATGTTACCATTCCTTGTGCAAAATACTTACCATTGCTAAACATGTGCATTAAGAAAACTAGAGAAATGGTGACAAACACGACTACAGTATCAGAATGAAGAATGCCCTAAAAATACCATACCACAGGCTACACACGACGCAGAGATTTGCAGATTTCTTTGGTGTTAAAATCATCCTCAAACTCCCTCAACCCAAGAAGTGCCTGTCTGCCAGTAGATTTATAACAGTGTTAAAGGAAGACCTAACAGGCAATACTTTCTATTCTGTACATGATTTTCTAAATTATGCCAATTCAAATGTAAATTTAAATATTAAAATTATTTTCTTTCTTTGGTGTGTGGTTTTTCTTTTGAATTAAAACTAACACAGAAATACATATTTTTTAAATATTAATTGAATGCATGCTTGTTTAAATGATTTACAATGTCCATGTTTTATAAATACCGTGCCTTCTTTCCTCATTAGAGCAGGCTGGTTTTTAAGTTTTTTAAGTAATCGATGTTGGTGTACATCCTAAGCTATTGAAAACTTCAAATTCTGATAATTAAATTCAAATTATAGACGCCTATTATTATTTACATGACATAAACACAACATCAAAATTATGCACTGTCACCAACCATCAAAAAAAATGAGGTGTGGCCACCACACGACTTTCTTATACGTATGAGCGTTTCAAACTATACAATTTTAAGAATTTTTTTATACAAAAATTATTCGAAATCCTATTCTCTTAATAAATCGCTATAGATGCATACTTTGTGAAGATATTCGGAAAAAAATGCTACTCCGTAAGAGTAAAATTTTACTTCCGGTCCGAATTTTGAAATTTCATGTATACAAAAAAATATTGCAAATCCAACTCTAAATACTTTTGTACTCTTGATAAATATATTTAGAATGTATAATTTACGACATATTTGCAAAAAATCGCTATTGGGTAAGAGTGAAAGCGGTACTTCCGGTCCGATTTTTAAATTTTGTTTTATAGAAAAGGTGTTGAAAATTAAGTTCTAAATACTTTTATACCCGTAACGTACCTGTCTGAAGAGCATGACTTGCGAAATATTCGCAAAAAACTGATTTTCGATAGGAGTAAAAGACCTACTTCCGGTAGGAATTTCGAAAAACTATTTAAATAAAATTATTCTCAGTTTCAATTTTAAGTACATATGAATGGTTTATAAATTTGTTTAAACTTAGTAGTTGACGAAATATTGGCAAAATTAGATTTTTTTACTGAAGTAAACCAGTACTTCCGGTCTACCGATTTTACTGAAAAACTAATCATATCTCAAGAGGGAGATTGTACACATAAATACAAAATTTGGAATTGATATCTACAGCGGTTTGACCGCTATCGTGGTCACACACACAGAGAGAGACACACAGACATTTTTGAAGTGTAAACTTCTTTAGGCGCGTTGCGCTGATTGTAAGCAGTGAACAAGACTGACCCGTCACGCTCGGATATGTAATGCTCGGATATGTAACGCTCGTTCGGGTAATGTCGGCTCGACTCGACTAAGGGAACAATTTTATTATTATTTAATTTCAATTAAATTGAAATTTAAATGAATAAATAAATTCATGTCCCAGAACAGGTTCGATCCCGAGACCGTACGGTTATGAAGCCGACCAAGAGCGGGACAGTAAGCAAGTATTTATATCGTCTATTTATATATATATATATATATACATGCGTCCTAAAATCTCCTGAATAATGCTTGCGGCCGAGGCAAGACAATCTCGAGTACGTTAATGTTTTTTTTGTACTCACCGCCTGTAAAATGACATTTGGCGCATGTGTAGCTCGACTGGGAAATACGTTTTCCCGGTTGAGGCGACTGTAAAAATTGAAAAAAACACTGGTACTTTGGGACATTTAAAAAAAATCTAACTTGGTAGTAATAAAATTTAGTCTATAAAATACTACTTCCCTCCACTATTCTTCATTAAGGTTGGGGAAATAGGAGTAATAATTAATAATTCTTCCAATAAAATTGTGGCGCCATCTATTTGACGACATTTTAAGCGACACCTTAAGCAAGATTCAAGCGCCATCTATTTGAACCACATCGACATTTATATTGGCAGTTCGGAATTGTTTGTATTTAAACCTAAAAACGCAATAAATGTACTATAAATTTATAAATATAAGAATAAATACCTCATGTTTGCCTTGTGTAAGAATATAATAACTTAATTTTACGGAAAGGTGAGTAATAGTTACGTACAGGAAATGCTAAAATTAATTAGGTAATCTATCTTAGGTTAGGTATGATACCAATGACATTAATCAATAATATTTTTTTTTATTGAAGTGTAAACTTCTTTAGGCGCGTTGCGCTGATTGTAGGCAGTGAACAAGACTGACCTGCAACGCTCGGATATGTAACGCTCTTCGGGTAAAGTCGGCTAAGGGAACAAGATAAATAAATATATCCTATAGAGGTATTTAATTTCAATTACATTGAAATTTAAATGAATAAATAAATTCATGTCACAGAACAGATTCGATCCCGAGACCGCACGGTTATGAAACCGATACGTTACCATCAGACCAAGCGAGGGAGCGTAAGCAAGTATTTATATCGTCTATTTATACATACACATACGTCCGAACCGACCAAACGAAACGGACGCTCGCGTAAATGTAATAAATTGCGAATATATTTTATTTAATACGTTACTGAATATTATATGCGTGTATTTCGTATTATCTACGGTATTATTAACCTCGCCTTGATGAAGTTTACACTTCCGCCGTGTGGTTTTAAGCACACTCATTCTTCTTGTTTAAAAACCACTTTTTTGGTATCTGGGCACATCAAAGCGTGGACATCTGCAAAAATCTTTAATATAATAATAAAATCGTTAATAATACTTTCTTATACTACGTATAAGAAAGTAAAAAGCATGGCCGTCTCTAATGAGGAAAGTATTTGAAGGCACGGTATATATATGTTGTGTACTGTAATTCTTCGAATGACTTTTATTCTAGTGGAACTTACTTCAATTATTATTAAATGTTTTCTCATAGACACAATTATGTAGATTGCATATTTCACTGTCTGCGTGCATTTTAAAGGAATCTATGTAATACTCTTAACAGACAGACTTCAATGTAGCACTTAGTGCTCTCCAGCAACTAAATGCAATTTTAGAGGGAAAAAAAAAAAAAAAAATGCAATTTCCCTCATAAGAGAAGAGTGGTATAAACTAAGAAAGAGCACGTCTAGAAAAAGAGGGAATATAAAAATTTTCAAATAATTCCATCAAAGAAATAAGTTTTCTTAATTAAATTAAACAGAGACGGAAGAACACAAACTATTCCGGTAAAGTACGTAATTAGAGGGAGAACGAACCAGTGGAACACGCAGAACTGACTACTACCTACCTAACAGCGGGGGAAAATAAAAGAAAGAAGGAAAGAACTGAAACAGTTGAATTCGAATTGGAAATTCCGGAGGAATTAATTAAAGAAAAACTTAACGTGTTTCCAAGTAATATATTATAATCGTTAATAACAAAAATTAATTTTATCGATCCACTTTGCACCAGCGTCCGGTATATTCCCCCCACACGTTTCGTGCCGCGACTCGCCCGCCCCAATCAGAGTTTTCACCAACCAACCACACTCACTCACCCTTCTTTACTTCTTTACGTCGAAAGTTTCCGTGAAAGCTTGCTTTATGCAATGACTGTTTAAAAGTTTTTCTTGGTGATTTGCACTTCAACTTCGCTGGCTGGCCTGTACAAGTGGAAGGAGTCCGGAGAGGTGTGAGGGGAATAGGGAAAACGTCCCTCGCTACCGCCCTTTCCCTTTCTTTTTTTTTTTCAGCTGCCGGTAACTAGCTTACTGTCAAATGGACCGGGGGGACCTTGTTTCTTTCTCTTCTCCAGTATAACTCGCCGAACCACAACCGTTAGTCAAACCCAAACAGTAGTACCAACTTTTAAATCAGCAAATACTAATGGAACGCAAAATATATTTGCACTCTACTCTCGAGGAATGTCCTCGTTATTTCGCGTTTTTCGTTCTCTTACTTTTTCCCTCCGTTCCCCCTTCTTCTGTTTCTTTCGCGTCTCGGTTTGTTTGTTTCACTTGATGTTGCGTAGTAGAAGTCGTTCGTCGTTTGTTTCTAGTGTTGTTATTTCGCGCCGTCTCACAAATTCAATTTGGGTGTGATTTAAGTATTTACACTCCTCGGGGGTGTTGTTATTATAATTGTTTTCTTTATTAGTGCGAGACGAAACGTTGCATGAAGTCATTTACATTTTACACGATATCGAATAGGATTTCTAAGAAGGGAAGCGGGATATTTTACAAACAATGTACAATGTATTATTTCTATCTCTATAACGGCAATAAGTAAATGGCAGTATTAAAAAAGTTATATTCAAGCAAAAAAGAATAACATACGAGGAGTACTCGTAAAGTTTTGTTGATTTTACTTTCTTATACGTAGTATAATAATAATAATAATAATAATAATATCTTTATTGCGAAAGTACAAAGTACAAAAGTGACATTCTAAATAAGATATGATTCAATTTAACCTTCGCAAGTCACAGGGCGAGGTTCAGTCGAAGACTGCTCTACCACCTATAAGGAAGTATTGTGATGATGAAAATTTTCGACCTCGAGATTTTTGCAGATGTCCACGTTTTGAGGTCCCCTGATACCAAAAAAGTGGTTTTTAAAAAAATAATAAATGTCCATTTGTAAAGCTGTAAAATGAAGCAAAACAAAAAACAATGATGGATCCTCTTTATTCTTTACAAAAGTTTTAATTTACTCTACGGTACTAGTTTCGACATTATGTCATCTTCAGCCGAGAATCTAAACAAAAATTAACCGTTACAAAATTTACCACGAATAAGTATGTATAAAAATATCAAATGCAAAAATTACACGTGTATGATACTCACAGTAAGAGATAATTTGAAAAACATTTGACTGTGAGTATCATACACGTGTAATTTTTGCATTTGATATTTTTATACATACTTATTCGTGGTAAATTTTGTAACGGTTAATTTTTGTTTAGATTCTCGGCTGAAGATGACATAATGTCGAAACTAGTACCGTAGAGTAAATTAAAACTTCTGTAAAGAATAAAGAGGATCCATCATTGTTTTTTGTTTTGCTTCATTTTAAAAAAATGTCTGTGTGTGTGTCTGTGTGTCTGTCTGTCTGTCTGTCTGTCTGTGACCACGATAGCGGTCAAACCGCTGTAGATATCAATTCCAAATTTTGTATTTACGTGTATAATCTCCCTCTTGAGATCTGATTAGTTTTTCAGTAAAATCGGTAGACCGGAAGTAGCAGTTTACTTTAGTATAAAAATCGAATTTTGCCAATATTTCGTCAAATACTAAGTTTATACAAATTTATAAAGAATTCATATGTACTTAAAATTAAAATTGAGAACAATTTTATTTAAAAAGTTTTTCGAAATTCCTACCGGAAGTAGGTCTTTTACTCTTATCGAAAATCGGTTTTTTGCGAATATCTTGCAAGTCATGCTTTCTAGGCAGGTACATTACGAGTATAAAAGTATTTACATGAAAATTTTAAATATCTTTTGTATAAAAAAAATTTCAAAATTCGGACCGGAAGTACCACTTTTACTCTTACCGAATAGCGGTTTTTTGCAAATATGTCGTAAATTATGCATTCTATATATATTTATTAAGAGTACAAAAGTATTTAGAGTTGAATTTGCAATATTTTTTGTATAAATGAAATTTCAAAATTCGGACCGGAAGTAGCACTTTTACTCTTAGCGAGTAGCACTTTTTTTCGAATATCTTGCAAAGGATGCATTCTATAGCGATTTATTAAGAGAATGAAAGTACTTAGAATAAGATTTTGAATAATTTTTGTATAAAAAATTCTAAAAATTGTATAGTTTGAAATGCTCATACGTATAAGAAAGTCGTGTGGTGGCCACACCTCATTTTACTTTCTTATACGTAGTATAAGGAAGTATTGTGATGATGAAAATTTTCGACCTCGAGATTTTTGCAGATGTCCACGTTTTGAGGTCCCCTGATACCAAAAAAGTGGTTTTTAAAAAATGTCTCTCTCTCTCTCTCTCTCTCTCTCTCTCTCTCTCTCTCTCTCTCTCTCTCTCTCTCTCTCTCTCTCTCTCTCTCTCTCTCTCTCTCTCTCTCTCTCTCTCTCTCTCTCTCTCTCTCTCTCTCTCTCTCTCTCTCTCTCTCTCTCTCTCTCTCTCTCTCTCTCTCTCTCTCTCTCTCTCTCTCTCTCTCTCTCTCTCTCTCTCTCTCTCTCTGTGTGTGTGTGTGACCACGATAGCGGTCAAACCGCTGTAGATATCAATTCCAAATTTTGTATTTACGAATATAATCTCCCTCTTGAGAACTGATTCGATTTTGAGCAAAATCGGCAGACCGGAAGTAGTAGTTTACTTCAGTGAAAAAATCGAATTTTGCAAATATTTCGTCAATTACTAAGTTTAAACAAATTTATAAAGAATTCAAATGTACTCAGAATTAAATTTGAGAAAAATTGTTTTAATAAAGTTTTTCGAAATTCCTACCGGAAGTAGGTCTTTTACTCTTATCGAAAATCAGTTTTTTGCGAATATCTCACAAGTCATGCTTTCTAGGCAGGTACATTACGAGTATAAAAGTATTTAGAACATACTTTTAAATATCTTTTGTATAAAAAAAATTTCAAAATTTAGACCGGAAGTACCACTTTCACTCTTATCGAATAGCGATATTTTGCAAATATGTCGTAAATTATGCATTCTATATATATTTATGAAGAGTACAAAAGTATTTAGAGTTGGATTTGGAATATTTTTTGTATAAATGAAATTTCAAAATTCGGACCGGAAGTAACATTTTCATGCGTATAAGAAAGTCGTGTGGTGGCCACACCTCATTTTTTCTTTACATCGTACATCAAATGTGCAGCTGGCGCGTAGAGGTCGTTTTTACTTTCTTATGCGTAGTATAAGGAAGTATTGTGATGATGAAAATTTTCGACCTTGAGATTTTTGCAGATGTCCACGTTTTGAAGTCCCCTGATACCAAAAAAGTGGTTTTGAAAAAATGTCTGTGTGTCTGTCTGTGTGTGTGTCTGTGTGTGTGTGACCACGATAGCAGTCAAACCGCTACAGATATCAATTCCAAATTTTGTATTTACGAATATAATCTCCCCTTTGAGAACTGATTAGATTTTGAGCAAAATCAGCAGACCGGAAGTAGTAGTTTACTTCAGTGAAAAAATCGAATTTTGCCAATATTTCGTCAACTACTAAGTTTAAACAAATTTATAAAGAATTCATATGTACTTAAAATTGAAATTGTGAACAATTTTATTAAAAAGGTTTTTCGAAATTCCTACCGGAAGTAGGTCTTTTACTCTTATCGAAAATCAGATTCTTGCAAATATTTTGCAAGTCATGCTTTTTAGACAGGTACGCTACGAATATAAAAGTATTTAGAACTTAATTTCCAATATCTTTTGTATAAAAAAAATGTCAAAATTCAGACCGGAAGTATCACTTTTACTCTTACCGAATAACGATTTTTTGCAAATATGTCGTAAATTATGCATTCTATGTATATTTATGAAGAGTACAAAAGTATTTAGAGTTGGATTTGGAATATTTTTTGTATAAATGAAATTTCAAAATTCGGACCGGAAGTAACACTTTCATACGTATAAGAAAGTCGTGTGGTGGCCACACCTCATTTTTTAACTTTCTTATACGTAGTATAAGGAAGTATTGTGATGATGAAAATTTTCGACCTCGAGATTTTTGCAGATGTCACGTTTTGAAGTCCCCTGATACCAAAAAAGTGGTTTTTAACAAATGTTTGTGTGTCTGTCTCTGTGTGTGTGTGTGACCACGATAGCGGTCAAACCGCTACAGATATCAATTACAAATTTTGTATTTACGAATATAATCTCCCTCTTGGGAACTGATTAGATTTTGAGCAAAATCGGCAGACCAGAAGTAGTAGTTTACTTCAGTGAAAAAATCGAAATTTGCAAATATTTCGTCAATTACTAAGTTTAAACAAATTTATAAAGAATTCATATGTACTTAGAATTAAGTTTGAAACAAATGTCTTAAAAAAGTTTTTCAAAATTCCAACCGGAAGTAGGTCTTTTACTCTTATCGAAAATCAGTTTTTTGCGAATATCTCGCAAGTCATGCTTTTTAGACAAGTACGTTACGAGTATAAAAGTATTTAAAACATAATTTTCAATATCTTTTATATAAAAAAAAATTCAAAATTCAGACCAGAAGTACCACTTTTACTCTTATAGAATAGCGATTTTTTGCAAATATGTCGGAAATTATGCATTCTATATATATTTATGAAGAGTACAAAAGTATTTAGAGTTGGATATGGAATATTTTTTGTATAAATGAAATTTCAAAATTCGTACCGGAAGTAACACTTTCATACGTATAAGAAAGTCGTGTGGTGGCCACACCTCATTTTTTATTTACTTTGCCAAGAGTTTTGCGTGCTGTCGTTTATGGTAATATTAAAAGTAATGTTAATTCATTATAAACGGAGATCGAGATAAAAAGAGAGCGAGAGAAAGAGAAACAGAAAGAAAGAAATAAAGACGGAGGCTTTGCCAAATGGTAATTTCTCATAAATTGACGAATTTTCACGGAATTAGATTGATCCAATGTGCATGCAGAATTTACAGAGGAGATCGGGAAACAATGAATCAATGACATAAAATAATTAGCTAATAAGGAACGCTAGCAAAGGCTACGAACGAGGTATGGGACAAAGAATGGTCTAACAGCAAGAGCTTAAAAATAAGCATAAATGAAACTATTCATTTGCAAATATCGATCAAGTCGAACACTTGTACCAAAACAGTTTGATTCCTAGGGATATAAATGACAACCTTAAGGGCCGGTTCTACAATACAGGAATAAAGAATCGAATAAGTATGCGTAGAATAAATTTATTCCATAGATATACTCCGCATAACGGCGTATGCGTTCTACAAATCGTTTGGAACAGCCGCATAGTAATTCTTGGATAAAACACAACACATTAAGTTGGCAATGAAAATGAGCAATGCACATGCGTGATTTTTAGTGTTTCGTAATATTAACCCAACTTTTTTAAATGTATATTTTTGTTTTTATGTACCTACATGTTTATGTAAAATATATGGTATTTTTCTAGTACATATTTTCCATTTACGTGCATAAATAGGTATGCGTACTTTTAAAGTGAAGAGAGATGTAAATTTGTGTTTTATGATTCTACCTGCACAGACTGATGTTTTAAATTTATCTGTTCAACACATGTTTCAAAACCTTACATAAAAAAAATTACGGCAATAAAACAACGAGATGCTAGGGACCGATGACAAATTTTTTTTTTGGTTGTTCAGTTTGACCGTGGTAAATAACCAGTACAGTAGTGATACCTTATTTTAAAACAGAAATGCAAAGCGAGTTAGATGTTCTAATTTTACAGTGTCTGAAACAGAAATACTAGTTGGGTTGGTGAAACAATATAAAAATGTGATAGGTATGCATATTACAAGTTAAAAAAAATACATGCAATTGATATATAGTGTTATAAACTAAATTTCAGAGGATAGGGAAGGATATTCATTGCTTCTCCACAAAAAAATGAATTTAGTTGATTTGCAATTACAAGTTTTGCAAGATCATCAACAGAAGAAGGAAAAACATCAATTAGAGATGGAAATTTTGAAACAAACATTATTAAATTTAAATAAATGTTAATTTTATAAATACATTTTTTGAAAGAGTTTCGTATTGTAATTATTTAATTTAGAAAGTTGAGCGTATTACAAACAAAATAATTAAATTTAAAAAGGGATTTACTTAAAAGAACATACTTGCACAATATATTGAAATACCCTTTCAACTAACATACTCGTCATTACATAATATTTATTTAACATATTAAAACACTGTGACCAAAAATAAATTCCTGATATATATTCTGAGTATCAATGCTTAATTATAATTCACTTGTAGGAGATACAAATAACCACAATTGATATAGAAATATAATTTTGAAAGAATAAATTATACCGTGAAACGCAATATAACAAATAAAATAACCTAACTAAACATAAAACCGAGGTTATCCCGCCATTCAAAACTAATTTTAACCAACCAATCACGAAACAGAATAGAGATATTCCAATATTTATCTTCCACACAATGTAGGTATAGCGTATCCGGAGTTTATACCGTAAGTTATTCTATACTAGACTTATCTAGCGTTTGTAGAACGACACTTTCAAGTTTATACTCCGTATAGTATTATACTAGCTTTATCTACGAGTTGTAGAACCGGCCCTAAATAGAATTTTCATATGAGGGTTATGCACAATAGATTGGCATCAGCCATATACACTCCGTTCGTAAATGATTGAGATGAGAACCATAGGCAACCAAATATACAGACTGGTACCTTCCAAAAAAAAAAAAAAAAACCTAAATATGATTATACTCTGTAAAATATTTGTTTGGATTAAAAAGCGGGTAAACTACATACAAAGTTTATTAAAAATGAAATAGTAAGACAGGATAATTATAATATTCACAATAAAAAAATAGCACATTCACATTAAATGATGAAAGTGTTGTCCGACTTTTTCTATGCTTATGTTAATTTTTTTTTTCATATTTTCGAACCCTCTTTGTAGTTCCTCTACCGTAATTTGTTGGATTTCATGTCTAATTGCTTCTTGAAGTTCTTCCAAATTATGGAGCCTATTCTTAAAAACACTATTTTTTGGTCGACCAAACAAATAAAAATCAGACGGTGCAAGATCAGGGGATCTCGGAAGCCATAGGTCTTGACTAAGGAGCCTATTATTATAAAATTCCTGAACAAATGTTATTGTTTCTCTTGCTGTATGTGCTGGTGCATTATCTTGTTGGAAGTAGCCATTTAATACATCATCGTGAACTTGTGTTAAAAATTCATGTAAAATATTGCGCCTGTAACTTTCTGCTGTAATAGTTTCATGAAAATATACAGGTCCTATTATTCGTCTTCGAGAAATAGCAGTCATGCCGAGATGATAACTAAGAATTTTAGAAATGGTTGTTCCAGATTCTTTAACCATTTCTGCGAGTTGTGTCTTTATTTAGCGGAGCATTTTCCACTACTAATTGTTCGCCTTTTTAAAAATTTTAGTCACCTCTTTAGGCCGCTCTGACCATAGGACGTCTTCAACTGATTCCCTACAAGACGCAAATGTGCTTCTCCCTGCTTTTTCGTAATAAACCCCCAGTTTAACTTTTACAACAAGGAAAAGTGAATATTTATCTTGGTGTATAATGCAAAAAAATGAAATGTATAAAAGTGAAAATGTGAACAGTTAAACATAGAACCATCGATATTATCCGTTTAATATCATCATATGGTAATGATTTAACAAATACGGGCATTCAGTAACATCACACAAATAATATCGACGCAAATTGCACAATTAAAAATATTGGTAATGTAAAAACAGGAATAGGGCATCGCGTACCAATCATATTAGTCCTATATATTATATAGTATTAATGTAATTTAGTTTAAAAATAAAATCTTTTCCGTCAAGGAAAAGATTCCGGGAACAGTATCTGGATTTACCGATAAGCTCCGGAAAAGATTTGGCATTATGGTATGAAGAGACTTTCCTTGTTTTCTAAGTAACTTGATAACGGCGTTGATATCCGATTTTCCCCATATTTCACACATTTTTCCCGATTAAGTTGCTTGGACGACGATAGTTTATTGAATACTACCCGAATAATGAGTTTCTGAATCCGTTAAGGCTATACGCCCGGCCTCGAAATCGTTTTTCCCATTTCCAAATCGTATTTTTCATGAACACCTTACCGAATTTACACGCTAATTTAAGAAAAAAATGCCTTTCAATGGGTAAATCGTAATTTCTTCGAAATTGTCCAAAGGGCCCTAAATAAAAATAAAAATGTAAGAAATTTCAAAAAACAAGCCTTTATTTAAAATTATGTAACACTCAACAGCAATACATAAATTTGATTTTTTCTTAATTTTTAAAAATAAGGTCACGAAACGGAAAACAACATTTTGAAATTTGGCCGAAATTCACTGAAATCAAATAGAGTATGTGGTACGCTCGCACATTGTGTCGAGAGGTAGCTCCGCCTACCATTTCGGGCAGTTTCTACGCAGTTTGTAAAATACTTCTGAGATCGGTGTATGTTAAGAAAGTAATCGTTACTCGGACATTATTTTATCGAAACCGTTGATATTTTCTTTACAATATAGTGTACATATACAGT
Source organism: Amphimallon solstitiale (assembly GCA_963170755.1). NCBI lineage: Eukaryota > Metazoa > Arthropoda > Insecta > Coleoptera > Scarabaeidae > Amphimallon > Amphimallon solstitiale. Next base: position 241,003,580 of record OY720675.1, on the reverse strand, counting down.
ATCAGCGTCACAATACTTCCTTATACTACGTATCAGAAAGTAAAAGCAATATCTCTTCCCGTCCCTAACGCTATACCTGCTAGAAGCGCATGCTAGGACTCACACGGCTTGCGGGCAGGGAGTATAATTATTATATTTGACTCGCAATAATTTGCTTCTGAAACGATCTAGAAATTTATTTCTTGCACAAAAAATAATTTTGGAATGTTGGCTTTATCTTGTTTCACATATATATGGGTAAATTCTGAAAAATAAGATTAGTTACTCGATAGCTGAAAAATACCTTACACAAATTGGTCGTCTACTAAATTTTTTTTTTTTTTATAAAATTTACACACCATAAAGAAAAATCGAAAACACTAGTATCATCCAAATACTTTAGGGTATAACCTTAAAAAAACAGATCCCTAGCTCTCTGCATTGCTGAGATATCACGAGATAAGTATTAAAAATTGAAGAAAATGAAAATTTTAAAATTTACACAAAAAAACGATTTTTCGACCTTTCTGCGATTTCAATTTTATTTTCCAACTCAAAATTTGAATCCGGCAGGTGATTTTACATATTCAGCTTCACTTTTTTTGTGTGTTTGAGAAAATATAGATTGTCTAATTTAGGGGGGGTTGCTTCCCGACTGCCAAACATGTGGGCCAACCGGCGATTATCTGAGACCATAACGCAGCCATAAATTACAAGCAGATTAGATTAGGTGACAAGTTCTTTTCTCTATCTTTTTCCTCAGCATAAGACAGAGCACGCGGACCCTTAAACATTTGTCTTTTATTACATTTGCACGAAAAACAGTGGTACGCCTATTTCAAATCGAACTCAGCTTGAAGCGGGCGTTCAGCCTTAAGACACGAAAGAACTCACACTACCATCCAAGCCCTCCATCCCTCGAACTTAAAAACGCTCCCTTGTATAACTATTGTCTTTTTTCTTTTTGAGATTAAAAGTAAACTAACTTAAACAACTTCACACATTTGTGAATTAAGTAAACATTAAGGAGAGAAATTAGGGAAAAATGATTCAATTTACAAATTACAAAAAGAACACTTGGCCAAGCTTAAGTAAATAATTCTCTGACATTTCAATTCATAAATTTCCATCATCACAATTCAATTGATATTTAAAAATAACAGCTGGGACTCATTTTATTCTTTTACTTTTTAATTTTACATATCTCATACTTTTGATGTTCCAATCTTTTAATGTTTTTTATCATCTCTCTCTCTCTCCTATCAATACTGTACAGCCATCAAATAAATATTTACTATTTCTTAATTACTTAATGTCGTGTATAATAAGCTTCTCACTAATAAAATCCTTCCAATCTTGTTATATCTGTATATTGTATATATAGATATGTGTGTATGTATAACTTGGGCTATGGTAATTATTTCCAAACGCACATAGACACATACACACATATATAAAGGCTGGCAGTTTGTATATTTTTCTTGCCAGTAGGAAATTTTATGGGTTTATTGCAATTTCAGAATCTAAATTGCTCATATCGTATTAAAGGAAATATTTCTACAGGATGGAATGTATAAACTTTGAACATTATATCTCAGTTCTCATTTGTATTTGTGCTCGCCTCTCTATATCTATATATATACGTATATACTTAAGTTTATATTTGTTTGAGCAAATATATATGACGTTATTGCGGATATATAATAAAATTGAAAGTTGAGGAAGATATTCTTCTATTAGGTTTTATTGCCTCTTTTGTATATTATGTATTATTATTTTACGAGGGGCCGTCGGCAAAGGTTTCGTATTTTGTTCTGTTTCCACTGTAAATATTTACCCGGAATGTTTGTAAGAATAGAACACGACTGGAATGAATATTATTGGATTTATTTGTAGGCATTATCGTATCGAATAATCTGCGAATGACTCTAATGAAATTAATACTTTACTGGAACGTTGTATTTATTATAAATTCCATTTAGTTTCGCTTTTCAAATTACTAATTCCTGCTATAATAACACGGACGAAGTTTTTTTTAGCTCTTTATGTTTCCTTCGCTATTTATGTGTAATTTCTATCACCAGACAAGTTTACACTTTATTTAGAGCTTTAGCAACCATAATAAAATAACATTCGTGTTTGTGTAGCGACTCATTTTTTGCTCCTATGCATTGCCTAAGGACTGTGAAAAACTGAAGCAAAACCAACACTCAGAGAAGAAATGCATATGCCGCAGGGACATGATGATAAACGGAGAGTTGATCAAATGTCTAAGGTAGATGTTAAAATAACAACTTTATGGGGTCATTTCCCTAAAGAAAGTAAGTGATTTGATCAATTCCTTTAACTGGTTTAGTGAAAAGATGAAATAATGTTGTTTAGACATTAAAAGTATTTATTTCCTGAACCATGCATTATTAAGAGTAGGGTAGGTAATACAACAATAGTCATTGAAACAAATTATTTATTCGAAACTAATTAACAAAAGAAATAGGTACTTATGCTGATATTTTTAGAAACAAAAAGGATATTTTTAGTGAGATTTTAAACATTTTTAATGAAAATAATTATTAAATAATAATATTCATCCATTTTTATTAAAACACGTTGTTGATTTGTGGCATCACGAGTTATAAAGTACGTTACTTTTTTTACAGACACATCTTTTTGTTTTACATTGTATTTTGGATTGTTCATAGGAACACTTCTTAAATCCTTGAGCTCCAAAGAAGGATGTCTTTTCTGCAATCTCATGCAGACTTAGATTAGTCCGTGGAACTGTTTCGGTAAATGTTGTAGTAGCTATTTGAAAAACGTTTCTAGGTAGCCAATCTTGTATAATTCCAACTGAGGTAGCAATTTGGTATACATACACTCAAACTGTGGACTCTACTAACACGTCTTTAAATTTCTTCAAAGAAACTTCACATCTTCAGCTGATCTTTTCTGGTATTTTGCAGCACTTTCCGTTTGATCTTTTATGCTCTCTTCTTTTTGGCAGAAATAGCATAGAATTTTCGATCCATATTCTTCTTCTCCTACTGTATTCCCACATATTGCGTGTACCAGTTTTTTGCCAATGTCACATGAATGGGCTCCAGTAGATTCGATTCCACAAACAACACGACATGCTTTACTGTCTCTGACAGCTGCTTTCCCTTCTGATGCAAGTAACACTACAGATATTTCAACTGGTGAAGCAGGCGTTGAACTAGAGTTGTTACTGCTTCAAGTTGTCTTGTTTTTGATAAAGAAATTGATTCAATTTTTGGTAGGTCTTCTAAATTTAAAGCCTTTTTGGTGAGTAAGTCATCTGCCGGTAGATCGGGTGGCTTTGAAATGTTATTGTTGGTTGATTTAGATCATTTGAAGTTGAAGTATTCTAATCAATTAATTCAGATGCTGGTAAATTTGTTGAAGTTGAACCGTCGTTCTTGTTCTCAAAGAAAGCTGCTGGTAAGTCTTCTGGTGTTAAAATAATGTAATGGTCCTGCTGATTAGGAAGTAGATCCAAGTCCTCTTTAGTAGCAAGTTTTTCAAGCAACTCTTTCAAAATACCACTAGGCACGGCCACCATGGGTGGGGGGGGGGGCGAAATATAGGCATGTGCAAGTCCTGACTAGTTTATTACATCTTCTCACTAAAACAGTTAAGGGATTTGATCAAATCACTTACTTTTTTTTAGGGAAATGACCCCACAGACTTGTTATTTTAACATCTTCCGTGAATTCATCATCTATCTTAGGGATTTGATCAAATCTCCGTTTTCATCATCTCCATGCGACATATATACCAGGACAGTTTGATGGAAGAGTTGTTTTTCATAGGTTGGCAACACTTTCGCTACGGTGATTATGTTGCTGGTTTTCGCCATGTTTCTGATGACTATTGACAAACTTTCAAACAACTTTTTCAGATACAATTTTTCAAAAATAATAATAATAATGATTCTTTATTTCTCAACATGCCATGCCCAAAGACAGAGAAATTACAAATTATATACAGCAGTAAATACGTTTAGACACAGATATAAGTAGACCTACATATTATACGATTAATAAGATTCCGAAATACCCATACCATATCACACGAATATATCCAAGTCGATCATATTACCAACTTTGGAAAAAATATATGCTGAGGTCAGCTTCATAGAGTTAGTCCTAGAAAATGAGCCCATAAAAATCGAGTTATATCTCTCGTGAGACAATAAGCAATATTCCTTCCAATATGAAGGGACAGTCAGTATTGCTTCCAATGAGTTTTGTGAAAGAATTTCTCGCAAAGGGCATATCTTCTCGTTTGTAAAGATGGTAAGTTGTGGCGTAACAGTAAATCTGCTTGGAGTGTGCTTTTCAAAATCAATAGACACTATTGATTTTGAAAGATAGAAACTTGAGAGACTCACGTTGGATACGTTCCAGTACCAGCGAGTTGTAAGCATAAATTGGATGCCAGACAAGTGCTGCGTGTTCAATTTTATTTAATTCGTAGGCCGAATACAAGGACTGATCTGAAAGCTCCAGAACAGATCATCCTAATGTGTGATCCAAAGGTTAAATACATGTCAAAAAGGTCCATGATTTGGAGTTTTATTGAAAGGGCAGTATTTTGAACATGGTAGCATTAAGAGAAAGGTGTAGAAAGAATCAAAGTAACCATGTAGCATTTATTAATATTTAATTTGGCTCTGAATCTCTCACAACATATTGTCATGTCCAGATCTCTTTGAAGATTCTCCATGTCTCTTGGCTGATGTAATCTGAAACTATATTTCATTGTCATACGTGTACTCAAAGTAGGTACGATACCAAATGAATCAAGCTTATGTAATAGTATTACAATCGACTCGAAGGCTTTTGACAGGTTGATGTAAATTACTTCCACCAGCTCACGTTAACGAAAGATTCCTCAATGTGTTCCGATTCTATAGCCAAATTGGCGAGAGTAGATCGACCAGCGATAAATCCATGTTGGTTTGGCGAAATAAGGTAACGAGTACTATGAAGAAGCAGACTGCTGTTAACACCTCTCACACAAATTCGCAAATTTGCTCCCTATTTGTTATCTGGGGTAATTCCTGTGATTTTTCATTGATCAGGAAAAATGCTGAAAGATATATAGATAAATTAATAATTGTTCTTATAGGAGAAGCAGAGACGTATCTGCAATCACCGATAAGGAAATTAGATAACAGCATCACCTGCTGCGCTATTATCGGGCAAAATAGGTTATGTTCGTCGTGGATGTATGTGCTGTCAGTAAAGTGCAAAATAGCATTGAACGTTAGTTTTTTTTTGTCATCTGTTATAATTCTTGTGTTATTCAGTCTTGTCTTCTGTAGAGGAACACATTTCATATTTAATTTTTGCTTCTGTTACCTTTACAAACATTTTAAACGTTAATTCTTTTGATTCCTCTTTTTACTTTCTTATACGTATTATAAGGAAGTAGTGTGATGATGAAAATTTTCGACCTCGAGATTTTTGCAGATGTCCACGTTTTGAAGTCCCTTGATACCGAAAGAGTGGTTTTTAAAAAATGTCTCTCTCTCTCTCTGTGTGTGTGTGACCACGATAGCGGTCAAACCGCTGCAGGCATCAATTCCAAATTTTGTATTTGCGAATATAATCTCCCTCTTGAGATTCGATTAGATTTTCAGTAAAATCGGCAGACCGGAACTAGTAGTTTACTTCGGTGAAAAAATTGAATTTTGCCAATATTTCGTCAACTACTAAGTCTAAACAAATTTATAAAGAATTCATATGTACTCATAATTAAATTTCAGAAGAATTTGATTAAAAAAGTTTTTCGAAATTCGTACCGGAAGTAGGTCTTTTACTTTGATCGAAAATCAGTTTTTTGCGAATATTTCGCAAGCCATGCTTTTTAGACAGGTAGGTACGTTACGAGTATAAAAGTATTTAGAACTTAATTTTCAATACCTTTTGTATAAAAAAGAATTCAAAACTCGGACAGGAAGTAACACTCTTACTCGTATCGAATAGCCATTTTTTGCAAATATGTCGTAAATTATGCATTCTATATATATATTTGTCAAGAGTACAAAAGTATTTAGAACTGGATTTGGAATATTTTTTGTATAAATTAAATTTCAAAATTCGGACCGGAAGTAACACTTCTACTCTTAGCGAGTAGATTTTTTTCAAATATATCGCAAAGTATGCATTCTATAGAGATTTATTAAGAGAATAGAAGTGTTTAGAATAGGATTTTGAATATTTTTCGTATAAAAAATTCTTAAAATTTGAACTTGAAGTAACACATTTACACGTTTATATTTCTAAGATAAAAGTATTTAAAACAGTTCAGAACAACTTGTGTATAATTTTAAACGCTCATACGTATAAGAAAGTCGTGTGGTGGCCACACCTCATTTTTTACTATTTAATATCGCGATTATCCCGAATAGTTCATTTTATCAAACATAACATATAACACATTATTTGTTATCTTATGTAACGTACAAATACAGATTATTTTTGAATAAATAATTATAATGTATGACTTCATCTAATACTGAACATCTGTACTTTTTATTTAAGACACAGATTATATCATTTGCCAGTGGCAATTTGTTCTGAATTATACATTGTATACCTTATACATCATTGATTTGCAGGTGCAATGTGCTTGCGTCCTTCTTACACTTCCTCGTCCCTAGATACCCTATAAAGTGCAAAGCAAAAACATGCTTTGTCACGTCATTAAAAGTGCATTGTTTGTTGTGCTAACGGATTGTTATCGTAGATGATCACAATCGATTCGATGCCTTCAATAATATCACATTGTTATGTCACGATTTTGTTTAGTACCATGCTACGTAAACCGTAATAAAAATATGTAATAATTATTATGTATCTACACATCCTTAAAATATAATAGGAAAATTATACTTTTTGGATTTTATTTTCAAAGCTGGAAATATTACTAGGGTCTTTATGTATTGAGATTAACACTGACGGGAGAACAATAGATGATAGAACTCAGTGGCGGCTGCTGCAGGGAGGGCAACGGGGCACTGCCCTAATTTGTATGTAATTTTTCTGATGTGTTTGATGAAAAATAATATGTTTTCGGAAGTAACAGTCCGTGTTTTCAGCGCGTTTAAAAATCGCAGTCTGACGTAGGCTCCGGGACATCTCGCCCGACTGCCCCGTCTGTATTAGAAATCGAGCGATGAAACTGGCGCGGGTAGCGCGCGTATATATGTAGGCGACGGGGCACTACTCTATGGTACCGGGTCCGGGTGGCGGTCCAGTATGTAATATACAGCGGTGAGTGTATGTTGTAATTTCTATCGGTGCAAGTGCAACTATGAATTGCGTTAGTAACATTAAGACAGAATTAAAAAATCTAGATCTCCCTAGACCAGATTTATTGATTAAACTAGAAGATCACAATTTGAAAACTAATAAAACCGTGACGAGAAAATTCAACAGAAGCTCTTACAGTTTATCAGACTGGTTGTGTAAGTGTAATGTGCAAAATGTTTTTTTCTATTTCTGTGCTATAAAGTTCACTTTACGACATCCGTTTTGGTTGCAAAAGTATTTCTTTATCGCACGCTAATTTTGTTGTTTTGACGTTGGTAACAAAAAAGAATCGGACCAAATTATATTTAAATGTCAAAATTGCCTTTAATGTAACAAACATGTGGAATAGAAGTTGTACAAAGAATAAAAAGCACACATGCTAACATTTTATTTACTAATTAACAATATCAATTGTTAAGCAGAGTTGGATGATAAGTTTTCTGATGCTACTATTGTAATTTACTTCCAAGGTTGAATAGTACAACTGTTATAAAAGTTTGTTATTGATAATATGTCGAGACTATGTTGGCGAAAGATGTTGTAAATTGTCTTCTGCTATTTTGCGAATCTCTGGGGGCGTGCAAAATAGAAAAAATCAAGTCAACGGTGTTTTTCTACTTTGAAGAGAATAAAAACATTTTCTAGAAATACCATGCGGGAAAGCAGACTGTGTGCCCTAGCAATGTGTTCCATTGAAAAACAATTACTGACATCAACACCAAACTTCAATGAATGAGTTATTAATCATTTTGCTGATCGTAAGGAACGGCGGATGGATTTTATTTTCAAACAAGTTAATTAAATAGCATATCGAGTTTATTTTTTGTCTGTACTTAATTTTTGATATTAAACACTCAGACCCCCGGTGCCCTCCCGTCCCAAAAAATCACGGGCCGCCACTGATAGAACTAGAATCTTTGCTTAAGACTTGCAACAAAGTAAAACTTACTTTTCAGGAAAATACAATTATAATTCTTACATTAAAGCATGAATTGTGTAGTTTTAACAGTGCGTGTATTATAATTGTATACAAAGATGATAAGATCCTAAGTGAATTCTTAACTTTGTAATAAACTAGAGAACTTTTGAGGTTAATTCCAATGTTTTTTTGATAGTACCTACTTGTTCTAAGGTCAATAGGTATATTAGTATAGAGTAATACAATATCAAGAGATACTATTATATCGTTTCATTGATTGTAATACTATCTACCAGGTTTTTGAAATCAAATTATTTTTTTATGTAATATTCATTTTTGCATATTATGTTCGTAATTGAATTTGACAGAAATTAGGCTAAATTATGTAACGGCCTTTGAAAATAAGATCCAATAGGACGTAAAGGATTATATAGTTTATATAACTTGGTAATCTATATATTTTTATATTGTGTTGCTATATTTGGTGAAATTTATGAATTATTTTGGTAATATTTAAATTAAATCTTGATGAAATTTGAGTGCCAATTTATACCCGATAATAAATAAATCATTAAACTGTAAAGTATTAATATTGATTGATTCGGCCGATACTTGCTGGAAATCCATAATAATTAGGATTGAAGTAAAACACAATTTACAACCAATTTCCAATATAATCACAATTTATTCAAAAATATGACATGTTTCACTCCGATGTAGCTTCTTCAGATATTACATTACTACTAAATACATTATACAAGTTTCAGGAGTTTTCAACACTTTTCCGCACACTTATTCATACCTAATTGTTATAATCTCTTAATGACTATATAATGTACTCTAACTCTATTCTTAACAACTACGTCTTTAACTCTGCCAATTCAAAAGCGGGGAGTCTTTGAGGTCTATCTCGTCATTTAACAATATATGCAAATTTTAAGCTTATTTCTAAGTTCTTCAAGTAAATTTAATTTTAAACCTCGTTGTGGTGAATACAGAATCTCAAATTTACTCTTGATATTGTGATTATTCATTTGTCAAAACCTCCCCCCCCCCCTTTGGCCATATATGTTTTAGGACAGTCCATACATGTTAATTTATAGACTCCTGATTTTTTACCCTCACGCTCGACTGTTAGTCAAACATTAGCCAGAAATAATCTAAGTTATCGTAGAAGAAGAAAGTCTCCAAGACACACCGCCGCATCAGTTATAAAGAATTACCAATTCTGAAACAGTTATCGTTATAGACAGTGAAAAATATTTCTCGTTGTTCAACTCGGAGATCAAAGGTAATGACGGTGTCTATAAGGACAATGTACAAGACGCTCCTGACAATGTTAAATTCAAAGACAAAATCGTCAAGTTTAAAAATAAATTTTTGGTTTTGTGTGGCATATCAGAGGCATCTTGGACGTGTTCGAGGTGAAGCCATCAATGCAGACATTTACACACGAAAATGTCCACGAAACATCGAAATTTTCTAAATACACATTATGCCAATGACCAATGACTAGCCTTGTGCCATTACGCCAGAAGAATATGAGACTGGTTAGCCACAAACGGCATCAATTTTGTTCCGAAGACAAATGTTACTCAGGCGAGGCCCATTGAGGAATTTTGGTCTCATTTGAGCAGAAAGGTATATGATAGGGGTTGGGAAGCCTAAAATGTAAAGCAGTTAAGATGCCGAATCTTTCATAAAATTCGGGAAGTCAACGTTGCTACCGTCCAAAGACTGAAGGGCCATGTAAGAAATAAATTAGGTGACATAGAAGACCATGGGCCTTTATCCGTCATGTAGATGTTCTCTGATGCGAGTTTCAAAAGATCTTCCTGTTTTTCCTATGTAGAACTTCGGGCAAGACCCACAAGTAATTTATAGACCCCTGACCCCTTTTTTCTGTACTATCTTTATTGTTTTTTACGTATTTGTATAGATTGTTACTGGTTTTGAACGCCGTGTTAATATTATGTGTTTTTAGTAGTTTGGATAAATTTGAAACTCGCATCAAAGAACATCTGTCATATTACAAGAACCAAAAAACAGATTTCACATATGCGAACCATTTAATGGACGAAGGACATAATTTTAACGAAGATTTTTCTGTGTTAGGCGTACAACATAAGAATAAAAAATTGAATTTCTTAGAAGCCCTAAATATCAATAAACACAAAAACTCCAATTTTCTTTTAAACGATCAACTGGATGTAAATAAATCTCCTTTACTTAATTTATTTGTTTAGTAGTACAATACACATAGTTTTATGAGGGTTTTAACCCACTTCCCCCTTTGTTTCCTTTTTTTCCTTTTTTTATTCTTACCTCCAACAACCGATACACATGAGATATATACTTTGTAACATATATTTTTAATCATTGCTGAAGAAGCCACTGTGTGGTGAAACAATTGTTCAATTTTTAGTTATTAAAGTGTAGTTCAACAAGTCTGTTTTGTTTTATTTACGTTTGTAATATGGAATTACATCAAATAAAAGCCGAATCTATTTTATATAAGAATAATATTGTTGTTAAATGTAAAACAATAAAAAAATAGGTTTTTCTTTTTTCCGAAAACTTTTGAGACATACGTTAATTTTAAAGTTTCAATTTAAGTTTAATTTATTTCATATTTTCTTTTTTCTAAGCACATTTAGGTGTCCGAACTACCGTGAGCAGCAGTGTACATATATTTATAACCTGCTTCGTTTCCTTAGCAGTGCCATTTCCTAAATTCTTCTTTCGCACTACGAAAGGTGTACATAACACACACAATAACAAGAGGCGATGTTGGAAATTTAAGTCCTCGGCGATACTTATCTCGAATAAGTAAATTTATGGTGGATCCGCCTATCCAAAATAATAATAAGGGCAACGGCAACGCACAGCGGATGACGCATTATGCCTCAAAATGTGTATCGCCCGTTGTGTACGAACTCGTTTTTCAGTTTGGCGTGTTGGCACGACGCAAAAACAGTATATTTTTTTCTTCTAATTAATGAATCGCTTTTAATTAAAAAAAAAAGCTTTTTACGATTTCCACGAGGCCCTTTTGTTAACGGGAATTGTATAAATAATGTAAAACACATAAAAATATTTTCAACAACACAAAAAAAGAGAAGCACACTGGCTGTGATGATGGCGTTAACATGAGAATAACGGGAAAAATGTATTGTACATATATGTAGTATATACGTGCAAGTAGAATGTTACATAATAATGAAAGGATTTATTATTTAGCTTCTGGTATTGTTCGAAATATAATAAATATTGGTGTTGTCTTGACGGCTAGCAGCCTGATTAAGTTTCACCATGTATAGGATATAGCATATGAGCTTATTCGTTTAATCGCTGTGTTATTTTTAATTAGGATTTGGGTATCCATATTTTTTCGTATTGTTATCGTAATACAAGGGATATTATGTGTGGTTTTTTTTGGTATATTTACATTTTGCAATATTTCGCCAAAAGCTCTAATCTGAATCTTAAAAGAGTTTATATTTGTTATATGAATTATGTTCAGCATTTCACAGTACATCAACAACAGGGGTGTGGAAAAAATTATATACTAGCTGATTCAGACTATCAAGTTTATATATTTTTCTTCCGATATATATGGGGTTATCATAAAATAAGGGATATACTTTAACTTATTATAACTTTTTAACAAATCAAGCTAACAACAAAAAGTAAACGAAATCTAGTTGCCTAAGGAATGGGATTTGTTGTATCTATGGAAAACAAAAGCGTTGTCATGACAGTTGTTGACACAAGTGTTAAAAGTAAATCATTCAATTTGGAGTTTATTTTCAAATTAAAACTCAAGTAAACGTAAAGTTTTAACGACTCAAACTGTAATAGCATGGACCTACGAACAAGAATTGGTTTAGTTCAGTGTTATTATGAATGCGGCAGAAATTACACAGCTGGATTACGAAGGTTTCGCACGAGAATGGGTTTGAGAGCGGGGCCCTGTCGTATGAAAGCGTACCGCAATTTGATACAAAAATTTGAAAGAACAGGTTCGGTAATTGACCTTCCGAGATCAGGAAGACCAAGCATTAGTGATGTCCAAGTTGCAGAGGTTCTTCACGAGAATCAGGACATAGCCAGAGGTAATCCACTAGCAATCAGCAGTGCAAATGCGATATCCAAGCGATTGCAAATGCCGTACACCACGGTCTGGAAAATTTTACGCAAAATTCTAAAAATGTATCCATATAAACTCAAAATGCTGTTTGAATTAAAGGAGGCAGATTTGGCTAGTAGGTACGATTTTTCTTTGCGATTATTGGCTCAGATGGAAATTGAACCCGAATGGTTATCCCGTATTTTATGGACAAATGAGGCACATTTTTCTCTGAATGGTGGAGTCAATACTCAAAACTGTAGAATCTGGTCTGCAGAAGATCCACAAGTAATTGTTCAAGAAGGTCTTCATGACAAGAAAGTCACCGTTTGGTGCGGTTTTACAGCTGATTTTATCATTGGTCCGTATTTCTTCGAAGAGCTACAGAATGGAGAAGCCATATCTGTAACTGTTAACGGTGAATGATACTTGCAAATGTTAAGAAACTATGTTATTCCACAGCTGCAAGACGAGCACCACAGAATTGAAAACATGATTTTTATGCAGGATGGAGCACCTCCGCACATTTTCCGAAAAGCTAAAGAATTTTTAACTAACGTTTTTCAAGATCGCGTTTTAAGCAGACATTTTGCAAATTTATGGCCACCAAGATCACCTGATCTTAACCCAGCGGACTACTGGCTGTGGGGTCATTTAAAAAATTTAGTGTTTAGAAGAGGACCAACAACGCTACAAGAATTAAAAGACAATATTACGGAGGAAATTGGTGCAATTCAACCAGAAATGTTAAGAAATGCAGTGTACAATTTAGAGGAACGGTTGCTGATTTTACAAGATCAAAATGGAGGACATATTGAACATTTGCGGTAACTGGGTTTGGGCATACAAAATCCCATTATTTAAACAATTAAATTTCGTTTAGTTTTTGATATTAACTTAATTTGTTAAAAAGTTGTAATAAGTTAAAGTATATCCCTTACTTTATAACAAGCCTGTATATATTAATAATATATATCACATATTGCTCATTAGTGCGTCAAAGTCCAATATAGGCGTTATTAAATAGTACTGTAGAAATTTATTTTATAAAAAGTGGCACAGTAACAAAAAACACATATTTTGAAAATAATTTGAATTATACAGGGTGATGCGTTAAAATGGCACACTTTCGATTTTTTTTTTACTATTTAGTGAAATAAAGTGGTGGGGGCAGTTCAAATGTTTCTTTAAGTAAACTACGATTACTCCCGTTTAGCGTAACCGATTTTAATAAGTTTTGTCTCATTTAAAAAAGCGTTATTTGCTCTACAAACTGAACTTTGTTTTTTGTATCCTGGACTTTGGCCGTTACCGGTAGATGGTGTTAGCTTATATGTAAGCAAATATTTCTTCTCAAAAAAGTTAAACACAATGATATGTATTATTTTTCCATGAGCTAATAAAGAATTAAAGACTCAACATTTCGGAAAAAAACCCAAATTTATATGTTTTTTTAGAACAGATATTGACAAAAATAGATGAAAATGCATGAATTCCCCTTCTTTTTTTTTCATATTTCGTCTGCTTGTAGGCCTTATGTCCTTAACTCTCCCCCATAAATAAAAATCTGGAACATTGAGGCCTGGTGACCTAACGGGCCAGGGAAATATACTACCCCGTCCAATCCATCTATCAGGATATGTCTGATCTAAGAAATTCCCGACGTTTGCCGCAAAATGCGCCTGTTACCCATCGTGCTGAAAAAACATATCACGACGAACGTCCAGAGGGACATCTTCTAATAGAAGGGACAACTAATTCATTAAAAAAAATTAAAAAGATCTCTCCAATGAGATGTCGGTTCGATAATTTTACATCCTAGAATACCGCATCACACGTTTACCGACCAGCGGCCTTGATGCTGAACTTCCTGCATTCAATGAGAATTATTGTTTTATTTTTTATAGCTTCCTTTTTTTAATTTTTAATGGTATATTTTTTGGATTAGAATAATAATAATTCTGTTTTTTTAAACAGAGCCTATTGAAATTTCATTTTTTTAATATACATATATTAACACTGTAGCTCAAAATTGTTAAGCTTCATTAAAAAAAGGCCAGTAAAACAAAAGAATTTATGTATTTTCATCTATTTTTGTCAATATCTCCTGTGTTACCCTCGGTCTCGCCTTTGGATCGTCCTGTCAGAGAGGAGGAGGCATAAATGGCGCTGACGATAACTACATTAATGTCATCCGTTCGACAATTAAGGATGTGCTCGTTTGTCGGAATTACAAAACCTGCAGTTTCGCTCAACAAAGTTTAAGAACGTTTCGGAGATTTATTGTGTGTCACCTTCAACCTGCCTTACCTTACTTCCCTAGTGTGCGTTGGAAAAGATGGGGTGGAGCTTTGCCTCTAACTCTCGGTTTTTAGGGCATGGGTCACTCAGAATACTGAAGATGAATGACTTTTAGGCGCCAGCTGTCATTCGGTTCAAGCCCACAACAATATGTTACTTATTCCGACAGCGAAAATAATTTAAGTACACTAGGTATTGTAAGACAGATATACACGACATAAACAACAATAACAAATTTATTATATGCCCAGTAGTCAAGAAAGGTATGAATTGAAACCCTACAGAGGGATCAATACATTTATATTTACAGACATTCAAAAATAAAATAATTAAGATGAAAGGAGTTATAAGATTAAACCAAAGCAGTGATACAAAAATAATACTAATATAATTAAACGTATGGGTGGATCACCTTGTATATATCTTCAATAAGTGAATTTAAAGGAAACAATTAGCTACTTAAAATAATATTAGAATTGCCAATGTGCTTAAATGCACCAATATATAAATTAAGGCACGTAATTATATAAAAAAGGTATGTATACACACTAAACTAGATTAAATTTTCCAGAAGCAAGCAAAATGTTTAAATGTGCATGAGTTAGAATGGAGGTAACAAGATCTTGTCTTAAATATGTTCACAAAAAAAAAACTGTAATGTAATGTATATCATCGGAAAATCTAACTATCAAATGCATCACACAAATTTACAATCGTAAGTTATTACAAATAATTCAAGATTAACAGAGTTGCTGAAGGCAAAAAAAGAATTTAATCATAGTAAATGTTCAAATCGTTAACCCCAACCCTAGCAATCGGCTGGTATATGCTCAAATCAATTATTAACTATACAAAATTTAAAATTTGCACGTTCCAAATAGCACAAACAAGTACGGATCCCACATAAAACGGTATATAATTATATAATAAATTAGTGCGGAAAGTACTCGGACAACTAACTAACACTGCTTATAGTTGGACTCACAAAATTAAAGTGTCTTAACGCTTCTACGGGAAAATGTTGTTTTCGTCTCGCTGCTGGAATCAACCAATCAAATCGATCCACGCTTACGCATAATCACAGCGCGAAAATCGCTACTCGATCGATAAAACAGACACAACTTATCCGTTAGACGACAAATAATTAAAAGGATGAAGGGAAAGAAACAAGTAGAGGATGATTAATAAACAAAAAAAAAAGGAAATATTTAACCCCAAAAATTAGAAAATTATAAAAGTTAATTGATATTATTTCAGTCGGCATCACATAGATTTCTAACAATATGGATTAATCCGTTCACCAACAGATGGCCGTACCAGAGGAAAACTATAGTAAAAGGGGTTTCAAAATAGAATAAGATGTAGAATTAAACCAAGATATTCCAAAACAAAAGGAAACCAACCCAATTATTATTGCGTAGAAAAATAAAATTAAATTGCGAAATAATGTACAACTCGCTCCAAAATTAAAAATTCTAAAATATTACTAAGTTCAAACAAAAGAAAAGGACATATAGCGTGGCAAAAAAAACAAGGTGTAACACCTGTTCTAAAGAACATACAAATTTGGTTTTTTTACCGAAATGTTGAGGCCTTAATTCTTTATTAGCTGACGTAAACAGAAACATAACTTTTTTGAGAAGAAGCCTAATATTTGCTTATATTTCAGTTAACGCCATCTACCGGTAACGGCAAAAGTCCAGGATACAAAAACACAAGTTCCGTTTGTAGAGCAAATAACGCTCTTTTAAATGAGACCAAACATTAAATTCGAACTGTCCCCACCACTTTATTTCACTAGATAGTAAAAAATGTGCAAGACTAAAAGTATTATTAAAGAATGTGTAAGGAATAAAATTCAAAAATTTTTAATACCTCTCAATTAGTAAAAATATGAAAAAATTCATGATTTTAACATTGATCCTGACTGTTACGCCCTCTAGCGGATACTTTACGAACTCCAGTATAATTTCCAGCATTTTCTCTTAGGCACTTTTACCTGAAATATTGTACCCGGAAGCAATATGACTACTGGTTTCTGAGATATAGCCGGCGGCCATTCTTAGTTGGCCACCTACATTTACGAAGGTTAGATTGTGTAATTTGGAGCAAGCGCTCAATGATTTTTTTATAAAACAACAGTTATTATTTCACATATAAATTCGTGGTAATATATGAACTTGAATCTGCTACCTTTTTTTTTTTTTAATCTAGACCAAACAATATTTTGCGTGGGGCATAACACAACATTTTTCATAATTTCACCTCTGCAAAAAAACAAACGGCAAAATACGGGAACAACTCGTAAAGATACGCAACGCACCACCGACCATATCGAGAAGTGCTATCGCGAAAAGTAATAACGCTTTACAAAAGTAAAAATTGATGCATTAGCCATCGTCCATATTCAAAAATGTGTATTTACGTCAAAAGCCGATAAGGTTATAACACACTGTAGGCTATTGACTTTCTCCCCCTAACAAACAGGCGCGCACAGATTCACATATTTAGGCGTCCACGTAATAAAGCACGCTGTGGCACACATACACACAGCACAACCAAAAAATATATAGCCGCTGCCCTGTTCACAGATAACATTCATTATCATATCGAAGTATTAATCTTTATTTAACGTTTGGTCCGTGCGATGGGGGCTGCGGTGACGTGGCGGGGAGTCGACGTAATTAAAAATAACGATCAAATAATGACGGGCAGCGATCAAATCAGAAAACATATCGAATATTATAAAGTTGCGAAATGTTACGGATCTTAATGGGTTCCCGTTTTGAAACGGGTAATAAAATATACATAAATATGTGTATACACATACCTACTGTACGTATACGCGCCAATTCGATCGGCAGTACACGTCCATTAATATTTTACGTTCAACCTATCTATAATCACGATAAAACATCGGTATGGTTTAAAAATTACAAAAAGAAAAAACAATCTCCGCGATTTTGAGCGTTTCAAATATTCTATTGTAGAATGTGGTGCGTGTTTCGAGTATGCAAGGAAAGAGAGCATTGCCTTACCGAGAAAATCATCCGTACACTTGTAAAAGAACTAGTGAAAGCCCCAAAAGTTGGACGCCATATTGTAATAGAATACCTTTACAAAATTAAATTAATAAACGATATAATGGTGGCCTTGTAGAAGCCCCACGTTGTCACGAGGTAGGCGCTATAAATTCTCTGCCTGACAGGCTTATACAGGTTCAAACGTGTTCAAACTCCGTCACGTCATGCATACACATACGCGAGGTGTACAATATGACGGTTCGAAGTCTAGTAGTTTTTAGTAACCAGCCAACCAACGTGACTAGCGCTCGAAAATGCCTGAAGTAACGAAAATTGAGTACCGCGCGGTTATTAAATTTTTAACAAAAGAAGGGCGTACACCTTATCACATGAAACAACGTTTAGAGGGCGTTTACGGTGATTCATTTCCTTCGTATTCAACTGTAAAAAAGTGGGCAAAATATTTCCGTTTAGAACAAGAATGCCTGGGAGATGCTGATCGGTCGGGTCGACCAATTGAAGTAACAAATTTCAATTATTGAACATTTAATGCTAGAAGATCGCCGTTTGAGAGTGAAGGAATTAGCAGTGATAACAAACATTTCCGAAACAAGTGTTCGTCGAATTCTCCATAACCATTCGGGTATGAATATAATTAGTGCCACATGGGTACCGTGACTTGTTTCTGCTCTCCAACGTGAACGTCGAGCGGAATGTGCGCAGTCGTTTTTAAACATGTGTGGAGACGACCCAAAACCGATTTTGGAGTCCATTGTCATAGGGGATGAAACAGTGGTTCTGTTTTACAATCCTTTATCGAAAAGGAAGTCCATGGTATGGCGGCGACCTGATGAACCTCGTCCCCAGAAAGGCGAAAGTCGTTCAATGAACAAAGAAGGTGATGGCCACAATATTCTGGGATTGTGAGGGCATTTTGCTAATTCACTTTAAAGAGCGCAATACATGTGTGAACGGCACACATTATGCGTCTTTATTGCAGAAATTAATTGATAGTATTCGTGCAAAACGTAGTGGAAAATTGACAAAAGGTGTGCGATTATTGCACGGCAATGCTCCCGTTCATACTGCCGCCATTTCACAAGCTGCCATTTGCGAATGCGGCTTTCAACAATTGGAACATCCGCCATGGATTCCGGATATGGCTGCTTGTGATTTTTGTTTTCCAATTTAAAAAAAAGACCTTAGGGGACATAGTTTTAAGGACGACAGTGAGTTGCAAGCAGCTGTTATAGAACACATGAAGATTGTAGCGATCAAAGAAAGTCTTTTCATTGCAGCGCCATCTTTATCTTCACATAATAAAACACAATTGTTAGAGCAAACTAGAGTCAATCACACTCTTTAGTAAGTACTTTTTACAAAATTCAAATATCTTTATCCGCTTCCGAGATATTTGACATGGGAGTTTTAAGTGGTACACCCTGTGTATTTCGCATGTTTCTATATTCTAGTAACTGTATTTGTAAAATGTCAATTTTAGTATTTCTTTTGATTGGGGTTTATCCTTGTTGTCTAAATACCACTCAGAGATCACATTATTATTGGTAGTTCCTACTGTTACCTCTCATAAAGATACATAATGGTAGGACATTCTCCACCATGAGCTACACCTGGTGCTTTAGGTGTAGCTCATGGTAGTAAGTTCTGGCTGATGATTTCACACCTTATTCGTAAAAAATGAGGTGTGTTGAACCATGGTAGAACATTCTTCGTCATGTTGAAGTTAGGGATCACTACAAAAAGCTTCTGGAGTGTTTCTGGCATAAAATTTTCACAAATTTTCACTCCGAGAACAGAGTTTTTTTGTGATTGGTTTTCATACCTCTTCAATGGTCGTTTTGCCCTTTCTCTTAACCATAAGCTAAGCTGAACGTCGAAAAACTCCAAGATCCAAGTCCACCTTGATGTTGTCTGACAACATTCTCGTCGAAGCCTTCTCATAAAGATTTTCCAAAAATTCTGAACTGCACTACTTGAACTAGTGTATATTCTGAGCGTGGTTGTTTAGATCTTTCAGGATTAGTTATGTCTACAGTTTAACTCATATCGGTTGATAGTCCAATACACAAATATATTGCCAGTCCTAACTAGTTGAGTAGTTTAAAAATGACTATAGGCTTGACGATATATGCTAATAACACCACCATTACATAAAAAGCAGCACGTTATTCAAAATAGCGATTGAGTCAGAGAACATATTGCATGAGCAAGTAGATAAGTTTCGCGTGTCTATACCAAACATAATTTTCAATATTTCTATCCTATCTTTGTCGAGTTGTTGCTCTTCTGAAGAAATATTATAGATAATTCGAAAGCTTAAGGAAATATACCAAGAAAGTTGATTATTTTCACTCCGCTTTCGATCCCTAACAACCCAACTATTCAGTCTTAATTTTTATCATTTATTAACAGCACAGAGTTTGTATATTTTTAATTAATTACATGAGCTCTAATTTCTCATTTGCGACGACCACATGTTGACGAATCGCCCTGCGATATCTGCAAACCATGCCACCGCACTCACACAATACTGACGAATATTCCCGTAGCAAACATCGACTAATGATTTGTAACTAAAATTAAGCCCCCTCCGTACTAGATAAATTAGCTTAACGTCCAGTGATTGCATCCCCGTACCAAGGTATAAACTGGACACTTTACTGCATGCCATAATATACACACACGTGCATACATAGTTAACTGCAACGACAAATATAGAAAGCAAATGGGAGAAAATATATCTTCGATTTTATATACGATTCGGATTAACTTATAGATTCCATACATAATAAGAAAATTGCGTTTTCTATGTTTGACAATTATTCCAATATTTATTCACCTGCGCACCCGTCTAATAATTGTGTGCCTAATAAATGTCCAGGGAATCCATATAGTTTCTTTTATATGACTTGAATTTGCGCTTGCTTTAACTCGAAGTTAACTAAAAGACCGTGTTTCGATTTAGAAAGTTTAGATTAGCAGATCGACAAAGTCAAAAGTTTATTTTTTATACAGAAGACAACAATATTATTGGGTGTTGTTCAAGTTCAAAGAAGAGGATTTCCAATCTGCAATAAAGAAGAGGTTGTAATACTGCTACTTCCGGTCTACCGATTTTACTGAAAAATTAATCAGATCTCAAGAGGGAGATTATACACGTAAATACAAAATTTGGAATTAATGGCTATAGCGGTTTGACCGCTATCGTGGTCACAGACAGACAGACAGGCATTTTTTAAAAACCACTTTTTCGGTATCAGGGGACTTCAAAACGTGGACATCTGCAAAAATCTCGAGGTCGAAAATTTTCATCATCACAATAATTCCTTATACTACGTATAAGAAAGTAAAAAGTATTGTAACAAGGTCGAGCATGTTCGCGGCTATACCGTGAAGGGCAGTGGCAACTACAAAGATACGACGTCACGCATTCCAGAGAGCAGTAGATAATTCTAATATATTAGTCATCGCGGAATTGGGAACTTCTGGAATCGATAGTAGGTAGTAGTAGTAGTAGTAGAGTAGTTGCAGTAAATTTTATTAATGCATTTAAAAATACAATAATAGTCATTACAAAAAAAACTGTATGGAAACAAGTACAAGTCCAACATAAATATAAATATAAATAGGTATATAATAATAATAATAATAGTAATAAACTTTATTCATCTTTAGATGTTTACAATGTTACACTATAATTTTAAACTATACAATCATTCCTAACATACCTCGTATAATAGTGTCTAAACTCTCTTATAGAAGGGCTCTGTTTAGTCGCTTCAGGCATACCATTATATAATTTTAAGCCCTTGTAAAAAAGACTATTCTGCGAAGTCATTTATGTAAAGGATGAAGAGAAGTGGTCCTAGAATTGCTCCTTGAGGTACTCCTAGGGAGACCTCCTCAGCTGTTGACTCTTCATCGTCGTACCTAGTTTTTTGTTTCCTATCTGTTAAATAATCCTTTATCCATTCCAAAGCCATACCTCTTATTCCATATTTACTTAACTTTTGTATTAACTTCTTTCGGTCAAGTGTCTCAAAAGCCCTTTTTAGATCCAAGAAAACTGCCACAACTTTGTTATCGCGATCTATCTCTTCCTTCCAGTTACCTATTACTAAATTTAATGCTGTTTCACATGAGTGATTCCTCCTGAAGCCGGACTGCACAACCACCAACACACAATTTTTTTTCAGAAAGTATTCTAATTGTTCTATGACAAACAAACAAAATGTTTACATGAAAACATCAAAATTGAAATATATATATTATATAAGAAAGCAATGAACACGCAGAAGGGTGTTAAAATAAGTATTTTTGTTCGTCCAAAGAACCCCCTGCACGATTCATTATACCTCAGATCACAAAGAGCCCGTAATGCCATCTTTTGAAGAACAAATATTCTACTGGCTGCGCCAAACGGGCCCCAAACCTGAATTCCATAGGAGAGGTGGCTATGGAAAACGGAATGATAGGTAAATACCGCAGCTTGATGTGTTGCTATCGATTTTATTCTCCTAACGCCTAGATCCCCGAAGTCAGATTTTTCGCCAGTTGATCTATATGCTTTCCCCACTTTAACCCAGTATCTATAGTGAGACCCAAAAACTTAACACTTGTATCATCGTCTGTTTTCGTCTTAACAACTAATCGTTGTGTTTTATCGACATTTAATTTCAGTTTATGGGCTGCAAACCACAATTCAATTCTTTCAATTGCTTCATCGGATTGTATCATCAGTTCTTTCGTGACACTATGCTTGCAAACGATAGTGGTATCATCGGCATATTGGTATATTTCTATCTCAAGCAAGACCTCCGGTAGGACATTGACATAGAAGTAAAGACAGAACAGAGGACCCAGAATCGACCCCTGGGGTACACCATAGGTGGTATGCCCTACTTGCGATTTATTAGATTTCCATTGAACGATCTGTTTTTTCCTATTTGATAAGTAGGGCCTAATTAATTTTAAGGGTTGGCCTCTTATTCCATAGTACTCGAATTTAAATTTATTGAAGAATCATATATTTCAGTCGGAATTATTACCTCATCATACTGAGGCTTTGTCTGACCAAGCACATCTAAAAATCCAGACAAAAATTGTCTTTCATCTTCCTCGTAGCTGCTATTATCAGAATTTTTTAGGTACTGTGACACACAGATTAGTTTGAAATTATTTTTAACGTCTTTGTAATGTACGTATGGAAGGAAGTGGAATCCTTGTTTTAAAAGTTCGCTATACCCATTCCCCCACAACTAAATTTCAGTTTTAGAGATCTCATTGTTGTTTGGTTACTCCATCTCATTAATTTGGTGCTTGTTTTTTGTTTCCTCTTTTTCAGTGCATTTATTTGGTCCTCATTAAATATCTGCTTTAATAAGGGATATTCTTCCACTTTGACCGCTTGACTCCTATTTGCAAGTGTCTTCTTCGTATTTCTAAGCAGTCGTTTATAGTTCTTTGCCTTCCCTTTTCTTTAATATACATATTTTCATATTTCTCCAACTTGGCAAGTAAGTCTTTATCAGGATCAGTTTGTGAGATATGACCTTGTCTTGAATCTTCACTGTCATCACTTGAAGCAGATGGAAGGTCCAGCTTTTTGTTCATGCTGAGAAACAATTTGCACAGATTCTGGTGGTAATCCATCTAGAAGAATACATAAGTAAATATACATATACAGGGTGAGTCAACTACGCGGGTAAGGCCGATTGTGCCTTTACGAGTAAAGATATTTCGAAGCGGTTTTTTTCTTGTGGTAGCTGTTCATTAGGGGCACATTTTAAAAATATTTTGTATTATACAGAGTGTTCCATAACTTGGTGGCTAACCATAGTTATAGTTTTTTAAACGGAACACCCTATATATTATCGCATTTTTGAATAGAAGCATGTTTTATTTTTTTACAGTTACTAACTGCATGTGCAGGAAACTGGATTAAAATTGGATGACACGTTTTTGTATAAAAGTCATTTTTTTTAAATAGAACACCTGTATATCAGTTCATTTTTGATTGTTTATTAAATTTCGTGTCAGAAACATGTAAGACGTTAATACAGTAAAAGTGACTATTACAGAGTTATTGTAGTTTTTGCAAAAAAGTCAATTTTTTCAAATGGAACAGCCTGTATATTATTTCATTTTTGAATTTCTTATTAAATTTCACATCAAAAACATCTAAGACGTTAATACTTTAAAAGTGACTATTACTGAGCTATTGTCTCTTTTTAATATAATTTTGTTAGTTTTGTGGTTTAATTAATATAGTACAGTATTAACGTCTGACATGTTTTTGATGTGAAATTTAATAAGAAATTCAAAAATGAAATAATATACAGGGTGTTCCATTTGAAAAAATTGACTTTTTGCAAAAACTAACAAAAGCATATCAATAAACGACAATAACTCTGTAATAGTCACTTTTAAAGTATTAACGTTTTAAATGTTTCTGACATGAAATTTAATAAGCAATTCAAAAATGAACTGATATACAGGGTGTTCCATTTAAAAAAATTGACTTTTATACAAAAACGTGTCATCTAATTTTAATTCAGTTTCCTGCACATGCAGTTACTAACTGTTCAGAATAAGCTCTTTGGAATCCTATTATAACTAGATAACAATGATAACTTCATATAAAAGCAATGTATTTTTCAAATCTCATAATAAAACATATTTTTGATACAGCATATCTGTCATAAAATATACAGATGCCATTTTACAATCCTTTTACAGGACCTCTTCAATTAATTGTTAACAATAACGTCACTGTAACTATAATTATCTACTGAAATCAACTGAATTTTCTCATTCTTACCTCAGATAAACATGAATAATCTGTTACTGTCCACTTTTCATTTTAATGAGCCATTCCTTTTTTCTCCTTACTGGATTTTTAGGAAACCGTTTCATTAAATATCGTTTCTTGGCTGAATTGCTGCAACCTACCGCAGCACACCCAGGCATAGCTAGTTCACTGCTAAAGCAACCAAATAAATATTATTTGTGTTTAAATGCCTGAATGTAGGACATATAACACTTACACGTGCGAGCACTCTATCTAAGTTAATTATAAAAGAACAATTTCCAGCAAAACAATAAAATATCTATTGATAACGCACGTTTTGCCTATGAACACACCTATTACTTCTCAATGTAAACAACAGAACTTTGCCTCTTAATGGCTGCCGGTACCACGTGACTCAGTCAACCAATAGAAAAGAAAACACCCTATTGTCACCACTGTTTCTTTCTTGTGGTGTGGTACAACATCTACCGGACGTTTTAAGAAGGACTACTTCGATGAGGAATATCCATGGTTAACATTCTTGTTTAATTCTTCGATAAGTGTACTTACACTATAAATGCAAGTCGCAGCGTCAAGTGTTTTTCTTTTTAATTAAATATCAACATCTGTTCGTGTTTTACCAAAATTTTAGGACGTACTTTATTTCTAAAACGAGCGATATGTGTATTTTTGATATCGTCTAACGTTTTGTTTGACACGTACACTTTGTTCAACGTTTGTAGAGGACAACTGAAGCCATCTACTGTAAATTCTATGTATGAACTGTCAAATTTATAGGTTATATAGGGAATTTAAAATAAGACTCTCATATTTTAAATTCCCTACATAACCTAAAAAATTAAAACAAGTACTTATTCATTTACAACATGTATATAAATTAACCGTGCCTAAGCTTATTTAGATTTATCTTATTACGTAAATTTACTTTGAAGCCACATTGTATACAGAATATAACAAACATTAATATTATCTTTCATCTCTCTCTGTGGGTATATGTGTATACACTCCAATTTTATTCATGAAGGGAAATACACATTTTAATATCTTATTATTCGTTTAACGAGTTCTTCGCATGTTTAGGTATTACAGAATAATTGAAAAGATGTTGCCATATCAAGAAATTTATGCAAATGACGACGTCGGCCATCTTAGTTGAAGTGTTTCTATATAGCCCGAACTTTATTATTACTCCAAGAACGGGAATAATGAGAATGTTTAACCGTTTCTCACCGAAAAGTATCCGCGTATCTCGGAATACAGTAATAACGTTTTAGTTTTTATTATGGATGTCTGTAAAATGTACTATTTTTATTTAAATATTAATTATGGTATTTGTTTTGAGAGAGCCTTCGTGCTTTTATTTTTTTTTTCTTTTCGCTCGAATTGAATCAATGATATTAAAAGTTAGGTAAAAGGTTAATTAAATTATTGTTTCTTTCTTCTGCTTTTACCCGATTTGAATTCCTAAGTTCAGCTTGTGAAAATACGCTGAAGTGCCCATACTTGAATGTTGTTTTTCGGAACACATCATTTAACATTTATGGTTTTTTAAAGAAAGTTAGTATGTTATGTTATACGCAAGTTGGTGCTAATCTTAATTGCATATATTTCTTATATTATGAACATATATTCTGTTCATAATATACCGGGTGTACAAACGTAGCGTCAAAATCTTTGTACATAATAAAACAGCGATAGCGATACGTTTGTAATGAAAATAATCATGAAGTAACAAAAAATTGTATTTCTTTAAATGGAAAGCTATACATTTTGTTATACACCTCTAAGAGTTGATGAAATTAACATTAATTTATATTAATTAGGTGATTTTCCAGTGTTTCTTGGATATGGTGATTTTTCTTTGAAAATTTGACAATTCTTGGAAAATTCTTATGAAATAACTATTAACGATAAATGAATTGTTTGTAATGGTGCAGCCCATTTCACTTTATTAATTTTATAATTAGTATTATTAAGTAGTATTAAGTAGATATTATTATTATTATCATAGGTTTTGTATATATTTATGTGTAAAAAAGGGTGACGCCGAAAGCTTATATTAACGTGATAAACACTCCAATAGCAATATACAATCGCGCGGCTAAATGAACGTGTATGTGCGTGAAAATGTGAATGGGAACCCCTGAACTTTGTTGAAAGCGGGGAACCCCAGACATTCTGATATAAAAGGAAAATACGCGTGAGAAAAGAGAGAGTCGACAGCAAGATACGTTAAATATCGTATCAAAAGGCTAACTCCTAACATTAGACTACGCATAAGAGTCATTGCTAATATAACTTCAATAATAATTTACTACCGAGAAAACGTAGTAAAGTAGTGGTCAAAGTTGTACCTAAGAAGTAATTGTGCAACGTGTTATATTGTTAAAATAAAGATTGTATTTCAAGTGGCAGAACAAGCAGATGATGCCGTTGAAAACATCGTAGAAATAAAGAAGATGTCGTCGATAATAAGCAGCCCGAAGTTCCTGCTGGAAACAGTACAAAAAAGAAGATGAATAAGAAGAATTTAGAGAAGGTATTATTTAAATGATTATTGTTTAATGACTGTAATGTTTGATGTAATAAAAGAGGAGAGACTGTAAAAATAAAAATTCAAACAGAAAGTAATTAAATAAATATCGTCTAACAAATATATGTGTAAAGTAACTTGATATGTTCACAAGTATCGATATAAACACGTATAATATAGAATGTGCATTGTATGTAATAAATTCTGGCGTTTATAGCTTACGATTGAATCGAACAAAGAGCTTACAGAAATGTTTGTTATAGTTTAAGAATTTTAAAAAAAGATCTTATTCAAATGTATTAGAATTGCTTTTTAAATATGTTACTTCTTGTGTTGTTTGTAAAATTATAGATACAGGATTCATTGATTTTAATATAAGAATTATTAAAAATTTTAAATGGTATTTTTTTTTAATCGACAGGAACCCCTTTTACTTAATCATTTCAATTAACTGGAATCGCCCTGAGATAATTTGTGTTGAGCTGGCAAAACAAATAATTTTACATTTTATTTCTGAAGTTTAACTTTAAATTAAATATCTTAATTTAGAGATAGGGGTTTCTCTACATTGGGTCACCCAACTTTAGGATGGTACCTTTACATGTTATGGGCTCAATTTAATGTTTATTTCCATATTTCACATTCCGCATTGTAATGAAAATGCGTGAAAATTAATGTCATAAAAACTCTTAAATTCAAGTAATGGAATCATAATTTTACTAATTGGGTTCATAACCGTCCCTTCAGCATTAATCATTACCTCAAAAAAATTTTTAAATTTATACAATTTGCGACGCAAAATTATTGTGTAATAGTTGAAAATCGACTAAAACAAATTGATGCTAATTTAATCAATTATCCTAAATTTAGAGCTTTTTATTTCAAAATATGTTCGTGTTGGTTTTTCCTTCTAGAACATTGTATTAATCTTCGTATTAACAAGTTTTCGCTATCTACATTATTGGATACTAACAATGAATGGTCGTTGTGTCTTTACTGAGACAGCCGGTATATTTTATTTATCTCTTATTTTTTGTTTGTTACTGTAAAACTACAAGTAGAATCATTTTCACTGCTAATTCCCAATTTTTACGTTTTGATGGTTCTGAAACTAACAAAAAATATCAGTAATTCAAACAAATTGTCACCAATGAGAAAAATATCTCGTACTAGGTAATTCATGGAGTAAGGTTATGTATTAAAGAAATTGTTTAAACACGTCTAGCATGTAGTGAAGTAAATTGCTGTCCCAAATAAATTGAGAAACTTTGGATAGAAGTTACAAATGGCTATGTTTGACAATAAAGTCACTAACAAATTTAGAAGGATGATAATATTTTTACTGATGTCTGACTGAAATTGGCATATACACAGTTCACAAACTGACTACTGTTGCTGAACACTATGGACATGAATAGGTTTTTGACGTTTGGGATTCTTAAGGATAAGATTTATAATACCTACACATATTATTATTGGTGATAAAATTATTAAAGATTCGTAAGGCTGCTGGTTTTAATGGAATTTATCCTGAATTTATTAAACATCTAGGTCCTTTAGTACGTAATTGGCTGTTATGTTTCTATAATAATATTTTAAATAAATGGTATTGTTCCTACTGAATTTAAAAAAGAAAAAGTTGTAGCTGTTTTGAAGACAGGAAATCCAGCAGATGTTGCTTCTAGTTATAGACTAATTTCATTATTATTAGTATGTTACAAGATGTTAAAGAAATTATTATATCACAGAATTTCTCCAATTATGGAAAATATCTTTCCCATAGAGCAAGCTGGTTTTAGACCAAATCGTAATTGCTATGATCAAGTATTAGCTTTAACAAATTATATAAAGAATGGTTTTTAAAAGAATTTGAAAACACGAATTAGTTTTATTGATTTAACAGCTGCTTATGATACAGTTTGGTTAGATGAATTATTTTCAAAATTATATAATGTGTTGCCTAATGGTAATTTAATTAAACTTATGGAAAATATATTTACAAGACGTAAATTTAGAGTTTTTATCAATGGAAAAAGTAGTAAATTTAAAATATTATATAATGGTTTACCTCAAGGATCGGTATTATCTCCTCTTTAATCTATATACAATTGATTTACCAGATACGACTTCTAGAAAATTCATCTACGCTGATGACATGGCAATTGCTTATCAACACAATAATTTCAGTCAAATTGAAGTTAATTTAAACGAAAATCTATTGATTCTGAGTGATTATTTTATGCTAAGTAGTATCTTTTAATGGTACTGGTCTAGGAAGTAATTTTAATCCAACATACCTAGTAGTTACTTTGGATATATCGTTAACATATAAACAACATATTGATAAATTGCGTATGAAGATTAAAACAAGAAATAATATTTTACAGAAGGTGGCTGGTACAAATTGGAGAGCTCATGCAGACATTTTACTTACGTCCGCTCTTGCATTGGTGTATTCTACTGCTGAATATTGTAGTGCAGTTTGGATGAATAGCGTACATGTTGGTAAAGTAGATTAAATTGTACACTTCGAATTATTACGGGCACCGTAAAATCTACTCCACTTCCTTGGCTCAACGTCCTGGCTAACATTTATTCTCGTCATTTAAGAAGAAAATTGGCTTTTAAACGTTTTTGGGATAAATATCAAAACTTTCCTAATTCACATTTAATTACTCGAGATCTTCAGAACTTACCACCTTATAGATTGAAATCACGTAGTCCAATTTGGAAGGAAGATTTCCTAAATCAACAATTTTCGCTTAATGACCTCTGGAAATCTATTTGGTTAGAATGTGAAGTGTTTAATAAACAATTAATAGATATTGTGGAACTCCTGATAGAAGTTACAAATTGACTCTTGCTTTCCTATTTTGTCATTTGTTTGCTATGTTTTACCAACGAAGTTCCTACGTCAAGATGACATATAAATATGTGGGAAGCCCAATACAAAATCAATCTACTTTTCTGTCACACTTTGTAAATATTATTTCTACTGATGGAACTATGTAGTAAGTATATTCGTTTTCCGGAATATATATTTCATATCAATAGTTCATATTATAATTATGTATATACATACATAATATTCATATTGTATTATTTTTATTAGCAATAACCTGATTCAACAATAAGCTTTTGTTCTATTGCAGGAGACAAATATAAATATTATACAATGGTGTAATATTTTATTACCATATATTAAATTACAATATATCCATTATACGGTAACAGAAATAATTCCATAAAAAGAGAATACAAATACACGCACACATACATACATATAGCCTATACATGAGTTATTGTTTTGTTTTGTTGTTGACTTGTTTCATTTTATTATGATAATATGTTTAATTGTCCTTTCGAGCTAGTAATGAAGAAATATCACGTCCCACTATTGTTGTGCGTCTCAAATACAGGCAGGGCTGATTTAAAAGCTCGCAATAAATCCAGTGAGGTTACATTTTACGTTTGTGTAACAACGAACATGTTTATTGTGAAGTCGTTTGGAATATATTATGTATAAAAGTAAACGTGAGCCGTTATTTCTTTATAGCTGCTCTGTAAGTTAAATAAATGTGATCTAATTAAAAAGTAGTAAAAATCCATAATAATTCTTTTTAACACTGAAATTATACTGCCGTAAGATATGAACATTGTCCGTGAGAGAATTTAACATTTGCGAACTCTAATTTTGAATGTAATTGCTGCTTTTTACTACATATCATTGTAAAAACTTATGCAAAAATGATTGTATAGGATTCTGCAGCAATAGCACGCAAACAACTCCGGCAGCAATTCTGAAAAAAAATTTTTTTATAATATTTCTCTTATATTGACTTTTGAGTACATTTGTATTCTACAGAAATTTGTTTAAACTTAATTGTCGACAAAATATTGATGAAATTTAATTTTTTTTTCATCAAAATATACTACTTCTGATCTATCGATTTCAATAAAAAAAACTAATCAGTTTTTGAAAACGAGATTATATTCGTATATATGAAGTTTGTTATTGATAAGTTTAGCCGTTTGGGTGCTATCTTGGTCAGGAAGAGAGAGAGAGAGAATTTTTCAAAAACCACTTTTTCGGTATCAGGGGACTTTAAAAACGTGGTCATCTGCAAAAATCTGGAGGTCGAAAATTTTTGTCATCAATACTTATACTATACGTATAAGATAGTAAAAACATCGGCTGTACAAGACAAATTTTGCTCGTTTGGGACGAACTTCCTAAAGGAGAAATTCTTTCTCTAGTTCCACAGCGGCAGTGCAATAAAACCTAAGATCTTCTTCCCTTTTTGGCAGCTACCTTGAAATTGAAATTTGTCGCCTGCAGCAAACCTGCAGGCCATCGACCCGCCTTTCGGCATCCGGTCCACCGCACAGCCAACCACTCACCACCCCTTTCTTGAAATGACGCTCGTGTATACCGCTCTGGCCCAAGCATGACTAGACCGGAAACGCGCACAACAACCATCGGCGACGGAGAGCAGCATGGAAAGTGCTAATCCCGTACCCCACTATCCGACCATAATCTTTCTCCCAGCTCATTCAACGCACTAACTATTAGTTCGCCGTCGATCAGTTGCAGGTCGGCCGGACCAGCTCCTACTCCTAACCCCAAATTACTTAGAAACTCCTCCCTTAATGCCTGCCTCTGTGGCAGCCGGCACTCCCACACTACGTGCCTAGCAGTTTCTTCATCTCCACACTCGCACAGTCCATCACCTTCTCTCAGCCTGAACCGCCGGTAGTATGCCCCAAAGTCGCCGTGCCCGGTCGCTAACTGCACCCCCCTCCATGACAGGGCGTTCAGTCGTGTCGAGACCCCTGCCACGTAGAGGCGCGCTTCCCTCCCCTCCGTATCAGTATCCCACTGTTCCTGCCATCTTATCAAGGTACGCTCCCTCTCCCGTTTCTTAATCTCAACCTTGGTGTGATTGATAATTACTCTGTGGTAATTAACCACTGCCTCTTTTGCCGCACTGTGGGCCATTCTCGCCCCCATTGCTCCATCTCTGCACAAATGCCGCACCCCCGTCACTCCATTGCCCTCACACAATAGCCTCTGGATTTCAGCTACTACACTGTTGGCTGCATCAAAGGTACCAACCCTTTTAACTGTGGACAGAGCGTCCGTGTATAAAATCCCTATATTACTCGTTTCCGCCGCTACCACACACGCCTCCCTTGCCGCTAGATCTTCGACTTCACCAGTCCTAATATCCCCTAGAACCTTAATTTTATCAAATACTCGCGATCTTCCGCTAACATCTCTGTAGACAATCCCTATTCCCGCTTCCTCTTCCCTAACGGAGACGTCCACAAACCAAGCCCTCCCACCTATATCTCCCCCCGCATAGCTAGTCTTATACATGTATCGATGCCTATCTTCCGGCAGGACCCTCAACCTTTCTGTGACCCCCACTACTTCCCTTTTCTTAACTTCTCTCCTCGCCCTGAAGAGCTCCTCCACTCGCAAATGGAGCGGGATAACCCCACTGATGACTGCGAGAGCGTTAGTCGGCGCCGTCCGGTAGGCCCTCGATATCGAAACCAAAAATGGCCGCTGGGCCGCACTCAGTTGTCTCCGAACCATGGTGTTGGTACCCCGATGACCCCACACTTCAGCACCGTACGTCAAAACCGGCTCCACCAAGCCTCTATAAATTATTTTCCGGTGACTTTGCTTAAGCCCCCAACGCTGCCCCGCGACCACAGCCGCCCTATTGATGTATCCAGCCACTTTTCCTCTGGCATACTTAGCATGATCAAGCCACGACCTCTTTCTGTCTATCACTACACCGAGTA
Organism: Amphimallon solstitiale; assembly: GCA_963170755.1. NCBI lineage: Eukaryota > Metazoa > Arthropoda > Insecta > Coleoptera > Scarabaeidae > Amphimallon > Amphimallon solstitiale. The sequence continues at coordinate 240,970,713 of OY720675.1, read as the reverse complement.
TTTTTAGGTTCGGTGTTATTAGCAGCTTATCCTCCCCTATCTTTATGACTGGATCTCTAGTGTTGCCCCTCTTTGGAACAAACATAATGCCTGTCTTATCCCCATTATACATAAGTCCACAAAAATCAGCCCACGAAACACATTCGCCCCAAACAACCCCCCACTTTCGTTCAATCTCCATGAGACTAGTACCAGTGATTACCACCACCTGGTCATCCGCAAATGCCCGGTAGTGGTCCCATTCTCCCAAAACACCCGCCAACCTCGCGAACCATCCCCCCATGACTGTTAGCCAAAGAATCGGGCCCAGAGACGAACCCTGTGGGCATCCCCTTTCCATTGTGATGCTTACCCCCGCACTACTAACAACTCGATCTTCCATGGCAGCTACCTATGGTTAAACACTTTATTCATTTATATATCTTATTTACATCCCTAAATATTTAATATATGTATTTGTTATTAAATCTCTACTAATCCTGTAATTATTACTCTGTTTATTCCCTTACTAAGTTAGTAACCTCAATGAAAGTTCCAGGTATAACATCCAAGAGTAGGGACCGTCTAAGGTGTTAGACTCTCTCAGATTTCTTTATTCCCAGCTTCTTTACGATCTCTTTCATAACCATGTCATTACTCTGTTCTCTCATTATGTCATCAGTACCGACTCTGTTACGCGATTTTTTGCTTGATATTCATCCAGTGTTTGCTAATGCTTAATACAGATCGTGACAATTTGGCGCCCAACGTGGGGCGATTTGTGACAATATATAGGATATCTATAATTCACTCACGCATTGCCATTTAGAGGTTTTGTCTTATTAAATCAGCAACTTGGGAAGGTCTTCTTGGATTTGTTCCATCCTCAGATTTGTGCATAAATATTTAATGTATAAAATACTCTTTAAAGTTGATTATTTAAAATATAATGATCGCATTTAGATAAACAAAAAAATAGATAGTTTTATAAGGTGCTTGATGAAGACAGTGATAATTTGCTAGCAGTAGAATATCACGAAGACGATGTCAAAGAATGCGAATAATGCTTTTGTTGAATTAAGACATTCTTTCGGTGTTTGTGCTTAAAAAAGTCACGTTTTACGTTTGCACTTTGATTTAAGAAAGACGGTTTTTTATGTTGCTTTGCTATGTAATATTATATTTTTTCGTTTATTTTAATTAATTACCTACAAGGATCCATACAGTTTTAGCAAAAAAGTCCTAAAGTTAATATTTTCAAAACTTGTTTTCTGAAAGACAAGAAGCTTTTTTTTTTCTGCCAACGTAATGAAACTAAAGTACAGTATTTAAGCTATTATCTCTGAAAAGGATGTAATGAAAAACGAAAAAAATCAAAATTTAATCTAAAAACTTGAATTAATTCATACCTCCTACCGTATTCAAGTTCAGCAGAAATTCTTTAACATTTATTGACGATATTACAAAAGACATTTTTGGAAATATGATATTAAAATATGTATTTTGGAATATTTTGGCTAGTCGTCATTTATACGGCGTACCTAATTAGTAGTTATTTATTTTGTCGTAAATAATTTCTAAAGCGCTTACGTAAATGAATGTATTAGTTCAGAAAATCGCATATTGTTACATACATGGAACCGTCATTATAATTTATAATTTTTATTTTGGCTCTATATTGAATGAGGTAGAAGAACCGTGTCAAAAAATTACTGCTGCATTTGAATATAATAATGTCAATTTTTTCTGAAGTAGGAACAATGGGAAACGCTTTTAGACAATAGGAAATTAACATTGGTCGTGTTTATAAAGTTATAATATTTATAATTATAATTCAGAGGCATGTGTTTGTTGTCCATTCTATATTTTAAAGAGAAACTTATTGTTTGCATGTAATTTATGCGCATTCGTTTATGTTATGTGTTCGATTATACTCAACATAGTGGACACAAAGAAACACAGTTATATAAGAGCACAATAATTGTCATTTTTTAATTGCATTGAAAGGAATATAAACAGTATTTTGTCGATTTTTCTGATATCGTTTGCATCATTGTAAATCTTTATATACCGGGTGCCCTAAGTTTTACCTCCACCACCAAAATGGATCATATTTATAACGAAAAAAGGATCAAGTTTTGTGTAAAGTTAGATTGAATGTACACTACATACTTAATAAAAAAACTCTGCAAAATGTTTTTAAAATTGTCCGTGGCAGCCATAAAAAACAAAATATTATTGTGCCCATCTAATGCGTCGTTTTCGAGAAATAAAAATATAGAAACATTGAATTTTTCAGAAAAATGGTAATAAGTCAAAAACCTTAAATTTTAGGCCTATACTTTCTTAAAACTTTTTGACTAAGAATTATACGAGGAATACAAAAGTTTAATCATATACATGTGTTCCATTTAAAAAAACTATAACTATGGTCAGCTACCACGTTATGGAACCCTCTGTATAATACAAAATAATTTAAAAGGTGCTCCTAATAAGTGGCTATCATAGGAGAAAAACGCTTCGAAATGTCTTTTCTCATAAAGTCACAATCTGCCTTCCTCGCGGATAGATAGAGAATTTTTCAAAGAATTGAAGAATATGTAGTACGAAGTTATGTGGTTGTCAAAAAAATAACAGCGGTCGCTGTTCTAAATTTATGTATATTACTTGTTTTTTCTATAAAATTTTAAATGGAAAAGTATTATATTATAATATTATCTTGTTTAATAATAATAATTCGTTATTTTAAAATAGTAAAAGGATAGTTAATGGTATTAGACATGCTGAAGGTACTATGTGAAAATATTTGCCTTTAGTATATCGTTGGGCATCATTAGTTTTTATATAGTCATTTAATTTAGAAACTCAAATAAAATGAATACGAATAAGGGGGGATGTTTTTGATGGGCAGGTGTTAAGCTGCTAGAGGTGCAATGTGAGAATGTTTACAGCTAGCGATTTGTATAGTCCAGTTTCAGAGCATTCACGTTGCAAGGTTCTAGATTACCAAGGCACTATGTGAAAATGTATGTTTTTGGTGAAATAGAATCGACTTCGTATTAATAAACAAAGAATCGGGAATCAATGTTATTTTTTTTATTTAAAGGAACAAGATAATTATTCTTTTCATTATCATTATAAATACAAAAAGTGACACTAATATTTTTACATTTCGATTTTCATGGCCCACCTTGGAAATCTCATAATAATGTAATCCAGTACCACGGTGCATGTGATGTTGTATGATGGAAATTTAAAAAAAAAAGCAAACTATACACTGTTCACTATTATTATTTATTATTATTTTATTTCAATGGTCGAAAGGACAAGAAATGATACTTAAAAAATAATAGCTAGAGAATTTGGAAACATTTAAAAGGAGAATCTAACGTAACGTATGCAATGAATTAAAAATTCAATAAAAAGATTGAAGTGAATACATTTATGGAAGAGTATGATAAAAATTCAAGTGAGAGCGATCTACACACTGTCTAGTAAGCCTGTAAAAATTATAATTAAATTATTACTCGCAATAAATAAATAAATTTATATTTAGAAATTTTTATTTTCCTGGATTGTCTTCGTATGACATATCTTCTTCAACAAAAAAGGTACTTAGCAACTTCCGCTTTTCATCATTCTCTTCAGTTTTTTATGTACCTCAATATTACGATATTAGAATTATACCGTGCTATTTAAAATTTAAAAATTTTAAAAGAAAAAACAAGTAATATACATGAATTTAGAACAGCGACCCCTGTTTTTTTTTTGACAACCACATAATTTCGTACTACATATCCTTCAATTCTTTGTAAAATTCTCTATCTAATGAGCCCAGAAACATTAAAATCCGTTAGGGCAGACCGAAATTGTACCTACTTTTGAATGCAGACATACCCCCTCCACCCTCCCCTTCGTATGGGAGTTAAATCAAAACGTTTTAAATAAAAATTGTATGAAAACGTCTGAAGATGTTGCTAGTAAAAATTTTAATCTATCTGAATCGAGAATTTACTGAAAAATGATCGAACTTGTAATTCATCTTAAGAATTGCTACCCCTTGCGATCATTTTGGAAACTTAAAAATGTTTTCGTTGAAATTCTCGTGATCCGATTTACTAGTATGTTTTTTTCCGCCATGTTGTACGATGAACGGTTGCCGAGCTCAAACAGACACCCGGTATATGTTATGCGTTATTGCATCATAAAACTGGCCTCCTCACTTAAACACGTTGAATAACAAGAATTAACTTTAAATACATAAACGCGCGTTGAAAACTAAAAGAGATTTACACAATTTCCTTGCATTTTAATATTTTGTTGAAAATGCAATAACAATAAAACCTTGAAGTTTACGGTCGGTCGTAAGTTTGCCCATGAAGCACCCGCTCTCTAATAAAATAATTTTAATTTAAAACTGTGCAAACAGAAATGTTATAAATCGCGACCGGGCTTTCAGGAAGGAGCCTTGCACATTATTTATAATGCGTACACTAGTGTAGTGTGAGGTAGTGTAGTGCAGTGGTAATGCACCTTTCGGTCTGATTACTGGAGAAATTCGCACATGTTTGTAAAGCAACGCCTGGAAATTTAAATATTTACCTTGCGATTTCATGCATTCCCATGACGGTCAATTTTACGTCTTAATTTCGATACGTGCTGCCATCTAAATTGAGCGAAATGAACTAGTGATGTTGAATTCGGTTATTTTTCAGTACTTGTAACTATCCCTTACTTTCGAATTCAATATCCGTTACCTAGTACTCGTTCAAATGTGCGGTGCGGGAATATGTATAGTTAATAGAAAGACGAGGTATTCCATCAGCAGTTATTTTTACATTCAATATCAGACACAAATCTTCAGTAAATATATTAATTTTTTTAAGTCGTACTTTTACACTATTGGTATACTAATTTACCTAAGAACTTGGTGAAGAAATTTATATGTGTTACAGGCAAGGTCAACAGTAACTTGACCAAGAACTTGACAATTTCTTGATTAATAACTTGGTCAAGAAATTGATAAGTGTAATACAGCCTTCCGATATTAAATCACACCATGGAGGTAGAATACCTCCATGAATCACACATATAAATGTAGAATGTAGTACATGGCACAAAATTTATTTTACATTCAAAACAAAACTTTTATAATGAAATCGACCTGGGCAAAGACAAATAATACTAATAATTGGTTAAATTCAAATATTTTATACAAAGTTATTTATTCTAAATTATATTTTTTAATAAAATATTTCACGGAATAAATAAAATACGTAAACTTGGTTTCAAAAATTATTTAATAATATCACTACAATATCGTTTCGCCAAACTTTGGCTTCATCAGGTGATGAGTAACTGAATATACAAAATTATTACAACATAATATACAGTGTCACAAAAGCATGGGATATGAGTGGGGGTATTTTATAAACTATAGCATTGTAACAACGGGGAAAAATTGAACTGAGTCTTATCGTTTAAAGCACGACCTAATTTAGACGATAAGACTCAGTTCAATTATTCCCCGTTGTTACAAAGCTATAGTCTATAAAATACCCCCACTCATATCCCATGCTTTTGTGACACTATATATTATGTTGTAATAATTTTGTATATTCAGTTACTCATCACCTGATGAAGCCAAAGTTTGGCGAAACGATATTGTAGTGATATTATTAAATAATTTTTGAAACCAAGTTTACGTATTTTATTTATTCAGTTAAATATGAAGTTTCAACATGTATCAGCCTCGTCAATTAACTATAAAATATTTCAGACAAGAATGTATTCTATGAGAGTAACTGTTTGAAAAAGTAACGATTATTTGAAACCAGTATTCGTTACTTCGGATCTTATCGAGTAACGAATACTGCTTACTCCCGAGCGAACTTTTAATTCACTTTTTGTTGTTGTACACTCTGTATATAATATTTACATTAATTTTCGAACCGGACCCTTTCTTGAATTGCATGTACCACATCTGTTAATTGTTAGATATGTTCTCAGAGCACGCTCACTATAAATTCTTGCCATTATGTACTCAACTTTTTCTTTATGGTACCTTATTTTAATACTTTATGTTACTCACCGAAACAAAGGGTCACTTGAACTAGCCTTGTAATAAATCTTTTTAAGCATTTAGAAATATTTAAAGATAGTTCAACTGTAATTTTATGTATTTTAGTTTACTCGTCCTTTTGTGGCAATAAATCAATATTTGTTTTCTATAGTGTATATGACATGGGTTAGCATTTTTGTTTTACTTCTTAGAAACCTCAATTAGATATCATGCGAACTCTGCTTGCAAGAAAAGCCGCTTGTGGCTCGCGAGCCGCAGGTTGCTCCTCCCCTCTGGAATATTCTAATACAGAAGAACTTGTTGAAATATTCAAATATTCGAATATTCAAATACTTGAATATTCGAATGAATATTAAAATAATTCGAATATTTGAATACTGAAATTTGGAAAATTCCGGGCCTTAGTTTATACTCATCTAGACTTAAAAAAATCAGAGCGTGAAGAATATGCCCCAGTTAGTTCGTATGGCACAATATGTCTGCCAAAGCCACATTTTCTTATACCATGTGCTTGCAGGCGACCTGCGTATAGGGCTTACTGTAAGATAAAACGACGACACCGAGAGTTTGTATGAGTTAGTACGAGAAAGCAATATACAAACTGCAGTACAGCTGCTATCTATCCTTGTTGCCCTGCTTAAACGGAGAGTCAGCCTAGCCCGTTCTAGCCTCAGCGTAAATCTACTCGAATCCCCTCTTTTCCAACACTACACTCGACCAAAAAATGAGGTGTGGCCACCACACGACTTTCTTATACGTATGAAAGTGTTACTTCCGGTCCGAATTTTGAAATTTCATTTATACAAAAAATATTCCAAATCCAACTCTAAATACTTTTGTACTCTTCATAAATATATATAGAATGCATAATTTACGACATATTTGCAAAAAATCGCTATTCGATAAGAGTAAAAGTGGTACTTCCGGTCTGAATTTTGAAATTTTTTTTATACAAAAGATATTTAAAAGTATGTTCTAAATACTTTTATACTCTTAATGTACTTGCCTAGAAAGCATGACTTGCGAGATATTCGCAAAAAACTGATTTTCGATAAGAGTAAAAGACCTACTTCCGGTAGGAATTTCGAAAAACTTTATTAAAACAATTTTTCTCAAATTTAATTTTGAGTACATTTGAATTCTTTATAAATTTGTTTAAACTTAGTAATTGACGAAACATTTGCAAAATTCGATTTTTTCACTGAAGTAAACTACTACTTCCGGTCTGCCGATTTTGCTCAAAATCTAATCAGTTCTCAAGAGGGAGATTATATTCATAAATACAAAATTTGGAATTGATATCTGCAGCGGTTTGACCGCTATCGTGGTCACACACAGACACACACACACACACACAGACACACAGACATTTTTTAAAAACCACTTTTTTGGTATCAGGGGACCTCAAAACGTGGACATCTGCAAAAATCTCGAGGTCGAAAATTTTCATCATCACAATACTTCCTTATACTACGTATAAGAAAGTAAAAGCAGTTTGTATATTGCTTTTTCGTACTAACTCAAACAAACTCTCGGTGTCGTCGTTTTATCTCACAGTAAGCCCTATACGCAGGTCGTCGGCAAGCACACTGTATACCGGCAAACACTGTAATTATCTTTGGCAATTTGCTTTACAAATTGAGGAAAGAAACATTTTTTGGCAATTGATTATTACTATTTTAAGTTTGTGAAGTCCCCTCACCACCTTTAATAAAATCATTCTTCCCTGAATATTTTTTAAACTTTTATTTTTGCATAAAAAAAGACGATACTTCTTAACTTTTATTACATCCATCAAAAATGACCATTATAGAAGTTTTCGCCTAACAAGGACTAAAAGACTTTAAAATTAGAATGACTTCGTTTATACTTATGCGTTCCTACAGTGCCCTCCACTTAAAGTGTTATGTCATGTCGCCGGGTTCTCTTCCATCCTTGTCTTGACTTCACCTCGGCCGCTTCACATCCCTCTCGTACACTTTACACTACTTACCTGCCTTCATCCTTTTTATTTTTTCTCGCGGCGCCATATCATTGAGGAGTTTTTATTTTCTTGAAGAAAAGAAGTATTGTAATAAATTCGGAGTGCCAAACTCCTACAAGCAAGCGCCAAGTCTTTTTTTTTCGTTTCTTTTTATATATAATAAAACTTTGGGAAAGTAAATTAGATACCATGGAGTGGTGTTGTTACTTATTTAGAATCTCCGTCTCGCTTTGGATCCCGTGAAAAAACGAGAGAACAATCGCAGCCCCCGCTTTTATAAATATTACAATAATTAAATATACAGTGGAAGTCGTTAAAATTGCATGGGGGTCGGTTCCATTTTTTTTTGCGCAGGGGTGTGTAAGGGTGTGCCGACCGGCGGTTTCTTTTTTCTCTGTGTTATCCACCCGCTCCTCTTCTTATAATAATACTATTATTTATTTTCTCTCCGTATACATTTGATGGAGTGGTATTGTTTGGGTTGTAAGGGCGAGGCTGTAGTAGCGACAATTCATCGATTAAAAATTTAAAAGAGAAATCGTACATTCATGAGTCTGCTAGGTGGGTAGGGTCCGTATGAAGTACAAAGAAAAACAAGTTATTATTTTACGTTGTATAATTTTTCTTTTTTGTTTTCTCTCTTCCTAAAAGTGCTTTTTTCTTTTCTCTGTGTGTTATGTATTTAGTAAAAATTTAATGGCTTATTAAAAATTCGTTCTGCTAGGGGAAGCGAACGATTTACAAGACTTGTATGTGGTTGAAAGCATTGGTCTAGACACGATGTACGAAACGCATCCTGGCAATAATATAATAGTTTTCTCTTATGCTATAAAAATGAAACCAATACATTAACTGTGATAGAAATTTTAAAGAATTTTAGTTATTGTAATAGCTTCCTCTACATTATCTCTAATGATCTAAAATTTTCTCATTGCTAAGTACTGGTGTTTTACTACAGTTGAATTCCATATTTTATAATATAAAATACAACATCGAAGACTTTATGCAAAAAAAACGACTTAGAAATCGATGCCTGTGCTACTTTCGAGTAAAATTAGAAAATCATTCGCATTTCGATTTCTTATTCTCATGTCTTTGAAAAATATTAAAAATATAAAAGTTGTTATATAGCAATCTCTAAATAATCTGTCATTTATTAGTTCACAGACACTTTTGAAACTGTTTTTGCGCTTTGCTGTTATTTTTACATCTACACAAATAAAATAGCAAACACAGTGGTGAGTCCAAACGTCGGGTGATTTTTTGAAATTTATTCCAAGTTTTATAAAATAATTTGTAAGGAACTTCCGTACACCTTTGTATAAAAATATCGAAATATTAAATACTATTGTTAATTTTTGTCTTACTAAATTCGATATTTTCATACAAATGCATTTTCGCAAATATATGTATGATTTTATGTACGTAAAGTACGGAATAAGTTCATTTTTTGCGAAACAAACAATTTTAACGAAATTTCCGGAAACAGGTCGATTTTTGCTTTTAATTTGCTTTAATTTAGCCTTATGATTCAATATATATAGTGAACCATATGTGAGAAATGACGTCATCGACAATTTTTTTAATTGGAACACCCTCGATATTGTTCGAGTTTTAGAATATACGGAACACCCTGAATCCAAAAAGGTATCATACATGTCCTTTAGCTTTATAATAGCGCTATTGAAATCAGACAAACATCTGTTTACAGTTTCAATAGACTGTTTCTTTGTTGTCACAGTTTTTATTGACATTCTTTTTGCACTTGACCGTTTAATATTGTGTGCATTTACTTATAAAAAAAGTAGGCGATTAGTTTTTGTGAAATGTCACTATTTTTACTGATGTCCAGTAACAGTTAAATAGTACAAAAATTGTATTAATTCGTGAATGTTCTGTATTATTGCTTCGAATTAATTTAAAGTCAAAATGAAATTAAGGGTACAGCAAAAAATTGAAATACTTATGATGATTGGGCATGGAGATAGATCGCGAACTCAAATGGAAGTGTGTGATTTATTTAACGATAAATATCCAGAAAGACAAATAACGCAATCAACAGTAAGTAAGGTTGAAAAGAAATTTCGAGAAACCATAAACAAGGTTCAACAAGAATTTATTCATCGTTTAGGTTACTGTCAAATACAGCAAGGGCTACAGGCGAACATTTAACATAAAGTCATGTATCTGTTATCATTAGCTATCAATAAAATTGATAAATAAGATTAGTCGCCTGCTTTTTTGCAATTGATAAGAAATAGTTGTTAGCGCGTTTCTTTCAAATTCTGACCGCTAGACCCCAAGTATCTACCTTTTTGATATCAGCTCATTAATAATAATCTAAAAGTGTCACCAAATACAGGGTGTTGTATTTAAAAAATATGCCGATGACGTCATCACATTAATTTGGATCACCTTGTATAATGAATTTTTGTTGTCGAATGTAGAACATTAAAATTAAAAATCGACGTGTTTCAGTTTTTTTTAAAATGGATTTTGCATTAGGAAATATCGAATTTATTCCATACTTAACGGACACACTGTACGTAAATTGTAATTAGCTGTTTTAAAATAATATCATTATGTATTCAAAGTGTGCGTTAGCAGGAGTTGGTGATGTGGCCAGCACATGTTTCTTGTCAAAAAATATGGTTTTATAGTACTATTTATGCCGCTCTTCGCCTATATAAACCGAAGCAATTTCACTGTAGATTTACTTGTTCGCATGTTCAACTAAACACCTTTCTGGTGGTGGTGCATTCACTCACCGCCAGGTATTCACTTTCGCAATTGCCGATTGCTGTTTCTGGTAGTGCATTTACGTGTCAAGCAGTAATTAATCCCGTTAATTACTGACACTGTTTTTGATAGTGCATTCACGTATCGAGCAGTAATTAATCCCGTAAATTACCGACGCTCTTTTTGATATTGCATTCACGTATCAAGTAGAAATTAGATATCCTGTGTTACAGCAAACGCCAGGGTAATACGTGACTAGGCACCCAGGTAGAATCATTGCACCAGTACTTTTGAATATATCTGCTATGCATAATTTAGAGTTTTTACTAATATACCTGGCTGAAATTTGGCATTTCACAATACAGAATATATTATTATTATATACTTATCACTATTGCTGAACATTATTGACATAAATGGGTTTATGTAATTGAAATCCTTAAGATAAGACTTTATAGTTGCTCCATATATTATTTCATTAACATACTCATTCTTGGTTATGCCATACTTAAGAACACTAATAAGTTAGAAAGACGTGTCTGTGGCTGCCTAACACATAATAATTTACGTTTTCACGTTTGGTTTGCACAATTTCACGTTATTATTTTTCCTTCTCATGTCAGTTAGTTATCAGCACTGCATACCATGCGGTAAAGTTGGATGTCCTCTTTGATAAAGCAAGGTTCTTCCAATGGATACTGCATCATGATTTATTGATTTTCTATCTATCTATCATGTTGTTATTAGTTTGCTATTTTTAATGCAATAAGTTGTCATAATGACAGATTTGTTTAATTAATTACTTAAATATTAAAATTAAATTATTTAATTTATTAGTCGAATATATTGTTTTTTTATACATGTAAAACATAAATTGAATTAAAGTCGGCTTGCTGAAGTACCTAAATATAAATAATTTTATTTAATAAGGAAAAAGCAAATATTCATGATTAGGTTTTTTTCACTCAAGTTTTCTCATAAAGTGCCTGCTGCTAATCGTAAAAAATGTGGTGTGCGTACTGAATTTCTTATACAGAAGTTATTCTAAATTGTGTTTTAGACACTTTTTTCCTCTTAATAAACCTGAAAGTAAAAGTGTTACTTCCGGTCCGAATTTGGAATTTTTTTTAATACAAAAGTTATTCCAAATCAGCACTAAACGCTTTTTCAAGTGTAATAAATATGAAAATATTTGCAAAAAAACTACTATTATGCAATATTAAACGTGCTATTGTGGTCATGACAAAACTGTTTTTAAATAGGAGTAAAGACCTATTTCAGGAATCTCGAAACACTTTTTTCATGAAAAATGCTTTAGATTCTGATTACTTGTGTATTTCCTAGAAATTTGTCTAAACCTAGTACTTGGCGAGATATTGGTAAAATTTGACCTTTTTTCTGAGGTAAACTACTACCACCGATCTACCGGCTACACTGAAAATCTAATAAGATCTCCCGAGAAAGATTATATAAAGCTTGGTATTGGTCAGAGAGACAATCCCTGACAGAGACAGACATTTTCTAAAAAGCACTTTTTTAGTACAAGGATCTTCAAAAATCTCAAAATTGACAATTTTCATCATCACAATACCTTACATTCTTTATACTACGTCCCTGAAAGAAAAAAGCAAATGGGGTCTATCCTGGCAAATACTGAAAAAAGTTTACGATACAAGGTATGACTCGTCAACTGTAGTAAATTTTCTTGTATTCAACTTTTTAATACATAAGTTTGAATATATATTAAATTGATTGAAAATATATGTGTGTTCATTTATGATTAATTGCATGATAATATTTATCCTACGTCATTAGATAAATAAATGTATAGAATGAATTATACATTAATTATTTTCTTGCAATAAAGAAGATAATGATTCTGATGAATGTTATTGTAAATGAACTGCGCATGTTTAAAGTATTTTATGATAATTGCCCGTGTTTACTCTCTGATTTGCTGTTTACCTAATTACCTACACCTTCCCAATATTTACATTTGAAATTATCTGCATGTTTTACCCCTCCCACGTGTTAAAATTAAACATATTTTAAACAGAACAAAGAATCAAAACCAGAATGTCAACTTATCTACGCGTCCGATTACACTAAACTTATAATAACTTAATTGCCGACATGGCAAGTTTATTTTGATCACCATAAATATGTTTATAATAACATGAGTGTCTTTTATAAATTGCTACATATGCAAGCATATACATATGCATTAACGTATATATATGAATACACATACATTCATATGAATGTAGAGAAAAAAAAGAAACAACTCGGGTGCAACGCACTTAAAAATTACATTTTATTTTTAGTGAGTCTGGTATTTATTTATAATTAAAATATTTATGGCGCGCCTTTTCATACGTCTTCCTCTCTAAATCGTTCTTTCTTTTTCCTTCACCCTTCTGGGACCGAGAGGATATCGCACCGGCAACGGCGCACATACTTACACAAACACAATTTTAATACCGAAAATATTTTATTTCAAGTTTTCTTCTTGTTCCGCGCACCGAGTCCCACATTCACAACGAAATATGCATAAATATATTTCAGTCTTATGACAGATTAATGTTTTATGTGCTATTATTTTAGATTTACTCGTAATTTTTTTGTGCCTCTCTCGGTGCTCTGTGCTGTACGCGATGGTGGTGGTGCCTTCTCTATGCCCGGTCATTATTCCTAATTTATGTTCGAAGTTTATTATTTTTTGCGCCTTGTTTTTTGTACACTTCGCGTGAAATATTCCTGTTCTTTGAGTACCCAGAGAAAGAACGGGAGTAAATGGGGGGAGAGAGATCGAGAGTATTTCGTTACTGCACAGTGCATCGTTGGCGAGGTCCGATAATAAGTAACGGCCGGATAAAATATGCATGTACTTAATTCGTTCTATAAATTTCATAAAGTGGCTAATATATTTGGGTCAAGTTAATGGAATGAAAACTAGGAAAGACTTCATAAGTGTTCAAATACTAACGCAAGCAGTGATGCGTTTTCGGAAACTTAAGAAATAGTCCAAATTCCCAGTATATACCTATGTAGTATTATTATTAACTATATTTGTTTTTCTTTAACACTAATTCAATAATTAAAGGAATTATTTTCTTGGCATATTGTGGAATCGTAGGAAAATTAATACATATTAAAATAAAACAATAATTATCCTGTTTGGATGTTTACTTTACATCTTTTTCAAAGACAACACACGAAATTAAGTAGAGTGATGACATAAATTGTCAAAATAAGAAAGACATACCTTAAGCGAATCCAATATGTCACAAATTAAAATAAAAAATTATATCACTGCCTAATATACAATGTTTATTAAATGTATACAGGGTGTTATAAATTAAGGCGGCACTATTGCTAACTTTGTTATTAATGAAGCTACAATACCGGTTAAATTAGCAAAGTAGTAGTATTTTTATCGTGAACAATGATGGCAGAACCGAAAAGACAGCTGAACATCTAATTTTCGCGCTATTTACAAAAGTTACTTGTTTTAAATGGAACACCCAGTATATTTTTGCATATCTTGAAAGAAGGACTTATTTTAAAAAAGAAAGCTTTCATACATTAATGACAAAAAATGAAAGTTGCGGCAGTTATCCACTATTTTGTTCAGCAATTCATATCAATAAAATCAAGATGGCTATGATAAAAAAAAACAGCAAATATTAAACAAGCATTGTGCATATTGCTGTGACCCTTACTTTACGAAAGTGATAGTATTAAGTATTAATTTAGTTATTAAATAAGAGCAATATTTTAGTTGAATATTTATTCAAAGTTAGCTAGTAAGATTATAATATATGCAAATAAGTAAAATAGGTTGCAAACATTTAAGAATGAATTTCTTTATTAGAGGTTATAGTAAATAAAAATAAACATATAGTTATAAGTACACTTTAACTAAGTAAGCTTAAATATTAGAAATAAAGACGACTGAGATGTGATACACATCCTAAATAAATTGGAAGGCTTTAATTTGTCAAAATGACACATTAAATGCTACAATACGAACAAAAATAAAACAGATGTGCTCGAGAAAATGACACAATCTTGAATAAAGAAATCAATGTGAATATGAATAGTATTAATTCATAAATGTGTTACAAGTAATAGAAGTAAAATATTGTAAATACCTACATTTCATAAAAAGAGGATATAACTACGATGTTTGTCTTATGACATGTTAAATCGTAAATAAAAACATTTTTGTAAATAATAATGTAAGATTCAATTGTATTCTTTGATTCTTGTATGGGTGGCCTTTGTGTTTCGGAGGGATCAGAAATAATCATGTATGGTCTAAGCACCTGCAAGAGAAAAATACAACGTCAATATTTTCTTTATAGCATTCTACAAATAGCAATATCACCTGAGATGAAAACGTGGTTTGAAGACAGGGAGAAAGAAACGGAGGCGGCAATACTTCTCAGTACGGGCTTGGTCAAGAACATAGAGGTTGTCTGCGAGGTTTTTCCTTTGTTTCCATATAGACGAACTAATAAAAAAAAGAATCAAAATACGATTAGCAAATGGCAAAAGAAAATATTTGACAAACAGTGACAAGCGAAATGAATTTATATATAGTTACAACAGATGTCTACATTGAAGAAGAAGGAAAGGAACACCACACTTACCTAGGATAAGAACCAACAAATTTGTAAACTTGAATAAGGAACAATTTGTAGTGCCGCCATTGTTGTGTAACTGTCAGTGTAATTCATGTGCATTTGAATAAAAGTGACAACTTAAAAAAGGACAAAGAAAAGTTTAACCATCAGTATAAAAGTATAGTCAACTTAAAATTTGAAATAGAGGGCGCAAAAGCAGCGATAATGTTTTGTTTGCCAATATAAAAATGAAAACAGGATAAAGCAAGAAAGAGTTCTCGACCGCAATTTGAGTGGTAAATACGCAAAATTTTAAAAGCGAAGCTCCCAGATAACATTATAAAGTTACAGTAGGGCAAATATCTACTACTTATTCATTTATGATTTAGATTTTTTGTATTCAGAGATTGAGTATTTAGTTAAAATTTTCTTTTCAAATAAATTTGTTTGATTAATTTTTATCGTTATAAAATAAAATGGAAGATATTAATAGGATAGAGTTTGATCAATTGTACGATCAAATGAAGTGAGTTATATAAATTCACATGAGTTATAATATGAAGTTATTTTAATTTATCTTATATCAAATGAATGTTCACTTGATTTTAAATATTTCATTTATTCATTACCAATTATAATGTATTTAATAGTGTTGAACAGACTACAAAGGCACTATGTGCAAATGTTTGCCTTAAGTAGATTGTTGGGCATTATTTAATATTGCGTAATCATTTAATAAAAAATTCAAACAACTTAACACAAACATGCGAGGATGTTTTGATGGGTAAATACTAAATAGCTAGAAGTAGTATGTGCAAATATTTGCGGCTAGCAGTTAGTGTGAAACAATTTTAGAACATTTAAGTAGCAATACTCTAGGTTACTAAAGTACTACGTGCGAATGTTTGTTTTAGTAAAATCGTGTTGTTAGTAACAATAATTTAAAATATATGTGATGTTAGTATAAAACATAGATATTGTGTTTAATTTCCTCACCTTATCCCAAAGTAGATTAAATAAAAGAAAGACCATAAATCAAGAAGTAAATCGCTCTACGAATTCACGAATAAAATTTAATAATTTTTGCTGTTATGAACAAATCGAATGTGAAAGTATTACATCATTGATTGATCAATTATAAAAGTAGGTATCACAGCATATATTTATTTGGCTGAAGCCAACGTGGGGCAATGTTACATTTCCATTCCAAATATATATATAATTTATAGGCAATATTGCATCCACAGCAATATGTTTATTATAATAGATGTTCGAAGACATCACCGTTATCTCGAATACACTTCCGAATTCGTTTATGTACATTGCGAGTTACTTTTAAAATCGATCTTGCGTCTATGTTATTATCAATAGTAATTATTTTATTTTGCAGCTCTACAACGTTTTCATATGAACTGTATATGTTTTACGTATCAAGCTTAACTTGTTGATTAAAGCCTTTGTAGTTATCTCGTTTCTTAGAATTGGTAATATAAATTAGTCTCACTAAATATTTCCGTATTGAAAATGTTATTTGTTAATGTATTTGTTTTTATTAAAATCAGTTTTATTGTGTAAATGTTTTCCTATGTTTGTATTAAAATATGAAAACTATTTATTTCTAATATAAATATTATTTAAACTTATTGTTGGATTATACGAAATAATGCCCTAAAAACTATTGATTATAAGCATCTCTTTTATCCGGATCGACCTGAGATAAGCACTGAGGTAATCAGGTAAATACTTCAATTACTTTATTTTTATTTTATATTTAGAAATTAATAAAATACGTGAGGCATTTTATATAGTTGTTCCTTTGCAATATGGCATCCAACAATATGGGGCCTTTATAAAGGGGTTCTTTTACATCGACAGTACGGCTTAGTTTCCCATAAATATGTCGTTAAAAGGTGCAATATGCTTTTGAGAATTAATACCAGTTTTCTTAAATCCTTAGAAGACCGTTAAATCCCATTTCTATATACTTACTACTGCCGCCATTCGATATCTTAGCAGAAAAGTCCACGGCGAACAAAATGCGAAAAACGAACCCTCCACCGCGCCCGTCCACGAACGGTAAATAATGTAAAACACAGAAACGCAACAACATGCATAACATCATATTAACAGAACAAAGTAAATATATGCATCGGCCGGTCCGATCTCTCTCCATCAATTTGAATTAAACCCTTTTTGTTCGTGGCATTTCACCTTGTCTTTATTACCTTTCGTATTCGCCGATCAAAAACTCGCCAACCATAGCAGCCGCACACATAGGTCGGCCTGCGTCGGTATAATAGTGTGGCGTTAGAAAGAGAACGAGGGCTGAAGAAATGGTGGTTATAATGTATATATTATGTTTGTGTATGTGTTACGCCATAACACACTGCATATATACTAATGCATGTACACATTATATCCACGGAAAACTGCATTATGGCTGCCGGATAGAACGGGGCTGTTTCAAAGAGTTGCGGAAAAGATCACGCACATTCGGTATTTTTCAAGGGTAGCGAGCTGGCATGGTCGGAAATAAAATATATATAATTTTCTTCTTACTTCTACGATCGGACAATCCGATTGGTTTCGCGATTTGCATTCAGATTTTTTACATTTCGCCGTATTATTAATTTAATGGCAATGCTATATCTGTACGTATATATTTTTCTGCATACGATTTGCATTCTGGATTTTAAAACAAGTCTGTGTCTGTATATGTGGTGTTATTGTACCCATATATTTCAGTGGGAAGGTGAATAGTTTTCAGTACCGCCGCAGTTAACGATTTTGGGACTGCTGTAACCAAACAAAGCTGGTGTGATGTTTACAATCCCATAGACATTACTAATGAAAAATTCTCTTTATTTATAAACATATACTTACGATACTTCCCGGTTAAAAAAAGTGTGATTGTTCGTCATCTTACCTTCCAAAACATATTGCCGATCTTAGGAATACTGTATCGACTTTACAAACTATATCTAGAGTTAATATTGAGCATCGCAAATACTTTTCAAGACATGTGTTAGAAACCGAATAAAATGTTTTTTAAGTTTATTGTTATTTATTGTTTATTTTAAATGTATATCAACCTATGTATAAGTTACGCATTATTTAGATATGACAATTTAAGACTCATGGCGCCGAGTTTTTGTGTTTATCACCGTTTGGAACGTGAAAATATGTGCGTGAACTGAAAGGTGAAGAGAAAAAGGGAATTGCATGGGCGTCCCGGAGAACGACGCGCGATTGATCTAGGAAGTCGGCAGGGAACCTTCTAACATAGCGGACGACAGCGCATTAGACTGTCTTAACTAGACCGTTAAAAGTATGTAGAAAGTTCTCTAATTATAAAAAGGTCGATAGGGAACTTTCAAGTAGATAGGTCTACAGCATATTAGACTGTTTTGAACCGCATAAATAATATAAAAAATGTTCTTTATTTATATAAACAAGTGGACCGACTAAAAAGTATTACATGTTCAAAGATTATTATATATTCATATAAGAAGTTAAAAGAGTGCACGTTCACCTGTAGAAAAGAAATTGGTGACTTATAAAAGGCACCGGAAAACAAATGTTGTATAATGTATTGTTTTGTAGAGACGATAATATTTAAATAGTTACAACTAATCCGTCAATATTGAATGAGTTCTGCAATTATTATAATAGTTTGTTTATTTTAACTGAATTTGATATTATTTTGCATATATTCTTTGTATTCGTATTGTTGTATATTCAAAATGTTGATTTCTAATAGAGATGTTATTTAATTAGAATACCTTTGTTTTCTTTGTTTGTACCATTTAATGCCCTCGGATTATTTTTTTAGTCTCTCTACCTAAATCATCTTGGGATAAAAACATGAGCTAGCCTGGTAAAATTATTTAGTTTTCATTTTATTTAAAAACATAAATATGTAATATTTGAATTCTTATTTAAATGAATTAAAAATATCCCGTATAATTTGATAGTTTTGGTACAGCTGTCAAACACTATTGTGTTAATAACTATAAACGTGAACGTAACGACTCTACCTTACTTTCATAGATGCTAAAGTGTTGAGATATACCTTACAATTGCTTTTTTTGTTAATATAACTTAATATTAATATTTGTACAATCTACTCATTAGGCTGTTGAGTTTTAAAATAAATCTATAGCTATTAATTGAATTTTGAAATTATGTTTGATTTTTTAGTGTTGTTATAATCATGAAATATCTTACTTTTGACCCTACTTCCCTACGTCATTTGACAGGTAGCGGTCTCAAACTCGTCTGACCTTGATGAATTTAGTCGTGTAAGTGATGTCCATTTGTTTCATTCACCATAAAACGGTGACCATATCCAGTAGCAATTTGTTTTTGTTCCCTTTCTGGGCAGTTTTGAATAACACCTTATTATATTTATTGCGTCTTCATGAAAATAGTCTAGCAGACAGGACGAAGCGTCATTTCCGCGCCACGTTAATTCTGCAGTCACTATTTCTTAGATTTTTTTTAAAGACTCTGGGGTGTCTGCATTTCTTCTACAATTAATGCTGTAGCATCTATTCCACGCTTCTCCGTCAGATTTTGGAGTTTCTTTGCGGTATGTGTTTGTCTACCAAAGCGATCCTTCCCGAATATGTTTACTATAAAGCAAGGGCTCTCATTTAGCATTTGCGCCTCAATTTTAAAACACAATTCTCATTGCCCCCCCCCCCCGTGCTACAATTGCAATATTCCATTTAATTTAATTGTATTTTGACACTGAAACTACACTACGACCTTTATAACAAAACTTAAAAATTACTTACAAATTATTTACTGAACCATAAGCGTTAGCATACAAAATTTTCTCATTTTTTCGTCAATTATCATATCGATTCTATTTATCAATATTCAAAGTAAATAAATGCATAGCAATAAAGATGTTCATTTATATCCTATGTTCGATTTTGAGATGGTATTTCCACAATAGAAGAACTACTATTCCGCAAACCAACAGAACTCAAAGCAATAGCACTTTTGCATTGTTTGCTATCTTAGTCAAGGCGCGCACCAAAGTGGCGTGGCGATGGTGTGAATTTGGAATGGCAAGTGATATAGAAGTGACACGAAAGTGGTGTGGCTGTGGAATGGCGGTAGTATGATTGCAAAGTGGTTTAATGCACACTATAGTGGCAGCCACGCCATTCCACTATTGTGATTATGCAGTCGTAATGTCGTCAACCAAGAGTGACGATGCTTTCGCATTTGTTTAAATAGCTAAAGAAATTTTACGCATGAAAAGACCACTTTTTGCAGATTACTTGAACAAGTAGGCCCTATAATACAGAAGAAACGAAACACACAAAATAAACATATAATAAAACATAATTCCCATTTAAAAAGTCCTTTACTTCCGCTCATAGATCGTTCTCATATAATACATTTAGTGCATTTCCTGTAGAAGGTTGCTTATCTGGTATATGTATCTGCCGTGAAAATAATTCCTCAGTAAGGTTTGAACTCGTCACCGGATTTTCTGCGGTGGCTGCTTTGAAGACAAAATATAGATCTCAGCTAAATATAGAAAAAGAGATTAGTGTGTCAATTGCTAATATTAAACCTTCTTCCGAAAAATGTTGCTATGCATAGCAGGCCCAAGTGAGTCACTAATAAAAAAATTGTTTAATTTAATATTAATAAGTGAATTATTAAAAATATTGTGTAGTACTGATACAATCCTATTTATAAGTATATTATATCAGTGTAAAGGTGTAATTTATTTTTTGTTATGTCATTTTTCAGTAAATTAATTACATTTTTTAATAATATTTATTCTCCATATAGTCGCCCCCCCCCCCATTCAGTTTTATCACGCCCCCCAGGATGAGAATCGCTGCCATAGAGCAATTTATATAACGCTTATAGTCATAATATTTCAATATTTTCAATATTTACTTTCTAACATTCTCATCATCAGTTTTATCCATTTTTTGCATGTTTTATGCCCAATTTTGCAAGATTTTGTTCGATCGTCTGACATGTGACAGTCCTATAAACTGGCTTCATAATAATTCTTTTTTATGTTTTAGACCCAATACAATATTAAATATTTATTAAGATACATTCACCAAAGATCAAAGAAAATACACAAAAAGTCCTGTCAAAATTATGATTAATTTACCGCACAACTATACAAGTAAATCTATCATTTAAATGGGGGAACGTAATGTAATTTTTGCGATCGTAAATAAAGCTCTTTTCACGGCGAAAAATATTGGCATCATCCCATTTGTAAAGTAACAAATTAATAAATCAAATTATTGCATTACGGCACTGGAAAATATGCATGTGTAAATAGAATATATAATTTTATTTCGCGATAAATTTCGAACCGGCTGGTCCCGTAAACAAATTAAAAATATCACGGACGACAGAAAGTCACAAAATACGTACGAAGCGTCAAAGGAAGAATGTCTTGGCGTGGTCCATACCAGCACCTTTTAAAATATAAGTTCCATTAAGCTAGGTCTAACACGTGCTAAATGATTAACGGTTTTTTCGACTTGTGCGTTACTAGTCACCGCAGACAAACAGTCTTTTCGATATATTTCAGGAACTACAAGGTTGTACTAAATAAAGGAAACAAACGATTGTATAATTTCATAAGTTTCTTATATACACTCTATGATCGATGTGACTGATATGTGAATTACTATTGGCATAAATTGATCCATGTAAATCTTCTTGTCAAATTAACTCCAGCTGCCAAAACACTAACACAAAAATTCTAAAATGAATATACATAATATGTATAACCAAAAATATAAAATGATATCAACGAAATGGGCAATATTTATATACACCGACTTTCAAAATAAAATAACATGAAATATTTTGCCCAAATTAATGCACGCACAAAAAATAATTTTTAAAATTAACGGCACATTTTTAATTTCATCTTTACAGTTTTTAATTTTGGACATACAGAACATTATGCACACCGTGTCTAAAGTTATTTGTCCACTATTACTAACTTGTCACTATAGCGAGATAATTAATATCGTAAAGAACATGATAACTTAAAATCTGCAGATATATGTGGTCACAGAATAGCTGTACTAAAAGAGATATGGTCACGGAACCTTTTACGTATGTTATAACTGCATTTATGAGGAATACTAAGTCTCTAGATGAGCTAAACTTGGCCAAAATGGCACCTGTGTACAAGAAATGGTATAAATCGATTGCGAATAATTGCAGACCTATTTCAGTGCTACCAGTACTTTAAACTTTGAAACTGTAATAAAGAACAGAATAGAAAACACCATGTGTTTACTGAAGGCTAACACGGGTTTCGGAAGATCGACCCTGCCAGCAAAGTTAGATATAGTAGAAAATGGAAAGACCAAGGAGAACAAGCTACAATGGCAACTTACGGTTTTATGTTTGAATACTTTCGTTTCATCTTCTATGTAATTTTCTTTACCTAGCAGAAAAATTTTCAACATATTCAAGTTTTTCCTTTATGGTGTGATCCTCGTACTCTCGCCTAATGTTGTAAATGTTCATTCGAGTAATCGTTTTAAATCCCGATGGTCCTGCAACGAAAAAATGCAATTCTATTTACAATTTGGAAACAAAGAAATTTTGTTACGCAGTTGTTAAATATTTCTAAAATGTCAGATTGCAAATAGTCGCACGTAAATTAGGTTTTACCAAAAACACTACAGTCTAAGCTAATAAATACTGCAGAACTCATCACTTAGAAACAGTTGGAAGTGTAACTTGTTCCCTTTTGAATATGAAAAATATAGGAAAATAAACAAAAATAATGTACTACTTTCAAAACCAGTTAATTACTCTTATAGCATTAATGCAGATCCAAATATTTAATATATTGATATACATACCTGGCTCGTATACTTCCATAATACAGAACTTTTAAAAGTTACCCTCAAGTAAAAAAAAAATTTGGGTGTGCTTTAGACCACACGGCAGAAGTGAAAACTTAATCAAGGCGAGGTTAATAATACGAAATACAACTTTTTTTTTCGTTCTATATTCATTTACATTTACATTTTTCATTTTCCATTTTCGTTCTATATTACATTTAAAAAATATATATTTATTATTATTGTGTATACATTAATCTAGTACATTTCGCTCGGTCTGATCAAGTTTTCTCTTCAAAAATTCATACATACGCATATACAGGGTTAGTTAAAAGTATGGAGACGGCGATTTATTGTCGTTAATATTCATTTTAGAGAATTATGTTCAATATAAAAGTTTGTTAGGATATTTTGATCTACATTTGAGAATATTTGATTTTTTTTTTCTTCAATTGTTTTTTAGTTACGCCTGTCCGCGCAGTTTTTTTAAATGGGAACTAGTGAATTTTACTCTACCATTCGATAGAAAATTTTTTTCTCTTTACAATAATATTTTTGTTTTTTTTTAAATTCATTTTAATAACTTTTACAAGAAAAATTAAACAAATTAATAACAAAGTAAATTAAAGTAGGTGTTCAAATTGTCGTCCATTAGTAATTTGACAATGACCCAATCGATTTACAAAACCCCGAACAGAGTTCTGTAAAAAATCTCGGGGAATTTCTTGTATCGTTCTGGTAATTCGGATTTGTAAATCTTCGACGTTATCGGGCTTATCTTCGTAAACTTTGTTTTTTACGTATCCCCAAAGAAAAAAATCTAAAGGACTTAAATCTGGCGAACGGGCTGGCCATTCAATGGTTCCTCGTCTTCCAATCCATCTGTGGGGAAAAACGTTGTCCAGATATTAACGAACATTTACACCATAATGTGGTGGGGCGCCATCTTGCTGGAACCAGATACTGTCATTGGGCAGGTGTTCATTGTTTTCATGTGGATAGAGCGTAGCTCAAGCAGGTATTATTTCATTTTGCAATAACTGCAAATACAGACCCGAAGTTAAATTGCCATTGATGAAAAAGGGACCGATAATATGACCGCCAAGAATGCCAACCCAAACATTAACCTTTTGGGGGTACTGCGTATGGTGCTCCAAAAACCAAAAGGGATTTTCCGATGACCAGTATCTGCAGTTATGTCTGTTTACTTCACCGGTAAGGCAAAAAGTAGCTTCGTCAGAGAAAAGAATATTGTTGACAAAATTTTCATTATTATTGCAAATATTTAACATTTCTTCAGAAAATTGTAATCTCCTATCAAAATCATCTTCCGTTAACTCGTGTACAAGGTGTACCTTATAAGGTTTATACTTTTCACTTTTTAAAAATGACACGATCCATGACTGCGAAATATTGAAATTGGCCGCTAATTGATTGGTTGATAAATGAGGATCTTCAGATACAGCCAATAAAATATCCAGTTTGTTATCATCGCTTTTTGCTGTTCTAGGTCTACCACTCATTGGCAAATCTTTAACGCTACCAGTTTGTTCAAAGCGTCTTAAAGTTTTACCAACAACGGATTTAGAAATTGGATTTCTATTTGGATGCGTATCATTAAATAAATTACAAACGTCTTGAAAACTTCTGCGTCTATCTCCATAACCCAACATCATAAGTATTTCAATTCGTTCATGTTCACTTAAACTCGCCATTGTTAATATTAACAGCAACAAATTGCACAAATGAATTATTTCTGTCAAAGATTTGACGTACACAATAACCACTGATAAAATTATGTCGCTCAAGTTTGTTTATCGCATCGCTTCTGTCTATCTGCGATGTACCGAACATCTGTGAAACACTTGAACCGGCCTTTTCTTATAAAAAAGTTATTAAAATGAATTTTAAAAAACAAAAATATTATTGTAAAGAGAAAAAAATTCTCTATCGAATGATAGAGTAAAATTTACTAGTTCCCATTTAAAAAAACTGCGCGGACAGGCGTAACTAAAAAACAATTGAAGAAAAAAAAATCAAATATTCTCAAATGTAGATCAAAATATCCTAACAAACTTTTATATTGAACATAATTCTCTAAAATGAATATTAACGACAATAAATCGCCGTCTCCATACTTTTAACTAACCCTGTATATACAAGTGTTATAATTCTCACCCGCGCTGGTCTAATGGTAACGTGCCGGCCTTATACCCGGGCGGCTCGGGATCGAATCTGCACGCGGACAAGAATTTTTCAGAAAATAAAAATACAATATTTCGCGTATTTATTCTAAATTTCAATTTAATTGAAATTAAATACCGCTAGTTAGTATTATAATACAAAGCCGAGCGTCGAGCGTGTAGCACTATTAATATTCAATTTTGAACTGACATACTGGACAGGCTGTTCATATTTATAATAAATCTATTGCAGGTAATAATACCCTATTAGTAGTAGTTTTAAGGAGACAAAAGAAATTTGGGGTCGGATCAACTTTCTAAAATGGACTTTTGTCCAGGTAGAATTGACTAATATCCCACTGTGCGTCAGTTGTCCAGAATCCAAACGATAAAAATAACACAAATAACATATCAAACAGTATATATGTATTCTGTAATATTCTTTTGTTATTCTTGTTTTCTTTTTTATAGCAAAGTAAAGAATGCCGAACAGATTAACTGTGGACAATCTGTACGTGTCTACCAGCTCTTTTAGTGATATATCTAGTCCATAGACTATTCATAAAAGATGAAGACTCCTAAATATTTATATATTTTAAATATTTACTATTTAATCTTTTTCTCTTTCTATATCGGCGAATCCATCCTAAATTGCCCGTAAGTTTCTCTTCGTGATTTCTCTCGGAACGTTCCCATTCCCCCAATTCCGTTTCCACCTCTCGAACATTTTAGAGGAAAATATATAAAATGAAAGGAAATTGTTATTTTGTCGACGTATAAATAAAATATGAGGAGTGCAGCCCGATACGGGATTAGTGTTATTACAAGTTGATCGATACTGTACGATACCAACGCCATTCCATTACTTGTGTAAACTTTAAACCTCCTATGATCATATATTATTTAATAAAGCGATTCGAGACGGATTCGACCGACAGACACACGTAGAACGTGAACCTCTGCTTCCTTTTCTAACTTCTCCTCCTTTTTTACATGCCCACCCTCTCGCTTGCCGTTCTGTTTAGCGCTGCAAACGTTTTCAGATTTCACGTGAAATTCTGTTCAATATTACATGATTAAAAGTTTACATTGCTTTCTTGTGCGATTATATTATTGTTGAAAATGACCTCATAACTATATAGCGTTCTCCCTGTATTGTTTGAGAATGAATTTTAGAAAATTATACCATAAAAAGCCTTTCGCTGTCGGAGTAATTCAGTTGTTTTTAGTGGTTAACTAGTACTATTAACTTTAAAACTTCCATCGTTTCGGAATAATTGATGACGACCCATTTTCAGATCATTATATCCATTGGATAAATCGATCTGCGTATAGTTTATACGAAGGTTACAAGATAGTTGCGACAACAACTAACTTTTACTTTCTTATACTACGTATAAGGAAGTATTGTAATTTTTGCAGATGTCCACGTTTTGAAGTCCCATGATACCGAAAAAGTGGTTTTAAAAAAATGTCTTTCCCTCTCTCTCTTTCTCTCTGTCTGTCTGTCTGTGCCTGTGTGTGTGTGTGACCACGGTAGCGGTCAAACCGCTGTAGCTATCAATTCCAAATTTCGTATTTAGGAGTATAATCTCCCTTTTGAGATCTGATAAGATTTTCAGTAAAATCGGCAGACCGGAAGTAGTAGTTTACTTCGGTGAAAAAATCGAACTTTGCCAATATTTCGTCAACTACTAAGTTTAAACAAATTTATAAAGAATTCATATATACTCAAAATTACATTGGATAAGAATTTTATTATGAAAGTTTTTCGATATTCTTACCGGAAGTAGGTCTTTTACTCTTATCGAAAATCAGTTTTTTGCAAATATTTTGCAAATCATGCTTTTTAGACAGGTACGTTACGACTATAAAAGTATTTAGAACTTAATTTCCAATACCTTTTTTATAAAAAAATTTTCAAAATTCGCACCGGTAGTAACACTTTTACTCTTATCGAATAGCAATTTCTTGCAAATATGTCGTAAATTTTGCATTCTATATATACGAGGCCTGACAATTATGTAATGAGACTGATTTTCTTCCGCGGTTGTGGTAACACTGCAGCTATGAATGAATTTTTTTACTTATTTATTTTGGCATCCCTGCCCTATCGATTGGTGTGTTTACCAGCCTGGTACGATCATTAGTTCATCAGCTGTGTCGTGTTTTCAAGAAGTGTGTTAGTGGTGCTCGTCACGAAAATGGAAAAGCGTAATTTAAACCAACGTGGCGACTCGGCTACGAAAACGTACGGTAAAATACTTCGAATGTTGGCTGACGAACTAAATATCAACCGCGAAACAGATTTTCGGATGAAAAAGCTCTGCGCGAAGACGGTTCCGAAGAACCTTTCGGAAGAGCAAAAACTCCTTCGAATGTCAATCGCTGAAGATTGTTTGCAACAGGTGGAAAACGTTCCTACGCTGCTTGACCGGATTATTACGAGTGATGAGAGCTGGTTCGTCCAATATGACCCTGAAACGAAGCTCCAAAGACAACAGTGTCTGTCTCCAAATGAACCGAGACCGAAAAAAGCTCGCATGAGCAAGTCTAAGATAAAAACCATGCTCATCTGCTTCTTCGATAATAAACCAAAGTAAAAATGTAAGAGACTAGGTCCAATATGACCCTGAAACGAAGCTCCAAAGACAACAGTG
Source organism: Amphimallon solstitiale (assembly GCA_963170755.1). Classification (NCBI taxonomy): domain Eukaryota; kingdom Metazoa; phylum Arthropoda; class Insecta; order Coleoptera; family Scarabaeidae; genus Amphimallon; species Amphimallon solstitiale. The sequence goes on along the minus strand of OY720675.1, from coordinate 240,942,593 downwards.
TCTGTCTCCAAATGAACCGAGACCGAAAAAAGCTCGCATGAGCAAGTCTAAGATAAAAACCATGCTCATCTGCTTCTTCGATAATAAACCAAAGTAAAAATGTAAGAGACTAGGTTATGGCTTGGTTATAATCATAAAATGACGTTTTGGGGAACTTAATTTCCCATGCCAAACTTGCCTACGCAAGAACCAATGAGATACCTTAAAAATATACACCATTTTGGCGCGATATTTGAATCACTCCTTCTTATTCTGAGACAAGGCGTAGGTAGCAACAAATTTACCCACAACAGAAACAAGCAGTAATATTATTATTGTTGAAATTTCGAAGACCAGAACATTTAAAATCCTTATCATTGGCTATTTACAAAATAGCAGATTCGAATATTAATAATGAAAACGGAGCCCTCTATCTTAATGTCCTACATACGTAAATCACGCATTTCATGTCTTCTGCATGAGCCAAATATGCCACAAATAACGACAACCTGAAAAACGAAATATTGCTCTCAATATTTGTCACAACTGTCAAAATAAGACAGATCTTACCTTCAAAAACAGAAAAGTACGATCAGGGGTTTGAACAAACAATTTTCGTATGCCCTCTTTGCGAATTACCAAAGATTTCCTAGGGCGGTAACCTTTGTTCCCTTCATGAGCGCATGTAGCTTATAAAATTAATCCCTTTTTCTATTCTTAGCTTTGTTTGTAATTTTGAATGCATGCACCACAGTGTTGACGGTTTATAGATAGCGGACTATTATGTAACTCAAGGAATTAGATTAATTAATGACCCTTTCTAATAATGTTACCTATCACTTCGTTCATGTACGCAAGCATCAATGTTTCGTTCACCGTTTGGTAATTCTTTTTTGTCATCCAAGCCAATACTTTCTCATATTCTTTATAATATACAGTTTTTGGTTTTTGTGGAATTAATTTCAATTCAGCTCGCTCAGCTAATCGTTCAACTTCCGATGAAATATCTTCACTCATTTTGCACAATACAAATTCAGAAAATTTGTGAAAAATTTACATAACAACTAAACAACAATAATTGCTAACTGTTTCTATGTTAAATAGTGAAAATTAGATCCACACGCTACCTTGTAAAAAGAAACCAATTTTTTTATTCTTTTTCTGATTTTCGTATTGTAGTGCAGGTATATAAAAAAAAAGTGTATAATATGCTTAAGAAATTATAGAACTGATTACTGAAAGGAGTAGAGATTTATCAGAGGTCCAGTTTCCAGCCTAAGAAAGAGGTCACTCCAGTGGTCGTGAGGTCACCATTGACTTCTACTTCAACGCTGTTTGAGCTATAATTCAATTTCAAAATTCTCATATTCCCTAGATTCATTTTTTAAATCGTGTGTTGAAAACCATTCTTCTAGTGTTTGCAAGTGTTTTTCCCCAGGCCTATCCTACTTGCATCCCTACTTTGTACCCCAGCTAATAAGCTTTATTGGGCTGAGACTGTGTAGTTTGTGAATTTCTAGTACTTTTGTGTTCTGTACAAAGCTGACAGGTCCTTTAATGGGTGTTTTTGGCACATCTCTGGGTCTATGTTCGGTTCTCTAAAACTGTGTTTCCACCTTTGATCCAGTGTCTTACAGTTTACTAAGATATGCCTGACTGTTTTTGATTCCTTATTGCACAGTCTGCAGTTAAAGTCTGTATCATACAGGCGCATCTTCTTGAGGTGTACATTGACGAGATAGAAAACCAGTTATGATTCGCAGCCAATCCCTACTAATATGTAGTAGTGCTTCAGCAGTTTTTTGCATGGTTGATGAATAAAATCTTTACCATGATTTTGCCCAGGAATTGTTGGCCCATTGTTTCCCGTGCAAGTGTCTAGTTATCATGAATGATGTTACCGTTTTCTTGGTAAAGTTTTCCAGGTAAACTTCGAGTCTAGTGCTACTTCTATATACTGTACCTCATTCAGATCTGTATGTTTTCCCCCTTAGGGTCAGCGGTCGTAAATCCCTCAACTCACGCTTTCGTGTAAATGCTATGATGGTAGATTTATTGGAATTTCTTGGATTCGCTCTCTAACCATTGAGTTGAATTTGCCCAGTGATATTATGACGTCATCAGCATTTCCAAGGTCTGGGTGTCTCCTGGCGGTTAGCCTCTCCTGCAGGCCGTTTGCTACAGGTTCCTCAAGAGCGGAGCAGCAACCTTTCTAAAGACACCCCTCGCACACTCGTACCGACAGAGTCTCTCCCTCAAATGTTGCGTCTACTAATCTATCTCTCAGCATAAGTTCGATTCATACATACCAGGCATCCTCAACTCTCCTATGTCTACCAGATCTACTTATTGAATCAAAGGAGATCTTGTCAGACGCCCCCTCCACGTCCAAAAAGGCGCCAAGCATCATTTACTTGCTTTCCAACATCGCTGACCAGCTGATGAAGCGCTGCTTCTGTCGAAACACCTGTTCATTATTGTACTATCCAGAGTGTATTGGGTTATTTACCAATCCAAGGCCATCCTTAATATTCTTGTTCATGACTTTTTTGGATGTTACTCAATCTTGATTTTTAGTTCGGTTGCTACTTTAGCTCTTACTACTGATGACGTATCATCAGCAAACATTAAGTTGTCGGCCACACTCGGCACATTATGATTGTACAACAAGAAAAAAATTTATCCCAACATTTCAGTTCTCTTCCATTTTTGTCAGAGATGACAACACATTTAACTCCTTCCGGATAAATAAGATTTCTTCCAATCATACGAGACTCCTATGAGACCCATAACCTCCAACTTGTGTAATAATATCTTATTATGGACGCTATCGAAAGCATTCAGTATGTTTTTCCATTAAAATTAGTGTTTTGCAAATTAATTTTTCAAAAAGTTTTACCACATTAGAAGCTTTAACTTGTAATGACATGACACGTAATTAGCGCAATCATTTTCTCTCCTGGCTTATAAATTGCTTTAATGATAGCTTTAGTTGAGATAGAAAGCTTTCACATTTAAACTATCTATTGATGATTTGTGCCAACGGGCTTACCAGACTGTCCAAACAGTATTTCAAGAGAGGCACTAGTATTTTATCATATCTACAGCCATTGTGTTATTAAATACATATATAGCACGACTTCCCTATCTGTAAGATAAAGTGAAAAGACTTCAGACACACATTTATTCTTGTCATATATTCATTTTATTTAACATATTAGAAGTAGTTTCATTCATATTTTAAAGTTCTCAATGTTTATTTTATTATTTTGTCTGTTACCAGTTATTGGTTTCCTTTGATTTTATTGTCTGTTTTATTTTTCGAATTCTGTCTGGTGAGCGTAGTTATTCTTTTTAGATTCCCCAATTTTTTTTTTTTGAGATAATCGCACAGTTTTTTACATCCAACTTTACATCCTATTTTAATCTCTAGCATTGCTTCATACATCTGTCTTTTTATTTTTGATAATGTGTTTATTTTGTTTGTTAACCAATGTTTTTGAGGTATTAGAAACGGTGATGATATGTTTTTCTATATATTTTTCTATGCTATATCCAAACCTTCCAAAAGCTGAATTTGTGTCAAATCTATCTTCCGTAGTTTTTAATTTTAATAATATCACTATCTCTATGCTGAATTCTTTTTTTTGTATTTTTTCAGTACATTTAGGTATATGCTTTATATGGTTAAGAGATAAAATATCTGACGTTTGGTCTGATGGTTTTGACAGATTCATCAAATACAAAGTTTCAAATGCCTGATCACTGTTCATGTTGTACATAGAAGTACGGATTCTATTTAATAACACAATAAAGTATAATAAACCAAAGTAAAAATGTAAGAGATTAGGTTATGGCTTGGTTATAAATATAAAATGACGTTTTGGCGAACTTATTTTCCCATGTTAAACTTGCCTACGCAAGAGCCAATGAGATATCTTAAAAATATACACCATTTTGGCGCGATATTTGAATCACTCCTTCTTATTCTGAGACACAGACAGAACAATGTTTTTGAGATATTAGAAACGGTGATGGTTTGTTTTTCTATATATTTTTTCTATATCCACACCTTCCAAAAGCTGAATTTGTGCCAAATCTATCTTCCGTAGTTTTTAATTTTAATAATATCACTTTCTTTATGCTGAATTCATTGTTTTTTGTTTTTTTTTCAGTACATTTAGGAATATGCTTTATATGGTAAGAGATAAAATATCTGACGTTTGGTCTGATAGTTATTGCTTCACTTTTACTTGTGTAATAAGTATTCTCTATCAATGTTCTATCCATATTTGTAACTCTTGTTGGTGTGTTGATAGTTACTTTCACATTGTACTTTCTATGATACGTTTTGTAAGTCTATCATCATTAAATTGATGCTAAAATCTCCACTCACTACTATATAGTATTGAGCCAGTATATCAATCGCGATTCATGTAACATGTTATCTCAAATTAAAAGAGAAAAAATATTGAAGAGATGTTTTTTCTCACTTTCAACGTCCTCCCTTTTATTTTCAGTACACGTTCCTTGTCGAAACACAGAAAGCGATAATACAAATATAGGAATTAAATAAATTAATAATAAATGGTGGCGGCGCCTGGACTCCTCTGTAACACAATCGCCGAATGGCAAAACAGTCGACTTATATACACTTTCAAAATGTCGTTAGCACGTCGACTGCCCCCCTCCACCCTTCACCGTCGACCGATCCGTCATCCTTTCGTGTTTTACTTCTTGTCTCTTCTCAAACAAACCGGCAAAAAGCTTATTCTTGTATCCGGATCAATTATTAACGGGCACGAGAGTCAATTGACACGCATTGTGAGGACGAAATAGTACAAAATCGAAAGATTTTAACTCGCGGGAGCGGGACACCGCTTTAAATAATTCACCCGGACTTTCATTATTTTAAACTGCCCACGCTAACGAAGTTGTCCGAATCAAAATTCATGATATTTACATACTACTTACGAAATGGGCGAACGTTGCATTTTTAAAAAAGTGGAAATAGGAAGCTGCCGGTACCAGCTAGTAAGTCAAAGGGGGAGAGATATGAGTAGGAAACAGAGACGAAAGATGTGGGTCAGTCAAGAGGGGGGTTCCAGATTAAAGAGTAATGAAATAATTCAGTGAACGTGCGCGGGGATAATTTTAGAAATCGATGAATATTGATGAAATTTCGATGGGGGGTATATAGAAGGGGAATACCTCACCTCACCATCATCGGTGTATGTATATTCAATGATTGCATACTACAAATTTATGTCGTGTAGATGAGGAAGCGAAACAGGAAATGTACCGGAGCTCTTTTTTCATTTCTATAGAAAATACACCCTGCTTTTAATAATGCAACGCAGTAGACGTAGGTTGCGTTTTTACGGGTTAATAATAATGGATTATATGTTTTATTCAATTCTCAAAAGCGAAACTGGGAAACAATAAGGACTCCTTCTAAATATAGACATAAACAGGGTAAAAATAGATTTGATATTTGGTTTATTTATTTAGAATGAAACTGGACTAACCCAACAGGATATCTTTGTAATGACTGTAATCATATATTATAGGAACTATTACGTATTATTTTGTCAAAAGGTCACTTCAACGGCATACAATTGATTTGTAAGAAATGAGTTGGTTTTCTGGTAGTTTTTCTTTTATAATTTGCTATGATTCCTCAGAAGCATTTCAACAATGTAATTTGAAGAAATCATCTCGAAATTTCTACAATGACGATTATGAACCTTGTGGGAAGTATGGCTTTTATATTTAAAGAAGTTACTTACATAAGAACGACTTGAATATGCCAGTTAACTTAATATGAATGCACATCATTCGTAAAACTTGTGAGATATCAATAATCAACCGTAATTAGTATAGGCAGTTAGTAGTTTTATTTAACCACTGCAAGATCCTTGTGCCATAATTACGTAAGCGGAAAGAAATGATAGTGAGTCAAGTGGTTTCCCACTTGACTCACTTATATAAATAAATAGTGCCAACATTCTAATTGGAATTAGTAAATGGTAAAATAGATAGTCTTTTGTTTCTGTCACAAGTGAAATTTTTAGTATCAGATCATTTAACTCGCTGATCTGATACTTTTAGTGTGCCATGAGTAAAAAGTAATATGCAAGGAAATTATCAGATATGGAAAGAAAAACATTCGTTCTAATACAGCGAACCTAAACCCATAAATGCCAAAGGCTTTATAGAGGCATTATATATATCACATTTAGTGGTTTAATATAATGAATCTAGCAGACTTAAATTAATTTTAAACTTAAAGTATCTATTGTGCGCATGTGTTGTTAGTCTCTGTTGCCGGTGTTTTTTCATATACATATTTATTTCTTGTCAAGAGGTGGGAGTATTACCGGATATGTGTAAGAATATCCGTCTTGTTCCGCTGTAAAAGTGTAATAAACCTAAGAAATATAATGATCTATAACTGATTGGTTTGTCTAAGGTGTTGAAGACTATTATCTATAAATAGCTGAAATTACTGGCTGAAGGTGGTCTGAGAGACATCTCGCTGATTTGCCTGCGTTTATTACTAAAAGGGATAATAATATAAACACTTTTATTGTATTATGAAAATAAATTATAATTCAAACATGTAATTAAAGACATTCTTTACATATTTCTCGGGAACATTCTAAACAAACCGGATTATGGCACATAACACAGCCATACGCAGTTTTCCTTTTTTTAGCTGGGGTGCATTTTTTGCACGTCAGATTTTTTTTTTATTTTACGACCTTCAAATGGATCTTGTCTATTTGAACTTAAAATTCGACTTATGGAAAATCTGTTTTTCCATGTTACACGTGAATTTTGCAGACGCCTCTGCATTTCCCGCCCAACAATTTTCCTAGCTAAATCTTTCAGAAAAGTTAGCCTTGCTATTACTGGACTGCCTCTGTACAAAAAATATATAAATCTGGTGACGCTATTATTGTTTCGTAATATTTACCTGAATGAGCTGTAAAGTACAAAAGCACTAACATACTAAAAGCCATTCGACGGGCTCTTTTTAAGGTGGGGGGGGGGGGGAGTTACTTGATCGGCGTATGCCACAAAGTGGTCAATTTCCACGACAAAAATAGCAAAAATTAAGGCATTTGAAAAAGTTGCCGCTCCATGAACAAAATAACCAATATTTGTTCTAGCGACTGATGATTAAAATTTGCAATTATATTAAAAAATAGTTAAAATACAGCAATTTGAATATTTTTCGTTTTATAGCGATATAAAGCTTACTGTTCGTAAAAAGTACTTTTTGTACTCACCGCCTGTAAAGTGACAGTTGGCGCATGTGTAGCTCGACTGGGAAATACGTTTTCCCGGTTGAGGCGACTGTAAAAATTGAAAAAAACACTGGCACTTTGGGACATTTAAAAAAATGTCTAACTTGGTAGTAATAAAATTACGCAATAAATGTACTATAAATTTATAAATATAAGAATAAATACCTCATGTTTGCCATGTGTAAGAATATAATAACTTAAATTTTGGGAAAGGTGAGTAATAGTTACGTACACGAAATGCTTAAATTAATTAGGTAATCTATTTTAGGTTAGGTATGATACTAATGACATTAATCAATAATATTTCTTTAATTTAATGTTCGTACAAAAAATATTGTACAAACCACTTGCGTGGTGACATCTTCCACGCATTCGCGCAATTAAAAGCACTCGCTTCCTGCGGTCGCTCGTGCTTACAATGTGCGCTCATGCGGGAAAATAGTCTTCCCGCATTTGGTTCGTAAATAACTATTTTTGAATCATGGGTCCCTAGATATTTTTATTCTGAACACGAAAATTTATTTACCTTACTTTCAAAATAAACCTGGTCTACAAAAAATTATTTTGAAACCAATGAGAATGATCACATATTCTGCACTCATAAATGGCAAATAGTCAACACACAATTCAAACTTTTTTTTGTCTAAGACCAGCGATATGGAAGGTATACCTGGTCAACTGTATTAAGCCGAACGTCAAATAAACAGAGAGTATATTCAACTTTATTTATTACCTTAGGTAAACGAATGCTTCATTCAGATAGCGGCTTTATTTTGTAATTATTTTAATGATATTTGCAAGACTGTATTAGATATTAATTCTTCGTCTGAAATAAATATGTGTTATTATTATTATGAAATTTAACTTGTTACTTAATTTCTCGCGGTAATATGTACCTATTAACTTTAGATGTTGAAGGTTTTTAATCTTAATATGAGCAATTCGTAGTCAATTAAAATATTACAAAAACAATTCTGTGCTGTAACAGTAACAGTGCCAGTTTTTTTTTTTTAATAAAATGTAAAAAAAATTGCACACAATTGCCATATTTACTTATGCCAACAATTACATTCAATTTGACAATTACGTCTCGCAGTAGATTTTTTGAAGTTTATAGGAAAAAATAAACGTCAACTAACTTCTGACACAAGGACAGTTTGTGAAAAAGTTTAAATTTGACGTATATACAGGGTGCGTCAAAAGTTTAGAAAACCGAACATTATAAAAATGCATCATGGCAATGCTAGCGTTTTACAGGATATTGTAATAAAGCTGGAAGCGGAAGAAAAAAAAAGCAAATTCAAGCTCGAACAGATCGAAAAATACAACTAGTTTACGTTTCTAATATCCAAAATCCTATAGACAATTGTCATTGACCATCTGTTTGTTCTCCGCCCAGTGCTGTAATTTGCAATTTTTTTATCCAACGAGTCCGCTTATTGTAGTAGCATATTATTTCGGGTTTATTTACTTCGGGGTCAGTATATTTTACATGATGTATTGAGCTGACAAGCAGTACGGCTTTATTTTTCTTGGGGACACGAGATACTAGTGTGATGTCATCATCGAAAAATCCATGTATTCTCGGTTTTTCGTGTAGAAATTCTGTTGGTATTTTTTTTTATTCTTTCTGATAGTTCCTACATAGGTCAGACCTTTTTCTTTTAGCAAGTTCATGAGTTCTATCGAGGAAAGCCAGTTGTCTGCGGTAAAATTTCGATTTGTTTTCTGTATTTGTTTCGACAGGCTTATAACAGACTGAGCTCCTTTGACTAGTTTTTTCATCTTCTGTTAAGAGTTACTCCATCAGAATGGTTTCTCTTGTAAATGTAAGCATTGAGGAAATAGTTGTTGCGAGAATCTGTTAACCCATATTTGACGGGCTTATTTGGTTTATACATTCTAAATTTACAGCGTCCGCGAAAACTTACCAACATTTCGTCAATAGTTGCACTAGTACCTATGGTGTATACTTTTTGACAACTGCTAATAAATATATCAAACAAGAAAGAAATTGGTACAGCTGGATCATCTTTTCGGCGCTGTTTTCCAGTATCTGAATCATCAAATCTCAATGGACTAAGTAAGAGGGCAATCCTAAACTTACTTATGCTGCACGGAATATATCTTTCTAGTACCATCGGTGGCAAATAGCATCTACCAATACGTTCATGGTTTGATTTGAATGCTGCTGAATAAAATAGTAGTCCTATAAAGGTTTTCAGTTCTGTAAGATCAAGATATCGCAATTCGCTCCTTGAAGTTTTTAAATAGTTCTGTCTCTCCTTATTATGTCTTAAATTAGTCCAACGCAAAATCTCTTGCAATATTTGGTCATCGATTAGAAGTTTCCATACTTTTTCCGGAGCTAATTCTTGGATATGACGCAGAGGTTCTTTTAGACCAGGCAACTGGACAACTATGTTGGAATTCAGCGTTCTTCTTCGAGGGTTTGCTAGTTCAGAATCCCCTCTATATTTATTTTTTCCATAAAAATATTTTACGTCCTGCTTATTGTTGGGCCTATGATTTGAGACTTCTTCAATTTTATCGTCGCTCTCATTTTCAAATTTAGAAAAGGAGTTTTCTTTGTAATCCTCAACGTTACTTGCATTTCCATCAACAGCAGAATTACTATTGTATTCACTAATCTCGTCATCACTTTTTTCAGAGCCGATATCACTGCATTATACCACTGCATGGCAACTTTCTCAAAATCATCATCTAGCACAGAAATGCGTTTAGATGACCCTGGTTTAGGCTATTACTTTCTTATACGTAGTATAAGGAAGTATTGTGATGATGAAAATTTTCGACCTCGAGATTTTTGCAGATGTCCACGTTTTGAAGTCTCCTGATACCGAAAAAGTGGTTTTTAAAAAATGTCTGTGTGTCTGTGTGTCTGTCTCTGTGTGTGTGACCACGATAGCGGCCAAACCGCTGTAGATATCAATTCCAAATTTTGTATTTACGTGTATAATCTCCTTCGTGAAATCTGATTAGATTTTGAGCAAAATCGGTAGACCGGAAGTACCAAGTTTACTTCAGCGAAAAAATCGAATTTTGCGAATATTTCGTCAACTACTAAGTTTAAACAAATTTATAAAGAATTCATATATACTTAAAATTAAAATTGAGAATAATTTTATTTAAAAAGTTTTTCGAAATTCCTACCGGAAGTAGGTCTTTTACTCTTATCGAAAATCAGTTTTTTGCGAATATTTCGCAAGTCATGCTTTTTAGACAAGTACGTTACGGGTATAAAAGTATTTAGAACATAATTTTCAATATCTTTTGTATAAAAAAAATTTCAAAATTCAGACCGGAAGTACCACTTTTACTCTTATCGAATAGCGATTTTTTGCAAATACGACATATTCGGACCGGAAGTAGCACTTTTACTCTTAGCGAGTAGCACTTTTTTTCGAATATCTTGCAAAGTACGCATTCTATTGCGATTTATTAAGAGAAAGTACTTAGAATAGGATTTTGAATAAGTTTTGTATAAAAAAATTCTTAAGATTGTATAGTTTGAAACGCTCATACGTATAAGAAAGTCGTGTGGTGGCCACACCTCATTTTTTTTATATAAACATAAAATATGTGAGTAAAATATTTGTCACGTTTTCACTGCTAAGCGGTCTCTCTGACCGCCACCCGTACAAGCACACAGGTGACGACAATTAACAAAGCGATAAGCACAACCACAACAGTCAGCGTTCAGTAAACTACTGCCTGAAGCTTTTGTCATACATACCTAGATGCGCAAGACAAATAAAACATTAACGCCGAAAATTTTAATTTCAATATTTGGGAGAGTCTCGAGGTGCTTTGTCACTGCTTGCATCCTATATGCTTGGTAGAAAGTAGTATGTGTCCCTTAATGGACGACGCAAACATTTTTTATAATTTGGAGTGCCTCGAGGTTCTATCTTGGATCCCTTTTGTATTCGAAATATACGTCAAAATTTTGTATCTTACTGAATTTAAGTAGTTAATGTCATAAGTATGCTGATATATGACTGTATTCACCATTTTGTGTTAAGGATGTTGGCCTAGCTGGGTTGGTAGATATTTCCAGTAAACACGGTTTGAAACTTAATCCAATCAAGTCTTATTTTATGTTGTTCGGTAGAGACAGGTAACCGTAGTGTGGCTTTATCGAAAGCTAGCGTACTACTTGGGGGTGCTGTCCTTGATCACAAAGAATGCCTTAAATACTTGAGTTTGCAAATGGATGTAAATCTAAGGTTCAGGGATCATGTCGCGATGTACATTCGGTGGGCTTTTGGCATTTTAAGGATGCTGTATCCCAGTCGGCATCTCCACACGGTCCGGGCAAACAGAGTTTGGGTGTGTAATATATTTTTTCTACTCCCAAACTCTAATTGTATTATTAGATATGCCGAACCTGTACTTTAATGTGGTCCATTACGATACAGATTTTCATTATGATACAAGTTTATATCCAATAGGAATACAGATTTTTCATTACGATACAAGTTTATATCCAATAGGAATGCGATATTCCAATATTCAAACAATATTCAATATGGCGACTGCATATCTGACAGATACACAAATTAAATAAATGTGACAGTTCTCTGCAATTTACAAGTAAGTATTTCAAATTTGTGCTTTTTTGAAAGTATAAACGGTAAAAATGAGGGATAATGACAGTGAAATGTAAAATTTGAGTCCACCAGAAATTATGGAACAAGTTTTAGTAACCACGAACAATTTATTACCAGCTAAATTCGCAAAGGTGCATGGAAAATTTTAACCTCAATTTATGAAATGGAATGTTCAAAAAATAATGTTTTATTATGGGGTCGTAGAAAAAATAGTGTATGCAACTCGCATTTAATGGCTATTAAGACACTCGTATTCATTACAATACTCGGCTTCGCCTCGTATTGTAATGTCCTTACTCGTGTCTTAATAGCTATCATTAAATGCTCATTGCATAATATACTATTTGTTTATTGAAAAGGTAACAGCATTTTGTTTTATCACACTCCGTAGGTTTCATCATTTATGATGTCAGCTGAATATGTAACCATTAGAATTAATCTCATCATAATCTAAGAGAATAAAATTACGTAATATTCTTGCGATTTTCCGGTATTTTACGGAGTCCACGAACGAAGAAAAAGAAAGACGAAGGAAACACCTCCCCGAGGGAAGAAAATGGCAAGACAACAAGAGAAAAAGAGAAAGAGAAAGACGGCAACATTAAATACGAAATTAACGTTAGGATTCTTGGAACATTTTAAACATAAACGTTAATATTAAACAATACATCCGAGAAAGGCACCATTTCTCAGGCCATTTTCGAACAATTGAATTATTTACCAAACGGATTGGCATAGAAGAGCGAGTTCTATTCAAATTGCACCCTTAATATTGCATAAATGAACCGAAATAATTCATAAGTTTGTAGTCTGCGCGTTTAGGGTTATTTACAATGCACAAGGAAATATTTATGATCCCGGGGAAGGATTGCTCGTGTTGTCTTATTGCCGAGTTTGATTCGACTTTCTTAACTATTAATGCGCTCACAGACTCCTCCGTCCTTCTTGGTGCAATTTGTTAATGCATTACGGTTGATGGTTGACTGCATATCTAGTATCTATGTGCCGGGAAGGCTTTCCACTTTTAGAAAATCGGTTTTATATAGAATTGTACATAATGCATACGTGTATATTGTATATAGACGGGTATGTGTCTGCACTTTCCCCGAGGTATTTAATATTAAAACGCGTTTGTAAGCTGTCAACACGCCTAGTGACACTCGAGATGAATGTTGTCTTCGTATTTCGTCATTTCTAAATTAAATTGGAAGTTCGCGCGCAAGATGGGTATTCAGAAATTGATATATCTGCTACATAAATTTTTAAACGTTGATTTCAACTTAGAATAACATATTTTCGAAATGGTTATTTTATTTATTCCAAATTGTCAATATATGATTTTGTATTCTGTTTTAATAAACGACGCTGTACTGCACGAAGAAGGCAGTGGAATCTCTTTTTCTGTCGAAGCCAGTTATAATAAATGAGGAAAATTTTGCTGTATTTGAGCACTTATACATTATATCGATTTAAAACGGTTACATTTTATATTTACGACTACGATGCTGAATATAAATCAACACTCAACTACGATGGGAAATTAGCACTACTGTAAATTTATCTAAACATGAGTATTTTGAACATTATTTGTTCAACTCTACAAGCATAAATATGTATTAATGCCGTATAGTAAGGTGATTGTTCTGGTAAGAATAGAGTAAAATATAGAATACCATTTATAATAAATATATCCCTAAACAATACTGGCAAAAAGAAGATTACTGCCCAAGAAAAATCTGATAATGTGATTGGTGTGATGAAAGTCACAACAATCAAGCGTCATTCAAAAGCAAATGATTGGCAAAAAAGTACGTTAATAATATATGAAGATGTGCTTGGGAGAGGTAACTCGGGATCTGTGTATTTATCAGATGCAGTATGCTCGTTTTAAGAAGCTACTATGGGAAGCTCGTATATGAGCGAAAAACATCCAGTTATGCTTGAGTCGTTTTGGCAACCGACACGGCCAAAGTACAAACCAAAGACGACGATTCAATGCCACTACAAATTCCCATATACCCGAACAATTTCAGAACAATAAAACATATCAAATTAAATGTCAATTGACATTTAAAGGCGTCATAAGTGTTTCGCATATTTCAAAAATTTAATCTTTCCCATTTTGGAAAGAAACAGCTCATCACAGCTACTCTGCAAAAGAAATGTCTGCCAAAACGGCGATTTTTTAAAATCCAAACTGTGGAAATAGCATAGAACACATATCAAATTATGGTATTTATGTATCCACATACTTCTATAGAAATAGTTGCATCTGTGGGTATCTATTGTTGTAGTATGCTTGTGCACACTAACAATACAGTATTATATATTTCTTAGTTGATAATTTCTTGAAGCATGATAACTAACTCTTTTCACTGTTCCATCTATCATCATCACTCTCTCTCTGTTATTTATTTTTAGTACATTGTTAAGCTTGAAAATTGGTTCACTTCTCAATATATTTAATGCCACTTTTACACAATGCGAAAAGTTTGGTTCGGCCTTTGTATACTGAAAACACATCTTGTGCTCCTCGTTTCTATAAATATAGAATACATGAATTTATTTTTGTGTTTATTTCTATACCTTTCATCATAATGTTGCGCCTTAGAGGTTATGCAACTCATAATTCGTTTTTAGCAATTATGTTTACAACTAAAAATTTATTTTCTTATTCTAATATTATTGATATATAATTGAGTAGTATACATTTATATTATGATCACCAAAATCTGAAAAGAAGAGATTTAAATATTAATTATTGTATTATGATGTGTATTATTATTTTGTAAAAACTTGTTTAATTGACGTTAATGATGTGAAAAGTAAATAAGAACTCAATCTTGGAAAATGAATGGAATAAATTGATTAAAAGATCGCCCGTAAATTTCATAATACGGATCAGACAGTTCAGTGACATTTCGTTAGAAATTTGATAGAAATAATTTTTGATATACTAAATTACATGCAAACGTTTTACATTCCATGGCAAACCTTTATCAATATAATTTTTGATCTCGTGGTACATAATAAAATTTCGTATATTTCTTATGCCAATTTTGACAAGTATATATATCACATGAATTGCATATTGCCGTTCAATGATACACTTTACACTATAGTGTTTTCAAAAAAGAAAAATTATATTCTTTTAAAAATGTAACGAGGTGTTAACCAGAATAATTTTAACGTGTTTTTTTGTTGTGTTCCGTCTAGAGTTTTTAATGAATTTTAATCTGTGAACATCATTATCATAACCACTGTTAAGACCAATAATGTTAATGAAAATCAATCATAAAGAAACATGCACTTCTGTATCATGTGATATTGTCCACATAAACAGTTCGCATTTTGATGCCCTGATGAAGTACACGATCATATGTACGAAATATTGGCAGAAAGAATAAAGAACTAAAGCACAACCAGTTTATGATTGCTAGATTCCCCAAGAACCTATTATTCCTATATATATATATATATAAGCCGCAAATTTTCAAGAAATCTACTCGCACGTATATAGGTATACCGTTTGACTGAAATAAAAGTAGATATAGGGAAACACAAACACGCACACAAGTGCATGCAAACATGAAATGGAGGGGTACGATAGTAGGGGACTACAGATGAGTTCATATCGGGCGTGATATCGGGACACCGGGGTACCGAGGCTTTAGTGCACAACGTGTCTTTTAGTATGCAGTGAATTAACACAACCTTCTGTACGAAATTGTTTCACAATCTTATGGATAGCTAGCACAGAGGGAGGTGGACGATTTTCATACGCCGCAACAAATAAATTTTGCACGTCTTTGTACGAATTATCCTTGGCATACCATAACACAATCTGTATTTTTTCCTCGACAGTTAAGGGCATTTTATTTTAATATTTGCGAGTCTGCTCAGATACAATGTAGTTCACGCTCTAAAGTTACGGAACGAATGTGTTGTCCCCGCTTTCGATCTCCCCACTATCTCCCCACACCACCGGTCTTATACATAGGTACATGTTTATGTGTGTGTATTTGAAGATGCATATTAACTTTTAACTACGACAATCTGTATATGTGTGTTTCATATGTATTAACAGATACGGCTAAGAATTTGATATATGTATTTAATGCATATTAAAATACATATTAAATTAATACAATTATCCTGAATGAAATAAGGATTTTTCATTAATACCGACGTTACGTACACAATATGTGTTTCAAGTCGGTAGGAGGCAAAACATATAAATATGTTTCCTCTGTATCATAGAGTGAATTAAGTAATTAATTCTCTCATGCTTGCTAAGATCACTTCAGTTTGTATAAATACAAATTGAAAATAAGAGGGAAAAGGTCTGATTTCATTATCGGACTGACGAGCATTGGGCGAAACTAACATTGTTAGTCTTCGATGATGGAATTACTCTTTTCCCTAAGTTCATTAATTAACTTAAAGAAAGCAAGTAATTTTCAATTTAATATAAGCCGCAAATTTTCAAGAAATCTACTCGCACGTATATAGGTATATATGTGTGTTTCATATGTATTAACAGATACGGCTAAGAATTTGATATATGTATTTAATGCATATTAAAATACATATTAAATTAATACAATTATCCTGAATGAAATAAGGATTTTTCATTAATACCGACGTTACGTACACAATATGTGTTTCAAGTCGGTAGGAGGCAAAACATATAAATATGTTTCCTCTGTATCATAGAGTGAATTAAGTAATTAATTCTCTCATGCTTGCTAAGATCACTTCAGTTTTTATAAATACAAATTGAAAATAAGAGGGAAAAGGTCTGATTTCATTATCGGACTGACGAGCATTGGGCGAAACTAACATTGTTAGTCTTCGATGATGGAATTACTCTTTTCCCTAAGTTCATTAATTAACTTAAAGAAAGCAAGTAATTTTCAATTTAATATAAGCCGCAAATTTTCAAGAAATCTACTCGCACGTATATAGGTATATATGTGTGTTTCATATGTATTAACAGATACGGCTAAGAATTTGATATATGTATTTAATGCATATTAAAATACATATTAAATTAATATATATATATATATATATATATATATATATATATATATATATATATATATATTTGTTTGTGGTTGGAATAATAAAAGGAAATTTTTTTTAACAGCCACATGTTGCAAAAGAATTTCTTTACTGTTGTTGTTGTTATTGAATATTGAGATCAATACAAATGTTTTATGAGATTTAAAATAGTTTTTTTTATTATTAACCTTATCCTATTTAATTTTAAAGGAAGGATCACTGCTAGAACCTACAAGAATAGTATGAATGTCAACAGGGATTAAGATTAAAATATTTGTTGGAGTAGTTATAATTTAAATGATTATAATCTCTGCATTCATAAACAAATATATATGGTTTTTGTATCATTAGTGCAGGGTTATAGCATAATTATCGTCATTATTCAATTAATACAAAACCACTGCATATATTTTATGGCAGTGCCCAATGTGTGGCAATAATACATTTATTTTATTCAAGTAATTATGCTAGCAGTGCTACTGCAATATGTTGAAATTTGACAACATAGTATAAGTGTCATTAATGACCTGCACGCACTCCTAACGTGAATTTACCATGTCTGTATATTCTGATTATATTGCAAAAATTCTAAACCACTTACCATACTTTCATCAAGTCGTTGGAAATTGCAATTTTCTAAACAAAAAAAATAAACTCAATTTTCCATTTTAAAAACGTGTATGCTTCATATGCATATATGGCAAATATGTATGTATGTAAGGTGATTGTGCGCGTGTATATGTTTTATATATCCCAAACGTAATAACGGAAACATCAGAAAAAGAAATACATATATTTAAAAACGTATTGCCATTGGATACTTTTCCAGTGAAGTGTGCGCGCATTGTTGTTTGAAGTACACACATGTTCCTGTGCCTACATTCATACCACATATAGAACAACATACAGCCACATTCACATATATGCATGTTTGTACCTATTTTGTATGTATGCAGAGAGACCTCAAATTGAAAAATACTACACGCGCACACACACACCTATAATATTGTATTATTCTTGAAACTGTTGCGGTAAATTTTATTCCGGAGTGTGGTGGTAGTCGGTTGTGAAAGAAGGGTGAAGGGGAGAGAGAACGAGAGAAATTGTGTTTTTGATCGAATTAAGCGCTTGATGCATATTATTATGCATCGGATTTTTCTGTTAACATTTTTTATGCTTTTATTGCACACCTTTTGCAACCAGTATTCAATTTGTTACCAACCAGTGTTCGGTTAAATTAAAAATGCAGGCATAGACATAGTTATATCTGCAAACGTTTTATTCATATTTGAAAAAATGCATTTTTCTTTTCATTTTTATTAATATTTACAAACTATTTCGTGTCTCTATAAGGTCGCACGCAATGTCGTCATATTTTTACAATAGCAAAATTTTCCATTTTAGGGATAACAAAAATAATAATAATGTGATGAAAATTGCACATTCATACGAAGATGTAAATTAATGCACATTATCGTGTCAATTTAACCCACAAGTAGTGTTATTTTTAGCACGTTAGTTTATAATGTTCCAATCAAAAAGTTTGGCCTGTATATATGTATATTTTTCGTATCCCTTATCCAATTTATTTTTAATACAAATTATCTTTCGGCTCACGCCGTGCATAGACTTTGTATAATTGGTTGCCGTATTTACGTTATTATTTTAAAAATTTGTTACTGTTAAATTTTGAATATTTTATGTCTCATATAATAATATAATTTTGTTTAATTCTTTTTTAGTATTTTGAAATACTTTAATATTACGTATTGTTTAATGTAGTTATAGTATTTTAATTAATCCCTCTTCTATTGTAAACTTGGTAGTGGTCGTCCACGTATCTTCTACATTTTACTCTTGCCAAAAGGCTTAATTTTTGGTGCTTAGAATTTCAGTGACTTAAGATTATATCAACAATTTTTGTGTATCGCGGTGGTTAATACTGGGTTAAAGCTGTTAATTGTGGAATTGTGGAGAATATGTGGGATCAAAAATATAATAGATTGGTTTGACGTCTATTTTTTTATGGTACGACTATTGTTTTGCATCTGATGGGGCAAATGTTATGGCAGGACAGCATAGCTCAGTAATGACTTTATTGCAAAATGACATTCCAAAGCTTTTTGTAGTGAAATGTATATGCCACTCCTTCCATTTGTGCGCTTCATATGCATGTGAAAAGCTACCTCCGTTATAGGGAAGCTCACAAGAGATATCTATAATTACTTTGCTCATAGTCCCAAACGAATTAGCGAATATACCGAGTTTCAAGTATTTTGTAATACAAAAATCCATAAAATTTTACGCCCATGTCGAACCCGATGGTTATACGTACGTAGCGTTGTTTCGCGGTTATTTGTTTCGCGGTTATTAGAACAGTATGGACCTCGACAATGATATCATGTCTGTAGATAACATATTGAAAACGTTAAATGATCCTGTTACAAAGTTATTTTTACAATTTTTAGAATTTGTTCTACCCTTTTTTAATAACTTGAATAAAGAAATGCAATCTGAACACCCTAAAATACATTGCCTATACAGTGCGTTTTTTTTAACTGTTGCCATAGGGAATTGCATGGTAAAAATTCAACCCCGTGTGTTAACTTTTGTTCTGATGAAAATATTTAAACCATTTTTGGATGAAAGCTGGAAGATTCTTTAAACTATCGGATAGATTAAAATTCAATATTCAAAACTGTCGAAAAAGTTTTGAAAAACATAATTTTGTGAAAGCGTTTTCTTGCCACTATCATTTCTAGCAGGTTTTGTTTTAAAAAATAAATAGCGGAAGCTCCTCAAGGCTATGACTAAATTAGCTTTTGGAAGACAGAACATGTAAACATTTATTTATAAAAAAAACAAAACCTAGAAACCTTTAAAGCTCAAATAACTCAACAAATTAACAAACATTATCAGTAATTATCAAAGAAATTGTTCAAAGTGGTTTCCTTCGTGTTCCTAAATGCCCCCAGAAGAAAAAATCGAGTGGTGTTAGGTCAGGACTTCGAGCGGGCCAATGGAATGGTCCATATTGGCCAATCCAGCTATCAGGAAATGTTTCGTTTAAAAACTCTCTGACGATGGCAGCAGAATGGGCTGGTACTCCATCCTGTTGAAATATTATTGCTACGTTGCATCTCAAAGCATCCACCTGCGGGCCCACCTCCATTTGAAGAAGATCTAAGTATTTATGCTGGTTCAAATTTTCGTCAATAAAAAATGGCCCTACTAAGTGATTCCCTAAAATTCCAACCCACACGTTAACTTTATCACGATATTGCGTCTGTGTTTCTTGTGTTCTGTAGGGATTTTCTCTTGCCCAAACCTGTCTGTTTTGTTTGTTAACTTTGCCATTTAATGTGGACGAACTCTCATCAGAAAATAGAATGTTATTTAAAATATTTCGATTTCCATTAATTTTTTCCATCCAGAATTCACAAAATTCCATTCTTGGAAAGTAATCACGGGGCAATAGTTTCTACACATTTTTAATTTTGTACGACTTGAACTTTTCCATTTTCAAGACTTTAAAGCAGCTGATTCTTGATGCGTGAAATTCTTCTGCTAGAGAAGTAAGTGTGGTGGTCTCTTCTTCTTCAACCGCCACACAGATATTCATTCCTAAAACTTCTGTAACAACACACGAGTTTCTTTTCCGGTTTTTTCTATGCTCATGATTTAAGCAGCCCGTGCCACGAAAAGCATTGTAATATTTGAGTATTATAGTTTTACTCGGAATAGGGCGATCAGGATATGTAGCAGCAAAATTCTGGCTGATTTCTTTACTGGACATACCTTTAATGAATGCTGTTACAAGTTCAACACGTCCTTTAGTTGTGAAAACAGACATTTTTAAAGAATTGTTCACAATAACCGGGTATTTGGCAGAACTTGTGAATAAAATGACATTTGTCAATTTTCGTTCTGATCTTGCCTACTAAGTTTTTTGTCAAATTATGTGTGTGCATTACCTTGAAGTTTAAAGAGTAAAATTAGTCAAATAAAACTGCTTGTGGATGTTCAAACAGTACGCATTCTGTACTCTTATTGGTGATTTATTACTAAAAGAAAAATTAGCACCAAATCTGTATAGCATCATAAGTTAACAGTATAATTTTTACCATGTAATTTCCTATGGCAACAGTTAAAAAAAATGCACGGTATAAAAACATACTTACTATTATAAAAACGTTATTCGATTGTTTCATAAAAAGGGATTACCTTCATTTTATTATTTGTATTTCAGTGGCAGGCGTAGATTTTAAAAATCCTAGACATTACCTGCAGATTGAGGATACGTATTTTGGCGCGAAAGTGATACAAACAATATCCAGCACGTCACTTACCAAAGAACAATTATCCTTTTTTAGGCTAAGATGATTGGAGTTTTATGTAGAAGGATGTGATCAAATAATTAAACAGTTTCCTTTAAAAAAATAATGCTTTGGAAAAATTTCAGTTTTTAGATCCAGTAGTTGTAAAATCAGGATCAATTCAATCTATTACCGACATTTATTTTCCCGGATTTTTTATACAATTCCGACCTTCAGACTTTGGACAATGAATGGCGTATTTTAGGAAATACGAACGAAATTAAATCTTTTTCTGATAATGTAATGTTTTTAATTTACTTTGTTTGCCGCATTCTTCGGCCAATGTTGAAAGAATTTTTTCTACGGTCAATAACAGAGAAACAAGCTACGTACGGATATAATCAACGAGTTAATTCTTGCTAAGCATACACTCTATGAAGATGGCGAAAACGAGTAATTTTTTGTAAAATGAGATTTTTTTAAAAAAATTATTTTCAAATTTTATATTCTATTTAATGTATGTTACTTATACTAGATAAAGTCTGGAACAAAATTAATATTTCTGTTATCTTCGGTTTGATGGAAAAACCCTGAAACAGGTCGATTTTGTTTTTATCCCGTGCACTTTATAACATCGTGAATTTAATTCTGTCGTCATCTGGTTGCGCGCGGGCGTGACGTCATTAGTTTTTTCAAATGGTAACATGCCACATTTATTACCCCTTGTCGTTAGGTATTCCATTGTGCATGCAACGGTGTAAAAAGTTTGGTACCTCACATAACAATTTTTGGGAGAAAAATGCTTTCGAATTTCAAAAAATTAAAATTTTATTTCTAATGAAAAACTAATCAAAAATTATTTTAAAAAATAAGATAAATTATAATCTGTGGTTTATCTTGGATTGTCGTCAAACAAGACACCAAAAAAATGTCAACGGAAGTGTTCAAATTGTCCGCCATTGGCCACTTGACACTGGCCGAGACGGACGTACACGCTTTCTACGACACGCCATATTGACAGTTCATTACTTGGTGTTTGAACTTATCCATTCACAATACTTGCTCCATTGGTAGTGTTGAACGTGCATTGCGAAAATGGCGAATTTGAGCGAAAAACAGCGGATTCAAATTCTCATTATTGTTGGTTGTGGTGATAAAATACGTAGCCATGAAGAAGCCTGTCAGTTTTTCAATGCAGAAAATCCAAACCGCGCACTGATTTCGCGGTCAACGGTGAGCACAATTGTCGCAAAATTTGCTGAAACTGGTAGTGTAAAAGACAGGGCTCGTCAAGGTCGACCAAGAATTGAGGAAGATAGAAGGGCCAATATTCTCTTGGAACTTCAGGACAACCCCCACACTTCAACAAGGAACATTGCCAGGGATCATGCAGTCGATTTTACCACAGTAGCCAAATTGCTGAAGAAGGAAAAACTTCATCCGTACAAAATCAATCGGGTTCAGGAACTGAATGAAGATGACATCGACCGCCGACTCGAGTTCTGTGAACAAATCATGCTACGGTACGATGAGAATCCCGGATTTGTCGACAATGTGGTTTTTAGTGACGAAGCAACTTTTACCTTGAACGGTGAAGTGAATCGACACAATTTTAGGTACTGGTCGGGCGAAAATCCTCGATGGGTTCGAGAGGAGCACACCCAACACCGGCAAAAAGTTAATGTATGGGCGGGAATAGTGGGAGATCGCATTGTGGGGCCTTTCTTTCTGGACAGAAATTTAAACGCTGAAACATACTTACATTTCCTAAGATTTACGCTAGTGCCAACATTGGTAGAATTATTTCAGGATGAAAACACCCCCGACAAGCCTCACCCCAGAATCTGGTTTCAACAAGATGGAGCACCTCCACATTTTGGCTGGCGTGTTCGGAGTTACCTCGACGAAATTTTCCCCGGGAGATGGATCGGACGAAGGGGAACAATTGAATGGCCTGCCCGTTCGCCAGATCTCACACCACTTGATTTTTTTCTATGGGGTCATGTGAAATCAAAGGTGTACACCAATAAGCCAAATAACTTGGATGATCTGAAACATCGTATCCGCGAGGAAATGCGAAATATTGGTGCAGAGACAATACGACGTGTAGTAGAAAGCGTGTACGTCCGTCTCGGCCAGTGTCAAATGGCCAATGGCGGACAATTTGAACACTTCCGTTGACATTTTTTGGTGTCTTGTTTGACGACAATCCAAGATAAACCTCGGATTATAATTTATCTGATTTTTTAAAATAATTTTTGATTAGTTTTTCATTAGAAATAAAATTTTAATTTTTTGAAATTCGAAAGCATTTTGCTCCCAAAAATTGTTATGTAAGGTACCAAACTTTTTATACCGTTGCATGCACAATGGAATACCTAACGACAAGGGGTAATAAATGTGGCGGGTTACCATTTGAAAAAACTAATGACGTCACGCCCGCGCGCAACCAGATGACGACAGAATTAAATTCACGATGTTATAAAGTGCACGGGATAAAAACAAAATCGACCTGTTTCAGGGTTTTTCCATCAAGCCGAAGATAACAGAAATATTAATTTTGTTCCAGACTTTATCTACACCCTGTATATTGTTGTAAATAATAAATAAAACAAGATATTCCTAAAAAAAAGCTGTAAATTCTTTAATCTACCGATACTTTCTATAATCTACCGAATATTGCCGACCATTCTACCGATCTAGTAAGAGTCAGGGTTACCATCACTGGTTAGTATACTCCAAGGAAATATAAATTATTTTTTCCAATATTACTACTCTGTTGAAGTAGTGAATGTTTTATAGGTAGTATATATTTAGTTGCAGGAAGTCTTAAATTATATCTGTTTGGTAATGTATGTTCTTAATTATATTAGAATACGCTTTTTATTTTATTTGCAGTCGGATTCTTTTGGGGACATGTGTTCATAAAAATATTTACAATCTTATAATTATTAACATATGTTTTACGTCAATACTATACGACTTAATAGAACTTCAGAAGAGCAAAGAAATGCGTCACCGGTTAAAAATTAATCAAAAACTAAAATAAAACCTCTTTACTGTTTCCCGGAACATATCTTGGAAGTATTAAAAAATTACGACTCATAAACACATCATCAAATCTAGAATAAATATTTATTTAAATTATTTTATTTAATGATTTCTGGAACGGGCAATTATCCAGCGCATTTATGTAAACAGCGCGAACGACAAAGTCGTTTTACACACTTATTTTTTTTATTAACTTCCCATAACTTTCGAAAATTATCATAATTATGTCAGTATTTGTCTGCACCGCCGAAGAAGACATTAAAATATTTTGCAGTGAGATGGAGCGTACAGCGTCGCGCGGGCAAGGGCGGATTGTATTGCCCCATTAAAGTGGCCTATATTAAAGATAAAGGCGAGCAGGCGTACAACACACAAAGGCACAATACACCCAGGCATTGAAATAATAAACCCGACCGGTTGCCGCAATAAAACTTATTTCGAAAAATCTGGTTATAATAGATTTATTGTGCCTGAAACAATAATTATATAAATAAAATGTAAAATTTATGTCTCAAACTTAAAAGTCCGTACAGCATAGAAACACGTGTGCAAAAGAGTGAAATACTTATTATAACTTGGATTTATTATGGCGGCTTGATCGTAAAAACCGAAAGCCATCATGGGTATGTGAGCTTGTGTTTGTGTTTAAGAGCACACTCATGTATATAACATGAATATACGTGTATGTGTATATATATACACACTATACTAATATGAAAATAACAAAACAAGGGGGCGATTGGTTCTCTTCTATTGCCCCGCTTCCATAACACAAACGCGCACTTCAAACATCTGTACATTTATAATGCCGTACATATAAAGATTAAATTTTATAAATGGGCATAATTCATTGCCTACTACTGCGATATGCGCGTACCAGCACGTTTCTGAACGCGTTATATTTGGATTCATTACCTATGAAAGTGCCCTATTCACAACATATGGTGACGTAGTCGCAAGCGTAACACCAAACACCACAGAAGAATGCCAGTGTAGAATGATTCTTTAGGAAAATGTGATTTACATCAGGTTTTAATTTTATGGAGTGAGAAGCTGATCAGAAATTATAATGCATGTGCTTGTATTGCCCGTTTCTTGTTAAATATTTAGATAGTGTTTTGTACAGTCACATTCAAAATTCAATAAACTGGTATCTACGAATAGCATATCTACTTTAAAATATATTACAGTGGCTTGTGTATTCTTTTCGCCTGCGTAGTTATAAAAACACTGCGTGTTTTTATTATATGTTTATTTTCCCTTTTTAAAAGTTTGTTTACTGAACGAATATATTTGTAAATATGTGGGTATACAATCATAACACTGGGCAACAAATTTTCGAAAAGTTCATGCTTCCAAGCTGAAAATAGTCATTTCTTAATAAATTCAATGTGCTGAACACGAAAATGACTAAGAAAAAGCTGAATTGGCTACGGGTTTTCTGTAATATGTACGCATATTTCAGAAAAAGTGTACTTATGTCAACATTATAATACATGGTAAGAAAACATTTACGCATATTTCAGAAAAAGTGTACTTATGTCAATATTATAATACATGGTAAGAAAACATTTACGCATATTTCAGAAAAAGTGTACTTATGTAAATATTATAATACATGGTAAGAAAACATTAGTCTGCTTCCGGCTTTCGACTTCTTTGGCCTGCCGTTTGTAGTGGACTTGTGGAGCATCTCTACTGATTGTCCAACAATAGTCAGCTAGCATTGACGTAGACCATTTGCCTTGGTACCGTTGCTCCATGGTGGCAATGTCCTGATGAAAGCGTTCGCCGTGCTCATCGCTGACCTGCCCGCAGTTATCAGGAAAGAAATCTAAGTGGGAATCAAGAAAGTGGATCTTTAAGGACATATTGCAGCCGAATTCATGAAACAAAGCCAACATATCCTCAACCAGAAACTTGTAATTTTCTGCCTTGTCATTCCCCAGGAAGTTTGCTGCCACTTGATAGAATGCATACCAAACCTGCTTTTCTTTACCTTGAAGAAGTTCCTCAAACTTGGGGTCTCGGAAGAGCTGTCTAATTTGAGGCCCCACAAAGATGCCCTCTTTAATTTTGGCTTCACTTAGTCGAGGGAATTTGTCATGCAGGTACTTGAATGCTGGTCCATTCTTATCCATGGCTTTTACCAAGTTTTTGACAAGACCGAGTTTGATGTGTAAAGGAGGAATGATGATTTTGTGTGGCTGTGCCAATGGTGGGTGCTGTACATTCGTTTCTCCAGGCTTAAAAAATGCTCTCGGAGGCCAGTCTTTCTTGATGTAGTGCAAATCGATTGCTCTGCTGTCCCACAGACAAAGAAAACAGCAGTACTTTGTATATCCCTGCTGCAAACCCATCAACAGAGATACTACCTTCAGGTCAGAACATATCTGCCAGCCATACTTGCTGTAGTTAATCGTCTCCAGTAGCTGCTTTAGATTGCCGTAAGTCTCCTTCATGTAGACCGCATGTGCAATAGGTATGGATGGAAGCTGGTTCCCATTATTCAACAAAACCGCCTTTAGGCTCAGTTTTGAAGCGTCTATAAACAGCCGCCATTCGTGGGGATCATGTGCAATACCGAGAGCTTGTAGTAGACCATCAATATCGCAGCAGAACACAAGGCTTTCTTCTTTCTTAAAGAAAGATTCGAAGAGCTGATGGCGAGTGCGAAATGAAGTCACTCGGACATTCTGTTCCAGAAGATTCCACTGTCGAAGTCTTGAGGCCAGTATTTCCACTTTGCTTTTCGACAGATCCAAATCGCGAACAAGATCGTTCATTTCATCCTGGGTAAGTTTATGTGGTGCAGATGTTTCGTCAAAGCACGAAAAGTCATCATCCTTACTGCCACGTTGAGGAGAACTCGCCGACGCATGGCCATCCTCATCGTCTGAACTGATAGAAAAATCTGTAGGAGGTTCTGGAATTGGGAGTCCTTCGCCATGAGAGCCAGGTCGCAGAGCAGATGGTATGTTAGGGTATTCAACTGTCCACTTCTTCTTCTTGGTGATGCCTCCAGAAGCTGGTCGTACCATACAGAAATAACAGTCGTCAACGTGATTGGTGGGCTCCCTCCAAATCATGGGCACAGCAAATGGCATTGCCTTTCTTTTGCCATTAAGCCACTGTGAAAGATTTACGGCACAAGCGCGGCAGCATACGTGTGGGGCCCAGTCTTTGTCCTGGTCGCCTATCTTGCAACCAAAATACAAATGATACGCTTTCTTAACTGTTGCACTGATGTTCTTTTTCTGTGCAGCAAATATCACTTCTCCGCAAATATAACAGAAGTTATTTGCACTATTAACACAGTTACGAGGCATTGCTACTGTTTAGTTACTTTACACTATAGCAATCACTTATGTATGCTAGAGCTTCGAAAAATATGCGCGAATGAACGGACATTGCACGAGTTAACTGTCACGTCGGCCATTTATAAATAAACTATAATTAGCTATTGCTTGATATTGCGCAATCAATTTCGCAACACTCTCAATGGAAACTTACAGTAAATGCTGCATTAACTTCTTTGCATGAAGGGGTGATGCAATATGACGCAAAATTTCGTAATTTCTCACTAAATTGCATTACATTATGCAATAGCATCTATACAATGGACAAAACGTCAATATCTCTTGAACGTGAGCCAATCAACTTTTTTCAATGTGATATTCGTGTTCAGCACGTTGAATTCATTCTGGATTGGGTACTTTCACCTAAGAAGCAATTTCACTGTTGACCAGTGTAATTATTGTTCCAAATTCATTTACAAAAGAATCAAATATCAATGAAGAAACGCCTTTAACATAAACGAAAAAGTATTCAATTATTAACTATCATATCTCTGTGAAATTTATTTTATGGTTGTAAAAGTTATCCAAACATACGCAGGTCTTTAAATCAATCAAAATTTACGATTATTATCCTTTTAATAATTGCTGATTATACAGAGCCAATTGGTTAAAGATATCTAATAATACCACAAATATAAAACAAACATTTTATTCTGTAATTAATACCACAATAAACAATATAATTTCCAAAATATGTATTAAACAAAATAGCAACTTGTGTAAATAAATTAATAACTCAATAAATGAAGACTATTACTAATTTAATAAAAAAATATTTCTAATGTGTGAGTTTAAGGTTTTAATATCTTGTATAATAACCGTTGTTTTGAACGCATTCGTGTAGTCTCTCAGTCATAGAATTAACCGGATGTTCACAATATTCACGGCCACGCAAGCGGTCCCACACTTCCGTCACATTTCGAGTTAAATTTTCTACATTCCTTACATTTCTGTTTGCATCATCTGACCAATTGCGGACCATTAGACTCCAGAGGTTTTCAATTGGGTTAAGATCCGCCGATCGGGCAGGCTATGGTATAATATGAACTTCTTCATGATACGCAAACCAATTTCTTTCGATGTTCGCAGTATGGATGGGTGAATTGTCTTGAACAAAATATATGAGACCATCAGCTGAAAAGGTACTAGTTCTCCAAGCCCAGCGGCACACATCCAACCCCAAAATGCACAGCTTATTCGACCACTTCTTCGAGTAGGCTGAACGTGTTCGGGTTGATATCTTGTTAAATTACGCCGCCATAGAACTTTCGCGGGAATCTTCAGACGTTGAGAACATCTTTTCATTACTAAATATTACGTTATGCCAATCTCTGTTTAAGTTCTCTCTTGCAAAACGTACGCTAGCATCCGCGTGTGCGTTCGCAATTCTATTTTTTGAGCTGGTTTTCCACACAGGGGACCTATCTTATTTAGCTGGCGTTTTATTGTAACATTTGAGCAACCCAGCCCAAGTTCTTCTTTGATCTTTTCTGTTGTAGTGAAGGGATTTGTCAATACCCACTGTTCTATTTGAGCAATTTGGTGCTGACTTAAACTAGGTTTCCGGCCGGCACGTGGCAAATTCCGAAGTGGTCTGTCTTCAACATTGTTGTTCCGGTAATGAGAAATCCAACGCTGAATTTGTCTTGTCTGTAAATGCAACAAACTAATGAACAAATGAACTGTCGGTTTCTATGACATTTGCTTACCGATAAATCCACTTCATCCGCAATTTGTTGCTTAGTGTAACCAAATTGCCAAAGGGTAATAATTTTACCCCTCGTTTCTAACGACGTTTCACGACGCTGATTTTCAGCCATTATTATTTGCAAATAATGATGAATATACGTTAATCACAACTATTACTTGCTTAAGGAACTAAGAAATAAAGCAGAACGGCAAACTCTTGGTTGTTGTGATAAGTAGTGAGAACTATGAATTATTGTCGAGGCGGCGAGAATTGATACCCGGTGAAGGGAAGAAATTAGGCGAAGTTTGTGACGTAACCTTTCCCCTTCATATCACTACAAACCTTCTCCTATTCTTTCGGCGGTTACGTCGGCAGAATGGAATTCGTGTTTACTTCTTACTTCTTTAATTAAAATAATCGTAAAAATATACCATACTGTTGTGTTTTCGGGTTCGAAATAAACAACTCGTGCAAATGTTTTAAAATTGTCTGTATATTTACACACTTAATAAAACTAATCACAATATAAAAATATAAAATGAATGCAACGCACTTAAAACTACTACGAATAAATTAACATTAACACACGTATTTATTTCTATTACTACTATTTATATTTGTAATATTTATATAACACTGCACCATTCACTGTATTTATTTTAAACTGTTCAGTAAATACCGCACGACTGATTTATGACTTTTTACTGTGCGGCGTGCCACTGCTTACTCTTTTATTTTTTTTGTGGACTTGTTTTCGTTACAATACTTATATGATTATATGAATTTCTAGCTAATTTTTTCACCCAAACAAACATTTAAGTCTGGACTCGTTTCGAGATTTCGTAAGTGCTCCGGGAATTGTTTACATTTTAAAGTAGATATACTATTCGCCCACGCCGATATATAGGGGAGACATGAGTTCTGAACGTGACTGTACAATTATATTAGAAGCAATACACACTATTCAAGAAAATTTTATTGCACTTCAGAGTAACAATAAATATTTTAGAAATGAGAATTTTCTTGTAAAATACCAAGAATAATAGTAATCTTTTTCCCCCATGTTTGAACATATTTGTTGAACAATAGATTGTTATTTTCTTTAGTAGGTACATACACACTGTAGTATTTAGAACTATTTTACTTTTATATTAGAATAAATTCCAAAACTTTCTATTAAGGTATTTATTATTCATCCATAAACTTTTATGAAACGTCTACTCCAAAACATCCGCAATAACATGACATTTATACAGCGTGTGTAAAAAGGTCGCAAAACCTACACGTAGTGACATTTTTCGTTCGGTTCTGAATAAAAATTGTTATTGTTAAAATGTCGTATCATACTTCGTATGCGTTCAGGAATCATTTGAAAGAAACATACATTTGGCAACACCGCAGCCGCATACTATTGTAATTGTAGATACCGCTATAGTTTTCGTATTTCGATCTTCAAAAACATTTTACTCATTATTATTATTATCAGATGGTAAATCTGATGTTTTAAATTCTACACGTTTTAATGGTATATTACATAAACAATACATATAAGCAGGTACTAATTCCTTTTATAATTTTCTTTAATTTCCTTTATTCCTTCGAATTAAATTTCCTAAAGCTATTTCTTATACATTTCTCCTTAATTATATTCGTGTCCTTTTACAATAGTATGCAAATTGACTTCACGAAATATGAGTTAAGTAGAAAATATGACTATACATAACCAAGATAAATATTTCTGATGCAATTATCTTATTATCTAATTGAAATGTTTAAACCGCTTTGTATGCCCTTAATTATTAGTTGGCTAAAAAGGTGAACAAGAATGGCGCAATAGAACCAGAAATCCTTCTTTTTAGTTATTCATTCGGGAGAAATTCAGCATTCAACTACTCATTGGCTAGTCACCAAGTACTTTTACAAAAAACCCTAATTAATATATCTGACTCAAACTAAACACTTCCGTCCTATCTGCAACTTCCCTTCCGCTTTTGGTAATGGAAAACATGTAAGCCTGTCGCCGCTTTACTCAATGGACACGGTCGTGGGTCTAAAAATATTGGTCAGACGATGGACTAGGGACTAAATAAGGCGTCACTCCTCTTAATTAATATAAGAGGCCTTTGGCTGAACACTTGATCGAGAGGCACTCAGGAAAGAAGTAAGCGAGAGAAATTAACAGCAAGACAGACATACACAAGTCAACAAGTTGGTGGGGAATGAAAAGGAAAATAATAATGAATTAAATGCAAAAAGAATAATGGTAACAGCTAATTCAAGACAAGATGACTAAACTACTACGTTTATTACAAGATAAAAATATGTTATCAAGCTAATATGAAATAAAATTGAAACCAACAGAAGTTTCGACAACAAGTAGCTAAAAAGTGATTACGTTGTTCCTTAGTCAAAAAGAAAGGTTCAAAATAGAATAAAAGAATTAGTCATAATGGCAAAACTACTGCGATGGAAGATATGCTAAATAAAATTTAATTTGGGCAAATCCCTAATGACGTTAACAATTTTTCACTTATTTTAATTCAACTGACGTAGGAGACTTCTTAAGTCCTACAAATATTATACATTGTTTAACATCAGTGATCAGTGAAAGAGTCGTATTAGGTAATAGGTATCCACTTTAAACGAGCACAGAAACGTGCAAATTACCAGTATAAAATCATTAAACGCCAGCTTAGTTTTAAAAAACAAATTCGAGGTAAACAGCGTGTGTCATCGATACTTAAATACATTTAAGTCCATAAACCAAGCACTAAAATTTAAGCCACCACAGCATAATGCATACTGTCTGTTACTATGCATTAACAGTTAAATGAAATTTAAGATTATTCAATGAATATGATTCACAAAATTAAGAAATAAACTTACATCACTAATTAACACTCGGTATATTTAAACGTATCATATCATATAACTTGAACTGTTGTTTACCAAATAGGTATCTCCAATTTAATAATACTATTAAATTAATTGAAATATTAACCGCGATATTATTCTGAATTACGATGACCGTTGTGTCAAGGATTCGAAGGGGGTGGCCGACTTGTTTGGCAACTATTTTTCGTCCGTTGTCGAGTGCGATGTGAGATCTCGTTTTGGGGCCGGCAACGGCGTTGGCTGTACCACTGGTTGTATTATGCCCTGCACGATGTTTTGTGGTCCTGTCGTTGCTGGAGACATTATAGATATTATAAAGCGTTTACCCAATAAGAGAAGTACAGGTCTTGACGACATTCCAGTTAGCGTTATAAAGGCCTGTGCGATGGAGGTAGCAGAAGATCTCTCCCGCCTGGTTAATCTATCGATTACTTTGGGCAAATTCCCTACAGCATTGAAATCGTCTGCTGTAATTCCTATACATAAAAGAAATGACCGCTCCAATATTGAGAACTACAGACCTATCGCGCTAACTAGTGTCTTCTCTAAAATTATTGAAAAAATTATTGCTGATAGAATATTTAATTTTTTAAACAAGCATAATCTCATTACCCCCTGTCAGCACGGTTTTCGGAGTGGTTTCTCTACTGAGACTGGTGTTGTGGAATGTACGCATCATATTCTTGATGAAATGGATATAGGACGATACACCGTGTTGATCTTGTTTGATCTGTCTAGAGCCTTTGATTCCGTTAATTGTCATTTTGTTAGTAGTAAGATCTATAACCTCGGAATTCGTGGGGAACTGAACGAATGGATTGTCTCATTTTTAAAGGACAGAAAAATTGTAGTTAGACTTGGTGACGTCAGATCGGAGGAATATGATATGGACGTTGGAGTTCCACAGGGCAGTGTCCTGGGTCCATTGATATTTTTATTATTTATAAATGACCTACCTAGTTACATAAACTATGGCAAAATATTTCTGTATGCTGACGATACAGCAATAGTGGTTTCCCACTCGGATCTAGAACAGCTCAACAATAATATCAATATAGTTCTACAAAGTTTTGAGGACTGGTGTTGTGCCAACAAATTAGTAATCAACCATGATAAGACGGTTATTATTGAATTTTTCAACAGACATAGAACACGATCAGGATTAGACATAACATTTAATAATCAAACTATTGAGATCTCTAGAAATTGTAAATTCTTAGGTACAATTCTTGATGAAAATATGTCATGGGAAAACCAGGTTGATTACGTGTGCGGTAGACTGCAGAGGGCATATTATGTTTTGCACACTTTGAAAAACATCTTGAATGCCGAGTCCCTTCTCAGCGTTTATTATGCTTATGCCTACTCTATAATTTCCTATAATATTATTGTCTGGGGCCAAGCGAGGGATATACAAAGGGTGTTTCTTCTGCAAAAGCGTATCATCAGACTTGTTTTTGATTTGCCCTACCATGAGTCTTGTAGGGACACCTTCCGCTCAAAGAGAATATTTACTGTTACCTCTGTCTATGCTTATAAATTACTAACATATATTTTTAATAACAAACATAGATTTTCAGTAATAAGTGAGAAGCATAATTACAGGACTCGTAATAGAAATAACTTAGTTGTGGACAGATCGTATCACTTATTTCATCAAAAGTCCCCATTCATAACTGGCTTTACAATTTTTAATAAGTTGCCAATGCACATGCGGGACTCGGGTCTGGCAAACTTTAAGAAACTGTTGAGAGAATTTCTAATTAACCACAGTTTCTATAGTATGGCAGAGCTCCATGCACGGTTGCCATAGTCGTATTGTACATTTAGTATATTTATGTATTGTGGTTTATATCTATGTATGTATATATATGTTTTTGCTATTTGTACTCTGTATTGACGAAGTCTATATCCAGTGGATCTTGAGACTAATAAAGTATTATTATTATTATTATTATTAATAAAATTTATAGCATCCTACCTCACGAAAACAACACACATAAACATTTAAAACACTTCGCTGACAGCTGACACATGAGCATTTCGTGATGATGTCCCAACGCTTCTTGACGCAGATCGAATAAGTCAGACAAAATGGTTGCGAATCAGATAATATTGTATTTTTGTGTAAAAAAATATTTAATCGGTCTAATATTGAAAACAGTAGGACCTAAAGCAACCGTTGTTTGATATACGGTATGGTGATAAAGTTTGGAACACAATTCATAAAAGCATTTTATAATTTTTTTAAGAAAACTGCTTGGATAAGACAATTTTTGTTTTTAAATTTCCGTCTTTTGACGAATTTTTTTTTTTTAATGACAATTGGTTTTTACACAATGACGTCATAATTTTTTTAATGACAGCCGTCACTATTTTTTATTTTTTAATAGATATTCTTATTGATTAAACGTCGATGTAAAAAAATTGGTACCTTACATTAACAATTTTTTTAAATAAATGACACATGTACAAAGTAAAAATTATTTAACAAAAACTTTATTCAAATCAACTCAACTGGGAAAAGTTTGACAGTTGTCTAATTTGTAAAAGGCCAACCTAAATTTTACAGTTAAGAACAAAAAATAAACTGAACTGATACGGCGATAGACTAAGAAATCTCATGCCGAAGTTTGTGAGTCATACAGTCAAGCATATCCTGATAGTCCTCCAATTACAAGATTTACAATAAGTTAACTAGGTCGTCAAATTTACGGAAAACGGAAGTGTAAAAGATGTGTCTCGAGAAGGTCGACCACGAATAAGTCTTGAAACAAAATTGTGAACCACAGTTTTATTGTAAAATTATTTAAAAAAGGAAAGTATTATCGTCCATACAAATGCACCTAATTCAAGAGTTAAACGAAGATGCTTCAGACCGCCGACTGGAATTTTATGAAGAATTAATGTTACCTGACTGCTGCTCGATATTTACATTTTTTGCAATTCGATTTGATGCCAGCAGTGGCAGCTCCTTTTCTTAATAATGAAAATAGCGACGTACCTAATCAGAATATTTGGTTTAATTTTGGCACAGAGGTCTGTCAGTACCTGTCACGTTTACAGAAAGATGGATAGGGCGGTGGATACCAATTGAGTGGTCAGCACGTTCTCCCGACCTAACTCCCTTAGATTTATAGACTTATTTAAAATCAAAAATTTAATCTAATAGACCCAACAACTTGGAAGATTTACAACAGAGAATTCGCGATGCAGTGCAACAAATTAGGCCAGATATTATTGAGCGCAGATAGAAAGTGTCTGTCATGCTGGTCAATGCTAAATGGTTAGAAGGGGGCATTTTGTACCTTTGCGTTAAGTTTTGTTGATTAGTTTGTTTAGTATTTTTTGTATGTTTTGTTACACCTTTTTTTTGAATCCTATACCTTATATTAGACTTTATAATTTTGGTACATTTCTGGCGAGTGTCGCTGTATATATGTCTTGAAACCTTCCGTGCGTATTAGGTCACACTTAGATTTAATCTTTTGTTTACGGTTGGAATTAAGTATAAATATTTTCTATGGAATGTAGAATTTTCTTTTAATTTTCGAATGAGTTGTACATTTCCCTTCGAATTATTTTTAATTGTTATTGGGAATAATTAGATTGTTTTCTTATGTTAATTACCTCAAGTTCACTTTTTTTTAAATTTGTTGGTCAATTTAGTCATGCTGGCGCCATCTCGTGTGTGTGCGACTGATTATGCTATAGGTAGCATTAGAATGTCCTTCTGTTTAATGTTGTTATATTCTTTACGTCGCTGCATAATTATCTGCGATTATTTCTATTTAATTATTTCTTTGTTTGGTTCTTATTAATCGGTCCCTTATCTTTTAAATATTTTATGTAACAATTCACTTTCAACTTGCTAGACGTCGCTCCACATTGAACGGGTGGCTTCTTCCACCGCAACCTCGTGTTCTTGTCAATTCATTCTGCCGATATCGATCGAACCGTTTAGTTGATTTAAAAAAGCGATCCACTTACTTCAATCAGTGTTCACTGTAATTAATGGACTGTTTTGTCTATTTACCGTACAATTCACACGTTAAATCGTGGATGATTAAACAGTGATAAATATAATGTTGGTAGTTAATTAGTTTTCTGCTGCAATAGTGCAGGATTTTTTTGTTGCTTGAAGTACGTCACGGGATCGGTAAGCTACTAAGTTTCTTAATTTCTCTTTCTCTTGACCTATGCCTTGTTTCGTATATTTCCCCTTTTTATTTTATACTATACTGTCGATTGCATTTACGTGCTGAACACGTTTTCGAATTCCGGAAGTATTGCCGCCATCACGCTAGCCTATCTTCCGTTAAGCACGTGGGCGTTTAAATATATATTGGAATTATGGATCCATCTTCCGCCCTTGTTGGCATATTTCCATCATTTAGGACCCAGAATTGAACTATTTCTTGTGAGGGTGCCTGTGGATCTGATGTCTGGACTGGCACAATTACACGGTCAAGATACGTACATAGATAATTATTTTAATTGGAAAATTATTTATCTGTTTGTTTTAAATTAATGTCATTGGCATAAGTTGCACTGTTACCTGTAAATTCATTTTCTTTAACGTTTTGAGTAGCTATCCAATTTAATTGCTAGTTAATTTCCGTCAGGTCAGTAACCTATTTTGCAGTTTTAATTAATTTTTGTACTCATAAGTGTTGTAGCTAGTTAATTATTTTTTTTAAATACACATCTACAGCATATAATGACTGTAGGGGCTTAAATGTAAAGCGAGATCACGTCCCGCCTTAATTTCTTTTGTAAGTTAATTAATTAATCAGAATTTTGAATGTATACAAGTTTTCTTTTTAAAAAAAATAAGATTCAGTTTTTCTTAAGTGCTCTCTTGCGGTTGCCAGACCTGAATTTTCAATTTTTAAGCGCATTTATACTCTTTTGGCGTTGTATAGATGCTTTAAATTTAGATAATTGTTTATTTTTAAAATTTAATTTGTATTATATATAGGCTGATCCACCCATTTGTGGAATTATTATAATATTCTCTGTGCATTTTTTTCTATTGCATCCATATTACTAACAATAAAATTGATATTGTTGTTTATATCGTGTATGAATGTCTTACTATACCTAGTGTACCCAAGTTATTTTCGCTGTCGGAATAAGTAACTTATTGGAGTGGGCCTGAAATAGAATGACAGCTGGCGCCTAAGAGTCATCCACCTTCAGTATTCTGAGTGACCCATCCCCTAAAACCGAGAGTTAGAGGCACAGGCTCCACCCCATCTTTTCCAACGCACACTAGGGAAGTAAGGTAAGGCAGGTTGAAGGTGACACACAATAAATTTCCGAAACTTTCATAAATTTACTTGGACGAAGCTACATGTGTGAAACTCCGACAAACGGGCACATCTCTAATTTTCGAACGGATGACATTATTCTAGTTACCGTTAGCTCCCTTTCTGCCAGGACAATCCTAAGGCGAAACGAGTGTAACAGTTTGTTTTTTGATTATTATTTATACTAAATTATAGCTATTGAAGTTGTGAAGTAAATGTGTCATGTATTTAAGAAAATTGTTATGTAAAATACCATTTTTTTACATCACCGTTTAAGCAGTAAGAAGGCCTATTAAAAACTGAAAAATATAGTGAAGGTTGTCATTTAAAAAATATAGTCATGACGGCATTGTGCAAAAACCATTGACTTCATTCAAAAAAAAAATTGTCCGAGAGTCTTCAACACAATATAGCCGATGTCTTAATAATTGTATGAAAAGCGTGTAATAAGAAAGATGAAATTGACTAAAATTATTAAGATATCAGGGATATGTTCCCTAAATTCCTCAATAACACCTTCTAAATAATGAAATGCAAATGGAAAAAACCCTTACCACAAAAATTAAAAAGATACAAAAAATCTGTATACGTATTTTGGGCAACTAAGGTGTAACCTTGGAAGATATGCTCTTCACCAAATCAGCAGTGGGAATAACACTGATTTCTTAATCAGTGTTATTCCCACTGGTGACAAACAACATGGCTTTATATACTACCTAAATCTACCGGGACAATAACGGAACCGTGAAGCCTGCAAACACAAGTGTAATTTATACAACTCAAGTTCTAACCTACTTCCTTTACTATACTGATATTTAATTTATGAATTCAGCCATTTGGTTTTCGCGTGAAAAATTACTTGATTACTAACTTCTCATTTACACGATACATCAACTTTTATAAATTTAGGAAAAACTTTACTCCGTTTGCACCGTTTTAAGAAATTAATATCAGTTTTCAACAATACTATCTAACTCCTTAACCTGTGGAACCTGTTGTACTCCGTAGACCGGGAAGTCATGATGATCCAATAATGGGTGGAGACAGTGACTTAAAATCTGAAACAAAATGCAAAAGGAAAAATTTCTTACCACAAAAATTAAAATGATATAGAAAAAACCTGTAGACGTTTTTCCGCAACTAAGTCGCCATCTTCAGTAGTAACCTGTAGAAAAACAGAAAAAAGTGTTTTTGGCTAAGATGGCAACTTAGTTGCAGAAATACGTATATAGATTCCTTATATCTTTTTAATTTTTGTGTTGAGGGATTTTTCCTTTTACATTTTGTTTAAGATTTTGAGCAACAGTCTCTACCCATTATTGTATTAAAATAATAATTGATCACAGCTACATTGCTTACATACAATTAGTAAGTTCCATTATAAAAAAAATCAGACAACTGAAAGCAAAGTATCGATGCAAAAACAATTGACTTCACTAAGCTGGGTATAAATTGAATTTAATTTTTTAATTAAGCAAAGACTTATCATTGTTCCTACACGTTAATAACTAACCAGGGCGGAAAGTAGAAACGAAAGGAAATAAAACAGGACCAATCACACTACACAACGAACGGCCCTGATATCAATAATTTCGAAACGTGCGGACGTGATTTTTAAGTATAAATTATATATCAATTTTTAATTGCGATCGGGGCCGCGTTTTTTTTGTTTCTTTCTTTTTTCCGTTTTTTCCCAATACGAAGCTTCACTGGAACGAACGATATTGATTGATGAAAATGGGTGTATATACTGTTAATGGCAGTTGTTTCAGGGGAAAAAAAGCGCCCGTCCGAGCTTTCGTCCGTCCGTCCTGGGCATTACGTTCACTCTCTTTCTTTTTTTTATTATTTCATTTTCGCGCAACGTTTTCGCGAATTCCTTGTTAATTAATTTCTCGCCGGCATATCGGGAATTGTAGATTGTAAATTGGTCGAATTGAAAAATAATGAACGTTGGAAATTTGTGTCTTATGATTAGTTTATTTTCAGGCGAGACGAAATGAAAAATAATTATTTTTACTAGAAACTGATGTGTTAATGCAAAAAAACGCTAGATGATGTAACACAGAAGAGATTTTGTACTTATTTTCTTTTTATTGCTCATTTTAGACATAATAAATTAAGTCACTGCTGCGTCAAAAAAAAAAAAAACTAAGGACTAGTAGATCAAGACGTCATATATTTTTTTTTTGAAAATATCAAATTTTGCTCTGCTTGTCATATTTTGGCAGTTTTATTAAGTACCGGTGTCAGTCGTGTAAAGCTGTTGTCACAGGGGCAACTTATGGTACAAAAAGTATTGGAAACGCAAAATAATTACGAGCAAACTGTTGTTTTTAATAAGTCAAGAACAGATAATTGTGACAAACCAACCGAAAGTCGAAGTAATAATACTTTATTACATACCGAGGTGGAAAGTGTTTCATTACTATCAAGAGATTAAGTAGTTAACCGAGACGTAAAGCGTCAAGGTGAACTTCATTTCGAGACAGGAATGAAAATTTTCAGCAAGGTTTGTATACTATTTTATTTACAACCATAATTATTATATTCATTTGTGATCATTTAATGCATATGTAAAAAAAAAAACCGTAAGTCGGGATTGCTTTGTCACTTTGACAGCCAAAAAAGATTACTTTACGAGGAGCGTTTACCTATCGAAAACTATGGCCCGTAAGGCATCGCCGTTTTGCGTTTTTTAGATTTATTTTGTAATTTTAGAATCTCAAATTTGGGTTAGCGATGCAAAAGGCATAAATTTATAATGTCAAGGCCAGTTTTTATATTAATTTATTTTATTAAAAAAGTTATGTGATTTACAAATAATCACAAAAATGCATGAATTTGATTAATGTCCACTAACTAAGGTTGGTACACAAAAGAAAAAAACAACCTCTACGCGCTAGCTGCACATTTGATGAACTATTTAAAAAAAAATCAAATTTATGTAATTATATTTGAAGATAAAAAACATTAAATAGTAAACATTGTCACACACATTTCACACTTGTGTTTTTCGAAGCTATCGCGTTGCCTATCCCCACTTTACGGTATCTCTATCGGTCCTAGCAAAGACGTAAATCTATCGGAATCGGTCGGCTATTGCAGACTTAAATCCGAGTGACATTTGTTGTCATATATACCTACAATATTCGAGTGCATAATAACATCACAGTTATGGGCAAGCGAGAATTGGCTTATTATAAAACATCAACAAAACAAAGAAGTAACCATGCAAATCGTATGAAAAATCAAAATACGTGCTAAGTAATTTTTAGTCTACAATTTTATTCACGTTATTTTGATATTTGTTAATTCCATTTAGTTTAACTAAGTACATAATACCAATATGCGAGTAGATTTCAGAATTTAAATATTTGACGATTTATTTTATGTATGTATTAAAATTTTCAACCCACGACAGAATCTGCGAATAAAACCGAAGCGCTGTGATCGAAACCGAATATTATCTTGCTCCACTTACTCACAACCCTTTGCGTCTACCCGTCCCGCTAGTAATATAAGTTGCATAAGTATAATATATAATAACTTTTATATCACCAAAAAAGTTGTTTGCCTTTTGTTGACCTGATAACAATTTGTGTTTTCTTGTTGTGCCATAAAATCAACGAACTCATTGTCAAAATGAAATGTAAAAGGTGACGCAATAGTAAGCTTTAGGTACTGTCTTTGGTTGACCCAACATCAATTTCTTTACTTTATCACTACGAGGAAAGAATAGAACAGGAGAGATAATAAACTGGTGGGGATAGGTATTATTTAGACGGAAGTTACCACTTTAAAGCAGGTCAGTTATGGCAATATTGACCAATCATAATTTATAAAATGAATATTTTGAATAACTTGTCATATATCTGACATGTTTGATTATGTGGTCAGTAGCGTAACATACATATTCTGGGCATTATGTTTTCTTTAATACAGTAAAAATAAATGTTACTATATTAAAAATAATAGAAAGATTGAAAAAATAATGCACTCGCGATATTTCTTTAATTATTATTGGACTAAGAACCTATTTTAAATGATTTTCGAGAACATACAAAGTGTACATATACCCTATAAAAAATATTTATGCACGCCTATGCATTGCGGCGGCCATATTGAGTTACCACTTTGGACAAATATTATTTTTAAGGAGGCTCTCTCCTGTTCTATTCTTTCCTCGTAGCTTTATCATGATAGTGTTCGTTGTGAAGTGTTGTTATAACGATTTATGTTTAATGTCATACATCAATATCTGTGTTGACAGATACTAGCGGCAGGTAAAGTACTTTATATTACAGTACGATAAAATGTTTGTTTACCTCCGTAAAACGCTATGGTAATGCATCGTTTTATTGACGGTTAACGATAATAGTTATTTATGTACCAATTCATTAAAGTGATCCTTTATCGAACCAGTCTGATTTATGAGCCAAGCGAGTGAAGCGAGCGAGGCGAATTACAAACGAGTTCGATAAAGGCACTTTACTGACGTGGTGCATACAAAATTTTATCGCCAACCGTAAAAATTTGTAATTTAAAAAATAAAGATATAATGACTTACGACATTTTATGACAGTGACAAACGATTTATGTTTAATGTCGTGCAATCATGTCTGTGTTGACAGATATTAACGGCAGGTAAAGTGCTTTATTTTACAGTACGATAAAGTGTTTGTTTACCTCCGTAAAACCCTATGGTAACGCATCGCTTTATTGACGGTTGGCGATAATAATTATTTATGTATCAAGTCAGTAAAGCGACCGAATCAGTCTGATTGACGTGGTTCATACAAAAATTTCGTCTAAATCGAAGACGCAAACGCAGGACGCCAAGTGTGACTGACTACATTTGATATAATGTGACGCTGCGTTTGGTGACAAAACGTAAATGCACAAAACTCTTCAAATTATTCCTAAAATGAAGGATATATTATGAATATATTTTTTTGGTATTTCAAATACACTTCTAACTTCACAAGAACATTAAGAAACAGTCACTCTTAGATACAGACTGTATGTACGGACAACTTGTCACTCGAGGATGTTTAATTTTATCTATTTTCAAGTATGTATTTTACGTGCCTTCACATGTATGTACGATGTATACAATTTTAATAATAAGTTGACCGTAAAATTCATTGCAGGAAAATTCCGTTTCATCAACACATAATTAGAATGAATATGAAATATTTAATAGGTTGGTTAAGTTTTCGCTCGCCATTAAAATCGCAAATATTCTAACTCGAGCCTAGTGGAAATAACATTAAATGTCGTGTTGATTTTAAATAATTTATTAGTTTGAATATTTCACAGATGGCGCGCGCGCTCTCTCTCCTGGTGGATAATTTGTTTTAAACGAGAATAATATGCGTCGTAGCAGAGGATAATTTAAAAGCTGTAGTTTTGTGTAATAAATTTCATGCAAACTATTTATATGGAATTAAAAAGTTGTAAATGGTTTCTCAACTGCGTAAAGTTAGAAGATAATATATAGTTGGTGGTAAAGCAGAATAACAAATTTTGTATTTTGTACGTAGTCGATGACCGATAGGTATACTACGGTTATTTAAACTCAAAAATACATATTAATATAGTAATTACATATTATATCAGACCAGTTTATAGTACTGAAGTATTTAATGAAATATATTTGAGGTTTTAATTAATTAACGTGTGAAGCGAGTTGCTTTTTCTTTCTCTATTATTTACTGATTATATTTAACTTATCTAAAAATCTAGATTTTGATGACTTCATATTATAACTCATTTGAATTTATATAACTCACTTCATTTGATCGTACAATTGATCAAACTCCATTTTGTTAATATCTTCCATTTTATTTTATAACGATAAAGGAAATTTCAATCACATGAAATTCTTGATTTAAAAGAACATGAAAACTAAATAATTAAATACTATCTTCAAATACAAATTCATAAATCATGAAAACGAACAAGCAGTGCTTATTTGCCCTACTGTATAATGTTCTCTCAGAGCTTCGCTTTTAAATTATTGCGTATTTGCCACTCAAATTGCAGTCGAGAACTCTTTCTTGTCCTATCCTGTCTTCCTTTTTATATGGGCAAACAAAACACAATCGCTGATTTGGCGCCCTCTATTTCAAATTTGAAGGTGGCATCTTTATAATGTCCGTAGTAAAATTTTTCTTTGTCCTTTTAAGTTGTCACTTTTATTCAAATACATATGAATTCCACTGACAGTTGCACAACAATGTCGACGCTTCAAACTTTATTGAAGTTTACAAATTTGTTGCTTCTTATTCTAGGTAAGTGTGTCAACATTCTTTTTCTTCAACGTAGACATCTGTTGTACCGTTTGCTAATTGTATTATGATTCTCCTTTTATTAGTTTGTCTATCTGGAAACAAGGGGAAAACATTGCAGACAATCCGGATCTTCTTTATCGAGCCCGTGCCGAGAAGAATTGCCTCCAACGTTTCTGTTTCCCTGTCTTCAAACCATGTTTTTATCCCAGGTGATATAGTTATTTGTAGAATGCTATAAACAAAGTATTGACTTTGTACTTTTCTTTTGCAGGTGCTTAAATCATACATGATTATTTCTGATACCTCCGAAACACAAAGGCTACACATACAAGAAAGAAAGAATGCATTTTTTCAGAAATGTACGTTTTCGCTATA
The DNA here is from genome assembly GCA_963170755.1 of Amphimallon solstitiale. Lineage (NCBI taxonomy): Eukaryota > Metazoa > Arthropoda > Insecta > Coleoptera > Scarabaeidae > Amphimallon > Amphimallon solstitiale. Next base: position 240,898,306 of record OY720675.1, on the reverse strand, counting down.
CTTTACTTTTATTGCTGGTAACACATTTAGGAATTAACATTATTCATATTCCCATTTACGTCTTTATTCAAAATTATGTCACCTTCTCGAGCACATCTGATTTCACCTTGCTCGTATAGTTTAATAGCATTCAGATGATTTACCCTTTTTATTGTACCATCCTTTAACATTACTCTTTCTGTATGGTTTGCTCTTAATACTTTTTTATTCTTAAATAATGGTCCATTTCCTAATATATTTAAGGCCATTTTTACATTTTGTGTATAATTAGGTTCTGTAGCTTTATACTCAAACCATACTTCTTGTTTGTCTTTTCTACAAAATAAAGTTTATTGATTTATTCAGCATTTGTATTTTATCTCTTTTGTCTCCATTTCTAATATTTAAATGTACTTAATTAAAGTGTATTAACAACTATATGTTTATTTTATTTACTATTACTTCTAATAAAGGAATTCATCCTTAAATGTTTGCAACCTATTTTACTTATTTACATATACCTATTTTAAACTTATTATCTAACTTTGAATAAATGTTCAAATAAATTATTGCTCTTATTTAATATCTAAGTTTATGGTGGGATTCTGTAACTTTCTCGGAAGCTCCGATTATCGTAGGCCCTGGCAACGAAGTGACGTTGCGATGACGATTTCAGAATTTTTATAGTTAGTGACGTAGAAGTGTCAAAACGTTCGTGAGTAAAGATTTTGTTGGTTATATTGTGGATATATTATTATTATATAATTATTGTTAATATACTGTTCCTGTTTGTTCATTTGTTATAATTATTATTGTTCCTGTTTGTTTATTTGTTATATTTATTATTGTTCCTGTTTGTTTATTCGTTATATTTATTATTGTTTTATATTTGCAAATATGAATGGCTTTATAGCATTATTATTAGATGAAGATCACAACAGGTAGGTAATCGATAATATAAAATATATAGAGTATACATAATATTCTCTGTTTTCTTTATTTTAGAAATTATATGCGTATATTCCGAAAACGTTTAAGAGATCACGGAAATCCTTTTGAAATACCAAACAGGCATTTTAAACAAATGTTTAGACTGAATAAGGACACTTTTCAAAACCTTATCCAGTTATTGGATGGATATATTGAACAAACAAATATACCATTACATTTGAAGGTTATTATCATAAACATCACTTGAAATGCATATTAACTTTATAGTGCTAAAATTTTAGATTGAAATATTTTGGTATATGTTTACGAGATGATATGTCTGTTTACATGTTAAACATAAAGGTTATGTACAAAAAATCGTAAATTGACACTTCTACGTCACTAGCTGTAAAAATTCTGAAATCGTCATCGCAACGTCACTTCGTTGTCAGGGCCTACGATAATCGGAGCTTCCGAGAAAGTTACAGAATCCCACCATTAATTAATACTATCATTTTCAAAAATTGAAGGGATCACAGCAATATGTTTCTTTTGTTATACCTGTCATGTAGTTTCATGCGAATATATAGACACATATAAAGTATAGAATTTCATGGGGTAACTCCGCTCAAAATGCAACTGCGGACACGTGTTTCGAACTACTTGGTTCTCGTCAGCGCAGTGTAGCCAAGGAATAGGATGGGATAACCTTGGAGCTGAAAAACATCAATCAGAGACATACACAAGGGACAGCCTACCAATTGAGGCTTCAGCTAGAGTGTCCTCGATACTGAGAATGAATCTAACGTCGCCGCGAGGTAGACATTGTCCACCTGCAAGCCATCTGAACCCACAGGATAACAATAAAGAAAAGAAATATTGCGGATTATAGAATAATAAAGTATAGAATTTCATGGGATAACTCCGCTCAAAATGCAACTGCGGACACGTGTTTCGAACTACTTGGTTCTCGTCAGCGCAGTGTAGCCAATGTCTACCTCGCGGCGACGTTAGATTCATTCTCAGTATCGAGGACACTCTAGCTGAAGCCTCAATTGGTAGGCTGTCCCTTGTGTATGTCTCTGATTGATGTTTTTCAGCTCCAAGGTTATCCCATCCTATTCCTTGGCTACACTGCGCTGACGAGAACCAAGTAGTTCGAAACACGTGTCCGCAGTTGCATTTTGAGCGGAGTTACCCCATGAAATTCTATACTTTATTATTCTATAATCCGCAATATTTCTTTTCTTTATAGACACACATATATACCATAAGACCGCGTGCGTCTGCATTATCGCAATACCTGTAGAGTAAGCGAAACAGATAGAGATGCCTGTGTATTAGAACGGTAAACAAGTAGACGCAGTGTTATACTGGATTACAACAGAGCTAGAATTTCGCATATGCCTATGATGCACTCGTATTTGTCCAAAAAATCGACCTTTATACGGTGTAGTCGGGCAGTCGCTTCCACATATGGGCGTCAGTTCGAGTTTTATTATTGCTTAAGAATAACATTTTTTTAGCTAATTACAGGTTAATTGCAATGTTGAATTACATTTCTGTTTTAAGAAGTAAATATTTTATGTTTCAGTATTTTATTATAGTTGAGTTTTTAGATTATAATATTTGATGAAAAATATTATTTTAGTTAAGAAGTTTTTTTTATTTTAAAGTCTAGGAGTTATTTATTATTTATTTTTGCTCTTTTATGTTGTTTATGAAGCTGTGATGAGTTACTTCACTGACATATTATCAGTGATTATCTGATGCTTCAAACAACTACAAATAATTACTTACAACGGGAACGCATTACCTATTACACTGCTCTTCACTTGATTTGCCTACGAATACATTTATACGTATAACTTATACGCCCGCTGTCGGTGTGGCAATTCAAGTTGGCACGCCCATTTATAGTCGACCAGTAGTTACTAATACATGCATCGCGCTATGAACGGCGGCCACACGGTATATAGTACATGTGCGCGGCACTCGAGCAAAAACATTATTATTCTTTCTTGTGAAAACATTTTGCAACAAGAATTGAACGTTTTCCTTTTTATGGTATTTGTCTGTGAAATTAAGTCTACTTTTTTTTATCGAAAATCGGGATATACTGTTGTGTACTAAGTAAAACTAAAATACATAGAAAAAATCTTTTGATTAGAAACAATTCTTGCACTGATTTTTTTATGATTTACAATAAATTCACCAAGAAATTCAGCATTTTATTCAAATATCTAAATGTAATATAAAAAAACGGAATTTTATTTTTATTTTCTTTAGTAATCCGTACATTAACGGGAACTTTCCATTAAAAATTTAATCATCATAAATATTCTTTTATGAAACGAAAATATGAAATTAACTGCGCGCGTTGTTTTCTTTCGTTTTCCCCTACATTTTACATGTTATTTTTGCCTTATGATTCCTGCATTTTGCTACTGTTAATATTTAGAAATTATCTACAAAAAACAGGCGCGAATAACAACCAATAACAATACTAGAACATGTAATAAATTGCAGAAAACCACAGGAAGAATTACGTTTCTGTTAAAATATACCCGTGCTTCACTCGTTATCAATTTTATCTGTTAATTAACATCTGCCATTCATGTTTCTAGCCTTTAATGTGATGGTTCTTGTTCTCCCTGTTCTTTTTTCCTACCGCGTCGTCGATTTTTTTTTTCGTTTGCTAGGTGGTAGTAGTGTTATGTATAAGCTTTTTTTGTTCTCTTACAGTGTCACGTGATTCTCTGTCGCCTCGATGTTTAACCCAAAGGGTTTTCTCTCGGTGACCAGCCGTTATGTCCCTCTAACACTTCGGTGTTTTACGATTGTGTTAAAATGCAATGACAACAACCCTAAGAGGTCCGGCTGTTGCACCGCACAAATGGTCGGTTATGTACCTGCTCTGAGACGAGACTTGTGTTGCTCTCTTTTTTTGTATTTTGCTTATAGTCCGTCATAAAATTAATTTAATATTAGTTGCAGTTTGTGTTGTAAATATTTAAAAACAGTGGTAGTTTTATGCGTTAGGAGTTTTTGAGTTGATAGATAAAGATCTGCCAAAAGGAAACTGTAATAAAATATTCGTAGTCTTTAGAAAAACATGTTTAACTTGGAATTTTCTTTGTAGCTATTATAATTCAACAATAACGCAATATCTACCTACCACTTATTTTTATTACGGTTATTGGATTTTGCATACAGTATTGCACCTAGATACATTAACCTGAGAATTCAGATATGAATGAAATTTTTTTATGCATTTTTACATAGAACCCTAAATTAGAAATAATGTTTATATGTCAATTATTGTTAGTATAATATTATTATTTTACATATTTTTATTAATAATAATGTATAATAATAAATAATCAGAAGTTTAAAGTTTAAAACAGACTTATCAGATACTTTAGCAAATGTAAATTCTCTTTATAATAAAATTTACGTATACACTGTGATATAATAGTCTTCTTTTTAATTAAAATTTGGTCCTATGAAAATCTTATACAAGACCTGAACTCACAAGAAGCAAGCAGCGTGTTTTTTTACAAAAATGTTTACCCGGAACCGTAATTATACCATTTCCAGTAGTAAAATTATATATTGAAACATATTTGATAGTCAGTTATAAAAATGTTGTTGATTATGGAATATTTCCTGCACTCAAAGCAGTGCCGTAACTACAAATTTTGGGCCTCCCGCAACATCCAGCTCAACCTATCCAATTATTACGTTGGTATTTCCTACAAATAGGCGTATCTACGGAAAAAACAAAAACACACGTGAATTAACAATCATTCCGATAATCATAATATGAATATTTTCCGAATGAATATACAATCGCGCCTGTATTTACATATGCCATTATGCGATTATTACAATCTTTGTTTTTAGCACGTTTTAAATTTGTATGGTTCTGGTCTGGGCTCTTACGGCCCTTGGGCCCCACGACTCTAGAGCCCCACTGCACCGCGGGGGCATGCGAGGGTATAGTTACGCCACTGAATCAAAGTTATTAGAATTATGTTTAATAAATATATTGGGAGAATTACTAAAAGGAAATAATGTACTCTAACTCTGTAACTAAGTTGTTTTCAATATACGCAGTACCCATCTTAGGCTGAGTTAGGTTCTACCTAACAATATCAAAAACTCGTCCTGATTCCGCCCTCTTTGAAGCACAAGCGTTATATTATCACCTGCATCCTGTTCATTTCAAATTGCACCCTATATCTATTGCCACTAACGATTGCAGACGTCTATCTAAATACTGTGTAATATGCTGATACTACAGTTCTTTTCTAATATCACATTGAAATACGTATTTAAATGTAACGCGATATCAAAAATTATATTGATAAAGGTTTGCCATGGAATGTCTTAAGTTATATAATTAAGTGTCATACTGACATTTGACAGATTTGACATATATCATTGTGATATTGTCATTAATATTTGTCATTATATTTTCTCTCTGACAGTATGACAGTAGTAATGTCTTATTAACTACTAAGTTTAAACAAATTTCTAAAGAATACAAATGTATTAAAAAGTAAATTTTAGGAAGAGTTTATAAAAAAAAATTTTCAAAATTTCTATCGGACGTTTGTCTTATCGAGAGACCGTTTTTTTAAAAATATATCACAAATTATGCATTCTATACAGATTTATTAAGAACCCAAAAGTATTTAGAGTTTGAGTTGGAACAATTTTAATATATAAAAAATTTCAAAATTACGCTTTTATAATTATCCAATAGCATTTTTTTGCAAATATTTCCAAAATTATATTTCTGTCGAGATTTATTAAGAGAATAAAAGTACTTTGAGCTGGATTTGGTATAATTTTTGAATAAACAAATTTTTAAAATTCGGACCCGAAGTAGATAACACTTTTACTAAGAGGTTTACTTTATTAAGGAAAGTCGTGTCGTGGCCACACCTTGTTTTTTCGTATGCATTATGTCGTCATTTTTAATTGACTTTTCTTTTGCATTAATTTAATTTTTGTGTTGCTTTAAGTAATGTGGTTTGCAATATTTTGACTATTTCTTTTTTGTTATATACAGTGTGTTCCAAAGAGTTTTATACAAATGGAGAAAAAGTTTATCTTACATTTCACCAAAAAAATATTCTTGATAACAAACTCTGCATGACTTGTAGATTCAGAATGAAGTACAATTTTTTTAATACATTGGCCAGAATACAGGCAAAATCAAAATTATTGTTTGGAGTGAGAGTAAAATACGCTCAAACTGTAGCGGAGAGCAAAATATTCATTTTATTTGTTATTAAGTAGCAAAAACTTACGCACACTTGCAGATTAGTGATTTTCCCAGATAAAAATTACAAGGTTATTTAAATAAACACGTCAGCAATTGTTGTATTAATGCACAGTACGAAACATCGTAAGAATTTTGTGCTGTTCATCCTTATTAAACATATTCTGGATAGAGTGCTTTGGAATATCTAGTAACTGTCAACAATTGCCAAATGTTACATCAGTGTGTGTTTGCAATAATTAGAAATTCCAGTAAAATTGAGTATTAGTGATAAAATTAAAATTGTACTCATTGTTGGAGAAAATTATGAAACATGTAAGGAAGCAGCAGATATCTTTAATAATTGACACCCTGATAAAAGAATACATTTCACAACTGTCAGATATGTAATATGTAAATTCAAGAGTTCTGGAAATGTTAATAATAAATTTAGAAAGAAACATCGGGCATGGGTTAGAACTGAAGATATTGAAACTGATGTGATGCTATCGGTCGTGGAAAATCCAAAATATTCACTTTGAAAACGATCCAATTTATTAAATGTAAGTAAAACTACAGTTGCACGAATTTTAAAGTCAAATAAATTTAAACCATACAAACCCCAATTTACCCATACTTTAAGAGAAGGAGATGCTGAACGAAGGTTCGAATTTTGTGCTCGGATCCAAGGAGAATTGGAAGATAACAGATTTAGGACACGACAAGTACTTTTCTCTGACGACGCAACGTTTACGTCTAACGGTACCGTAAGTTCGCAAAATTGTCGATGGTGGAACGATGTCAATCCAAATTTCCATGTCCAAACCAGAGATTAGTATTTATTTAAAACTAATGTATGGTGTGGCAATTACAAAGACAGAATTGTTGGACTATTCTTTTTTCGAAATAACATGAATGGTGAAAGATATCTACAATTTTTAAACAAGCAGTTGTCTGACTTTCTTGATGAACTACCATTAAATGAACTAGGAAAAATATGGTACCAACAGGATGGAGCACCATGTCACTGTAACAGAAATATTCTGGATTTTCTCCTCCACACATTTAACGGAAAAGTGATCGGGAGAAATATGGAGTTTCTTTGACCTCCAAGGTCTCCAGACATTACTCCTCTAAATTTTTTTATAGGTCTACTTAAAAGAAAAGGAATACCTTCAGAGGCCATTTCTAGATCTTGATCATCTTGAAAGAATCATTAGACAAACATGTGAAGATATAACTCCAGATGTGATTAGAAATGCCATTAAAGAAATTAATCAACGAACAATCACCTGTTTAGAAAGGGACGGTAGATACGTTGAAGTTCCGTAGTATTTCAGTAATTTTACATGTTCCCAATAAAATGTATTAGTTGCGTATTATTTTTTGTTGATAAATTGATAATAATATAATAATATAATATTCCTTTATTCAATAAATAATCTAATTAATAATATCATGTAATTTTTTTCTGGGAAAAAAATGTATTAGATTAAGGATCTACAAGTCATGCAGAGCTTTTTATACAGAATATTTTTTTTGTGAAATGTACTTTTTCTCCATTTGCATAAAACTTTTTGGAACATACTGTATAAAAATGTTTGAAAACTATTACGCGAATAAAGTATTGCTACTCTACCAAAGCTGAAGGAATTCAAGTTAGGTGGAACCCTTATACAGGGTGTTTAAAGAAGATGCGGCAATATTAAAGGGGTTGATTGTCCAGGTCATTTTATACAAAAAAGTTTATAATAAACAAGGTCCGCAAACGCTTCGTTACCGATCTACAGCGTGTTGAAGTTTAATTAAAAGAAACAGTAAAAATTAGATTTCTCCAAGATTAAATTAAAGATCATAATGAAATTTTAGGCGTGTTATTTTTCAAGAAAAAAATAGGACGCCGCTGATTTCTCTAAAAATAAAAATATGTTTCTATTCTTTGTTTAATTGTGAAGAAAAAAGCTCTCTTAACTTTCTATCATACGATGTACCGTTTTTTAGTAAAAAAAAAACACATTTTAGTGCATGTACATTTATTATGCTTACAAAAATATTTTTAAACAGTCCTGTTTTATTCACTGACATATTGAATGACATATGATTAATAATTTTGTATGTGTCGAATTTGTTGAATTTCCTTATCATGAATCGCTATACAAATGCAGAGATGACCGACATGCACTACATTTATGGACTTGCTGATGGAAATGCATTAGAAGCTAGGCGGTTGTATACTGAAAGATTTCCTGGCCGTATTGCTCCTGATAGAAAAACTTTCGAAAGTATTCATCGGCGTCTTTATGAAACAGGCACATTAAGACGAAATGGAGGAGCAGGAAGACCAAGGACAGCAAAAACGGTAGAGCTGGAAGAGGATGTGCTAGACATGATTGAAGAAGATCGAGGTACTTCTACTCGAAAAATTGCTGACGCTTTGGATGTAAGTAATGGGACTATTTGGTACCCATTCCATATACAACGCGTTCAAGCATTACTTCCTGCTGATTTTCCTCCTCGCATTGCATTCTGTCAATGGCTTTTGCAGAAAATGGTTCAAATCCCTCAATTGCTGATGTTGATTCTGTTCACCGATGAAGCAAATTTTTCAAGAAATGCAATACGCAATTTCCATAATAACCATGTATGGTGTGACGAAAATCCACATGAAATTGTTGAAAATCGTTTTCAGCATCAGTTTTCTTTGAACGTTTGGCTTGGGATTGTGGGTGACTGCCTAATTGGACCGGTATTTTTACCAAGGAGACTAACCGGAGAGGTGTATCGCAACTTTTTGGAAAAAACGCTCCCTGGATTTCTGGAGGACGTACCATTAGCAATTAGAGATGCAATGTGGTATATGCACGATGGCGCACCAGCCCGCTTTAGTCAAGTAACTCGTGATTTCTTAACACAAGCATACGGAAATCGCTGGATTGGCCGAGGTGGACCACACTTATGGCCTGCACGATCCCCGGACTTAAATCCCCTGGATTTTTTCCTGTGGGGCCATTTGAAGTCATTGGTGTACGCTACTCCATTGGAAAACGTAGAAGACTTAAGAAATCGAATTATTGCTGGGTGCAACCCAATTGAAACTGATCCTGTTGTTTTTGAGAGAGTTCGCCAGTCGATGAGGAGAAGATTGGATTCTTGCATCCGAGCTCGAGGTGGTCACTTTGCACAGTTATTGTAATTTTTGCTTGCTGAAATTGTTGGTATGGTAAAATATTTGTTTTTGCCCTTAAATAAAACCCTTGTTATTTAAAAAAGAAATTCTGTAATAAATGTACATGCACTAAAATGTGTTTTTTTACTAAAAAACAGTACGTCGTATGATAGAAAGTTAAGAGAGCTTTTTTCTTCACAATTAAACAAAGAATAGAAACATATTTTTATTTTTAGAGAAATCAGCGGCGTCCTATTTTTTTCTTGAAAAATAACACGCCTAAAATTTCATTATGATCTTTAATGCCATCTTGGACAAATCTAATTTTTACTGTTTCTTTTAATTAAACTTCAACACGCTGTAGATCGGTAACGAAGCGTTTGCGGACCTTGTTTATTATAAACTTTTTTGTATCAAATGTCCTGGACAATCAACCCCTTTAATATTGCCGCATCTTTTTTAAACACCCTGTATATACAATGTAATGAGGAGATTAATTGAAACCTTTTCAATTATGGATCAACTGAACGTTTGTAATTTCTACTCTAGGACTACAGAACATAAACTGCACCCGATATTTATTTTTATTAACCGCAAAGTTTAGAAATTTAAGTAATAAACATCCGAGAACAAAGAGCTATAATGCACCGAGAATTTAATATTTTCCATCACTACAAATACACATACACACATGTACAACATATATATGTATGTACACACATATAATATCACACATCATATCAAAACGAAATTACTGGTTAATCTACGCCAGTCGACGACTTTTGGAGACATTAAGCTCCGAAAATGGATGACGTATAAGTATTTTTTTACGACAGCCATTTAAAATAATTTATGCTCGGGCGATTTCAACTGAAAAAAATCCTACGAGAGGTTACCTAAATTACAATTTACATCTCATTATTACCGCTACTATTGCTCATTTCAGTCGTAAAACTAACACTATTCATGGTACCGAAAAACACTGGCCGTGAGCAGCACTCGCCGGAACAGCGTCGGAGATACGTTCCAGTTTGTAATGTACCGCGACCGGCGACAACGTCCGGGAGGCACGACAATCTCTTCTCACATAATTGAAATGCTTGCGTAGTGTTTTCAGTAGCATCACGTGTTTTGTTAGCCCAGTCCGGGAATTGTTTTCATTTTTTTTTGTTTTTATTGGAGACGGAAGACTCGAGGAAGTGTCGATTGGGAATGTAAATGACGCGTTTTTGTTTTGGCTTTTTCTTTGAGAAGATTCAAACTCAAAGCTGGGGATTTGTAGTTCATATGATTCGTGTACAGGGTGTTTAAAGCTGTCCGATTAGAAGTATATTAAGGGGAGCGTCTGGTTTAGAAACCAAACAAAAGCTGAAGTCTTTCTTTTAACTTAATGGTAAAATCTATTCACTAACTTTTCACTGCATTTTTAATAACATTTGATTAGATGACAAAAAAAAATTAGGTATAGTTCAAAAAAAATTTTTATAATGATATATTAATAATACACAAAATCGATTTTCGTCTCTAACTAGTTACAGAATTTCTTAACACTTTTTCCGAACTATTTAGTTCATATAGAAAAGAATTTAATAATCTTAATTTTTTTTAAAGCAGCTTGATTTGTCAAATAGTTTTTTGCCAACAACGCGAAGGTGAAAATTACGATTTTGTGAGAATTAATTTATTTTAAGCTTGCAGCTTTCTGATACTAATCAGCTAACTCTAAAGACATATTTCTTTCACTTTATATAGGTACCACCCCAAAGTTGGGTGACACAATGCAGAGAAACGCCTTAAGATATTTAATTTAAAGTTAAACTTTAGAAATAAAATTTGTTTTGCCAGCTCAACTGAAATTATCTCATGGCGATTCGAGTTAATTGAAATGATTAAGTAAAAGGGGTTCCTGTACATTAACAAAAAAAATACAATTTCAAAATTTTAATAATTCTTATATTAGAATCAATGAATCCTGTATCTATAATTTTACAAACAACACAAGAAGTAACATATATTTAAAAAGCAATTCTAATACATTTGATTTTTTTTTCACAAACATTAAACTAACATAAACATTTCTGTAGGTCCTTTGTTCGATTCAATCGTAAGCTTTAAACGCCAGAATTTATTAAATACAATGCACATTCTATATTATACGTGTTTATATCGATACTTGTGAACATATCAAGTTACTTTACACATATATTTGTTAGACGATATTTATTTAATTATTTTCTGTTTGAACTTCTATTTTTATAGTCCTCCTTTATTACATAAAACATTACAGTCATTAAACAATAATCATTTAAATAATACCTTATCTAAATTCTTCTTATTCATCTTCTTTTTTGTACTGTTTCCAGCAGGAACTTCGGGCTGCTTGTTATCGACGAAATCTTCTTTATTTCTACGATGTTTTCAACGGCATCATCTGCTTGTTCTGCCACTCGAAATACAATCTTTATTTTAACAATATAACACGTTGCACAATTACTTCTTAGGTGCAACTTTGATCACTACTTTACTACGTTTTCTCGTTAGTAAATTATTTAATGAAGTTAGATTAACAATGACTCTTATTCGTAGTCTAATGTTAGGAGTTAGCCTTTTGATACGATATTTAACGTATATTGCTGTCGACTCCCTACTTGGAACCTTTCTTTGCAGTTCACTTTCTGACCCGAAGTCTAACTGCCGACTCTCTCGTTTCTCACGCGTACTTCCCTTTTATATCAGAATGTCTGGGGTTCCCCGCTTTCCACAAACTTCAGGGGTTCCCATTAACATTTACACGCACATACACGTTCATTTACCCGCGGGATTGTATATTGCTATTGGAGTGTTTATCACGGCTATATAAACTTTCGGCGTCACCCTTTTTTACTCATAAATATATACAAAGCCTATGACTAATATCTACTTAATAATACAGTAACACATTCATTGATTTTAAATACTTAATTAATTAAATTACTTTTATTTTACGAGCTCTTCTATCTCCCTTTTAGTTTGTGAAAATGCAAGCAGGAACTATTTTGGAGCTCGAATAATGTATAGAAGCAAGACGCCACAGCGAAAAGTAAAAACTCACTAACTTTTACGTGTTGTCGGTAATTTTCTAAGCATCATGTGAATTACAATTTCGCATTAGTACAGTGAAACAGAAGAACTTTAAAAATCATCTCTGGATGCTCTCCAATTTCAATTTATAGCAGATATAAATTTGATGCCAAACAACAGCAGCGTATTCTGGCTTACTACGCACGAGCGAAAAATAAAGAAGTTCAATAGTGGCTGCATTAGCAAAATGCCTAGTATTTCTAAGAATAAAACCAAGTGTACCGAGTGAATTTGTATAATATTTGCTCAAGGATCTTGGAGAAGTTGGAGAGAATTGCGATCGGCCGATAATTCCTAAGGCCACTCCTATCACCTTTCTTCAGAACAGGCCTAATTCTAGCTATCTTCCATCTAGTCGAATAAACAGCTCCAGGTTGAAAACACTTTTTAGTGGGCGTACAAATACCATAACGCAATCCTTCATTAGACAGGAAGCTATCTGAATGTCACCAGCAGTCGGGATTGATTTGAGACGATTGGCACTCAACAAAATATTCTCCTCGTTGAGGGATGTTACGGTTAAATATTCAGCATCTTTAAGCTGATTTTTGATGTCAGAACCAATGGAATACGAGTCCTTCCGGTAAACCTGGGAAAACACATGAGAAAATTTCTCAACTCTATGGGCACGATTGTCATAGCTGAGATCGCCATCATGCATTACTGCCAAAGTGGTTTTGGGTCACTTATTAAGTTTGATTCAGCAAATCTCAAGTAAGACTCGTGCATCTGATTTTTGGTGATGGTCCTTAGTCTACTCACGATAAAAGGAAATTTGCTGGGTTGCTCTCCATCTTGATAGCATCTATTTGATTTATATTTCAAAGTATTTTTAATACAAATTTAAACTCAAGTATGTATACTGATGGTACATTAATACCAGAAGAAACACAAGTGATGAATAATTGGAAGGAATGCTTTGAAAGTGTATTAAACAGAGAAAGAATAATAAAACACCAAATTGGCGAAAACAAAAAAACCATAAACCCTATACTAGAGGGACATGACCAAGTCATAGAAAAAGAAGATTTGATAGAAGCAATCAGGAATTCAAGAAATGGAAAAAGTCCAGGGCGCGACAAAATATCAGCAGAGATGTTTAGGAATAGAGATACTTTTGGAGATACACACTGTTTATAAGCCAAATGGAGTAAATCCAGAAATAAACCAACGGGAGTGCGTTCGAAAAAAAGCTCGCACACGTCGATTGGTATTTTTAGTTGTGCATTTTTTCAACAGCCAATAGACATATTTCATGTACAATTTTCTATCTTATCTTCAACTGTTTCGGAAATATTAAGTGTTTTCAGATTTATTGCAAAAATTAACATAAACGAAAGCAAATGATTTGATTACAGAAAATCGCTACAACACATTCAAAAACTAATAAGTAGTCTGTTTATTTCTTGATAATGTAAAAAAAAAAAAGAACATTCCTTTTTACCGATTTGAAATAAACAAAAACTGTAAATACTTCTGTTCTTAGGAAAGAGAACTCAGGAAAATGCTAGAACTAACACTTAATAAGTGGTAAAATGAATTTAGAAAAGAGGATAGTGCCCAGGAACATATAATTACAATTAAAGAAATAATGAGTACGGTAACTCAAAGTAGAAAACAAATTGTCTTTTGCGAACATGGAAAAAGCATTACCTAGAGAAAGAAAATATGGAAAAGCATAGAGCAAAGAAACGTCAGCTATAAACTAGTGAAAGCAATCAAATTCTATATAAGAAAACCAATATTTATATAATTAAAAATAATCTCAAATCACATTTATTCAGAACAAAGGAAAGAGTTAGACAGAGTTGTGGACTCAGTCCATTAGTGTTCATAACATAATAATATATGGATGACATCATCAATGGGAATAGACAACGAGCCAAGACGTGTTGAGATCACAGACAAGATGAAAACAAAGGTAATGATGGTAGAAGGAGAAGGAAGAAATATGAATATAGGTATAGACGGAATAAAATTTGAACAGGTGAGCATATTCGAGTATTTAGGTGCTTCTGGAAGGCAATGAGAACAACGATTTTGAGATATACCAATGAATCCAAATGGCTAATGGGATGTATTACATACGATTTATCAGAAAGAAAGAAATAACAAAACAAACAAAAGAGACATGTTAGTAGCTCCAAGGCGTGAAATGAAGAGAAGGAATAAGAAAAGAAAGAATCAGGGCAGAGCTTCCAATCATTTCGATGCATGAATTTATTGAGCAAAGGCAGTTAAGTTGGAATATCATATATCACATATGTCTATAATAAATAAAGCTGATACAAATTATCATAATTCATTGTTTCTATTAGTATTTAGTGATAATAATCTGTCAGATTATAATTTCCTCTTTTTCCCCATTTCACAACCTAATTTAATTACTCTACAGCATGTGGAGTAACTAACTTAGGTTAACATAAGGAAAATTATTTTATAAAAGCTGCTTTCTTTCGTTTCAATCACGTAAACATACACTTTGTGAATATGAACATATGTTCACAGTAATCCGTGTTTAAGCCGATTCATCGAACGAACACGGAACGAAGTAACAAAACAAACACAAATTGTCTCTACTCATCTATTTTCGTTAGAGGTTATGTTACATCGATTCATGTGCTTTAAAATGTCGAACATGAATTATGTCTAATTGTTTTATTTTATTGTTTTAATAAAATATATCAAACATACAACATTTATTCTCTTTTGTTTTTCTAAAAACTAAAATATTAATGTATCATATTTTTTCAATGTATCATATTTTCCAACTAATTCGTTTGCAAATTCTGGTTCTATAATAGCTATGGATACAATATAAGCTATGCATTTTTAATAGTATTAAAAATAGTATACTTGTCTCAGATCTTTCAATTTCATATTGCGTTAAAAATACTTCAAACTTATAACCTTCATTTGAGATGAGTTCCACTTTTTGAACGTTCATTTTTGTTGTTATTAAATGAAATGTCTCTAGCTGAACGAAATTAAAAAAGAATGTTATTATAATTTAGTTATTGTAACATATTACTATTATTAGTACATAAATAATAGTTATTTATGTAACAAGTCAGTAAAGTGATACTTTATCGAACGAGTCTGATTTACGAGCCAAGCGAGTGAAGCGAGCGCGGCGAGTAACAGACGAGTTCGGTAAAATATTTTATCGCCAACCGTCAGTAAAGTGATGCGTTACCATATAGCGTTTTACGGAGGTAAAGAAACACTTTATCGTACTGTACAATAAAGTACTTTACCTGCCGCTAATATCTGTCAGCGTAGCCATGACTGATGACTTTAAAAATAAATCGTTTGTCACTGTCATAAACTGTCATAAGTTATTATATCTTTATTTCTTAAATTAACAATTTTCACGGTTGGCGATAAAATTATGTATGCACCACGTCAGTAAAGTACCTTTATTGGAAAGTATTAGATTGTTTTAAAAAACTTAAACTCAAAACGTTATAGGTAACTCAAATATTATTCTATTACATTACATATTAACAATAAAATATACTTATTCTTGGGTACAATAAAAATATTTAAATAAAACTACTCCTTATTTAATTTTGATAAAATTGCTTTCAACACTTGAACTTTTTCATCTTCAATAGCATTCCTTTTCTTTTCAATTTCTATCTGTTCCTTTTAACTTCTAATCTGTCTTGATGTTGCTTTTCTTTGAATTCCAAATATTTGTTTCTATGTTTTAATAATTCACTAATGGAATTTTTCTTGGTCTTTTTTGCTGGAGTATTTCTGTCACTGAAAGAACCGTCATCAGATTTTACCTGATTCTCATTTTGTAAGTTGTATTGATTGTTGTCGAAACTGTTATTTGTCTGATCCTTATTATTGCTGCTGTCTATATCATATTCATTATCATCAATAAACGATGATGCTCCTGCATCCAAAACAAATGTATTTTTACTATTCGAGGGTCGTTGGCCCAAAATTTCATCCAATTCTTCAAAATATTTATAAAAACTTCTTCCTCGACCAGACTTCTTTTGACTTTTGCTATCTTTTACTGACCTATTATAAACTCTATTGAGGTTTATCCATTTTCTTTGACATTTTTCTGGTGTTTTATGAGCCCCTTCAGCACACATTTTCTCTGCAATTATAGACCAAATGTGTTTCTTTTTCTTAGCATATTTAAAATCTTCTGCATGTTCACTATATAAACTAATTAATAATTTTGTTTCCTCTTCACTCCATGTTTCAAATTTTGTATCTTCCAAGCATATATTTTCATCATGATCCACTTCTTCAGAGATTTTAACTCCATTAATTATGCCTTGTTGTCTGAGTGTGTCATATTTTTGAATTAATTCTTGAAGAAATTGTGGATCTTAAACCGAAAATTAATTAAAAATCATTAAAGAACATGAAAAATTTTACTTTACCTTTGTCAATACGATTAATTTCGTACGGACTTAAGTTTAATATATATTTATATTCACCGTGAATAATTTCTTTTCGTTGTAACTCCATACTTTACTATTTCTAGGTCAGTGAACACAAACATCTATTCGAATCATACAAAATCGATGTTTCGTAGGGGCAAGGGGATTTCTAAACATGATCAAAAGTTTTGGAGTGGGAGAAAATATGATCACAACGAAAGAACAGAAGTGGAACAGAATCATATTGAACATGTTCGCTATGTTCACGAAACATAGTGGCGAAAGAAAGCACCTAAAGTGACATAAGTAAAATGTATTTTAAGTGTAAGATGTCATCAGATATGCTGATGTTAATGAAAATTAATTCCTAACATTCATAGTAAAAATAAATTCGAGATTAGCATTATTATTAAATACTATTATAGGAGTCATTACAATATATACTATGTAGACGTATCTATGTTATAGATACATACATATATCTACATGTACCTGTAATATCGCTAATGCTCAGTCTCGGTACATGTTCAATTATCATGGTTTGATCATGTGACGTTGAATTATACGCGAAAATTTCGAATTATTTACGTCGAGAGCAACGGGAGACGTTAACAATTCCCCATTGTGCATTCCTTGCCATGTAAATCAATCATCATTACAACCGAAGGTATGTAGTCTCATTATCAAATCGGCGACTGTAATAATAACGCTGGGATGCCCGTAATGGCCAGCCCGATATGTGCGTATCTATGTAGGTAATGTAGGAATGTATATGCTGCACATCTTGTGCTGGTTTATTTGTATAATAGAATATGGACACGTTACAATTGATCATCGGTATGCCTAGGCTAACTACATTTATAGTATATATATATACGTAGAGTATGGGCACTGCCACACGCACCACTAATACCCGATACGTTCAAATTAAAATTTACGGGTTAATTTGTACGGATTTACGACACGATCGGATAAGGTTGTGTTATTATATTTCGTGTTCAATACCCGTATTAATAAATATAATGGAATAAGAAATGCAAAGCTGTGAGTGCATCGCGAGGTGAAGTAAAGAAAGAAAAAGATTGCAGCAACTTAAATATATTATATATATATATTGTACTAGAGTGGGGGTAAATTCGCTTACTTCACCTATTCTCAAATCTTCACTTATATTTGTAAGTAACTTTAATATTAGTAATATGAATACATCACCACACTTATCTAGACATTCAGATAAATCAAAACTTTATGCCAATATTATTTTTATCTTTAAACTTATTCGATGAACCTCGTAGATTGTATTCTTTAAATTCTTCTAGGTAATAAAAAATTCTTTATATTTTTTTTTTTAAAAAATATTTCAACTTTTATATTAATCAATTTATTATGCCCAAACACTAACACCGATATGTGATTTATAAACTTTTAATTCTTCAATAATTAATTCGAATGATATCTTTTGCAAATTATACTTTCTCTATCGATTAAAGTCACTAGATATATAAAGTACCGCAAACCTCCGCCATTTTTGGGCAAAAATTATTATTATTATTATAAATTTGGCGCCAAAATTGAATTGCTGTGTTAAATAAAAAATCGATTTAGTACTGTATTCTTAAAAGAACGCAACTGTATGAACATGCGTTAATAATTAAACCGCAGATAGTAAGGCAATTAATTAAAACAAGCAAGCACCGTTTTCATTATTTATTATTGTTGGTTTACTAAAGCACGCATTGCAACGCTGCGACTACTTTTTAAAATTGACCTGGTAGCCCCTTTGTCCAAATCGGACAAAACAAAATATAATCTACTTCGTATAAATATAGAAATAATATTATCTAATATATTATGACAATTTGGTATGTCAGGAGTATCAAATTTCGTCTTAATAATTGCTTTGAACTCATTTAATGATAAATCATTTTGTATCAATGAATTCGTACATTCACGGAAGTACAGTTCAATTTTTTTAATATATTGATACAAATCATTTGTTGCGAATTGGAGAACGTCAACTTTAAACTCCTTTAATTTCGCCTTTTGTGGTTGACAACCAGATCAGGGTGTGCATTTGGAGTTAGTTTTTTCATGTCATCTGCTCTTGATTGTTCAA
This sequence comes from Amphimallon solstitiale, assembly GCA_963170755.1. Classification (NCBI taxonomy): domain Eukaryota; kingdom Metazoa; phylum Arthropoda; class Insecta; order Coleoptera; family Scarabaeidae; genus Amphimallon; species Amphimallon solstitiale. Next base: position 240,879,311 of record OY720675.1, on the reverse strand, counting down.
ATTGGGAATCAGAAAAATGCACCTTACATAAGTAACTAAGTGTTATAACATGTGATCTGCTTTTACATATGTACTCACCTCACAAATCTTCGCATTTACCGGCACATTGTCTTGATTAATGTCACATAACCACAGTTTTCTTCTGTCTGCATTCCTTTCACCACTGGAAAATGCAAATAAACGGAAATCTTTGGCGACACTGTTTTTGCAATTGATAATACAACAACCAGGCATAATTACACTTTATGTTGCCAACGGTGGGTTTATATGCAACGATGTCGCACGCTTAACCAAGCTGAACACTACGTCTACGTTTTCGAACGATTTGACAAGTGATTTGACGTTTGGCGGCCATGTTTGGGCAAAAGTAGCGCTTTCTCTCTCGCACTCTTTGGCCTTATGGATTGCGGTACTTGATATATCTAGTGACTTTACTATCGATATTAATATATCGCCATCTATATCTAGTTTTTAGAACACTACAGCATTACTAATAAAATAATTCTATGTACTATGTCGGTACAATTGTTATCTTTAAGCAACTGTGAATGATTATTTTCAAAAACAAGATTAAGTATTATTATCTCTTATGCATATTATATTACCACTAATTTTAATAATTGTGCAATCGTATCGATTATTTTATATGTCTCTTGTCCAAGTATTTAACGTGTAAGTACTATAATTATCAAATACACAATGAATGTAACTGACAGATTTTATATTTTTTAGGTTAAATGTACCAAATAATATTACTATAGCAATGAATCCACCACTTGTTGTACACTATTCATTCGAATTAAAAAGAATGTTCAAAATATAATACATTTATTTATAAACTACATTCATGAAAAAGGCTATGGAACATTTCCACTAAATTGTGTTTGTACCGAAATTACAAAGATCGTAAACTTGGTTAACTCTGTAGAAACTGTAAATTAAAATTCTCACGTATAAGAACGTTATTTTTAAAGGTAAGTTTTTATTTATTATTGTGTTTAAATGAAATAGTATGCCTATATGTACGAAAACCTCAAATTACTAGAATTACGTATTATTTCATGTATGCACATGACAAAAGAATTATGATGTGACACCTTAATATTGTGAAAATAGTAAATTTAAAATACTTAATAATTCAAAATGTACATTACATTTGTAACTGTACTTAATCTCTTATGGATATTTAATTATTTATGTACTAATATAAAATTCAAATTGTATTCAAAATAAAATATACAACCTCCTCATAAATTATTTCTTCTAGTCCAGTATTTCTTCCGTGAATTAATGTGATTTTGATTTCAGCTCTGGATCTAATTTGATGTATATTTCTTGCAAAGTATCCTTACGTTAGAAGTACCCCTGTCTTCTTGAAGTTACTAGTGTTCTAATAATTATCCCCTTCTGTCTTGGATTTGGTAAGTATATTATTTCTTCTTCTTGTTTTGAATGATGTAATTAATACCTTTTCTGTTCTTGATTTATGCAGGTGTAGACTCTTAGTGTACGGTGTCCCTAGATGAACTTTAACTGTGTCTCTTCGTACTTGACAAATATAGCTGGACCTCTTTAATTACTGGTGGGAATAAATGGACTTCTAATAGTAGGTTGATTAACGCCGAATCTCTTCGAGTACGGATGTAATAACTGGATCACCTCTCGGACTGGAATCTTTTATTTTTAAATCTTCTCACTGGATTTATTTGGTAAGTTTATAATTTTAATCTTGTATAATTAAGTAATCTTCTTTAATATAATCCCACTTTCTTCAATACTAATGGAACCATAGGATGGTATGTAAATTTATATGTGATCTCCAATAGACCCTAAAATAAATCACTCACTTCACTTCTGCCAATAAATATTATCTTTTAGCACGCTTTAAACTGCTTTTCGAATTGTGATACCTTCTTTTACGGCTAATAATTAAATTTTTCTGCAAAAGAAAATCTAATAATCATCTCACTTCGAAAAATAATAATTCATTTCTTTTTTTATTCCCTTGGAGATGTATCTTTTATTTCTATCAACCAATTAATTCTTTCCAAATTCAAAACCTATTCAATAAAAGTTCTCTTTTTCTCTTGATAACATTAAATACTCTTTCAAATATGTACAATCAATTATTTAAAATTCTTTACTGATTTTTAGCACTATTTCCACATATTTAAACACCTATTTCTACTATTTCATTTCTCAACTGTCAAAACTGACGGATCCCAAATTTAAATTGAACCGCGTAAACTAATATACCTTTAGACTTATACGTGTTACAATATTTAGCATTTCTTTACTTTTCTTATACAAATGTGTTCATTAAACAAGTTTTTACAAAGTCATATTAACATTTCAAAATTTCAAATAATTTTCTTTAAATTTTCTACTTTCAGAATATGGTAGAAAATAAATCTACAATGGACCTGATCAACGTCCTCCCACACAAGACATAATTATTTAAGTATACTATTCCTTTAACAAACCCAATAAATAATATTGTAAGGAAAAGCTCTTCTATTTTATTATGTAGAATGTTTTAATTTACAGTCTTTAAGTATACCAAAAGAAACTTCATTATTTTATATTATAGACATTTATATAGTAATTGAGTAGTTATCACATACAAGATAACTATCTCAATATATATATATATATATATAATATATTTAAGTTTCTGCAATCTTTTTCTTTCTTTACTTCACCTCGCGATGCACTCACAGCTTTGCATTTGCAGGGTGAGGCATTTATCTTGAGACGACTGAATATCTCGCGAGCAAGACGTTTTTGAAAAAAGGTGGGTGGGGTGGTTCAGGGTTTTTTTAAGGTCAACTTCCTTATTTCAAATGTAAATCTATTTTTTTCATCATTTCCGCAATCTACGGAAAAAAGCAAACAACTTTTGTTGGAAAAATTATGCCGTTGGACCTTTATTTCTGAGATATTCAACTTCGAAATTTGTTTACACTACATAGAAATTTCAAGATAAATGCCTCACCTGTAGGCACTCGAATTCATTAGCCTGCAAGATCACCAGAATTACTTTTGTGGACTTTTTCCTATGGGGTTACCTTAAAAAAAGGTATACTAACAACTCGAGAAGATAAATATTAAGACAGAGACACTGTTGAGTGCGCATCAATCTTTTATAAAGCGAATTAATAAGTGTATCGAAGTCGATGGTCATAATTTTGAGCATCTGTTATAAAGCGTTGCAGCCTTGTGTGAAGCTTTGAATTAGGTTTGACATTGATATTGACTTACGAATCCTATGTATAAATAAGTCGAATATCTCAAGAAATAAAGGCCTAACAGAATATTTTTTCGAACAAAAGTTGTTTGTTTTCTTCCGTAGGTTGCGAAACTGATAAGAGAAATAAAGGTTTCCGTTTGAGAAAACAAAGTTTACCTTGAAATAATCTTGAAACCATCTACCTAATGAAAAATAAGCATTGCCGATGCATTTTCGCTTCTGAATCAAATAAAAAAAATTGATATTTTAAGAACAAAATTATTGTTTGTAAGTTTTTAGAATTGTTGATCATTTCTTTTATTTACTCATACAATTTGGAAAGCTATAATGAAAGCCATTACTCAAATTATTTAGTGGAATACCAACATTATTTATTGCGATTATCTAATGCTTCAACAAGTCTCTACTTATAAATTATCTAGGTAGTGTTTTTCATTGTTTGATATTATTTCCATCTTCAGAATTATTAATACACTTAATTCAAAATTACAACGGACTAACCCAGTAAGGATTGCTGTAGTGTCGAATTTAACGTAGCCCCAATGTTAGTAACAGAGGCTACGCCCTTATTCCCCAATTTATAGTCGAGCAAGCTATGTCTAGTATTGTCATCCACATATAGATCGTGTGCAGACTGTATATAAGGTGTCCCAGCTAAGACTTTCGGGTCATATATCCCCATTATTATTGAACGAATTTTTATAAAATTTGGAATATATATAGACAATTTATTAAGTAAAGAACCGTTGCGCTATACTGAAACAACCATAGTCTTTAAAACGTGAATTCAACTAGTTTTATTTCGTGTTATTGTATATTCAGCAATGCAAACAACAACAAATAATTCATTTAATATCGAAATCTTGATCAAAATTTACATAAAACTACAGAATGTGTTAAAAATGTTGTCCATTTACGTCTAAACACAAACGTCCATCTTCAATGTCAAATAATAAATGTCATTATGTGGAAATGGCTAAAGTACGTACATTTGAATTTCGCAGTCTCCTTCAGTTTTGATTTTTTTCGATGGTATGATACTACATACCGGGGTCGACATATTTTAATTTCTGATACGAAAGTAGAAAGAGGAAAAGAGCGCGACGAAATAAACTAAAGATAAACGTAAGCGAGGCTGCCACACTCGACAAACATTTGCTATGAAATGTAAGGCGTGGGGGTCCCCCGCCACTGCGTTGTTCTCCCACCACTGTTAGCAAGCAGGCATCACTGCATATCATAAGGTCATCTTATGCATATGATAGAAGTGCAAACCGAAATTAAAATTTGACGACTATGGTATAAGAAAGTAATAGTGTTGGTATATCCTAGACATGCTAGCAATTATGTAAATGTAGCAAACCTAATACATATAATTAAATTATTGAATGGAAGACTAAATTTTTGAATTTCTGTTGGGGCATTACATTAGACATCCCTAAACATACATTTTATAATTCAACACACGCAATAGGTATATAACACTCTTTTAATATATATATATATATATATATATATATATATATATATATATATTCGTATGAAACTACATGACAGGTACAAGAAAAGAAACATATATAAATTATATTACATAAGTAGAAATATATTTAGAAGGGCCATAACTGCAAAATTTAAATAAACTCTTTCAATTAAAAAGGAGAACAACTTTGTGCGTTTCCTGTTATAACTTCTATAAGGCATATTACTATATCGATTAAATAAAACAATACAAATATTCGCTCTCCATCTGTGCATATTAATAATTGATTTTGAACAGATGAATGATGTATGCACATATCTTATACATTATTAAACATAACAGTAACAAATGATTTCCATGAAATGAGTTCAAAAATATACAACCAAAAGCACGATTGAATTACACAAACGTATACACACAAATACACGCATAAATTCTGAGACGTACAAACATTTGTATATGTAAATCATAATTATTAAATAAAAGATTGCCGTTGATTTAATTTATTTCAGCAATTAAAAGTATACATGTATGAAGCGATAATTATAATTAACTTAACTATTTTTTATGTGGTATCTAGCTATAACTGTGTAAGTTTAATTGAATTTTAAGTAATTGGGAATTTGTTTTTTCCCAGTTCATATCATTTAATAATAGTCATAAATTAAGAATAAAAATAACATAATAAATGGAATAACATAATTTGTCTTATTTGGGAAAATACATTTATTAGCATATTTTATCAGAATGATGGAAAAACCCAGAAGATTTTTATGTAAGATATTTTTAATTTCCGTAAAGTTTAGAATTATCGACTTTTATTAATGTCAGTGTTTGGTTGTTCAGAAAATAATTAAGAAAACATTTTTACCCAAATCGTTCGCAAATATTGATATTTATAAACAATTTTTTGAAAGAAAAGGTGATTACCATACAATAGTAGTTGCCAGGCAACGCAAAAGTAGCAGTAAGGAAGTGTTCATTTCTGTGCTAATAAGGAAATGACGATTTCCTTATAGTTACTTGTGCACTTCAAAAATGAAAGAAAACAGGTTTATTTGGAATCAAAATTGAGTTTATTGACAATAAAATACAGAAATTAATTATTTCAATTAACAATATTAACCCATTCACTATGAATATTTTAAAATTGTTTGTTATATTGACATTAATAATGTGACAGTACAATAATTGAACATTGGAAGAACTGAACTACCAGTGTTTTTTATTTTTGATCTGGAAACAAGAATGTATGCATCACAACCCTAGATCTTCGTCGTTTGGCCTTTCAGTTGGCCGAAAAATATAATACACCACATCTATTTTCACAAATAAAAATGGCCGCCGGAACAGACTCGCTATCTGGTTTTCAAACAAAACATCCAGTCCAGTATGCGAAGTCCAGAGTTTACTTCTGCCACTCGCGTAAGAGCATTCAATAAACCAGTGGTGACTAAGTTTTTTTTGGTCTTCTGAAAGACTTAAGAGAACGACATGATTATCCTTCCCACAGAATATTTAATGTCGATGAGACATCAATTTTCACAGTTCCTGGAAAAAATTCTAAGACATGCGAAGAAAGAAGTGGCACGCATTACGTCAGCTGAACGTGGAATATCTACAACAGCGGTCATTTGTATTTCAGCAGCTGGAAATTTCATATCACCCATACTTATTTTCAGCAGAAAACGTATAAAAGCTGAATTAATGGACGGGGCCCCACCAGGAACAACTTTCACATGTAACGAAAGTGGGTGGATGAAGCTTGACTTATTTAAACAGTGGTTTGATCATTTTGTGAGTTTTGTTAAGCTCTCTAAAGATGATCCTGTATTCATTGTTTTGGATGGACACTTAACACATACCAAAAATTTGGATGTGATTTTAAAAGCAAGGGACACATTTTTTCTTTGTTGTGTCTGCCACCTCGCGCAACACATAAACTATAGCTGTTAGACGTTGGATTTATGTTCCCCTTAAATACCTACATGGACCAAGCTCTAGAAAAATGGATGAACAATCACCCTGGAAGGAACCATCACCACGTATCAAATAAGCAGCGTCTTTTGCGAAGCATACTTGAAAGCTTCTACACCGATAAACGCTATCAATGGGTTTTGAAAAACTAATATTGTTCCATTCAATCCAGAAACGTTTACGTCATTTTGGAACCCGAATCACAACAGCACAATAATAATTCTTCATTTACTATTACTACTCCCTCCGTTTGTCATGCTGTTCCAAATATTGACAAGAAAAGAAGTAAGAATACTGTAATTCTCGCGAGCACTCCATACAAGGATAACCTCGACAAAGAAAACAGGGAGAAATGTGAAGCCGAAAAAAGGAAGAAGCAGAAAAAACAAGCAAGTTTGGGTAAAACTAAAGCAGTTAGGACTTCAACAGGAACAAAGAAAAGTAAAGGAAAAGAAAAGCTTCGGGAGAGTAGTGGGAGTAATAGTGACGATTCAGATGGCACTGAATGCATATTGTGCGGTGGAAGTTTTAAAAGGTCTATCAGTGTAGAAGGTTGGGTCCAATGCACAGCGTGTCACGGATGGGTACATGAATGTGCAGCAGTTAGTGTCGATGATGAGGATTATACATGTACCGGATGTGTATTCCGTACTCAAGTAGCCCCTCCTAAACTACAAATTAAATTTAAGTTTAATTATTATTTTATGCCAAAGTTTTTGAGACCCTAAAGAATATTTTATGTTTTTTTTTTGAGAAAATATATTATTTTTGTATTTGCAGTGTAACGAAGTCCCTTCATTAAGTGAATAAAATATCATTTATTTTAATAACATATTTAATTTGACTTGCGACTTTCAAATTAAATATGTTTGATATTTTATTCAGCCGGCTATGAGTTATTGTTTCACATAATGTATATATATCTTGATAATTAATATGCTATTTCATCTACCAAATGCTATTAAATTCTCCGCTGTACGCGTTCGGAAAATATTCGGACATCACAATTATTTTTCGCGCGGTTCGACGTCACGTCTACGTATGAGATTCCCACTCTTGCGTACTTGTTTTTATCATAGACCGACCATATAAAAGAGCCAGCAACGACCGAGGAAGTGAGAGATTCCTGCCCGCCTTTATCCTATACAGACCGACCAGACCGATTTGTCGTGGCCGTTCTGATATCCGTACACCCTAATTGATCCAGACCTATTTTGTCGTGGATTACTTAGGGCCTGTCAACCGATTCTGCTTAGACCTATTGTCGTAGGCAGAAGAGGAATTACCTGTAAAGTCTTAATTAGTACAGACCTTATTTGTCGTGCACTAATTAAGATATTCCGAACCGCCTGTAAAGTCTTAATTAGTACAGACCTTATTTGTCGTGCACTAATTAAGATATCCCGCATCACCTGTAAAATTTTAAGTAATACAGACCTATTTGTCGTGCACTAATTAAGATATCCCGCATCACCTGTAAAATCTTAAATAGTACAGACCTACTTGTCGTCCACTAAATAAGGTTTTCTGCGTGAAGAAATATCCGATGTAATATTTAATAGTTCGATTTCTTTCACAGATCCGCGAGCCGACATAAAAGATATTTTCTTACGCACAAAATACTTAAACGCCGAACAAAGATATGAATATCGTGTCGTCGTAAAATAAAGTTCATTTATCTCTGCTTAGAATGCCTGTAAATCTCGCGATAAACATTTTACAATCACTATCATAAGAAGGGATATAATAATAATAATAATAATAATAATAATAGTTTATTTCCAAAAAAAAAAAAAAAGAAAACAACATTGTATTAAAATAAATTACAAAATATAAAAATTAAAAGATAAAAGTGAATACGAGAAAAAGAAAAGTTCAAAAACTATAACATAAACTTTGGAAAACACAGAATGTATATCAACTGTGCAGAGTACAGTTTTTCTTCCTATACACCCGGATACATTCGAATTATATTAAAAAGAAAAACATGCCTAAAGTAACTTAACCTAAATTCTGTGAAATTTGTACAAATAGGACATATATACATATATGAAATACACACAAAACAAATTAAACATTGAAAAACATAAACACAAGCGTTGTTGCAGGTGATATGAGGGAGCAAGCAGTCTATTTTGACAGCAGCAATGCCCTGTACAAGAACGCGAACCGCCCCGCAGACAGGTGTTTCAACTCGTCGGGCACGGCGTTATATACTTTCGTTATTTGGTATGAATAGGAACGCTCATACAAAGCGGTGCGATGCATAGGCGGCGTTAGAGTACCCCTAAACCTTAGGTTTAGAGTATGAACATCCGTCCGAAAAGATATCTTATTGAACAGGTACTCGGGCCGTTTGTACAAAATAATCTTATGAAAAAGACAAGCCATCCGCAGAGTCAGCCGATCCCTCATAGTCAACCAGCCCACATCAGCGAGCCTGTGAGAAACATGATCATACTGCCAAATATTAGCCTGAGGCACGAATTCTGCACCCTCTGGATGCGTGACATGGTATTAACGGTGATGCACGGAGCATACAGTTCGCTGCAGAAAAGAAAATGTGATAATACAAGTGAATCACACAAGCTCCGCTTAGTCTCCACAGTCAGACAGTGTCTGTGCGGAAAAATTAATTTTAAGTTCATGTACGCAACCTTCACACATTTAAGTATATGTGTTTCAAATCTCATGCGAGTATCCAATACAACGCCCAAATTCCTCGCCTCAGATCTAATAGGTATGTCTACGCCATTAATATTAAAATTCGCTCTTGTTTGAAGAAAAGAAACACTATCTCTGTTACCAAATAGCAATACTGTTGACTTCGATGGATTCAGCACCAGAGCATGTCGAGACGCCAATTCAGCAATTGCATTTAAGTCACGGTTAATATCACCAACGGCTACTTGATAATTAGCGACCGGAAACGAACGATAAATCTGAATATCGTCCGCATACATATGAATCCCACAGCCTCGAAGCGCCGTATGAAATGAGGACGTATAAATCGCGAATAAGACTGGTCCCAGAATAGAGCCCTGTGGGACTCCCCTAGAAACCAGTCTATAATCAGATGATAGGCCATTTAGTGACACCGATTGTACTCTGTTACTTAAGTAGGAGGAAATCATGTTTGTAGCAGACCGTGACAAACCGATATAAGCAAGAATTGAGAGAAGTAAGTTATGATCGATGGTGTCAAAAGCTCGACTGAAATCTAGCAGTGCTAAAACCGAAGTCTCTCCATTATCCGCAGCGCCCAACAAATCATCAGTAACATTGAGTAATGCCGTAGTGCAGCTGTGTTTCTTTCGAAAACCTGACTGAAACTGGGGCATGATCCGGTACATTTCTAGAAATCCTCTTAATTGATTGTTCATTATTTTTTCAATAATTTTAGAGACCACAGGCAAAATACTTATCGGACGCAAATCGCCAAAACCCATGGGATTGCTCGATTTCGGTATTGGTTTCACAATAGCCCTTTTCCAAGAGTCAGGGAATAAGTTTTCCACCAAGCACGAGTTTACTATATGCAGTAAATATGGAAGTATAGAAGGGCAAGAAAGCTTGATCATATCTATAGTTAGAGAGTCCCAACCCGAAGCACTGCTTTTTATTTCTGAAATTATATTTACCAATTCATATTGTTCAACGGGCTTGAAATGAAATTCTTCATAATCATGACCAAATTTATGCGTTCTGTAGAAGGCATCCAACTCCGGATCCACATCACTATTAGGTATGCTATCAATAAAGTGATCATTAATTGCTGCAATATTCTGCAGCATTGGTGGAATGTCCCCTAATTTTTTCTTTTTTAAATTTAGCTGCTCGAGCGTTTTCCATTTATCTTTACCCGATTGCTTGGTAAATGTAAAGTTAAAATAGGCCTTCTTTTCACGTTGAATGGATTTTGTGGTTAAATTTCTCAAGCTCTTGTAATAATCCCAGTGACTCTGCTGCCGAGTACCTCTATACCTAAGAAGTGCTTTATCCCTGAGATGCATCATAAATCTAACATTTTCTGTAAGCCATGGTGGAGGTTTACTGGTGACCCCAATCACATGTTTTGGAGCATATTTATCAAATAATTGGAGAATTATATTCATGAAATAAGTAGTTTTGTCATCGATATTTTTTATTCCAAATATATTGTGGAGAGGTGCTGAACTCAGATCATTAAGAAATGCATCACGGTCGAAACGTCTGAAATTTCTAATAGCTTTATACAAAGGGCCAGGTGACACCGATGGTAATCGAACAACACAAAATATCGAATCATGATCAGAGAATTTCTCCTCGCCTATACCTGAGTCAAGAATACTATCAGCGTCAGAGGTTAATATTACATCTAGCAAATTATCCATTCTCGTAGCAGTATTAATTAATTGAGACAATCCAAGACATTCTATCATATTTAGAAAGTAGATTTTTGCAGGATCATTACCACAAGAGAGCAGATTTATGTTAAGGTCTCCAAGACAAAGTACGATGTCATACTCCATAGATATGTTGGTCAACTGCTCCTCAAAATAATCACAGAAAGTTTTGTAGTATTGGTGAGGGGGTCTATAGATTACACCCACAGCAATTTTAGTGCGGCCAAACTCTATGTGTTAGGAAATAATTTCAAAGTTACCTAAGATGAAATAGGATATTATTCGCGTAATGAAACCTATCGTAATGTTTATTAAAATATAAGGTTAGAATCTGCGATCAATAGAATAATTTCAAATGGTAGTTATGAATTATTTGTCATTGTATATTTTATTTTGCCGAATGCAAACTTACCTTAATTGTTTTCTTTCTCAAATGACAAAGACATAATTGTATATAAATTATTTGTAAACTTGTATGTAAATTGTATATAATATGTATCTGTATCTGATTTATTGACAATAAACACAATTAGCTTGAAATCATCCGTTGTTGACATATCAATATTTTATCTTTCATTTACCGACCGTAAAAGACCTGTCTTGACATTGTTGTAATTGTATTAAGATAAAGATAAGACAAACAACTTACCTACGACCAAATCCCGACGAAAGCTATGCCGAAACGATCAATTAGGTTCACAAATAAAATTCATTTCATTCATTTGCACGGGTCTTCATTATATTTACATTTGACACATACCGATCGCTTGTATAGATATTCCGCTTACCGACATTAATTAGAAGATTTGCAGCGAAATAAGATGTGAGTATAGGCAACCCAAGGTGCGTCCGCCTATGGATGGAAAACTGTTAACAGTCAAATTTTTTGAATCTAAAATAAATATTTTTCTTGTCATGTGGTAGTTCCGATTAATAAAAGCCGTAAATAATTTAACAATAATTATTTATAAATAAACCACTACATGATAGCAGTAAAAACAACTTTATGCAAAATCTTTACCTAATGTGTTGCTATACTTATAGTAAGTGTGTCATTCAAAAATCCTATTATTGTGTGTGGGATCGTTTTACCCGCCTAGTGGGATCATTTTACCTCTACCCTTGTGGCAAAATGATCCTTTTGTGAAGTATATATTGTATCCATTTCTATTAATGTTTTTAATGATTCAACCTTGACGACCATACCAAAGTACTAAGAAAAGTATGCTGTCCTTCTTAGAATAAATTTAATTTTTTGCTCGTAGCATACTTCCCCTGCAACGTGTTTCATCTTAGAGGGATTATTGTACCCCACTCTCCCCTACTCTTCTCCATAATATTATAAAGTTTTAAGTATTCTTCATTACTTGGATGATGTTTGTTCGATTAACAGTTTTAAATTTAATATTTCCGGATCGGTTCAAGAAACATTTTTATTTCTGCCATTGTAGATGACATCATCTTGATAAGCATTTAATGTAATACATTCATATTAGAATACTCTTTTCCATGGGCATTTCTGTCTCATATACTTACTTGGTTTATAACAAAGAATATCTGTCTACTCTGTCACCATGTTCAGTCTTACTTTTTATGCGAGAATCTTAAGAACCGTTTTAAATAGTATAATGTCGGCACCCAATTCAAAAAATAATATACTCGATATGGTCATAGTAAAAGACGTGCGTCGTTTCTTCTGGTGGAATTTGTTTACGTCTACGAAATATGGCTTTCACAAGAAATCTGTGTGTGGTATGTGTACATTAATTTAGAAGAAAAAGTTCGATTCGAACACAGACACTGTTTGTTTGAGTTTTAAAGTGTTTCAGATCGTTAAAATTAATAGCATGCACCTTATATAGATAGGTTTATAGAAATATTGTAAACTAGGGAAGTGAAAATGTCTATTGTATGCATAAGAATTACCGTCTGTTCCAGGGTAGCAAGTTTATATATATATTTTTAGTTAAATAATGAATTATATATATTCATTATTATTATTCAAGGGCGTATCTGGAAAAAATCGGTGTTGGTTTTGTCACAAAATTATAGTAATATGCAATAAAACATTTTGGACAATAAAAAGCGTGGAGAAAAGTTCTAAACCTTCCACACCCTTGATACTGCCTTTATTATAAATAATATAAAGACAATGTTGAAAACATCATGGTCCAAATAAACATTTTACGCTCTTGTGCATGTATAATTCTAGTAATACCAGTTCATAAAGTTGTGAATTTACAAGACGCACCAGTTCGATAAAGTCTAATAAATAATATATATTTAAAAAATTATAATGATGATAGAAATAACCTTAGAGTAAGTAACATATATAAAGAGAGCATAGTATTAGTTTGTAGATAAATAAATAGAAGGCTAATTTGTATTAATAATTTGTGCATTCGAAAAACAAACTATACAAAACGTAATGTGTTACATTTTCTTGTGGCATAAAATTATTAAATACGTAATTTATTAATCTGTTTAACATTAGAACACTAAAAACATAAAAGCAGTTATGATAAATAGAGATGTTTAGACTTAAGTAGCTTTGCAGATAGTGTTAGCAACTTTAGCAACTTTAGCAACTTTAGTAAGTTTACATATTTATTATTGTTTTATGTACACATATTCCTAAAAGTTGTTAGTGGACTTTACCTACTCGAGGTTGGTCATAATAACATCTACAATAATATGTAATACAATAAGTTATTCCCTATATTCTTAAAGACCTCTGGTACTTAAGCAAGATTTGTGGGTAAAAATTTAAACAATGTTAGCTTTTTTCTTCTAATATAATCTTCTTGAAATTTAGAATATATAAATTTACGAGATTTCAGAGGTTTCAATAATGTTCATGTCTTTAATTAAAACTTGCCAAGTTTTATCTGGAGGTTTATTAATTTACGCAGAATTGTCTGCGCTTATAAGGACAATGCAAGTGACTTCTTGGATTAATTCTATATAATAGAGTTATTTTTTTAGGATAATATAACACACATGTCTGCGATAAGTTGACCTAGTTTTTTTATATGTATGTTTTCGAGAGATTTTATTTTTTGCTCATTTAATAATTATACAGTTAATTTTCTCTTTTTTACTTAGTGTTTTGTATAAAGAACAAACAGCTCAATGATTAAATAAAGGGAAGTATAGTAATAATTAAAGTAGTTATTAAAGAGAATATGAGAATAAACTAAATATTCAAATAATTAAAATAAGCATAAACAAAATTTTTGTCAAAATAAAGAAAATATTACAAATAAGGTAGAAAATAATTGAATTGCTAAACATACATGACCACGCCGTGCCGGCTTGCTTGGTTATACCGGCGCAACATGGTAGTCTACATGGTACAGATATGTAAGATATGATCATCAGAATTTAAAAATGTCTCTAATTTGCGCATATCGAAGACGGATCATCAATCAATACGATTCTCAACATTTGCTTATTCTATTTAATAGAATTCTTCAGGATTAGAATACGTGCCACTTACTACTTATAATATCGAAAATGCGTTATCAAAACCAATGCGAGGGCATACCTTATTATATACTTGTATTATGGTACTCTATAGATGATTATCTTATTCCCTCCCGCCGAACTTACTGCTGCGCTTTGCCCTCGCCCGTACGTTGCGTGTTGCATCATTGCCTAATAAGGATAATTATGATACTAATTGGATCTATAAAAAAAATTTGCAACAGGAACCTTAGACACTATCTATATACAAAATTTCAAACCTCTAGTTTAATGGGAAATACCCTAGATTTATGATCTATGAACCATTCTGTAAGCGAGTGCCCAAAATCGCGAGCTTTGATTTCTAGCATCTTGAAAATAAGTGCACCCAGATAAATGAAATTTGGAATACTGTTTTTATTGGTAATCTTAACTTCTACGAAAAAAGATCAGCCATGTAGCTCAAATAGCCACGGGGATAGAGCAAGGTGGAAAGTGGTTTGTGTTAATATTGGACAGTTGAGAATACAAGAATGAAAAACTTTAAAAATGATATTGCGATAAAAAAACAGAAAGTGAATACAAAAGACGGACTAATGAAGAATTAAAATTGAGAAGACAAAATAGAAGAACAAAGAACAAAATGAGTGAGACATGTATGAAGAAAAGAAGAAAGTGAATAATTACTCAACGATGGATTGAAGACCATGCAGTAAATATAGAGGCGAATCGACCGAGGTTGTGGAAGATCTCAGTAGAATATATACGTGTTAATAATTGGGAAGAAAACATATGAAACATAAAGAGGTATAAGTAAAATAGTACGATAATGTCAAGTGCTGGCTGATCTGTCTTGTAAGTAAAAATCTAGAAAGCTCCGCAGCAAGCGCAATCGCTTCGGGTGCTTCGAAGCTTTGTGTATAGTATTTTGTGTATTTTGCCATTTTTTTTGGTTGAATAAAGACTATTGCATTTTTGTAGGTAATATTCTGAATTAAAATACATATCACCCACAGTTAACATTATGGAAGTGTGTGTATTGTAACGAAAACGTTACAGTATTATTACTTTTCGATTAAATTATATTTAAAGCACATTGCTTGTTTTATGAATAATGTTTAATTATTCTTTAGAATATGTGTGTGCATAATTACTAAAAAAAATATATTTTCTCCAAACTCAAATCGAGACATATGAAATAAACAAAGAAAGCTCTAATATTTAAGTAAGTAACTTTTTTTTTGATTATATTAAAGTAATTTCAGATAAGAGAAGTTAATTACAAAAATATTAAGGTTTTCTTCGCAAACTATGAAAATATGGGTGAAGCTAATCTTCATCATCTCTACAGATCAAGGTTATGGTGGATGTGGTGTTGAACCAAAACTAAAATTTACCTCCAGGTTTTCATTTATTATTTATTAGGTATTATTATTATTTAAAATTTGTTATACTACATTTAAGACAGTAAAATAAAAACAAAACTAAAAGCAGTAAATACTCTATTACGCACTATGATTATATATAGTTACAATAACTGTAAAGGTAACACCCCAAAGTTGGTTGACACAATGTGGAGAAACCCCCATCTCTAAATTAAGATATTTAATTTAAAGTTAAACTTTAGAAATAAAATGTAAAATCATTTGTTTTGCCAGCTCAACTAAAATTATCTCAGGGCGATGCGAGTTAATTGAAATGATTAAGTAAAAGGGGTTTCTGTACATTAACAAAACAAAATACCATTTAAAAATTTTAATAATTCTTATATTAAAATCAATGAATCCTGTATCTATAATTTTACAAACAACACAAGAAGTAACATATATTTAAAAAGCAATTCTAATACATTTGAATTTTTTTTTCACAAACATTAAACTAACACGAACATTTTTGTAGGTCCTTTGTTCGATTCAATCGTAAGCTATAAACGCCAGAATTTATTACATACAATGCACATTTTATATTATACGTGTTTATATCGATACTTGTGAACATATCAAGTTACTTCACACATATATTTGTTAGACGATATTTATTTAATTACTTTCTTTTTGAACTTTTATTTTACAGTCTCTGCTCTTTTATTACATCAAACATTACAGTCATTAAACAATAATCATTTAAATAATACCTTATCTGAATTCTTCTTATTCATCTTCTTTTTTGTACTGTTTCCAGCAGGAACTTCGGGCTGCTTATTATCCACGAAATCTTCTTTATTTCTACGATGTTTTCAACGGCATCATCTGCTTGTTCTGCCACTCGAATACAATCTTTATTCTAACAATATATATAATACGTTGCACAATTACTTCTTAGGTGCAACTTTGATCACTACATTACTAAGTTTTCTCGGTAGTAAATTATTTATTGAAGTTATATTAACAGTGACTCTTATGCGTAGTCTAATGTTAGGAGTTAGCCTTTTGATACGATATTTAACGTATATTGCTGTTGACTCTCTAAATTTACTGTTAACCGACTCTACTGGCCGTTCGACTCTCTACTTGGAGTCTTTCTTTGCAGTTCACTTTCTGACTCGAAGTCTAACTGCCGACTCTCTCGTTTCTCACGCGTATTTCCCTTTTATATCAGAATGTCTGGGGTTCCCCGCTTTACACAAAGTTCAAGGGTTCCCATTCACATTTACACGCACATACACGTTCATTTAGCCGCGGGTTTGTATATTGCTATTGGAGTGTTTATCACGGTAATATAAACTTTCGGCGTCACTTTTTTTACTCATAAATATATACCAAACCTATGACTAATATCTACTTAATAATACAATAACACATTCATTGATTTTAAATATTATTTCCCTTCAAAATATTAATAAAAAAAATATACTTATTTAAATCCTTAAAAGAATAATAAAATTTATACAATTAATAAAGTGAAATGAGCTGTACCATTACATAACCTATAAACATCATTGTTTACTACGCCCTCTAACAACAGAATGCAAATTCTATTCTATCCTGGCGGAGTGATTTCTCGAAGCAGTGCGCGTACTTTTCTGATAAAATCATCATGTACTTTATTTTCGTAAAACAAAATCCAATTACTGTTATCTGTTAATAATACAGGACCACTATTATTATTTAAACTCAAAACAAATAAAAAATGTCCAAGTTAAATTGACCCTAATAAATTTAATGTGACATTATCAGCCGTTTTGACCAGTATAATACAAGCACAATCCTTGTTAAATTTATATTAATTATTATTATAATAACATGGTGCGCTATACGTATATGGCAACGTTAAGTAATGTAAGACCACCCCACTATAGCGAAGAAGTTCTATTTGTTTGCATAATTCATATAATTAGAAAAGTATTCCGCTTAATCTTGCGGACGTTGATATAGAACTCTTGTCTGACTGCATGAACTCTCGCATACGTTACCTGTTTCTAATTTCACGTAATTTGTCCAGCTCATGTAGCTCTTACGTTGGGAATTTGTAATTTACTTTTAAAACTATTAGAGATAATTTTACATTCCGTGGGACGACATGTGTTAGTGGACAGTGAAGAAGGATAAAGCCGTTCACTACACGTAAGTATTTATAGTTGATAAACAAGTACAAATATGTACATATACGGAGAGTATATAATTTTCGTGATTAAGCTGTTCATCTTTTATCGAAAGAGGGACAAACGAGATAAATACAATAAAGGCGCACTTTAAAAACAGGTGCATTGCTTAAAGCAAGATATAACATTCGATGTACCAGTATTTGTTTTACTTACTATGAGAATAAATAAATGAAAAAAATATGTATATATTTCTGTAAACTTAATGATAAATAAATAAATAATAAAAGCTTTACTGTCATAAAATTTCACAGTGGAGAAATTGACAGTGTCAGTCCATGCATATATGCATACAACAATTATAAAAGAACAAAAAAAAAGAATTTAAATGGTAAAGAACAATATTTGATTTCTTAAGACAAACATCAATAATAACATCTACTAAAGCACAAGAATTATATATATTATGCTATTTTATAACAATAATTAATTTAGCATATGTCTTTTAAAATAATCTCAATGTGGGGGGGGGGGTTCAATATCGATTAATAGGCATCCTCTGAGTGATAGTATAGATTCATCTTAGGCATTATATTAGCTCTGCTATAATTATTACCATAATCTTATTTATTAAAAATTCAAAAAATCTTCAAAATCTTATTTATTCAAACTTTTAAATTCAAAATCTTATAGGTTATTTATTTTCAAAATGAATGTCAGATACAAAACAACTTGGAAATATAAAAATCACTATGTTCATAATTTACATAGGAAACATTCATATCTCGAAGCTTCAAGACTTTAATTGTTACATATTGGTATTATTACTTATTGTTGCATGTTAAATTTGATAATAATATTAATAACGATAGTCATATTTACTTAAGGTCAGTAAGTAATACAGTTCAACGTTTTAAGAAATTCTATTCTACATAACTACATAATTAAATTATTTAAAGTGATATTTTAAAACAAACAAGGCTTCATGAGCCGTATAATCGTCAACATTCTACTAAATTAAATTTGAAATATTATTTGGAAGGAGATATTTCTGTTTCCTTGCATTTCTACGAATGTAAGTATGCCTTAAGTTATTTATTAATATGTAGTATTATATCTTTCTCATAAGATTATGTTATATCGGTTTAGTATTTTATACATGTATATTTTTATTTTACCTTGCAGCCTTGTTCGGGAAATTAGCTCTAAATTCCAATGAATATTTATAGATGTGGCTTCTGAATATTGTTTATCCTTTAATTGACACAAGAAGACAAGTTTTCCATCCAAATCTTAAGAAGTACGAGAGATCGCTGAAGATTTCACAAATGGAACTCCATGTATAATTCCCACGATGAGGATACCTTTTATTTCACTTCCAGAATATGGCACTGATACTTCTGGTTTATTATTCACTAAGGTAATTATATATTTGTTTATTTATTCATGATAAAATATAAATTTCTTATGTATCAAAATTCTGCTTCCTTCTATATTTTGTAGCATCTTTCTACCCTCTCTTGTTTCTCTTTTTCCAAGGCATACTTGAAATATCTCTCCAATTTTTATATAATATGAAAATAATCCTATTTAAAATTACATTTTTTTTAACTGATTTTACTAACATATCTTATAAACACCCGATTATCATATTCCCAAAGCCTTGTAATTTCTTGTATCTAACTCTATTAAGTAACAGTATTTAAATCACTGTAAAATCCATAAATTAAACGATATTAATAACGTATTTTAATTTTAAAATGAATGATATGATTTAAGATTAAGAATTAATGTTATTGACCTTCCTATATTTCTATTAAAACAGAATCCTATCATATACAATGTAGGATATCATACCTGTTGGTTTCACATCACAGCTAAAATATTTTTATTCAAAAAAAATGTTTTTTAATTATATCTAGAGATGTTAAATTTACAACTACATACGTCATTCACTGACCTATTTCTTATTTCTTTATAAACAAACCCCCCAACCTGCTTAATTTATTTTACAGTTATTGTTCTATGATACTATAGGTCTATTCCTATCTAGATGACATCTATACGTATAGATGTTGACTTTCCTACCAGCTTCAACCCCATATACACAGATGCTATGATGATCAGATCATTTACAACTACCTTATTTGGCATTAATTCTGTTACAAACTATCCAACATGAGATGGCACTCACATACATATCTAAAGATTAGTATCATTTATTTTTTGACGTTAACATATAAAAACTATTCTATTTGTTTTTATTTTTAGAATTCCAGTACTTTAATACAAAGATGAATATTGAAATCCAGAACATATAAAGAGAGGCAACAAGATCTTATATCGACATACCAAGCAAGATAATCTAATTATCCAATTAAGCTACGCATTTATATGAAATACCAACATAACCTGTATACTTACTAAAGAAAGTACTCTTTTTAATGTGTGCAAACTTAATTTAAAACCTTCTCTTTTACTTGTTTCAGACAACAACAATGTACTTGAATTAAATGTTTTATTTATTCACTACAATATGTAAGGTTTTCTTCCTATTTTTATTTCTCAAGACACACAAGAGTAGTGTGCCTTGTCCAAGAACTCACTAATACTATAGGGGGCTGTCTCCAGCAATATTTTTTTAAGTTCCATTTTTAAACCTGAGTTGCTGGAACTTGAAATTTCCTTGAGGTACTCGTGTTGCCATATATTGTGGCCCCCGCTTAAAGAAAGCCGAAAAGTGAGCTTGAATAGAGAAATCATTGTATTGTCGAGTTCTAATGTTATCGTAAATTTTGCCGTTGCCGGTAAAGATGGTGTCATTCTCAATGAGAAACATAACAAGCTCATAATGTACAAGCCGGGTAAAGTCAAAATTTCTAATTCTAGAAAAATGGGTCTGCACGGAGTATGATCGATTTATCCGTTTCTAGTGCGCAAAAATATTCGCAGAGAGGACTGAGCTCCCCCAAAAAATCAGCGCATAACGCAGTCTAAATTCTACATGGCATACAACGACCTACTGAGTTTGCTGGTCAGTTCTGTGAAATGTCTCTCCCACGACAGGAGTAATCCAGCAAAACGCCTCAAATTTACCATTTGTTAAATATCCTGTCGATTTTCATTCAAATTCTTGTTGACATGAACATTACGAGGCTTCCATTCTCGACCAAATTTCTATTAAGCGCTAGAAAAATGGTGCGATGAAGCTGGTGTCGTTCTGGAAACAATTGTAAATATCTTGTATTCGCTACTGTTGAATTTCGGTTCAAAGAATAAAAAATACTTAACATATCTCGTTTCTATTCGTTGGTGTATGACATTTTTGAATTACTAGTGAACGATGAATGAAATGTTTGACGGACTGAATTTCATGGCTATCTAATTAAATGTTACATGGTTGAAATTAGAAAAATAACTCTTTCTGAAGGTGTCTAAATCCAATATGGCGCCTATAAGAAATTAGATAGTTAATGATGGACAGAAAAAAACGAAACGTCGTATACAAATTTCGAGCACGCCATTGGATCGAGGTTTAAAAATGGCTATAAGAATGTGTTTTTATTTTTTCCCTACGATGCCAAATGTAGGTGTTACTGGTAAAAGACCAAAATTGGGTTTTTGCGTTTTTTTTTAACGTCATTTGTCACAGGTCCATTTTCTTTACGGATTCATAACAAACACAAAATTTAACAACTTTGCCAAATTTAAACCTATACATACTCTATATCCAATAATAAGCGAGATCCTCATTGTGCGGGCCGAAAATGAATCAGCCTGTAT
This sequence comes from Amphimallon solstitiale, assembly GCA_963170755.1. NCBI lineage: Eukaryota > Metazoa > Arthropoda > Insecta > Coleoptera > Scarabaeidae > Amphimallon > Amphimallon solstitiale. Next base: position 240,857,430 of record OY720675.1, on the reverse strand, counting down.
ATTGGCGTGTGATCTGTGTATATTAAATTTTCGCATTGGTGACTTGGTTGTAGTGAAAAATTATAGGTCGGTATTAGAAACTTAATCATTGTGCTAAATTAGACTTGCTATTTGTTGACCCTTATAGAATAAGTAATATTTTAAGTGAAATAACTTATGAGTTGAAGAAAATTTATGAAGATGTTATAAAAGGGAAATACTATATCTCAAACTTGCATAATTATCATGAAGCTTCAGGTTTAACATCTTTAATTTATTATTAATATCTCAGCAGCTAACATCATTTTATCATGGCTGTGTTATTGTGAGCTGTAATACATGAACATTGAGATATGCTGTGAACTTAATGATGTTAATTAGTGAAAATATGTATTTTACAAATAAAATATCTGCCCATTTCTGTATATTATTTGTTTCACTTTACATGCATTGTTTGCATTAATGGCAATCGAAAGTGTATGTTTTGATTTCTGCACCAGACGTTCAGGATAACCTTTCTGAAGTAGTCGCTTCCAGACCGTGTATTATTTATTAGTAGTACATGAGTACATGAGCTCATATAATCTATTTGTAATTTAAAAAATTCAAGAGAAATTAATCTTTTCAATCATTTTAAAGTTAGTCTTGAAATGCAACTTCGAAATTTATGTTTTGATATTCGTATCTATATTGACATCTGTATCCCAGACTTTTTTCCTGTGTGTCTTTGTACAGTTTATCTAAAAAAATCAGATGCTGTATGCGTACTGTATTGAACAAAAATAAGTAATTCCATGCTTTTACTTTCTTATACGTAGTATAAGGAAGTGATGATGAAAATTTTCGACCTCGAGATTTTTACAGATGTCCACGTTTTGAAGTCCCCTGATACCGAAAAACTGGTTTTTAAAAAATGTCTCTCTCTCTCTCTCTCTCTCTCTCTCTCTCTCTCTCTCTCTCTCTCTCTCTCTCTCTCTCTGTGTGTGTGTGTGTATATGTGTATATGTGTCTCTGTGTGTGTGACCACGATAGCGGCCAAGCCACTATAGGTATCAATTCCAAATTTTATATTTACGAATATAATCTCCCTCTTGAGATCTGCTTAGATTTTCAGTAAAATCAGCAGTAACACTTTTACTCTTATCGAATAGCGATTTTTGCAAATATTTCGCAAATTATGCATTCTATATATATTTGTCAAGAGTATAAAAGTATTTAGAGTTGGATTTGGAATATTTTTTGTATAAATGAAAATTCAAAATTCGGACCGGAGTAATACTTTTACTCTTAGCGAGTAGCATTTTTTTGCAAATATCTCATAAAGTATGTATCCTGTAGAGATTTATTAAGAGACTGGAAGTACTTAGAATAGGATTTTGAATAATTTTTGTATAAAATAATTTTTAAAATTGTATGATTTGAAACGCTCATACGTATAAGAAAGTCGTGTGGTGGCCACAGCTAATTTTTTTGTAAAGAAAATATTTCACCTTAAATTACAGAGATAATAAGCATGTTTTCAGTTAATATTATATATTGGTTTCGTAAGCAACTTATTTCAGCTTTTGCCTAATTATTTCAGAACGAAATAACATTAAGTTGTTCAGGCGTTCGCTGTTGACGACAAGTATGGAAGAGGACGGATAATATAAATAAAGTTAGGGAAGTTTGAGTCGATGCAAGGGCAACGCCAGCTTCGGTCGCGGCAAAAGCAAACTTGTATACCTAATCTGAAATTCTAACGCCGGCTACAACTAATCTTCGACTAATTGAATTTGCTAGATTGCTTTGCTCGATAAAATATACATTTACCTAGCACTTCGCATTTGTAATTTTCGCGTTATCCACAGACCTACCTTGTCGCCTTCCACCATTAACCAATCTGCTATTGTAGGTACTTCCATATATACGTACAATTATTACTAATGTTTCCATATTTTTTTTTCATTATTGATATAAACACACAATTAAATATTAATTTATATATTTTTTTCTGTGATGTGGCGCCCTCTTATGGGCTTTAAGCTAGTCAAAACCATTGGAACCATCCCATGAGTGTGGCTATCAAGTGCACTAGAATTAAGTTTATGTCACCTTTGATTTATATATAAATTTATATTTATGTTGTTCACAGTTGGTAAGCACCTTTATAACACTACTTACTGGAAACTAATAAGAAATTTACCAAGACGAAGAAAAATATAGAGCATGTGCTTAGAACATGTTCTATAGGTATCGGCTCACTTGCGCTCGGCGCACTTGCGCTCCCACCTGAAATCGACCTATTTGCGCTCTGACCCTAATGACAAGAAATTAATGATATCTTCGCCGGCCGACTTGCGCTCCCGTTTTCTCGGGATATATAAATTTATAAACACATAAAACTTAGGATATATATTGTACATAGTGCCTTTCATATTAGATGACCTACCTTATTCAGGCGAGTATATTAAAATTACTTATTGTAGGTTTTTATAAAAATAAGGTAGGTCATTTAATATGGATGTATATATACATAAAACTATACAAAAATTATTTTTTTATGTATCTCTAACCTGACCAAAACTGTTTTCTACTTCAATTCCTATTTTTATTATATAATTACGTGACTATGTATAGAATAACTCAAACCATTTTTTCTTGTGTATTTTGCCAAATTAATAATAATAATAAAACAAGCAATTAAACAAGAGAATTATAATAGGCAGATAAAAGTTAATAAAACAACACTTTCCTTCACATTTCATCCAGACTTAGGACTGGCAAAGTTTAATACATAAATATAAACTTTGGTATGTTTAAGAGTGTGTAATATGTCTTTCTTTTTTGAATAAAGAAATCGTCAATATTTATGCATTTTGTAGAAAAACATGTCATTGTATATATGTAAGTAAGTATGTCTTCCTTTTTGAATAAAGAAATCGTCAGTATATTATATGTAAGTTTGTAACTTTATTCTAGCTTTTGAATATAAGCCATCGTTTTTAAGAATAGTCCTATGTCCTTCGTTTCTTCATATTTTTTTAAAGTTTTTGAAATTCTGCAATCAACTAAAACATATCTTCTTTTGCGCCGTTGTCCTTCTAAATTTAGAGTGCTTCTGTCGTATATGTGATCGCAATATTCTGCCTCTTTAAGTAGACTTTTTATTAGTTGGTATATATTGGAAGGCTGGACGCCCGCTTCAAGCTGAGTTCGATTTGAAATAGGCGTACCACTGTTTTCTTCGTGCAAATGTAATAAAAGACAAATGTTTAAGGGTCCGCGTGCTCTGTCTTATGCTGAGGAAAAAGATAGAGAAAAGAACTTGTCACCTAATCTAATCTGCCTGTAATTTATGGCTGCGTTGTGGTCTCAGATAATCGCCGGTTGGCCGACACGTTTGCAGTCGGGAAGCAACCCCCCCCTAAATTAGACAATCTATATTTTCTCAAACACACAAAAAAGGTGAAGCTGAATATGTAAAATCACCTGCCGGATTCAAATTTTGAGTTGGAAAATAAAATCGAAATCGCAAAAAGGTCGAAAAATCGTTTTTTTGTGTAAATTTTAAAATTTTCATTTTCTTCAATTTTTAATACTTATCTCGTGATATCTTAGCAATGCAGAGAGCTAGGGATCTGTTTTTTTTAAAGGTTATACCCTAAAGTATTTGGATGATACTAGTGTTTTCGATTTTTCTTTATGGTGTGTAAATTTTATAAAAAAAAAAAAAGTTTTAGTAGACGACCAATTTGTGTAACGTATATTTCAGCTATCGAGTAACTAATCTTATTTTTCAGAATTTACCCATATATATGTGAAACAAAATAAAGCCAACATTCCAAAATTATTTTTTGTGCAAGAAATAAATTTCTAGATCGTTTCAGAAGCTAATTATTGCGAGTCAAATATAATAATTATACTCCCAGCCCGCAAGCCGTGTGAGTCCTAACATGCGCTTCTAGCAGGTATAGCGTTAGGGACGGGAAGAGATATTGCTTTTACTTTCTGATACGTAGTATAAGGAAGTATTGTGACGCTGACATTGTATATGTACACTATATTGTAAAGAAAATATCAACGGTTTCGATAAAATAATGTCCGAGTAACGATTACTTTCTTAACAAACACCGATCTCAGAAGTATTTTGCAAACTGCGTAGAAACTGCCCGAAATGGTAGGCGGAGCTACCTCTCGACACAATGTGCGAGCGTACCACATACTCTATTTGATTTCAGTGAATTTCGCCCAAATTTCAAAATTTTGTTTTCCGTTTCGTGACCTTATTTTTAAAAATTAAGAAAAAATAAAATTTATGTATTGCTGTTGAGTGTTACATAATGTTAAATAAAGGCTTGTTTTTTGAAATTTCTTACATTTTTATTTTTATTTAGGGCCCTTTGGACAATTTCGAAGAAATTACGATTTATCCATTGAAAGGCGTTGTTTTCTTAAATTAGCGTGTAAATTCGGTAAGGTTTTCATGAAAAATACGATTAGGAAATGGGAAAAACGATTTCGAGGCCGGGCGTACAGCCTTAAGCGATTATTCCATCTTTAAACATACCAAAGTTTATATTTATGTATTAAACTTTGCCAGTCCTAACTCTGGATGAAATGTGAAGGAAAGTGTTGTTTTATTAGCTTTTATCTGACTATTATAATTCTCTTGTTTAATTGCTTGTTTTATTATTATTATTAATTTGGCAAAATACTCAAGAAAAAATGGTTTGAGTTATTCTATACATAGTCACCTAATTATATAATAAAAATACTAATTGAAGTAGCAAACAGTTTTGGTCAGGTTAGAGATACATAAAAAAATAATTCTTGTATAGTTTTATGTATACATACATTCATATTAAATGACCTACCCTATTGAAGCGAGTATATATATTTTATAAACACTTACAATAAGTAATTTTCATATACTCGCCTCAATAAGGTAGATCACCTAATATGAAAAGCACTATGTACAATATATATCCCCAGAGAACGGGAGCGCAAGTCGGCCGGCGAAGATATGATTAATTTTTTGTCATTAGGGTCAGAGCGCAAATAGGTCGATTTCAGGTAGGAGCGCAAGTGCGCCGAGCGCAAGTGAGCCGTATTCGTTCTATATAGTCTTCTTGCAGCTTCTTGGCAAATAAAATGAATCAAATCGATCTGGCAAGTGTAGTAAAAAGCTTAAATTGTATTATTAACAAAATATTTATAATAATTAAATGTATTTATTGTTATGGTGAATTTCAATTTTGATATAAATTTCGGTTACATTTACATTAGAATGTATAAAGAATTAAACATACAAGGTGATTGGGACATAATTCAAAAAGGCATTTTAAGATTAATAAACATAGTAAATACAAAATGCTGAGGAGCTATTTATTAAATAAAGAGCGAGTTTTGTGAGATATTGGCATCGAAAGGGTTTCGAGATTATGTAAATGATTACCTATCTTCGATCTCATTGGTGGCAGAATGGAAGGTTTTTGGAATTAAACAATCGTTGAAAGAGAATTCACGCAGAATCCAATGAGAAGACAGCCTTGAATTACGCATCCTAAAAAAGGTTAATTAGAGGCGTTTAATATCACCAAATATGATTAGAAAAAGGAAAATCCTACATGTAAAGTTATATATCAGTTCTGAATTCTAATCGCATGTTGAAAGAAAGCTGTCAGAGTTGCTCTTTTCAAATATATTAAAAGAAGAAGAAGTCGTAGTATACCGATTCTTAGCTCCAAAGAAATTAAGGAAAGCAGTAAGGTTCCAGTTCATGTGTATGCTATAAAATTCAATATCCTGATATACTATGCATTCGCTGAGACTGAAACCGCAGCCAAAAGGCCCTTAAGTACACTTGCCAGCTCAAAGCAGACTCTCTTGAAAAACTTAACAAGTAATTTCTTTTTAGTTCCACTTAAAATCGTAGCGAATCTTGTATTGATTTAATTATTTATTGATCCAATTTTGTAAATAATAATATTGTAGTGTATATTATATAAATGATCATAAACTTGTTAAAAGTGTTCATGATGAAGTCGAGTAAGTGGAATTTCATATTACGAACTTGAAATGAAATATAAACGTTCTCATATATTTTTATAATTTTATATTCAATTTAAAAAGAAATTATTAAGTTAAAATTAAAATTTGTATAAAGTCAAATATTAAAATACATACCTAGTTTATTTATAATATTATTTCCGATTTTATTTAGGAAGTAAAATTACATTTACTAAACATGTGAGTTTTTACTTTTATGTACGTAGTATAAGAAAGTATTGGGATGACAAAAATGTTCGATCTCGGGATTTTTGCTGTGGTTTTTGAAAAATGTCTCTCCCTCTTTCTCCCCATCCCCTCTTTCCCTCTCTCTCTCTGTGACCGGCGAAACGGCTAAAGCAACCAATACCAAACTCTATATTTACCGGAAGTAAAACTTTTACTCCCACGTTTATTTTATTAAAAAGATAAAAGTATTTAAAACGTCGCGTCGTTTGGAATAACTTTTGTATAAAAAATTCTGAAGGCACGTACGAATGTCGTGTGGTGCCCACATCTTATTTTTTTAATTATTAGAGTAGTAGTGGCATCTGTGAACGAAATGTGTGAAAATAATTATCGAAAAATTTTAAAAATTATAAAATAGAGATAGCGTGTGAGAAGCTGCTAATAAATAATAATTTAAAAGAAACCTAAGATAAGAAAGAAGAGTTATTAAAGAGTAAATCAATAATAAAACTGAAAGATAAATGCCTCATTGCTAAATTGAGTATTGTCGTCACTAAACTAAAGTAGGAAAGGATAAATGACTAAACTAGTTACATATTTTGAAAATCGAAATCTCAAATTAAAAGATGGATTCGTCACATTAGATGTGGCTATTAATAATTTCGAAAATATTCCAAGTGACTTCGGATGTGGCCTTCGGCAAAAGTTAGACGCAGTTTTTAATATAAATCTAGATTTAATAACATTGCGGCAATTGTGTATGGGGACAATGACACAAAATCTAACTGCTAAATACGCTGAAATAAAAGAATATTTCCAGTACGCACCTATAACCAGTTGCGATGTAGGATGACGTTTTCTGTCTACAAGGATGTACTTCATTCAAAGAGAACAAACCTTACAGAAGAAAACCTTGAGAAAGTATTGCTAGTAAATATTAATACTCCTTTACTACAAAATGAACAAATAATAAGGTATTTTGTATTTTATAGATCACCACCCACTTGTTATCCAATTATGTATACAGGGTATATCACGACGAGATTTTGTTAGAAAAATATAGAAAACGAATAAGAGTTGAGTTTTGAAATTTCGCAAAAATTAGTTTCGCCTTAAACTCTTTCGATTTAAAATAGTTTCGAATTAAATAGAGATTTATTTTATTTGGGGCTATGTTAAAGATAAAGTATACAGTATACCTACTACCACCAAAGAAGATATGATGGCCAGAGTGCGAGGCGCGTTCAATAATCTAGACAGTACCATGATTCAGCGTGCCACCCCTACGAACATTTTAAAAAAAGTAAGAAAGTCTTTAGAAAGAGGAAGTGATGTGTTTGAAAACTTTATTTAAGATTGTTAGAAACTATTATTAAGACTATTCTTCTCGATATTGTCTAGTTTTCATTTAAAGGTTTTAGGACATTATTAAACGATTACTTGTTTTGTTTTTATTTATTTACATGAGTTGCCATAGCCTAACTGATTATACAAAATAAAACTTTAAAGGAATTGATACATTTTCCAAAATACCTTAAACTAAGACGTTTAGTTATAGGGAAGTAAATACATACTGCCCCTAATTTTGAACGTACAATCCAATGAAGTTGAAAAAAATGTAGGTTGCTATTTAAAAATAACAAGATATTGATATTTTCTGGATGAAATGTTATTCTGATCACCCTGTATTATTTTGAAAAGTTTATAATACCACATTTGAAGCAGTATACTTTCCAAAATGATTACCTAAAATTTTAAATATGTGCATGCATCCAATTATTAGGAATGTTGTTATGAGTAATAGTCTGCAGCTGTCAATTTTTTCACAAAAATTGAAATACTTCGAGGCAAAGTTTATCAGACCAAACTATCCTTAAAATTAAGTTGGAAATACGAATCAATCATAAAAAATGGGGTGTAACCGGAAGTAGCAAAAATTCAAAACTATCTTAAATCGAAAGAGCTTAAGGCGAAACTAATACTTGCGAAATTTCAAAATTTAACTCTTATTAGTTTTCTATATTGTTCTAACGAAATCTCGTCGTGAAGTACCCTGTATAAATAAAATTAAAACCTCTTTAAAATTACAATATGGGCGATGAGTCATCAACCTTTTGTGTCCAGTCTGTAGTGATAACTTGGATTTTTTTTAGAGCAACCCAAATTTATTTAGGCTAAAATAATTTTCTGTATGTTTAAAAAAAAAAAGTTTCCTTTAGATTTTTTTTAAAGAAGATCAATTTTTCATGTTTACAGGATTCATGATGTGTGAACGTTGAAAAAATTATGAAGTATGTTTTGTAAAACGACAGATGTCGAATAACAAAAACAACTATCATCACCAAATCGTTCATGTATACACAAACACATAGAATACTCAAAGAGATAAAAAGAATATCGACTAAAGCATCATCCGTTCGGACCAACAGTACATCTCTGTATTATTACCGTCCCAAAAATAATAGTATTTAATGAAGGTGACAAGGAGGTATATAGAGTCTCTTTTTCCGTCCTCTTCCTTTTTTTCCAATTTCAATTTCTTCTCTAAATTGAGTGACTCGCGTTTTTTTTAAAACAACAGTCAATTAGCGACTCTCCGGTCGAGGCGTTGTTTTAACTACTAAAAAGTAGACTGTATTTTTTTCCTCTTGTACGCAACAGCGGTTATTCGGTGCCAGAAGCCAAAGCAGGCCACCGAGCTACGCCCGCTCTTGTTAAAATAATTTCCAGCTTTGCTTTGTTTTACTTTGCTTGCATCTACACGTTTACACACACAAGACTGGAAAATGGGACAGCTTCTTTTTTTTACTGTTTTGGTGGAGGTACGGTTGAAATAATTGTGTCCTGATGAAAAGAAAAATAGGTTATAAAATTATTTGAACAATCTAATATAAAGCGAATGATATGATATGAAATACTTCAAGTGTTGCATATTTATATTCGAAAAATTTTTACAACAAAAAATAAATGATATTCCCACATAAAGAAGAAGAATAAAATCTATCAAATTCAACCATCGGTTCTTCACTTATTAATGCTGTTCAGAATGATTCACAACACGTCTTCTTAAGGCAAGGAAAAGTCACATTTGTTCAACGATTATATATGCAACTTATGATTTTCTTAATTGGTGAATATCACATGCAGACAATATCCTGGAGAAAAACGACTTTTGTGTAACAATTTGGCCCCACGTTGGGCGCCAAAGTGTTACACTCGTTTCTCCTTAGGATTGTCCTGGCAGAAAGGGAGTCAAAAATGGCGCTAACGGTAACTAGAATAATGTCATCCGGTCGACAATTAGAGATGCGCCCGTTTGCTGGATTTTCGTATGTTATGTGAATCTATACTGGTGGTAGTTAAAAGGTGGTTAGTAGATACAACATTTTTAAAAGGTAGAAATAAAATATCGCAGTACTTAATACAGCATAATTATTCCAATAGGAATTTCTTTCAAGCAACAGAATGGAATTCTATGGACTACGTCCGAAAACGTTTTTACGAGAGGTTGAAGCATAGAAACGGCCGGGAGTGTTTTGTAAAAGTAAAGTATTAGTTTGTGTATTGTTTTTCGATTTAATAAAGGTTTTTGATTCTGTTAATCGCGAGGAATGTATTCATAGGAAAACTGAAATCATATTGAATACGGAAGAATGGTTCCGGTCTTACTGATACTGCAAATAACATTTTTAACTCTTCTATTCCCTGTGCTGTAAATGAGCTGAGAAAAAGATAGGTAAGAAATAAGAAAGTGAAGTTATATGTCGTTCCTGATAGATCCGGGATATTCTGATGGAAGCTACTTTAATGATCTCAGCTACCTACACCTAGAAGTTTCCACTTTTACAATTCGCGACTTGATCTTTCGATGCATGGTCACTCGTTTATCACTAAACACATGGGTCGGCATTGTCTGCCATGTGGTGAATTTGGATGTCGTCTTTGATAAATCAAGGATCTCCCGATGGAAACTATATAAATGGTAGCTTGCTTTTCTAATTGTCATTTTGTTATTAGTTTGCTATTCTTAATTAATGAAGCCTCGACGTCATAATGACAGATTAGTTTGACTTATACAGCTTTTATTTATATATAATAAGTTTAAATTGTTGTAGAAAGGATATAAAAATTATTGACATACATTAAAAATATATTTATTTATTTATTTATTTATTTATTTTTATAAGGAAGTATTGTGATGATGAAAATTTTCGACCTCGAAATTTTGATATGTCTACGTTTTGAAGTCCCCTGATACCGAAAAAGTGGTTTTTAAAAATGTCTGTGTCAGTGTGTGTGTGTGTGTGACCAGGATAGCGGTCAAACCGCTATTAGTATCAATACCAAATCTTATATATACAGATATAATCTCCCTCTTGAGATCTCATTAGATTATTAGATTTAAAATCGGCAGACCGGAAGTAGTAGTTCAGTGAAAAAATCGAGTTTTGCCAATATTTTGTCAACTACTAAGTTTAAACAAATTTATAAAGAATTCATATGTACTCAAAAGTGAATTTGAGAAGAATTTTATTATGAAAGTTTTTCGAAATTGATACCGGAAGTAGGTCTTTTACTCTTATCAAAAATCAGTAAACAAATTGATAAAGAATTCATATGTACTCAAAATTGAATTTGAGAAGAATTTTATTATGAAAGTTTTTCGAAATTGATACCGGAAGTAGGTCTTTTACTCTTATCAAAAATCAGTTTTTTGCAAATATTTCGCAAGTCATGTTTTTAGACAGGTGCGCTACGAATATAAAAGTATTTACAACTTAATTTTCAATATCTTTTGTATAAAAAAAATTTCAAAATTCGAACCGGAAATATCACTTTTACTCTTATCGAAGAACGATTTTTTGCCAATATGTCGTAAATTATGCATTCTATAAATATTTGTCAACAGTACAAAAGTATTTAGAGTTGGTTTTGAAATATGTTTTGTATAAATGAAATTTCAAAATTCGGACCGGAAGTAATACTTTTACTCTTAGCGAGTAGCACTTTCTTTCGAATATCTTGCAAAGTATGCATTCTATAGAGATTTATTAAGAGAACAGAAGTACTTATAATAGGATTTTAAATATTTTTTTTATAAAAAAAATTTAAAACTCTATAGTTTGACACGCTCATACGTATAAGAAAGTCGTGTGGCGGCCACACCTCATTTTCTGTTATAGCGAAAAGCATTTCTTTACAAATACCTCGCAAATTATGCGTTCTGTACAGATTTATCTACAATACAAACATATTTAGGAAAAAGTTTTGTTTATAAAAGAAATTTGTAACCGGAAGTAACATTTTACTCTTATCGAATAGTAGCACTTTTACTCTTACCGAATAGCAGTTTTTTGCAAAATAATTTCAAATTAAGCGCTTTATAGACATTTCTTAAGAGAATAACAGTTCTTTGAAATATAAAATTTATTTCGGAACCTTTTGCTCACAGGTTTACTTTATTATAATTGCAGAATATAAAAATTAATTTGGAACAACTTTATCCACACATTTCGGAACACGATAAATTTAAGAAAGGCCTGTGGCCCCTTTTTTAATTTGGGGACTTTCAGATTGTGTTTTAGCGTCTTGCTTCATATGTAAAATATTTGTATATTTCTATATCAAAATTATGTAAAAAAATTTGACGGTGTTTTTATAAAGCACAATGTTTGGAATATTTATGTCCTTTTAATCTTTCATCCAAATATTACCTGGATTGACATGTGTATATCTTACTGCAATTATTACAAGAAATACTATAAACTTGTGTGTGTGTTTTTGTTTTACTTAACGACGTTTTAGATTTAATATTAATAGATATTAAATTATGATAATTTTTATGGGCTACTTTTATATTGAATCTATTCAACATTTTTGTTATGTCTTCTGATAATTGCTATATTGTTGTTGATTTTAATATTTATAAATTCTTTTTTGAATAATGTTTTTTATTAAATTGAGAGGGTAATTATTATTGGTTTCTATTATAATTTCTAATACTTGTCTTCTAAATTTAGAATTTGTTAACTTGATTGCTCTCAGTTAGATTTTTGACATTAGTTCTTAACCGTAATACAAGAAAGTATTGTGATGATGAAAATTTCATGCCTCAAGATTTTTGCAGAAGTCCACTAGTACGAAAAAAATGATCTTAGAAAATGTGTGTGACCACGATAGCGGTCAAAGGACTAAAACTATCAATTCCAAATTTTATATTTACGAGTATAATGTCCCTCTTGAGATCTGATTAGGTTTTCAATAAAATCGGCGGACCGGAAGTAGTAGTTTTAGTCAGTGAAAACATCGAATTTTATTTCGTCAAATACTAAGTTTTAACAATTTTATAAATAATTCAATTGTAGTCAGAAGTGAATTTGAGAAAATTTTTATTATCTTTTACTCTTATCGAAGATCACTTTTTTTTGGAATATCTCGCAAGTCATGCTGTCTAGGCAGATACATTATTAATATAAAAGTATTTAAAGGTTGATTTTCAATACTTTCTCTATAAAAAAATTCAAACTTCGGATCAGAAGTAACACTTTTACTCTTATCGAGTAGCATAATCTGAAGCGAATAACGGGTAAGGTATGCGTTATATAGAGATTTATTAAAAGGAAGGAAAATTCTCAAAATTCGGATATGAAGTAACACACTTACCAGGTTTATTTTGTTAAGAAGATAAAAGTATATAAAATTTAATTTAGAACAACTTTTGTATAATTTGAAACGCACATACGTGGCGACCACACCTCATTTTTTAACTGTATTTTTTATGATAAATATTAAATAATTTATCTGTTTCATCAATTTTATTTTCGGAAAAAAAATTATAAACATTATAGATATAATTTTTTATGGAGAGCATTTATTTTAATAACTTAGGTCTAACTTCGTTTCGATTTCAATGGAAAGACGTTCCTTTTTATTACGAAAAATTCACGTTACAATAGCTTTAGTAAAGTAATATTAAGGAATAGAAAATTAGAGAACTCATAATCCATTATGAATATCTTAAATTACACTAGATATAACATAATAATAAACTATTTAAAACAGAAAGTCATGCGCAGACATAACCTTAGACTTACTTCACCGTCCAACAGAAATAACATGATCTATTCTAACTGTAACGTGGTGAGTATTAAGTATATATGAAGTACTTACTGAACATCAGAGACTAACATTTAATAGAATCACCATTTAAATAATTTACGTCAATTAAATTTATTAAAGTAATACTCAACTGTCTCCTTTTATACCAGCTGGCACGGTAATAAATATTTTCTTAATCGCTATATATAAGATTTTAAGATATTAAACGTCAAATGTAATAGTGTTTATACGTTTTTGAGCCGTACTTTGGCATAAGTTTCACGCTATTTATGTACATTTATTTATTTCATTTTTACTGCGCCAACTGCACATAATGGTAATGCAAGTTCAAAAATATAAACGCCCGGCTCGGCGTACACACAACGTCGCTCGTAAAAAATATTCTCAAACGGCCATAAAATCGGAATTAAATTTCTTGAATAACCAGCAACCAGTCTGTATAAATATATTTATGTGTATGTATTTTGTGTGGAAGAAAAACGCGTACGCGAGAGACAAACAGGACAATAGTTGTAATGATAGTGTTATTTGTGCCCCATATCTTCTCAGGCATTATAATATTTGATAAATAAACGAATTCATTTTGCTTAACCCCACAATGCTTTATATGCTTTATGCCATAACATATATTTGAGTAAATGTTAAAGTGAATGAATCCACTGAAAAAATTTTATTTAAAAATGATGAAAATTGCCCCACACGTTTGGCGTCAATATAAGTTCAATGTTATCGTATTGGTTTGAGGAAAAATTATTTTCATTGTGTCACGTTACATACAATATAAATAGTGAGAGATCATGTTTTTAATACTGATAGTTCTTTGGCGCTCGAAATCTTGGCTGTCAGTCAGTACCATACCTCCACGGAACGCAATGAATCCCTCTACGCTTGAACAACATTGCCAACTGATTTCCATAGTAAGTGCTGTTTTGCCCAAACAGTGCGTTTATTGAAAAGAAGATTTGGCCAAATGAAGCACCCACCTCACCTACTTTGCGCAAGTTCGTGCAAATGTTCCTGAGGCTGGATTGCTAGTGTCCAACACTCACGATCTCCATCGTCTCACGGCGCGTACCGTCGAGAATGTGGCTGCTATGGCCGAGAGTGTGAAACTCAATCCAGGAACATCGACTCGCCATCGATTTCAACAACTAAACATTTCATGCACCAGCCTGATGAGAATTTTGCACGAAGATCTCGGATTATTCGCTTACAAAGTCCAACTGACTCAGGAACTGGCGGCAAACGAGCATCCGCTTAGATATCACTTTTTTGTTTGAGCCTTAGAGCAGCTTGAATTGGACGTCGAATTTGGCCGAAAAATCATCTTTTTTGACGAGGCGCATATTCATCTCGGCGGCTATTTTAACAAACAACATTGCAGCCAAGGCATCCGCAGAGAGTTATAGTTTGGTGCGGATTTTGGAGTGGTGGCATCATTGGACCATGATTACCGACTTTTTGTGCGTTGAAATTGAAGATATGGATTTGGAGGATCTCTTGTTTCAGCAGGATGACGTGCTTTGTCATATAGCCCATCAAACAATTGATCTTTTGCGCGCTAAATTTAGTTAATTCGGTAATCGTGTTATCAGCCGTTTTGCCGATGTCAATTGACCGCTTCAGATCTGCGATTTGATTCCGTAAGACTTTTTTGTGGTGTGCCTTGAAAAATTGATATTATGTGGACAATCTAGCAATGATACAGGCCATGAAAGCGAATATCGTCCAAGCAATTCGTGAGATAGACTCAGAAACCGTCAGTAAATCTTTAGAAAATTGGGTTAACAGGATGCGGTACTGCAAAGCCAGCTGAGGCAGGGACATGAATGAGATCGTATCACATAAATAATGGGAATGTTTACTCTTTCTAATAAAGCTATAATATATCGGGAAAAAAATATTGCGGTTCATTTTATTTTGTTTTTAAAAAGAAACTTGTATTTGGATCAGCCGGTATATATTATAATGTTCTTCAAAAGTGTTCTTTTTTACGAAAATTCACAGATGTCAAAATTGCACAATGAATTCAAAAAGATAGCAAATGAATGAAGATAAAGGAACGTACAGTATTTATAAATTAGCCAGATAGTTTAGAAACATAGCCCGAGCAATAAGACAATTAAATAAGGAAGTACAGATATAAGAGAGAAATCTACTGTATGTCTATAAGACGTAAGATCGGTTTAAGAGTATTACCGAAGATGGCGCGATATGCTCAATAAGATAGATAAATAAAAATTAAAAGATTAATACGGAATTCCAACTAAAAATTATAAATAAAAAATCGAAATAGGAAATGTAACATCTTTTAAAAATAGAAACTATTCGAAATAACGCAAATTTTAAGTAAATACAAATATATTATGATAGTACACACAAACAAATGATGAATTATTCGAAATTGTACAAAGGATGAGTTGACCACTTCACCACTTTAAATATATATCTAAATAATTATTCCATGTTGAATTGATAAACGCCTTAAAACATATTTTAAGGACAATTTACAAAATTATATATTGATATTTACGCCACTCTTTTTTACGCGATTTTGAAATAATACAGGCGACGAAAACAGAATACTATACTATATTTTTACACGCATTATTAGTAGTAACAGCCGAAATAGCAATAATGAAATGTTAGGAAGGAATTCGAAAATTAGTGTTGTATTTAAAATTTTAAAGTTGTTTTTGGTAGCTCGCACAAGAAACTTGGTACCTCACACGAAACGCTCCATATAACTATAAATAATGTTGAATGGCAGAGTCTATAGATGTAACGTCTTTAAAATATTTTATATTACACAGGGTGTTTGATTGCTCGGTTTCCTAATTTGGAGAGTATAAATTTCCCAAAATGTAGAATGTACTACCAAAAATTCGCGTTGAAAAAGTTTTCAAATAAGCGCGAAAAAAAAAAGATATTATTGGAAAATGTTGTTAAGACGGTCTGTACACATAGTGTAAGTGTGTATGTGTGTACCTTCTACGTAAGCTTTGCTTATTTAAACGAGAAATGCTGACCTGTCGCAAACAAGAAACTCTCGAATACATAGTGTGTGCTTACAGTGCATCATATTACGATATTTAACAGCTGTTAGTCTAGTGCTCGTATTTGTATGGACCACTGAAGTTGTACCTGGCAGATATTGTATTTTTAATTATTTATTTTTGTGTCTCCTTTCAAGAGTACGGCTTACAATAATAATGAATTAATAGATATGGTGTTAATGTATGGTGAGTGCGAACAAAATGCTGCAAGAGCTCGGCGACGATATGCGGAACAATTTCCAAACAGACAATTGCCCGCGAGACAAATTTATTTGGATTTCTTACAAAATAATCTGCCGGGATTACTTGAAGATATTCCTTTGAATATTCGGGCGTCGATGTGATATCAGCATGACAGGTCACCTGTACATTTTGTCCGCGTGGTACGTGAATATTGAAATGATGTGTTTGAAGATCACTGGATAGGCCGCGGTGGTCTAGTGCAATGCCCACCACGTTCGCCAGACTTTAATCCAAGTGATTTCTTTCTGTGGGGATATTTGAAGGAGCGAGTCTATAGGACAGAAATCAACGATATCGACGAATTACGTGAACGTAATATTGTGGAAACGGATCGTATACGTGAACGCAATTTGTTTCAAAGTGTGCGTGAGTCACTTATACGACGCGCGAGAGTATGATGTATTCAAGAGAATGGTGAGAATTTTGAACATTTGCTGTAATTGTGCATTACAAATGAACAACAAAACATATTGAATCGCTATTAAATGATAAACTATTTCATTTATTATTTTTTAATCGGATATCTGAAGAAGTAGCTGTGTAAGTAATTTTTTATCCCTATTGAAAGTGTTTACATAAAGCGAACAAGCGTAACACACATCGATATTTAAACCATATGTGTGTTTATTTTTGCACGCCTGTTCCTCAACATAATGTGTACTATCTAATATAAAAACGTTGACTTTTTTAAAAAAATTTACATAATTAAAAAAATTAATTTTTTGTCGGATATCCATATACTTGACATAAATATACATACTGTTTTTATTATATCAGCGAGTGAAAAAACACCCTGTATATGTGTATTGCATAATGGAAAAATCCAGGAATTTCGCACTTAGGTTACACCTTGTATATCTCATTGTAAATATCAATAATCAAAGAAAAATACTTTGCAAAATATTCATTAATCGAATCGCCGTAGTTTAAAACATAATATTTATTAAGCTGTCTGGGAAAAAATAAATATTGGTTTATGATCAATGAAATTTCATGATTATTGTTTCCAATAACGGTCGATGTTCTCGAGAAAAATGGTCTACGATCATTTTTATAGAGATAAAAATTAATTCCTTTTCTCTTTTGCGTTGTTTACTGAATATCTCCATCATCAACTTTCGAAATTTAATGTTTGTCGGATAATTGGTTTTCTTATTTGTATAGTTCAAATCGAGTAGAAGATTCATTTGATCAAATTTTTCCGTCGAAATAGATAATCTCTGCTACCGCAAAAACCTGCAAATTAAATAAAAAACATGTTTCCATTTGAAAAAAAAAAAAATTATTTTTGGACCATCTTTGTACATGAATTTACCATAAGAAAACCCGCAGCTAAAAATAAAAATCGAGCTATCCCAGCGTATTTCCATAAAACAAAACCAAAAATTTTAAATGAATTTGTTCCAACTCGCGCGTCCTCACTGTATGTTTGGAAATAAAATATTGCTTTAGATAATATAAAAATAGAAAATAAAAGATGTTAAAACTGTTATATATAAGTAAATTCTAATAAACTAGTTTAATTACTGTTTCGTAACTCCGAAAACAGAATGTATGGGTAGGTATAAAAAAACACTATATTGTAGCTTATAACGTTTCGGAAATATTTATTTCCTTCATCAGATAATTGCCACACAATGGGCCAAAGATCTCAGTATCTATCATTAATTTTAATCAAAGAGTATTTTGACAATCACTAACTCTAAAAGTCTGTCAAACATCAGATTTGTAATGGCTAGATAGCTAACAAACATCGAAAACAGCACTCTGAATTCAGTAAATCAAACATATTACAAATTTTGGACAACACATCTAAAATTGTCACGAAATGGCAAATACAAAAAGAGCGCATTATCGACAGCAATGGAAACAGATATGAAACCTCAGATTTGTTTTATTTATATCAGATAAATTGAAATTGTAAGTTTTAGTAAATAAAATGTTGTTGAAACAATATGTATGATTTTAATAAATATTATGGTTAGTTATAAAGTATTAGGCAAAAAAATTGAATATGGGTAAGAAAGGTATTTTAACTTTTGATCTTATTAACAGTCTTATCAGTAATGAACTGTTTCAAAAGAACGTATAAGTTACTGAAACTCCTGCAGTCAGTTTTGGAATTAATGTTGGGTTCAATAACGTTAATGCACAAAGTCTCCAAAAACAGCCTTTTAGTCAAGTTATTTTGATGGTACAAAATCTTGGTCAAGTCATAGTCGATGGTGTGACCCGTGTGAAACACATGGGCTGCCAAACCACAAGCCTGAGGGCGATTCCGGACATCACTTCTATGTTGGGTATTACGATCTCTCACTCTTTGTACAGTTTGCCCTATGTAATACTTATCACAGTCTTTACATGTTAAGCAATACACTACGTGGCTGTGATATGTGTCATTTAGTTTATCTTTTAATCTTTTACTTTCTTATACGTAGTATAAGGAAGTATTGTGATGATGAAAATTTTTGACCTCGAGATTTTTGCAGATGTCCACGTTTTGAAGTCCCCTGATACCAAAAAAGTGGTTTTTAAAAAATGTCTCTCTCTCTCTCTCTCTCTCTCTCTCTCTCTCTCTCCTCTCTCTCTCTCTCTCTCTCTCTCTCTCTCTCTCTCTCTCTCTCTCTCTCTCTCTCTCTCTCTCTCTGTGTGTGTGTGTGTATGTATGTGACCACGATAGCGGTCAAACCGCTGTAGATATCAATTCCAAATTTTGTATTTACGTGTATAATCTCCCTCTTGAGATCTGATTAGTTTTTCAGTAAAATCGGTAGACCGGAAGTAGCAGTTTACTTCAGCGAAAAAATCGAATTTTGACAATATTTCGTCAACTACTAAGTTTAAACTGCATACTCATCTACTTACCAGCATACACAAAACCATATTTCTTTTTCCTACAACACCGAACGAAATCTTGGATATTATTCACTCATTAAAGAACACCTGTGCCGTGGGACATGATGGCGTTTCTGTTGAACTGCTAAAATCTTGTGCTTCTGAACTAGCCGAACCTATAAGTTTCCTCATAAATTATACATTAGAAACAGGCAGTTTCCCAGATATGCTTAAATGGTCGACGGTTACCATATATTACACACAATGCAAAATGGTTTTGTGCGGGGTAGATCCACCATACGAGCTATTTACCAGGCTATGATGGATATCTATGATGGAATAAATGACCATGGATATGCGGTGGGAATCTTCATGGACCTTTCGAAAGCTTTCGACAGCGTAAATTACGGAAAGCTCTACAAGAAACTGCAATTTATGGGTATACGTGGAACGTGTTTGAAATTGATTAAATCCTATCTGACAGGTCGTAAACAAAGGATATCCTCTATCGATGGAGAAGGCAACATCATCTATTCAGATTGGCGGGACATTGAACGTGGAATACCACAAGGCTCAATACTCGGCCCGCTCTTATTTCTTTTGTATGTTAACGAACTTCCTACTCTAATGAAACACAGTACCATACTCTATGCGGATGACACATCCGTAATAATAAAAAATAACGTAGACTTGCAAAGAGATATCCAACTAACTCTGTCCAGTTTTGAAGAATGGTTCAAAACAAACAGTATGTCACTTAATATGCAGAAAACATCAATTGTACTTTTCAGCCATTTTAAACAAACAATAGAAATAACATATAACAACACTATACTTACTGGGATGGAAAAAGCAACTTTCTTAGGGTTGAAAGTGGACTCACAGCTTAATTGGAAATCACACGTCTCCTGTTTGGCATCTAAGGTATCGTCTTTCAACTATGCTTTACGAGTTGTGTCTCAATACGTTGATGTACACGCCAGCCTATCGGCATATTATGCATACGTTCATTCGAGGCTCCGATATGGCATCATCTTCTGGGGGAACTCGGTGGATGCATCACGAATTTTTGTCCTTCAAAAATCTTGCATACGGAGTATTTTCCGCCTGAAAAGGAACGCTTCATGTAGAGATACATTTAGGAACTTTTCTATACTTACCCTGCCGGGTATATATATACACCGTGTTTCATGTAACTAGCACATTAGAAGTTTTTGTGCTTACAACGCGAATTTTTTCCAGAAGTTTTGCCTTCTCACATAATTGACCGCAATCTTTCAAGTTAAAATATTTTTAAACTCGTGCAACTTCCGGTTGCACCGGAAGTAGGCGCTATCTTTGTTATTTTAAATGTGACACCCTGTATTTTATTCGAGATTTGAATTGCTTATTTAAATAGAAGAACAGAGATACCGGGTTGGATTATGTCAAAGTCAACCGTTTCGGAGTTATTCAACTGTTTTCCATTTTTAGGGCACTTGAACGTAAATTTTAAAAGTTCTTTATCTGAGACATGAAAAAAGATAAACAATTGAAATTTGTTCCTGAGATAGTCAAAGTATTGTCCTATTCGAATATCACCAGGTTTTGCAATAATATTACACAGGGTGTTCTCTAATTAATTTACAATTATACACATTTCAAATGCAAGAAACTCAATTTTTTCAAATGAAACACCCTGTATATTTTCGCCTTTTCTGAAGCAGAAAAAAATTGTCTTTCGATCCACTATTACATTCCCTATACCTATCTCTAGAGGTTTTTGAGTTGTTGGGGAGATCAGCCTGAAGGCCCCATATTTTGCCAAATAAAACTGAAAAAATAATAGATTAAGTATAGGAGGAGTGGATTAATAGTCATTTGTAAGCATGTTATGGGCATGGAAAAAAAGTCTTCTAGTTCAAAACCAAAAATTTATTAATTGCGAAAACATTTTTGATCTCACGGTATAAGTCAAACAAAGAAAACAAAAACAAATCTAAAACCAAATCACAGCAAGTGCTCAATATGTCCACCGCCTACTTCAATGCATTTATTTAACATTGTTTGGAGCTGGTCAGTCGTTGCACGTTCAATCATTTGAACTTCAATTTGGTCAAATGCTCTTCGCACCCTATCCTCTAGTTCTTGCCTGGAGTTAACTGGTGTTGCATAGACCTCTTTTTTTATGTAACTCCATAAAAAAAAGTCAACGAGTTAAATCCGGAGATCTAGCAGGCCAAAGACATGGTCCATTTGGACCAATCCACCTATCCTCAAATAGCTGGGTCAACTCTTGATATACAGCATGAGTAGAGTGAGCTGGAGCTTCATCCAGTTGAAACCAATAATAGTTTTGGTGTGGCATGTCATTGACTATGTTTGCCACCACTTCCCTAATGATTCGCAAATATCTTTCGGGCGTTAGCCTTTCATCATAAATATGATAAAATACCCTTCCCCACCCTATTATGGCGAATACATTAAAACTAAATTGATATTGAAAATGGCTTACTCGTCAGAAGTGGGGATTTTCATCTGCCCAAAAATGACAATTTTTATTATTTACAACGCCTTGCCTGGTAAACTTGGATTCATCCGACCATAAAATCTTTCGTAACATGTCCGGATCTTCCTGTTTACGAATAGTTAGCCACTCACAAAAATCAATTCTTCTCTGAGCGTCTCCATTTCTCAGTTCGTGGACTTTCCTTTGTGCATATGGGTGCCATTTGTTCTTTGCTAGCACGCGTTGAATTGACGTCATACTAATATCTAAATCCACCTTTGCTTTACGTATCGAAGCATGGGGATGAGCTGTGAAATATCCCAGAATATTAATTTCGTTGTTTTCTTCACCTGTTACTGGCTTAGTACAATTTCTTTTTGTGTTCATATTCCAATGTCGCAAAAAATGTGTTTCAATTTTTGCAAATTTGAATCGATTCATCGGAGGCAAATTAGGGTACCTCTGATTGAACACACCGCAAGTTCTACTTATTATGCGATTACATTCTCCGTGTATGTAAAATAAATTAAGGATACTTTCATTTGGATAATTATTATTATAGCCTTCCATTATGCACTTATCAAATCATTCAGTAAAGTACAAAAAATATCCAAGCATCAAATTAATAACACTGACAGCGAACGAAATTTTGACAACTAAACATTTTGTTACTTCCAAGGCATTCTTGAAATTGTGTGTGATAAATGGCAAAATATCGGGCCTTCAGGCTGATCTCCCCAATAACTCAAAAACCTCTAGAGATAGGTATAGGGAATGTAATAGTGGATCGAAAGACAATTTTTTTCTGCTTCAGAAAAGGCGAAAATATACATGGTGTTTCATTTGAAAAAATTGAGTTTCTTGCATTTGAAATGTGTATAATTGTAAATTAATTAGAGAACACCCTGTGTAATATTATTGCAAAACCTGGTGATATTCGAATAGGACAATACTTTGACTATCTCAGGAACAAATTTCAATTGTTTATCTTTTTTCATATCTCAGATAAAGAACTTTTAAAATTTACGTTCAAGTGCCCTAAAAATGGAAAACAGTTGAATAACTCCGAAACGGTTGACTTTGACATAATCCAACCCGGTATCTCTGTTCTTCTATTTAAATAAGCAATTCAAATCTCGAATAAAATACAGGGTGTCACATTTAAAATAACAAAGATGGCGCCTACTTCCGGTGTAACCGGAAGTTGCACGAGTTTAAAAATATTTTAACTTGAAAGATTGCGGTCTATTATGTTAGAAGGCAAAACTTCTGGAAAAAATTCGCGTTGTAAGCACAAAAACTTCTAATGTGCTAGTTACATGAAACACGGTGTATATGAGTGCGCCTGTTTCGCTAAGGAGAACTATGAACTTCTAATGAATTATAAAATTGAACATAGTTACAACACGCGCGGTCGCAAAAACTGTCAGCTAGTGTTGCCTCAGACTACTAGGACTTCAGTGTTAAAAGGTGCCACTTCACAAATGATTAAAGTGTATAATCATCTACCTTTATCTCTCAGAAATTTAACCCCGAAACTTTTTAAGAAGCAGTTCTATCGCATATTATCCGAGAATGTGATTTATACAATCAACGACTTTTATAATTTTAAATTTTAATATGTTTTAACATACTTTTATTATATTGTTTATACACTTTTTTATATTTTTTTTGACGTGTTCTACGCATTTTATGCACTACACAGAATTAATAAATTTATTATTATTATTATTATTATTATTATTATTAAACAAATTTATAAAGAATTCATATATACTTAAAATTGAAATTGAAAATAAATTTATTTAAAAAGTTTTTCGAAATTCCTACCGGAAGTAGGTCTTTTACTCTTATCCAAAATCAGTTTTTTGCGAATATTTCGCAAGTCATACTTTTTAGACAAGTACGTTACGGGCATAAAAGTATTTAAAACATAATTTTCAATATCTTTTGTATAAAAGAAATTTCAAAATTCGGACCGGAAGTACCACTTTTACTCTTATCGAATAACGATTTTTTGCAAATATGTGGTAAGTTATGCATTCTATACATATTTATCAAGAGTACAAAAGTATTTAGAACTGGATTTGCAATATTTTTTGTATAAATGAAATTTCAAAATTCGGACCGGAAGTAGCACTTTTACTCTTAGCGAGTAGCACTTTTTTGATAATATCTTGCAAAGTATGCATTCTATAGAGATTTATTAAGAGAATAGAAGTACTTAGAATAGGATTTTGAATAATTTTTGTATAAAAAAATTCTTAAAATTCTATAATTTGATACGCTCATACTTATAAGAAAGTCGTGTGGTGGCCACACCTCATTTTTTTATTCTGTTTTCGGAGTTACGAAACAGTAATTAAACTGGTTTATTTTAATATAAAAATATATACATGCAGGTTTATATTATTACTTTGAAAAATATGCAATTATTTAATTTAAATATTTTGATTTGATTAATTGATTTGTATAGAAAAGGAATCCATTATGAACAATAATGAATAATTACAAAGATACGCGCACACTTCATTACCATTTATAAGAATGAACCGTGGAAATTATTTCCCCCCCAACAACATATTCAGAAAAAGAAACAAGGCATGCATCTGAATGTATGTAAACTTTCGAAGCGCGCGCGCAGCAATAAATACAAGGAACATTAATTACACATTCATAATTATATTGAATTATGACAGGCGATTTACATTTTCCTATTGCCCAAATATTCCTTTTGATCAATGGTTATTAATGGTCAGTGTTAATAACTCGACTTAATGAAGTAATTAAAACCACGCCCTTAAATAGTAATCCAAAATGCACTGGCTAGATAATGTTGTATACAACATATACACATGCACGTTGAGATTCCTCACTGACGGTTTTCTCTGTTCCACGTTCTCGAATTAAGTGGATGCAGCTCTGCATCTATGTATTTGTGTCTCTGACCTTACGCTCAGGTAAATTTTCTAAATGAATGATTAGATTTGTAATACGTATCCCATATAGTTACTGTGATACAACGTACTTATAAGGCAATCAAAGCTGTTTTTAACATATTGTAATAATACGTGGCGGGAAATTTAATGTATTGTAATTGCTATTTGCTGTATAAGATATATCTATTCTTTTTTAGTTAATTTTGTAATTTCATGCATTAAAACTGTGGGATGCCTTAAGATATTAGTTGTTATATTATGGAATGTAATTAATTCTAGATCAAAGGATGAATGTTGTATTATAGGATGTTGACTGAGTGCAGAGGTGAGCCAAATTAGTCACGTTTGTGGGGTTCCTCTTCAATTATTTAAGATGAAAGGAAAGAATATAGGTACGTTACCAAAGCCTGTTTTTATAATTAAATACTATAATGAATAAAGAAAAGGTTGTATGTTCTCTATTGTCAAAATTCCTAAATTTTAATAAAATGCGGGCACTTTTTGTTACTGTACTGATAAATATATTAGGTCATATTCCAATGAATTGTACGAGGGCGTATTTTTATGTTATCTACCTAGCCATGAAAAAACGCACATAAGAGAACAAAATTTTTTTATTTTTCTAAATAGCTCCCTTCAACACTAATACACTTATTCCATCTTTTTTCCAGTTGCCCCATACCCTCAGAAAAAAATTGCTTCGGTAACCCCGCAAAATATTCTTCAACAGCTTCTTTGAGTTCTTCATCAGAAGCAAAACGCTTTCCTCTGAGATGCTGTTTTAAATTTTTGAATAAGAAGAAGTCTAACGGAGCTAGGCCAGGGCTATAAGGTGGATGCCTTAACTCTATAAACCCACAGTCATTGATTATCCGCTGAACTTTGTTTGCCTTATGAACTCGACAATTGTCGTGCAGCAACAAGTTTTTTTGTGGATAAGAATGCGGGCGTTTTTCCTCCAAAGCAGTTTTTAAATTTTTAATTGTGTTTCCGTAGGCCTCTCCATTTACGGCAGACCCTCTCGGCATATATTCAATAAGCAGAACTCCTTCAGCATCCCAAAAAACAGTTGCCATCAGTTTTTCTCCAGAAAATTGTGTCTTGGCCTTTTTTGGTGGTGGAGAGCCCTTATGAACCCACTGCATGGATTCTTGTTTAGTAGGAGGGTCCCAGTAATATACCCAAGTCTCATCCCCGGTAATAATTCGAGATAAAAATGTTTTGTCCCTCTCCAAGTTGACCAAATTTTCTTCAGAAACTTCTTTTCTGCACAGTTTTTGTTCAGGTGTAAGCACCTTCTTCATAGCCAAATCGTCATGCAAAATTTTGAGAACATTTGTTTTGTATAGACAGACTTCATTGTAAATGACAGAGATCTTTACACGCTGATTTTTCAGTACCAAATTTTCGACTTTTCGCACAATGTTTTCAGATCGAGCTTCAACGGGTCGTCCGGACTTTAGGTCATCATTGATCGACTCTCGGCCCCATCGAAAGAGTTTAGATCAATATATTACTTGGAAATAAGATGGTGTATCTTCCCCATATACAGCAACCATTCTTTCATGAATTGCTTTTGGACCATTGCCTTCCTTTGTCAGGAACTTTATTACGCTGCGATGTTCAACTTTAGTTTCACTCATTTTATCGAGAAATGGACCGTCTCAAATCTCTATACACAGCATAAACTAAACACAACTTAGCACATCTACTTCTAACAGTGACAGCAATTTTTCAATAATTTGTTTGACATCGTCACTCTTTTGTTTCATGGCTAGCTAGATAACATAAAAATACGCCCTCGTAAATAGCGTAAATAAAACACTTATTATTTCACAATTTTTTTATCAAAAATCTATGTACATTTTGCCTTGGGTATCATCAGGAGTTCAACTGATACTAGAAGCAGAGGCTAAACAACCCAGACCGGCAACTACTTGAAAAAAAAATATCCAAGATCTTCTATCTTTGTCACACATCAGTGAACTTGTTACGAAGATGGCTAGCAGCATATTGGCGCGAAATTTGAAATGAGCTTGTTTTTAGAATACGCTTATTAAATACGTTATTTATGTAACAGAAACATACACAAAAGTTACTAAAACTATGGTAATAAATATTACTGTCTGACGTGGCAGCAAATTAAGCAGATTTGAATCCATTGTAGTACACATAATTGAACCGTTCCGAAGATATGACGTCAGAAAGCTAACCAGATTCCCATGAAGTCCCAGTACATCAGGTTTCCTCAGCAAAATGTCGTGTCTAATAGTGTCAAATGCACGCGAAAAATCTGTATATATGACATCCATTTGAGACCGAGAATCAAGAGCGGGACTAATATCTTGGGTGATACAAAGCAGATTAGTCGTCGTTGAGCGACCAATCACGAAACCATGTTGCATAGGAGATATTCTTTTGTGATAGTCAGCATATACGAATTTGTATAGTATTTGTTCAAAAATCTTGGAGAAGTTGAAGTGAATTGCAATCGGAGGATAAGTCCGCAGGTCATTCCGATCGCCTTTCTTCAGAACAGGACTAATTCTAGCTACCATCAATGCAATCGGATAAACATTTTTGCGCAGCGCCAGGTTGAAAATAATTCTTAGTGGCCGTACAAACACGATACGGCAATCCTTAATTAGATAGGAAGGTATCTGATCGTCACTAGTAGTCGGGGTTTATTTGAGACGATTGGCACTCCACAAAATATCCTCCTTCTTGAGAGATGTTATGGTTAAATAATCAGCATCATTTAGCTGATTTTTGATGTCAGAACCAGTGGAATTTGAGTCCTTCCGGAACACTGATATCCAGTTTCTAAAATATGATTTAGCCTAACATGCTATATTTTGAGAACCTTTCTTTAAAGTTACGCCCTGTTTGACCTATAGGAAATTTTCCACATCAACTACAATTAATTTTATAAATTCCAGATTTACTAAACTTGTCCGATGTTTTGTTATTAATCAAAGAACTTTTCATTGTATTATTATTGTAGAAGGTCTACCTTAAAGTTACATTTTTTTAAATATTGCTGATTTTCTGATTGATTTTTCCTAACTATGGGATTTTAACCCAATTTTTACATTCCAGTTCTGGATTGAAGGGAAGTACTAATTTTAAGGCTAACAAGTTATTGGTTTTTCTAACTAATTCATCAATTAAAGGCTAGTCATATCCATAATTACGTGTAATTACTTTGATAGTATTGAATTCTTGAGTGAAATTGGCAGTTGTCATCGCGAGTTTTAGTAGTCTGTAAATCCTTGGATTAAAAGCAGCATGTTTTGTGTTAATAATAAATGCTGAAGTTCAACCTATTAATAGTAAACTGAATTTTAAAGTCTAGAAAGTTTAATGGCTGTTCAGGTTCCTTCTTTTCCATAGGAAATTGAATATTATTATTAATTTTATTAAGTTGACCTAAGAAACAATCCAACTATCTGTCAGAACCCGACCACAAACAAAAAATTTCATTCACATATCTAAACCTAAGGTTCTCGGAACATATGGGCGCTCTGTTAGGCTAAACTATGAGAATCCAAGCTTAGCAAATCATACTTTAGAAACTGTTCATTAGACAACTTGGAAGTCCTGTTTAACTTTAATAAAAGTAAAAAAATAAGGAAAACATAGGGAAAATTTTACATAAAGTAGATATAAATGTAGCATATAAAACAAATAATTCTTTGGGGAAATACATAAAAAACAATAAATCAAAGATAAACAAGGGTAAAAAATTAGGAGTTTATAAATTAACATGTATGGATTGCCCTAAAACATATATAGGACAAACAGGGAGGTGCTTTGACAAAAGAATAAACGAACATTTTAAGAGTTTTAGTAATAAAAGAACAGATTCAAATTATGCAATTCACTTACTAGAAAATAATCATAATTTCAACAACGAATTTGAGATACTACATTCACAAGCAAAAAGGTTTAAAATTAAATTTACTTAAAGCCTTAGAAATAAATAAGCTTAAATACTCAGATGTACTGTGAAATGACCAGATAGCTCTAAATAATTCCCCGCTTTTAAATTGGTACCGTTAAAGACGTAGGTAGTTGTTAAGAATATATTTAAAGTATGTACATTATATAGTCATTGCGAGATTTATAGTAATTAAGTAAGGAACAAGTGTGTAGAAAATGTGTTGGAAAATTATAATTTATAGAATGTATTTAGTAGTAATGCAATACCTGAAGAAGCTACATCGTAGCGAAACATGTCGTATTTTTTAAATAAAGTGTGATTATACTGGAAATTAGTTGTAAATTATTATACTTCAACCCTAATTAGTGTTTTAGATGGTTACTATATTAAAGAGAGTTTACTTTTGCATCCAGATAAGATGTAATTGTGTTACAATAGAATCACTTCCTTTTTTACTTGCATATCATCCGAAATCAGTAACCAGTTTTTTTCTCTGCTCATATTTAAATATACGAAACTTTAACATTTAATTTGCAAAGTGCATGATGAAGCATAATATTGTCAAGTACCTGGCCGGTAGACGTTGTTCTACCCTTTTCGGTAGGTGATGCGATGGGTGTGGTTTGGTTAAAGTCCCTAACGTCGAAATCCAAAGAGAAATGATGTTTATATGCCAAATTCACGTCTACCAAAAAAAAAAGCGCCATCTATTGGACGGTAGCATACAACAAAACAATTTTGTTGATCATGCGAACATTATGTGTACATATAAATCATTTGAGTTTATAAATATAAAATTTATTAATAACTTGACCACAGCGCCACCTATATAGTCCAGATTGTTATTTTCTTTTTCGGCACTAAACCAATATATATTATAAGTATGTCACTTGGGTCCATAAATGTAGGACTTATTAATAACTTGATTACAGCGCCACCTATCGGATTCTAGTATAGGTATGAATCATCGCCTTAACAAAACTAAAATATACTATGAATATAACTTCAGTCGAGTCAAGTCGTTCAGAAGTTACACGATCACTAATAAACGCACCAGTGATTATTGTATACAGTGTGCAGTGTGATTATAAAAATTTCAACGGACATTTGTTAACATTTCCGGGGGTAACATGATTCGAGAATACAATAATTTTGGCGCGTAATTGTTCTAAATTAGATGGACGAAACGCGATTTAAGAATGTGCTAGTGGATTAGAGATCGAGCGTGAACAAAATTCAAATGAAATGCGCAAGTACAGCTGCTATCCTTGTTGCACTGATTAAACGAGAGTCAGTCTAGCCTCAGAGTGAATGTACTCGAATCCCCTCTTTTCCAACATTACCTCGACCAAAAAGCAGTTTGTATATTGCTTTCTTGTACTAACTCATACAAATTCTCGGTGTTGTCGTTTTATCACACAGTAAATGCATCCGCAACTTACCGGCAAGCAATTGTTATATAAAGATTATGTTGACATGTGATAATTCAGCAAATGCTAGACAGCACAGCCTATTCAGCAAGTAGAGTACGTTTAATACAATACATAGATACAATTTATTATCAGATAATTATAACAATGTTTAAAATTGATTATGGAAGATATTTTCAAACAATTTCAATTTTTTTTCCCCGCCATTCGTGACGCGTCATACTTACGTAATACAATTTTTATAACTAAATATCCACTTTTTGAACGCCCATTACTAAATCGTTGTTAACTGCCCCTTGGCCTAATACTTAGAGTTTTAATTAATACTTTCGTTAACATATAGTAACAATGATGTGCGTTAAATTTATTTCATGTCGACTCGTCTATGTTCAGCATGGATCTTTCTTAGTATTCAACCATGAATCACAGTTATTTTAAATAAATATTACTTACTGCGTGGTAATATATGTACTCATGTGCCTTAAAACATTAATATTCATTAAAAAGAAATGGTTATTCCTATAATTATACCCCGCATTTGTAATATATAATTGCAAATTGCGTAACAAATTACATTAAATGACGAACGGAAATGGATTGTACGGCACAAATTAAATATAATTAAATAATTTATTTGTTTATTTTTTTCCATCTATTCATTCACCTACAACATATATGAATTCATATTTCTGTGGCATTGTATTGGGAGTTCTATTGTCTTCATGAACTGATAATATACGGCTACTTCCTTCACCTATATATGCAAGTATGTAAATATAGCAATTATATATTGTAATAGATAAACTAGTGTTACAACAAAGAATGATGGATTTTAAAAGTGAACAGCATTATCAAAAACTTTAACATTAGATGTGATTGACAAAGATAATAATAATGATTTGAATTTAGATTGCAGAACATCTTGCGTCATTAAAATACTTACCTATCATTTCAGTCGACGTTGACAGAACATTTTCGACATATAAAAATATATATTAAGCGATAAAAGATAAAAATTAATTGTACAAAATCTAGAAAAGCGTTTATTAATAGGAAATTGGTACAATAATATGTCAAATAAATCTGATTGTGAACGTGAATAGTTTTTGAATAATACCCATAATGCTTAGGTTGTAGATAGTATTTTTTTAGTGATGATTAATTATTAATATGAATATATTTTATATATTATTATTTTTATTTTCCACAACGTGTCCACGTAAGTATGAGGCAAATGGGAAACTTTTTTATTATTGATTTTATAGAAAACTTTATAGGATGGAAAAGTTCGAGCATCAGAAGAAACCCAATATTTTTTATTCAAAGTTGCTTTCTAGTACTTAAAATTCACTGTCATAGAGAAATAATAATAGTAAATACGTAATAATTTTTAACTGCTATCTACATTTCAGTAATTCTGTGGTTGTCATGTGGACTGTCATTTCAATAATAAATTTCGTCTGATTTTCACGTAAAATAATTTATATTTGACATCAAATTCTTAGAGCTGATATGCATGGAATTAAACAGAAATCATATACTCACAATATTTAAGAAGTGTTTTTTTTATAATACACAACAAATATCAAATTGACAAAAATAACAAATTCAGAAATACAAATAATAGAAAAAATTATTCAAGGTAATGTCCTTCCCGTTGAACGCACAAGTTTGTACGCCTGTTGAAATCCTTGCATGCATGTTCTAACATTATAGGATTATTTCTTAAGAACAGTACCGCATCATTTATTTTGTTTTTCAATTCTCCTACATTCTGAAAAGGTCTTTCTGAATATACTTTATTCTTTAACCATCCCCAAACAAAATAATCCATAGGATTTAGGTCGAGTGAGCGCGCTGGCCATGGAAAAGGTGCATTACGTCCTATCCATCTTTCCCCAAATTTTTCAGTTAAATAGTTGATAACTATTCGTGCACTATGTGCAGGTGCTCCATCTCGCATAAACCAAAGGGTTCTCCTAATTTCTAGTGGCAATTCATCTATTTCGTTATCGAGGTCTGTTTGCAGAAATTCAATATAACGTTGTGAATTTAATGTGATTTGGAAAAAATACGGACCAAAAATTTTTCTATTTAAAATCCGACACCAAACATTTACCTTTTGCGAATACTGATTCTTACAAGGAATTCTAAAATTTGGGTTGACAGGCGACCACCAACGACAATTTTGTGCACAAACAACACCATTTGTTGTAAATGTTGCTTCATCAGTAAATAAAATATTTTTGAAAAATGAATTGTGCGTTTCAATTTCAGCTTGAATATCTAGAGAAAATTCAAATCTATTATTATAGTCCCGTTCTTGCAAGGTTTGAATAAAACTCGGCTTATAGGGGTGATACTATGATATTACTGAAAGCATACGCAAAGTTGTTTTTTATTGAATTCAGTTTTGTGCAAGTTTATTTCATCGGTGAATTTGTAGAATTACTCAGAAAATACGAGGTAGAATAAATAAACGATATAAAGGCTGATTCCAGTGAATTATTAAAAGAAAAACTTGTGAAGTTATAACTTCTGCGTTGATTTTTACGTGCTTTCTGGAATATATGTGAAATTATATTATTAAATGTAAATACCGGTCTTTCCATTTCGACTAACAGAAAAACTTGTGAACTTATAACTAATACATTGATTTGTACATGTTTATTGGTATATGTGAAATTATATTATACATACTAAAAGCGCACAGGACCCTTTACCGCTCTCACGGATTTAGTAGAGGAGGGGAAATGCGGGTAAAATGCGAAAACGACCTTTGAGTGTTTGACGAATTGACGCTTTTGAGGGGAAATTTCAGAGTTTCGTGTGGTCGGGTGTACAATTCTACTTTGTATAGGCGTATTTTTATCGCTTCGAACGGTCGTTAAGGCGGCGAAAGGAATTTTTGAAAATTTTAGAACGTGAAGGAAATCACGCTGCATCAATTTTTTCGCCCATAAGGAGGACGTGGGAAACAAAAATTGCTCTGGAGCCTTTTATACTGAAAATCCCGACAAACGTCAAAGTGACAGGAGATTCGAAATGTATCCAAACTTTTACTTTTAAGCCTGAAATTCCAAATTTTAAAGCTTTCGGGGGCGCAACAAGATTCAGAAAAGTAAAGAAGTGACATTTCGGAAACGTTCACTTGCGCATTCCCAGTTTACAGAGGTACCTAGACGAAGGTACGAGTAATTCCAAGTCCGTTTGCAGAGGTATTTGGTCAGAAAAATGGCCGATTCAATCTGCACTGATACCAATGCATTCCGGACGGGCGAAAAATAAAATCAGATTATCATGTGCACTGCCGGTCAATACATTATGGTCCGGCGAACGTTCGGCATGTCCACATAATACGTAACGGTCCCGCTTGATTTAATATTTTCATCTATACAGGCGTTGTCGATTAATATTTTAATAATGATTTGAATTAAAATACGATAATTTCAGAACGCGTATTTCCTCAAAGGGGAAAAAGAAGAGGATTGCTTTCGACATTTATGTGCCCCTACTACGAAATAATTTTACTTAAACGATTACGCAAACGTGCACGGTGGGCGGAGTTGGCTCAAATCAATTTCTCTCTATTCTGATTAAAAGTAAAAGTGGGAGTTTTTACGGTCGCCCGTCACTAATTCTAAATTGACGTAGGAATGTGAAATTTTAGATACGGGGGCGTGTATACGGACGCCGATCACAAATCCAAAGTTAAAATGTAAAAAAAAAAATGGCTGAAGATTTTTTGAAAATTGACGTACGAATGCGAAATTTTAGATACGGGGGTGTGTGCGGACGCCAATCACAAATCCAAAGTCAAAATGTCAAAAAAAAACAAGATGGCGGAAGATTTTTAGAAAATTGACGTACGAAGGCGAAATTTTAGATACGGGGGTGTGTGCGGACGCCGACCACAAATCCAAAGTCAAAATGTCAAAAAAAACAAAATGGCAGAAGATTTTTTGAAAATTGACGTACGAATGTGAAATTTTAGATACGGCGCTGTGTGCGGATGCCGATCACAAATCCAAAGTCAAAATGTCAAAAAAAAACAAAATGGCGGAAGTTTTTTTGAAAATTGGCGTATGAATGTGAAATTTTAGATACGGGGGTGTCTCAGGTCGCCGATTACGAATCCAAAGTCAAAATGTCAAAAAAAACAAAATGGCGGAAGTTTTTTTGAAAATTGACGTATGAATGTGAAATTTTAGATACGGGGGTGTCTCAGGTCGCCGATCACGAATCCAAAGTCAAAATGTCAAAAAAAACAAAATGGCGGAAGTTTTTTGGAAAATTGACGTGGGAATGTGAAATTTTAGATACGGGGGTGTCTCAGGTCGCCGATCACGAATCCAAAGTCAAAATGTCAAAAAAAAAGAAAATGGCGGAATTTTTTTTGAAAATTGACGTATGAATGTGAAATTTTAGATACGGGGGTGTTTTAGGTCGCCGATCACGAATCCAAAGTCAAAATGTCAAAAAAAACAAAATGGCGGAAGTTTTTTTGAAAATTGACGTATGAATGTGAAATTTTAGATACAGGGGTGTTTCAGGTCGCTGATCACGAATCCAAAGTCAAAATGTCAAAAAAACAACATGGCAAATGTAATATGGCGGAAAGGATCGTCGAAAAGTGCTTGGATCTGAGCACATTCTTCCTTGGTAACTTTAACATGATTTATGTTTAACATTAAATTATCCTTCTCGCTCTTCAGTGTTCAGTGTAACGGTTTGTGTAACGAAGTAAAGAAAAGTTCTAAATAATATATACGATTGGCATCACTAAATTTATGTATATACAGGACTGGTTCAAAAGTTTATAAAATCGGACTTTCTAAAAAACGTTATGACAGTGATTGCGTTCTACGGGAAACGGTAATTGCAGACAAATTTGTGTTGCTTGGATGACAAACTTCAAAAGGTTATTATGATTAATGTCAAAAGGTGTATTTATAAGTCTCGAAATGGCATGTGTAGGTAGGATACTTGACAGGTACACGTTTGCAATATCTCAAATTTAATGTCCTCAAAAGTATTGGCGCATGTTTGTTTAAAGTTGACATAATATTTGAATGTAACCTTCCACATTAAAACGCCCTAACAACTACAACGGCAAATTTAGACGTATTTTTAATTATTTATATTATTGCACTGTATTAGTTGATTAAGTTCAATTAAGGGCCGGTTTTTCCAATTCCGATTAAAATGCCGATTAGCGTACTCATTAAATAAAATACGGGATAGTACGTTTTTGCTAAAACCGGTTGGCGCTAATCATTGATTAAGAACGTTATTACATGAAGATATTTTAACCGGTGTTTTACCAAGCCTGATAAAATATTAAACAGTAATTGGGATTACTTACACGTGCGCATAACCTAGGAGATTTGGATTTTTATTAGTATTGACTGCGATTATGTTTTCTTGTGCATTTGTAAATAATAATTATTTTTATTAGTGATTTAGTAATCGTATTGCTTCTTCTATACATGAAATTAACAGTATACTTAAAATAAAAACATAATATTGAATATGTGCAACTTTTAGCTTGCTTGGGAAATATTTGTGTTTTGGAAGCTTTTTAATTCTGTTACATTTCCGGGACTTTATCTCAGTTGTTAAAAATTCTAAGTATTTGTAAAAATTTATAATTTTAGATAAATATATTTTAGACTCACCCTGATATGTCATTAACATATTAAAACTACATTTAAAAGTTACATGTGAAATTGAAAACATTGAAGAAATTCTACAGAAGCTGGCAGGTGCTTATGCAGACACTGTATAAAGTACTCTCGATTTAATTGGGTTCGGATGAATAGTGTGTACGTTAACGTGTAGTTAAATTTTAAAATAATAATTATAATTGGCACTACAAAGATCGCACCGATTCCTCCAGAACATAACATTTTGTAAGTCAAAATTATGGAAACACGATTTTCTCAATCAACCCTCATTGATTTAGGAAATTTAGACAAAGAACCTGTTAAAACGTATAGTTTTTAGTACACAGTTGGGATATGATTTGTCAATTAAAGTGTCTGGCCTTATTCATCCTACAGAAATTTGGTGCAAATTAAATTGTCTGAAATATGGCAGTTGAAATTGCAATATCTTATACTGTTAGAATATAATTGATAATACAGTTTATGACCGCAGATGCAAGTCTTTTCTTTTTCAACAAACTGTTTTTATAGTTCAGTCGCTCTCTCAACCGACATGCGCTACTAAATTAAAATAACGTCAAATTTTAGATGTTGCAAAATTTTACCTGTCATGTAATATAACCTACAAAATACATTTCAGGACTGTCATAAATAATAATATTTGTACACCTTTTGACATTTGTTATAATTATTTGTTGACGTTTATTATAATTGTCATCTAAACATTTTAAAACAGTACAGCCAAATATTAGGTAAAATATAGGTGTAGGAAAGTAATATTTAATACCTTTATTTATAATATTTAATTTGTAACTGGCTTTCATGTAGTAGTATTTTACTATGGGAAGGTATACATCCAGAAATATTAAATAAAAAGTTTAATTTTATTGTATTGAAATTGTTCCGGCCAATCGAAATTTGTTGTGGTATTGAATCGTCGTCTTTAGTTCGTACTTTTGCCGAGTCCGTTGCCAAGACGATTCGAATGTATTTTTATAACTTTTTTTCTTTCTTAACAGGCAACAAAATGTCACTTTATAAGCCGAGAAAAAAGTGCTCATTTTTTTCCACATGAAAAAAATTAGTACTTCTTTCCGGATATGTAAGAACACGGACATTTAATTTTAATATATTTTATTATACGAAAAGTTGCATTTACTTATGTATGCCAATAGCACCGTCTCCGAGAAAGAACTGCATTTCTTTTTCACCTTCCAATCAAAATAACTAAAAATCAACCTAAGTTCGCAACCAAACACAAAATTAAATTGACAAATATTTGAATACTTTACAGGTTTCCTTAGCAACGCAGGTGTAATGCTGCTATAAGTACAACAGCCTACCAATTTAAAACTTCAAATGTCACATCGATTGATTTTCTGAGTGGTTTTTATCATTATTAAATCGTCGTTTTTCCTGTCACAGAAAAAAATAGTGTATTATACACGGGAAAAGACATTAGATTTTAGCTCTCGGTATTTTGTCATTATCTCGAGCTAAAATCTAATACTTCTTTCCCTTGTATAATAAATAACTTTTTTTACAGGTCATATGTAATAATAGAAAATATAAGGAACGTATATAAATGCAATGTTATGAGACTCAAATTAACGTTTGCCGTTTAATGTGTCATAGTACGACCACCAATATAAACTCTTTACATGCCATTCAAGCGGGTTCAATCTACCCCTAAGGCACTAAAAAAATGATTACTGTTAAACTGCTTTATTTATCGAATTATAGCCACAGATTAGTTGAGAAACATTTATATCTCACATCAAAAACCCAAAATAATCTCTTGCACGCTGTTCAACAGGGTGCAATCTACCCGTAAGCACTAAAAATTCGATTGGTGCTAAATAAAAAAGTTTATCAATTTTTAACTATATATAACGTATAACATATAACATATTAATATCTCACATCACAGTCACCAACATAATCGCCTACACACTCCCAAAAAGGGATGAACTGAACCACCTTATTTCACTAAAACTTATATTATGGGTTAATCAAAATGCTTATCTACTACTAACCATAGCAGATGTAGAGAAACATTTATATTTCACATTACAACCACCAAAATAATCGCCTGCACGCCGTTCAAGGAGGTGCAATCTACCCCTAAGCACTACAAAAGTTATTATCGATAAACTAATATGTTTATTGTATTTTAACCATAGCTGAAATAGTCATATGGGAAGTTGCTGAAGTCGCTGATCACAAATTTAAAGTCAACATTTCAAAAACCAAAATGGCGGATCTCTTTGGCGGCAAGGTTCTTTAAAACGTCCTCAGATTTGGGTAAAATTTGGTTGGTATAAGGAGGGTTTTGGGGTCGCTGTACACAAATCCGAAGTCGAAATTACAAAAAGAAATGTTGGGTTAAATATGGACAACATCTATAGAAATATAAATTCATTCCGATTGACAATACTAACACTGATCTGTTTACATCTTAATAACGGGTGACTGCTATGCACACATCGAAACATCTAATAGTAACTATCGTTTGCTAAAAATACTACAGGGTCTAGGAAGTATGCATCCATTAGGTAATTTAACGGGCATTGCATACAGGTATTTTACTAACTAGAATTACTACTAGCATATACTACGTCAATTTTATTTTGCTAATCATTACTGCATTTAGGAATTCAAACAAACACTATGGACAACCCGTAGCAAGCAGAGCAACTGAAACTCTGACTTCGCTGACAAGCATAAAGTATATCTGATTAGGCTTGCATGTTAAATTTCATTCAATTTGCAATAAATTATATATTGTAATATCTACCACTAATATTATTGACTGGTCACCTTCTTCATAAATTGCTATAAAAACTGTGCGTATTTTTTTTTATTACTGCAATTAAAAAAGCAAACTACTGTTGGTATTTCACAATCACTTATCTACGACGCTATAATTTAAATAAAATATACAATTGACTTCCCAAAATTTATGTATGTACAGATTTGTTTCAAAAGCTTATAAAAGTGGACATTCTCAAAAGCGTCATACCAGTGATAGCCTTTTACAGGAGAGGCTCTTTAATAGGGCTTACATTTAAAACTTGGGCTTTCTACTTTTATTATTGTTTTGTGCTCTTTTATTAACGATAGTGGATTTCGAGAAGATTGACAGGCTTTTATACTTTCGCATCAAAATAGTATTGTAAACTGTCTTAATAAAAATGTTGACCTTTTTGATCTTATTCTGTCTTTGAATACTTTAACATTAAATTACCTTTCTCGCTCTTGAGTGTGTATCCGTTTGTGTCAAAAGCAGTTCGAGGAGAATTTTAAATAAAATATCCTATTGGCTTAACAAAATATATGTATATACAGGAGTGTTTCAAAAGTTTATAAAAGTAGATATTTTAAAAAGCGTCATACCAGTGATAGCCTTTTACAGGAGAGGCGCTTTAATAGGGCTTACATTTAAAACTTGGGCTTTCTACTTTTATTATTATTTTGTGCTCTTTTATTAACGATAGTGGATTTCGAAAAGGTTGTGAGGCTTTTACACTTTCACATCAAAATCGTATTGTAAACTGTCTTAAGAAAAATGTTGCGCTTTATGATCTTATTGTGTCTTTGGATATTTTAACATAAACTACCTTTCTTGCTCTTGAGTGTGTACCGGTTTGTGTAAAAAGCAATTCGAAAAGAAATTTAAATAAAATATACAATTGGCTTCACAAAATTAATGTATGTTCAGGGGTGCTTCAAAAGTTTATAAAAGTGGACATTCTAAAAATCGTCATGCCAGTGATCGCTTTTTACAGGAAAAGCGCTTCAATTGGGCTTAAATTTAAAACTTGGGCTTTCTACCTTTATTATTGTTTTGTGCTCTTTTATTTACTATAGTGGATTTCGAAAAGGTTGACAGGATTTTACACTTTCGGATCAAAATAGTATTGTAAACTGTCTTAATAAAAATGTTGAGCTTTTTGATCTTATTCTGTCTTTGGATATTTTAACATTAAATTACCTTTCTCGCTCTTGAGTGTGTACCGGTTTGTGTCAAAAACAGTTCGAGAAGAATTTTAAATAAAATATCCTATTGGCCTAACAAAATATATGTATTCACAAGAGTATTTCAAATGTTTATAAAAGTGGATATTCTAAAAAGCGTCCTGCCAGTGATCGCCTTTTACAGGAAAGGCGCTTCAATAGGGCTTCAATTTAAAACTTGTGCTTTGTACTTTTATTATTATTTTGTGCTCTTTTATTGGCGACAGTGGATTTCGAAAAGATTGAAAGGCACTTTCGCATCAAAATAGTATTGTGAACTGTCTTAATAAAAATGTTGGGCTTTTTGATCTCATTGTGCTTTTGAATACCTTAACATGGCATGTTTAAAATTAAATTATCTTTCTCGCTCTTGAGTGTGTACCGGTTTGTGTTAAAAACAGTTCGAGAAGAATTTTAAATAAAATATCCAATTGCCTTAACAAAATATATGTATATACAGCGGTGCTTCAAAAGTTTATAAATAGCGGAAGAGTTTTTCGAAAATTGATGAATGTTTGTTAAATTTTGGATACGGGGGTGTTTGTGGTCACTTATCACGTCTTCAATTTGGTGATTCTTCGGAACGTGATTGAACAGGGCTTAAATTTAGTACTTCATTTTTTCTTAATGATGTAGATTCGAAAACATCAGAATAGTATTGTACACTCTCTCAATGAAAATGTTGCATCCTTTGAGCTCATTGCATCTTTCGATACTTTAACATGACTTATATTTAACATTAAATTACCTTTCTCGCTCTTGAGTGTGTACCAGTTTATGTTAAAAACACTTCGACAAGAATTTTAAATAAAATATCGAATTAATGAATGTTTGTTAAATTTTCGATACGGGGGTGTTTGTGGTCGCTTATTACGTCTTCAATTTGGCGATTCTTCTAAACCTAATTGAACAGGGCTTAAATCATTACTTCAATTTTTCTTAACGATATTAGATTCGAAAACATCAAAATAGTATTGTATGAA
Organism: Amphimallon solstitiale; assembly: GCA_963170755.1. Classification (NCBI taxonomy): domain Eukaryota; kingdom Metazoa; phylum Arthropoda; class Insecta; order Coleoptera; family Scarabaeidae; genus Amphimallon; species Amphimallon solstitiale. The sequence goes on along the minus strand of OY720675.1, from coordinate 240,816,513 downwards.
AATGTTGCGCTCTTTGAGCTCATTGTTTCTTTCGATACTTTAACATGACTTATGTTTAACATTAAATTACCTTTCTCGCTCTTGAGTGTGTACCGGTTAGTGTCAAAAGCAATTCGAGAAGAATTTTAAATTAAATATCCTATTGGTTTAACGAAATATGTGTATATACAGGGGTGTTTCAAAAGTTTATAAAAGTAGAAATTCTAAAAAGCGTCATGCCAGTGATCGCCTTTTACAGGAAAGGCGCTTTAATATAGCTTACATTTAAAACTTGGGCTTTCTACTTTTATTATTGTTTTGTGCTTTTTTATTAACGATAGTGGATTTCGAAAAGGTTGACAGACTTTTACACTTTCACATCAAAATAGTATTGTAAAGTGTCTTAATGAACATGTTGGGCTTTATGATCTCATTGTGTCTTTGGATACCTTCACATGACTTATGTTTAAAATTAAATTACCTTTTTCGCTCTTGAGTGTGTACCGGTTAGTGTCAAAAAGTGGACATTCTAAAAAGCGTCATGCCAGTGATCGCCTTTTACAGGAAAGGCGTTTTAATATGGCTTACATTTAAAACTTGGGTTTTCTACTTTATTATTGTTTTGTGCTCTTTTATTAACGATAGTGGATTTCGAAAAAGTTGAGAGACTTTTACACTTTCACATCAAAATAGTATTGTAAACTGTCTTAATGAATATGTTGGACTTTTTGATCTCATTGTGTCTTTGGATACCTTAACATGGCTTATGTTTAAAATTAAATTACCTTTCTCGCTCTTGAGTGTGTACCGGTTTGTGTTAAAAACACTTCGAGAAGATTTTTAAATAAAATATCCAATTGGCTTAATAAAATATATTTATATACAGGAGTGCTTCAAAAACTTATAAATGGAGGAAGAGTTTTTCGAAAATTGATGAATGTTTGTTAAATTTTGGATACTGGGGTGTTTGTGGTCGCTTATTACGTCTTCAATTTGGCGATTCTTCTAAACCTAATTGAACAGGGCTTAAATTACTTCATTTTTTCTCAACGATATTAGATTCGAAAACATCAGAATAGTATTGAAAAAGAAAAGTTTGACAGACGTTTAAACTTTCACATCAAAATAGTATTGTAAACTGTCTTGATACAAATGTTGACTTTTTAATCTTATTGTGTCTTTCAGTACTTTACATTAAATTACCTTTCTCGCTCTTGAGTGTGTACCGGTTTGTATCAAAAACAGTTCGAGAAGAATTTTAATATACTATTGGCTTCACAAAATTTATGTATGTACAGGGTTGTTTCAAAAGTTTATAAAAGTGGACATTCTAAAAAGCGTCATGCCAGTGATCGCTTTTTACAGGAAAGTCGTTTCAATAGGGCTTCACTTTAAAACTTGGGCTTTCTACTTTTATTAATGTTTTGTGCTCTTTTATTAACGATAGTGGATTTCGAAAAGATTGACAGACGTTTAAACTTTCGCATCAAAATAGTATTGTAAACTGTCTTGATACGAATGTTGACCATTTTACTTTCTTATACGTAGTATAAGGAAGTATTGTGATGATGAAAATTTTCGACCTCGAGATTGTTGCAGATGTCCACGTTTTGAAGTCCCCTGATACCAAGAAAGTGGTTTTTAAAAAATGTCTGTGTCTCTCTGAGTGTGTCTGTGTGTGTCTGTCTGCCTGTGTGTGTGTGACCACGATAGCGGTCAAACCGCTGCAGATATCAATTCCAAATTTTGTATTTACGAATATAATCTCCCTCTTGAGAACTGATTAGATTTTGAGCAAAATCAGCAGACCGGAAGTAGTAATTTACTTCAGTGAAAAAATCGAATTTTGCAAATATTTCGTGAATTACTAAGTTTAAACAAATTTATAAAGAATTCATATGTACTTAAAATTGAAATTGTGAACAATTTTATTAAAAAGCTTTTTCGAAATTCCTATCGAAAGTAGGTCTTTTACTCTTATCGAAAATCAGTTTCTTGCAAATATTTTGCAAATCATGCTTTTTAGACAGGTACTCTACGAATATAAAAGTATTTAAAACTTAATTTCTAATATCTTTTGTATAAAAAAATGTTCAAAATTCGGACCGGAAGTAACACTTTTACTCTTACCGAATAACGATTTTTTGCAAATATGTCGTAAATTATGCATTCTATAAATATTTATGAAGAGTACAAAAGTATTTAGAGTTGGATTTGGAATATTTTTGTATAAATGAAATTTCAAAATTCGGACCGGAAGTAACACTTTCATACGTATAAGAAAGTCGTGTGGTGGCCACACCTCATTTTTTATCTTATTGTGTCTTTCAATACTTTAACATTAAATTACCTTTCTCCCTCTTGAGTGTGTACCGGTTTGTGTTAAAAACACTTCGAGAAGAATTTTAAATAAAATATCTAATTGGCTTAACAAAATATATGTATATACAGTGATGCTCAAAAGTTTATAAATAGCGGAAGAGTTTCTCGAAAATTGATGAATGTTTGTTAAATTTTGGATACGGGGGTGTTTGTAGTCGCTTATTACGTCTTTAATTTGGCGATTCTTCTAAACCTAATTGAACAGGGCTTAAATTCATTACTACATTTTTTCCTAACGATATTAGATTCGACAACATAGAATAGTATTGTACACTGTCTCAATGAAAATGTTGCGCTCTTTGAGCTCATTGTTTCTTTCGATACTTTAACATGACTTATGTTTAACATTAAATTACCTTTCTCGCTCTTAAGTGTGTACCGGTTCGTGTCAAAAGCAATTCGAGAAGAATTTTAAATAAAATATCCTATTGGCTTAACAAAATATATGTATATACAGGGGTGTTTCAAAAGTTTGTAAAAGTGGATATTCTAAAATGCGTCATCCCATTGATCGCCCTTTACAGGAAAGGCGCTTTGGCTTATATTAGAACTTGGTCTTTCTACTTTTATTAATGTTTTGTGCTCTTTTATTAACGATAGTAGATTTCGAAAAGTTTGACAGACGTTTACACTTTCACATCAAAATAGTATTGTAAACTGTCTTGATACAAATGTTGACCTTTTTGATCTTATTTTGTCTTTCAATACTTTAACATTAAATTACCTTTCTCGCACTTGAGTGTGTACCGGTTTGTGTAAAAAACAATTCGAGAAGAATTTTAAATAAAATATTCAATTGGCTTCACAAAATTTATGTATGTACAGGGGTGTTTCAAAAGTTTATAAAAGTGGACATTCTAAAAAGCGTCATGCCATCACCTTTTACAGGCGAGGCGCTTTAATAGGGCTTACATTTAAAACTTGGGCTTTCTCCTTTTATTATTGTTTTGTGCTTTGTATTAACGATAGTGGATTTCGAAAAGGTTGAAAGGCTCTTACACTTTCGCATCACAATAGTATTGTAAACTGTCTTAATAAAAATGTTGCGCTTTTTGATCTTATTGTGTCTTTGGATATTTTAACATAAACTAACTTTCTCGCTCTTGAGTGTGTACCGGTTTGTGTAAAAAGCAGTTCGAGAAGAATTTTAAATAAATTATACAATTGGCTTCACAAAACTAATCTATGCTCAGGGGTGCTTCAAAAGTTTATAAAAGTGGACATTCTAAAAATCGTCATGTCAGTGATCGCTTTTTACAGGAAAGGCGCTTCAATAGTGCTTCAAATTTAAAACTTGGGCTTTCTACTTTCATTATTGTTTTGTGCTCTTTTATTAACGATAGTGGATTTCGAAAACGTTGACAGGATTTTACACTTTCGGATCAAAATAGTATTGTAAACTATCTTAATAAAAATGTTGGGCTTTTTTATCTTATTGTGTCGTTGTAACATTAAATTACCTTTCTCGCTCTTGAGTGTGTACCGGTTTGTGTCAAAAACAGTTCGAGAAGAATTTTAAGTAAAATATCCTATTGGTTTAACAAAATATATGTGTATACAGCGGTGTTTCAAAAGTTTATAAAAGTGGACATTCTAAAAAGCGTTATGCCAGTGATCGCCTTTTACAGGAAAGGCGCTTCAATAGGGCTTACATTTAAAACTTGGGCTTTTTACTTTCATTATTATTTTGTGCTCCTTTATTAACGATAGTGGATTTTGAAAAGGTTGACAGGCATTTATATTTTCACATCAAAATAGTATTATAAACTGTCTTAATGAACATGTTAGGCTTTTTGATCTCATTGTGTCTTTGGATACCCTAACATGGCTTATGTTTAACATTAAATTACTTTTCTCGCTCTTGAGTGTGTACCGGTTTGTGTTAAAAACAGTTCGAGAAGAATTTTAAATAAAACGTCCTATTGGCTTAACAAAATATATGTATATACAGGGGTACTTCAAAGGTGTATAAAAGTGGACATTCTAACAAGCGTCATGCCAGTGATGGCTTTTTACAGGACAGGCGCTTCAATTTAATACTTGGGCTTTTTACTTTTATTATTATTTTGTACTCCTTTATTAACGATAGTGGATTTCAAACAGATTGACAGGCTTTTAGACTATCACATCAAAATAGTATTGTACACTGTCTTAATAAAAATGTTACGCTTTTTGATCTCATTGTCTCTTTGGATACTTTAACATGACCTATGTTTAACATTAAATTACCATTCTCGCTCTTGAGTGTGTACCGGTTTATGTCAAAAACAGTTCGAGAAGAATTTTAAATTAAATATCCTATTGGCTTAACAAAATATATGTATATAGAGGGGTGCTTCAAAAGTTTATAGAAGTAGACATTCTAAAAAGCCTCTTTTTACAGGAAAGTGCTTCAATAGGGCTTACATTTAAAACTTGGGCTTTTTACTTTTATTATTATTTTGTGCTCCTTTATTAACGATAGTGGATTTCAAAAAGGTTGACAGGCTTTCACACTTTCACATCAAAATAGTATTGTACACTGTCTTAATAAAGATGTTGCGCTTTTTGATCTCAATGTGTCTTTGGATACTTTAACATGACTTATGTTTAACATTAAATTACCTTTCTCGCTCTTGAGTGTGTACCGATTTGTGTCAAAAACAGTTCGAAAAGAATTTTAAATAAAATATTCTATTGGCTTAACAAAATATATGTATATACAGGGGTGCTTCAAAAGTTTGAGTAAAAAACCGTTCGAGAAGAATTTTAAAGAAAATGTACTATTGGCTTCACGAAATATATGTATATACAGGCGTGCGTCAAAAGTTAATAAAATCGTACATTCTAAAAGGCGTCATGACAGTGATTGCTTTTTACAGGAAACTATGAAAAAGCTGTAAGCGGACGCGAAAAAAGTGATTCCAACTAAAAGAGATTGACGGACCCGCTGTAAGCGGAGGACCCGCTGTAAGCGGAGGAACCGCTGTAAGCGGAGGACCCGTTGTAAGCGGAGGACCGCTGTAAGCGGACGTTAGAGCTAGTTATACTCTATAAAAGCGAGCAGGACCCTTTACCGCTCTCACGGATTTAGTAGAAGAGGGGAAATGCGGGTAAAATGCGAAAACGACCTTTGAGTGTTTGACGAATTGAGGCTTTTGAGGGGAAATTTCAGAGTTTCGTGTGGTCGGGTGTATAATTCTCCTTTGTATAGGCGTATTTTTATCGCTTCGAACGGTCGTTAAGGCGGCGAAAGGAATTTTTGAAAATTTTAGAACGTGAAGGAAATCACGCTGCATCAATTTTTTCGCCCATAAGGAGGACGTGGGAAACAAAAATTACTCTGGAGCCTTTTATACTGAAAATCCCGACAAACGTCAAAGTGACAGCCGATTCGAAATGTATGCAAACATTCACTTTTAAGCCTGAAATTCCAAATTTTAAAGCTTTCGGGGGCGCAACAAGATTCAAAATTTTAAAGTACTGACATTTCAGGACCCTTTAGTTGCATATTCCCAGTTTAAAGTGGTGCAGATACAAAGGTACGAACACTTTAAAGATCATCTGCAGACGGATACGGTTTAGCGAAATGGATGAAAAATCCCGACAAACGTCAAACTGACAGCCGGTCTCATACGCATTCACATTTTCACTTTTAAGCTTGAAATTCCAAATTTTGAAAGTTTCGAGGACCCAACAAGATTCAGAAACGTAAACAAGTGACATTTCGGAAACGTTCACTTGCGCATTCCCAGTTTACAGAGGTACCTAGACGAAGGTACGAGTAATTCCAAGTTCGTTTTCAGAGGGATTTGGTCAGAAAAATGGCCGATTCAATTTGCACTGATACCAATGCATTCCGGACGGGCGAAAAATAAAATCAGATTATCATGTGCACTGCCGGTCAATACATTACGGTCCGGCGAACGTTCGGCATGTCCGCATAATACGTAACGGTCCCGCTTGATTTAATATTTTCATCTATACAGGTGTTGTCGAGGAATATTTTAATAATGATTTGAATTAAAATACGATAATTTCAAAACGCGTATTTCCTCAAAGGGGAAAAGGAGGAGGATTGCTTTCGACATTTATGTGCCCCTACGAAATAATTTTACTTAAACGATTACGCAAACGTGCACGGTGGGCGGAGTTGGCTGAAATCAATTTCTCTCTATTCTGATTAAAAGCAAAATTAGGCACTCGAGAGTTTTTACGGTCGCCCGTCACTAATTCTAAATTGACGTACGAATGTGAAATTTTAGATACGGGGGTGTGTGTACGGACGCCGATCACAAATCCAAAGTCAAAATGACAAACGAAATTAAATGGCCGAAGAGTTTTTTGAAAATTGACGTATAAATGCAAAATTTTAGATACGGGGGTGTGTGCGGACGCCGATCACAAATCCAAAGTCAAAATGTCAAAAAAAAACAAAATGGCGGAAGATTTTTTGAAAATTGACGTACGAATGCGGAATTTTAGATACGGGGGTATGTGCGGACGCCGATCACAAATCCAAAGTCAAAATGTCAAAAAAAAACAAAATGGCGGAAGTTTTTTTGAAAATTGACGTAAGAATGTGAAATTTTAGATACGGGGGTGTCTCAGGTCACCGATCACGAATCCAAAGTCAAAATGTCAAAAAAAAACAAAATGGCGGAAGTTTTTTGAAAATTGACGTATGAATGTGAAATTTTAGATACGGGGGTGTTTTAGGTCGCCGATCACGAATCCAAAGTCGAAATGTCAAAAAAAAACAAAATGGCGGAAGTTTTTTTGAAAATTGACGTATGAATGTGAAATTTTAGATACGGGGGTGTCTCAGGTCGCCGATTACGAATACAAAGTCAAAATGTCAAAAAAAAACAAAATGGCGGAAGATTTTTTGAAAATTGGCGTATGAATGTGAAATTTTAGATACGGGGGTGTCTCAGGTCGCCGATTACGAATCCAAAGTCAAAATGTCAAAAAAAAACAAAATGGCGGAAGTTTTTTTGAAAATTGACGTATGAATGTGAAATTTTAGATACGGGGGTGTCTCAGGTCACCGATCACGAATCCAAAGTCAAAATGTAAAAAAAAAACAAAATGGCGGAAGTTTTTTGAAAATTGACGTATGAATGTGAAATTTTAGATACGGGGGTGTTTTAGGTCGCCGATCACGAATCCAAAGTCGAAATGTCAAAAAAAACAAAATGGCGGAAGTTTTTTTGAAAATTGACGTATGAATGTGAAATTTTAGATACGGGGGTGTCTCAGGTCGCCGATTACGAATACAAAGTCAAAATGTCAAAAAAAAACAAAATGGCGGAAGATTTTTTGAAAATTGGCGTATGAATGTGAAATTTTAGATACGGGGGTGTCTCAGGTCGCCGATTACGAATCCAAAGTCAAAATGTCAAAAAAAAACAAAATGGCGGAAGTTTTTTTGAAAATTGACGTATGAATGTGAAATTTTAGATACGGGGGCGTTTTAGGTCGCCGATCACGAATCCAAAGTCGAAATGTCAAAAAAAAACAAAATGGCGGAAGTTTCTTGAAAAATTGACGTATTAATGTGAAATTTTAGATACGGGGGTGTCTCAGGTTGCCGATCACGAATCCAAAGTCAAAATATCAAAAAAACAACATGGCAAATGTAATGTGTCGGAAAGGTTCGTCGAAAAGTACTTGGATCTGAGCACATTCTTCCTTGCTAACTTTAACATGATTTATGTTTAACATTAAATTATCCTCCTCGCTCTTCAGTGTTCAGTGTAACGGTTTGTGTAAAGAAGTAAAGAAAAGTTCTAAATAATATATACGATTGGCATCACAAAATTTATGTATATACAGGAGTGGTTCAAAAGTTTATAAAACCGGCCTTTCTAAAAAGCCTCATGACAGTGATCACGTTCTACGGGAAACGGTAATTGCAGACAAATTTGTGTTGCTTGGATGACAAACTTCAAAAGGTTATTACGATTTATGTCAAAAGGTGTATTTATAAGCGAAATGGCATGTGTAGGTAGGATACTTGACAGGTAAAATTTTGCAATATCTCAAATTTAATGTCCTTAAATTATTGGCGCATGTTTATTTAAAGTTGACATAATATTTGAATGTAACCTTCAACATTAAAACGCCCTAACAACTACAACGGCAAATTTAGACGTATTTTTAATTATTCATATTATTGCACTGGATTAGTTGATTATGTTCAATAAAGGGCCGGTTTTCTCAATTCCGATTAAAATGCCGATAAGCGTATTCATTAGATAAAATACGTGATAGTACGTTTTTGCAAAAACCGGTTGGCGCTAATCATTGATTAAAATACCGGTTGGTATGTTTTTCCAACACCGGTTAGCGCTAATCATTGATTAAGAACATTATTAAATGAAGATATTTTAACAGCTGTTTTACCAAACCTGATAAAATATTAAACAGTAATTACGATTACTTACACATGCGCGTAACCTAGGAGATTTGGATTTTTATTAGTATTGACTGCGATTATGTTTTCTTATCCATTTGTAATTAATAATTATTTTCATTAGTGTTTTAGTAATTGTATTGCTTCTTCTATACATGAAATTCACAGTATAATTAAAAATAAAATATAATATTGAATATGTGTAACTTTTAGCTTACTAGGGAAATATTTGTGTTTTGGAAGCTTTTTAATTCTGTTACATTTCTGGGACTTTATCTCAGTTGCTAAAAATCCTAAATATTTGTGAAAATTTATGCCTGCGCTTGGTCTTTTCTTCTTTGTAATTGCTTTTAACAGCATCTTATTAAAACTAATCATTTATATGTTTGCGAGCTGTATGTTTGAAGTTCATCATTTTCAATTGACTTGCGAACTAATTTTGAGTATGTGACAGACGAATATTTCAAATCTGCTGACCAAAATTTCATAATGAAAGCGCTATTCCACTTCAAATAATTGAGGTGAAAAATATCTCAGTGTCAAACTGATTTTTAGGTTATTTTTTATTAATATTGTGCGTGCCTATTTTAAATTGTTTCTGAGCAATTGACATACTTTTTTGTTAATATACTAAATGTTTCCACTGTTATTTCAAGAGCGTATTATCCCGATTGTCTCAATGAAAATGATGCGCATATTGAGCATATTGTTTCTTCGGATACTTTAACATAATTCTTATGTTTAATATTAAATTATCTTTCTCGCTCTTGAGTGTGAAAAATTTTAAATAAAATATACAATTGGCTTCACAAAATTTATGTATATACAGAGGTGCTTCAAAAGTTTATTAAAGTGGACATTCTAAAAAGCGTCATGCCAGTGATCGCTTTTTACAGGAAAGGCGCTTCAATAGGGCTTTAGATTTAAAACTTGGGCTGTCTACCTTTATTATTATTTTGTGCTCTTTTATTGACGATAGTGGATTTCGAAAAGGTTGAAAAGCTTTTACACTTTCGCATCACAATAGTATTGTAAACTGTCTTAATAAAAATGTTATGCTTTTTGATCTTATTGTGTCGTTGTATACTTTAACATTAAATTACCTTTCTCGATCTTAAGTGTGTACCGGTTTGTGTCAAAAACAGTTCGAGGAGAATTTTAAATAAAATATCCTATGGCTTAACAAAATATATGTATATACAGGGGTGTTTCAAAAGTTTATAAAAGTGGATATTCTAAAAAGCGTCATGCCACTGATCGCCTCTTACAGGAAAGGCGCTTCAATAGGGCTTCAATTTAAAACTTGGGCTTTTTATATTTATTATTATTTTGTGCTCTTTTACATACTAAAAGCGCACAGGACCCTTTACCGCTCTCACGGATTTAGTAGAGGAGGGGAAATGCGGGTAAAATGCGAAAACGACCTTTGAGTGTTTGACGAATTGACGCTTTTGAGGGGAAATTTCAGAGTTTCGTGTGGTCGGGTGTACAATTCTACTTTGTATAGGCGTATTTTTATCGCTTCGAACGGTCGTTAAGGCGGCGAAAGGAATTTTTGAAAATTTTAGAACGTGAAGGAAATCACGCTGCATCAATTTTTTCGCCCATAAGGAGGACGTGGGAAACAAAAATTGCTCTGGAGCCTTTTATACTGAAAATCCCGACAAACGTCAAAGTGACAGGAGATTCGAAATGTATCCAAACTTTTACTTTTAAGCCTGAAATTCCAAATTTTAAAGCTTTCGGGGGCGCAACAAGATTCAGAAAAGTAAAGAAGTGACATTTCGGAAACGTTCACTTGCGCATTCCCAGTTTACAGAGGTACCTAGACGAAGGTACGAGTAATTCCAAGTCCGTTTGCAGAGGTATTTGGTCAGAAAAATGGCCGATTCAATCTGCACTGATACCAATGCATTCCGGACGGGCGAAAAATAAAATCAGATTATCATGTGCACTGCCGGTCAATACATTATGGTCCGGCGAACGTTCGGCATGTCCACATAATACGTAACGGTCCCGCTTGATTTAATATTTTCATCTATACAGGCGTTGTCGATTAATATTTTAATAATGATTTGAATTAAAATACGATAATTTCAGAACGCGTATTTCCTCAAAGGGGAAAAAGAAGAGGATTGCTTTCGACATTTATGTGCCCCTACTACGAAATAATTTTACTTAAACGATTACGCAAACGTGCACGGTGGGCGGAGTTGGCTCAAATCAATTTCTCTCTATTCTGATTAAAAGTAAAAGTGGGAGTTTTTACGGTCGCCCGTCACTAATTCTAAATTGACGTAGGAATGTGAAATTTTAGATACGGGGGCGTGTATACGGACGCCGATCACAAATCCAAAGTTAAAATGTAAAAAAAAAAATGGCTGAAGATTTTTTGAAAATTGACGTACGAATGCGAAATTTTAGATACGGGGGTGTGTGCGGACGCCAATCACAAATCCAAAGTCAAAATGTCAAAAAAAAACAAGATGGCGGAAGATTTTTAGAAAATTGACGTACGAAGGCGAAATTTTAGATACGGGGGTGTGTGCGGACGCCGACCACAAATCCAAAGTCAAAATGTCAAAAAAAACAAAATGGCAGAAGATTTTTTGAAAATTGACGTACGAATGTGAAATTTTAGATACGGCGCTGTGTGCGGATGCCGATCACAAATCCAAAGTCAAAATGTCAAAAAAAAACAAAATGGCGGAAGTTTTTTTGAAAATTGGCGTATGAATGTGAAATTTTAGATACGGGGGTGTCTCAGGTCGCCGATTACGAATCCAAAGTCAAAATGTCAAAAAAAACAAAATGGCGGAAGTTTTTTTGAAAATTGACGTATGAATGTGAAATTTTAGATACGGGGGTGTCTCAGGTCGCCGATCACGAATCCAAAGTCAAAATGTCAAAAAAAACAAAATGGCGGAAGTTTTTTGGAAAATTGACGTGGGAATGTGAAATTTTAGATACGGGGGTGTCTCAGGTCGCCGATCACGAATCCAAAGTCAAAATGTCAAAAAAAAAGAAAATGGCGGAATTTTTTTTGAAAATTGACGTATGAATGTGAAATTTTAGATACGGGGGTGTTTTAGGTCGCCGATCACGAATCCAAAGTCAAAATGTCAAAAAAAACAAAATGGCGGAAGTTTTTTTGAAAATTGACGTATGAATGTGAAATTTTAGATACAGGGGTGTTTCAGGTCGCTGATCACGAATCCAAAGTCAAAATGTCAAAAAAACAACATGGCAAATGTAATATGGCGGAAAGGATCGTCGAAAAGTGCTTGGATCTGAGCACATTCTTCCTTGGTAACTTTAACATGATTTATGTTTAACATTAAATTATCCTTCTCGCTCTTCAGTGTTCAGTGTAACGGTTTGTGTAACGAAGTAAAGAAAAGTTCTAAATAATATATACGATTGGCATCACTAAATTTATGTATATACAGGACTGGTTCAAAAGTTTATAAAATCGGACTTTCTAAAAAACGTTATGACAGTGATTGCGTTCTACGGGAAACGGTAATTGCAGACAAATTTGTGTTGCTTGGATGACAAACTTCAAAAGGTTATTATGATTAATGTCAAAAGGTGTATTTATAAGTCTCGAAATGGCATGTGTAGGTAGGATACTTGACAGGTACACGTTTGCAATATCTCAAATTTAATGTCCTCAAAAGTATTGGCGCATGTTTGTTTAAAGTTGACATAATATTTGAATGTAACCTTCCACATTAAAACGCCCTAACAACTACAACGGCAAATTTAGACGTATTTTTAATTATTTATATTATTGCACTGTATTAGTTGATTAAGTTCAATTAAGGGCCGGTTTTTCCAATTCCGATTAAAATGCCGATTAGCGTACTCATTAAATAAAATACGGGATAGTACGTTTTTGCTAAAACCGGTTGGCGCTAATCATTGATTAAGAACGTTATTACATGAAGATATTTTAACCGGTGTTTTACCAAGCCTGATAAAATATTAAACAGTAATTGGGATTACTTACACGTGCGCATAACCTAGGAGATTTGGATTTTTATTAGTATTGACTGCGATTATGTTTTCTTGTGCATTTGTAAATAATAATTATTTTTATTAGTGATTTAGTAATCGTATTGCTTCTTCTATACATGAAATTAACAGTATACTTAAAATAAAAACATAATATTGAATATGTGCAACTTTTAGCTTGCTTGGGAAATATTTGTGTTTTGGAAGCTTTTTAATTCTGTTACATTTCCGGGACTTTATCTCAGTTGTTAAAAATTCTAAGTATTTGTAAAAATTTATAATTTTAGATAAATATATTTTAGACTCACCCTGATATGTCATTAACATATTAAAACTACATTTAAAAGTTACATGTGAAATTGAAAACATTGAAGAAATTCTACAGAAGCTGGCAGGTGCTTATGCAGACACTGTATAAAGTACTCTCGATTTAATTGGGTTCGGATGAATAGTGTGTACGTTAACGTGTAGTTAAATTTTAAAATAATAATTATAATTGGCACTACAAAGATCGCACCGATTCCTCCAGAACATAACATTTTGTAAGTCAAAATTATGGAAACACGATTTTCTCAATCAACCCTCATTGATTTAGGAAATTTAGACAAAGAACCTGTTAAAACGTATAGTTTTTAGTACACAGTTGGGATATGATTTGTCAATTAAAGTGTCTGGCCTTATTCATCCTACAGAAATTTGGTGCAAATTAAATTGTCTGAAATATGGCAGTTGAAATTGCAATATCTTATACTGTTAGAATATAATTGATAATACAGTTTATGACCGCAGATGCAAGTCTTTTCTTTTTCAACAAACTGTTTTTATAGTTCAGTCGCTCTCTCAACCGACATGCGCTACTAAATTAAAATAACGTCAAATTTTAGATGTTGCAAAATTTTACCTGTCATGTAATATAACCTACAAAATACATTTCAGGACTGTCATAAATAATAATATTTGTACACCTTTTGACATTTGTTATAATTATTTGTTGACGTTTATTATAATTGTCATCTAAACATTTTAAAACAGTACAGCCAAATATTAGGTAAAATATAGGTGTAGGAAAGTAATATTTAATACCTTTATTTATAATATTTAATTTGTAACTGGCTTTCATGTAGTAGTATTTTACTATGGGAAGGTATACATCCAGAAATATTAAATAAAAAGTTTAATTTTATTGTATTGAAATTGTTCCGGCCAATCGAAATTTGTTGTGGTATTGAATCGTCGTCTTTAGTTCGTACTTTTGCCGAGTCCGTTGCCAAGACGATTCGAATGTATTTTTATAACTTTTTTTCTTTCTTAACAGGCAACAAAATGTCACTTTATAAGCCGAGAAAAAAGTGCTCATTTTTTTCCACATGAAAAAAATTAGTACTTCTTTCCGGATATGTAAGAACACGGACATTTAATTTTAATATATTTTATTATACGAAAAGTTGCATTTACTTATGTATGCCAATAGCACCGTCTCCGAGAAAGAACTGCATTTCTTTTTCACCTTCCAATCAAAATAACTAAAAATCAACCTAAGTTCGCAACCAAACACAAAATTAAATTGACAAATATTTGAATACTTTACAGGTTTCCTTAGCAACGCAGGTGTAATGCTGCTATAAGTACAACAGCCTACCAATTTAAAACTTCAAATGTCACATCGATTGATTTTCTGAGTGGTTTTTATCATTATTAAATCGTCGTTTTTCCTGTCACAGAAAAAAATAGTGTATTATACACGGGAAAAGACATTAGATTTTAGCTCTCGGTATTTTGTCATTATCTCGAGCTAAAATCTAATACTTCTTTCCCTTGTATAATAAATAACTTTTTTTACAGGTCATATGTAATAATAGAAAATATAAGGAACGTATATAAATGCAATGTTATGAGACTCAAATTAACGTTTGCCGTTTAATGTGTCATAGTACGACCACCAATATAAACTCTTTACATGCCATTCAAGCGGGTTCAATCTACCCCTAAGGCACTAAAAAAATGATTACTGTTAAACTGCTTTATTTATCGAATTATAGCCACAGATTAGTTGAGAAACATTTATATCTCACATCAAAAACCCAAAATAATCTCTTGCACGCTGTTCAACAGGGTGCAATCTACCCGTAAGCACTAAAAATTCGATTGGTGCTAAATAAAAAAGTTTATCAATTTTTAACTATATATAACGTATAACATATAACATATTAATATCTCACATCACAGTCACCAACATAATCGCCTACACACTCCCAAAAAGGGATGAACTGAACCACCTTATTTCACTAAAACTTATATTATGGGTTAATCAAAATGCTTATCTACTACTAACCATAGCAGATGTAGAGAAACATTTATATTTCACATTACAACCACCAAAATAATCGCCTGCACGCCGTTCAAGGAGGTGCAATCTACCCCTAAGCACTACAAAAGTTATTATCGATAAACTAATATGTTTATTGTATTTTAACCATAGCTGAAATAGTCATATGGGAAGTTGCTGAAGTCGCTGATCACAAATTTAAAGTCAACATTTCAAAAACCAAAATGGCGGATCTCTTTGGCGGCAAGGTTCTTTAAAACGTCCTCAGATTTGGGTAAAATTTGGTTGGTATAAGGAGGGTTTTGGGGTCGCTGTACACAAATCCGAAGTCGAAATTACAAAAAGAAATGTTGGGTTAAATATGGACAACATCTATAGAAATATAAATTCATTCCGATTGACAATACTAACACTGATCTGTTTACATCTTAATAACGGGTGACTGCTATGCACACATCGAAACATCTAATAGTAACTATCGTTTGCTAAAAATACTACAGGGTCTAGGAAGTATGCATCCATTAGGTAATTTAACGGGCATTGCATACAGGTATTTTACTAACTAGAATTACTACTAGCATATACTACGTCAATTTTATTTTGCTAATCATTACTGCATTTAGGAATTCAAACAAACACTATGGACAACCCGTAGCAAGCAGAGCAACTGAAACTCTGACTTCGCTGACAAGCATAAAGTATATCTGATTAGGCTTGCATGTTAAATTTCATTCAATTTGCAATAAATTATATATTGTAATATCTACCACTAATATTATTGACTGGTCACCTTCTTCATAAATTGCTATAAAAACTGTGCGTATTTTTTTTTATTACTGCAATTAAAAAAGCAAACTACTGTTGGTATTTCACAATCACTTATCTACGACGCTATAATTTAAATAAAATATACAATTGACTTCCCAAAATTTATGTATGTACAGATTTGTTTCAAAAGCTTATAAAAGTGGACATTCTCAAAAGCGTCATACCAGTGATAGCCTTTTACAGGAGAGGCTCTTTAATAGGGCTTACATTTAAAACTTGGGCTTTCTACTTTTATTATTGTTTTGTGCTCTTTTATTAACGATAGTGGATTTCGAGAAGATTGACAGGCTTTTATACTTTCGCATCAAAATAGTATTGTAAACTGTCTTAATAAAAATGTTGACCTTTTTGATCTTATTCTGTCTTTGAATACTTTAACATTAAATTACCTTTCTCGCTCTTGAGTGTGTATCCGTTTGTGTCAAAAGCAGTTCGAGGAGAATTTTAAATAAAATATCCTATTGGCTTAACAAAATATATGTATATACAGGAGTGTTTCAAAAGTTTATAAAAGTAGATATTTTAAAAAGCGTCATACCAGTGATAGCCTTTTACAGGAGAGGCGCTTTAATAGGGCTTACATTTAAAACTTGGGCTTTCTACTTTTATTATTATTTTGTGCTCTTTTATTAACGATAGTGGATTTCGAAAAGGTTGTGAGGCTTTTACACTTTCACATCAAAATCGTATTGTAAACTGTCTTAAGAAAAATGTTGCGCTTTATGATCTTATTGTGTCTTTGGATATTTTAACATAAACTACCTTTCTTGCTCTTGAGTGTGTACCGGTTTGTGTAAAAAGCAATTCGAAAAGAAATTTAAATAAAATATACAATTGGCTTCACAAAATTAATGTATGTTCAGGGGTGCTTCAAAAGTTTATAAAAGTGGACATTCTAAAAATCGTCATGCCAGTGATCGCTTTTTACAGGAAAAGCGCTTCAATTGGGCTTAAATTTAAAACTTGGGCTTTCTACCTTTATTATTGTTTTGTGCTCTTTTATTTACTATAGTGGATTTCGAAAAGGTTGACAGGATTTTACACTTTCGGATCAAAATAGTATTGTAAACTGTCTTAATAAAAATGTTGAGCTTTTTGATCTTATTCTGTCTTTGGATATTTTAACATTAAATTACCTTTCTCGCTCTTGAGTGTGTACCGGTTTGTGTCAAAAACAGTTCGAGAAGAATTTTAAATAAAATATCCTATTGGCCTAACAAAATATATGTATTCACAAGAGTATTTCAAATGTTTATAAAAGTGGATATTCTAAAAAGCGTCCTGCCAGTGATCGCCTTTTACAGGAAAGGCGCTTCAATAGGGCTTCAATTTAAAACTTGTGCTTTGTACTTTTATTATTATTTTGTGCTCTTTTATTGGCGACAGTGGATTTCGAAAAGATTGAAAGGCACTTTCGCATCAAAATAGTATTGTGAACTGTCTTAATAAAAATGTTGGGCTTTTTGATCTCATTGTGCTTTTGAATACCTTAACATGGCATGTTTAAAATTAAATTATCTTTCTCGCTCTTGAGTGTGTACCGGTTTGTGTTAAAAACAGTTCGAGAAGAATTTTAAATAAAATATCCAATTGCCTTAACAAAATATATGTATATACAGCGGTGCTTCAAAAGTTTATAAATAGCGGAAGAGTTTTTCGAAAATTGATGAATGTTTGTTAAATTTTGGATACGGGGGTGTTTGTGGTCACTTATCACGTCTTCAATTTGGTGATTCTTCGGAACGTGATTGAACAGGGCTTAAATTTAGTACTTCATTTTTTCTTAATGATGTAGATTCGAAAACATCAGAATAGTATTGTACACTCTCTCAATGAAAATGTTGCATCCTTTGAGCTCATTGCATCTTTCGATACTTTAACATGACTTATATTTAACATTAAATTACCTTTCTCGCTCTTGAGTGTGTACCAGTTTATGTTAAAAACACTTCGACAAGAATTTTAAATAAAATATCGAATTAATGAATGTTTGTTAAATTTTCGATACGGGGGTGTTTGTGGTCGCTTATTACGTCTTCAATTTGGCGATTCTTCTAAACCTAATTGAACAGGGCTTAAATCATTACTTCAATTTTTCTTAACGATATTAGATTCGAAAACATCAAAATAGTATTGTATGAAAATGTTGCGCTCTTTGAGCTCATTGTTTCTTTCGATACTTTAACATGACTTATGTTTAACATTAAATTACCTTTCTCGCTCTTGAGTGTGTACCGGTTAGTGTCAAAAGCAATTCGAGAAGAATTTTAAATTAAATATCCTATTGGTTTAACGAAATATGTGTATATACAGGGGTGTTTCAAAAGTTTATAAAAGTAGAAATTCTAAAAAGCGTCATGCCAGTGATCGCCTTTTACAGGAAAGGCGCTTTAATATAGCTTACATTTAAAACTTGGGCTTTCTACTTTTATTATTGTTTTGTGCTTTTTTATTAACGATAGTGGATTTCGAAAAGGTTGACAGACTTTTACACTTTCACATCAAAATAGTATTGTAAAGTGTCTTAATGAACATGTTGGGCTTTATGATCTCATTGTGTCTTTGGATACCTTCACATGACTTATGTTTAAAATTAAATTACCTTTTTCGCTCTTGAGTGTGTACCGGTTAGTGTCAAAAAGTGGACATTCTAAAAAGCGTCATGCCAGTGATCGCCTTTTACAGGAAAGGCGTTTTAATATGGCTTACATTTAAAACTTGGGTTTTCTACTTTATTATTGTTTTGTGCTCTTTTATTAACGATAGTGGATTTCGAAAAAGTTGAGAGACTTTTACACTTTCACATCAAAATAGTATTGTAAACTGTCTTAATGAATATGTTGGACTTTTTGATCTCATTGTGTCTTTGGATACCTTAACATGGCTTATGTTTAAAATTAAATTACCTTTCTCGCTCTTGAGTGTGTACCGGTTTGTGTTAAAAACACTTCGAGAAGATTTTTAAATAAAATATCCAATTGGCTTAATAAAATATATTTATATACAGGAGTGCTTCAAAAACTTATAAATGGAGGAAGAGTTTTTCGAAAATTGATGAATGTTTGTTAAATTTTGGATACTGGGGTGTTTGTGGTCGCTTATTACGTCTTCAATTTGGCGATTCTTCTAAACCTAATTGAACAGGGCTTAAATTACTTCATTTTTTCTCAACGATATTAGATTCGAAAACATCAGAATAGTATTGAAAAAGAAAAGTTTGACAGACGTTTAAACTTTCACATCAAAATAGTATTGTAAACTGTCTTGATACAAATGTTGACTTTTTAATCTTATTGTGTCTTTCAGTACTTTACATTAAATTACCTTTCTCGCTCTTGAGTGTGTACCGGTTTGTATCAAAAACAGTTCGAGAAGAATTTTAATATACTATTGGCTTCACAAAATTTATGTATGTACAGGGTTGTTTCAAAAGTTTATAAAAGTGGACATTCTAAAAAGCGTCATGCCAGTGATCGCTTTTTACAGGAAAGTCGTTTCAATAGGGCTTCACTTTAAAACTTGGGCTTTCTACTTTTATTAATGTTTTGTGCTCTTTTATTAACGATAGTGGATTTCGAAAAGATTGACAGACGTTTAAACTTTCGCATCAAAATAGTATTGTAAACTGTCTTGATACGAATGTTGACCATTTTACTTTCTTATACGTAGTATAAGGAAGTATTGTGATGATGAAAATTTTCGACCTCGAGATTGTTGCAGATGTCCACGTTTTGAAGTCCCCTGATACCAAGAAAGTGGTTTTTAAAAAATGTCTGTGTCTCTCTGAGTGTGTCTGTGTGTGTCTGTCTGCCTGTGTGTGTGTGACCACGATAGCGGTCAAACCGCTGCAGATATCAATTCCAAATTTTGTATTTACGAATATAATCTCCCTCTTGAGAACTGATTAGATTTTGAGCAAAATCAGCAGACCGGAAGTAGTAATTTACTTCAGTGAAAAAATCGAATTTTGCAAATATTTCGTGAATTACTAAGTTTAAACAAATTTATAAAGAATTCATATGTACTTAAAATTGAAATTGTGAACAATTTTATTAAAAAGCTTTTTCGAAATTCCTATCGAAAGTAGGTCTTTTACTCTTATCGAAAATCAGTTTCTTGCAAATATTTTGCAAATCATGCTTTTTAGACAGGTACTCTACGAATATAAAAGTATTTAAAACTTAATTTCTAATATCTTTTGTATAAAAAAATGTTCAAAATTCGGACCGGAAGTAACACTTTTATTCTTACCGAATAACGATTTTTTGCAAATATGTCGTAAATTATGCATTCTATAAATATTTATGAAGAGTACAAAAGTATTTAGAGTTGGATTTGGAATATTTTTGTATAAATGAAATTTCAAAATTCGGACCGGAAGTAACACTTTCATACGTATAAGAAAGTCGTGTGGTGGCCACACCTCATTTTTTATCTTATTGTGTCTTTCAATACTTTAACATTAAATTACCTTTCTCCCTCTTGAGTGTGTACCGGTTTGTGTTAAAAACACTTCGAGAAGAATTTTAAATAAAATATCTAATTGGCTTAACAAAATATATGTATATACAGTGATGCTCAAAAGTTTATAAATAGCGGAAGAGTTTCTCGAAAATTGATGAATGTTTGTTAAATTTTGGATACGGGGGTGTTTGTAGTCGCTTATTACGTCTTTAATTTGGCGATTCTTCTAAACCTAATTGAACAGGGCTTAAATTCATTACTACATTTTTTCCTAACGATATTAGATTCGACAACATAGAATAGTATTGTACACTGTCTCAATGAAAATGTTGCGCTCTTTGAGCTCATTGTTTCTTTCGATACTTTAACATGACTTATGTTTAACATTAAATTACCTTTCTCGCTCTTAAGTGTGTACCGGTTCGTGTCAAAAGCAATTCGAGAAGAATTTTAAATAAAATATCCTATTGGCTTAACAAAATATATGTATATACAGGGGTGTTTCAAAAGTTTGTAAAAGTGGATATTCTAAAATGCGTCATCCCATTGATCGCCCTTTACAGGAAAGGCGCTTTGGCTTATATTAGAACTTGGTCTTTCTACTTTTATTAATGTTTTGTGCTCTTTTATTAACGATAGTAGATTTCGAAAAGTTTGACAGACGTTTACACTTTCACATCAAAATAGTATTGTAAACTGTCTTGATACAAATGTTGACCTTTTTGATCTTATTTTGTCTTTCAATACTTTAACATTAAATTACCTTTCTCGCACTTGAGTGTGTACCGGTTTGTGTAAAAAACAATTCGAGAAGAATTTTAAATAAAATATTCAATTGGCTTCACAAAATTTATGTATGTACAGGGGTGTTTCAAAAGTTTATAAAAGTGGACATTCTAAAAAGCGTCATGCCATCACCTTTTACAGGCGAGGCGCTTTAATAGGGCTTACATTTAAAACTTGGGCTTTCTCCTTTTATTATTGTTTTGTGCTTTGTATTAACGATAGTGGATTTCGAAAAGGTTGAAAGGCTCTTACACTTTCGCATCACAATAGTATTGTAAACTGTCTTAATAAAAATGTTGCGCTTTTTGATCTTATTGTGTCTTTGGATATTTTAACATAAACTAACTTTCTCGCTCTTGAGTGTGTACCGGTTTGTGTAAAAAGCAGTTCGAGAAGAATTTTAAATAAATTATACAATTGGCTTCACAAAACTAATCTATGCTCAGGGGTGCTTCAAAAGTTTATAAAAGTGGACATTCTAAAAATCGTCATGTCAGTGATCGCTTTTTACAGGAAAGGCGCTTCAATAGTGCTTCAAATTTAAAACTTGGGCTTTCTACTTTCATTATTGTTTTGTGCTCTTTTATTAACGATAGTGGATTTCGAAAACGTTGACAGGATTTTACACTTTCGGATCAAAATAGTATTGTAAACTATCTTAATAAAAATGTTGGGCTTTTTTATCTTATTGTGTCGTTGTAACATTAAATTACCTTTCTCGCTCTTGAGTGTGTACCGGTTTGTGTCAAAAACAGTTCGAGAAGAATTTTAAGTAAAATATCCTATTGGTTTAACAAAATATATGTGTATACAGCGGTGTTTCAAAAGTTTATAAAAGTGGACATTCTAAAAAGCGTTATGCCAGTGATCGCCTTTTACAGGAAAGGCGCTTCAATAGGGCTTACATTTAAAACTTGGGCTTTTTACTTTCATTATTATTTTGTGCTCCTTTATTAACGATAGTGGATTTTGAAAAGGTTGACAGGCATTTATATTTTCACATCAAAATAGTATTATAAACTGTCTTAATGAACATGTTAGGCTTTTTGATCTCATTGTGTCTTTGGATACCCTAACATGGCTTATGTTTAACATTAAATTACTTTTCTCGCTCTTGAGTGTGTACCGGTTTGTGTTAAAAACAGTTCGAGAAGAATTTTAAATAAAACGTCCTATTGGCTTAACAAAATATATGTATATACAGGGGTACTTCAAAGGTGTATAAAAGTGGACATTCTAACAAGCGTCATGCCAGTGATGGCTTTTTACAGGACAGGCGCTTCAATTTAATACTTGGGCTTTTTACTTTTATTATTATTTTGTACTCCTTTATTAACGATAGTGGATTTCAAACAGATTGACAGGCTTTTAGACTATCACATCAAAATAGTATTGTACACTGTCTTAATAAAAATGTTACGCTTTTTGATCTCATTGTCTCTTTGGATACTTTAACATGACCTATGTTTAACATTAAATTACCATTCTCGCTCTTGAGTGTGTACCGGTTTATGTCAAAAACAGTTCGAGAAGAATTTTAAATTAAATATCCTATTGGCTTAACAAAATATATGTATATAGAGGGGTGCTTCAAAAGTTTATAGAAGTAGACATTCTAAAAAGCCTCTTTTTACAGGAAAGTGCTTCAATAGGGCTTACATTTAAAACTTGGGCTTTTTACTTTTATTATTATTTTGTGCTCCTTTATTAACGATAGTGGATTTCAAAAAGGTTGACAGGCTTTCACACTTTCACATCAAAATAGTATTGTACACTGTCTTAATAAAGATGTTGCGCTTTTTGATCTCAATGTGTCTTTGGATACTTTAACATGACTTATGTTTAACATTAAATTACCTTTCTCGCTCTTGAGTGTGTACCGATTTGTGTCAAAAACAGTTCGAAAAGAATTTTAAATAAAATATTCTATTGGCTTAACAAAATATATGTATATACAGGGGTGCTTCAAAAGTTTGAGTAAAAAACCGTTCGAGAAGAATTTTAAAGAAAATGTACTATTGGCTTCACGAAATATATGTATATACAGGCGTGCGTCAAAAGTTAATAAAATCGTACATTCTAAAAGGCGTCATGACAGTGATTGCTTTTTACAGGAAACTATGAAAAAGCTGTAAGCGGACGCGAAAAAAGTGATTCCAACTAAAAGAGATTGACGGACCCGCTGTAAGCGGAGGACCCGCTGTAAGCGGAGGAACCGCTGTAAGCGGAGGACCCGTTGTAAGCGGAGGACCGCTGTAAGCGGACGTTAGAGCTAGTTATACTCTATAAAAGCGAGCAGGACCCTTTACCGCTCTCACGGATTTAGTAGAAGAGGGGAAATGCGGGTAAAATGCGAAAACGACCTTTGAGTGTTTGACGAATTGAGGCTTTTGAGGGGAAATTTCAGAGTTTCGTGTGGTCGGGTGTATAATTCTCCTTTGTATAGGCGTATTTTTATCGCTTCGAACGGTCGTTAAGGCGGCGAAAGGAATTTTTGAAAATTTTAGAACGTGAAGGAAATCACGCTGCATCAATTTTTTCGCCCATAAGGAGGACGTGGGAAACAAAAATTACTCTGGAGCCTTTTATACTGAAAATCCCGACAAACGTCAAAGTGACAGCCGATTCGAAATGTATGCAAACATTCACTTTTAAGCCTGAAATTCCAAATTTTAAAGCTTTCGGGGGCGCAACAAGATTCAAAATTTTAAAGTACTGACATTTCAGGACCCTTTAGTTGCATATTCCCAGTTTAAAGTGGTGCAGATACAAAGGTACGAACACTTTAAAGATCATCTGCAGACGGATACGGTTTAGCGAAATGGATGAAAAATCCCGACAAACGTCAAACTGACAGCCGGTCTCATACGCATTCACATTTTCACTTTTAAGCTTGAAATTCCAAATTTTGAAAGTTTCGAGGACCCAACAAGATTCAGAAACGTAAACAAGTGACATTTCGGAAACGTTCACTTGCGCATTCCCAGTTTACAGAGGTACCTAGACGAAGGTACGAGTAATTCCAAGTTCGTTTTCAGAGGGATTTGGTCAGAAAAATGGCCGATTCAATTTGCACTGATACCAATGCATTCCGGACGGGCGAAAAATAAAATCAGATTATCATGTGCACTGCCGGTCAATACATTACGGTCCGGCGAACGTTCGGCATGTCCGCATAATACGTAACGGTCCCGCTTGATTTAATATTTTCATCTATACAGGTGTTGTCGAGGAATATTTTAATAATGATTTGAATTAAAATACGATAATTTCAAAACGCGTATTTCCTCAAAGGGGAAAAGGAGGAGGATTGCTTTCGACATTTATGTGCCCCTACGAAATAATTTTACTTAAACGATTACGCAAACGTGCACGGTGGGCGGAGTTGGCTGAAATCAATTTCTCTCTATTCTGATTAAAAGCAAAATTAGGCACTCGAGAGTTTTTACGGTCGCCCGTCACTAATTCTAAATTGACGTACGAATGTGAAATTTTAGATACGGGGGTGTGTGTACGGACGCCGATCACAAATCCAAAGTCAAAATGACAAACGAAATTAAATGGCCGAAGAGTTTTTTGAAAATTGACGTATAAATGCAAAATTTTAGATACGGGGGTGTGTGCGGACGCCGATCACAAATCCAAAGTCAAAATGTCAAAAAAAAACAAAATGGCGGAAGATTTTTTGAAAATTGACGTACGAATGCGGAATTTTAGATACGGGGGTATGTGCGGACGCCGATCACAAATCCAAAGTCAAAATGTCAAAAAAAAACAAAATGGCGGAAGTTTTTTTGAAAATTGACGTAAGAATGTGAAATTTTAGATACGGGGGTGTCTCAGGTCACCGATCACGAATCCAAAGTCAAAATGTCAAAAAAAAACAAAATGGCGGAAGTTTTTTGAAAATTGACGTATGAATGTGAAATTTTAGATACGGGGGTGTTTTAGGTCGCCGATCACGAATCCAAAGTCGAAATGTCAAAAAAAAACAAAATGGCGGAAGTTTTTTTGAAAATTGACGTATGAATGTGAAATTTTAGATACGGGGGTGTCTCAGGTCGCCGATTACGAATACAAAGTCAAAATGTCAAAAAAAAACAAAATGGCGGAAGATTTTTTGAAAATTGGCGTATGAATGTGAAATTTTAGATACGGGGGTGTCTCAGGTCGCCGATTACGAATCCAAAGTCAAAATGTCAAAAAAAAACAAAATGGCGGAAGTTTTTTTGAAAATTGACGTATGAATGTGAAATTTTAGATACGGGGGTGTCTCAGGTCACCGATCACGAATCCAAAGTCAAAATGTAAAAAAAAAACAAAATGGCGGAAGTTTTTTGAAAATTGACGTATGAATGTGAAATTTTAGATACGGGGGTGTTTTAGGTCGCCGATCACGAATCCAAAGTCGAAATGTCAAAAAAAACAAAATGGCGGAAGTTTTTTTGAAAATTGACGTATGAATGTGAAATTTTAGATACGGGGGTGTCTCAGGTCGCCGATTACGAATACAAAGTCAAAATGTCAAAAAAAAACAAAATGGCGGAAGATTTTTTGAAAATTGGCGTATGAATGTGAAATTTTAGATACGGGGGTGTCTCAGGTCGCCGATTACGAATCCAAAGTCAAAATGTCAAAAAAAAACAAAATGGCGGAAGTTTTTTTGAAAATTGACGTATGAATGTGAAATTTTAGATACGGGGGCGTTTTAGGTCGCCGATCACGAATCCAAAGTCGAAATGTCAAAAAAAAACAAAATGGCGGAAGTTTCTTGAAAAATTGACGTATTAATGTGAAATTTTAGATACGGGGGTGTCTCAGGTTGCCGATCACGAATCCAAAGTCAAAATATCAAAAAAACAACATGGCAAATGTAATGTGTCGGAAAGGTTCGTCGAAAAGTACTTGGATCTGAGCACATTCTTCCTTGCTAACTTTAACATGATTTATGTTTAACATTAAATTATCCTCCTCGCTCTTCAGTGTTCAGTGTAACGGTTTGTGTAAAGAAGTAAAGAAAAGTTCTAAATAATATATACGATTGGCATCACAAAATTTATGTATATACAGGAGTGGTTCAAAAGTTTATAAAACCGGCCTTTCTAAAAAGCCTCATGACAGTGATCACGTTCTACGGGAAACGGTAATTGCAGACAAATTTGTGTTGCTTGGATGACAAACTTCAAAAGGTTATTACGATTTATGTCAAAAGGTGTATTTATAAGCGAAATGGCATGTGTAGGTAGGATACTTGACAGGTAAAATTTTGCAATATCTCAAATTTAATGTCCTTAAATTATTGGCGCATGTTTATTTAAAGTTGACATAATATTTGAATGTAACCTTCAACATTAAAACGCCCTAACAACTACAACGGCAAATTTAGACGTATTTTTAATTATTCATATTATTGCACTGGATTAGTTGATTATGTTCAATAAAGGGCCGGTTTTCTCAATTCCGATTAAAATGCCGATAAGCGTATTCATTAGATAAAATACGTGATAGTACGTTTTTGCAAAAACCGGTTGGCGCTAATCATTGATTAAAATACCGGTTGGTATGTTTTTCCAACACCGGTTAGCGCTAATCATTGATTAAGAACATTATTAAATGAAGATATTTTAACAGCTGTTTTACCAAACCTGATAAAATATTAAACAGTAATTACGATTACTTACACATGCGCGTAACCTAGGAGATTTGGATTTTTATTAGTATTGACTGCGATTATGTTTTCTTATCCATTTGTAATTAATAATTATTTTCATTAGTGTTTTAGTAATTGTATTGCTTCTTCTATACATGAAATTCACAGTATAATTAAAAATAAAATATAATATTGAATATGTGTAACTTTTAGCTTACTAGGGAAATATTTGTGTTTTGGAAGCTTTTTAATTCTGTTACATTTCTGGGACTTTATCTCAGTTGCTAAAAATCCTAAATATTTGTGAAAATTTATGCCTGCGCTTGGTCTTTTCTTCTTTGTAATTGCTTTTAACAGCATCTTATTAAAACTAATCATTTATATGTTTGCGAGCTGTATGTTTGAAGTTCATCATTTTCAATTGACTTGCGAACTAATTTTGAGTATGTGACAGACGAATATTTCAAATCTGCTGACCAAAATTTCATAATGAAAGCGCTATTCCACTTCAAATAATTGAGGTGAAAAATATCTCAGTGTCAAACTGATTTTTAGGTTATTTTTTATTAATATTGTGCGTGCCTATTTTAAATTGTTTCTGAGCAATTGACATACTTTTTTGTTAATATACTAAATGTTTCCACTGTTATTTCAAGAGCGTATTATCCCGATTGTCTCAATGAAAATGATGCGCATATTGAGCATATTGTTTCTTCGGATACTTTAACATAATTCTTATGTTTAATATTAAATTATCTTTCTCGCTCTTGAGTGTGAAAAATTTTAAATAAAATATACAATTGGCTTCACAAAATTTATGTATATACAGAGGTGCTTCAAAAGTTTATTAAAGTGGACATTCTAAAAAGCGTCATGCCAGTGATCGCTTTTTACAGGAAAGGCGCTTCAATAGGGCTTTAGATTTAAAACTTGGGCTGTCTACCTTTATTATTATTTTGTGCTCTTTTATTGACGATAGTGGATTTCGAAAAGGTTGAAAAGCTTTTACACTTTCGCATCACAATAGTATTGTAAACTGTCTTAATAAAAATGTTATGCTTTTTGATCTTATTGTGTCGTTGTATACTTTAACATTAAATTACCTTTCTCGATCTTAAGTGTGTACCGGTTTGTGTCAAAAACAGTTCGAGGAGAATTTTAAATAAAATATCCTATGGCTTAACAAAATATATGTATATACAGGGGTGTTTCAAAAGTTTATAAAAGTGGATATTCTAAAAAGCGTCATGCCACTGATCGCCTCTTACAGGAAAGGCGCTTCAATAGGGCTTCAATTTAAAACTTGGGCTTTTTATATTTATTATTATTTTGTGCTCTTTTATTAACGATAGTGGATTTCGAAAAGGTTGTGAGGCTTTTACACTTTCACATCAAAATAGTATTGTAAACTGTCTTAAGACAAATGTTGCGTTTTTAGAGCTCATTGTGTCTTTGGATACTTTAACATGACTTATGTTTAACATTAAATTACCTTTCTCGCTCTTGAGTGTGTACCGGTTTGTATAGAAAACAATTCGAGAAGAATTTTAAATAAAATATACAATTGGTTTCACAAAATTTATGTGTGTACAGGGGTACTTCAAAAGTTTATAAAATTAGACATTCTAAAAAGCGTCATGAGATTGATCGCTTTTTACAGAAAAGGAGCTTCAAGGAGCTCCAGGGCTTTAATTTAAAACTTGGGCTTTTTACTTTTATTATTATTTTGTGCTCCTTTATTAACGATAGTGGATTTTGAAAAGGTTCACAGACTTTTACACTTTCACATCAAAACAGTATTGTAAACTGTCTTAATGAACATCTTGACCTTTTTGATCTTATTGAGTCTTTGGATACTTTAACATTAAATTACCTTTCTCGCTCTTGAATGTGTACCGGTTTGTGCCGAAAACAGTTCGAGAAGAATCTTAAATAAAATATCCTATTGTCTTAACAAAATATATGTATATACAGGGGTGCTTCAAAAGTTTATAAAAGTGGGCATTCTAAAAAGCGTCATGCCAGTTATCGCCTTTTACAGGAGAGGCGCTTTAATAGCGCTTACATTTAAAACTTGGGTTTTCTAATTTTATTATTGTTTTGTGCTCTTTTATTAACGATAGTGTACTTCGAAAAGGTTGAAAGGCTTTTACACTTTCGCATCAAAATAGTATTGTAAACAGTCTTGATAAAAATGTTGATCTTTTTGATCTTATTGTGTCTTTGGATACTTTAACATTAAATTACCTTTCTCGCTCTTGAGTGTGTACCGGTTTGTGTCAAAAACAGTTCGAGAAGAATTTTAAATAAAATATCCTATTGGCTTAACAAAATATATGTTTATAGAGGGGTGTTTCAATAGGGTTTCAATTTAAAACTTGGGCTTTTTACTGTTATTATTATTTTGTACTCCTTGATTAACGATAGTGGATTTCGAAAAGGTTGACGGGCTTACACTTTCACATCAAAAGAGTATTGAAAACTGTCTTAATGAACATGTTGACCTTTTTGATCTTATTGTGTCTTTGGATACTTTAACATTAGATTACCTTTCTCTCTCTTGCGTGTGTACCGATTTGTGTCAAAAACAGTTCGAGAAGAATTTTAAATAAAATATTCTAATGGCTTAACAAAATATATGTATATACAGGGGTGTTTCAAAAGTTTATAAAAGTTGACATTCTAAAAAGCGTGATGCCAGTGATCGCCTTTTACAGGAAGGCGCTTTGGATTACATTTAAAACTTGGGCTTTCTACTTTTATTAATGTTTTGTGCTCTTTTATTAACGATAGTTGATTTCGAAAAGATTGACAGACTTTTACACTTTCACATCAAAATAGTATTGTAAACTGTCTTAATGAACATGTTGACCTTTTTGATCTTATTGTGTCTCTGGATACTTTAACATTAAATTACCTTTCTCGCTCTTGAGTGCGTACCGGTTTATGTCAAAAACAGTTCGAAAAGAATTTTAAATAAAATATCCTATTGGCTTAACAAAATATATGTATATCGGGGGTGCCTCAAAAGTTTATAAACGTGGATATTCTAAAAAGTCTTTTTTTTTACAGGAAAGGCGCTTCAATAGGGCTTAAATTTAAAACTTGGGCTTTTTACTTTTATTATTACTTCGTGCTCCTTTATTAACGATCGTGGATTTTGAAAAGGTTGACAGGCTTTACACTTTCACATCAAAATAGTATTGTAAATTGTCTTAATGAACATGTTGGGCTTTTTGATCTCATTGTGCTTTTGGATACCTTAACATGACTTATGTTTAAAATTAAATTATCTATCTCGCTCTTGAATGTGTACCGGTTTGTGTTAAAAACAGTTCGAGAAGAATTTTAAATAATATATACAATTGGCTTCACAAAATATATTGTATATACATATATTTTGTGAAGCCAATTGTATATATTATTTAAAATGTGCTTCAAAGGTGTATAAAACTGGACATTCTAAAAGCGTCATGCCAGTGATCACTTTTTAATGGAAAGGCGCTTCAATTCAAAACTCAGGCTTTTACACTTTCACATCAAAATAGTATTGTACACTGTCTCAATAAAAATGTTGCGCTTTTTGATCTTATTGTGTCTTTGGATACTTTAACATGACTTATGTTTAACATTAAATTACCTTTCTCGCTCTTGAGTGTGTACCGATTTATTTCAAAAACAGTTCGACAAGAATTTTAAATAAAATATCCTATTGGCTTAACAAAATATATGTATATACAGGCGCGCTTCAAACGTTTATAAAAGTGGACATTCTAAAAAGCGTTTTTTACAGGAAAGGTGCTTCAATAGGGCTTAAATTTAAAACTTGGGATTCCTACTTTTATTATTATTTTGTGCTTTTTTCTTAACGACAGTCGATTCGAAAAGTTTGACATGCTTTTCCACTATCACATCAAAATAGTATTGTAAACTGTCTCGATGAAAATGTTGTGCTCTTTGAGCTCATTGTTTCTTTGGATACATTAACATAACTTATGTTTAACATAAATTTACCTTTCTCGCTCTTGAGTGTGTACCGGTTTGTGTAAAAACCTTTCGAGAAGAATTTTAAAGAAAATGTACTATTGGCTTAACAAAATATATGTATATACAGGGGTGTTTCAAAAGTTTATAAATGTAGACATTCTAAAAAGCGTGATGCCAGTGATCGCCTTTTGCAGGAAGGCGCTTTGGCTTACATTTAAAACTTGGGCTTTCTACTTTTATTAATGTTTTGTGCTCTTTTATTAACGATAGTTGATTTCGAAAAGATTGACAGACTTTTACACTTTCACATCAAAATAGTATTGTAAACTGTCTTAATGAACATGTTGACCTTTTTGATCTTATTGTGTCTCTGGATACTTTAACATTTTATTACCTTTCTCGCGCGAAAATATCCTATTGGCTTAACAAAATATATGTACAGGGTGTTTCATCGGTTGGGGTATCGCGAATTAAAGTGCCTAAATATAAAAATGTCGACTTCAAATTTTAACCACTTATAGAACTTTTAAACCGCTACCAGTAGGTTAGGTTGTTTTTGATAATATTATTTTATTTAATGCGTAAATAAAAAAAAACCTTCGTTCAAAAAATCAAAAGTACTCAGATTTTATTGAAATTCAGGTGTTAAAAAGATATGTCTATAAAATCAACTATGCAATTGAAAAAGAAATTAAAACTTAATCAATTATTGAATATTTTACAATAATTTCAAAATTAAAGGCAAGACGTTGAAGAATTTATGGGTTTTTTATTACAGTGTTGTGTGTTGAGTTTATAATACATTTTTATTTATTATCCGTCATAAATTTAAAAGGACTACCTGTTTGCGGACAGCACAATTGAAAGTTAAGTACCATAAATCTGTCGTAAGAAAAACGACATTATTTAATATTGACTTTATTTGACAAACGGTTTCGTTTATAAAAATTCTGATTGTGAAGTTAATATGGGTGATATTTCGACGTATCACCATTCAAATTTGAACATTTTTTTAGCACTTTTAATTTTTGATAATACGTTTTTTTTTAATTTACGCATTAATTAAAATAATATTATCAAAAACAACCTAACCTGCTGGTAGCGGTTTAAAAGCTCTATAAGTGGTTAAAATTTGAAGTCGATATTTTTATATTTAGGCACTTTAATTCGCGATACCCCAACCGATGAAACACCCTGTATATACGGGGGTGCTTCAAAAGTTTATAAAAGTGGACATTCTAAAAAGTCTTTTTTTTTACAGGAAAGGCGCTTCAATAGCGCTTAAATTTAAAACTTAGGCTTTTTACTTTTATTATTACTTCGTGCTCCTTTATTCACGATCATGGATTTTGAAAAGGTTGACAGGCTTTACACTTTCACATCAAAATAGTATTGTAAATTGTCTTAATGAGCATGTTGGGCTTTTTGATCTCATTGTGCGTTTGGATACCTTAACATGACTTATGTTTAAAATTAAATTATCTATCTCGCTCTTGAGTGTGTACCGGTTTGTGTTAAAAACAGTTCGAGAAGAATTTTAAATAAAATATACAATTGGCTTCACAAAATATATGTATATACAGGGGTGCTTCAAAGGTGTATAAAACTGGACATTCTAAAAAGCGTCATGCCAGTGATCACTTTTCAATGGAAAGGCGCTTCAATTTAAAACTTAGGCTTTTTACTTTTATTATTATTTTGTGCTCCTTTATTAACGATATTGGATTTCAAAAAGGTTGACAGGCTTTTACACTTTCACATCAAAATAGTATTGTACACTGTCTTAATAAAAATGTTGCGCTTTTTGATCTCATTGTGTCTTTGGATACTTTAACATGACTTATGTTTAACATTAAATTACCTTTCTCGCTCTTGAGTGTGTACCGATTCATAAAACAGTTCGACAAGAATTTTAAATAAAATATCCTATTGGCTTAACAAAATATATGTATATACAGGCGTGCTTCAAACGTTTATAAAAGTAGACATTCTAAAAAGCGTTCTTTACAGGAAAGGCGTTTCAATAGGGCTTAAATTTAAAACTTGAGATTCTTACTTTTATTATTATTTTGTGCTTTTTTCTTAACGACAGTAGACTTCGAAAAGGTTGACATGCTTTTCCACTATCACATCAAAATAGTATTGTAAACTGTCTCGATGAAAATGTTGTGCTCTTTGAGCTCATTGTTTCTTTGGATACATTAACATGACTTATGTTTAACATAAATTTACCTTTCTCGCTCTTGAGTGTGTACCGGGGTGCGTCAAAAGTTAATAAAACCGGACATTCTAAAAGGCGTTATGACAGTGATTGCTTTTTACAGGACACTATGAAAAAGCTGTAAGCGGACGCGAAAAAAGCGATTCCAACTAAAAGAGATTGACGGACCCGCTGTAAGCGGAGGACCCGCTGTAAGCGGAGGACCCGCTGTAAACGGAGGAGCCGTTGTAAGCGGAGGACCCGCTGTAAGCGGACGTTAGAGCTAGTTATATATACTAAAAGCCGAGTAGTCAATGGCAACCAAACCCGGTCAAAATCGACGAAAATTGGGTACGCGGGGGGAAGAACTCGTCTCTGGATACGCAAAATTGAAAGCTGCCCTTTGGCGTGAAGTGACCGACGACCTTGAATTGTTCCTCGACGGAGAGATTTTCTTCCCAAATGGAGCGTGTGCAGAGATATCGCCCGTTGAAGAGGAGCGTGCATTCGGTGTTTTAACAGAAAAATGGCTTACGTCATGACGATTCACGTGACAACCGATCAAAATCGTAAAAATGTCAGGTATGACAGGCACGCGCGAAAGAATTGTAAAAGTTTCACATTGACGAAGAAATTTCAGGCCGTCGAGGTTTAGAGTGCGGAAAGAGGGTTGGAAACCAAAAGAGTGGACTTTTCCGCGACGATTGAGTGCACTGTCCACGTGCCAAATCTGTCGCTGTCGAAGGTGCGATTCATTGAAGACTTTTATGCAGGGTATAAAAATCTCGCGATGACGAGTTTGCGTGTCATTAATGACTATATATATATTCACGTTCATCCATCGGTTGTCAAGTTTAAATGTCAGAAGGCCGACAAATAAGGACATTACGAAGAAGTGCATTTTTAATTAAAACGTGGTACCTTTCAGATACGTATTAGTGTTATTATTATCAATCGTTACTATTTTCTTTCTATATGAATATACGAACAAAATGCCGACGGATATGATAAAATAAACTTGAAGTGTATTGTCGCACGTAAGTACAGTAATAAATATAACGATTTTGCTATCTTTTATTAAGATATATTAATAAATACAATGACACTCTATTCATTATATATGCCATCGAAATGTCGTCACTTCTCGCGAAAGAAGTACGGAAGCAAGACTAAATCAAGAATCATCTGAGTTTTGCTTTTGGGCCTGCCAAATTACACTGTTAGAAATATTGTCTTGATCTAAGAAAGTATATTTTCTTGCGTATATACAAAGCTTTAATATACTTGATTTGAAACGGTCCGTTTTATTATAAGTAAATATTTCCAAACCGTTTTAAATCAAGTATATTAAAGCTTTGTATATACGGAAGAAAATATATTTTCTTAGATCAAGACAATATTTCTAACAGTGTACGTTAGATGCACACGAATTATACGAAACCTAAATGTTAACAGAATGTTGGAAACATATCAGTGTTCAAGATGTAGTCTTTATTTGTCAGATCAGATGTGTCCGAAGCACTTCGAAATAAAATAAATACATCAAATAAAATTCGCATAAGCATTTACGTAATTTCGTTTACCAATTTTCAGTTATAAAACCAAGCATTTAAAGTATGCGCCTGCGGGTAGGCACCAACTAATCAGAAGTACTTTTCGGTTAAATGGTATTAGGAGCCAGCAAGATTTTCGATTGGGTTTTACAAAGTATACTATTAAAGCATAATATGAAAATTAATTAATTCTCTCAATGACCTGTAAGTTTAAAACATGTTTATTAAAGTTTATCATGTTATGTTGTTAATTTCATTTGACAATTGGAAAGACAATTTGGTTAAGCACTGCCAGTCTGACATTTCGTTCTCACAAGTTTATGTGTGAATGAATACTGCGTCTTTAATTTACATTTAGAGTAGCTTATGATATCAATATTAATTTGGGAACACTGTGCTACAGTAATGTTTTTCATTTTCACTACTGTCATAGTTAAGTCAATTTATTGAAAAGTTCCACAGTGTTCTCAAATTAATATTGAAATTGTAGGTTATTCTAAAAAAAATTAATTGAAGGCACGCTATGTCTACAATGACATTCAATTTGGCAATTCATTCTCGCAATAGATCAAACTGTTGACAATTTGCAAGAAAATTTAACGTAGGGGCAACTTTTATCATGAAACTTGAGACAAATAGAGTTAGAGTACTACCAAACTTAAAAAACAAAGAAATTTATATATGATACAATAAATCTTGATCATACAACCATCTTAGGTTTACCTTTTCGGCCTACTTACATTCAACTTAGACTAGGTGCTCACGCATTATATCAAACCTAAATGTCAACGAAATGTTCCAAGTAATCAGCTTTCAGTAACTTCTATAGAAATGTTAAACATTTTATGGGAAATTTTTTAATTAATAAATCCATTTGTCTATAATTATAGATGCCACAATAATGTATAATTAATTTCTAGAGAGATTTTATTTCATTTGCATCTTCATTCATAAACTAATTAAAAGAAAATTTATAACCGTTAAAATTCAAGTGCTTCTGCGACTGGCAGTGGTCACGTTCCAAACAGGCACATTTATAGAGAAACTTACAGCGAAAAAGTGGACGCGAAGAGGCAATTCAAACTCGAAGAGTTTCATGTACCACTGTAATAACAAAAAGAGCAAGTATTCTATTAAATTAATGTGTCCTAAATAAAAAAAAGGGGGAAAGAGTAAATTGATTAGTCAGCATTTGATGACTTATATCGACGTTTTATGACAAACATTATGGAGCACTGATGCTCTTGATTCTTTGCAAACAACGTCATATAAATTTATTTCTATTGACTATTGTCCCGGAAGCCCTACGTTAATTGTAATTCAAAGAAACAAATACATCATGCATACATATCACCTTTAATTTAACGATTTAAATGGTAATGTAACTGCTATTTTAAAAATGGATCCACTACTACATATAAAGACAATGCGATTTAAAAATTGATCATACATGGTAATTCACTAATTATATCAGTTACTTTAAGATCGCGATCTACTTTATTACACAAAAGCATCCCGTCCTTAGAAAAAATAATTTAAGCATTACGCCCCAGATGCTGATCATAATTGGTGAACATAGTATATTATTAAAATAAAATTAAGTAACAGTTAAAGGGTGCAGCGAAAATAAAAAAATAGTGCACATCTATGTCGCCATCTTTACCCATCTATTATCATTTTAACACCGATATATTTAACTAGAGCATACGCGAAATGTTGGTCAACTCAACATTCACGTTAGGTGGCTTAAATCTTACAGGAAACGTCAGAATTGTCAGAAAAAATCCATCTGACTTTTGATTAATGTTGGCAATTTCACAAAAATTTAATTGCAGGTAATAAAACGTCAAAACGATCAATCGATTTCAGTTCGTGATGAAATCTGAACTGCTTTCATGATGACAATTATTTAAGAAAAAAAGGTTAAACACCCTGACATATGTCTGATATTTCATTGGTCATGGTTTTAAGCTCCATCGATATTTACTGTAGACCTTGACACAAAAAAATATGAAATTACAAATTTTATACAGCGAAATGACTATAGTCTATTTTTAAAATAGCGAGACGAATTTCTAAACATACCCCTGTCCCAAATTACATGCACGAAAATCTTGAAAACAAACTTACGAGTATATCTGATAACTATTACTGTCGAGCTCTGAATAGAACTGGTAAAGTATATAATGAAATAACGGGGAAATAATAGAAAAAACAACAAGGATTAACAATAAACAATGTCAGTTGACAGAATGTGAGCAAGATTAATACGGTGTCATTTGGCCTTGCTTTCAACCAATGAGATTTCACTGTCAAAGTGGTCTGTTCAGATATTCGTCTCGCTATTTTAAAAATGAGGTGTGGTCACCACACGAATTTCTTATACGTATGAGCGTTTCAAACTACACAATTTTAAGAATTTTTTTATACAAAACTTATTCAAATCCTATTCTAAGTACTTTCATTCTCTTAATAAATCGCTATAGAATGCATACTTTGGAAGATATTCGAAGAAAAGTGCTACTCGCTAAGAATAAAAGTGGCTACTTCCGGTCCGAATTTTGAAATTTCATGTATACAAAAAATATTGCAAATCCAATTCTAAATACTTTTGTACTCTTAATAAATATATATAGAATGCATAATTTACGACATATTTGCAAAAAATCGTTATTCGGTAAGAGTAAAAGTGATACTTCGGGTCCGAATTTTGAATTTTTTTTTATACAAAAGATATTGGAAATTAAGTTCTAAATACTTTTATATTCGTA
Organism: Amphimallon solstitiale; assembly: GCA_963170755.1. Classification (NCBI taxonomy): domain Eukaryota; kingdom Metazoa; phylum Arthropoda; class Insecta; order Coleoptera; family Scarabaeidae; genus Amphimallon; species Amphimallon solstitiale. The sequence goes on along the minus strand of OY720675.1, from coordinate 240,779,173 downwards.
GCGTTCCTGTCTAAAAAGCATGACTTGCAAAATATTGGCAAAAAACTGAGAGAGACATTTTTTAAAAACCACTTTTTTGGTATCAGGGGACTTCAAAACGTAGACATCTGCAAGAGAGAAGAAAGTAAAATAAACTTTAAAATATTAATGAGAAAAGTGTTATCAGATCCATTTTAGTATTGCCTATATATTAGACAATTATCTTAAAATGTGATTTATATTATTATTACTAGGTGACAGACGAATCAAATTCCAATGTAATGACAATTGTTTTCTAACTATTCAATTTATTAAAATAAATATTCCAGCCTAATTCAACAATTACTACTACTAAATAATTTGATTGTCAGTAGAAAGTTTGAAGTATGGACAACTTTCAATCATTTAATGGGATATATTTGAAAATACACCATTAAATCAAATTGTTAATCAAACATTCTGATGATGGTTCATGATGATCGTGTCCCAGGCTGGTGGCTCTTATTTCGATGGATTGGTTGTAATCATGAACTACCTTTTTGTGTTATTTTTCCTTAAATACTTAATAAGAATCACAAAATAATCCAACAATTACAAATTATATTCTTTTTATATTGTGTGTAAGTAAAATGTTTAGACAGATATTCCCACGTCGGTCTGTGTTATTTTTGGTTATTGTTTTTAGTTCAACTACCAGCGCCACTACTAAATATTTAAATTGTAATAGGATCGTCTCAGCAACCAACATAGCCAGAGCACGATTTACAGGCGAAGACTCAATGCCACTGCAACTGCAAACTCACTTTGACAGGAACAATTTCAGAGCAGACACATGAAACTAATTTATTAATACGGAAGCCAGTTATAAATTCACTATTATAAATAAAATTAATAAGTCATACATATTTTATTTAAAACTTGATTCTTCTGTGTAATGGGCATGCATTGTTCACAAATTTGCATTATAACAAAGCTCAAAAGGTATGTCAAAAGATGTATGATTATTATTAAATATTACAGCCCAGAAATGACGTTTGTGGGCCATGATAATTGACAGGTTAAATTATGCAAAGCTAAAATAAGTCTGATATTACTTTTTTAATAATGATTTAGTCCTTTCATTGTGTAAAACTAATAACACTATGAATCTTTTAGTGTCAAGTCTTAGTATTACGCTAAATAGCATCTAAATTTCAAACTTCAACAACGAAAAGTCAGACTCACGTTAAGATGCTTTAAATTGTCGTTCCACCTGTCACCGTGACAGTAGTTCGTGGACAAAAATATACGTCTATACAAGGTGTGCCAAAAGTTTAGAAAATCAAAATTGATTTTTTTGGCGTTTTACAGGGAACTGTAATAAAATTGTAAGCGGACGCGAAAGGCGATTCAAGCTCGAAGAGATTGATGGACAGCTAGTTATTTAATGTAAATACCGATCGTTTCATTTCGTCTTATTGAAAAGATTTTGAACAGAAAATCTTGTGTACATTATGTGTGTGCAATTATTGAATATAAATACTGCTTGTTTCATTTTGACTTACAGAAAACAAACGTAAATTAATGTTTTATATACACAATCGAATATATTCAGGTATGTTTTATATGTCAGATTGTATTATATTTCAACATATACTTTTGCTTGTATTTTTAAGCTTAAGAATGGAAATAAAATTACTGAAATTACTGTATTTAATAGTTTGGCTATATGTAAGAATAAAACAACATCTATTTTATATTTGTCTACATACATTATTCAATATAATGTCGCATAATCAACAATGTACAAAACTAATTAAATTCCTGTATTTAATTCTGTGTCGAGATATAGGTACACTGAAACACTAATGTTTTAGCAAAAGTTGTGGAATTAATCACCATTATATTTTTGTCATTGAATAAAATTTTTATTAGTTAACTTTTTTTTTTAAAATCTAGAATGATTAAGCCATTCATGAAAATAAAAACGTGATAGTGTTATTTACGCCCATATGGTAGCAAAGAATATAAACAAACAATTACCAACTCTGATACACTTGAATTTATTTAGTGTCTGTAATAGCATATTCGTAATCAATACATATTTCTTTATGTCTGTCTCATAAACTGAGATGAGTAGAAATGAGACTTGCAAATAATTTATATTATTGCTTGTAAAAAAAAGTATGTTGATGTTGTATTTGATTCAATAATTACATCAATGAGCAAAGTTCAATTTCTACTTACGAAGTAAAAAATTAAATTTTATTTTATTTATGTTCGGAAACCTATTTTGTATATACTTTCTTGGAATTAAAACAAAACAAAAATTATTATGAAATATAAATACATATTTGTGTAAATTAATAGATAGATACAAATTTATAAAATGATAAAAAAGATTTAGAGAATGTAACAATATCATAAAAACAGGAATACTGTTTGATGTCGTGCCTATCTTGCCGTTCATAACACGGCACTATTTACTTCCACAATGTTGAGAAAAGTTCAGAAGAACTCATCACATATTGTTTTGGCAAAATCCAAAATGAATATTATTTTTATACTGTACCATCTACAAGTTGTTTTAAACTAAAACATATTTTATTGGAAATTTAAATATAAAATTCATTCTATATGTGCTTGATTACAATTTATTGACAGATATTACGATACATATTTAGCAAAGTACAAATTAGAAAAAAACACTTCACTATCTTATAAATAATGTGTTCATCCTTCAAGTTATTTTCACAATCAGTGATACATCATAGTATAAATTCTAATAACCGGCCCAATCTCTTCTCAAAATACCCAATCTCGGCATATTATTATCTCATATCATATGGAATCTTTCTATGAATACATGTATGTTCTATTAGATATATATCAAAAAAATTAGAAGGTTGTGGCAAAAAGATTGGTATGTGTCTCTTCTAAGAGGTTTAATAGAAGCCTTTTTATTATGAGCAATTCAAATATTTTAATATGTAACATAATAATATTATTACCTAAGTCATGTAAAATTTACTGTGTTCTTTCTGTACATTGCTCCGATATAGATGAGAGTAATTCTAGAATACAAGAATACCACAATATCTAATTCATTATTATTCTTGTGTGTTGAGTTGAATAATGTAGGTGTTGTTATTATATCACAAATTTTTGTACATTACCTATAGAGGTGTTTTTCTTTCTGTTCACGATATCCCATCATAATATATTCAAAGAAACACAGTTGCAATGCAATTGAACTGATTTCGGGTTTTACTTAATTAATTTACAATATTTACGATAACATAACCACAATTCGTAGAACTTTTGACAAATATACTTCCTCAGTATGATCGTTTGTTTGTCTGTGATTTACACATGATGCCAGGATGATATTTCTTCATTCATTAAGGGAAATTAAATTATTTTTCCACTTTTGAAAAGGCACAATTATTAATTATAAAGAGGTTTGTCGATTTTTAAACTATTTATACTTGTTTGACGATGTACAAACAATAATTAAATATTTATAGTAATGAATCTATGTGATAAACAAACAGACCTAAATTTGAAAAATTATTTGTAACGCATGCGCAGTTTCGACAATGCTCCAATAAAACGGCATAGCACCATACGTTTTATTTCACAATGTTGGAGCGAAGTTTTCCTTGTCTACACGCGATATAGTAGTATTATACAGGGTTAGTTAAAAGTATGGACACGGCGATTTATTGTCGTTAATATTCATTTTAGAGAATTATGTTCAATATAAAAGTTTGTTAGGATATTTTGATCTACATTTGAGAATATTTGATTTTTTTTTCTTCAATTGTTTTTTAGTTACACCTGTCGGCGCAGTTTTTTTAAATGGGAACTAGTAAATTTTACTCTATCATTCGATAGAGAATTTTTTTCTCTTTACAATAATATTTTTGTTTTTTTTTAATTCATTTTAATAACTTTTTTATAAGAAAAGGCCGGTTCAAGTGTTTCACAGATGATCGGTACATCGCAGATAGACAGAAGCGATGCGATAAACAAACTTGAGCGACATAATTTTATCAGTGGTTATTGTGTACGTCAAATCTTTGACAGAAATAATTCATTTGTGCAATTTGTTGCTGTTAATATTAACAATGGCGAGTTTAAGTGAACATGAATGAATTGAAATACTTATGATGTTGGGTTATGGAGATAGACGCAGAAGTTTACTAGACGTTTGTAAGTTATTTAATGATACGCATCCAAATTGAAATCCAATTTCTAAATCCGTTGTTGGTAAAACTTTAAGACGCTTTGAACAAACTGGTAGCGTTAAAGATTTGCCAAGGAGTGGTACACCTAGAACAGCAAAAAGCGATGATAACAAACTGGATATTTTATTGGCTGTATCTGAAGATCCTCATTTATCAACCAATCAATTAGCGGCCAATTTCAATATTTCGCAGTCATCGATCGTGTCATTTTTAAAAAGTGAAAAGTATAAACCTTATAAGGTACCTACACCTTGTACACGAGTTAACGGAAGATGATTTTGATAGGAGATTACAATTTTCTGAAGAAATGTTAAATATTTGCAATAATAATGAAAATTTTGTCAACAATATTCTTTTCTCTGACGAAGCTACTTTTTGCCTTACCGGTGAAGTAAACAGACATAACTGAAGATACTGGTCATCGGAAAATCCCTTTTGGTTTTTGGAGCACCATACGCAGTACCCCCAAAAGGTTCATGTTTGGGTTGGCATTCTTTGCGGTCATATTATCGGTCCCTTTTTCATCAATGGCAATTTAACATCGGGTCTGTATTTGCAGTTATTGCAAAATGAAATAATACCTGCTTGTGCTACGCTCTATCCACATGAAAACAATGAACACCTGCCCAATGACAGTATCTGGTTCCAGCAAGATGGCGCCCCACCACATTATGGTGTAAATGTTCGTCAATATCTGGACAACGTTTTTCCCCACAGATGGATTGGAAGACGAGGAACCATTGAATGGCCAGCCCGTTCGCCAGATTTAAGTCCTTTATATTTTTTTCTTTGGGGATACGTAAAAAACAAAGTTTACGAAGATAAGCCCGATAACGTCGAAGATTTACAAATCCGAATTACCAGAACGATACAAGAAATTCCCCGAGATTTTTTACAGAACTCTGTTCGGGGTTTTGTAAATCGATTGGGTCATTGTCAAATTACTAATGGACGACAATTTGAACACTTACTTTAATTTACTTTGTTATTAATTTGTTAATTTTTCTTATAAAAAAGTTATTAAAATGAATTTAAAAAAAACAAAAATATTATTGTAAAGAGAAAAAAATTCTCTATCGAATGGTAGAGTAAAATTCACTAGTTCCCATTTAAAAAAACTGAGCGGACAGGCGTAACTAAAAAACAATTGAAGAAAAAAAAAATCAAATATTCTCAAATGTAGATCAAAATATCCTAACAAACTTTTATATTGAACATAATTCTCTAAAATGAATATTAACGACAATAAATCGCCGTCTCCATACTTTTAACTAACCCTGTATATATGGGTATTACAAATTCAGCTGACGTTTCAAAACATGGAAAATCATTTGACAAATAGTGAAACGCAATTGACAAATGCCAAAACGCAAAAGAAAATTACTGTATTATTATTATTATTATTATATTCTATTTCAAAAAATTATCAAGTCTTCGTAAAAAATGCATTTGGAATAATGCCATAAGTCTATTCTTTCTTAAAAATGTACTACTATGCTCTAGATATTGCATTTTAAATTCTACAGTACCAATAGATATATACCTATATTTATAAAGAGCCAAGCGAAATACTATAAAATTAATAGATAACTTTTGCGAAACCTCTATATTATATATATTTGAGGAACATTACAGCGCAAACTTTTAGTGTTACTACTTACTAGAAGTTATACTATATAGCTCCCTGTCATTATTTTATTTAGGTAGAATATGTAGAGGACAGTTATAGCATCAATATCATTGCAAACAGATAATCAATCTGTTGGTTATGTCAACATTTTTCGTTGAATGTAAATTCCACACAGATAGTTCAGAATGTAAGATTCGGTACATTTCTAGGAAAAGTAGCACTTTATTTTTTTAATTTACTTTTTCCATTTTCATTAACACCAAAGAACACAAACAAACACACACACAAACGTTTCTAATATTATTACATACTTATTCGACTTGGTAACAAAGGGTTTCTATAAGTTGCGAAACATTTTGTAAGGTAAATTAACGGTTTTTATAATTTTAACTTGCCGAGGAAGTTTATTGACAAGTTTTGACAGCTGAAAATGTCGAATTTTCCCCAACATACTAAGTCTGGGTATTGAATAATTATTTTACTTAATATTAGGATCCAGTTTTGTAATCTTGATTGGATAACATATTTTCAAATGTTTCCTTGGGCTTAAAACTAAAAACTGAGCTTTCAAAAATATAAACTGCAGCCACAATATGAAGTCCAGCCACCTAATTTTTCCACGACAAAGTAAAACCAAAAATCAAGTGTAAAATCTGCGTTTGAATTAGGAAAACCCGGCTCGAATGTGGTGCATTTCTCCAAAAGAGTATAGGTATCATGTTTAGAAAGTAAACTTATCGAATCTGCGAAATTTTTGGCGGGTATTTCACTAGTCCAGGTGTCGAAAAATCCGAAGTGAGCATAATTAGGCTGGCTGAGCGATCGACGCCGCGCTGTGGCCACGCGGTCTGTGGGTGGAATGGGGTGGGGTGAAGGCGGTCCCGACGCTGGAGGGGGTAAGGCGTGCGCGGGAGGCGGCCTGGACCCTCCTGCTAGCAGTCAGTCAGTATCGCCTCAACCGTGTGAGGTACTGTATCGCGCGGTTTTATCCGTCACATACACATACACACACTAAAAACATCCCGATATCCCAACCGTTCTAAACGCACGACACAGAGAAAGAGTGTTCGGTTATCTGTTTCCCACGTGCTCAACACAAAACAGAATAGTTCGAGAAGTATTTAAAACGTTTCCTTTCGTTGTTGTTGCGATAGTGACTTTTAAAACAATCATCAAGTTCTTCTATATATATGTATAATATATTTAATGGTGTATTTACTATATATATATTATTAATTTAACTCGATCCTGTTCTCTCGCTCTCTCTCTCGTATGCGAACGAGAAGCAACATAACTCCATCAAACATATACATGATGCCATGCGTGCGTTGTTTTTGTTGATATTGTGAACTTGTGAAACTCAGTTTAGATACTTCATCTTCCACAGGGCGGCTGTGAATGTTAAAAGGCACAACGGAAAAGATGCAGCACGCCACCGGATCACCGCAGCAGTTCTGCCTGCGTTGGAACAACTACCAGACGAATCTGACCAACGTGTTCGACCAGCTCCTGCAGAGTGAATCTTTCGTGGACGTCACCTTAGCGTGCGATGGTCACTCAGTTAAAGCCCACAAAATGGTGCTGTCCGCGTGCAGTCCTTATTTTCAATCGTTGTTCTTCGAGAATCCCTGTCAGCATCCCATAGTGATCATGCGAGATATCAAATGGCCCGAGTTGAAAGCCGCCGTCGAATTCATGTACAAGGGTGAGATAAACGTATCGCAAGAGCAGATAGGACCCTTGCTGAAGGTGGCCGAATCGCTGAAAATCAGAGGCTTGGCCGACGTGAACGGCGAACAAGATGCAGTGATCGCAGCGCCGGGTGCCAGCGGTGAGATAATCAAGACGAACGCCACGAAGCCCTTGACGGGGTTGACACCGGATTGGGACACTAATAGGCAGGATGGTGGCGAGAATATGCCGCGCGTTAAGAAAAGACGCAGGCCGTCGGGTGAACGCAGCAGCCTGAGCAGTCCGGCTGAGAGTGCTAGCACCGAGATTCCAGAACCACCGCCTTCGGTGGAGATGTCACCGGCACCGTCCGCGACGCCTCTGCCGCAACAGGGCTCGCAAGAACCCATGCCCTTGACATTGCCGCTTCCTCAACCGCCGATTTCATCGCACGCATCTGACGACATGGAGATCAAGCCAGGAATTGCGGAGATGATACGCGAGGAAGAAAGGGTAAGTCCAAAAAAGTTTTGTTTTGCTTTTGTTTTAATATATATATATTAAGCCCTAATTAAAAGGTTCAAGTGCTCGCTGTATACGCGTTTCACTAGTTGAAAGTAGTTATTGAAAACTTAACTATCTAGCAAAATGAAATATTAAAATAGAGATTTCAGTAGTATTTAAAAAAAAACTCCATCACCATTCGCTTGGAAAAATGGAAAAATCGTATTGTCCATTTCTACAGTCTATTCCACGTGTCACAGCAAATATCTTAAGATTAATAATTTAAAATGATATATATTTATATAAGAAAGTCATTAGATTATTTATTCCTGAAAATTTGTCAAAATCAGAAAAACATTTGAAATGGAACGTACCCAGTATTATTACATATTCTGAAACTACGTGAATTTATTTGCGCAACGGTATATCACGTGTTATACTTCAAAAATCATAATAACAGATCATTGAAGATAATACGACAATATGAACAAACCAATGAATTAATAAAATAAGGTAGTCCTAGAATTGTAGGTAACGCTTAACATGGAAATTCTCTCTGCTCGCCGATGTTTGCAATTCACTTCCAACATCTGCTGACTACATTTTTTCGTACCTACTTTTTGCAACTTGTTTGGTGTTATATCAGCACATGTTCTACATATGCGATTTGTAATAAAGGCCATATGTGAGATTATTCAAAAATCGAAAACCTGAAAATTGTTCCAGATTATTCTAGCTTTGTTCTAAGTTGTTCCAAAGTATTCCAAGGAAAAATCAAAATCGAAAAATTGAGAAAACGAAATCCCAAAGTATGAAGTCAGTCTCCGTTTTGCGAAAATTGAAGTTTTGACTTTGACGGTTGTTCTAGGTTTGTTTTAAGCATTACTGCAATACTTCAAATTCGTATCTCTTATAAGATCAGAATATATCGCCAAATATGATATTAACCCCCTCCAACTTTTCTCAAAATATTTCTGCCAGTAGTTCTAGATTGTTCTCGGTTCGTTCTAACTGAACATACACATAAAAAACAATAAACAACATTTCCCTCAACTATAATAAATAAACAACCTTAATACCAGATTATTCAATATAATACGATAATATGAACAAACCAATTAATAAGGAAGTTAGTTGTAAAACTGTAGGTAACGCTCAGTATATAAAATCTCTGTTTAAAAGTGCTCTCCGTTGTTTGAAATCCACTTCCAATATCTGATTATTACATTTTTTCGCACTTTTCGCAACTTATTTGGTGTTATATCAGCGCATGTTCTACATATGCGATTTGTAAGAAAGACCATGTGTGAGATTATTCAAAAATTGAAAATCTGAAAATTGTTCGAGATTATTCTAGCTTTGTTCTAAGTTTTTCCAAACTATTCCAAGAAAAATTCAAAATCGAAAAATGGAAAAAACGAAATCCTAAAGTGTGAAGTCAGTCTTCGTTTTGCGAAAATTGAAGTTTTGACTTTGACGGTTGTTCTAGGTTTGTTTTAAGCATTACTGCAATACTTCAAAATCGTATCTCTTATAAGATCAGAATATATCGCCAAATATGATATTAACCCCCTCCAACTTTTTTCGAAATATTTCTGCCAGTAGCTCTAGATTATTATCGGTTCGTTCTAACTGAACATACACATAAAAAACAATAAACAAAATTTCCCTGAACTATAATAAATAAACAACCTTAATACCAGATTATTCAATATAATACGATAATATGAACAAACTAGTTAATAAGGAAGTTAGTTGTAGAATTGTAGGTAACGCTCAGCATATAAAATCTCTGTTTAAAAGTGCTCGCCGTTGTTTGTAATCCACTTCCAACATCTGCTAATTACATTTTTTCGCACTTGACCATGTGTGAGATTAACCCTCCTTCTTTATTCAAAAATCGAAAATCCGACGATTGTTCCAGGTTATTCTAATTTGTTCTAAATTGTTCCAAAAAATTAAAAAAAATCAAAATTAGCCGACATAATTGAAAAACTGACTTTTTCACCTCTGACGGTTATTCTAGATTATTCTAGCTTTGTTCTAAGTTGTTCTAAAGTCTTCTAAGACAAAAATCGAAAAATGGAAAAAAAACCCTAAAACATGAAGCCAGGATCCGTTGTGTGAAAATTGAAGTTTTGACATTGACGGTTGTTCTAGCTATGCTTTAAACATTGCTGCAATACATCAAAACCCTATTATCTCTTATAAAATCAAAAGATATCGCCAAATGTGAAATTGCCTTTCCCTCCTACTTTTTTCGAAATATTTCTGCCGGTAGTTCTACATTGTTGAAGGTTCGTTCTAAATAAACATACACTCATAACAAACAATAAATAACATTTCCTTGAACTGTCTACTAATTGAACGCCTTATTTATTCTAAGTCATGCATTAAGAAAATAGGGATAACATATGATATACATTTGGAAAGATAAATTCATGTAGTGTTTCAGAATATGTAATAATATTGGGTATGTTCGATTTAAAATGTTAAATTTATTTGTTTTACCTGAATTATTTGATGGACAATTGTTTTCTTTTTTTCTGATATTGACACAATTTTAAGAATAAATAATCTAATAACTTTCTTATATTTCATTCTTTAATCATTCATACCATAGATCAGTTATTTGCTGTGACACATACGTCCAGCAGACTGGATAAATGAGAACGTCTCTTTCTAGAATTGTTTTCTTCAAACTGGTAAAAGATTTATATTTAATTATGAAATATTATCGAAAGTCTGATTAATAACTTCAAGTAGCTATAAATAAGTACATACGTAGCAGTTAAACACTTGGCTTCTTTAAACTTCTTATGAAGAACAAATTGGAACTGAATCATTAAAATATTTAGATAAATCCTTTCTTCCAAATCATACCATAGATATACCATCTAAATTAATTATCTATATTTACTCAGTTATGAAATATTATATTCCTTGGATACCGTGTACCCCAGTCAAATTTAGTCCCCGCATTAATATTTCATGAAATTATTAGCACTACATATTTTAAGAAGTCAGTCAATTAAAGTTAATAATTACTGTGAATAATTCTTGAGATATTCTCTTTTCCAATCAGTTTTTTCAATATAATTGAAATTGCTTTTATTTATCCTTTGTTGCCCGAAAAGGCAGAAAACAAAATTCGGCGAATAATTTGATCTCTAATCGACCAGAGAGTTTGCCTCATTGCATTAGCGGCACTAATTTTTAGTTTGATGTGAGTATCTCCCAATAAAACTGGCAGCTCTGATAATAAATCATCTCTTATAGTTATATATATTCTATCATGCGTCAAGAATACTTTCCAAGTTATTAAATTTGTTTCTGCACTGATCTTAATGCTTTCTCATCATTCCTACCACGAGTTCATTTAGACGTAAAGTAATAATTTCTACCCTGCACAACTTCCATGTAGGAATCTTTGAATTCGTCTGCTTTAGATAATGAGCACAGCTGGTATATCACAACAGAGGATTTCTATGTTATCAGCTAGATTCTATTTATGTAATACACCTTGGGGGATGATCTTCAACCAAAGACACGTTTTATTTTTGTTATAGCAATAATCTGTTTCTTATTTTGAAAAATAGGACTATAGTAAGTCTTTCTTTTTCGCCATTGCTTATATTTAAAGTAAATAACAATTTCCAGTCCTAATGAACAGAAATTTTTTGGGAAAAAAATGTTTTTAAAGTCAGTTTTTATTGTTTTTGCAAGTATATTTCCTTTCACCCATATTCATTAGAAAATCATTAGTATTGTGACTGGATGTCTTCAATGTTGCTTGGAGAATAGACACATAATCTTATATCATTAATTGGCATTCTTGTAAAGCTACTATTAGAGTTTAAGGATGATATAATTTTCGCAACCTCGTTTTGTGAGTCTCAGTTTGTTGTAGCTTGGTTAGAGAAGGAAAAATATTTATTTGAACTTTTATATGCTTCATCCAACGGTTGAGAAAACGAACAGTCACAGAACGATGAAAAGATCCCGGCTCTTATTGACGAAATTTAGTACATTTCTTTTTTCGATTAATTTTCTAATCTTACCACCAAAGTAGCCAATTTGGTCTGATTCTCTTTGACTTTGAAAAAACATCTTATCCTTTTATGTTTTTATTATTTTTTGTCCATTACGTTTCTTAAAATTAACTTGATTAAACTTTCGCTTGTCACTTGGTGAGACATCTTAATACATTCAACGATAAGAGACACTTGGTTAATTTGTTTCACTAGAATTTATTTACATTAATTGAACATCGACTGCAGAGTCTGAAACAATTGTCTTATTTTATGTAATTATTTTATATACCTAAATAAATTCTAGTGAAACAAAGTAACCAAGTGTCTTTTATCGTTGAATGTTTCTTAAAAGTAATTCGTTGCAAACATTGTGAAATTTCATTTAAGAATGGTTTGCATTACCAAAAAGGAAGAAAATCAAAACTTTGGAAGATCCTAATTAATATCCTCATTTTTCATTCAGTAGATTATTGCACAGCGTTAAATTACAGTATGTAGTTTTAGCCAACGTCTTTTTCAGGAATTTTTTACGAACATGTGTTATATTATATATATATCTAAAGTAATTATTTTTACATCTTTAAAATTTATGCTATTTTAGATATTTTGCATTAGTACCCTCCACAAAATTTCTTTGCTTTGATGTCTAGTGTATAAGTATTAAAATATAGCGATACTCGGTTATTAAAAAGAGTTCGTAAGTTGTGCAGTAATATTTTAATAGGATTAATCAAGAAAAATATACTTTATTGACTTATATGTAACAATACATCTAAAAAAATAAAATATATTTTTTAATGCCTTAATAGAATATTCTCAAAGTACCATTTTAAAAAAAAATCTCCAGAAAATACTTATAAATTAATAACTACTTGGAAAGGCTTTACTATCACTAAATAGACTCATTATGTATAGGTATTATTATCACTTGTGGTTGAAATTGTAAATCTACACCATCCAGTTATCTCTATCTTCCTCTATCATTGCAGACATACTTTTTCCATTTTGATCTATCAATATTTTCTAATGCGTTTTACAAGATTATAATTTTTTTTTTACACTGCCAGTTCCTACAAATGTCATTTTCCGTTAATTCTCTTCTAAAAACGTTAGTAAATAACATTAGTTAGTAGTTATTATAATTGTCACCATGCTACTTAATCAAAAAACACAAGTACCTAATACTACACATTGGAATCTGAATTAATGGTTGCTTAGTTTCTAAGCAGTTTTGTATTTATTTTTTAGCGGACAATGTTACGTACTTTGACAAACTCATCTGCATAAGAATTATAATGTGCAGTTTTCGTTGATGATACTGGAGTATTTTCTGATCATTTCGCTCAGTTTTAAATTTGACTTTTAAATATTAACACTCCACCATTAACAGAAATCCATCTTCATATCCTGTGTGTAACAGTTATAATTTTTTACCATTGAATGTGGATTTTTAAAGCTTGCCTCCGTCTATGCGCGAGCTTCATCTAATCGTGTGAGATATATACTAATATGCTGTTAATTTTGCTTATCTTCAAGTACGTAACGATTACGATACGTCCATACTATTAACAATATTTTGACTACAGATAGATATTAATTTCATTAAATGGCTAGCCGCATGTAAAAACTTCTGTGGTATAAAAACATGTGTTAGATCTCTTGCAGCAGTGTTTGAACCCAGCAAGTCTTTCCCATATACTTGTGAATAATATAATGATTGCAATTTTACCCCAAATATATAAGAAGTGATTACCTATGAAATTTTATTGGGTGAACTTGTGTTATCGTTTGTCAATTCTTATTTTCTTACACGGCTTGAGAATTATTTTTTTGTTTTGTTTAGAGTTAAATTACCAGAACATCCACATTTTTGAGTAGATACACTATTTGAATACTCTATGATACTTGCAAAATAAAAGTCGTAATATAGCATTTTTTTTTATATTAGTAAAGTGTTATATTTTAATATGAAGCAATCAATCATTGCTGTAAACTTGTTTTAACTAAAACCTTCAATTTAAATGATATATCTAATGAAAAAAAATAAATTGGATGTTAATTAGCCTTTAACGAGATGTCATATTTTCTAAAATAAATCAATTGAAATTAAATTAAAAGTACTGCCGCAATCATTAAAATAATGCTATCTAATAAGCTGGCGGCCAATTAATTTTTTTTTCTCTAATTAATGCATAGAAGTCCCGTTCAAATTAGACGATTTATCTATCATGAAGATATTGAAATTGATATTGTGTAAATTAGTGCATTTTCCATGCGATTGATCAAATATTTTTAACATATTATTATAATATGATAAGTCTCTCTCAGAAGAATTTCAACCATGTTTTCAACACGCCCGACAAATATCTAGTTTTGCGCCATTCTACATCTCTTTTTGAAAAATTTTTTAGTTTCTCTGCCGATACAGTTTATAACAGTATCCTGGAAAATATGAAGAGCCTCACTTGCCACATGGGATTTAGTAGTGCACTTAGATCTTACTTTGTACCTTTACCTCAGTGGTTTTTATTACGTGTGTTTTTTTCTTGTGTTGAAGTCTAGTTGAGCTTGAATAGCTGTAGCTTGACTTTGCCAGGCTTCACCAACGTGATTTACTTTCTTGAATAAAGGCAATTTTATGTTTTTGTTATTATTATTATTATTATTACAACATTAATAGAACTTTCCTGATAATAAATTATTTGGCCAAAAAGTGGCAAGTGATGTTAATGTGATTACTGTTTCTCTTAGAAAACTCAAGTTTTACACATTGGACTTCTTTTAATTGCAGATTACAATTTATCGTGCAAAACTATGCTTATTCTTATTTACTTAGTGAAGAAGTTGTATGCTTCAATTCAAATCTTAATTGTAGAAGGTTGCAAGTTCTGCAATTACTCAAATACCAAAAATTTTTGAAAGATATACCTATGTTAAAACCCATATGCAAATAAATAACACCGGCCATCTTTAACTGTTTTCTTCAGACTACAATTAATAAAATAAGCTGATTCATTGCCTATCATTTGGGCGACTACTTGCCAAGACTAGGATTTATAAGCAAATATTAACGTATTGAATTTTTTCTCGATGTTACGTTGGTATTATGAACTTCTCTCCATAAATTCTGTCAAGTTAAATAATGGTAAAATGATGGGGACAATGACATCTGAAGTTTTAATTTTTATCTAGTTGTCTAAATAATAAACGTCGTTAAAATGCAGACGATGAATATCAGGTCTGCTGTCAAAACATTTAATGTGCCACGTTTCATTCTTTGCGATAAATGCAGAGGGAAAACTGTAGTCATTAGGAAGAGAGGACATCTTCCAATTCTGAATGAGACCGAAGAGGAAGCCTTGGTAAAATAGACTGCGATGATTTAGGGGGAAATAGATTTCTAGCAAATAAAGAGCAATGTTAGATTTTTTTTGCAAATGCTTGTGAGAAAAGAACATCCTTTATAAATAATAGACCAGGCACGAATTGATATTAAACATTTCTGAGCCGGCATCATGTCTTACTTCAGCACATATTTCATAATTTAACCAGAACTCATCCTGAACTAACAGAAATGATTATCAGAAACTGGTTTAATAAATGAAAGAATGCTTGCAATCAAGAAATTTTTTTGATGTATTCTCCACCATCACCAAGACAGACATCCTTAAAACCTTAGCTAAATATTTCGAAAGGAATTATATCAGCAGTTACGTTCCAAAAATGGAAATAATATAACAAGAAGAACGAAGAAAAAATCTAGCAGCAAACACAAGTGGAAGAAAGAAATAAGAGAGGATTAAAGGAACAAAAGGACACACGCAAACTAGAAGAAAAAAGAAATTAAAAACCCAAAGAAGAAGCATATGGTACTTGTGCATGATGTTTGTGATTAAGACGGTGGAAGATGTTATTTGCAATATTATCTGCAACAATGGTTTTATAATTAATATGAAAGTGCATCTCCTAAAATCAAAATATTTTACTTTTATTTAAAACTGAAGAATGTCATAATAAGGTATTAAAACAAAACGTTAAGATATAATATTTTCACATTTGAATTTCTATAGCTATAATCTTAGACGAAGACTTAAGTACTTATTCTAAATAAATACCTACTTTAAATCACATGAATGTGAACCAAATTACAAGTGGCATGATCGATCAGATGTGTTAACTTGTCCCTGGTAGATATTTTATACTGTCCATATTCCGGGCATTAAAAGTTTGAGTTGAAAAGTTCTGTTTGATTGATGAAGTATTGGCAATCTATATTTTCTATTTTTATTATTATTTAAGTATGAATATGTGTTCATATTGTATCAGATTTGTGGCTTAAGCAGGTTACTTAAAATGCAGTGCTAGGACTTGAAATAAAATTGAAATTAAATATATATAATAAAACACAAGTGTATAGTTTCAAAATTATTATAATGTTTAACACACTACATATGTTTCGCCACACTGTGGCTTCATCAGGTGGATGAAAATACAATTTCAAAGTACAAATTATCTCCTATATATATCAATACAAATTACAAACATAATCTCATTCTAAGAGGGGGTGGACATGTTTAAATTTTAAATTTAGTAGGGGGGAGTTATTTATATCTAGTTGATCATTTAATATTATACCTAATTTATTACATATATTTATTTCTAAACTTTCTAGCATATTAAGTGTTTTACTTTTTCTTAAAACATGTAAAGTTGTAAAATTAGTATTGAATTTATGATTATGTTCTAAGCAATGATTAGCAAAAGTTGAGTCTGTCTTGTTATCCCTATAACATATTTCGTGTTCTTTCATTCTAGTATCGAATGTCCTTCCTGTCTGTCCTACTTACACTTTTTTACAGTCTTCGCATGTTAACTTGTACACCCCTGAGTTTAATCTATTGTCCGTTTATTGTTTTTTATTGCGTTTTGTAAGGAATTGTTGGTTTTAAATGAAATTGTCTCTTCTCTAGTTGTTTTAATTAAGTTCCCTACTGTGTTTGAAATTGTACCAATGTATGTGATGGAATTATAATTGTGCGTTCTATTGTTTTTTACTGTGCGGTAAATTAAAGATAGCGTTTTGGATTTGTGTAGTTTTTCTAAAATATTATTAATTAAATCTATAGAGAAGCCGCTATTTAGCGCTATAATGTATATTCTGTTTAATTCTAAATCAAAGTTTTCTTTACTCAAAGGGACATTAATTAGTCTAAGAAGCATTGATTGATAAGCAGATAATTATTGTGTAATGGGATGAAACGAACGTGCGTGTATAGTTATGTCTGTATGTGTAGGTTTGTGGTAAATTGAAAATTCATGTTTATTAGTTATACGTGTTAAAGTGTGATCTAAGAAGTTAATAGTTTTATTTTCTTCTATTTCAATCGTAAATTTTATGTTTGGGTGAATAGTGTTAATATAATTATGTAAAGATTTTAATTGCCTATCTTCAAACACAGTAGGGAACTTAATTAAAACAAGTAGAGAAGAGACAATTTCATTCAAAGCCAACAATTCCTTACAAAACGCAATAAAAAACAATAAAGATAAAACGGACAATAGATTAAACTCAGGGGTGTACAAGTTGACATGCGAAGACTGTAAAAAAAGTGTATATAGGACAGACAGGAAGTACATTCGATACTAGAATGAAAGAACACGAAAGATGTTATAGGGATAAGAAGACAAACTCAACTTTTGCTAATCATTGCTTAGAACATAATCATAAATTCAATACTAATTTTACAACTTTACATGTTTTAGAAAAAAGTAAAAAACTTAACATGCTAGAAAGTTTAGAAATTAATAAATGTAATAAATTAGGTATAATATTAAATGATCAACTAGATATAAATAACTCCCCCCCCCCTACTAAATTTAAAATTTAAACATGTCCACCCCCTCTTAGAATGAGATTATGTTTGTAATTTGTATTGATATATATAGGAGCTAATTTGTACTTTGAAATTATATTTTAATCCACCTGATGAAGCCATAGTGTGGCGAAACATGTGTAGTGTGTTAAACATTATAATAATTTTGAAACTATACACTTGTGTTTTATGTATATAAAGGAGTTTCAACATGTATCTCCTTCGTCGATTATTAAATTGAAATTAAATATTAAAACGTAGCTGCTATATTTTTAAGTATATACTGAAAGGCACTGAAAGTGTGTAATTGTTTAATTCGAGCGGTTTATAGAGACTTGGCATAGTTTATTTATTGACCGGGTGAGTAAATTAACTTATTACATCACAATTGCACATGACAAATGATGGAAAGTTGCCAAAAACTATTCCGGAATCATTTTATTTTTAAATATCATTTTGATCTAAACTCTTTCGATGGGCTAGATACTTAATTGCTTAATACTAATTTCAATTCGGCGGGCAGTGAAAGCTGGAGGTGGAGGTATATGAAGGATTCTAACATTACCAATAAAGTGTATATAACTAAAAGAAGTATCACATTGTTATACGTCAAGAGGTGAAGCGCGATCAAATAATCATATTGTCATTGGTCATAGCCTAAATACATCACTTCATTCTAATTTTTGTTCATACGCTTAGGGACAAGCATTTTTCATCTGAAAAGCACCTAAAAATCTATTGAAAAATGTATGGTATAGTTTCCCAAGAAGTCTTTTATGACGGCTTGAAGTAACTTGAAAAAGAATAAGATATAATTAATTGCTTATACGTCAAATGGGGGGTATGTTGAAAAGTAATGGTTAAACCTAGGTTTGATTTCTTGAATATAAATTATAATTTTAATATCTCGCTGGTGTTTTTGTCACTACTATCTATTAAAAATTCACTGAAATAAATAATTCTTATCTTTGGGACACTTTTCAAAAACAAATTACTTAAAATAGTTCCCTATGATTGCGAACAGTTCAATAACTCACGCACATCGTAGGCCAAAAAATGGTACTAATAAGTCGAAAAATTGTGCGTGGAATACAAAACGTAATAATATATAGGCTCTTTCAATTATAGAAAACTATTAACTATTATCAGCTACCAATTTATACAAGACCCTGTATAATACAAAATTTATTGAAAAGGCACTCGTAATGAGCTGTTATCACAGGAAAAAACATTTCGAAAAGATTAACGCCACACTCTGCTGTCACCACAGTGATGACTCACCCTGTATATAATCGAATTTTTAGTGCCAAGCAGAAAATTATGATTACAATTTATAAACACTGAAGCAATAGTTTTAAAAATTATTTAAAATTATTAAATATTTCACATTTTTTTTCTCTCTCTTGTCCTCTGACTTTTTGCAATTAAATTTAAGTCACTTGTCAATGAATGAAATAAATATAAAAAACAAAGGTCCTACGGTCTACCCTTGAGGAACACTAGAAATTATAATTTTCTCTAGTTTATAAATTATTTTAATAAAGAGAAGACTAGATTTTCTCAGTTAGAAGTGTTAGAAAACCACAAATATTTCGTATACATTTGTAAACTTGTAAATACAGATGAGTTCCGAAAGCTATTCCGACTTTTACAACAGGATATAGTAGTTTAGGTTATATATGAAACTGTCTTCCTTGCCAAAGAGAAACTATTAAGTCAATAAAATTGAGAATCTGCTTTCCTTTATGTTAACATATCGTACATATATATATAGAATGTGATCCTCTGTGAATTTAGATGCTAATATGTATTCCTAAGCTACTCAGCTTGGCATATGTGAATGAAGTGTTTGTTTATTATTTAGTCCAATATCGCATTACAGAAATTTGATAACCGATTCAAAACAGAAAAAAGGAAATCTTAAATTAATCTGAAATATAATCGCTTTTATTTCATAAATTCTAGGAAGCCGCGCTTGCGTTAGTAACTATAACAGAAAATGAAATAACATATTATAATTCCACAAGTTATTTTAAAGTGTATAGTTACTTATACAAATGTTTAATAGTCTAATGATGTTTATAAAGTCATAAATATAGACATGATAGAATAGATTTGTTTTAAAATATAAAATTAATAAAATTTAATCATAAGATCGTGTATCGTTTTTTGTCTATTTAAAACGAAATACATCTTACAACCATTTAAAATAATATTAATGTGATCTCTCCTTTTTAATTGATAACATGTAATAAATTTACGTACGATAATAAAGAAGCAAATGAAATCTTATATAAATGCGAGTTTGTGATGTTTTTGCATGATTAAAACTTCCGCAAGGTGGTATCCTTGCACCTTTCTTTTTGCTTTCTTTCCACTCGGTACGTTTTAATCACTTCTTAATAAGTCGACGTACGTTTAATACATAAGCATAATTATTGAGAATTAATTCAATATTTAAGTCAATTCTTGTCACATTTAGTAAGCTAATAACATCCGTTATTGCTGCTTCCTTTACGTCTTACAACTTTAATTAAATTATAGATATACATCGCGTTTAATGTTAATAATCAATTTAATAATCTAATAATAATGCGGATTTAATTTTCTTCTGTGGATTAATAGAATAAGTAGACGAATCCTAATTGAAGTCTAATACAAGAAATGTATCTTCTGTTAATCACATAATGTATGGATATAATGGGAAATTAAATTGAAATATGATTCAGGCTTTTTCATTCAGTTAAGAGGAAGTTTTTTTTTTAGTTTTGAGAAGCGAGTGTTTTATCTATTCACTGTCAGGTGGATTCCAATTTAGTATACATCCTTATGCCGTAATATTTTATAGCTTTCTTTCCTTTTTTATTGTCTTTTTTTACACAATTCTTACAGTACACTCCTACTGTGTTTTCATAATTGAAATTCCCAACCCCTTATATAATATTTACCATGGGCCGTACAAGGGGCAGTCTAAAGAAAATGTGAATATTTGTGGAAGCAATTTAATTGAACTACATTATTTTTTAATTAAAATTTTGTTAGCAATAATTTTTTCGAATTAAATTGCTTTTATTGACAACTTGTTCAAATTTAATAATTTTTTATTACCTTAAGAAAACTTATTCAAAAATTATAGTAAAATTCTTCCCTAAAAACACACAATGTCTTAGCATTTCGTACATTTTACACGAAGACAATAAAACGAAATTAACATTTCATATTGTGTTTTATAGTAGTTATTCTATCCTGTGGTTTAGTTTTTTGACACAATTTTTCTAATAGTGTGACAGTAAAGTAGCCATTGAGACTATACTGTCTGCGTTTGTCATTTTGGGAAAAATAAAATAAAAAAGTTGCTACGTCATTTACTGCTAATTAAACTTTTTCGGATGAAGTTAGGTGACGCATTTATTACATTATAAAGACATATAATTTAACAAAAGTAAATCTTAAGGGTAAAAAGTCAAAAGACAAAAAGTAAAGGTCTCCATATTATAATCACTATAAAGAAAGTAATATTCTAGTTTCTAATCATCTTCAAATTCTCTTTTTCTAGTTCTCGTGAGGTAATTTTTTCGATATGTTCATAAGTTCGATATGTTTTTAACTCCGTCAATCAGTGTTAGTGTCTTCATCGTTTTATTACTGTTGTATTCAATATCGCCTGACTCTATTTGTATATCCCAGCTTACAAAGGTAAAAACGTTAAAATAATGTTGAGTATTCCGGAAAAAGTGCGCGCGATAAGTTTGTTCGAAGATTGTTCGCAAGGGCTCTTGCTCGAGAATTAAACGTTAACCATACATCTATAAATATATTGCTACGTAAATGAACCTTTGAGAATACAATTCGAAGCCAACCAAAATCAGGTAGACGAAGAGCTACCACAGATAAAGAGGACAGGACTTTATCACAATATGTCCGTATAACACTACCAAAATAGACTTCTATAAGACAAATAAGAATGTTCTTCTAAAGGCAATATATTACAAAATAAAAAAAATTAACAAAAAAAAGGAAATTCTTGGAAAACAAAATGTAAAAAATCAATAAATATAATTTCTGAATAATGGAAAAATGATTGCAATGATCGCATCGACCTGTGGTCTAGCTTCCCACTACTCTTCTCGAACACTACTTGCCCACTTGTGTATAAATATTGGCAACAACATTCGTTTCAATACATGGAGTTTTTAACTCGCATGCAAGGTAAAAACAGGCCAAACCTGTATTTATTACAGATTGGGCGATAATTAGCAATATCTATTACTATTCTTAAACATAAAAATACACAGATAAGGCGAACAATAATTAATTTGCTGTAAGCCATAATTTGTTTAAGTCTGAACAGAATCCTGTAAGCTAAAAAAAAGTTGTGATTAACATAAATATATTTTTCAAAAAAATTCCTCATGATTGTAAATTTTACATAGTAGATATCTAAATAAAAAGTCGTACCTATATTCACAAAAATAATAATATAACAACGTATTTTCCATATAACATGTTTGTTATAAAATTAGAATTACTTAATGTTTAATTTTTTCTTTGTTATTCCAATCGTGTTTCCATAAAAACATCGGATAAGGTATTCATTAGCTATGTTTAAAATAAATTGCTAGTTCATGTATTGTAATTATACGTTTGCATATATTATTTATATTGATATTACGGCAAAGTTTTAAAATAAATATTTGTTTTCCGAAAGTCTTTTGTAGTCTTGCGATGCCCATTATTAACTTTTGTATGAATCCATAAATATATATATTTAGTTATGATTCTATTTCCTTTTCCTTGTTTAAATTGTAGGAGCAAACATATTATTTTACATAATTCTTGACGAATTAGTCTCTCTCTCTCTCTCTCTCTCTCTTTTATGTCATGCACTATAAATATAGAAGAAAAAATACGTCGTTAAAATTCGTGACGTACGTGAGAATCATATTATTAAGCAAATATTTATTAATTTCAAAGGCATTTTAAAAGTAGAAATGTACGTATGTTTCTCTTTCTTGTAGAGAAAATTTTCAAATCGAAGTTTGCATATTTTTTAAAAAATATTTTGTTCTTTTATTAACGCCGGTTCTTTGAAATTCTAACATAGTTGATCATATAGCATTATTTAAACGTTTATGCAATAAATAATATGATGAAGTCTATGCCAATGGATAATCAATTTATTTTTCAATATTTACAAATAACGTATTACAATATTTAATAGTATAGTAACCAATAACAATTAAATTGTATAAAACGTTATCCTGTCGTACTGCTATTTCAGTTTTTTTTTTTACTTGGCCGCATTTGTCTAGACATGTGGGAAACCACACCACAGCAAAACCAGAGAATAACAATCAACAGTAACAAAAAGTCTGAGAGCCAACTTAAAATTCTTTCTCATATTATATAATCTTATTTATAATATTGTTTTTACTTGGAGAAGATTATAATATATGAATGGCTTATTTATAAAACATATTTAGCATTTTGTAAAATTTATAGCACAAGCAAAAAACTTGTCGGTCATTTCTTCTTGCTAGGATCCCAAATTCATATAACCCAAATATTGAAAGTATTAAATAGAGTGTAAAATAAATATATTAAATATTCCACATTCAATAATTTCAAAGATATTCCCTAATATGTTTCATAAACAATGCGTCTCTTTTAAATTTTGATTAATTATTTATATATTTACAACTAATTAAAATTCTAGAAATTATTACAATTTGTTTTGTGTATTTTATTTTCTGTCCACGTACAACAGTAGTAACATTACCTGCATTTCTTTCAATGTAAATATAAATACGCAATGGCGTTCCTATTTTGTTTATCGATAATTATTACAATAAAACGTTTTTTTAAGTTTAGCTATATCTTTTCCTCAAATAATATCAACACAAGTCCAGTACTTTCCGTAATATTTACAACAGGTTAATTAGGTACATTGAAATGGACAAATTTAATTAAATTGTCAGTTTTATAAAATCCATTATACCTACTACATAGTTTTTTTGAAGTATTGTTAGTTCACAGAATCATTTTTATTGACAATATACCGTTTGACTGAAATAAAAGTAGATATAGGGAAACACAAACACGCACACAAGTGCATGCAAACATGAATTGGAGGGGTACGATAGTAGGGGAGTACAGATCAGTTCATATCGGGACACCGGGGTACCGAGGCTTTAGTGCAAAACGTTGAAAGTTATTAGTGTGTAGACGTTTGCTTTAAGGAATTGCTACGCTCTTTACGGCTTTTGTATAATATTTTGGTAACTGATGTATTAACATTGAACTGAAACAAAACTCTATAAAATTTGTAACTAAAATAAAATTCTTATAAAAAAATTAAATAAAATTCTCACATTTAAAACGAAACAAAATATTAAATGAACTATACAAAATTTAATGTTGAAGATGTTCAAATGTCTGTCCCTCTTGCATCAAGCAGTACCCTAAACGATTATAAAACCCATTTCGTACATTCGATAGCATTTCAGGAGTAATCATTTGTATGGCGTTAAGAATTTGTTCTCTTAAGCCATCCAAATCAATCGCTCTATTTCCTTCAGCGGTATTAATATTTGCGAGATTGCTCAGATACTGTATGTACGTTCACGCTCTAAAGTTACGGAACGAATGTGTTGTTCCCGCTCTCGATCTCCCCAATATCTCCCCACACCACCGGTCTTATACATAGGTACATGTTTATGTGTGTGTATTTGAAGATGCATATTAACTTTTAACTACGACAATCTGTATAGGTATTGAGGTATAGTATTAGCAAAGCACGTCATAATAGCGTCACGAATAGCGGGAAAATTTTAAAATAGGTACCGTGATACCTATTAAAATCTAAATGTTTTATTTAGAACTATGAAACACTGTAAATATTCCATTAGGTATGTGTTTATAATAATTCTCTTAATTATAAGTTAATAAAATATACCTTTACAATAACATACATGTACTACCACTTCAGTTACGAAAAATTACCGAAATTTATATTTTTGGTAAATTACCGCGGTAAATTACCGCTCTTTAAATTACCATGGTGATTTACACAAGAAATAGTAAATTACGCAAGAATAAATTTTGATAAGAAAGAGCGGTAATTTACCGAAATATATAAATTAGGGTAATTTTGCATCACTGGTCCGGACGTATCAGCCCGAAAATACGACCGACAAAAGAAATAGTGTATAACATCAAGATTTATTCTTGCGTAATTTACCATGTTTTGAGTAAATTGCCATAGTAATTACGCAAGAATAAATTTTGGTAAAAAAAGAGTGGTAATTTACCGAAAATATAAATTTCGGTAATTTTACATCACTTCATATTCATAATAAACTAAGGTATACCTAAACATTTTTCAGTGTTGCCGAGAATTGCCAATATGTGATGTCATGTTTTACTATTTATGGCACACATATAATGATATAACATTTAAATAATAATACTACTATCTACAATGAGCAACAATTATGTGACGTCACTATTGAGAGTGGTCAAGGCTCATAATCCAAACAAGCCGCACAGTCATTTTCCCCCCGTGTAAATTATATGATGTGAAAATAAGAGAGTATTTATAAGTATTTTAATAAAGAGTGCCTACATAAATTGACTTTTTTGGTGATAAGTATGATGTGAGAAATGTGTTCTAATGATTTACTATAGTTTAACACAGAAAATACTTGTATTTTCATACTTATAGACAATACAACACTGTGTTTACAACAAACTGTGGCTGTTTTCTCTGAAACATTTTATTTGTACTTACTTAGAATAGACCGGACGTATGAGGCCGAAATTACGACGGACAAAAGAAATAATGTATAACATCACGCAGTTATTGAATAGTACTATACATATGGTGAAATGCAATATCTGTTTTCGTCGAGAAAACGGGCAGCAAAACAGACGAATTTACTTTTAAATAATTTTCTTCATGGGCGTAGGTAGAAGCCTGAGGAGTAAAGCATGGACAATTTACTCGATTTGAACTACAAAATAAACAAATAATAACATATTTTGTATTTAAGAGATCACCAACCACTTGTTATCCAATTATATAAATAAAATTAAAAATTCTTTAAAAATACAACATTTTAATAGTGCGCCTGTGGGGGATGAGTCATCGGCCGCTCGTGGCCGGTCTTCGCTACCTAGTAAGTAATTTAATCTTTTCACATTTAGATTCTTCAAAAAATGTGAAGTTGTAATTATCAAAGAATCTTCCTGAACTTGTATATGCAAAACCTTTATTAAAATAACTTTTTCTATGCGGGATACAATTTAAATATTGTTTCTTTCCTTGAAGTTTATTGCTTTATATTATTGATATAGTTAAACTTGGAAGTTCCTAAAGAGTTTCAACAGAATAATGAAAAAAAACGGTCACTGTTTATTGTAAACATAAAGATATATAGTCTATAAATTTAAAAATACAAGTATTTTATGTATTAAACTATAATAAATCGTTCGAATACATTAAAAACACCTAACACCAAAAAAGATCCAGTCTATGTACAAAACTTTTATAAAAACTATTTTGAAATAGTCTCTTCTTTAACTCCATAATGTACTTTACACGCGATAAATAGAAGTAGTATCCGGTTTGTTTGAATTATGAATTTTAACCTAGGATAATTGTGATATCAATAGATCAGTGTAAGTTTGTTTTGTAAAAAAAACATTTCTTTGGTCTAATGGGCTTTCGTACAGGTCTGAAGAAAGAAGAAATAGAATTTCGAAACTATACGTGAGATAACAGGATTTGTCTTTTATTGAACAAAAAGTAAACCCAAATTATGTACCTAATTTCAGGATATAGTAAAGTCGGAGTGTTTTTCAAATGTAAGAAATTATGAGTATCAGCTGGTTGTTTTTTATCCAAACTATTCATATATTTGTTTATTTTATTTTTAAAAGAATTAAATAATAAATAATATGGGACTAAACACTCTACCTTATGGCATACCTATATTTCAACATTTTAACAATTTTTCCATCTTTTGTCGTTTGGAGAAGATTAGTTAATAAATTATAATATATTTAAATCAGACGTAAACGGGCATAAATAGAATATCTTACTATACGTTTTTACTGTGGAACTAAAATGTTCCCTGGCAGCACAAAAATGAAAAGTCGTCATGTGAACACGACCCGCAAAGAATGGGGAAGAAAACACAAGCAGACGATTCAAGGGCAATTTGCAGCCGGTATATTTGTGCGTGTATGCGTATGTGTATCCCTAGAAACGAGCAACCCCTCGCCGTTTACCGTTTTTCCTTTGTCCTCGTTTTACTCTCGCCTCCTCTTCGTTTTTTTCCTTTTTTTCGGAAGTTTCGAGTAGAACGATCTCAACGTTGTTGGCGCTTACGTTATTAATCGGGCATGTCTGTGCGTCTGTGTTGGTTGATGATGGACCCTCGACCGTGTATGTACAACGACCACACGACCGAAAGCGAGCGAAACACCGAATGATTTCGAAATTAAGACCGCATTGTGTCCGAAATAATGCGTTTTAAGTGCCATCATATCTAGATCCTTTTTTTTTCTTGTTCGGTTACCCGGATCTCGTCGGAAACCAATGTGCTTCTGCATGGCGGACTTCACGTGTTTGATTCGATTATGTATAACTGTTATAATAAAACCAAGGCAACTTCAGAAATGATTTAATTTAAACAATGTAAGCCTCATAAAATTATGCTGTCTATGGCGCCAATTAATAAAATTCAGGATGTATTGTCTTTCCAATATTTCTTTGCCATTCTTCGGGCAGTTTTGTAACAATAATATACGTTACGACCTGTCTATTTAACGTATGAATTCAGTATCAACATGCAATCTACATATCGCATAGTAGAGAAAAAGAGATAGAAGATATAATAGTCGTAACATGGGTAACGTTTGGACATTTTAGCACAGATTTTACACACTTTTTTTAAAAATTCATTTTATTAAATCGGCAACTTGGAAACGTCTTCTTTCATTTGTTCTACCGCCAGAGTCGTCCCTAAATATTTAATTTACAAAATAAATATCACTTTATAATCATATGATCATGCTTACCTGCAACTATAAATGATTAGCAACAGTGTATTTTCACAGATGACAAAAATTTACAATTATTATTGACCTGGCCTTTGGAAATAACATGATCTCTTACTGACTTGTAGTACCATACAATGTTTTGCATTATGGAATAAATGAATGGGATTGAATTCGTTGTTTAATTCGCCGCGTTCATCACGGAGTACCCCAAGGTTACGTTTTAGGACCTCTCCTTTTATTCGTTCTACGTGTATGATTTAATTAATTATTTACCACCTCTTAAGTGTATCTTGCATGTAGATAATACTGCATTTGTTCCATCTGTGATAAGTTTGTATTATCAAATACAGCTTGGTCATTGTATGTTAGGGATTAAGGCGAAAAAATTGGTTTTCCGAAACTAAAACGCAAACTTTATATTTTGTTGGTGACACTATTGATGATAGATTATCTTGGTGTAACATACGCTTATGTTGGTCGATTGTTCTTTGTTTCATAGCCATGTTAAATACGTTATAGTTGTTTGGGGAGGTCACACATATGTAATTCTAGCTTTTAAATTGTAGAAATGTATGACAGTTCTTTCTGTACCATTTCTGTATATTTATTATCAGCTTATGGAAATACAATAAATAAAGGTAGAGCTGTTTATTAGCTCATCTATACATAAATAGTGCATGCGAAATGCTAATAGAATTAAGAGTACCAGGATCTTTGTGCTCGATCCGTAAAGAAAATCAATAAACGTTAAACTTTATCACCTTTACAAGCTATAATATTGTATATTTTTTTCTTTTTAATTTGGACCAGAAGTAAGTAGCACTTTTACGATTAGCACTTTTCTAAAAAAAATCGGTACGCAAATACGTAAAAGAAAGTCGGGTAGTATCCACATCTTAGTTGATGGTCGAATTTAACATTTTACATCCGTAAATGTTTATACAAATGAATTATATTAGGTTATGTTGCTTTCTGGGAAAATGATTAAATCTAGATTCTGCCTGTCAACCTTCAAAATGTGTTGAATAAAAAATATCGTTTACGTTTTATTTATGAAATAATAAAATAATACATAAAATATAAACAATTAACACTTAAAATCAATTTTTAGATTATTTTTATCATTTTTTCTGTATTTATATTAACTCTTTCAATTATGATTTAAATAAAAGTATTTTGTAAACAATCATAAAGTAACAAAAGCACATAAAAAAGTGATAAAAATATAAATGATTATTGTTAAAAATAAGGCACACATATAAAAATATAAAACAAAATTTATAATAAAGTATAACTTTATGATCTATACATTTGTTACATTTATTATTAACTATAAATCTTTTCTAAATGTTAAAATAATAAACGTACATAAAGATAACTTTTAAATAAGTATATTAAAAGTTATAAATAATGCAAATGTCTCTTCAAGGATGTTTTGATATAAGTAATTAGGTAGTTATATCTTTTCGAAAAATAATTATGCAAATTTAATATTTTTTAAACGATATGTTATAAATAACAGAATTTATAACTGTTAGATGATTCTAATTCATAACATATTTAGTAAATTATGATAATTTATTTTCGTGAATAAATTTATTATTATGTAATTATTTTGTTTACAAAGTGCTCTGTGAGAATTCTCTAGTTTTTATATTGCTTTTATTAACATTCAAGTGGACATAAATAATATAGATGACGAACAGCTTTTTCTTGGACTTTTTACTTTACCGTCGCGCCAGGAGTTCCGCTAGGATCCAACCTTGGACCTCTATTGTTAAATATTAGTCTTTTGTCACTGTTTTGCTGAAGCGTCTTTCACAAATATTGCCCCCCAGTGGCTTCAAGCCGTGTTTAAAGTAACGTCAACTGTTTTTTCCCTTTCTGTTGTTGTTAGGCATACAGTATTGTTTAATTGCCTACGCTTGAATATCAGGTCATAGACAACTGAAGGTGTATTACCTTTTGATTACAGTTTACATTTTTCTTTGTTATTTCACTGGTTAACATGTTTTTATTTTTTTAAACAATTTTCGTTTCATTCATAGTTCTAATAATAGTAATAAAAACCAATTTATTCTGGGGCGTCAGGTTTTGGAAAAAGATTTTCTGACGTTAATCAAATAATATTAATTAGGTATGTGCATTATATGGAGGCTGTATGGTTTCGTCCTGTTTAAAATGTTTTTCTTTTTACTTTTCTTTGTACTGTTTTTCGGCACTTTCTGATATCAATGTGTAATAATAATCAGCAAAAAGGAATTCCTGATGTGAATGCAAAAGCGTATATTAAGGCTCATGTGACAGACTAATTTATAGTAATTTGTTCATTAATAGGTGCTATATAATTGTCATTCTGTTTCCTATAAAATTGTGGGTCATATTCCAAGCAACACGCTTCAAGTCACTTTGGTTTCTTCAAATTTTTTATCTTGTTGTAGAAGTTTAATTTGTGATTGTGCTAAAATTCCCTCTTTAACTTTTGCATCTGAGATTTTGGGAAATTTTTCTTTAAGGTATAGGAATCCACGGGTATCTTTAGCCATTGCTATCAGGAAATTTTTCATCAACCCTAATTTTATTTGTAATGGCGGTAGAAGCCTTTTATCGGGTTCAACTATTGAGTCTTTAATCCAGGAATATACTGAGTCCTAACCGGAGAGTTTTTAACATGTAGTGAGCATAGCTGGCTCGACTGCCCCACTCGCAAAGAAAACAGCAATCCTTTGTAAACCTTAGATGTAAGCCGTGTATTGCTACTACTTTGAGGTCTGCGCTGATAGACCATTTGCACATTTTCTAATTAATTCTGTCCAGAAGAACAGCAAAATTTCCATAAGAGTCTTTTATTAAGTGGATTGCATGGCCAACGAGGATGGATGGATAAACGTTTCTTATGTCAAGGACACCTTTCAAATTCAATTTGCATCGATAAAAAATACGTCATTCTTCGGGATGGTGTTGCTGACCTACTGCCAACATCAAATCGTCGACATTATTGCAGTACGAAAGAACCTCGTCGGTTGAAAAATAATGTCATAGTTCTATCTGACGATTACGATACACAGAGTATAGTTTCCATCTTTGGAGTCAAGATCCTAGTATTTCTGCTTTGGTTTTTGATCAATTGAAGTCTCGAATAAGATATTTGAATTCTAACCGATTTATTAGTAGTAGTCCTTCCTCTTCAGATGGCAAATATTCATTATCACTGGTCGATAACTTCAGACTTACCCAACCCTAGAAATGTTTGCAAACGCCACAACTGATAAGAGCAAAAAATTTTTCAGAGGGGATAGCAGCATAATAGCGAAAACTTCGATGAACTTCTGTCTGACAAGAATATGTACCGTGATGGGTGTTCCGCAGGTATAACCACTGGGTCGTATTCGCTTTATTAACATGTGTCAGTTAGGACGACTTTGCTCACTTCCAGATGAAGAATAAACCCAACCCAACCCTTGATTCTTCTGGTTCCGTAGCAACATAGTCATCACTCGAAACATCTATGGGTCTTGGTACTGGCAAGGCTTCCGAATTAGGTACTGGACGAGTAGCAGATGTCAGACTACCATAACTGGTGTTTTGCTTACTTTTGTTGGAAAACCCGAAAGTTGTCGTGCAGCAAAAGTAGCAGTCAGTCGAATGATCCGTTTGTTCATTTTAAATCATAGATCTTGCAAATGGCATAGCTCTTTTCTTACCTTTTGACCAACCCTTCAAAATAACAGTACAGCGTACGCAGCAACTGTTTGGAGCCTATGGCTTCCCTTGATGCTTGATGGTTCCAGAGTAAAAATAGGTGTGGTTTAAGTGCTTAGACATGCAAGGACATGTTTAGACATGTCCACTCGATGATCGACAGAATTATTTTCTGTAGTATTTATCGTATATGAAATAACTTTAAAATTTTGTAAAATTTAATGCGTTTTTTAAAAAAACCATTTAAGAAAGTACAGTGCAGTCGCGATTTCGTGAACTAATTCCGGCCAAGCGATTTGACTATTTTGGGGGTGGTTACTTTTGCGAGGTGTGAAATTAAGGTTTATAACAAATATTTT
The DNA here is from genome assembly GCA_963170755.1 of Amphimallon solstitiale. Lineage (NCBI taxonomy): Eukaryota > Metazoa > Arthropoda > Insecta > Coleoptera > Scarabaeidae > Amphimallon > Amphimallon solstitiale. The sequence continues at coordinate 240,747,127 of OY720675.1, read as the reverse complement.
GTATATATACTGGTACGTACGCTAGGAGAAACCGTACACTTCGTGGAGATATAAGGTGGTATAGACGTGTTTATTATGTATCTCCGCCAAGTGTACGGTTTTTTTTACTTTCTTATACGTAGTATAAGGAAGTATTGTGATGATGAAAATTTTCGACCTCGAGATTTTTGCAGATGTCCACGTTTTGAAGTCCACTGATACCGAAAAAGTGGTTTTTAAAAAATGTCTGTGTGTCTGTGTGTCTGTCTGTGTGTGTGTGTGTGACCACGATAGCGGTCAAACCGCTGTAGATATCAATTCCAAATTTTGTATTTACGTGTCTAATCTCCCTCTTGAGATCTGATTAGTTTTTCAGTAAAATCGGTAGACCGGAAGTAGCAGTTTACTTCAGCGAAAAAATCGAATTTTGCTAATATTTCGTCAACTACTAAGTTTAAACAAATTTATAAAGAATTCATATATACTTAGAATTAAAATTGAGAAAAATTTTATTTAAAAAGTTTTTCGAAATTCCTACCGGAAGTAGGTCCTTTACTCTTATCGAAAATCAGTTTTTTGCGAATATTTCGCAAGTCATGCTTTTTAGACAGGTACGCTACGAATATAAAAGTATTTAGAACTTAATTTCCAATATCTTTTGTATAAAAAAAATTTCAAAATTCGGACCGGAAGTATCACTTTTACTCTTACCGAATAACGATTTTTTGCAAATATGTCGTAAATTATGCATTCTATGTATATTTATGAAGAGTACAAAAGTATTTAGAGTTGGATTTGGAATATTTTTTGTATAAATGAAATTTCAAAATTCGGACCGGAAGTAACACTTTCATACGTATAAGAAAGTCGTGTGGTGGCCACACCTCATTTTTTAACTTTCTTATACGTAGATACCAAAAAAGTGGTTTAAAAAAATTTCTCTCTGTGTGTGTGTGTGACCACGATAGCGGTCAAACCGCTGTACTAATCAATTCCAAATTTTGTATTTACGTGTGTAATCTCCCTTTTGAGATCTGATTAGATTTTCAGTAAATTCGGCAGACCGGAAGTAGAAGTTTACTTCAGTGAAAATATCGAATTTCGCCAATATTTCGTCAACTACTAAGTTTAAACAAATTTATAAAGAATTCATATATACTCAGAATTAAAATTGAGAAAAATCTTATTATGAAAGTTTTTTGAAATTCCTACCGGAAGTAGGTCTTTTACTCTTATCGAAAAACAGTTTTTTGGAAATATTTCGCAAGTCATGCTTTTGATACGGATACATTACGAGTTCAAAAGTATTTAGAACTTAATTTTCAATATCTTTTGTATAAAAAAAATAACACTTTTACTCTTAGCGAGTAACACTTCCTTTGAAATATTTCACCAAGTATGCATTCTATAGAGATTTATTAAGAGAAGTACAGTAGGATTTTGTTTATTTTTTCAGAAGATAAAAGTACTTCAGTCTTAATTTAGAACAACTTTTGTATAATTTGAACCGCACACACGTATAAGAAAGTCGTGTGGTGGCCACACCTCATTTTTTCTCTTAGTGTACATATACAGGGTGTTCCTAAATATCATGTACATAAGGATGGGGGTAACTATTTGGTTTATTTTGTGCCTAAAATTTCATATAAACATGGGTCTCCAAACGCTTCGTTACCAATATGCAGGGTGTTGAAATTTCAAGAATTTTTCACTTTTTACTGTATAGCTCCTGCAGTTTTTGAGATATTTAGTTGAAATTTGGAAGGTAGGTTACGCTATAAGGCCTGCATCATTAGCCATGCCAAATGATTATGTAAATCTACAGGGTAATAATTTTTTCGGGGTCATGCCCTCTTTTCTCACCCTGAAGTTTTTGCGATGCGCCACTGCTAGATTCTAAAATACGCAATAAATTTTCTGTCTTGTTTAGAGACTTTTTGATCCCTTGTATTTTTTTCTTATCTCTGACCGTTATCGAGAAAAAAAATAGAAAACAATTTTCTGTAATTCGCCAGAGAAAATTAAATTTTTTAAAATGGTCTAGTAGGCTCTGGCTTTATTCAGATAATCACTTGAGTTTATTAATTTTAAGAGTTAAGGTGCTACTACCTGTTAAAAAATAGGATGACCCGGTTTTCGTAGCATTGTTTTATTACAATACAAAGTAACATAACTAATAACAATAAAAACCCTAAGTAATAACAATGACAATGAAACTATGCTACAACAATTGTTGAAAGTGTCCTCCTTCAACCCTTATACAGGCGTCCGCTCTTCTTCTCTTTGATGCTCGCACTCTCTCAAATACTCCTGGAGTATTTCTTATCGTTTCAAATCCATCGATTATTCGATTTCGTAAGTCATCAACAGTATTCACACGTGTTGTATACACTAGAGATTTGAGATGTCCCCACAAAAAAAAATCTAGACTATTTAAGTCAGGGGACCTAGGGGGTCATGGCTGAGGTCCACCTCGTCCTATCCACCTATTCTCATATACTTCATTTAAATACTTCCGAGCCAAAATAGAAAAATGTGATGGGGCGCCATCGTGCATATACCACATTTGATTTCTAAGTAAAAGGGGCAAGTCTTCAAGTAATAAAGGCAATTCATTCTGCAAAAACAGCCTGTATGACTGACCAGTAAGTCGACCAGGCAAAAAACAAGGACCAATCAAATTATCTCCAATTATACCACCCCATACATTTAATGAGAACTGTTCTTGAAAATGCGTTTCTACAATTTCATGTGGATTTTCATCTGCCCACGTGTGGTTGTTGTGGAAATTCATAATTGAAGTCCTTGAAAAATTCTCTTCATTGGTAAAAAGGATTTTACAATCAAAAATGCGGTCTACTGCTAGCTTATTAGGGTACCATTGGCAGAAATCAAACCTTAAAGGGAAGTCTCGGGGAAGAAGAGCCTGCACTCTCTGAATGTGGTAAGGGTATAGCAGGGAAACACGTAGAATACGCCAAACCACTTGATGACTAATATTTAAATGTTCACTGATTTTTCTGGTGCTGGTGCGAGGATGTCTGTCTATTTCATTCAGAACAGCCTCTTCGATCTGTGGTGTTCTAACAGTACGTGGTTTACCTGCATCATTAGTATTCTTTTTAAAAGTTCCAGTTTCTCCAAGACGCCTATGAATATTTGAAAATATTCGATGATCGGGTATCATTCTATTGGGATAGCGCTCCATGTACAGACGCCTGGCTTCTCTTGCATTTCCATTCGCAAGGCCGTAGATAAAATGCATGTCAGCCATTTGAGAATTCGTGAAATTTGGCATATTTACAAAATTATAACGAGTATTTAAAACACTTTTACACCTTACAGTTTGCAATTTAAAACTTTACTTATACAGACACAAGTTACGATTTCTAATGTCAATTGTCAAATTAATAAACTCAAGTGATTATCTGAATAAAGCCAGAGCCTGCTAGACCATTTTAAAAAATTTAATTTTCTCTGGCGAATTACAGAAAATTGTTTTCTATTTTTTTTCTCGATAACGGTCAGAGATAAGAAAAAAATATAAGAGATCAAAAAGTTTCTAAACAAGACAGAAAATTTACTGCGTATTTTAGAATCTAGCAGTGACGCATCGCAAAAAAGTTCAGGGTGAGAAAAGAGGGCATGACCCCGAAAAAATTATTACCCTGTAGATTTACATAATCATTTGGCACGGCTAATGATGCAGGCCTTATAGCGTAACCTACCTTCCAAATTTGAACAAAATATCTCAAAAATTGCAGGAGCTATACAGTAAAAAGTGAAAAATTCTTGAAATTTCAACACCCTGCATATTGGTAACGAAGCGTTTGCAGACCTATGTTTATATGAAATTTTAGGCACAAAATAAACCAAATAGTTACCCCCTTCCTTATGTACATGATATTTAGGAACAGGCTGTATAAGAAAAAACTTTTATGGATGTGATTTTGGATTGTTTGAACTCCTTGTGTTGATTTGTACCAAATTTTCTCTTAAATTGTACGGTACAGCAAGCAAACTGTTATATATTCCACTACATGCCGTTTTCCTCATACGAGTATATTGCCCGTTGACACAATGTGTTCACTCTGTGGGGTAGTTTACTGGAAGCGGTATTCACTAAATCGCGACTTCACTGTATCTCAAAGTCCTGATGTGATGGAATAAATTTTAAATCAGATTCAGAATCAGTATGACAAGCGACATTAACAACACGTAACGGTGTATAAAAAAACCAAACTGTGTTGACCAGTGATAATAGTTATTTATATTGTACTGTTTGATTGGAATTAATAAATAATTGTTATTTGTAGTAAAAAGCACTACTAATTGTTCTTTCCTAATTGTTGTCATTTTGTAAAGCATATAATATTTACTAAAACAAATATTCATACAAAATAAATGAAATCGTAATAATTCACAATTTTTAAAGAATAAAATAACAAAAACACTCACGATTAAAAACTGTTAAATCTCACTGCATTTAATCCAATTCAAAAGCCAGCATAAAAGCAACAATATTTTTTGTCGTCATTAGAATCAATAAAACAAACTCACTCCCATGGAGGAAAGTCGATGAGAGAAAAAAAAATCTCCCGCCGCCGTATGTTATTATAATTCTCGGCGGTTCAAGCTGTACATTATTCGTTTTCTATTAGTCTATTGCTGACGTCTCCCAGCGGAGCCGACGCTCTGTATCTCCTGCCAGATGTCAACGGCAAAAGCTTAGAGAGCGCGCCAAACACCGCCGCCGTAGCAGCATAACCACGCTCGATCTCCTTTTATCGCAGACATCTCTCGGTCTATCATACACTTCCCCACGACGACTGACTTTCTCAATCGATTCCGATATAAGTGGGTATTATTTTGTCGAATTTCCTTCTATCTCTTTTATCGTCGTTACCGCAACGCCAACAGAGTTAATTTTAGGTGGTTGTCTTCTGTTAGGACTTCTTTTGTTTTCTTTCTGGTTTTTAGTGTTTGAAAATTTGTTTGGGTCATAAGAAAAGGATAATTTCTGATAATTACTGGACAAAAAACAAATCCAAATTATTAAGCATGTACAACTTTATTTTGTCTAAATAACAACTAACAATAATTATCACAAATTTCTTCCAAAGCTTCAGATTTAAAAAAAGAAAAAAAAAAGAAATAGTAAATGTTAATGATGTAAAAATATGATAAAATAATTTATTTGCTGATATGAATCGCAATAATAATTTAGGAGGACAATTACGGACCAAAAAGTATGGATTATTGTCATAGCCAGCAATGATTGTCATTTAGAACTAGTTTAGCCATATATCTACTAAAATTTGTTCTTATAACTTTCTAATTACATCAAAATTATGAACTAATTTATAAATATTAATCAAATTTAATGGTAAACAGTCAGGTATTCTTCATTTTCGTTACTTGCAATCTTGGGTGTGTTTGCAAAAAAAGGTTCTTCTTGGTCGACTTCATTGACTGATCTAGTTGAATCCATTACACACGTGGCCATAAAATTCTGGACACCGAAGTAAATTTCTATCACAAAAAAATGTCTTCTTTCGTATTTTTTTCCACAAGACAACAAGCAGTATCTACAAAGTAAGAATAAAAAATAAGAAAATGTACTAATTATTTTATTTAATACGAAAAAGTCGCGAAATAGTAAATTGTGCAAAATTACCAAAATCATCATTGGTCTTGTTGGTTAGGTTGTACCTTTATACATATAGACACGCTGTTTCCCGTCCTGCCTCGAATACGAACTGAAGCAAACATAACGCAGGCATGCAGGCATGTGACGTCACGGGTGGGCTTGTTCTGCTGTTGTTGTATGTCTAACGTCCGTTTTAACGTTATAGATACAGTGTTAATATTGATTAAATCGTTCTAATTTTAATTATGGTACAATCCTGTAATGCATATAACTGCAACGCTATCCATATTTGTAAAATTGCTGAAAGTGAAATTCGAATTTTAGATAATGTCAACAAATTAAAAGAAAAAAATTTAATGGCTAAATTATGTATAAAAGTTCTGAGCAGTGTTCATGGCACAGTTTTCAACAATTACAAAGAACACATGTATGACCACGATGTCGACAATAACCATATTGTAAATTTAATTAAAATTATTAGTTTTAATTATTGTAAAATTAGGCTATATCATCAAGGTGAATGCATGAACATATATACTAGGAGTAATAAATTAAGAAATAAATTAAATAAAACAATTTTGTTTTCTGGACAATAATTGAAAATACAAAATCATTTTTTTAAGTATTAAATAAATCAATTTCTTTTACTTTCTTATACGTAGTATAAGGAAGTATTGTGATGACGAAAATGTTCGACCTCCAGATTTTTGAAATTTCTACCGGAAGTAGTAGGTCTTTTACTCTTATCAAAAATCAGTTTTTTGCAAATATTTCGCAAACCATGCTTTTTAGAAAGGTACGTTACGAGTATAAAAGTATTTAGAACTTAATCTCCAATACTTTTTGTATAAAAAATTTTTCAAAATTCGGACCAGAAGTAACACTTGTATCGCATAGCGATTTTTTGCAAATATGTCGTAAATTATGCATTCTATATATATTTATCAAGAGTATAAAAGTATTTAGAGCTGGATTTGGAATATCTTTTGTATAAACAAAATTTCAACATTCGGACCGGAAGTAATACCTCTTAGAGAGTAGCATTTTCTTGCAAATATCTCACAAAGTATGCATGTGAGATTAAGAGACTGGAAGTACTTAGAATAGGATTTTAAATAATTTTTGTGTAAAAGAATTTTCAAAATTCGGACACATTTACTCACATGCGTATTTTTTTAAGAGGATAAATGTATTTAGAACAACTTTGCATAATTTGAAATTCATATACGTATAAGAAAGTCGTGTGGTGCCCACACCTCATTTTTTCTTAATAATAAATGTATACCACAAATTGTTTTGAGTGTTATTTTTGATTAACCAAAAGTAACTGGAATTGACTGGTCTTTGCAAAAATTTATAGTTATTTGAGGTAAGTACGATGGGGTACGATAAACGAAATTTCTGGGTTATATATTCAGATTTTGTTTTACAAATATTTTTAAAATATCAAGATTATAATGTTTTTAAATAAATTTTCTTCAAATAAGAAGATTTGGGTTTTTAATAAATCAAAATGAAGGATTTTCTTTACTTTTGTAGTACAAAGTCTAGGTATATAGCTGTATCGTGCCCACCCGTGACGTCACCCCCGTAGAATTATGTTTGCTTCACTGTTTGATAGTTAAGGCGTATCTATATGTTTAAATGGTCTAAGGGTTATACATCTACGCTGTCGCACAATTTAAGCAATCAGTAGTGTGTACTATCTCCACGAACTCTGCCATACGGCGTGGTAAACTTTGAATGCAGTTGGCGATCTCTGACTGTGTAATGTTTTCCCACTCCTCACGAAGAGCTATTCGAATATCCTGAATGGTTACCGGTATGGGTTATCGGTGCCGAACACGTTGTCCTAATGAATCCCAGAGATTTTCGATAGGATTCAAGTCCGCGTCTTGAGGTAGCCATTGCAAACGACGAATGTTAACCTCATCCAAATATTTTTCAACCACCTGTGTGATGTGTGGTCGCGCAGCATCGTGCATTAGAATAGTTTTCACCTACGAACCGCCTAACATCCGCCACGGTACTATTTTCAATGAGAACAAGCTCAGTTTTTGCGTACAATGAAACATCCCCAGCTCACATCATTACATCGCTTCTTTCAAATGCCATTCCTGGAGATATACAACACGCTGAATATTAACGCGGCCTTCACATGTTCATCTCCTTTTGGTGGAGGCAGACCAAAACGAGACTTATCCATGAACAATACGAAGCTCCATTGTCCAATATCTATCATTGGCAAATCGTAGTCGCTCATTACGATAACTTTAAACCAAAGTGGAGAAGCAGCAGGTTTCCCTGACATGGCTTCGAATTCCATTAATCTTTAGCCAACGGTTTGTGCAGAAATTGCAGTACCATAAACATCTACCACGATCGTGTAGTGTTGATAACACCATAAAATGGTCTTTTCGCCGGTTTGTAGGCCGAAGTCTGTTTGATCTTGGCCTTCTTGTGTATTCCACAGTTTAACGATTGTATTGCGTCTTGGACTGTACTGCTACGAATATTCAAGACAGCAGCAATGTATCGTATACCGCGCCTGTCTTTGTTTAAAGCTACTGTTACTTGCATTACGTCAACTAATAAGTGCCAGTACTGACATTTAAAATGTCATTTCAACACAACTGATAAAAGCTGTATAAACAGCGTACCAATTTTTTTTGGGTTTAGCATTGTTTTTGTTTTTGTTTTGTTGTCTAAATTAAATATTTAGCACAATTTATTTATTTGTAAAATGTTTTATATCTTGTGAAAATTAAAAAAAATGATTTTTTTTCTATGATAACAGACATTTACAATGGTGTCCGGAATTTCTTGTCCACGAGTGTTCAACTTTATAAGTAGTAGCATTTGTGTATGGTATAAAAGTGTTAAATATTTATTAATATGTGTTATAATATACACGTAGCTATCACAATCTTATCCAGGAAGAAATTTATCTTGAGATAAGTGTGCAATTTTTCATCGAGTAACAAACATATCAACCGCGTTATTTATGCACATATGATAAAATGCTGAAAAACATCTGCGAAAGAAATGAAATTACACAATCATTGTACTTACCATTTTATCTGTATGTATATTAATTAATTGCAACACATGTGCAAGTGTGAGAATGTTGGATTCGTAATAATAGAAATTGCTAATTTGCTAACTATGTAAGACGTTAATTATTAGTTAAACGGTGTTAAAATATTCTTTTTCCAACTGTTATAAATAATTAACGAGTATATATTAACTAATGTGAGTATAAATATATTATTTGTTAAGTGTACGATTTCCATTAAGATTGCGTCTCGTTTCTAGACGGATCTAGTCCATCTCTGGTGCATTCTTAACGCTGTTCAAATTCTCCTAAAAGCCGATTTTTATAATAAAATAGTCACAGATTTATTAATGCTGGCAACATTCGAGTGTATATTAATTGTAAGAACTTGGCAAGAATAATAGAGGCAATATGTATTCTATGACATTAGTATGCAGTCCTAGAAATTATGATTAACACCCGTTGAAAGTCCCAGTGCTATTCTTTTTCTTATATATCCATCTTTTATTAATCAGCTGCGTCGAAGAATTGTTGGTAAAAAATATATAAATCATATTGGTTTATTTTAACATATCTTTAAAACTGTATATATCGTATAATCAGTAGTACCAATTCCCGTCACGCAGGCTAGGGAGGGGACTTGGGAGCGGACACGAGCGGTTGATGACGCCCATGGGCGCACTATTGAAATGTTGTATTTTTAAAGAGGTTTTAATTTTATTTATATAATTGGATAACTAGGCTGGTGATCTATAAAATACAAAATACCTTATTATTTGTTCATTTTCTCTTCTGTAAGACTTTTTCTCTTTGAATTAAGTACATCCTTGTAGATAGAAAACTTTTGAAATTATTATAGCCACATCTAATGTGGTTAATCCACTTTTTAATTGGGATTCGATTTTCAAAATATGTGATTCGTTTAGGCAAATTTCCAAAGTGTTCCTGAAGGAATAAAAACTGATTTTTTAAATTTGGGATTTGTGTTAGTTCCTTGCACTCAGAAATACTTCGAGCATCGTTATTTAAACATATAACGAAATTTTGTAAACTATCGAAATTCTCTGCATAAAAACTGTTTCTGTGTATGTTTTAGCAAAGCTAAGTGACGAACGTGCGATATTTAGGCATTCTGTCACGATATTTGACAGACTTTGTAATAAATTTCCGAATCACTGACAATTAATTTTCATATCAGAAAAAGTAACATAAACAACGTTTTAGATCTAAATAAATGATAACTAAAAATGTACGCGTATGTTATTGAAACTAAATAACAGTAAGTATATACATATTTACAGTATAATTTCTCTTGCGAAATATAAGGTAAATATAATAAATTTTAAAAACCCCTCACGCTCCTATCTACGCCGATGTAGAAAGGATTTTGCTCATAAATTCCATATTTTATGGGCATTTTTTGCTCTCATTATCGGACACTTCTCGGGCGTAAACAGATGTTGTAGTTCACCACGGTCATGTCCGCCCCCTGGAGGGGCAAACGCTAAAGGATTTCCACAGCCGATACTTAAATAATATAATCGCTGGTGCGTCTCTTAGTGATCGTGTAACTTCTGATAACTTCGTGTAATTTGACCGACTAAGGTCATATTCACTCATATATTGGTTTTGGGAGACGATAGTTCATAGCTATGCTAGGATACGCGTGTGAATCATATGTATGCACAATATATGTTAGTTTAGTGCTAACTCGAAAGGACAGAACAATATCTGCCGAGCCAGTTAGTGAATTACTATAAAATATGCCAATAAAAACGTATTGTATTCTTTCTTTCTTAACCAAGATGTTAGAAGTTATATTAAAAAAAAACTAATTAAATTTAATTTGTACATCTGTAAATACAACTCAAATAGCAAATTTCTAGGAATTTAGCTGTAATTTCTTTATTTCCCCAATTGTCATTGCCAAAATTACTGTAGTTTTTTAGTATAATCTCCATTTAATTAACTACACTTGTGCCAATATAAAACTAACTTTTTTAAACAATCCTTAAAGAACTTTTTCGGAATCTGTGCAATTTACCTATTTAGAGCAAGCTTTCTCCTATTTGAACTTTGGAATCGAAGGATTTTTCAAATTTGGAAATGGATGATAAGCATTGGGAGCCAGATTTGGCGAACAGGGTGGATATCGAAGCAATTCCCCAGCGTAATTCGTTTAAAACATACTTTGGTCTTCGTTCAGTATGACGCCTTACATTGTCCTCTTGCTATAATGAACGCTTATCTAACTTTCAAGGACGTTTCTTGTAAAACTCCAGTCGTAATGGATCAGATAAAATATTAAAATAATATTGAGCTTTAAATTTAGTATCTTTCGGTAGATTATCCGTCAAAATAATCCCCTCGTAATCCCAGAATACAGTGAGTAGGTATTACTTTTCAACCATTTGTGCCATTCATTGGATTGATTTTTAGTCTCGGTATTGATGTATCCAAGTTTTATTAGTAGGTGTTACCCTATGCCAAAATCGGTCGCCGTATCCGGCTAAACGTTCTTGAGTTGACGACATATGCAACATCTGCTAAGTTTCATTTGCAGCCTTAATACACAGCGGCCTTGAAACCTTATTCACTCTCAAACAAAAAAATTGCGTATGTTTTTAGTGTTCATCAGCGACTAGCTATAAGTCCTTAAATCCTTAAAGAACTTTTTCGGAATCTCTGCAATTTACCTATTTATAGCAAGTTTTCTTCCATTTGAACTTTGGAATCGAAGGATTTTTCAAATTTGGGAATGAATGATAAGCATTGGGAGCCAGATTTGGCGAATAGGGTGGATATCGAAGCAATTCCCCAGCGTAATTCGTTTAAAATATACTTTGGTCTTCGTTCAGTATGACGCCTTACATTGTCCTCTTGCTATAATGTACGCTTATCTAACTTTCAAGGACGTTTCTTGTAAAGCTCCAGTCGTAATGGATCAGATAAAATATTAAAATAATATTGAGCTTTAAATTTAGTATCTTTCGGTAGATTATCCTTCAAAACAATCCCCTCGTAATCCCAGAATACAGTGAGTATTACTTTTCAACCATTGGTGCCATTCATTGGATTAATTTTTAGTCTCAGTATTGATGTATCCAAGTCTTATTACTAGCTGTTACCCTATGCCAAAATTGGTCGCCGTATCTGGCTAAACGCTCTTGAGTTGACGACATATGCAACATCTGCTAAGTTTCAGTTGCAGCCTTAATACACAGCGGCCTTGAAACCTTATTCACTCTCAAACAAAAAAATTGCTTATGTTTTTAGTGTCCATCAGCGACTAGCTATAAGTTCATATTTTGTATATATGATCCCTATAATCTTTACTATTAAGTTTACAACTTTTATCTGCTACCTTTTGTTACTTCCTCAAAAAGGGACATCTTAACTTAATCTACGTCTTTGGCATATGGGTATAAAGTGTCTGCAATTCATTATACGCAATGGGAGAATTTTTGCCACGAAGATGCGAGTCTGAACCACTGTGCGGCGCTCCAGTAATTTTTTTTTTATTAGCAGAAGTTAACGGGTGTCCATTGCGCGAATTATTTTCTAGCGTTATTCTGCAAACTTTAAAAGCAAATCAGCCCATTGATAGATAATACTTTTACATTCTGCAGACTTTCCAAATACAACTTGCGGACGTTCAACAATTTTAGAAAGTTTCATTACCTTCTTCTCCATCTATGTGATTTACCCACTTTTTCCGTGTTTGAAGAAATAGTTGAATGGAAGGTTGTCTGTATAATTCAAATAAATCAAGTAAATTAAAGAAAATTGCACAGGACGTCGCCCAAACATAGCAAGATTTATATCTGGCCAACAACGTCTCCTGTAATATTTAGGCAGAATATTAGAACTTTGGAACATACCTTGTGCTATATACTATATATATAATTTCTTTTGAGTAATATATTTTTTTTCTGAATAATAAGAAAGAATCAAATTTTTTGAATTGGTTTATACATTTCTACTTACATATGACATGATATACCTAGCTTATATTTGGAAGCAAGTGATCAAAACCCAGGTTTTCCAAAGATGTTCATTTAACTTTGATTAGATAAAAATACTTGAATTGCTTTCATTATTAATAATACTGAGTTAAGTCAAGATTAATACGTTTTTTAAAGCAATAGTAAATTCCTAGAACGACCGTTCACGCATACACCTTTGATAAAAGTATTCTATACAGTCTTAATTGCAAATATTTTGCAGAAATACAAGCACCGCCAAGCACCGGGATGAAATATATTGCACTGGTATCAATGTTAGAGACGTAAGTTCGGAAAATTAATGGCACACACAATATCGAGAACACTCGACCAGGTTGAATGTGATTTAAACTAAGCGTGTGATATATTAGTCTTTTTAACATAATCATATGCATTCTTTATAATTTCCGTCATAAATTCTTGAACAGCAGGAGTGGTCTTAGCATTGGTAATTTACGTCAAGAATTATATATTTCTCACATACTACTAATACATTTAGCATTTCTAAATGGATAAGTATATATTTATCATAAGCAGTTGCGATAGAGAGTGGATGAATGAATAAACTCATCAAAATGATATTTGTCAAGTCTTTTTTATTCCCTTTTATCTCAAATTACATATATCTATATATATACATACATTGGACACCTGTAAAATAGAGAATTGTTAAAAAAAATATAATAGTGAAAGTATGAAGTGAGCAATGCGTTTATGTCTAATAGGTTTAAATATGTAATTAAATGCATACCTTGGACCCTAACAGACATGATATTCGGAATATTACACGTTGCGCGATTTGCGTTTATCAGAAATTGTTTAATACCAACAATTGCCTCACAACGTATTATATACCAAATTGCGACATGACTGAAGTGATGGGAAGAACTCATGCAATTTATCGTTGATACTTATGAGCAGGACCGGCTCGAGTCTTGAAATAAATGACGAATATTGATGGTTGATAGCAAATTATATTAAAATACCTTTACTCTGAAGTAATCAAATCAAATCAAATTTTTTTTTGTTTATAAATGAAGGGTCCAGGTCCATAAGGGGCTATGTCACAAATTGCGTAAGACTCAATTTAAATTTGAAAACTGGTCCCATGCATTTTCTTTTTTTATCCTTCACTATTGCTGAGTCCCATGGTCCATTATAGGAATCTCTAAAATATAGCAGGCTGGAATGATCCTGGCGAATTTCTAGTTCCCGAATTGGACGGGAACTAAATGGGCATTTCTGTGCATAATCTCTAAGCTGATATTAAAAAAATTGAACCATGCTCGAAACTGAAACTGGGCAACTTCTACAACATTAAAAGAAGTCGGTTTTATTCGAGCGTTCTTGAATATATCAACCCAGTCTGACGGAATTTGAGCTCTTTGTCTGGAATTTACTAATCCCATATTTTTGTCTGGCTCCATATAGGAATGACCACGAATTGGAAAAATAACTTTGACGTAATCCAGTCGCCTCTAATTGTGAACAACATAATGCAGAAACCGAAATATAGTATACTTTTTATGTTGCCCTCCCGCATGAGTCGCAAAAAATTTCAAGAGCCCTTGCTCGCAAATCAAGGAAGTTCCATAAAAAATTATGCAGCATGGAACACACATCTTCCTTTTTTGCCAATAGTCTCCGGATAAATATAAAATACTCTTTTTGCTGTAGACAGAATGTGTACATTAAAAACCTCCAACTGACTCTTGTAATAAACATCGTTTGTTGTTATGTTTGGAAGACTTAAGGTTTTTGCCAAAATCTAAACAAATCGCTTCTAGAGACGCAGAAGTTCGGCTTCTTTGCTTTGCAGCTCTTCTTCTGTTGCAGAATACCGCAGCCTTTCTTTTGTGCAAATCATTTTGTATTATCAACTGCTTTATCGCATTTTGTAAATGTTCTTTTTCATCAATACTAGGGCTTCTTGAAATAACATATTGAAGAGCTATATTAAATTTGGTATTGAAGATTGTTCTATATGACTCGTAAGATACTTTCATCTGAGGATGCAAATAACAAAACATATTAAACATCTTTTTTACGTTAAGGTCATCAGGTAGGTATAATCTCTTACTGTCATTTACACTATAATGGCTATCTCTACCCTTGAATGACTTGGTCTGTTCATGTATGGCTTCACGGATCTCATTATCGAGTTTTCTGGGATTTTTTTGTTTTCACCTCTTCTGTCTTTCGGTGCCATTCCTGTCATTTTCAAAGAATTTGGTAGTATTGCTAGCTTTTTTCTCTTTATACCATGAATGGACATGAAAGCTCGTTTACAAACATCTCGTTCTTTGAGTCTGTCATCAATTCTAATACAAATGTAGCACTTCTTAGATTTGCTTCTTCTTCATTTTTCCTAGGTCTCCTTCGACGAATAGCTAGCACCGCAATCAATCTACACAAATACAAATTCTGCTCATTAACAGAGGCTAGTGTGTTAAAATTTTTAAGTATACTTTTTCTTGCTTCTATGGGCACTTGTTGAAAACATTGTTTTTGGCAATTATAGGTTCACCCAATTCATGGCTTTCTAACCTAATTTTTTTCATAACATCTCTCATTCTTCCACGTTTTTCCCTCTTTTTTGTTTCTTTTTTAGCAATCAATTCTTCTGGCGAACTGTCACTACCATTACAATTATTTTCAGGCTCCATTTATATTTTATTGCACAATACTAAACACAAACGACACAAACTGATTGTCAGCTACACTGAAATCTCTACTGTCACTTTAGGCGTGATACCAGATTATACTACGTTTTATTTATTCGGACTTGGCCCCTTTTGGACATGGCTAACATGGACTTGACACCTTGTGGCGCTGTATGCAATAACGAAAACTTATATTTGCTAGGCGCTTGTCGTCTTCTGGAGGTGTATGAATATTTTGGCACATTCTACATGAAAAATGCCACAGGATGGCATCAGTGGTTTAGTATACGTGATTTTTGGACCTGTACCCTTCAAATTTAAAATCTATAAATAGCTTGACCATAGCGCCACCTATCGTGTCCAGATTTTGTGATTTTCTTTTTTGTTACTAAAACCAACATATATTGTGAATATGAGTCCTGTTCGTCCATAAATATAGAATTTGTTAATAACTGGACTTCAGCGCCACCTATCGAATGTTTTGACGATATAAATATGGTCTGAGAATATCAAAAAGATTGGTTGAGCCACTAAAAAGTTATTGAATAACGTACAGACGCACCAACGATTAATTATATAAAGATGATCTCAATGTTACAATAAAAATTAATATAATTAAAGCAAACTGCCTGGTCTTGGCCTTTCACTCCCTTGATAGTAAATTACAATATTTGGTGCCCATAGGAAAGAATGTGTTGCGTCATATTTGATTAGAAATAACTCTAAAATCCGTACCATTTCTAATAATATAACTTTGAAAATCCTCCTTTCTAGAAATGTTATTTTAATTCCGAAAAATATATAGAAACAGGCTCATGTATATAGGCAATGGTCAAATTTGATATTTGATCAAATAAGGCTTGCAAGATACAATCACTGTCGCATGCCAATGATCTCCAAACAAAACAATAAATGTGTAATATACTACTTAAATTTAAAATTACATATGTTAAAATGTTGTATTGAGTATAAATAGAAAAGGTCAAAGAAATTGTTTAGTTATTTTGTGTAACCAACCGAATTTTTGCTAAATTTTAAACTTTTTCATAGCAGAATAATGATTGTATAATTACACCACAATAATTTGCAATGAATATATGCGGAATTAATAAAGTGGTTAAAATGCATAGCATTTTTATATACGTTCGTTGCCAATATGTTATTTTCTCTTTGGGGGAGTGTTTATTCCTTAATTATTCTAAATTTAAATTTTAATGTAAAATCAGATATTGACTATTTATAACTACATGATTAGTAAAGCCGAATCCATCTTTGATTCAGAAGAATTCTTTAGAATATATTTTAATTAATTATAGTAATTCCTAAATATTAAAAACCAATGGCTACTTAGATATGCTACACTGTCTGATTCACATAAAACTCAATACAATTTTGAAATGTTTGGGGAACGTAGTTTGATTTGACTTCAGAAGAAGGTAAAATAAAGTTATAAACACTTGACTATCATAAAACTACAACCAGTTTGTTTTCAATTTTGCGAATATTTTTTTCTTGATTAAAATTTTGGATTTCTTAAATGACAATTTTATTATTGGCTTCTTCATTCAAGTAGGTAAAAAAGTAAAGAAGACAAACAGAAAAAAATCGACAAACCATCCATGTGTGGTAGTAATATCATTGGTCGAAGTTCATTAGGTTGGACCTATCTTATGCCGTTTTTTGGTCTAACATTATATTTATACCATATACTGTATGACATGGAAACTGCAACACCAAGAAGGGGTGCGGATTTTTTGACCAAACTTGGTAGAAACGTATAACTAGTCAAAGGCAATAACTGATTAAAATTTTAAAGAAAAAAAACAAAAGACTAACACAATTTAACATAATTTTTATTAATAATGTGTTGAACCGCCCCTATTAGTGTCACACTCCCTCACTCTTCGTGGCATTGATTCGACTAGGTGGTCGATATCCTCTTGGGGTATGGTGTCCCAAGCAACCTGTAATTCATGCCGGAGAGCTATTAGTGTCTGCGGGGGATTGGCTAAATTCATAAGTTTTCGTCCCATAATGTCCCACACATGTTCTATTGGCGAGAGGTCGGGGGATTTGGGTGGCCATGGCAAGATATTGACATGAGCCTCTTCCAAGCGATTTATAGAAATTCTCGCTACGTGGGGAGGGGCATTATCCTGCTGGAAAAGGGGGTCTTCGAGCGTTTGAAGATATGGTAGAATATGGGGTTCTACCACCTCATCAATGTAACGCTGGGCGTTCATGGTGGTTTGGATGAACACCAATTGAGACCTACTCCCATATGCTATAGCTCCCCATACCATAACACCCACTGCTCGATGCACATGCCTTTCAACGGAAAACTGAATATCACGACGTTCCCCACGTCTTCGTCTGACCCTCATACGGCCATCATGCATCCCTAGACAAAATCGAGATTCATCACTGAATACCACCCTGTGCCACTCCACGTTCCAGTGCAGTCGCAATCTACACCACTCCAAACGTTGCTGTCGGTGTTGAGCCGTAAGTGGTAACACAAGATGTGGACGATAAGATTGTAAGCCGAAACCCCTAATTCGACGATAAACGGTTCAAAGGGTTACAGGACGACCAATATTACCTAACCACACGTCAGCAATTGATCTGGTACTGGAAAACCTGTCTCTTAGTGCCATTAAGCGAAGGCGTCGGTCCTGTATCTCATTAGTTCTTCTTCGGCCTCCGGTTCCTCTTTGACGTCTTTCCTGACCTTCCCTAGTCCATGATTGATAACAGCGCATAATGGTGGATTGGTTCCGGTTAAGGCGGTTTGCAATTTCCCTGTATGAAAAACCACCTTCTCGCAAACCAACAATTCGACCTCTGTCGAATTCGCTTAATTGGCGATAATTTCCACGTTGCCGCACTCTAGGCATAATAAAACTCTTTAAACACGTTAAACAAAGGTATAATAAGACAAAACCGTTGAAATTAATTTCAAACAAACAATTAATACACCACACATTAATGTAAGCGAAAACTGAATGAAGTGTCAGATGTGTCATGACCACTTGATCTATCGCAACAAAATTTTAATCAATTATTGCTTTTGACTAGTTATACGTTTCTACCAAGTTTGGTCAAAAAATTCGCACCCATTCTTGGTGTTGCACTTTCCATGTCATGCAGCATATATGTATATCTTTTAGTAGCAAATTTTGTAAAATCTAGAAATTGAAAATGAATCACTTTAGATTTCATAATTAAATTTATATAAATAAAGATTTCCTAATGTAATTAAAGACGCTATCTTGTAAATAATATTTCTTCAGTGCTTTTGCTGTTGGTCGGATTTTTTTCAATTTATTAATAATTATATTCATCAAATATCATATGTATCTTTTTCAATGCCAACAGTTTCAAAATTAAGATAAGTTTCAATTTTAAAATAAATCTTTTACATGTCGCTTGTATGGAAGAATTAACTTCTAAAAATATCAAATAAACGCCATCCATTCTTATTAATGATAACAAAAATTTCGTTCTTTTTTGTTAATCCGTAAAAGTTAAATAAAAGAATTTGACTTGAGAAAATTCTGACATAGGTGAGAATCGAACCTCAAAACTACTACTAGTCAAATGAACTCCCAAATGCTCCACAGCAACGGTTTGAATTAAAACTAAAGAATGGAATGATATACAAACTGCTAATTTATATAGAGCAGTTCTAGTGCGCAAAATGACGAAATTTATCGAGTCGAAATAGAACGAAACATGATTTAACCAGCTCAGAATACGCCATAGTTTAAGTACATTTTCATTAACAATAATACAATCGATAGTCCGCTAGCTTAAAATTCGATATGTTTTAGTTTCTTCCTTTATATAAAAAAAAGAGCTCTGTTTTTTCCTGACATTTCAAATAACTTATAAGCCAAAGAATTAAACACACCTGCAGTACTAAAAGTATCACTAGCGCTATTCGTTGAATTTTTTTAAGTTGATATCGTTTGTAAAACATGTTAGCAATATGACTTAAGTAGAGTAGTCATTAATATAATTATTGATTATGTCGGGCCCAGAACAGAACCCTGTGGAACGCCTATACATTATGTAGATGTACAGATACTTCCGTTAATACTTTGTTCACTTCTGTACCAATAAGATTGAAACCATTAAAAAAAATCATTTGTATCATATCTATCAAGTACTATTAGTACTATACTATAAGTGATTACTTGATCAGTAGTAGAATTGAAAGAAAATAATGACAAAAAATATACACATTTAAATATATAAGAGGCTTATTTACAACCTGAAGTATTGGCAACTCTAAAAAATAAAACAAATTTGATGAGGACACCAAATGAGTTAACTTTCGTGTTAGTAAGGAAATAAATAAATATATTTTTGGAAATTCTATGTTCTTGTAAATTTCAATGAAATAAAGACCAAGTTGAGAATTAAAACTTTCAATTAAGCTCCTATACTAGGTATTACAAATATATAAGTAACACTATAACATTACAAACATCTGCTATCAGGCCTTTAAGATATGTTCTTTTACTTCCTTCTCGGAACCACCTCCACAGTTTAAATTCAAATAAGATTATATTTATACCCTTTAATCATACGTTAAAGAAAATATTAAAATCATCATCAAAAGAAGCACAGAGTAGTGTATATATCGTAAGTATCTACTTAATAGAATTTTAATGTATTTTTAAATATAGGATGCACACCTATATATATATATATACCACCACGTTACACATCCTATCTATATGTAAGCCGACCCTGTTTTGTGAACAATCGCATCATAGACCGACCACGTTCTATTATACAGTATGCACATGTATACAGATCCATACAATATCTTCATATTAACGATGACAAACAGTAATTTAGTAGAAACTACATTACCACGTCACACGATATATTCACGGATAACATTTATTAATGTGTAATTTTAAAATCGACATTCAGTCCCCCTCAGCGACCGCGCGGGATTTAAAACCGGGTGCAAGAGAGAGATAAGGCGAATTATTATTAGTTGTTGTATACAATAAAAAGACAAGAAGTGTGATTATTAGAAATTTAAATATATACATTTACATAATGAAAGTATACAATTACCTGAGAACCGACCATGTTCTTGTATTTTACTCTATATTTATAGAAGAAACAAGTAGGTATGTACATGTGTATGTACCATACTCTTATATATAAAGAGGACTCATACCATCTTTATTAACGTTTTCTATAAAAGACAGAAGAAGAAAACTGAGACAAGAAATGAAAGAAAATATAATTACTTTAAAATAACAACAACAAAAAAAAGAATAAGGAAACATATAATATATATACTGTACTGTTGGTAGGTACAAGAATAATTACATGTTATTACTCGACTTCTCATACACGTAACGGTACTGTTAAATGGATCTCTGATTTCGTTATTTATAATAATACCACTTCTTTTATCACGTATCTCACTCTTGCGAGGCTGTTTCTCCTTTACATTTTCGATACGAAAACGATAAAGATTCGTCCATTAAGGGTTCCGACACGAATTGCTGTGTAAGTGCAAGTTTACTTAGTACCTGCTCGAAATTATAATGTTCTTGGAACTGCAATGTCGAGATTATTTTCACTGACATCCGAAAAATATAATCTGCAATTTGTGTAAGGCAAGGACGGAATTGCAGACCTGCAACCATTATCATTATTGTTATAGAAACACTATTACAAGAAGAATTTTAAGCAAATATATTATTACAGTGTAATAAAGATGATTCTGTTAAAACGAATGAGTGCCCCTATAAGGGCGCCGGTTTTTCAAACTCCGATTAAAATATCGGGTATATAGCCTTAGCATTGATTAAAACACCGGTTAATACAATTTGCGTTTTCCCAACACTGGTTATCGCTAATAATAATTGATTAAGAATGTTGTTAATCGGAGAAATTTTAACCTGTTTTTCGAGTACCTGAAAAAACTACTAAACGATGATTAGGATTTCTTACACTGAATTTTTATTAGTACTGATAGTGGCTATGTTTTTATATCGTTTTGTATCCTGTTTGAACGTATTTCGTTGAATTAGTTAATTAAGTATTTTTATATTGTATATTTTATAATTGAAATGAACAGTATAATTATGCCTGTATTTTCCACCTTACTACAGTATTAGAATTAATCGACAGCTAGAAATACATTATCTTTTCTGTATATATTAGCAAATAGTGATACTTGCGATAGCGCCATATAAAAACATATTCTTGTCAAACATAATTTCATCACCTAATACTATTACGCTGCTATCCCCTCTAAAATTAATTTTTCTCTTCTCAGTTTTGCTATTTGCAAACATTTCTACGGTTGGTATGGGTTGGGTTTAGTCTTCATCTGAAAATGGTATAAGTCATCCTAATTGACACATATTAAGAAAACGTATAGGACCCAGTGGTGATGCCTGTGGTACACCCATCGTGGTACATATTCTTCTCTAACAGAAGTTTACCAACTTTTTCGCTAATATGCTGCTAACCCCTCTGAAATAAAATTTTCTCTTCTCTTTCGGCATTTGCAAACATTTCTAAGGTTGAGTTAGGTTGGGTTTATTCACCTCAAAATTAGCGAAGCCATCCTAACACCGGTGCACCCATAACAACACATTGTTGTCAGACAGAATTGATCTAAGTTTTCGCTATTTTCTGATATCCCTTCTGAAATAAATTATTCTTTTCTCAATTTTGGCATTTGCAAATATTTTTAGGGTTCCACAGCAATACTAAAACACTAGTGGGTGTATCACTAGGTCCAATACGTTTGATACCTTTGTGAAAACAATTTTTCGAAATAAAAGAAAAACATTTTGTTGTATTTATAGTTAGTCAATATATTCATATTATTCTTTCCTTGTTTGAAGAAATAATTTTTTGTTTAAAGACAATGTTTTACTTCCCATCTTGAATTAAATTTCTTAATAATTGGTATTATTGTAGTGCCTTTTCCAAGTATTATTCCTTGGGAAACCTATCTGATTTTGAATTTAGACTTTATTGTCTTAAGAATTCATCTTATAGCACCCAAGAATATATTGACCATTTGTAAAATAAATTTATGAAAATTATGCCACGTTTCTTTATTGTAAGTAGGCTATAGGTTTGCTCAAACCTCCAGTTCTGAACAGTTCCGGAACCGTTCTAGAATTAGTAGTTCTGATACTAATGCGCATGTCTGCCCAAATCCTGGTTCTAGAACGGTTCGAAATTCTGAAGGTTCGAACAGTCTTAAAATTGGAATTTTAGGAAAACTTGTACTACCAACATTAGTAATAGATATATTAAAAAACACCAAACTTATGGGAAGAAATATCAATCGTAATGAACATTTAATAGCTAATGCTTCTAACTACCAAGATTGCGACAGTATTTAAAAAGTAGTGAAAAGGTTGTTCATAAGAAATACATTTTTCTAAATTTTGTAATGGATATTCCTGCATTTTTTATATAAGCAATATATTTAGATATATTAAGAAACACCAAACTGGTGGACAAATATCAATCGTAATGAACAATTAAATGTTGCATCTCAAAGTTGCGACAGGATTTAAAAAATAATGAAGAAGTTGTTTAGAAGAAATACATTTTTCGAAATTTTGTAATGGATATTTCTGATAAACCGTGTAAATAAAACAAGGATTTTTAATACAAGTTGTTATTAATAATAGGCACGTGCAACAAATGCACACACACATTAATAAATATGTATTACATAAACAAATATATTACAATACATTTTCAATGTTCAAATCCAGTTCCTTTTCTTTTCGTTTACTTATTCATTTAAAGTAAAAGATTATGCCCAATATATTTTTTTTAAGATTATTTTTAATCTGTGAAGTAGTACACACTTTTAATCCATTTTGGAGAATATTGAGAATTGAAGCCTTTTTGGTAATTTGAATTGGGATACCTACATGATTTGGTACTTACATCAATCAGACTCTGAACGTTTTGTCTCACACAAGTCTGGGGGTTACATTAACTTGCAATTTATTATAAAATTCATGACGTATCAGGCTGATACAAATACATACATATAATACATTTGGTCGGATATCTAATATATTGATATCACAGATTCCCTTTTATTTTTCTTAAATCTCAAGGGGGACACATCGAATCAAAAATTATAAGTTTAGTTTACATACTAAATACTAGATTATCTAAGTTTTAACAAATATATCGACTTGTCTACGAATATATGATAATTATAAATTAATTTTTCACATGTTCGCTAGTTCAAATAATTGTACCATTACATTGCACTTTATTCTTAGAGAAAGAATCACATGCTAGACTCAAGAACGTGGTTGTAACTGAAGTAATTTCTAAAACAATAAACCACCATTTGAAAAAAATTGAATGTTTAATCACATACTTATAGCTGTTTACTTTGGCTATTACAAAACTGATATAATGGGTATAAAAACAACTGTAAAAAAAATTAAAAATAAGTTTGATGAACCGAATCACACCAATATTCTAATAATATCACAAATTCAGATTATGTCTATTATTATATATATTATTTTTTTATCACATTTCTCATTGTGATTATTAAGCCTTGGCAGGTAATACTTTAATTTTATGATCTTACCTGATATAATGGGATATCCCATTGCCTTTGAATATTTTACCTCTCTACTCTGATCATTCCAAGAAATGGTTTAAAATATTTTCGACTTTATTCTCTTTGATTTTGAAATAATTTTTGCTTCCCACTTATCAGTGTTAACAGTGAGCAACAGGTGTAAAATGTGGAATTTCCAAGAATATTTTACGATTATGAATTTGAGTGATTCAGATCGTTGAACATTAATGCATTTTTATTTTAAATTGAAATATATTACACGCTAATCTTTTGGATGCATATAATAATATAATTACGCGTTTTGATGTAATGTATAAATATAAAATATATTCTGTACCGACGACTTCCTGTTTGCGGTTGTTTACATACACATGTTTTTGAAAGCGATGTAGCAAATTCCAGGAAAAGTTTGTATTATAAAATCAATAATAACTATTATTATCTGGACGCGTTATTGTTATTACTAGATTTATAAAATTTTAATTAATAAAATGTTATTATTTATAATTAGATTTTTTGAAGAAATAGCTACCTAATAATAGACATTTTCCTATCAACTGTAACTTATGTCTACATTAATACTACATGCCCTTCCCAAATTTATTCACTGCGAAATTAATACACCTTACACTCACTAAATTGATTTTTAGTATACATTCTCATATTATACGTGTTCCGAATATAAAAATAAGATAAACATGAAACGAATTAAAATAAACATATTCCACTGAGTACCTGCGGATGTTAATATTCCCAGAGGAGCAATTTAATAATCTTATTTCGCTTTTTTCTGAATCATTATTGTTAATAATATATGTTGGACTGTCATTTCTATTTATATAAACTTGGCAATTTTTTTACATAGTCTAATGAACGAGATGTGGAACTATAATAAAGTTGGACATAAACCGGGGAACACAAAGAAAGAAAATATTCCAACAATGAAATAAATATATTAATGTAATTTTATTTGTTTATATGGCAGTAATACAATACCGGAAATTACGACAGATTTAAAAGAGAGATTTAATGTTTTACCAAGAAATTTTATGTTGATATGACGTATTAAAATAATCATTTATATTAGTTTTCTGCGTATTTGATTAAATTTATTAATAGAAATATTAAATTATAAAAATTTAATTCTTTTTTATAGGAGAATGGATAACACTTGTGTACTATAATGATCTAATAATTTATTTTACGCTTTGGTTGAATAATATCTAGATTTACTGATACAAGATACCATTAATAGCTTGGTTGAACTATGACTTGTCTCTACATATATAAAGCATTTCTTAAAGGAATAATTTAAATAAATATACTTTCTATGTATATAGAAAAATTTTCGTATTCGATATCATCAATTATTCCATTAATGTTCTCCATTTGCTTATCGCAGAATATGAATAATAATAATTAACATTCACTTAATCCAATAAAATAAAATTCAAGCAAGTTCTTTATTTATCTTCCATATTTTATCAAATCGACGTAGAAAGGAAGTTAAAGTTATGACGCAAATATAAATTATAATAAATTGCTTATGCATATTTAATGACTACTTTTACATTAATTGAATGAATTGAATTCCTAATTCTTTCATGAAGAAATAATTTCTGGATATTTTGTAGCAAGGCTACTCTGTTTGTTTCAAATTAATGTATATGCCAGTAAAATAGGGCTAATGAAAAAGCTCAAGTTCTTAAATTATAATTAAATAAATTAATTTTATTTGTTTATAATTTAACAACTTATTGAAGTGATATAAATGGAAATATGTTCTTCACAAAAGTTATGTACAAAACATTAATATTACACAATTGACTAAGATTAGACTGGTAGACATAAGTACTTCATAAATTTATTTAAATTAATATACGGCATTCTAAACAAGTATTCCCCGATAATCACTATAATAACAAAAGCAACTAAAATTTGGTTGATCATTTGTTAAGTGCCTGTTTGTTTTTAGCTTATAAAATTTCTAGGTACTACCAAATCTAGTGTCGTACCCTTGTTACCTATACCTATGTGTAATACTTGGAATTCCCAGACGACATTGATCATGCTCTTAAGGCGTTTTCGGAAAATGTATAGCATTAACCTGACCCGGTTAGAAAGTACCTAACAAGTTCAGTAACTTTACCCGGTTAAATGAAACATTTCCGAACGCAATTGCGGTCACGTTGAGTAACGTAACGTAAACGTCTGCATATAACCTTATAAATAGCTATCTTCATAACATAATTTAGCTGTACTGGCAATACGACAGAAGAAATGGACTGGGGAGGGGGTAAAACAACCTGCATTACCCTACTCACTTGCCAGGGTTATGAAAATCGAACCGGCTTGTTGGACCCGGTTACTTTTTAGATTTTACGAAAAAGGTTGTTTTTACCCGACTGAATTAACGAACGCATTCGTGCTAACCGTGTTGTAACCCCAATGACCGGGTTTAATTTCCGAAAACACCTTTAGTATACAATGTTCCACTACACTACCTGCAGACCTTTTTGAATATAAAATTGATTTTCTGTATCCATTTATTATTCCATTTTCTCCTTCCATGCTTTGCCCTACATAAAAACCGTACTAAACAAGCCTGTTTTGTTGGGTTTAATCTTGATTACCTATTTTTATTTTATAGAATTTGTGGATAGTAATTAATTTGATATTATGTTTTTCAATGGGATTTATATTTATTGTGACATTCACAAATTTTATTCTGGTCAATTTGCGTATAGACATATAGGGAACGTTTAATTTTTTTGTTCTTTGTTGGGATTAACTCAGATCAAAATTTCTGTTTATATTTTCGACTTCCTGAACAAAGTTAACTTTTTATAGAGGTAAACATGGCACGTGCTGTATTAAATATTATTAGACTGTCTACACGATATGATTTTTAGGGTATAGTTTTCTATGAATGCTCCAATCCGTAAAATTGATTAAATTTAAAATCTGATATGTTTCTTCTATTGCGATTGCCTAATTGTTTTAAATGTTAAATATAGTTTAGAAAACCAAATTTGATTGAAAAACTTGTGGAAATACAGCTTTGGGACTACAGGGTGGCCAAAAGATGAAGTAAGATATCCTTGGAGCGAAAGATCGTCAGCATGACAGACCATCATTTGCAGCTTCTGTCAGAAGATAATAGGATTTCACATATGTATGTCGCCCTAGCTTTGGTATTTACCCATCTTTGAATTTAATAAATGTATTCTAACATATTCGTAATTATACGTCTTTTTTCAATTTTAAAATATCAGCAAGTAAGATGTTGATTCTAAAAAAATTCTTCGACGGAACAACTGATAGGTACTGAAAGTGTTCTCGTGTAGAGATTTGAGGGTATTGCTCATCCAAATGATCATGTGTATTACAAAAATTGAAACAGCATTCATTTGTGAAAAATAAATTTGCAACAAATTGAGTTTTTATTCTTCAAAAGCATTTGCTGCATACTTGTGATCTATTATTTCTTGTGTGTTTTATTTAATGTGCTGTAGGTTATGAACCTATGTGAATCAATCTCAGCGCTTTTCGAGTGCTGATTGTAGGATTGACCTAAACAACAAAATTTCTATTATTAAAAAAAAAATAATTGACGTGATATATGCTTCATGAACATTTATATTCAAAGCAAAGAGCTTGTTAATATTTTCATTTCATTGAAATATTAGTGAGTGTTGTTACACCAAACAGTGGCTTCGTCAGACTGACGAAATCTAAGCAGATTTATCTAGTCTGATGAGTTCTCAGACAAGAAGTAGTTTCTTTTTATTAAATTATACTGTATTAACTGAGGAAATAGAAGCCAAGAGTCTGATATATTTGGTAAATTTGAGATATTAAATGAGAGTTTTTACTTTACGAGTTGATATAAGAAGTAATTTGTTAAAAATCTTCACTTTATTAGAATGTCAGTGTCAATACTGTTTCACTTCATATCTTCACTACAGAAAACACAATACTTAGTTTCTTTTGTTTAAACGAAAATGGAATATTGAAAACATTGGTGCATCAATAGTGAACGGGTGGATGAAAGAGTTGGTCATTGTAAGGACATTTCTAACGTGCCCCGACGTTCATAATGTCTAATGTCTGTCCCAATATATGCATCTGCTCGCGTGAAGATTTGTTCTTTTCCTGCTCCCCTTAGCTTTTAAGGATACAATTCGATAGTACACTAATAGTGATGAGATGAAGTAACAAACCAGAACCTCTACTATGTAGATGATGGCTTGTGACGAACGCGAGTCTTAAGAACTCATGATCGACCACATTGAGAAGAAAAATCATTATACCATTCTAGTGCAGATGAAATTTTTATCATATTATCATATAGGTTCTTATATCCTAGGATTCTCTTGGAGAATTTGTATATTAATAGCTAGAATATTGTTCCATATATCATAGAAGTATTAACTGACGACAAGGAAATAATGAAAAGATGGAAGGAATACTTCGACGAACTATTAGATACTGGAAAAGGTCAAGAAAACAATGGAAAAGTAGTAAAACTAACAGAAAGCAGTGAGACAGGGACGGTGAATTGATAAATGTTGAAGGATTACAGGAAATAATTAGGAATATCAAGAGATGAAAGTCAGCAAGGCACGATAAGATAACCCCTGGAATGTTAAAACACCTGGGACAACAAGGCAAGGAAATGCTAGTAAAATTTCTCAGTCAAGCTTGGAAAGCAACACAAGTTCCACAGGATTGGAAAACTGGAGATACAAAAAACTGCGCGAACTACCGGGGAATAACCTTGCTAAGTACAGTTTCTAAAATATATGAAAGTGCACTGGAGAAAAAACTAAGACCTGTAATAGAACGGCAGCTAGAAGAAACCAATATGGAGTCCGATGAATTCGAAATCCGGGATGGCTTGAGACAGGGCGGTATCCTTAGTCCTTTGCTTTTCATAATAGTGATAGATGACGTAATCAAAGTCACCGAAGACAAAACAAGGGAAACAATCGTAGGATACAAACGACTGATTCCAATTACGATTTCGAATTGTGCTTTTGCCGACGATCTAATGTTATGTGCACCAAGCAAAAAAGACCTCAAGACCATCATTTGCAGCTTCTGTCAGAAGATAATAGCATTTCACATATGTATGTCGCCCTAGCTTTGGTATTTACCCATCTTTGAATTTAATAAATGTATTCTAACATATTCGTAATTATACGTCTTTTTTCAATTTTAAAATATCAGCAAGTAAGATGTTGATTCTAAAAAAATTCTTCGACGGAACAACTGCTAGGTACTGAAAGTGTTCTCGTGTAGAGATTTGAGGGTATTGCTCATCCAAATGATCATGTGTATTACAAAAATTGAAACAGCATTCATTTGCGAAAAATAAATTTGCAACAAATTGAATTTTTATTCTTCAAAAGCATTTTCTGCATACTTGTGATCTATTATTTCTTGTGTGTTTTATTTAATGTGCTGTAGGTTACGAACCTATATCTGAATCAATCTCAGCGCTTTTCGAGTTGTGATTGTAGGATTGACCTAAACAACAAAATTTCTATTATTAAAAAAAATTAATAGACGTAATATATTCTTCATGAACATTTATATTGAAAGCAAAGAGCTTGTTAATATTTTCAGTTCATTAAAATATTAGTGACAGTGTTGTTACACCAAACAGTAGCTTCGTCAGACTGACGAAAGCTAAGCAGATTTATCTTGTCTGACGAGTTCTCAGACAAGAAGTAGTTTCTTTTTATTAAATTATACTGTATTAACTGAGGAAATAGAAGCCAAGAGTCTGATATATTTAATAAAAGTTGAGATATTAAATGACAGTTTTTACTTTACGAATTGATATAAGAAGTAATTTGTTAAAATCTTCACTTTATTAGAATGTCAGTGTCAATACTGTTTCACTTCATATCTTCACTACACAAAACACAAGACTTAGTTTCCTTAGTTTAAACAAAAATGGAATATTGATAACAATGATGCACCAATAGTGAACGGGTGGATGAAAGAGTTGGTCATTGTAAGAACATTTCTAACGTGCCCCGGCGTTCATAATTTCGAATGTCTGTCCCAATATAAGCATCTGTTCGCGTGAAGATTTGTTCTTCTCCTGCTCCCCTTAGCTTTTAAGGATACAATTCAATAGTACACTAATAGTGATGAAATGAAGTAACAAAGCAGAACATCTACTATGTAGATGATGGCTTGTGACGAACGCGAGTCTTAAGAACTCATTGAGAAGAAAAATCATTATACCATTCTTGGGTAGACGAAATTTTTATCATATTATCATATAGGTACTTATATCCTAGAATTATCTTGGAGAATTTGTATATTTCTATCTAGAATATTGTCCCATATATCATGGAAGTATTAACTGACAAGGAAATAATGAAAAGATGGAAGGAATACTTCGACGAATTAGGAATATCAAGCGATGAAAGTCAGCAAGGCACGGGAATGTTAAGACGCCTGGGACAACAAGTCAAAGAAATGCTAGTAAAATTTCTCAGTAAGCTTGGAAAGCAACACAAGTTCCACAGGATTGGAAAACTGGAGCGATAGTCTCTTACATAAGAAAGGAGATACAAAAAACTGCGCAAACTACCGGGGAATAATCTTGCTAAGTACAGTTTCTAAAATATATGAAAGTGCACTGGAGAAAAAACTAAGACCTGTACCTAATAGAACGGCAGCTAGAAGAAACCAATATGGAGTCCGATGAATTCGAAATCCAGGATGGCTTGAGACAGGGCGGTATCCTTAGTCCTTTGCTTTTCGTAATAGTTATGGACGACGTAATCAAAGCTACCATAGACAAAATAAGGAAAACAATCGTAGGATACAAACGACTGATTCCAATTACGATTTCGAATTGTGCTTTTGCCGACGATCTAATGTTATGTGCACCAAGCAAAAAAGACGTCAAGAAAAACATTGCAATATGGCAGGTGGAGTTATCCAAAAGGAATATGAAAATAAACACAAATAAAACGAAAATACTAGTTATCAGCAAGGATAAGGAAGAAACCAAAATAGAAATCTGAAGTGGAACCAATATTAGATTAGAATTTGAATGAATTAGAATATTAGGACTGAAGACCGACAACTTAGATGGTTTGGACACCTGAAGAGGATAAACAACAACGGACAAGTGGAAAATGTATAGGAAGACAAAATAACCAACAGGAGGAACAGGGGTAGACCCAAGAAATCCTGGAACAAAGAGATTGCAGCAATACTGGAGAAAAAAGGCATAACGTGGAGGCTAAGTTTATTTATGGAAAAAGATTAATGGGAAAACAGATATTCATCAATAATTTATATATGTACCTCGAAAACTCTTTGGTATTTAAGAGATGACATTGAAACAAGGTCCAAGGTCACAAGAATCTGTGGGACCTTGGATCTTGTTTCAATTTCATCTCTTAACTATCCACCCACACAGGGCCTATCATACCAAAAAAACATAAAAAAAAATATACTTTGGTATTTGATGTAATATAACCAAATATATAATTGACATTAATCTTCCAAAGGAAATATAACACATTTACCTAGTAATACACCATAACTAGACCACCGACTTTAATTTTGAATTTTCTGTAAATAAAAGTCCTGGTATTTACATGTTGTAATTTGATTTGTTTGTTCATGGATCCCCCAACGTTTTCTAAAGCTTGCTTAGAGCCGATCTTTCTTGTGTAAAATATACACATTTACAAACACACACACATACGTCTAAATGCATGCATGTATTTTGATAAGAGAATTCTATGAATTACTTAACTCGACTCCAGCGATAACGACTCAGGAAAAAGAGATAGAAAGTTGTAAGACACATGCATACACATATGCATATATATTCATGCCATTGCATGTGTGTACATGTAAAAGGATATATTTCACGGTTTCTTTTTGTTTATTTCACCAGATTTTACTTAAAAAAATAATTAGGTATTTAAAACAACCTCTCTCTGACGCGACGTTTCCATATATGAACATGAACACACACACACACGCACATTTATACTACAAACATTACGCGTCTGAGAGCGTCGTGCGTTTGATTCTGTTATAATAGATTGTATGTATACGTCCTGACTAGAGGATGTTAATGACCTTGGGGCCGGAGAAAGAAAAGAACACCATATAAAAAGAAAGGAAACCGAGAGACTATATCGATAAATAAACGGCCCGAAGAAATCATAAATAATTCATCGTCCGGGTGTCATAATAATCAAAAATCGAAGAGAAAACGGAAGCTCCTGCCAATGTTACACGGGCATATTCCGAGGAATCTCGGCCAGATTTTGACGATTGACTTTTGATTGATGAAGTTTTGGAGTCGTCATCGTAGTCTTGCGTACGAACGCGTGTCCGTGTATTGTGTTTGTTGTTTTTATTGGCCGGCTCGGGCACTCATCCGATACGAATTGAAGACGGGCTCGGCTGTATTATTTGTGTTCATTTGGAGGTTATGTTGTCCGTGCCTCCTATTATTGGACAAGTGACGATAACGTATGATCGCGTCAAGGTTATGTTTACGAATCTATTATAGCTTGTGCATTAATTCTTTAAATTTTGTGTGGAAATACTGTTTATTTTTTCTAAATTTCTTGTTTTGTATGGTAGACAAATAAATGATATTACTTATTATCAAATAAATAGGTAGTGAATACATTTTTTTTAAAATAATAACTCTCAAGTGATTTATATAACTTCAAGTGAGAAAAAAGAAAGACAAATCTCTGGCACATACATACATATAATAATAAGTATCCAGTTACTTCTAATTTTGTTGTGTTAACCTCAATATATTATTACAACATTGTGTTCTAGAACCTTTTATAATATTTACTTTGCATATTATTTCGAATTAGTCGATACTTTTTCCGTGCAAAGGAGAATTGTTTGCCTAAGCAAATACAGGTACCCGCTAATCACACAAACAAATAATTATGAATTCCGTAATTAAATGAGGTTATGAAAGAAGAAGAAACTTGAACTGTTCGCGTCAAATAAGACAAGTAATATTATTTGCCTGGCTTTTATTATTTTATTATTAGATATATTGTGTACATTGCCACGCACACAAGCAGCACAACAAGCGCATTGTATATTAAACTTCTATATATTCACCGTATTTTGTGTGTTTAGTAATACTTAGCGAGATTTTTGTTCGTTTTTGCATTATGTTTGTGGAAACCATTATTCCCGCTATGCACACGTTATTTATGTATGATGTGTGTGTCTGTATTTAATAGACAAATACATAGAACATATAAAAAGCGATGCAAAGAGGTTAAAAATTAATCGTTCACGCAAGAAATTAAGTTCAGATAAAGATATTTACAAATGTACGTATTTATGAAAGCCTTGAGGCAGCTTGTCGATCTCCGATTAAAATATTGGATTAACTAATCACTGACTAAATCATTAACTATCTTTAACTAGTAGTAGTAGTGTAGTAGTTATTGTACAAATTAATATTAAATAATTTCAAAATTAGTTTTTCTGGCTGTTTTTTTTCTTTCTTAAAATAACCAATGTGAAACACTGTATTTATAGAAATCAAAAAAAAAAGCCAGGCTGATATCGTTCGGTTTATCAAGTCTTGCAAGCTAATATGAGTAAATCTTT
This sequence comes from Amphimallon solstitiale, assembly GCA_963170755.1. Lineage (NCBI taxonomy): Eukaryota > Metazoa > Arthropoda > Insecta > Coleoptera > Scarabaeidae > Amphimallon > Amphimallon solstitiale. The sequence goes on along the minus strand of OY720675.1, from coordinate 240,713,505 downwards.
ACGTTTGCCATATTGGCAATAGACTTTATGCATTATTTTTTCTATTCTTTTCTATCACTGTTATTATCTTCGTCAAGATCAACATTGTTGGCAGCTTCCACGTCGGAAAATGAATCCTCAAACGGCACCTTTTCAAGTTTTTAAAGAAGGCGTTGTTATATTTTTATAAGATTTATTTCATACGCGCTTCTTAAATAAATGAAATATCTTTTATTGATTTTTTATTTCGAACGGTTATTTTTTGTTCCCCTTTCGATGCTCTATAATTTATAGGTTTCGTATGAGCATGCTTTACAAGTTTGATAAAAATAGCCATTTATTCGAGTATATTTCGTGCGATATATTAACAACTAAGAATAACAGGTGAAAAGTTCATAGGGCCTAAATTGTAGACCATCGAAAGAGGAACAAATAATGATAAAACAATAAATACTGTGTCTTAACGGGAAACTGAGTTATAACAAAAACCAAAATTCACCCCTTCTTTCAAGATGGTGGAAAATGCATATGGGAAATCTTAGTCGAAAACTTTAAGTTAAGCGTTTGTACGCATCCCCTACAACATATAAAAAAGTCAGTTCAGCTTTCATTCTTTGCTTTATTTTTCGACAGAATGTCTGGACTATTTTAAAATTTAGGACAATTCGTGTGCTTTCAAGTAGAAAGTCTGTCTGGAGATGTCTTTTGTCTGAACATCTAGGGACATAATAGTATGCATACACCATTATTTTGGCGCTTGTGAAATGTGCATTCTTCAACTGTACGGTGGCGCCTATTGTCAGAGAGTTAAACACAATATTGGAAGAAATGAGATATGAATAAATGACGATCACTTTTCCTCTTCAGAGGTTCATCAGAAATTAAATACATTCTAAAGTAATAAACTACGAAATTTATATAAAACAGGTATAAAAAATACCGAAAAATAAGTTCGGAAAACATCATAACAAATGGCGCCCAAAACGTGGGGCTGTAATAGTAAACGGCGCCTTATGTAAAGAAATATTTTCTATTAAACCTAATCCGAGGTAGTCATTTATAGATTTTTTATTAAAATAAATAATTGACAATTTATGAAAAATGTAGTATAACAAAGATGAATATAAATTTATTAACACAGTTTTTATGCTGTATTGATTGTAGCCCTAAATAATTAATTCTGAAATTGTTTCATTTAGTAAACAAAATCATTATCGCCGGTCTCTCTCGTATTGTATAGTTCAATCGAAATACTTACGGTAAAGTCAATATTTGTAATATGTATATGAACCCTTCCTCCTACTTCGCTAGAAGTTGCTCGAATACACTACTCCCCATAATCATCAAATACGCCACGCTTAAACGAAATCGTTAGATGCAGCTAATTCAATGGCTGCCGTCGCCGTCTGTCTGTACCGCTGTAACAGCATTAACGTATCGTGTTATTATGTACATGAGGTATTATAAATATATACTCTATCTGTGTATATTACACTGCATAAATTTAATCGCAGGAAATGGAAATTTCAATTTTACTCGGCAAGAATCTGAATTAAAAACAAAACTTAATTTCCCAACAAATTGCAAGATAGTATTTAACAAGATTAACCGGCAAATGTTATCTATAAATTGGAAAATTATTGTTTTTTTTTTTTTGGGTGCAAGCAAGAATATGGACATACACTTTGAAGACAAATGTTCCTTGGCTTCTCTATTGATTTTAAAAAATGTTAGCTGTAGCAGCTTGAAAATGTAATTTTCTTGTCAATTACCCAATATAGGTCTTGTATGGAACTTATATAGAGTACATTGGGCGTTAGTTCAACTTGGCAAGTAGAAGGTGGAGTAGCACTCCAGGCATTGAAGATGTTGCATTGTCTATTATAGTAGCATAGGTCGACCCGATATGTAAAAGTGAATATGAATATGTATGTAGTTTTTAAAATGCTCCATGACTCGCTAATAGATGTTTAGTGCAACTGTCCATTCAGAGCTCTTCCAACGGGACGTAATTCCATTGACCTAGTAATACTAATGGACGGAGCTTTGCACTCAAAATAACAGCAAAGTAGTTGGTGATAACATTAGAAAGAGACAGTTAATTACATTTTTAACTAGATAAAAGGAATACACTGACGTCTGCCTTTAATAACGTAATTATACATTGAATTCAAGAGTATAAGTTATTAGAATCATGACTACATAGTTGCAAACATTGCTTATTGATGATTACATGTGAAGAATATTAAATAAGTTGATAATCAATTTTAACCTGTTTTATAAGTCCATAGATCTGGAGTTATTCAACAGTTTATTATCTAGCAGATGGTTATGGTTGGCGAGCAGATAAAAGGGCACTTTTACACGTTTGCTGTACACTTCTATATCTCGTCTTTTATGGAGGGCACGTTCAGATCACTTTGGATTAATCTATTTGGAATGTACAAGGGGTAGGCGTACTAAGAACTTTATTTTGAAACTGTTGTAAAATCACAGTATTAGAATTGCTTGTCGTAACGCGCTTATTAATCTATACCAATACAAACAGGCTATGGAATCCTTGCATTTTAAAGACTACCGCAAAACAATTTACATAATTTTTTGCCTAGTTTGGTTTTTCCTCTTGTAGGTAAGATTCAAATGTGATTTTTCAGGCCTGTTGACTTCACTTAATGTAAATAGGGCTTTAATTATTTACTTTAAGCGAAGTTTTATGATTGTCATATTGATATTGATATTGTAGTTTTCTAAGACGATAAGTTCGGGTGTGTGGAAGTTAGCCTCTCTTTTTACGAAAATCGAAAATATAACTGATGTTTATGTTGTTCTAGGTTAGTTCTAAATACTTCCAAAGTATTTCAAAAAAAAGTCGAAATCGACCTAGATGATAGAAAAAACAAATTTGTTCCCACCCCCTCCCTGAAAAACGAGAAACTGACCATTGTTCTAGGTTGTTCCAGTTATATTCTAAATTGTATTTTAAAGATAATTTAATGCTTGTGTAAAAAAACCTATATGTCGGGATTGTTTTGTCACTTTGACAGCAAAAAAAGTTTACTCGAACTCGTCGTTTTATCAGGCAATTTGTTTCGTACAGTTACCCAGCAACAAATTTTTTTGTTAAAAGCTGAAAATTTATCCGGAAAAATAAAGCGCTCGTGTAATTATAAGCGATAATTTAGTGCATAAGTCGGGATTGTTTTGTCACTTTGACAATGAAAAAAGTTTTCTTTAACTTTTAAATCGGCAAAAAAGTTGTTTACCTTTGGTTGACTCGACAACACTTTGTCTTCTTGTTATATCATAAAATCAATGAACTCATTGTCAAAAGGAAATGTCAAAGTTCACGCTACCATGAGCTCTGCGTACCATACCTGACATCAATTTGCTTACTTTTTCATCATAGTGTTCGTTATGATGTGTTGTTATGACAATATCTGCAAACCCGTTGTAAGTACTTTTCACAAAATGTATAAGAAATGTGTTTTTAATAACTGTATTTTTAAGTAATATAATAACTATGTAATAAATTTTTCAGTAATTGTTTACACATTCAGTAAATTATCTTATCGAATCGCATTCGAGCTTTCTTTTTATTTCCGAATAAATTTTCCTTTTTCATACTCAAATTGTGTTGCTAAATGATAACTAAACTCAACAAATTGCCTTCTCGATAAAACGACTCGTCATTCGGACTCGTTGTTTTATAAGGCATTTTCTTTCGTAGTTACCCAGCAACAAAGATTTCCGTTAAAAACTGAAAATGTATCCGGAAAAAAGAAAGGTCTCGTGTAATTATAAGTGAAAAAATCAAAATCGGAAATATGAAGTCTGACCCTGTGTTTGCAAAAATTAAAAATTTGACGGTTGTTCTAAGTTTGTTCTAAATGTTTCCAAAGTATTTAAAAAAAAAGGTCGAAATCGACCGAGATGATCAAAATAAAAGCAAATTGCTCCCACCCCTTCTTTTTGAAAAACGAAAGTCTGACCATTGTTCTAGGTTGTTTCAGTTTTGTTCTAAATTGTATTTTAAAGAAAAATCAAATTTGTCAAGAAAATGGGGAAGAATCAGAAGTATGACGTCTGACCCTGTGCTTGCAAAAATTAAAATTTTAACTGCTGATCTAGGTTTGTTCTAAATTTTCCAAAGTATTTCAAAAAAAGTCAAAATCGAACGAGATGATCGAAAAAAACAAATTTATTTCTACCTCCTCTTTTTGAAAAACGAAAATCTGACCATTCTTCTAGGATGTTCCAGTTTTGTTCTAAATTGTATTTTAAAGAAAAACTCAAAATCTGTCCAAAACACGGGGAAAAATCAGAAATATGAAGCCTGACCCTGTGTTTGCAAAAATTTTGACGGTTGTTCTAGGTTTGTTCTAAACTGTTACAAAGTATTTGAAAAAAAATATATTCAGCCGAGAAAATAGTACAAAACAGTTCTTGGCCAGTCCCCTTTTCTTGAAAATTGAAATTCTGACGGTTTTTATAGGCCTGTTCGAAATTTTTTCAATGTAATTTAAAGAAAAAATCGTAATTGGCCGAGATAATTTTTTGCGAAAATTTCAAATTGTATAATTTCAAGTTTTTGTCGATATTTGTATCTGTATTTGTATCATCGATATGTAGACATTGTAATGCTGCAATAACAAACAATTTTCAATAAATCCTTCCTACTTTCATTTACAACGTGGTTCATTAAATTATGATTAAATTTATAAAGACTACTCAGTATATATATATATACATATAATTCGCCAGAAATATAATACATGTTCAGATAAACAATGTTTTTTTTAATAATATTAATTGGATATCCGTCGCTGCCATTGTTCTCCGAGTGGTTTTTTTTTCACATTTTGCCGTCAAAAACAATAAGGAATGACCTTTATGAAAGCGTATTAAAACAATAACGGCTCTCTTTTGTATGCGTTGTCATCTGTTGAGAAGAGTTTGTAAAATACATATGATATAGCGAATAATTAAAATAAATTGATTTTATGTTGTATTGCGTAAATATTATTATTGTCGCGTATAAAAATTGCTGTATTATTTCGTATTTATTATTTTCTTCGTGGAAGTTTAATCATGTGTTATAATTATAAAGAATCCAAACATAGCACGACTGAATATAATCTCTTTTTTGTATGAATTCTATCTATTTTGAGAGAGAGAGAAAGAGAGAGAGAGTGTGTGTGAGCGAGTGATAGAATTATGTTTATAAAGAGAAATAAATGATTTCTTTAACATTTGCATCATGAGATGGTGTTTTAATAAGTTTGGTAAGATTTTTACTTTCTTATACGTAGTATAAGGAAGTATTGTGATGATGAACATTTTCGACCTCGAGATTTTTGCAGATGTTCCCCTTTTTGAAGTCCCCTGATACCGAAAAAGTGGTTTTTAAAAAATGTCTGTGTGTCTGTGTGTGTGTGTGTGTGTGTGTGTGTGTGTGTGACCACGATAGCGGTCAAACCGCTGTAGGTATCAATTCCAAATTTTGTATTTACGTGTATAATCTCCCTCTTGAGATCTGATTAGTTTTTCAGTAAAATCGGTAGACCGGAAGTAGCAGTTTACTTCAGCGAAAAAATCGAATTTTGCCAATATTTCGTCAACTACTAAGTTTAAACAAATTTATAAAGAATTCATATATACTCAAAATTAAATTTGAGACAAATTATTTTAAAAAAGTTTTTCGAAATTCCAACCGGAAGTAGGTCATTTACTCTTACCGAAAATCAGTTTTTTGCGAATATTTCGCAAGTCATGCTTTTTAGACAAGTACGTTACGGGTATAATAGTATTTAAAACATAATTTTCAATATCTTTTGTATAAGAAAAATTTCAAAATTCAGACCGGAAGTACCACTTTTACCCTTATCGAATAGCGATTTTTTGCAAATATGTCGTAAGTTATGCATTCTATATAAATTTATCATGAGTACAAGTATATACAACTGGATCTGCAATATTTTTTGTATATATGAAATTTCAAAATTCGGACCGGAAGTAGCACTTTTACTTTTAGCGAGGAGCACTTTTTTGCTAATATCTTGCAAAGTATGCATTCTATAGAGATTTATTAAGAGAATAGAAGTACTTAGAATAGGATTTTGAATATTTTTTGTAAAAAAACTTCTTAAAATTCTATAATTTGAAAGGCTCATACGTATAAGAAAGTTGTGTGGTGGCCACACCTCATTTTTTAGAAAATGAAATAACTGAATTGTTCATCATATTCATCATTGGTCATGCTTCCATGCAGCATTCAGGCGAAAAAGTGCTTATCGGAATTAATCGATTCTGAAGGAAGTGGTCACGTTTAAGGATACATTTAATATCGATAAAGTGGCGAGTTAGTTCAATTGAAAAACGCGATCGTAGTATTAAGCATAGAAAAAAAGTACTATAGTAGTAGTAGTACTGAAATAACTAATTTGAAACAACATGAATCTCGGTAATATAAATGTGATATGGGAAATAAAGGGGGGCCAAATATTTGATACGACACTTGATACTATTCCAAATTGGCAGTCTTTTAACATTTGTCATAACCGTACTAGTGACATTCGAACTAGATCGTGGAAAATGATCATAAAATTTGGCACATATGATAATTCTACTACGAACCAATCCGAATGTCAATAGTATGTTTATGAGAATAGCTATAAGGTTGTAGATTTGGTAACATGTCGAGTGCTCGGTATTTCACTTCTGGAAAGAAACTAGAACGTCAAAGACAAAAACTTCAATGTGTTTAATTTATATTTCATTGTGGTAGGAAAATTGTAATAAATTCACTTTATGCAATACATTTGTCAAAATTTTATATTCCTGGTTTTAATAGAATTTCGTTAAACAACTAACCAATAAACATCTTGGTGATCTTTGGAAAGGTTAGAAAATAATATCCCACTGTTATGATCTTAGACCATTTAAACATATAGACACGCCTTAACTATCAAACAGTGAAGCAAACATAATTCTACGCGGATGACGTCACGGGTGGGCACGATGCAACTACATACCTAGACTTTGTACTACAAAAGTAAAGAAAAGCCTTCATTTTAATTTATTAAAGACCCCAATCTTCTTATTTGAAGAATATATGTAAAACAAAATCTGAATATATAACCCAGAAATTTCGTTTATCGTACCCTATATACTTACCTCAAATAATTATAAATTAAATGAAATAAAGACCAGTCAATACTTTTGGATATTCAAAAATAAAACTCAAAGCAATTTGTGGTATACATTTATTATTAACAAAAATGTGGTGTGGGCACCACACGGCTTTCTTATACATATATGAATTTCAAATTATGCAAAGTTGTTCTAAAGTAAGCTTTAAATACATTAATCCTCTTAAAAAAATACGCCTGTGAGTAGATGTGTCCGAATTTTGAAAATTCTTTTATACAAAAATTATTTAAAATCCTATTCTAAGTACTTCTATAGTTTGGTTCGAAAATTGTAGAAATGACTCATTCGTAGTATCCCTCGCTACTGTCCAAGTCGTTCGCAATGAGTCATTTCTACAATTTTCGAACCAAACTATAGTCTCTTTGTCTCACAGAATGCATACTTTGTGAGATATTTGCAAGAAAATGCTACTCGCTATGAGTAAAGGTATTACTTCCGGTCCGAATTTTGAAATTTTGTTCATGCAAAAGATATTCCAAATCCAGCTCTGTATACTTTTATAGTCTTGATAAATATATATAGAATGCATAATTTACGACATATGTATTTGCAAAAAATCGCTATGCGATAAAAGTGTTATTTCCGGTCCGAATTTTAAAAAAAATTTTATAAAAAAAGTATAAAGTTATAAAGTAACGTACCTGTCTAAAAAGCATGGTTTGCGAAATATTTGCAAAAATTTGATTTTCAATAAGAGTAAAAGACCTACTTCCGGTAGAAATTTCAAGAAACTTTTGTAATAAAATTTTTCTCAAATTTCATTTTGAGTACGTATGAATCCTTTATAAATTTGTTTAAACTTAGTAGTTGACGAAATATTTGCAAAATTCAATTTTTTCACTGAAGTAAACTACTACTAAATCAATGTTCAAATTTTATTTGCTACTGACTTTGCCGCTACTAGTGTTGTAAATTAATACGTTAATTATTAAGTAATAATTATCATGATAATTAACACATTTTTCATAATTTATATTAACAGTTAATTAACAATAATTCATGATAATTATCACACTCACAACACTAGACGCTACAAGTTTTTTCTTTATTTAATAGCAGCATTATTATACTTACCGATGAAATAATATATCTGTTCCACGTTTTTTGTCACTCGTTGCAGTTATATGCACTACAGGATTGTGCCATAGTTAAAATTAAAATGATTTAATCAATATTAATACTGTATCTATAACGTTAAAACGAACGTTAGAGATACAACAACAGCAGAAACAAGCCCACCCATGACGTCACATGCCTGCGTTATATTTGTTTCAGTTCGTATTCAAGTCGGGACGGAAAACGGTGAGTCTATATGTATCAATGGTTTAAGGTTATGATTGTAGATTTGACTCAGAAATATAGTAGTTAGTGTAAAAGTAGTGTAAAATAGTAGGTCCATGTTTCGTCCATAGTTATGAATCCAGATAAGAATCCCGATGATTAAAATGAAACATTGCTCTCTTTTAGTGACAGTCAATAATAGCGACACCTATGGTTCCATTTTGTATATGCAGAATACCTACTGTGTAATTATTTAATTGAAATGACAAGAATTTCCAGTCTCAAGTCTTATCGCTAAAACGTATTCGGCATGTTTAAACACCTTGAACCAGAAGTAAACACTTTTTCACGATTATGGTTAGTCCTTACAAACTTTACCCAATTCCGCTTTGATTAGAGCAGTCGAAATGACCGTTTTTCACCTCTAGAGAAAGTGTACGATGTTGTTAATATTATGACTAAGTTTGAAAACTGGTACTTAAACAGTAGTTAGTGTTTACAAACTGATTGTCGTGGCATTTTATAGAAATTTACCAAACATAATCACACCATCCTCTTAGTTATTTTTTAAATATCTAAAAAGCCGTTTGTAATAATTATGTTCCATCTGTATTATACGATTTGGTTAATTTATAGTTCATGAGAATTTCTTCAATTCCACGATTTGCAAGCTTTTATCTTTGCCTTCTTCACACTTTTCCTTCCAGAAAAGCTCGTGAAATCTGTTAAGTGATGTCTTAGTATCTATGGTTGGGTTTGTTTGAGATCATGTGTGATAAAGAGAATAAATTATTTAAACACTTTAGATCACAAAAGAATAGATTTCTTAATCATTACCTAAAAATATATAATTTTTCTCATAATAGTTGCTTTGAGTCATTAATATACTTCCATAGATTTTCAACTTTACCTGAAAAAGACATGAACTTATTTTTAAATAGAATACTATTATTGCTCCCTTTATCTACGACACGTTGTACGTAAACATATGTGAACAAAGCAAGGTAGTTGTCAACTTCATGTTACGTTTACGTCAGTTGCATTAATAATAGTTATTTATCATTTATTTCATTTATAACATTTTAACATGAATGTGAAGTTCCCCTTTAGATAATATGCGTCTAATATATGCGGACTTTAAACATTATTGATTATTCAAGTCGATGAGTAATGCCTTTCATTGAATTGAACTGAATATAATAACTCGGCCTTTTTTAATTAGTAAATTTATGTAATTGTTCTTTACATTTATTATTGCCTGTATCTTCAAAGTGGTAAGCCGGTAGTACGATAACCACTGTGACTGTTCTTTTATCAGTTCAGACTTCATCATTGGGTTTATTCATGTACGTTAGATACACATACAAAATTATTGAATGAATTCCCGCTTGTGCCAGAAAAAACGTTAATAATTAAAAGTAAAAATATTTCGTTTTTTTAATGAATGGAATAAGTCATACTAATGACTAATGCCTAATTATCAATATAATTAATAAAAATTATGATTGTTTAAACGAGTCTGTATTATTTGGAATGTTACGTTTGATGCATTGCGTTAAATATATACTTACTTTATTTATTTATATGTATTTAAACAGTTTTTACACCTAATTATTTTACACCTTTTGAAACTAGATGCTATTACAGACGACAGAAATTCTAGTCATGTATTTTTGCTTAACACAAACCTTTATAACTTATTTTACACGGACTTGCCATGCAGTATTAATGAAGATACCATTTCGACTGTCAAGAATGACTTGAGTTAGAAGTTAAGTTCAAGAGAAGAGGTTGACAGTTTGACAACATACATTCTTTAATTTATTTTTCATCAAAACATATTATTCCGCGGTTGCATTTGCTTGTGGGAAATTGACTTTCCCACACAAGTACGGAAAATAAAAATTGCATTCAAGAAATAAGTGATTATTACACTAATAAGATGTAATTGTGAAAATGTCCATTTCAACTAAATATGGTGTATTAGAACTTGTAAATTTCATAAAATTATTTAAAAACTATAAAGAAAGTCAGTGGTGCCATCTATTACATACTTATATTATTAATTGCTGATTCTCAATATTCTTAACCTAAAAGATAAAATGTATGTTCTGTATGTGTCTATAATCTTCAGTATATATGATAATAAATATTATGCTATCGTCACTATCAAATCACTACCTTATAGTTAGGGGGCGGACACGAAAGGTTGATGACTCATCGCTCATGGACGCACTATTAAAATGTTGTATTTTTAAAGAGGTTTTAATTTTATTTATATAATTGAATAACAAGTGGCTGGTGATATATAAAATACAAAATACATTATTATTTGTTCATTTTGTTGTTCAGGTCGAGTAAAGGAGTATTAATATTTACTAGCAATACTTTCTCACGGTTCTCTTCTGTAAAACTTCTTCTCTTTGAATTAAGTACATCCTTGTAGATAGAAAACGTCATTTCTACATCGCAACTGGTTATACGTGCTTACTGGAAATATTCTTTTATTTCAGCGTATTTAGCAGTTTGATTTTGTGTCATTGTCCCCATACACAATTGCCGCAATGTTATTAAATCTGGATTTCTATTAAAAACTGCGTCTAACTTTTGCCGGAGGCCACATCCGAAGTCACTTGGAATACTTTTGAAATTATTAATAGCCACAGCTAATGTGGTTAATCCATTTTTTAATTTGAGATTCGATTTTCAAAATATGGGATTAGTTTAGGGAAATTTCCAAAGTGTTCCTGAAGGAATAAGAACTGATTTTTTAAATTTGGGATTTGTGTTAGTTTCTTGCACTCAGAAATACTTCGAGCATCGTCATTTAAACATGTAACGAAATTTTGTAAACTATCGAAATTCTCTGCATAAAAAATATTTCTGTGTATGTTGTAGCAAAGCTAAGTGACGAACGTGGGATATTTTGGCATTCTGTAACGATATTTTACAGACTTTGTAATAAATTTCGGAATCACTGACAATTCATTTTCATATCAGAAAAAGTAACATAAACAACGTTCTAGATCTAAATAAATGATAACTAAAAATGTACGCGTATGTTATTGAAACTAAATAACAGTAAGTATATACATATTTACATTATTTCTCTTGCGAAATATAAGGTAAATATAATAAATTTTAAAAACCACTCAGGCTATCTACGCCGATGTAGAAAGAATTTTACTCATAAATTCCTTATTTTATGGGCATTTTTTGCTCTCATTCTCGGGCGTAAACAGATGTTGCAGTTCACCATATGAATTAGTGCTATTCAGTAAGGTGTGTTGTTTACATTATTTCTTTGCTCCGTTGTAACTTCGTTGTAGTTTAAACCGGTCATTTCCGCGCCCTACTTATAGTATAATGTAATAACCAGAACAAATTAATAAATGAAGTAACTAAGCATAATAAGAAAGGTAAATGCAACATCAGATTTATTAATTGATATCTATGCGGTAAACATTAATGTTAATGGAACAATGATTACACTGCATACTTGAAATATTATTCTTCCTGCAACAGAATATGTAGAACTGGACACTTCTTGAGAATCTCCACCATGATTTGCTAACATCGTAGTTGAAATTCTACGAAAGCAGTATGTATATCTTAATGGAGTATCTAATTTTAAAAATTCTGTAATTTTTGATGGAATTTTTCCTACTGTGTTTGTTCCATAGGCATATTTCCACATTTACCATTGGTATAAGTTAAAAAAAGCGTTTTTGATTCTGTGCAACTTGCAAAGGTAAATTTCTGTATTTAAAAAGTAACGAAATCCAATCATTTTTAATTATTACAAATTTTCTTGTAATATATATCTTTCTTGCAAGTATAATTAAAAATATGATGTTATTTTTATTCAAGTCAATATCATTAAGTGAAATATTGTTTTTCTTTACGACATGCTCCAGACATATACTCCTATTATTAACACTGCCTGAAATGTTGTATTATATAAAACTTTAATAAATGAGAATTCCGTGAATATACCTTCATTAAGAGAAATAGTGAATCTTCTTCGATAAATTTATTTACTTTTTCATTGGAGAAAACCTTTGATTTTTGTGGTTGTAAATGTTCTCTTTGTCTTTTAATAAATGCTGTAAGTTTATTGTAATTTGATACATAAATGTTATTATAAATTAATAGACAAGACTTCAGCATTGAATAAATTGACCAAAATGACTTTCTAGATGATATTTCTTGAAAATATGCTAAGAAAGAGTTTTCTGTATATATTTTAATTTTCTTGATTTTGCACCATTCTATAAATTTTGTGTATGTAACTTTGTATCTTTCTTTCGATTAGCTGGTAACAAATTACTTATTACTCTGTTTGTAACATCACATATTTCAGGAGGCGTATAAGCCAGAAAGTCTTCATCGCTTGACATTCTTTTATTCAAATAATAACAAATTATTTCAAAATTACTTCTTATTTACAAAAAAAAAAAAAAACATTGTAAACTTGTAAAATTTGAATTTTAAATTGTTTGAATTGTTTCCACATCCTAAACATTGCTCCGCCAAGAAAATAGTACCTACGTAAATCTGGTATTTAATAAGTAAGTTTGGTTTTTGCAAAAGTATACGTGGAAATATTTTGCCGAAAATTGTTAAAATACGTATACATATTATTTAATACACCTGACAGCAATGCCTGGCAGTTGGGAGTCGTTCTATTTTGCATTACTCCACACAAAAAGTACCGATATAAATTATATTAATAAAATGATTAAAATTTTGCTCGTTACAAAAAATATTGTACAAACTTCGTGCTTGAAATATTTCACGAATTTGAAAAGTATCGAATTTTATGGTAATAAAATTTAGTCTATAAAATACTTCTTCCCTCGTCTTTTCTTTACTAAAAGTTAGGGAAATAGGAGTAAGTGGCTAAAAATTCTTCCAACAAATTTGTTGGTACCATCTATTTGACGATTTCTTAAGTAACATTCACATTGACACTTAATTGTTATCAAACCCAACAAGCCATGAATTTACGATAAATATAAGAATAAATACGTCACGTGTAAGTATATATACAGGGTGTAACAGTGGGAACGCCGTGGTCTCTGGTAGTCAAATGGTAACAATTTTGAAAAAGTTACATACTGGAATATATATAGGTGGATTAGATCTACAATTTAAAAATAATAGGCAATATACAGGGTGTTTCAAAACTTAGCAATGTACCAAAGTTATGTTTTTCTTAATGGAACACCCTGTATTTTATGTCATTTTTGAGTTGTACACTGAAATCTAGATCAACTTTATTTAAGGTTTCCTATATCTAATTTTTGTAGTTTAGGAGATATTTCAAGTTTTTTGAAAATGCAATGTTGCACGAAAAGTTTAGTATCTTGAAAATGACTTAATTCAGAGAAGTGGAACGAATAGCGTAAATGGCAGATCCTTTGGCTGATTGAATGCCATATTCAAAGTTGCCGAGTATTCTACAGGTCGTTCATGTACCGAGAGCAAACTTTGTGAACTTCTTTCGTGCATAACTTTATTATTTTAAATGGAACACCCTGTATGTATTTATGTTATCAGATAGAACATTTTATTGTCTAAAAACCAGTATCAGGAATCCCTATGACTATCTTTACTAGTTTTTAAGTTATTTCCGTTTTTTAGATAACTTACGGAAATTGTTATTATTCAATCTAGGAGGTTGGAGAGAAACTGTCAATTTGACGTGTACTCTGTTAACATCATGAAGGCATACTCGTTGCAAGAAAGAACTGATATGATTTTAGTTATTGGTGAGTGTCAGGAAAATTGCTTCCTTGCGTCTCGGGTGTATTCGCAGAAGTACCCAAATCGAAAACATCCAGATAAAAGGGTATATGAAAATTTGTTGGGTAGATTCCGTGCCACAGGGAGTGTTGTATACAAAAGGCGAACAACAACTGTAGACGTAGAAAATGAATTCGTGGTATTGGCAACAGTCACTGAAGAACCGCATAAAAGCACACGACAGATTGCCAAGGAATTAGATATAACTCAGATGAGCGTATCTAGGATACTAAGAAAACACAAATACCATCCGTATCACTTACAATACCATCAAAATTTATACGCAATGGATTATGAAAGGCGAATTGATTTTTGCTTGTGGGCTCTTGATAGAAACGCAGAACATAATGATTTTTTTAATTACGTTTTATTTACCGATGAATCCACTTTTCATAATAATGGATTAGTAAACCGTCAGAATTTTCATTATTATGATACCGAAAATCGCCATCTTTTTCGTACCTTGGATCGGCAGCATCGCTGGAGTTTGAACGTGTTTGGAGGCATTATAGGCGATTATGTAATTGGACCATACTTCTTCAATGGGCACCTGAACGGAGACGAATTTCTAAGGTTCTTAAAAAGGGACTTTTGGACCCTCTTGGAAAATATTCCCTTGAATATTAGAAACCGGATGTGGCTTCAATTAGACGGCGCTCCTGCCCATTTTAAACGGTCCGTTAGAAACTACCTTCACAGGAAATTTCCTAATAGGTGGATCGGAAGAGATGGTTCGTGCAATTGGCCACCAAGGTCTCCGGACTTAACATGTATGGACTTTTTCCTAGGGGGGTATGTAAAAGGGATCGGAGACGCCTTCAGTTCAGTAACACCGGATATGCTGAGGAACGTTAGAACAGCATTTGAACAGAGGGTTAGTTTCTGTATTGAAGAAAATGGCAATTATGTTGAACGCCAGCACTTTTTCGTTTATTTTGTTGTTATGTTTTTTCGTTTATTTTAGGTATACGAAATCCTTTTTTCTTAAGCCAAATACAAAAATATTTACTGCTGTTTTGTTTAGCTTATTTTTATTACTTGGAATTTATGTTTTCATGTAAATTGTGACAATATAAAATCAACTTCTTCGAATAATAATATTTATACCCATCGATGTAAAGATATACTGGGTGTTCACTTACAAAAAACAAATTTAGTTCACTTAAATTATCTAAAAAACACAAATAACTTAAAAACTAGTAAAGATAGTCATAGGGATTCCTGATACTGGTTTTTAGACAATAAAATGTTCTATCTGATAACATAAATACATACAGGGTGTTCCATTTAAAATAATAAAGTTATGCACGAAAGAAGTTCACAAAGTTTGCTCTCGGTACATGAACGACCTGTAGAATACTCGGCAACTTTGAATATGGCATTCAATCAGCCAAAGGATCTGCCATTTACGCTATTCGTTACACTTCTTTGAATTAAGTCATTTTCAAGATACTAAACTTTTCGTGCAACATTGCATTTTCAAAAAACTTGAAATATCTTCTAAACTACAAAAATTAGACATAGGAAACCTTAAATAAAGTTGATCTAGATTTCAGTGTACAACTCAAAAATGACATAAAATACATTGTGTTCCATTAAGAAAAACATAACTTTGGTACATTGCTAAGTTTTGAAACACCCTGTATATTGCCTATTATTTTTAAATTGTAGATCTAATCCACCTACATATATTCCAGTATGTAACTTTTTCAAAATTGTTACCATTTGACTACCAGAGACCACGGCGTTCCCACTGTTACACCCTGTATATAAAATAACTTAATTTCATGGAAATGTGAGTAATAGGTACATACATGAAATGCTTAAATTAAATAAATAATCTGTCTGATTACGTTAGTCAGCAATATTTTTAATTTAATGTTCGTACAAAAAATATTGTATAAACCTCTTGCGTGAAAACATCTTCCATGCATTCGCGCAAGTAAAAGCACTCGCAGCTTGCAGTCGCTCGTGCTTATAAAATGCGCTCGTGCGGGAACACAGCTTTCCCGCACCGTTCGTGAATAACTTAAATGTATCGATTTGTAATTGCAATTTTTTGAAGGAAGCAGAGTAATACTACAGATTTCTGTAACTTCCATATAACCAACATTGTAGATTTCTATAATTCTTTTGGAGATAGGGCAGTGAAAATTTAATTTTTCAGAAGAAGAACGTCCTATCTGCCAGGAGTACATGAATTTATAATTTACAGGAGAACTTTTTTCAGCGTTATAATTAAAACAAATAAATTTAAATATTTGATTTATTCATATTATCTTAATTACACAATGTAATAATACAAAATTTAAAACAGATCAATCCTCCTTTTTTTTTTTATTTGTGTTCGTTTCTTTAGCATTTTCTTGAAAAATAAAAAAATATATATAACAAATTGTATTATTTTTATCAATTGAAAATAGTTTTAGATAATAAATATTAATCATTTCTCACGGTTAAAACTTACTTTCGCTTATACAGAGTGTCCCAGAAATAAAAAGACGGAGTAGCAGAAATGGGAAGCTAGATTGTGTAAAAGCGTATTCTCAAAATATCAAGTCTTTATTCGTGCGCAGACGGCAGAAAAAAAATAATAAAGAATTCAATTGGCCTTACGCCGACCCTGGACTAAATATCCAGCTGCTTCACTTTCACGTTCGGTCCTTTTCAGGACCACCATATTACTTGTGTAAAAAAAAAGGAGGAGGAATAGATACTTCATAATAAATATCAAACCATTAATTACTTTAATTTTACACCTGCTAGAAAAAAATAATTACATTCTTGATATTTACTATAATAAAGGCTAGAAAAACTACGATTTATTGAATATTCTAAAATAATAATAATCAGCGTGTTCGTTTCTATTTACGAATGAGCATTCTTACGTGTATTTATAAACATACATTCTGTGCCAGGTCCGTAATGTAATTTTTTTATCTAAAAAACAACATAGAAAATTGAATTTTTAATTTCTTCGTTATTGCGATATATTTGGGCCTGTTTCTGTTCGGACTTTACATACCTGCTACTCCGTCTTTTTATTTCTGGGACCCCTGTATTTAGCAATTAAATTATTTCTTACTTAGTTATTACTGTTACTAGATTATCTAGACTTTAAAGAAAATTTCAAATCACGCATTATTTTTATTTGAATAACACATATTTACGCTTTTTACCTTTCTCTCAGTCGTGTAGTAACTTCAATATTAATCTTTAATTTGAAACACGTAACAAATGTTATTAATATTCATGATATCCATTAAATATACACACTTTATTATTGTATTTTCTGTTAATATTAATTCTGTAATGTGGCATTATCTATTACTATATACGACTATGGAAAAACCAGATAAAAGAAACACGGTTTACACCCACGAAATTCGAAATCATATATTATACAGTAGACGAATTCCACTGTTCTGAGAATGGAATATACGGAATGTCTACAAAATTAAGTATCTGTCGGAAACTATTAGAGATGTCCAAAACATTCCACATTTAAAACACAGAAAAGGAATTAGGCGTGAGGCGTCTTTGAAAATCATGCAACAAAAGAGTTCAATGCTTACCAATCCGGTATGCTCAGATTTATGGAGCAGTCTATTTTACATAAAAATAAGATTAATTCAATCTTACAAAAAGATAAAAGGAAATGAAAAGAGAAAAAATAAGTTGAAGAAGGACAGGGGAAAAATGCATCATTAAAATATATTTTATAGTACCTAAAGGACGTGATGTGTGGCTTTCAGGTAGATAAGAGGAGGAATATTGTAATTTTTAGGAAGAGAGAGCGTTGAGGCCTTTTTGTATTTTACGGCGTAATGGCGATGCGGGCGCTTTACGCTCTGCACAGCACACTAGAAGAAATTATGTTTAGCTTTAATATTTCCTAACTTTATTGCTAGCTAGGGTAAGCAACAACACGTTTGAAAAATATTTACATTCCAAATGGTTTTCTCCGGCAAAGTACACATTTAATCTTGTTAACGATGTCGTACCCGCTTATAAATTATTATATTATATTCGAAAATAAATTAAATTTAACTCGTCGACGGCGTCCCCGTTTCCCAGTGAGAAAGAGAAACGGAGATAGAAATAAAAGAGATCTTCCTCGCCTTTATATAAGAGCCGACAGTTTTCCGAGCAAATACGTTCAGCACACGTACGTAGTTACACGAAATACACAACACACACACTCACATGCCCAAGTTGTATATTATGAAAGTTTTCCAAACGTAGAAAATATTTTAAACAGTAAAAAGTTTTTATTAATAACTCTCGACGAATATATGAGATTTTCCCCAACTATTGACGGGGGAGATATTTTTCATGCGTCTCTTTTAAAATTGCAAGCGGAATTTCCCGGAACTCGGAAAATCTGAATTGATTGTGTATTTTGATAACGCAAACGAATTGTTTAGAAATAAATTGGGGCACGTTCCTGTTCTCAAAGAGGTTGTAGTACGGAATTGAGTTTCGAACAAGTGCAAATTAATTATTTAAATAATTCTTTCGAAGGAGCACTGAAGCACTTACACAACCAGAGAAGTCCTTGAGTTCTACATCATTTCTAACTAACGCGATTTTAATATTAAAAATTATTTTATTATGAAACAAACTTCAGTGTGAAGTATCATTATTTTACATTGACAAATAGTCGATTCATATTCCTCTTACAAAGAATTCTGAGGTTGGATTGGGTTGACTTGGGTTGAAAAATCAGTTCTTAAACATTAGAGCCTTTTGAATGTCTCCTGTTATTCCTCTCACTCTCTCAATAGCATACGTGATGATAGGAAAAAGACGATCAATGAAAATACCAAACATATGGATCTACGCTTTCCAATTGGATTTTGAAAGTCATCCTATAATTACTATAAATATCTACAAAACACTAAGCCATTTTCTTCAGAAACTGATCTTTAAATTGAGAATTAGGATTACGATAACTACATATTTCTGTATTCTTTTAAAGAAGATTCCATCCTTTTAGCCGGGAACCAAGAATGTCAGAATATCTTTTGTATAACTTTAAATTTCATAATAAATCTTTAAAATATTCTTGAGTCAGTAAATGAGATTCTTATGAATAGCTTGGTTGTACCACCAAAATCTGTTTTTTTTTCTTTTTTTGCCTTACTTCTATCAGAATCTGAGCTCTCCATTATCTAATGTTACACGTTCTGGAGGCTTTGGTATGGGCAATTGTTCGTAGTGTGAAACTTAGAGGTGGGCAGTTCGGGTCCGAACCGGTTCAGAGAACCGAATCCCAGCAAGGAACCGAGGCTCACTTGGGTCGTTGCTTAATTTGTATACAACAATCTGATAATTTGTCAAATTTGTGTGCATTATAGCTTCAAATAAATTTTTTGTCAAACATTTTGTATAATTGGTGTACGCGCAGCCTAAATAATCCCGGTTCGTTTGAGCCGACGCGACGGCGCCGAGTATTACATGTCCTACACGTTCCTGGAACGGTATGCTATTACGCATCCACACGGTTCAAATGAGCCGGTTCCGGGACCCGGCTCACTATGAGGAGCTGAACTGAGTGAGCCGGGTCAATGAAAAGAACCGTTTTGCCCACCTCTAGTGAAACTGGTCTTATAGCAGATTGAAGTTGGGGCACACCACTGCATGTTTTGACGTAATCCCTTTAAAGTTTCTGAAGAAGAAATAACAGTTGAAGGAGTGATCTTTGGATTCCCTCCAAATCATAAGGATAACAAGTGGCGTGTGCTGTTTTTCTATGCAGTAAGAAGTCTGGCATATGATAAACAAGAGCTTTGTGTTGATCACACCTCTGTTTGTCCCCCACTTTACAATCAAAACTAAGTTCAAACACTTTTTCATTAATGGAATGAGGTTTTGCCTTCGGGACTTGAGCGTCATTTCTCCACATATATAATAACGGTTTTTAGGATGATCTAAACAAACTTTAGATTTGAATCAGTTACATATAAAAAAAATCCAAATTTGGACCGGAAGTGGCATTTTATCTTATTTAATGACGGTTTTTATTAAAAGATCTTGAAAATTACGCAGTAGTATATACAAATTTATATTAAGCCTATAATGTAGAGAGTTGGATTTGGTGTAATTTTTATATAAAAGAAAATTCAAAATTGGGACGAAATATGACATTCATACTCATAGGTTTGTTATGGAGATAAAAGAAATAGAAACTTAATTTGGAACAACTTCTGTATAAGAATTTCGAACGCATACTCGTGAGGTACCAACACCTCATTCTTCGGATTGCACTGTTTCTAAGCCTGGCAAAAATTTGGAGCTTAAACAAAGACGTTCGGCAATGCAATTTTAGTAAATAACATTGCTTTAAATATATCGTTTTATTTGAAAGGGTGGTAGAATGCTTGAAAATTAACGCTTAGTAAAAAATCATTTGGAAAAATTCTATTATAGACCTATGCAAGAATATTTTAAAATTAAGGATGACAACTAGGGCTCTTACTTTTGCACGGATATCCGAGTCGTCAATATCCGATCCGGATACCCGGATATACGGATACTTGTTTTTAAATTAGGAATACTGAAATCGTGATCTAAGTTCATTCAATTAACGATTACAATAATCGTAATTTCAAAAATTTTTGAATTGCGATTTTCTAAGTAGTCGTAATCGAAGTTGTTCAAAAAATGTCGGAGAACTAAACGCAGCTCAATTAAACTGGTAAGCGGTATATGAAGGCAATAATTATCCGAATAAGAATAAGAAAAAACAAAAACAAAAAAGTTTTAAAAATACACCAGAAATTAAAAAAATAATGAGGTGTGGCTACCTGAAGTGTGGCTACCACACGCCTTTTTTTATACATATGAGCGTATAGAAAAATTATTCAAAATCCTATTTTGAGGACTTTTATTCCCATAATAAATCATTATAGAATACATACTTTGCAAGATATTAAAAAAAAAGTGCTCGTTCAATGAAGCTCCGCATCAGTATTCGTTTTTTTAAAATTTCGTGGCACGTAAGAGGACACAATTAAATTGACTTTTGGTGATTGACTTATTGCGATTTTGGTTTGTTCTTTAATTTGTATGCAGAAATAGCGTTGCAGTTGCATTGGAACATGTTGCTGCATACATTATGCTTGTATTATATACATATTTAGCATCTGCCAAAACAAATTTATGGAATTTTTTAAAATTCTTAAAATATTTGTTTGAGTTGTGTAATAGACATTTTATATATGTGATTTAATGATACAATAATTGTCATGTACATATATTTATTTTTCAATGTGTAATATCGCCTGGCTTTTCTACGAACTGGATCTTTATGCCGTAGAAATTTCCCAGTTGATAATATTAGTGCCCGATGAATGAAGCTCCGCATCAGTATTCGTTCCTCCGCATCAGTATTCCTTCAACGTATTATTTAATGCTTTTGCACGTTGTGGACCCTCATGACGAAGATATCTCGCGGTCGACAATATTAGTGCTCGTTGAATGAAATTTTTAAAAAATATCCGTTGCTGAAAAAGCTTCCTTGAAGTGCACTATTTTGATGAGGCTGTCGATGCCATAAGAGCTTTAGATAAAATCTGAAAAAATCTAACGAAAAATACCCGGGCACCTCGATCATAGACACAAGGGTAAATCATAATAGAAATAAGGACAGCTTTATATTTGAATCGTCATAATAAAAGATCAGAAACCGGATATCCGGATACTTGAATCTAAGCTAAACAAGTATCCGGATATCCGAATACTCGGATCCGGATCTTCATTCGGATTTCGAGTTATAATGTGTAACCCGGATACTCGAATATCCAGGTAGTAAGAGCTCTAATGACAACTATTATTTCCCTATTTTCTTATATTTCTTATATTATTAAGTTTAGAAGATCTGTATAAATCTTACGAAGAAATATTTACATATTTAATGAAATATCGGATTTGACTAATTTCGATATTTACTCCAACAAATTAAACTTGCAGCATCCTCATACTATTTAATATGAAGTGATAATGAGTTTTCGTTGAAAATTTAATAAATTTAAGAGACAACGTCAAACAAAAACCCCGGCTATATATATTATTGTGCACTTGCATATATATTGTTACATATGCAAGAATTTATGTATATACAAACCAAAGAAAAATCATTCTTCACTGTAACCTCGGGATGCGAACTCCGATGTGTACTTTTTATATATATAAAATAAGAGGAGATACTCCGAGAAGATTGCAATGCAGAGAAAGAATAAATATAACTATTGCAAGAACAGTGGAGATAAGAAGAAAACAAATTTAGACACATTCATATATACACGAGTTGTGTTCTTGGAAGTGTATGGGAGTCCAAGAAAAATGTATTAAATTTCTGGCGCGTCAAGTAGTATGCAAGTATGTATGTATGTATTATGCATGTTGCAATATACAAAATGTAATACAGGGTGCGGATAAAATACGGAATAAATTCATATTAAACGAAATGAAATGAAATGAAACAATTTACATAAAAATTCTTCATACTTTTTGCTCTCATTATTTAATTTATCTGGTCATGACGGATAAACATTCCTATCCAAAAATGTGCCGTAATCAAGAAAGATAAATACAGCTAAGTTCGTATTGTTCAATTAATTGCTGTTTGAATGTTATTTTACTAAATATTGCTTAGTCACTTAATGAACTGGAGTCATTGTAAAAAATAATTTTACACGTATGATAGATACATTATGTAATTATTATTAGGGGTACACTTCTATCTGTTCTTCGATGAGGTTCAGTTCGGAACATTTTTGTATTGACTCTTTGCAGTTGGGAAGACATGGAAAAGATTTATTGCATTATAAAATTCGTGTTTCTACTTTATTAGAAAAGATTCTTTTTGCCTGTCGCTCTCAGAATATATTTTATTACATAATGGCTTGAAAGATTATTTTATTAAATTCCCGGCTTTCCAGAAGTTGTAGCTATTTTGGAGAAAGATTTAGATATTAACTTTTTCCGTTCTCTTTAATAATTCGTAAATATACGTCGATCCAAATAAGCTTGCCCAGGTCAGTACATTTATTCGCAACTCTCTAAAGCGGTTTTGTCAACGCAACGGTAAAAGTTGAGTAAATTACCTTTATTAAACTTGTTTCGTAAATTATCATCATTTTGCATGTCTATTAATTGCAGCTGTATTGATTCCGGTGCATTTTCGGGTGAAATGTTGAAAGGATTGCTGAAAATATCCAATAGAGGTTCAACTTTTTTGAAGTCTACAAAACAATCATTAAAAGCTTGTAGCAAAATATCAATTTTTCCAACATACGCGAAATTGACATCAGTTTTATTGAATTTCTTCATAATTTTTTTGTAGTTCGGAAAATGGCTGAAATTGGCTCAATTGATTTATGTCCTGAAAAGACTGACCATGCATTGAAAGGACATGAGAGTATAACTGCGAAATCAATTGATCTTTGCCTTGGAGTCGCGTATTTAAGACATTCAAGTGATTTGTGATGTCTACAAGAAACCCTAAGTCACATAGCCAATCAGGGTTGTCGAGTTCGGGGACGTCCTTTTTCTCTTCCGCCGGAAATATGTTGATTTTACTTCAGTGTAAAACAGGAGATCACTATATTCGCTTTCAATCCTCGGGAAATCAAAGAGAATTCAATAATTTGAAATAAATAAATAATTTAAAATAATCCATAAGCAACCATATTATAGTATTATTTTGGTGCCCAACGTGGTAGTTAGTAATAAAAGACATGTTATAGATTGTCGCAGTATTAGTGGTCCATACGGTCTTGTATTACTAAAAAATTGTTTTTAAATAAAAGGTCTAAGTTTGTTGGTAAAAAAAATCAATATTAATCCGATTAATCGTGTTTAATCTCACTGATAATTTAATCTCGTAACAGCCAAATAGCAAAATCACGGTTACTATATACCATACATTCTCTGGAAACAAATCTGAAGAATAATACAATGCAATCTGCATAATAAATCCTTTTTTACGCATAAATCTCATCGTTAATGTCAAATTATCGTAATGAGAATGTTATTGTTATTGCTTCTCGGAAGCCTACAATAATATGCGAGTTGTTAAAGTGAACATTATAAATATATAATATAATAATAATAATAATCGAACATAAATTCATTATCTGGTTTGGCTGTGCCTCGTAAAATTTATCGGGAATGAACTACAATGAAAGGCATAATAATAGTCTGTACATTATACTGCAATTTTATTGATATAATTCATATACAGAGATACACATGTGCATCTGCGTTTCTAATAAAACTATGCTTGAGCTTCTATCGGTATTCATTATTTATCTTAATTCATGGTACTGTTTTTTTTTTGTTTTGGCATCTTTTGGCCACATCTTTTGTTTTTCTAAATCTTCTCTATTTCATTAATTGTAGTATTAGCTTGTAGGCACAGAATTTATGCTTAAGGTGGCGTTTCAATGTAAGCAAAAACATTTCGGTTTGAATATATAAGATTTCAATTTTTCGAAGTTTTCTAGTAATAATTACAGGTTTTTGCAATAACATTTATAAAATAAGAAAACAATTGTATAGTAAACAATAAACAAATGAAAAATTATAAAAAATAAGTGTTTCTCTGCTACAAAGTTATCTGACCGAGCGTTCGCATTTTACTAAAATAAACGCTTTGTCGGTGGTGGACTTCCATAATGGAGTGCCACAGGACTTCATCTTGGGACCTCTTCTATTTTCAATCTATACCACGGATTTAGTTAAATCCGTACGAAATCGAACCGTGAACCTGTATGCTAACGATTCTCAATTGGATTATTAAATTGAATGATTTCTGCTGCAGCGGTGAGAGCTGTTAAAATGAAGGTCTTGAACAAATTGTTGTGGTTTCGGCTATGGATTCACTACAACTGAATCCAGCTTAATCGGCGGAAATGCTTGTCCGCAGAAGAAAGATTACCGTAGAGTGCAACATTTGCTGGCACTCAGCATTGATCAGGATAGTATTCCTATAGTGGAGCGCTATAAAAATCTGGATCCGGTTATGGACAGTGAGTTTTATTATAGGGGGCATGTTTAATAGAGCGTACGATGACGTTTCGCAAGTCTTATGGCTTTTTACCCACATCGCTCTTTTCTGTCTGCGAAAACAAAATCTCTTTTGTGCAATTCTCTGGACTTATAGCGAATTGTATATTCTGCATCGGTCTATACACGTGCACTTGACGCTTTCTGCTACAGACAGAATGTCTCATATACAAAACTGTTATGGCAGACAGTCCTCCATATTTGGTTCAGAATTTGTTAGTCCAAACTCATGTACATAATCTAAATATAAGAAGTAAAGGTTTATTGATGCCTCCCATGCATCAAACAACACTTTCTGAATGTTCATTTACATATACAACTTGCCGAATCTATAACGCTTTTCCTACACTTTTTCAATGTTCCTTTATCTACCAATTTAAAAAATTGTATTCACACAATTTATTTACAGATCTATTTAGTTATTGGTGGCTCCATGCTGTTTCTTCTACTAGCCATGGCTTCTACTTTTTATTTGCATGGGTTCAGCACTTCACTGCTGAGTAATATTTTCATCGAGTTGTTAGTTGGATGGATGGTGTACTTAGTTGCAAATGAAAGTTTCCACTCAAATTTCGAGTATCACCGCTCCAATCTCTAAGAGTCGGGCTTATTTTGAAGACCAAGGAGTATTGAGTATATATTACAGTGAAAGCAAGAAATTCAGGAAATGCCAACAATCACTAGTAAAAGCTTGCTTACACTGGTTGTACTAGTAAATGTGATTATACAACAGTATTTTCTAGTAAAAGTACATTCACTGATTGCCACCAGTAAATGTGCAGCAAGAATACTTTCAAGGTAATTTAAATAACTTTTACACATGGAGGCGTTCAGCTGTTCTCGGCTCAGTAGTTCCACAAGCCAGTAGAGTAAATGCTTACCTACATACAGCGGTCAGTTTGAATAATAGGTTTGTTTAAGTATAGCATTTCTGGTCCCCAATTTATAAAAACCATCTGATGTCACATCAAGTACTACTGCAAGAATTGATCTTGCACCTCCTCGTCCTCTGTCAACTTCAGGAATAGGAACACGAACTGTACTCCCTTTTTCAATAGTTTGATGATGATTGTCAGAGAACTTTTTCGTTCTTTTAGCTTGCTGTTCCAATCCCTGCAACGATTCAATTCGCTGGTCTTCGTTTTTTTGCTTTCTGCAGCACATGTCACATATTGAATCTTCACAACACCCTTGATGACAATAGTTTTCACATGCAGTACACTTATTATTATCATTAGTGCGGTCTGCAGCTGTTTCAATAGTGTCGTCTTCTCTGCAAGCCGTGGTGTTCTCACCAAGTCTTCATTTGATGTCATGGTGTTTATTATGTTTTCTAATTCTTCTTCATCTTGTATATTCGCTAATGTTTCCTGGGGAACAATTGATGTTGCCAGACCTAATTTTATTGGTTCACCTTTAAAAGTTTTCCAGAAACTTTCCTGTCATGATTCAAACTAAGACAAACCGGCACAAACACAAAACATAACCACTTAACTTCAGTTTCAAAATGTGAAACTGTACGACGGTTGTACGGTACTATTGAACTACTCAACGTGATTATTGCGCGTGCGCGTTATCGTGGTGAAGAGAATATAAGACATTCGCTGCTTGTGAGAAGTGGATGCTAGCATTCACTAGTAAAAGTGAGTTTAAATGTTCACTGTACAATTTTTCCTGACTAAAAACAGGTAAATCAGTAAAAACTAACTTCGACTAGTAACTGCTGTCAATCACTGATTCCCTGCTTTCACTGTAACATATATAAAAGACAGAAGATACTCTTCATATATATGAAAAAAGAATATGAAAAGAAATTTACTGCTTTTAATATTTATTCGGTTATTTTGTAAATAGTAGTAATACGTATACATACAACATTTTCTACAAGCTAAACGGAATAAACTTTAGTTACCGATCGAAGAAGTAGTGAGTGAACAAATGATTCTGTCGATGTGAAGTACTAGAAAAAAATCGCAAAAAGAATGAATGGGTAATTGATCACCGTCATTCCAGAAGCCACGAGAATTATCGCGGAAATAAAGTTATGTATAAAAGGGGGTTTCCACACCCAGGAGGGAATTATTATTAGTTCAGTTAGTATTGTGAACATCAGATATAAAGTGATAAATATAAATAAGTTCTAATAAATATATTTAGTACGTTTAAGAGTATTTTAATCAATCAGTATTAGTGTCTTCGTCGTTTTGTTACTGTTATATGCAATATCGCCTGGTTATATTTATATACAGCTTGTGTAATGCAACACTTGATATAGCAAGTCTAAAATACAGAATTGCAACGTCGCGTTCTGTATCTTCGCTCTCGCTACGTTTAGCGATAAAGTATCGACTGACAATGTTAGAGTTACCTCTACCCTCTCCTGTCTTTCGTCGCACGGCCAGTACGGCGACAGAATACAACGTTGCAATGTTTACTTCGTAATATCAAGTGTTTCATTACACAAGCTGTATACCAACTAACGAAGGAAAAAGCGTTAAAATATTATTATTGACCACTCCGGAAAAAGTACGTGCGATTACTTTGTTCGACAATGGATTGTCCGCAAGAGCTGTTGCTCGAGAATTAAACGTTAGCCATACATCTATAAATAAATTGCTGTGTAAATTACTTATTTTTTTGTTTAGATTACTTACCTTATGTTTAGTTTCGAAACTTGTATTAATATCATCTTTTTTTGTTGTTGAGGAAAAGAAAAACATCTTATTATTATTATTGTTATTAATTTTTTACGATAGACTCTGAAAGAACACATGCCTGGTCTTTACCAAATTGTCTATGAAAATAAAAGAAACTTTTACATTAGAAAGTGGACAAAAGCCGAACACTACAACTTATCCTATTTAATAGTAAAACGTTTACCAAACAATTATACCTACCGAACGGAATAAAAAACTATTGACACATGAAATAAATGCATTTACAAAGAGTGAGTTACACACAACCAGACAGAAGCACTACAAACACCGTGCATTATATAGTTGTCTATGTTTGCCATCTTTTAAGTCATTCCATTTATAATCCACCGGTGTGTTAATGGCGGCCCATTATTATCAAAAGCAGCACTCGCACAAAGGTTCAACACTATTAATGCATACAGATATACGGGCGCAGAAGAAAGAAATCACCCCCTCCCGTTATCACTTGTCTTGTCTGGGTGTTCTCTACTCTAATTATAAATTCAATTATTAGAGTACAAGGAGTTTATCAGTTTGTGTGTTATTTATGAGCGTTTGTGTACATGTTGTTACAGCTTCTGTTCGTGCAACATAATCAAAACGGTTGCTTCCTTTTTTTGTATGTGCAAATGCAGGTACATATTACATACGTGCAATAATGTGGAGTAATGTTTGAAATTCTCTCTGTGTATTTGTGTTTTTGAAAGCTAGTTTCTACATTATTACCTTGATATGAAGTACACTAGGGTCTCGATTTGCGTCGGGGTTCCGTTCCCGGAAAATACGACGCACAACGAAACAACGCAAGTCGAATCACATTTTTCCATAAGACACCATAGAAATGTTCAAGATTCGTTTCGCGGACATCGTGATTACGTTGTGAAATGCTAATAATCTGTTATACATACATATATCTTATATAAAATCATTTCTGGGACCAACGTTGGGAAGTATTTTAATAAACTATTCAAAAACAAAAATATTTTTACTAGTATTGTATATTGAAAAAGTGAGACATTACAATTCTAATAATGAAAGTGAACTTCTAAATCCTAACAATAAAAAAATATGTAGTGTAGTCAAGAGTTTTACGTTTTAGTTTTCAAAAAATCATCTAAAGTTTGCTGCCTTACATTCTTTTTACGCATTGTATAAAGATCTTTATAGCACTGAACATCTTTAGCAACAGCATTCATAACATTCTGCTTCGGTTTTCATCGTTATCATGGTCAATAAAAATCTCCATAGCTTTATCTATCAACGAAAATGCTTCCGCTTATTTTAGATTAGAAATTTCTGTAACTTCTTCTGTATGCTCAATAAGATTATCGGTTGCAGCAGTGAAATTTTGTAACAAATCATCGGGTGTTATGTCTTCTTCATCTTGATGTAAAATTTCTTGAATGTCGTTTGCCTCCATCCCTTCAAAATGTATGTCTTGTGCGAAGTGAACTAAATCATTTACAATCTCTTCGATGTCATCAATACCTACTGCTTCGACATCCTCAGTGGATTCTGGCCATAGTTTTCGCCATACGCCTTTTAAACAACTTTGTTTGACTTCTTTCCAAGACGCTCCAATATTTTCGACTGCTTTTAAAATGTTAAACTGTTTCCATACTATTTTGATGGACATTTCATCATTTAGATTTAAAAAAAAGTTGTTTGAATGTCCGACGTAGATAATAAGCTTTAAAATTAGAAATAGCACCTTGATCCATGGGCTGTATAAGATCCGTGGTGTTAGGCGGCAGAAAGACAAATTTGATGTTTTCGCAAATTTCATCTAGATCAGGGGGATGGCTGGGCGCGTTGTCCAATAGAATTAAAATTTTAAAATCTAGATTTTCTGTCAAACAATACTCTTTAAGTTCGGGCACAGCAATATCTCTTACCCACTCTCGGAACAGAGTTGCTGTCATCCACCCTTTTCGGTTCCATCTCCAATGAACGAGTAATAAATTTCTTTGTTGGTTCTTCATTGCTCTTGGATTTTGACTAGTATGAATTACCAGAGGCTTTAGTTGGTGATCACCTGCTGCATTTGCCCCGAGAAGCAGCGTCAACATGTCTTTATTAGCCTTAAAGCCCGGCGCATGTTTTTCTTGTAGTTAAACGTGAGTTCTCTTTGGCAGTCTTTTCCAGTAGAGATCAGTTTCGTCTACGTTGAAAATTTGCTTAGCAGAGTATCCACCATGTGCAATAATGTGCTTGAGAATATTCTTAAAATTTTCGGCCGCTACTGTATCTCCACTGGACGCTTCTCCCTTCAAGGCCAAATTATGGAGTTTGGCTCTTGATTCAAATTTTTGGAACCAACCTCGACTTGCGTGAAAAATTTCGTCATTGTGAACGATGTTCTGGTCTTGACTTTAATTCTTCAAATATGGATATAGCTTTTTCTTGTATGAGGACTCTACTTAGTGGTACTTTACGTTGATTTTGTTGCTCTATCCACATAGAGAGGAGAGATTCCATTAACACGATTAAGGAACTTTGGCTTTTCACGATTTGTTGTGCCATCAATGGGTTTGCATTTTTCGCAACTGTTCTGATTTTTTCTGCATCGCGGTTACGTATGGATCTAATAGACGTGACGGGAATATTAAGAATTTTTGTAATATCTGCGGCTTTTTCTTCTGCATCAAAACGACGCAATATTTCTAACTTTTTAACTAGAGTTATTGTGTTCTTTCTTTTCTTTGAGATTTTTCCACTCATTTTTTTATCTATAAATAAAAGATACCCGTAAAAAAAGTCATCTATATTAATGCAAGATTACATAATTGTTCAATGTAATTCTGAATTTGAAATCTTCAGTAATACATACATTGCATTAATTTACGCTTTTATTAGATATAGACACTCACGAATTATGAGAATGTAACATAATATTTATTTCATATCTACCTCTTGGACAATGCGTATTCACACGTTCACAGTTACTGAAATACTACCACTACTATGCCTACACGCATGCATTGTATGCGAGGGAATCCCCGAGTTATTTCAGCAGTACGGACGCATATCGAATCATAACAACGCAAACAAGATTTACCGTCCTATATTTGTCATTCAACGCAAATCGAGACCCCAGTGTATATATTTATGACTGTCTATAATTTCTATATATGGTGTAGCACCTAAGATGCCTCGGACCGTAGTTCTTTCATCATACAATATATTGAAGAAAGTGTAAGAGAAAAATTGTCCATAATTACAATCAGTATTTCCCTAAAATATCTTTGGTCATCAGTGCCGTGCGGTATTCCAGTGGCGTATCAAACCAATGTTTTTTTAAATGGAACAATATATATTTTGTGGCTGATTCGGAAAGCCCTCGAAGAGTACTTTGTTTTTCTTATATAACGTCATACCACTAACTTTAGCGGTTTCGCTGTTATAGCGGTTTTTCGTCGCAGTTAGACCGTACTTCGACATTTTTTTTTGGCAGGAACTAAATTGTACCGGCGTTTCGGTTTCGAATTTAGGGATAGACTAAGACCACTTCTACCTACTCGTAATTTTCTTTCAAGTGATTTAAGGAAAGAAGATAATTTATTATTGGGCTTTGCAAATAGTCATTTTTTTTCTAAAATATCAAATAATTACATAGTTGGATAATCGAACAAGATATTTATTAAAAAAACACATTTCATTAAAAGAATTAAAAAGGAAAAAGAACTTGTTTGATTAATAATTTGTCGAAAATTGGTAAACATGGTGTTTACTCAGCCTAACCCAAATGTTCAAAATGACGACCTTCCCTTTGGAGGAATAAGCGCAACTTCGACTCACAGGCTCTGGACACCGCTCTTAGACGTGCGGGTGGGTTTTCATCGTCGTAATAATGACAGTTGTGATGATTGACTACGCCATTTTTATGGAATGTCGATTCATCCGAAAATAACACGCGCATAAGGTAGGATTCATCGTGGGCGATTTTGTTGATTGCCCAATTGCAGAAATTCTGCCTGGTTTCAAAATCTTGAGGTTGCAATTCCTGGTGCAGTTGAATTTTAAATGGATGAAGAGTACGATGCACAGAACGCAATAAAATATCAGTGTTCCTACTAATTTCACTGATACAATTTAGTTCCTGCCAAAAAAAATGTCGACGTACTGTCTAACTGCGAAGAAAAACCGTTATAACAGCGAAACCGCTAAAGTTAGGGGCATGACGTTACATAAGAAGAAAAGTACTCTTCGAGGGCTTTCCGAATCATCCACAAAATATATATTGCTCCATTTAAAGAAACATAGGTTTGATACACCACTGGAATACGGCACGGCAATGATGACCAAAAACATTTTAGGGAAATGGTGATTGTAATTATGGACAATTTTTCTCTTGGACTTTTTTTGATATAATGTGTGAGAAAGGAGCTACCGTCCGAGGCATCTTAGGTGCTACACCTTCTATATAAAAAAGGTTCTGTCAATTCGTATTTGATTTTATTAGCACACATAGATAATTAAAATTTATTTTCAAAGTTAATGTTATATACAAACTGCCTCAAATCAAAGAAAACTTAAGTAATGTACTTTTAGAGAAGGGAACTAACTGAAAATCAACTGTTGGTTATGAAAGTAGTCTACTTTCTGATTCCATAATCAAATACTAACTTAATTTACAAAAAAATACCGAAGGACTACCTACCGTCTTTCAAACAAAAATAGATTAGTTTACGCACTACGAAATTACTAAGGTCTCAACGAAAATGATAGTTTAATTCAACTATAAAGAGGATTTGGAACCGCGAGTGCCTATCGATTTTCATAGTTATAAATTTTAGTTTTTACTTTGAAAAGAATTTTAGATAGGCAACCGTTCACATAAACAAAAATTTTAGTTTACTAATTATTATTATATCTAGTAGAATAACAAGTTAAGTAGTATTTTTACCATTTTACTCTATTCCCTAGCAATTTTTTGTACTTTAGAATTGAACAGCGAGTTCCTAACCGACTTATGTTTGACACAGGTAGCTAAAAGGAACTATTTATTTATGTCAGTAGAATTTATTATTTCATTTTATCATAAAATACATGTGCCATCTTATTATGAAATCTATCATTATTGTCTGTAATGCATCATCGAACTTCTTATTCATGTTAAAAGATCTAAAAACGTAGTTTTCATTGGGACATTTTTAAATAATTCCCAGAGATTCTGAAATAAAATGAATTGTGTGCCAAAAATAGAAAAAAATTTAGAATATAAACAATTTACTCGTATATAATTTTTAGAGACGTGTCATAAGTCTTATAGAATGCCGCATTTTACAATCTTATTATGAAATCTATAATTATTTTTTGTGATGCATTATCTAACTTCTTATTCTTGTGAAAAAATCTAAAAACGTAGGCACCATTGGGACACTTTTTACAACTCCTAGAAGATTCTGAAATAAAATGCATTGTGTGCCAAACATTTAAAAACCAACGTCCAAACATTAATTTACTAAAGACTTTGAGTATGATAATCTATATTAATTAATGACTGGATGCAGACGAAGATGTAATTGTATCGTAGGCCGACCATGTGGTCACATTATGAAATGGTTAATTTCACTTTTCACAGTCGACCTACTCAAACTTTTATATTTCCACTACGTTAATCTTCAAAGAAATTCAATTCCAACTCCCAGTTTAAAAGCCCTTAGTTATTCCTTAAAATCCTCTTCGGTCATATACAACAACCTTTTTCGAGTCACTTCTTCCGCTACAATTATATATTTGCTTTATATTCAAGGCATTTAGATTCAAACAAGTCAAGTGTCAAAATGAAGTTCGCAATAAAGAAAAAACAATTATTGGTCTATACTTTGGGTCATTTAAGTACATGGCCTTTTTCAATCTAACCTAATTCATAAAATTCTATATTATTAAGCTGTGTAGTGAAAATAATAAACACTAATAATGTTTAATATTCTTATGGATGATATGCATGCAAACATTTCAGCAACACTTACATGTTAGTAGCTAGAATAAGTGTCCAAATCCCCTACCGTTTAGTAAAGTGGTCAGATACAAATTTTTGTCGGTTAAAACTGTTTCTGGTGCTATTATCAAAGTGGTACAGCATTAAAATTACAATTCAAATAATATTTACTGCTTTTTAGTTTGGTGAGTTGACCAAATAATTATATGGTTAAAATTAATAACCAAAAATAATATGGTCTATTTTCTTTTTAACTATAATCAGCTTATCAGCTTCCAAACTTCCGACCATTTCAAAAATATTTGAACAAGCAATTACAACTCGCTTAGTTAAATATCTTCAAGAAAAACATTTATTTAGTGAGGCACAGCATGGTTTTAGAAAGCAACGATCTACAGTCACAGCAATGACTGAACTTGTAAACGCAGTTGTAGAGGCCTTCGATGAAAAATGAAAACAAAAAACTAATCTGCTGTGATCTATCGAAGGCATTCGATTGTGTTGATCACGACCTTCTTTTGGGGAAAATGGAACATTACGGAGTACGTGGCATTCCTCCACAGCTATTAAAAAGCTACTTGACCAACAGAGAACATCAGGTGTGCTGGAATGAACAAATAACAGAAGCGGTGATAGTGAATACGGGAGTACCGCAGGGATCCATATTGGGACCTGTGTCATTCTTGCTGTACGTAAATGATATTCCCGCAAATGTCCACTGCCATAAGACCTTAATATACGCAGATGATACATCCTTCCTTTTGCGAAACAAAGGTACTGGTTTGACTCAGGATACAGAAAATGCGGAAGCTGGGGAGTGGTTTGGCGCAGATAAGCTCAGTATCAATAGTCAAAAGACATAAACTTTGGTCTTTTCCACACACAATAACCAAAAAGGATCAATGAAATTTTTGGGCATTTTCTTCGATTCAAGGTTAACATGGGACGACTAAGTCACCAACTTGTAGTACCAGCTTTCAAAATCTATATATGCAATAAGAAGAATAAAGAAAATAGCTGGAAAAGATGTCGCACGGCTGACATACTTTGGAAGTTTCCATAGTAGGGCCACTTACGGAATTTTCTTATGGGGTGGATCAGCAATAATTTCAACAAATATTGCAGAAGTTTATTAAAAACTTTAAATATACGAGTGGCACAGACGGGGTCCAATTACATGCCTATAAAACTGTATAACCACTTGCCATTTTGTTAGAAGGCGATGTCTCCAAAGCCATTCAAAAGCTTGCGACTCAGATGCTTCTGTCCAGCAGTATCTACTCCATGGAGGAATACTTCGGGCAGGACTACTCTGGTTGCTGCTAGTCCCTCTGTTTTTGATCACTTGCTTTTGGTTTTTTTTTACGTATTAAATTTTATTGACATGTATATATTTTATGAATTATATACTCAATTTTTATATATACTGAAGATTTTAATCTGTACTGTAGTGTCTTTTTATATAAATATATATATTGTATGACAATTTCTGATGCTGTAATTGCCATTCTGTGTTTGTACACTATCTCGAAATAAAGAATTGATTGATTGATTGATAAGTCAGTGCCAAAATTAGTAACCATTCTCTTTTGTTCAGAATGGAAAATCATAAAATTTGTTTTAGAGGGACATGGGCAGATATATAGCATATCTAAACAATGAGTAAATGAGCATTTCTGTATCGTTCATAAAGATCATGTTTGGATAGAGCTTAAAATTCTCTTTTCTTGCCTTTTTTTTAAGATAGTGAACTTTATGAATATAATATAGCGGCGTTTTGACGTTACTCATGATATCTTCGCAAACTTTACTTTATAATAGCAAACAGAAGGGTTTCCATGTTGGCAAAAGGAAATAGGGCCAAATATCGAACCTTGTGGTAACCTAATTGCGATAGGCAACTGTACCGCATGAACATTTTCAAATATGTTCTTATTGAATTTAACGTAATTTTTTTCAAATTGATGCATATCAAGCAAATACAATCGAAGCCATTTAGTGTTCAAGCTTTTGCATAAGAACATCCAAATCAAATCATGTAAATTTGGCATATTCAAAACCTTTTGCAATACTGGGATATTATCAATTCTTACAGCGGATGTATTATTTCATCGGGGACTTCTACAGCTACGCTATTTAACACCTGCATTGCGAACTAAGTATTCTAGGTAACATTCATAATAAATTTAGATACTAAATTAAAACTTATTAATGAGAACCTTTTAGATATACTATCGTTTAACATATCTCACAACATTTAATCATTTTAAAAGATAGATTACAAAGACTACAGAACAATTATTCAGCAGATAACAATTACAATTAGAATTTATCAGAATCAAATAACTATAATCATTAATTCTTAACCTTTTAATTGTAGCTATTAAATAATTTTTCATTTAAGACAGCCAGTTGAAGTGAGCTTTTACTAATAACCACAAAGGTTATTAATGATTCTCGGGAACTTGAAGTTAATACAAATATTTAATTGTGAAGTATCAGATCGTATCTATATGTGAACAACCTAACATATAAGTATATAAAGCGTCATACAATTTTAACATCATTCTCGTGACTAAAACAGCACGGTATAAAGAACATACATTTGGCAATATCCACGAACATATTTTCTTTCCCCATATGTCTTCTAAAATTAATCACGCTTCAGTAATTTCATAAATAATTCAGCTCCCATATATACGAAAAAGGGTATCTTTCGGTATACATATATTTATTATCTTCTTTTTTCTCGGTGGCCATTTCTTCCATTACTCGTCGGACGTGTTATGTCTATTATTTAAAAATATCTTCTCAATTAAAAGATACTGAATAATTGAACGTTCACTTACCCAAAGAGAAGGAAGAAAACGAAAAGCAAGGGTGGAGAAGGAAAGGAGACGCACGAAGGGGGGATGAGGGGGGCGAATACAGAATCTGCCCGACTGAATTATTTATGTTCGGAATTATATTTCGGCCTAACGAAACTGTTCCTGCTGCTACTGCTGCTGTGAGACCGTTCGCTACCGCTACCGGCTCATGCAGCTCTTCTGCAGGATTTCTCGGCCAACGTCTTGTAATATTTAAGGATGTGTAATAAATAAAAAAGGAACGAGACGGAATAATGTAAGGGAGTGGGCAAAAAAGAGACGGTCGAATAAAAACCAAAAATGAATTAATAAGGACAAGGAAATTTTATCCTACGGGATTCGTGAATTCATTTATGCTTCACGGAGGGAATTTTAAGGACGAAATCTTGCAAGAGGAGATGACAAGCTTGTAACTCTTAAAAAAGGACGACGTGTTTGCGGTTTTATTATTGCGGAATAATAATTTTAAAAATGTAAAATTATCTGAAATTTATTCAGGTTGGTTAGGCGAGACAAATCGGTATTTGCGTAAAGATTCAGTTTTTTTTTATTTAATAATTATATTTACGAGATAACAAAATGACATCTCATATTTCACCTCATCGCTTTCTATATACACCAAACTTTTTTATATTATGCAATTATTAATTATTATTTTATCAATAAATTTAATATCAACTTTCTGATTGACGTTTTCATTTATTTAAAAACTGCTTTTAGTAGATATGTGCCGATTTAATATAAGAATAATATCAATTACTGTTACATAGGTGGAATGCCGCAAGGATACGTTCTTGGACCTCTATTATTTGTAATATATTCATTTTTATAATACGCATTTTTTTTCTTTTTTATGTTTTATTCTGAAGTTACTATTATTACATTAAGGATAATTCCATGGCAAATCAACCAGTGACTGCTGCTTGACATTGTTAAATATTATATTTTGCATACAATATTCTCAGTGTATCGACACTTAAAACATAAAAAAATTAGGTGTGGCCACCACACGACTTTCTTATACGTATGAGCATTTGAAATTATAGAATTTTAAGAATTTTTTTATAGAAAAGTTATTCAAAATCCTATTTTAAGTACTTCTATTCTCTTAATAAATGTCTATAGAATGCATACTTTGCAAGATATTATAAAAAAAAGTACTTTAACTCTACATACTTTTGTACTCTTGATAAATATATACAAAATGCATAATTTACGACATATTTGCAAAAAGTCGCTATTCGGTAAGAGTAAAAGTGTTACTTCCGGTTCGAATTTTGAAATTTTTTTTATACAAAAGATATTAGAAATTATGTTTTAAATACTTTTGTACTCGTAATGTACCTGCCTGGAAACTTGCAAGATATTCGCAAAAAACTGATTTTCGATAAGAGTAAAAGACCTACTTCCGGTAGGAATTTCGAAAAACTTTTTTAACACAATTTTTCACAAATTTAATTTTGAGTATATTTTAATTCTTTATGAATTTGCTTAATTGACGAAATATTTGCAAAATTCGATTTTTTCACTGAAGTAAACTACTACTTCCGGTCTAGCGATTTTACTGAAAAACTAATCAGTTCTCAAGAGGGAGATTATACATATAAATACAAAATTTGGAATAGATATCTACAGCGGTTTGACCGCTATCTTGGGCACACACAGACACACACACACACACACACACACACACACACACACATTTGTTAAAAACCACCTTTTTGGTGCCAGGGGACTTCAAAACGTGGACATCTGCAAAAATCTCGAGGTCGAAAATTTTCGTCATCACAATACTTATACTACTACGTATAAGAAAGTAAAAATACGGGGCGTTTTTGCCTAAAATCACCGGTTACGTAAAATTTCATAACTTCTTTACTACCAGAACTATCACATCCAAATATTGATCATTTTTTTCCGTATAAAAAGTTCTATACATTTTTAACTAACAATATTTTAGTTCTCTCTTATACAGATGTTTAATAATTGCGCTCAAATTTTCGATTTCGAGCATATTTTTTTGAAGAATAGTAAAGGTCTCTGCATTAAACTTTGTAGGTTTTCATGTACCAAATTGAACTAATAATTCACAAAGTTTGAAACCTGAAGCTTTCGTATTTTTTGGTCTATATACCTCCAAACATAGCTTAAAAACCTTCAAGTGGCCAATCTGTTATGCTTAATATCTCAAAAGGGACAGTTTTTAAAATTCTAATATTTCTACATAGAAATGTAATCTTAGTTGTAAACTTGCAGTAAACTTGTAAATTTAAGTTAGCCTTAAGCCTGTGCTGCATCAAAGTAATTGAAAAATATGACAAAAAATGGCGCCAGAAAAAAACCTGTAAACTTTTTTTTTGTTATTTTTGAAATCTCAATGCATTGGGAACATTGTATGCAAAGTATAATTAGTATTTAAAAATGTCAAGTAACAATTTAATTCTGTGCTGGTTGATTGCAGATGAAATGATCTTGATGAGTTTTCAGTTTGTATTTATAAAGTGCAAATTTTACAACTACATTTCCAACAACGAACATTTCATAATACAGTAAGTCTTTGCAAATGAAGGATACTAACTTAAGAAGTTTTTAATAATAATTTCAAGAATTATAGTTATCAAAATTGTACAATTAACTTAATGGATTTATGTTTGATACCCTTAATCATAATTTGTCTTGCTGTGCACAAACAGTCGTCGTTTTCTTGTCACAGAGGCTTAGAAGAAACTTTCGGAAAATCTTAAACGTAAATCAGGAAATATTTTAGGCATGCTGTCTATTATGGCTCTTCTCTGAGTAAGCATGAACAGAAAAGACTGTAGGATACTAACAGATACTTTTTTTTGAAATCTAGTTCTTTATCATTAAATCGCTTGTTTCTTTGCAAAATATTTCGCACCAACTCCTATAAGTTCATTGTCGTCTCTTCTGGTGAATTGTTATAAAACAACAGAGCTCTTCATGTTAATTTTATACATTCTTTCGCAATCTCTTCTATTTCTGTTAGGAAATAGTCGTTATTTTTCTTTTGGAGAATTCCTGGATATCTGGAGCTTTTGACATGAAGTCTTATTTCGCTTTAGAATCATAATGATGAAACTTAATTTACCTGAAATGACAAGCCGGATGAAGATTTATATGCGGCGCCAAAAATGTCTACACTTTTCCACCTAGAGACGTAATTGGAAAGGCGAAGGCATCCATGAACCCAGCTTACACTAATTTTTATCATTCCAAAGTACTCAAGGAGACTATGATTGCATCTTTCATCGTTAAACACTTGACTTATTTGTTAATATCTGGTAATAGGGCAACCTCAAAGCTGGACACTATCCAATTATTATAATAGTATTAATAAATGTGTTTGTTATAGTAAGTTCCAGTACTGGAAAACGTGATTACTCCAATAAATATCATTATTAATCAAATAAAAGGTGCCTGTAATGGACTTACGTGTTGCGATTTAGACATTTTTATTTTATTGAGTCGGCAACTTCGAAACGTCGTTCTTTATTTAGTATCCCGCCAGAGTCGTGCCAAAATATTTAATTTACAAAATAAACATCATGTAATAATTGTATGATAATGCTTACTTTGCAACATTGCCAACATGATAAACTGTAATTTCGAATTCATATTCTGTTCAAGTTAAGAGGGATCTCTACTCCCAGCCGCTGAGGCCACTGTAGACAGTTTGATTTCCCCATAAAATTAACCGTAAATATTAATCAATTTTTAATTTTTTTATTCCAAATGAAAGAGAATTCGAATATCTATGTACGCCTAGTAATATTTTTTCTAAAAATATTTTAGAAATTGTTATAATTAGTAGCAGAAGTAGGTCAATATCAGACATTTTGTCGAATTTATTTGGAAATAAATAAAAAGAAATTCAAAATTTTACTACTAAGCGTACGTAAATTTGAGTTTTCTCTACAAATTGATGTAATTATTTATAGCATTGGTTGAAATTTGATCTTAATTTTAAGGGGAAATCGAAACCCCTGCAGTGATAATGTTTATGATTTTTGTTCATTGTCAAATGGACTGGCCCGTCCAGTAGAGATCCCTCTTAAGTCGATAATAAAAATACTCCTAAAATCGTTTGACAACGCGCTTATATTATTCATTAATTTTAATTCAAGCGGCGGTCTAATAGTAAAACGTAAAAATCGTTAAAATATAAATGACAGATGCGGAAATTTATCCAAATATTCTCTACAAGACGTCATGTGTGATATATTTAAAATCATCCTTATAATTTTCTTTTGTTGTAGAAATATATTGTGTTAATTGGACTGTTTACATCTTGCATCATTTTTTTTAATAGTGGTGTCCCTCAAGACGCAATATTAGGACCTGTCTTTTTACTATTTTTTTAAAACTACATTTCCCACGAAAAACATATTCTTTTCGAACACACCTCGTATAACATACAACAAAACAACCAATTTTATAGAAATATCGTCTTTATTTATGTCTTTCGTGCTCGCAGACGTAAATATTAGTGTTACATTTGTTAATTTATCATATAACGAGATTCATCTCGACGCGAATGGATTTAGAGTATTATAGTTGTGATGGGTAGTATAAACTTTATTTCTTCTAAACATAGAAACTTAATTACAGCCGTATCTGACGCCTCGGTCTAGTACAACTTACTCTCTCTATGCAGACACACACACACACATACATACGTACACACAGACACTCATTTACTCACACTTGCACAAATACAGTAACTATGCGCCGCCGCTGGTGTTGCATTGAAGTCATTCCTGTTTGCAAAACTTTTACGACTTCCTCCCATTTTTGATTCCAATGAAATTAATGGTCGTTTTATTTCTTCCTGTTCGCGAGACAACGAACACTTTTAATTGTTCTTGTTTGGCGCGCCCTCTAACGGACGCGCCATTACATTGATGGAGGAAAAAAAGCGAAGAAAAACTGGCCGCCGAATTACGAAATGACAAATACAAAAACGATAACAGAATTGAATGTATTGTTGGTATTGTAGACGAGAAAAAAAGCATGAAAACTAGGTGAGAATTAAAAAAACATTGAAGGAGTAAACGCTAAGTACTAAATTTTTATGTACCCTGTTGTTATTTTTAAATTTAACACAGTAAACCTTTCTACCTGAGTATTTTATCATTGGTGTAATAATGTATGGTGAATTTTTATTTTATATTCGTGGAAATGCCTCTGTCGTAAATGAGTTATTCTGTCTGAAATGTGTTGTTTTGTCGGAAATACTTGTGAATGCACCGTTGATATCTGCATAGTTATGTTAATGTATTTGTTTCCAATCAAATATAAAAAAGAATAAATTAAACAAACTAGAGAACCATAGCATACAAAACAGTGGCGTGGAAATGTTTAGTTTTATCTATGCCGTAAGCTTCCACGGTTATTGTTAATTACTTTTAGGTTTATTGATAGGTCAAAAGAGCATTGTCGTTTCTTCTTTAGCTGCTTAATTATACAAGACAGCAACGATCAACGAGAAGGGACAAGGACTTTAAAAGCGTGGCTTCGGTGGGCGAGGCTAGCATAGACAACCACGCTGGCCTTGCCGTATACAGTTTAGATTCGCGGACTCCCATTTTTTACTTTTATGTAATAAGTTGTGTATCAAATGTGATCTCCAGTCATTCTGTGAGTGAAATTTGACCTCTGAACACGTATTATTATGGACATGGCGCCATCAAAGACCAAATCGACAATAAGAGCTAGACAAGCTCTTTCAATTAAAGAGAAAATAGAACTGATTAATAACAATCGCAGAAACAACACACACGTTAAATTGTTATCTGAAAAATATGGCCTTTGCTTACAAACTGTATACGATTTAGTATAAAAGATAGAACAAATTTTTAAATTTTGCTCGGAAAATGATTCATTGCGGGGTTTAAAAGATAGACATACACTAAAAAAAATCTATAATCCAAAAGTTGATTTCGCAACATATGAAAGATTTAAGAGTACTCCAATTACTGCTAAGACATTTTATGGACCTAAACTGAAATTCGCATCTGAATTTCAGCGAAATGATTACTGAGAAGGCAAAAATTTTCCATTCTAGATTAATAAACATAATCAACCTCAACATCTGGTTGGCTTGAAAAGTTCATAAAAAAACATGGGATACGTATACTGAAAGCAACAGGAGAAAAGGAATGTACTGATTATGAGTCTGCCACGATATTTATGGGCGACTTAGAAGAATACATTCAAAACGAATAACATACATCTGAATAGATTTATAATGCAGACGAAACCTGTGTGTTTTGGAGGTGTTTGCCTCAGAATTCTTTGGCTGGTGGTGATGAATATTCTATTGAAGTGTACAAGGAGCCCAAGAAAATAATCAAATTTTAATTTCTGCATATGTACGTGGACCTCATAGGTGTAAATTGATGTTAATAGGATAAAGTGCTTATCCAAGAGCATTGAAAAATGTTGAAGACCTTCCTGTCTTAGTCTATAAAAGAGCTTGGATAACACAAGCGCTAATTATGGAGTGGTTTAGTAAAAAAATTGTATCAGATAAAATCTTAAGCGCATTGATCTCAAAAAGAAGTGAAAAATTATTTTGCTATTAGAAGCACACCCGATTGTGAGTGCAGTGATATCTGAAAACGTTACAGTAAAATATCTTCCATCTAATTGCCTATCCTTGATTCAGCCTATGGATCAAGGAGTCATTCGAAGCTTCAAATATCATTACCGTAAATTGATCTATAATAATATAATATAATAATAAATAATAACTCGTTGGTTCAAATAATAGACGCGAATTCATTAAATCTTTGATCAAGACAGCTATGTGGACAGCCGCGATTTCCAACGCTACTAATTTTAAGAAAAGTATGGAATAATTTACTATCTCAAGATGATGAAGATGCTACAAATAGCCATGTTTAGATACAATCTCAGATATAGTAATACCGCCTGAAAGTACGATCATATTATCTCAAAGTGGATGGGGTGCTATACGTATTACCTGTGTTGTGTATGTTTATAGATGCAAATTCACATATTCTTGTTAAAAATAAATAAAAGTAATAAAATTTAT
Source organism: Amphimallon solstitiale (assembly GCA_963170755.1). Taxonomy (NCBI): domain Eukaryota; kingdom Metazoa; phylum Arthropoda; class Insecta; order Coleoptera; family Scarabaeidae; genus Amphimallon; species Amphimallon solstitiale. The sequence continues at coordinate 240,669,570 of OY720675.1, read as the reverse complement.
AAATGTTTATACATAAACTCTTATGGACAGATCCGAGTTGGGTCCCAAACCATATCCACTTACCTGCCTTTAAAAAGGTGTGGGCTGAATTGAGTCCCGATGAAGATATGTTGAAAATTCAAAAAAATTGGCATTGTTGTCGCACTTTCAAATAGCTAACAAAATATAGGGACGCATGTAGGGGTACAAAACAATTACCTATAAATTCAAAACTTTATTGAATTCTTTATAATCTATAAAAACAGTACTAACTAATTTAAAACTAAAAAGCAACCCAAAAATCCAAAAATAAAATTACATAAAACATATAAATGAAAAAATAACATTATTTCATACACTTTTGGCTTTAAAACGATAACAAATTCAAATTTGTCTATCTTTTTTTCACGTAGTTTCTGAATTTTTGCATCAATAACGCTGGCAACATTATTTATTTTTACATAGATTTCCAGTTGAAAATCTATTTACACTTTCATAAATTGGTGCATATTTGGGTGCGCACCTACATCCTCTGGGGGTAAAAATGGTAACCCAAAAATATATGTCAAATATTTAGTTATTTCTGATGCTTCATTTTGTTTTTACTTTCTTATACGTAGTATTAGGAAGTATTGTGATGACGAAAATTTTCGACCTCGAGATTTTTGCAGATGTCCACGTTTTGAAGTCCCCTGATACCAAAAAAGTGGTTTTTACAAAATGTATGTGTGTCTCTGTGTGTGTGACCACGATAGCAGTCAAACCGCTACAGATATCAATTACAAATTTTGTATTTACGAATATAATCTCCCTCTTGGGAACTGATTAGATTTTGAGCAAAATCGGCAGACCGGAAGTAGTAGTTTACTTCAGTGAAAAAATCGAAATTTGCAAATATTTCGTCAATTACTAAGTTTAAACAAATTTATAAAGAATTCATATGTACTTAGAATTAAGTTTGAAACAAATTGTCTTAAAAAAGTTTTTCGAAATTCCAACCGGAAGTAGGTCTTTTTCTCTTATCGAAAATCAGGTTTTTGCGAATATCTCGCAAGTCATGCTTTTCAGACAAGTACGTTGCGAGTATAAAAGTATTTAGAACATAATTTTCAATATCTTTTATATAAAAAAAATTTCAAAATTCTGACCAGAAGTACCACTTTTACTCTTATCGAATAGAGATTTTTTGCAAATATGTCGTAAATTATGCATTCTATATATATTTATGAAGAGTACAAAAGTATTTAGAGTTAGATATGGAATCATTTTTGTATAAATGAAATTTCAAAATTCGGACCGGAAGTAACACTTTCATACGTATAAGAAAGTCGTGTGGTGGCCACACCTAATTTTTTATATTCGGATGAAAAACCAAGTATTTTCCTATACTATACCTGGAATAAGTGAAATCTACATTGTTTTATTTTAGAGAGGGGCAATACCTGCATAATAGCAGAATGAAAAGCATATTCAAAATCTACAGTAATGTTTCGTGGATAGAAATGTAGCATTTGGGAACATAAAGTATTTTTTAAAAATTCAAAGATTAATTTGTAGGTGCTTTGTGACTTATTAGGCAATAAGCAAAATACTAAAGGAATATAATGTCCATTCTTTAAACCGTGGATTGTAAAAAGAATTTTGGACAATATTGAAAAGTTCCAACAACATACCAATCTAAAACACCGGTTAGAAATTTTATGTTAATTAAAGCTCGTTGAAAAAATAACAATATAATTGACTTTGTCATTTAGCAAAATAAAATGTTCATTTTGGTTTGTCTTTACCTCGTTGGTTTCTACCACTACTTGAAGCTCTTGGACGTTTCTGGGAAGTTTACACAAAATCGATGTTCTGGCGTTTTTTCTTGCTCTTGTAATGTCATGTGTTGTTACTGATTCAAGATCGGATTTATATAATTCTGGACGTATCAGCTTCATAGGTTTCTTCGTAGGGTTATCTACAGCAGCTCTCTTGATGGAGTGAGACAGAAGTTGGCGACTTAAGAGATGATTTGGTTGTTTTTCATGATTATGTTCCAATGTTGCCTCGATGACGAGGTTTTCTCTAGTTGTTTTCACAAAGGTTTTGCAAAAAGAATTTTTGCATGTAGGTACATATTCACCTTTTTACACCACCTTTCAAGTCTTTTCGGAAGTAAAATTTGTACTCAGCAACAGCGATTTTCCTTTTTTACTTGAAATTAGAGTACATTCCAATTTTCTAACGTACTCTCACTAACAACACTTTAAACAAGGCAACTAAACAACTAACAAATTTGAAAAGCAACTAAACTTAATAACCATGGAGTACACCTTATATTAATAATACCTACCCCCTAATTTATTACCTGAGTACCATAACGACAACAATATTGGAGTAAAATTCAGTTATAACTAATTATTTTAATATTTACGCGGACCCAATTAGGCCCTAGGTCGGACCCAATTGAACTATAAGTAATTTACTTCCCCTTTATCCTTAAAACCGGCATTTCCGATTTTCCGTGATAAAGATCGACTGAAGATTTACTGAAACTGAAGTGTGGAGAATCCTACCATCAAAACAGGCCGACCAAAATCTATTACGACTAAAAAGTCTGTGCCAATAATATTGAAAACAGTAAAATTTCTCTGTTAATGTTTTGTAGAAGTTCCTCTAACTTAATTTGTCTATGTTATTTTTCTGTGTAACACAATACATGAATGGTTAACTTAGCTTGAAAAGGAAAATTTTATATTTCAAAATGATGCATAACATAACCAATGTTACTATTAAAAAGAAGTCTTTGTTCTAAACTATACAAAAGTATATACATGTAGGTAAATTCTTGGTATTAGGCCTTTTTAACGAAATGCAATAATACTAGGTTTTAACGTTTCGACATTTTTTAATATTAATGTCTTCTTCAGAAAATTAAGAATAGGTATAACAGTTAAAATTGTATAAATAAAATGTTTCTCTTAAAATTTTGTCAAAAGACTTGACATACATCAAAATATAATAAAGGCTAAGAAATAATAGTATTATTAATATAATACTTATTTAAATACAAAAGTATATATATTTTTTTAAATCTAGGCATTTATATTAGATCTTTATATTTATGCGACTCATACACATTGGCATAATTCTAGAAATTTTTAATATATTTGGGAATATTTCATATTTGTAAGATAATAAATAGGGTTTGTTGCATTTTGTATAATTAAAAATCAAACGTTTAAATTACTTGAGGTATCGGAAACAAAACATTCGCGATCTCTAGCATCACCATTAAAACTTAAACTTAAAAAAAGCTACAAACAGTTAAAACGTAGCAATAAATATATAAACCGATAATGTACTTATTCTTCTATTCTGTATCGTGCGTGCGGAAATAAAAGCAGCAAGTTACGGGCATAGCTAAAGAGTCGAGTGCATCGTCATGTCATCGCATAATCCTCACTAGTGGAAAAACAATTACCGAGTTTACGGTCACCGCCAACTACGATGAAGACAATATGACAATGATGATGATGAACGGATGGACAAACTCGGGATGTTCACGCCTGCTATCGCTGGATCTTTTATTGCACGCCACTGAGTGTTTTGGTGCTCTTCGCGCGAGATCAGTGAGAAACGTTGTCACATTAGTGTCAGCGGAATGGACTCCGGTGGACTACGGCAACGGACAATTCAGCTAGAGGCTCGCTTGCTCTTCGCATTCTCGACAATCAACGTTCCGCTGCACACAATTTACTTTACAGTAGCAGTACAGCTGCGCTATCTATCCTCGTTGCTCTGCTTAAACGGAGAGTCAGCCTAGCCCGTTCTAGCCTCAGCGTAAATCTACTCGAATCCCCTCTTTTCCAACACTACACTCGACCAAGGAGCAGTTTGTATATTACTTTTTCGTACTAACTCATACAAACTCTCGGTGTCGTCGTTTTATCTCACAGTAAGCCCTATACGCAGGTCGTCGGTAAGCACACTGTATATGTTTGTTCAAACCTCCAGTTCTGAACAGTTCCGGAACCGTTCTAGAATTAGTAGTTCTGATAATAATGCGCATGTCCGGCCAAATCCTGGTTCTGAAATTATTCGAAATTCTGAAGTTCCGAACAGTTTTTAAATTGGAATTTTAGGAGAACTTGTACTACCAACATTAGTAATAGAATGATTAAAAAGCGCCAAACTAATGTAAACAAATATCAATCGTAATGAACATTTAAATGTTACTGCATCCGCATCTAACCACCAAAATTGCGACAGGATTTAAAAAATAATGAAGAAGTTGTTTAGAAGAAATACATTTTTCTAAATTTTGTAATCGATATTTCTAATAAGCCGGGTATATAAATACAAGATTTTTTTAATACAGGCTGTTATTAATAATTAATACACACACACATAAATAAATATGTATTTCATAACTATAAAATCAACAATCATAATGGATTTAATCAAATATATCACAATACATTTTCAATGTTCAAAGCCAGCTCCTTTTCTTTTCCTTTACTTATTCATTTAAAGTAAAATTTTATGCCCAAGATATTTTTTTAAGATTATTTTTAATATTTGGAGAGTATTAAAAGCCGTTTTGGTAATCTCAATTGTGATACCTACATGATTTGGTACTTACATCAATCAAACTCTGAATGTTTTCTGTCATACAAGTTTGGGGGTCACATTAACTTGCCATTTATTATAATTTTCATGTCGTAACATGCCGGTACAAATACATACATATAATGGATTGTTCGGATATCTAATATATTGATTTCACAGAATTCCTTTATTTTTCTTAAATTTCAAGGGGAAACATCGAATCAAGTTTAGTTTACATAATATTAAATACTTGATTGTCGTAAGTTTAACAAGTATGTCAGTTTGTCTAGGAATATATGATAATTATAAATTAACTTTTCACATGTTTGCAAGTTGCACATTATTCGTAGAGAAAGAATCTCTAACTCAAGAACATGGTAGCAGTAACTGGAGTAATTTTTAAAACAATAAAACAACATTTGAAGAAATTTCAATGGTTAATCACATACTTATGAAAATTAATTAAGTAATATTACAATTTGTGCAAATTTTTCTATGCAAAAAACATTCTTATAATTACGTCCTAAATAAGTTTTTTGCATTTAGGAAACTTGAAAAAATCTTAGAATGCAAAGAATATTAGTATAGTACGAGTATAAAAAATGTATGAAGATTTTTTGTGCTTGAAAACTTTTCAAAAATGCACATTCATGCAACAGCCTTTTTTGATATTTTCATAACTTATAAGTAAAATATTTCAAAGTTTATAAAATTTAATATACAGTGAGGACGCGCGGGTTGGAATAAATTCATTTAAAATTTTTGGTTTTATTTTATGGAAAAACGCTCGGATAGGTCGATTTTTATTTTTAGCTGCGGTTTTTCTGATGGTAAATTGATGTACAAAGGCTGGTCCAAAAATAAGATACGACCATCAATTTTTTTTTCAAATGGAACCATGTTTTTTATTTAATTTAATAATTATGCATCGAATTCTAAGTATGTTTCATGTACCATGTCCTATACCCAAACTCAACAGTTATCGAGAAATTATAACCAATTAAGCCGCAAACGTTAACTGCGCTGTTACGAGAAACTGATCTTCGGCTTGCCTATTGTCAGGAAGTTAGTGGTCAACAGTTTGAACATTTAATTTGACTTGTTTTTCTGTTTTTTTTAATAAATCGGTCCTTTTCAGACAAGAGAGTGAAATAAATTTTGTAGGATACGGTCTCAGTTATTAATATGTTCAATTGTAAATTTCTCGATAACTGTTGAGTTTGGGTATAGGACATGGTACATGAAACATACTTAGAATTCGATGCAGAATTAATAAATTAAATAAAAAACATGTTTCCATTTGAAAAAAGAAATTGATGGTCGTAACTTATTTTTGGACCACGCTTTGTACATCAATTTACTATCAGAAAAACCGCAGCTAAAAATAAAAATCGACCTATCCGAGCGTTTTTCCATAAAACAAAACCAAAAGTTTTAAATGAATTTATTCTAATCCGCGCGTCCTCACTGTATAATAAATACATTTTACATGTAGATAAGATAGTCCAATACTAACAGTGAACGTTCGAAATGTCTTCGCTATAGTTAATTCGAATAATTCGACCGGCAGATTGAATAAAAATCTGTTGTTTTGGAAATTAATTGCGCTCCTGATTGGGAAGTAATTCAGCATTGAATAAGAAGAAATAACAAAGCCATATCCATAATAATAATACTAGATCGCTTCAGTAATTACTTACTATTGTTACTAATAATAATATTCAACAAAAATATCCTAAGATGATTCAGTATTCAATAACAATTTTTGAAATGGCCGTCCAAGAAATTATTAGCCAGCTCTATATAACATATGACAAATAAATCCACTCGTACAGTCGCCTCAATTCGAGGTAATTTAAATATCGTCGACAATCAAATACTAGCCTCGAGATAGGGGACTTTGGGCAGATTCTCTTTCCGGGCGCGTCCGAAAACGAAATTTCCCGCAACCCCGAAAGTGTCACGTGATTGATCGCGCTCGCGCGCGATCTCTTTCTTTCTCTCTCGGGCCACAGCGCCAGCTCATATAAATAAAACAGTCTAAACAAACGGTGTTCGGCGGTGTCAAATCCGCTGTTTAACGCGCCCGAAAATTCACACAAACACACACAAATAAACCGGCAAACATGCCCCTGCGTTCGCATTCTCTCTACACGGGTATATAGTGTAGTGTGGTAGTACAACTATGAAATCTGGCCGAAACAATCGCGATATGATGACGGTTGTGGCGCCACTGCGGACAGCGGCGAAAGTAATTCGACACCAGTTCGCGTGCCGTTGTAAATCAGCGGGCGATGCGTTGCCCCCAGGCAGTTTTGTTGTAATGCCCTTGTCGGTATTCGTGCACTAGTGTGCCGTATGTGTAGTATATTCACCGGCATCAGCTTGGAAAGATCTCTCTACTCGTGGAGTGTGATTCCTTTTGTCAATCTTGACTCTTTCGCAAGCATGTGTAGATACACTCAATCTACTTGTTCTAGTCATCCATGTGGGATATATTATTATGATTGACTAGAAATGTCTGAATGTAGATATAGGTCGTTTAACAAAACAGACGCCTTGTCTTGCATCATAAAGAACGTTGCTGTAATGTCATAAGAGTGTTGACAACTTACATTGCTTTAAGCAAGCTGTACTGTCTAAATAACCTGAGGTTATGGTCACATTTGGCGTTTTCGGAAATTAAACCCTGGCATTGGGGTTACAACACGGTTAGCACAAATGCGTTCGTTAATTCAGTTGGGAAAAAGCAATCGTGTTCATAAAATCGAAAAAGTAACCGGGTTCAAGAACCCGGTACATTTCCTCTTTTGTTCTGCCAGTACAGATTGACTACAAGCTATGAATATAGGTTGTGTTTACGTTACGTTAATATACGTGACTGCAAAATGCATTTGGAAATGTTTAAAATGACCGGGTAAAATTGATGAACCTCTCAGGTACTTTCTGACCGGGTCAGTTAAATGCTATACATTTGCCGAAAACCCATTGACATCTTAAAATATTAACAAATATTATTATTAACATTATAAATTATTAAACAATATATACAAACAAATACAAACAAAACCTAAATACAAGTTACTTTATTTATTTTGGACTACATATTAAAAAAGTAATACACACCGTATCTACGAGGGATGGTTCCAAAGTTTTGGGAATTTAGCTTTAACTTTTTATTGTGTCAATTGTCATAAATATTACAATGTAGTTTTTTGTCATAATCGCCATATAATTGAATACATTTATCTCAACGATAAATTAATTCTTTTAAGGCGTCCTCAAAGAACTTTTTCGGTGTCTCCTCAATCCACCTATTTATGGCACGATTTACGTCAGTTAAACCCTGAAAACGAACACCGTATAAAGGATTTTTCAAGTCTGGAAACAGATGAGAATCACTCGCTGCGAGATCCGATGAATAAGGTGGATGCGGAAGCAATTCCCATCGTAAATCGTTCAAAACATCCTTCCGTTTTTCTTGCGGTGTGCGGTTTTGTACTATCCTGTTGCAGTAACGGACGTTTATGCAACTTCCGAGGCCGTTTTGTGAAAAGTGACTACTGCAGTAGTCCGGATTTAACTTCGAATAATATTCTGCGTTAATTGTGGTACTTTTCGCAAGATAATCCATCAAAGTAATCCCTTTGCAATCCCAGAATACAGTAAGAACTTCCTTTCTAACAGATGGGATTGCACGCGCTTTTCTTTGGACTTTTGGTCTCAGGATTGAAATAGGGTATCCACGTTTTGTCAGTATTTAATATCCGTTGCCAAATTCATCACATAACGGACGAATAGCTCCTGAATTTGACGACAAGTGTCAGACTTATTGAGTTTCTGTTCCGGTCCCAACAATCTTGGCGCCCAACGTGCGGGCTGAAACCTTGCTTACGCCCAAACAATCGTGGTAAGATCTCATGAACTTGTCGTTTACCTATTCCTAGGCGTACACTAGCTTGAGAAATAGTCATTCGTCTGTCCTCTTTCAGTAGGTTCTCTACTGCAGTACAGTTTCTTTCATTTACGGACGTGCTAGGGCGTCCACTGCGTGGATCGTCTTCTAATGATGTTCTGCCACTTTTAAAATGGTCGATCCATTGATGTACAGTACTTTTACATTCTGCAGACCCACCACACAATAATTTCTGAAAATTACTTAAGAAATAAACGTTTGAGGGAGTGTTGCGGCGAACACTATAGTTAACACTCCTGTCCATTCTGCAATGCATAAATCCTACGTAAGTAAATTAGAACTATATAAAAGTAATTCAGTTTAAAAAGATCATGACTGAAATACTAGAGCATTTTATTTTTGAAAAATGATTTGATAACACCCTTAGGCGAGAATTGATATCACGATCACTGCTTTAGTAATTGGGTGCGTACCAACCATAACGTTATTTGGACGATCCCATATATGAATTATTAAATAGATGATCTAAATATGGAAATTATGCATTTGATATTTCCGATTTTTATGTGCAAAATTGAAAGTTGGCCAACAACATAATTCATTTATTATGGTGTTTCTTTAATGTAAATGTAATGCGAAACTCAAAAGGCTCAGTATCAACCACGAAAACATCTTGATTCTTTACAAAAATACGATATTTTGCGATCTAACCACCAACCAAGGAATGTGAAATTTACGGCTTTTTGCATATTTTTAGTACTCTCAATTTAATTAGTTCTGTTTGTGTTGGTTTAGTGTTTAAATTTTCTTTAAATGTTATTCGAATATGTCTTATAATATAGACCATAGGTTCGCAACCTTATTTTGCGCACCGCCCATTTTGAGAATATTTTTTTTCTAAAGCCCCACAATTTTTTTTTACTTGCGAATTTGAAACGGCTATTGCCACGATTATATTTAAACGTGTAATATTATATACTGTAGTCGTAAGATGGGATATGACCCTACCCTATTTCTGAGTTTAAAGAAGACTGTTTCAGTGAGAACAATTAAAACGCATACTTAATTATATTGAAAAGTATTTTTATTGACATTTAAAAACATTGAATTTATAACTTATCTAATGAGAAAGTTGAATTTGATGCATTTTAAGGAGTTTGTTAATAACAGGCTCGATTTTACTTTAAAACAACCGTAAGTCGCCGCGTTCAGTAACATGGAGCCGATTTCTCTTTTTCACTTACCAACGTTGCTACAGCACTAAATCCACGTTCAGCTAAATAGGAAGATGGGAATGCTATCAGAAATCGTTGAACAATCGACCATGATCCTGGGTGCAGTTGCAAAATTGGCTTCTGCAGCCAAAATTCTTGGTAGCCATTCTTGAATTGACATTTGAAAAAGGATCCAAAACCCAGTCTGGTATGTCCATGTTTAAAATGTCCTGAAATCGTTCCTTGAAATCACTGTGGAGATTTTGCAAGTGTTGACAGTAAACAAGCAAGTCGTCTTTCTTGAATGATACTGCTGATAAATTTGGGAAGTTACTGAATTCGCATCTGCCGATATTTCTTTTGTATAATAGCAGTTTGGACGCGAAAGCTGCAACGTTATTTTTTGTCTTAATCAAGCTTAAGTCGTCGCCTTGAAGTTGGAGATTGACATCATTAAACAATTTATACATGTCTGTCAAGTACGCAATATCGTTCTTTGATGAGATGGGGTTGTCGCGCAATTCCGTGTCTTTGTTTCCTAGGAACTCTATCACTGACCCAAACAGATTGCAAAATCGCGTCAAACAAGCACCTTTTAACAGCCAGCGCACCTCTGTGTGAAGCAGCAATCGGTTAAAATCTTCATCATTGGCAATGCAAAGCTGACTAAATAATCTGTCATTCAACGAGTTACTTCTGATTTTATTAACTGCTCTGATAACATATTGCAGTGATGTATGGAGGCGTTCACTCAGATTTTTCGCAACCAAATGCTGGCGATGAATTATGCAATGCACAGCAAGCACGTCAGGAACTTTATTTTTTTAAGTACCTACGCCATGAAGCCTTTGTGACGTCCTGTCATAACCGGTGCGCCATCCGTAGCATCTGACAAAATGTTATTAAAAGGAATTTCCTTTTCGTCACAAAACTTTTCCAGTATATTAAATATGGTTTCTCCTTTTGTATCTGTATCCAAATTGGTAGCAAACAATACTTCTTGAGAGATATTTTCTCATCTTTGATAAGCCTCACGTATGAGAATAACAATGCTTCATTGGTTGGTAAAGTTGACTGATCCAGCTGAATTGAAAATTGACTGCACAATCATCCTTCAATGTTTTCAGCCATCTCATCAATTCGTCTTTACACAGAACTATAGCTCAAAGGATTTTTTCGGATAATATCTTCAGCTGGTTTATGGAGCACAGCGGTTATTACTTCTTTTACTGCTGGTAAAATTAAATCTTCCCCAATAGTATGTGGTTTGCCTGTTTTAGCAATCAACAATGAGATATTGTACGAAGCTCGAAGTTCGTCATCGTCTTGCTTAAAAGCTGATGAAAAAAGTTTCGATATAGTTGGCTGAATTTCGTACTTCTTTTTTATATCTTGAAAATAGGTCACATCTTTGTCTATCATATCCGAGTGTATTTTATTAAAATTATCTTGAAGCCGAAAAGGCTTCATCGTTTCATATGAAAATGTTTTTTTTTGACAATTAAGGCACACTGGCGAAGATGGATTTGTGGGATTTTCGATAAATCCGTATTTAATATAATTCACATTATACTGCCGTCTCTTCTTTTTTGCTTTCGACATGGTTTTTGCTTTACAGATACGTGAGTAGTAGTAGTGAAAAGATCAACTCTTAAAACTCTGTCTTCAATTATGCGTGATAATGCTAATGAAAATAAACGAAACAACATATAGTGAATGGTCTTCTGTATGGAAGGAAAATAGATTACAAATTGAAGCTTCACTCAAAAGATCCTCAGGTCGAACACATCAACTAATACGCTACGAGGCAAACATTGTTAAGCGAAACCCATAACACTTTCTACTTTTTACAAAATGCCTCAATAATATTTAATATTTTAACGAATATTGGATGAAGCCAAGTGAGTTTCGTAGAAAAAGCAAAAGTATTCGTGCTATTTTACTTCATTTATAACTTCTTCTTCTTCCTCTTCTTCTTTTAGCTAGGGTCATCCCCTGTTTGCTTGGCCTGTTTCTATTCAGCGTATGAGGAAAACCAACTTTGTCCCCATCTGTTGGGAGGTCGTCCTTGTTGTCTCTTTCCTTTTGGTCTCTCATGTTTGCATATATATGCTAGTCTGTTGGTTTGCATTCTCTCGACAGGGTCATTCCATTCCTTCCTTCTTCGCTTACTCATCTTCACCACATCCTGCACTCCGCATCCTTCTCTTATGGATCTACTCGTCTGTCTGTCTCGTAACGTGACATTCGCTATTTTTCTGAAAATCTTCATTTCTACTGTTCTAATTTTTTGTTTAGTTTTCTCGGTATCTGCTCTTGTCTCCGTGGAGTATCTTCATGTATGTATGCCAATGTTTATTTTGATTGGTTCCGTAATTCCATCAGATGTTTTGATTCTAGTCGACGTGTTAGTGTTGATATTATTGACCAATTCCACAAGGGTTTGTGGTACGTCATAGTCATGTAAAATTTTCAAGACGTCGTTTCTTCTCACACGGTCGAAAGCCTTGCTGAAATCCACGAAGCACATAAATAGCGGGTTGTTATATTCGATTGATTTTTCTACCAATTGGCGTATGATGCAAATGGCATCTGTTGGACTACGATTCTTTCTGAACCCCTGTTGCTCCTCTGATATTTATATTGTTTCTTGCAATAGATTTCTAATTATGGATGTAAACAATTTAAGGATTGTATTCAACGGAGTAATTCCGCGGTAATTGTCCCGTGTCCTCTTCTCCCCTCTTATGTGTAACGGAATCGTGTAACTATTTTTCCAGTCCTCCGGTACCTTTTTAGTGGCCAGCACGTTCGACAGCAGCTCGTGCAGAGCCTCTTCCAAGCAATCACCACCGTAGTTAAGTAACTCATTATATTCTATACCATCCGGACCCGGAGATTTTCGTGATTTTAGCTTTTTTATGGATTCTTGTATTATTTCTCTAGTATGATATACCGGGGTCTTGTTATGATGTCTTTGTTCGATATTTTCCAAGCTATCCTCTTGAATTTTATATAGCTGACTGAAATATTCATGCCATTGTTCAGTTTTAATAGCTGGTATTTGTATATGTTCTGCTACTTCCTTTTTCTGGTTTCGCAACGTCTTCCAAATATTTCTTTGGGTTTCATATGTCATGCTCTAAGTCTTTAGTGTATTTTTCCCAATAACTTTCTTTTATTTTTCGGATAGCTTGGTTGTTGACGTTTCTTATCAATTTGTATTCTTCATATTTTTTGCGCTGTTGGATTCTCTTATATTGTAGGAATGCGTGTTTCTTTTCTTGAGCCAGTGTTTTTATTCTCTCGTCAAACCAAGGAGTTCTGTTATTCCCAGTGCCGGAGGTGATTGTTCTTTTCCCCAATGCCTCTTCAGCTGTTTTTTAAAATTATATTTTTAATTTCGCTCCACTCGTCGTCAACTGAGTTATTTTTTATTGACTTTTATATTTCGGAGCCTCTGTGCTAGCCTCGTGGTATATAACTGTCTGGGGGTGGGATCGTCTATCTTTTCGATACAGATTTTTTCATATTTCACTTGCCTGGTTTTTTTGATTGCCATGTCTAGTTTCAATTTACATAGCAGCAGTCCATGATCAGAACCAACATTGGCAGACGTCAAAGTTCTCACGTCCAGAATTTGTTTTGGATGAAATTCTCTGTTCGTCAAAACAAAGTCAATCATTGATACCTGCCCTCTAGTGTTACTCCAGGTAGACTTTTGTTGAATTCGGTGATCATAAAAGGTGTTGTTTATTCTTAATTGGTTAATTCAGCCGAATTCTATTAATTCTTCTCCATTCTCATTTAGTGTTTTCTCGTTAAGGGGGGGAGCTACTCAATCCCCCCCCCCCCCATCAACACAGGCGGAGTTTCATTTATAACACAATCATCGAATCAATTATGTAGCATTTTTGTGTGCATTTAATTTCTTCTTGTTATTATTTTTAAAAACTAGCAAATCAATGTTTTTTCAAATTTTGCAATTTCTAGTGATTTCCATTTATCTAAAATATTAACGTAAATCTATATGAAAGTAGACCACATAAATATAACACAAAGCCTAATTTTGCCACAGAATTTCACCAACATCCTATATAAATCCTCTCTTGTGACACTATTCTCAAATGCTCTCTTAACATCAATTTTCACAGCGTATGGCTTTTGTCACCGAACAGAGTGACATCCCCGCAAAAAAAGGAGAAGAGTAAACTGGCAAATTTCAATGAAAAATCACTTTCGTTCGGACAAACACATAATTTTATTCCATCATCGCCCACGCGTTTTGACATGTGCGTGCTGAACATCTGACATGCGGTCCCGGTCGAAAAACGCTCGAGAACTGTCAACACTGGGACACGTAAAATTTCCAACTCATTCACTATATGTATAGTAACACATGTAAGCGAACCCGCATATATACATGCGACAAAAATGCAAAATAAGAACGAAGAAAAAAAAAGGAAAGCCACATTAATACGTATGTTATACAAACACGCTTACTAATACAATACATCATACAGATTTGATTAATTTAGAAATGTTATCGCACTTCCATATTATACACGTATACTTACTCATAGTTATGAATAGGAACAATGTTATATTTGGGGTAAACAACATAAATACCGAAACTTCGTATACAATGCAGGAGTGAAAAAAAAACATTTCCATGACGAATTTGCCAAGATCTAATCGACACGAATTCTTAAAAAAAAACTCTAATTTGAATACTTATACTACACCGATGCGGTTCCTTGGTTGGTTTATTAACTGTCTCCCTGTTTCTTTCTATTTTATTTTCTATTTCATTCTCGATTCTTCCTTCTTGTTACTAACTTCACTTACTTATTCCGGCCTTATGTTAATTTTAAAAACACGGCATCTGTACGTCAGGCTAAATTATTATTGAGTATGTATGTATGGTATAAATGTATACGTTTCATCGACTCGGTAATTAAATATACAGTTTTAGCGAGTAGCTGTTTATTTTTCCTATTAGCAAGGCGAAACGTTTTCATCAGATTGGTCGGATACTTCTGTGCCCGCCATGTTTTTTTTTTATTATTTCTTGCTCGTCAAGTACTTTGTAAACCGATACATTTCCTAATTTAAGTGTTTTAATTTAGTACATGCATGTCCTAACATCAACGATGAAATATATGTATATAGAGTCTAAAATGTACGAACAATATAAAGGTTTATTAATTTTTTTTTGGTGATGATAGGAAATCAATAGAAACCAAATCGGCCATTATATGAATATCCTGTGGGTATCTGTCAAATGGTAAAATAACAAATAATTTGTTTGCTCCTGTGCAAACTTTAAACTTATTTTTTTATACACTCTGTATATATCCTTTACATTACATCCGAATATTGAAACTATAGATCCTTGCTCGATGATTTACAACTTCCACATCTGTTATTTGTTAGATTAATTCTCGTTGTGTCCTGTACATTTTATCTAAGTATAAGTACTGAAAGTTTTGCCTTTTTTAGTTTACCCGTTTTATGGTGATACATTATTTGTGAATTATAGTATGACATGGGATAGTATGAAATTGTTTTGTTCAGTTTGCAGTATTATAATTATAATAAATATTTCGCGAGCTCTTCTTTCAAGGGGATTCAAATTTAAAATCAGTTCCTGAATAGTCTTTTAACAGCTAACAAGGACTTCGCATACAGCACGTGTCAATTTTCATTAGCCATAGGCGATTAATTCATGCAATACGTGACAACATGGCACCCCCTACTTTTCTCTTCAATGCGAGCGCGACCGATGATACAAGCTCAAGTTAGCAGTAGCTGTTGGACTATTGACTTGGATGTTTGTACTGCGCTTAGAAATAATATTTACGCCTTGCAAGGATTTTTCTTTTTCCTTTCAGTAAATGCAGAGAATTATTAAGCATGACACAAACAAAAGCGTAATTCTAATAAAATTAAAAATAAGGTAAATAAAAATGGATTCTGAAAATAATAATAAACAACTAGATCGCGCCGGCCATTTGATGATGACGGATTTTATTGCAGACTATATCTCGGAACGTGTTCGCAGCTAAACATTTAATGTAGAAGTGGCAAGATCGGGGAAAGTCGCTGTGATGTCGATTGTTGCCGGGAGACACACGTTGCCACGTATTATTTGTGTACGTATAAATCGCATGTAAACATTGAATCCCTATAGCTAATGAAAATAGACACATACGGTATATCTAAAACAAATGAGCAACACAGTATTTTATGCGTAAATCCTCTGTATTTTCCTTAGTGCGATTTAAATATATGTTCACAATTGAAAGTTTTACCTGTGCCACTTTGAATTAATTCTATGCTGTCTTGCATAAATACACCAACTTTGTGGAGTTTTATTCTAACTGTAGCCGATTAAATAACCGCACACTATAAATATATATAGTGTGCGTTTGGACAAATTTTCACAATGACATTTATTTCTAAATTTGATTTTTGACAGTATTTCAAAAATAATACGTTTCTGTATTAAATTAAAATTTGTATTTTCTTTACAGTTTTACTGATGAAGACAATAAAAACTTCTCGAAACGTTTAAAACTGAGTATTATTGAGTTATATGGCTAACACCAAGAGAAAGTTATATATTTTATTATAAACGACCAAGAATTAGTTTTATTTATTCATATAAATTATTATATATTGTTCTTTTATATTCTGTTAAAGAAATAAAACGACAACATTAGATTGTGTCTGTCCTTCATGTTATCGTATTAGTACCACTTATCAAATTATTAAGCTATTGATTAAAGAATTATTTATAAGACATTATTGTACTTTATATTGCACTCTCTCTCCAGTGAAATGCGAATATGTAGTATACACTCAACATAACCTCACTTTACTGTGACGTTTCGAGAAGTACAACGGGCATGGTAATGGGTAATGGAACATGCAAAATGAACGGAACTAGTTTTGCCTATATTATAATATGCAGTACTAATGGTCTCAACCTTTGTATTCAATCCAGTCTCTTATGGGATATATACCTCTTTTACTACCGTAAGCAATTTGTAATAAACTGTCTTTTTTTAATTACAAGGCAATATTGTCAGTTCGATTTATTGTGTTTATGGTTGGTATTGTCGGTGTGATGTAAGTATCACAACATAACCTTCCTGTCAAGTGTCACATTAATAATATAATAACATATTAGAATAATATCCTAACCAAGTATTTACAATATTCTGTCATTATAATGAGTTACCAACCTAACCTGTCATTTTGTCTATTTTGTGTGTCTGAATACTAAGGTTGAAACGCTTTATAGTTGCAAATTGATGCATCCGGTATTGAATATTTAATTCCTCATTACCAGTTTTGAGAATTTTTTTTCGAGTATTATCCGAATTCGCATATTGTGTCTAACATATATACAAAAGAAACAAACACAATAAATAATAATCTTTGTAATTACATTTGTAGATATTATAACATTTTAAAGATGAAAAACATTTTAAAAAGGTGCGTTTTTCTGCCTAACACTTTAAGAATTGAAAATTGTTTGGGAGCCTCTGCTTTATAATATTCAAAGATTTCTTAACCCTAACAAATAACACCAACCGAATGACCGAAACACTTATGTATAATATATATATATAGCCACTAACAAGTGAGTTAACAACATCTCAATTGTACTCGAATATCGTCATAAATGTAACACAAAAGAAAGAAATAAAATATCTAACTGCTTTTTTTCAGCATGGACACGAACGTTTTACTGTGTATGTATATATATATGTGTGTGTGTGTTGTGCCTGTTGTTGTATGTGTGCGCGAGCCATTGATGTTAAAAAAGATGAAATGTAAAAAGCCCCCATGCCACCGAAGTAGAAGAGATGAAGAAAGAACTCCTTACTTAGAGTCATTTCATTAAAAAGCACTCTAATGGATTCTGTAAATACATCATGGTCAATATTGAATTCCTGTATAATGGTATTAACATAAGTTCTTTACAATTCAGATGGCTGGTAAGTTAGTTGCTGCTGGCGTTGTAATTCTAATACCTACAAGTTTAGAGGAGAGAAAAAAATGTGGCTCCCATTACTGCTGAGGCTCTGAATAAATTGTATGATGTTTGAAAGTGATTATATATGTATGTATACGTCATTAGCATTATAATTAATTAGGTTAAAGTGAAGGAATGTATATTTTACAGTTAAATAAATACCAATTTAGTGGCATTTTACTAGTATAAGTGGTAACTTTCACGCTTTAGTAGCTCGATTCATTTCTCATACTACCTTTTTATGAAAACACGAAATGAATAGGTCCATTATATTATTACTTATATGCAATAGCATCGGGAAGCGTAGCTAATCGTTTACTCTTTTATCATAAAAAAGATTTAGTAAAGAAATGATATTGTTGGGAAGATGAAGTTAGTTACTTGTAATGTTTGAAAGTTGTGAAATATTATAAATCTACTCACAGTATAGTCCAGTCAAACTGTGAATCTACTACATAAAATAGCGATATTTTCCTAGTTATTTCGTTAGAAATGCCCAGACTTCCCTACTTTCGTTTTTTTCTCCTCTAACTCCCTAACCGTTCAATTGGGATCTTACCTATTATCTATTATCAAACTTATAGATCATTTGATTATCTACGTCTTTTTTCTCAATCTTTTTCACCTACTGACATTACTTTGGTAGTTATTGCTTAGTTTATCGATCGAACTCCGCGCTATTGTCATTAGGCGTGTTCACGGACGCGCCATTGTATATGTTAGGTTAGGTTAGACTAACAAGATAATGATGTCATATTGCGTTGATGCGGAGTTCGATCGATAAACTAAGCAATAACTCCCAAAGTATTGTCACTATAGAGAAAAAAGTTTCAGACAAAAGATGTTAACTTATAATAATATAATAGGTAAAGCTTGAAAAAAGTGAATGGTTAGGAAAATAGAGGCGAAAAAAGACGAAAATAGGAAAGATTTTGCATTTCTAACGAAACAACTAGGAAAATATTGATGCTAGAATAAAAAGTTTTGAACAAAACAGTTAAAAAATCTAATTTATAAGATGAAAGGTCTCAATAGTTTTTTTTTGTAATATGAACAATTCTCAAGATATCGAACTAAACGCGTTACTCGCAATAGCGGCGCCACTGACCCTCGGGGAACCCCTCAAATATACAATTATGCTCAGAATTCACTCCTTCAACAAATTCTACTATCGAGAAAATTACGCTGTTTTTTGTAGATTTCCCTCTTCTGGGCTAGTAGAGTTGAATCCAAGTCCGAATTACCAAGAGGAATAATTGATTTTTTATACTCGAACAAGACAGTTAACCATAATATATATAATTATGTCATAGGTATTTCATATATCGCATTATATTTTGTATTATCTTTTATCAACTTCTTTTGTACTATTTGTAATAATTCATTTATTTTTATCTACGTTTTTTAATTTATTATTCTCAAAAATATCGGAATATCATAGTATATAAGATTTACCATGTCTGTAATTGGATTTTGTAAGTTGTTGGATGAATAAAAGATTGATATTATTAAAATTTAAGTTTGATAATAAGTTTAATACTCTAAAACTAATAAACGAACTAGCAAATGACAATAAACTTAAAATGGACAATATCAACAATAATAAGACATCAGGTAGGTACACTATTGTACTATAGACTGCATTGAACAAAATCGACGCTCAAGATCTCTGCAATTTCGTATAATGGTGTCGCCAAGGCTTTGAATCTCTCGGCGTCGAAAACCTGGAAGCTTTCCGTAAATCTGTTAAACAGAGGTGATTAGTCACTTGAGTTCTTGCCAACCTATGGTGTGGACGTACAAGAGCAGTCAAATCTACCAAACATGCTAAATCTGTAAGCCACTCGGCACCGTCAAGTTCTGGCAGAGATTTAGCTTTCGATGTAATAAAAGAATTGATTTCATTAAGTACGTCATAAAATCTTTTTAGCATTTGCCCTCGACTGAGCCCACATTACTTCTGTAAAGTATGCGATATCGCCATACTCAGCATCAACATTTTTGAGAAATTCCTTGAATCGGCGATGATTCAATCCCCGGGCTCTTATAAAATTTACAGTCTTGACGACGATTTGCATAACATGACCCATTTTTAAAGCTTTTCCACATAAATTTTCTTGGTGTATTATGCAATGGTAGTTTATCAAATGAGAGTTTTCGACAGCAATGGCTCTATTAATTTTACAAGCCCTCTTTTTTACCGATCATAGCTGGGGCGCCATCCGTAACTACCCCAGATATATTCGGAAGAGACAAAGAAAACCGCGCTAATGTTTTTTTCACTGCCTCATATAAATCTATTGATTTTGCCGTGTCTTTTAATGGCACTAAAGAAGCCATTTCTTCAGTTACACTATATTCGTCATTAATACCTCTAATAAAAATGGCAAATTGAGCTGTATCAGTAGCATCAGTACTTTCATCCATGGCCAAAGAATAAAATTTAAAACCACATGCTCTACTTTTCAAATCCATTTCTATAGATTTCCCAATATCGTCAATTCTCCTGGCAATAGTTTGATGAGACAAACTGATTTTAGAAATATCACCTTTCTTGTCTGGACAAATTATATCTGCCACGCTTTCCATGCATTCCTTAATAAATTCGCTATCAGAAAATGGTTTCGATTTTTTGGCGATTAAATTTGCGACTACATAATTAGCCTTCACAAATGATTCTGTTTGAGTTGTAACGTTGCTAAAAAACTTTTGTTGAGATGTAAGACCATTAGCTTCAGTAACTTTAAATATTTTCGGGCCGCATTGATACTTGCCTTGGGCCGCATGCGGCCCGCGGGCCGCGGGTTGGACAGCCCTGATCTATTTCAAAAGGCAATGAAGCAAAAACTGAAGTGGGACGGAAGGTTTTACCTCGCCATTGTGAAGACCTAGCCCGGGATATTTGCATTTTTTTTTAAAGCATTTCTAAACTCCAAACTCAACTATTAGAATTTTAGCAGTTTTTAACAGGATATTGGACAATGGGGTCCTTTACAATTATATTTCACACAACAATAGATTGAACATAGGTTGCAGTCTTCTGAAACAATTACAAACAGGCTCAACGACTCTGAAACTAAACTTTTTTACTTCCTGCAATGGATTCTACCAAAGTTTGTCGATCTGAATCAGTATTTTCAAAATGAAAGAGTTGTCATTGCTGCAGTATACAACAAGATGACTGAAACTTTTAACGACATGTTATTATAACATGACATAAAAAATAAAGTCTAGACAAAAACTGGAATAAAATTATGTTATTTACTAACCTGTCAAATCAAAATTTATTTAGGCATTTGGGCGAATTCGTTTCGTTCGCTTTGGTAAAGCTACACTCAAATGCATCACGCGAAAGAGTTTTTCGAAAGTAAATTAGATAAAAAAATGCAAATTCGATTATTGGATTGCTTTTAGCATCATAAAGTACTAATGAGAAATGCTACAATTTTCTAATTTTTTGCTACAAGCAACGGAAGCCAATAATTTGTATAAATCCGATGACTAGGAGGATGTGGAGGTTTATTTTGGGACATAGTTGTTAGGTTAATTATTTTGTTTTAAATTTTTAAATTCAAATACATCATTATAATATAAATTCGAACTAGTGTTTTAGCTGAGCGGGCATATACTTACTACAATTTGTACCATAATTTTCCCGAAAATTCGATAATTCTGGCATCACTGCGCCATAATTTCATATTTGATATCTGGCATCGCTGAATACAAGTATGGACATTTTACCAAAACATAGCATAGAATTATTGACCTCAGTAGCTGAATTGAAATCCGATTGAGAATTTGTTGACACTTTTATACCAAAAAGACTTAATTGAAAATAAGGGAATATGCAAGAAAAATGTGTACTAAGTAATGAAAAAAGTAGAAAGTATTCCCACTACCTTTGCAAGTTGTAAATAATAGTAAAACGGGTCCTACAAAATACTAGAATACGTTCGTTTTTGTCATCTTTTAATTATTGTACTTTTGTTTTACTTTTAAAATTTATTATACCTAATAATGTGTTTTTTTTTTCTGTAATATTTCAATGTACTTTAATTTTTTTATATTTATCGTTATATTCTATTAGAATAACATATGATTTTGTAATTTGTTAAATAAATATATATAATTATATAATGACATCTAGAATTTATTCATAAATCGCCGAAGGTCCACTGAATTTTGTAGCTAACTATGTTAAACCGCCTTCCCAAACTGATATATGGAATGACCTGGGGACTCATTTTTAAAGGAAGAACGAACCACACAGAATATCTATCCACTTATTAAACTACATTATGCAAGACAAAGACATGTTGTCTTTCAAAGTATTTAGTCTCGACAAGATTTATGGTATTATGTCTCTTAAAATTTTCCTGGAAAAAGTTAAAACGTTTGTAAAGAGAAACAGATGTGTCTTCTTAGGTAATTTGAGTAAAAATATATTATATCAAGTATACATAGATGTGAAACGATCGGGCAACCAACAACAGCTTTAAAAATATATGCAATAAAATACTGGATCTCATTTGACTAGCATGCAAAATTAACAATGCAATCGGCAGAATTGGAGGTTATCTCTTTGTTGTTACATCGGATATTAAAATAATATTCATCGCGATTACAAAAAAAAAAACAGTTTTTAATAATTCTGAACTGATAAGGTAATTCCAACCCAAAATTATTGGCCAGACTCTCGTATATTATTGTTATAATACGGTCAATGTATTATGGCTGTCTACATTGATTGATAACACATGTTATTCTACGTATTAAAAATAGTGTATCTGCAAGAATTTGCAGACGTTAAGAAATGCTTTCGTTTATCAAAATTTTCTAGTCCAGAATAAATATGTTATTTCTCATGCATAAAGTGCACATTATCAGTTTCGCGTCATTGCAAGAAAATTTTGTTTATCTATTTTGTCTGAAATTGAATTTTAGATATATGTTCAACATGCATAAATTACAACAAAATATCAAGGACCTCGTTTATATATCATGCTATTATTTGTAGTTGGAGGTTAATTCTAGTTTCATATACATATGCAATTGATGTTTATCATACAAAATAATTATACAGCTCTTATCAAAAATAATAATAACATTCCTGCGTTGATAAAATTAAAGCGACAGACAAAATTTGCATAATGTAACAACATGGAATTTGTATGAAATATCAGGTGACGTTTTAGAAAAAAGCTCACATTAGATATTGAAATTTATATATACAGGGTCATTTTTTTAAATCTTTACATAGGCTAACTTTTTTAATTGAAAAAATAGATCTATGGTTCCTTAAGCAAAGTTTTAGGAATTAGTCCAAATAAGAAAAATGTGCGTTGTTGCAAGATTGGGCGCTATTTCAGAGAAACATATTTTCTTAAATGGCAACACTGCATTTTTTTAAAAATTTCTAATACATCTTGAAATTCAAGACAAAACAAAAAGAGCGCAAGTTTTTGATTAGAGTGGCGGTTTACGAGCTAATAGTGCCTAAATTATTATTTTTACATATACATATCAATGTTCTTGTTAATGAGAATACAAATTCCAAATACATGATGAAGCATTTTTTTATAACATTATATTAGTAATCATACAAAACCAAAATATTATTAATTACTTGTGATTCAACTATATAAAAAAATTGTTCATCATGTATTTGTGAATTTGTATTGTCATTAACAAGAACAATGGATACGTATATGCAAAAATAATTCCGATTTTTCTTCTGATAGATCTTTGGTTCTGACATAAAATGAAATATCGAAACGTTAATTTGTTTTTCTTTTAATTATTTAATATGGCTGCTATTCCCAGGAATTGATTATGATTTATAAGACTAATTTTATCTACCATAATTTTCATCACCTGTTGAATTTAAAGGAGAGCGAAATAATTGTTTTAAATATATATTTTTAAACTTAGATATACTGGAAATTATATATCATTTTAATGATTTTATCTATTTTGTATTTATACTTGTATACTTTTTCTCTTACTTCAAATTTCATTATTTTAGAATATTTAGGTTAATACTTACGTATAATTTATATTTGCACGCACTGTATATAGGTTAATTGAATACTATTCAAGTATTGATCCTGTAACTACGATATAGTCAAGTAAATCTCTGTTGGGATTATTATTTTCTCTAATAAAATTGTTCTACTACAACCGTCAAGTTGTTGTTTGTTGATACTGATTATGAATTCATTCCTAAAATATATTTATTTATAGTAAGTAGAGTAAAAATGATAAACTAGCATTTACTATTATTATCTAATCTATTATTTAATATATATCTATTATTTATTATTATATGAATTTATTAAACAACTGTTAGAATATCTAAATACATACATATTTATGTATAGTTTGTATAAAATATTTAAAAATTCCCCCTGTATCATACAAAATCATTACAGTGTTTTAGAAACCTTGTTTTTCTCTTCCAGTAATAAACCCCTAAATGCATTTTAAACGTTGCCATTCTATCAGAAGTTTAAGTATCGAATTTTACCAACAGCAGTCGTTCGGTTTGAAGACAGGCATCACCAAGTAAAACTTTTAAACTAAAATATGTTATTAGAAAAAAAATCAGGAGAACTTTATATGTCTAGGGACAGTTAGGGATCCGAAGCAGGTAGTCGGAGGCAAAAACTACACTCTCTCAAGCAGAACTAAACAAATACATGCAAAATTTATGGTATTCTATATATACATATATATATTATACAAGTGAAACCGGTTTCAAGAATTCCTTACCCTTATTTTACCGGACAAGTTGGTTGGTGATATATTGAATAAAATTTAAAAATATAATTCCTAACTTATTCTGTTCGTTTCTTTAGGACCCCCTTTCCATCACCAATTCTCGGTTAAGAAACAATTGATTACGATTGATCAAAGAGTAAATTTAAGCATTATCTTTTTCAATACGTGTTTGAGGATTTATTGTACAAATTAAAATTTATTCTGATATGTAATAACATTGGCAGTTTTTTTCCGTTTGACTTTGTTGTTTGTGCTTTCGTACGAAGCCGTTTAATTTTTTTTACTATAATATCGTGTAAAATTTAGAATCTTGTTTTAGTGGATAAACGTTAAAAAAATATTTTGTAAATATAGCGGGAGAAATTGCTTTGTTTATTGTGAATATTTAAAATTTCTGATATGTATTAAAACGCACAGAGCAACAATCTTAGGTGATACAGAAATAAGTTTATTTATTAATTTATTACTCCTATTGACAAATGCAAAGGTATTGTCGAAAATAAATAAGGTGGATCTCTGTAGGGAAGATAGATTGTGCCTTCAAAAATTAAGATTTGTAAAGCGGTTTTTGAGCACTTGGTATTATACAGAGTCCACCAAAAGTTAGCGGATGACCAAAGTTGAAGAATTCAATGTTTTTAAAAGATGATATTTTTCGAAATGTTGTATTAGATGGCCACAATATTTGGTAATGTTGTTCTTAATAGAAGGACATAATACACGCACAATTACTAATTGCATGTGCAGATAAATTAATTAGCTTACGTGACACAACTTTGTATCTTTGCCCAAAAGTTAATTATTTCAAATAGAATATAGCTTGTATATCGCTCATTTTGAATTGTTTACTTAAATTTCACACCAAAAACGTATAAGACGTTATTACTTTAAAAGTTACCATTAGTGAGCTATTGTAATGTTTCGATATTATTTGGCAAGTTCATGTGTATATTTGCTGCGAAATTGACAATTGAATGGATGACATTTAATAAGTTGCTTTTCATTTGACAGGCGTAAATTGTTGATATAAGTTAGCGTAAAATAAGTTATTGAAGTGATTTACGAGCAACATTGCCCTGGAAGAAGAAGTTTCGTTGCTACTGGTAATATTTCTTATCCAATTCAATTCGAACCTTAATATATGATTATTATGAATGATGAATGATAATTTTGAAACTCAATTACAAATTCATGGCAAGAACATGATTTTTAAAAAATCTCCCTACAACAACTATCCCAAACATTATATTTACGAATATAATCTCCCTGGAGCTCTGATTAGATTGTCATTGCAATCGGTAGACCAGAAGTACTAGTTTACTTCAGTGAAGAAATCAAATATTTTGTGAGATACTAAGTGTAAATTCATTTCTAAAGAATACGAATGTACTAAGAAGTGAATTTTAGAAAAACTGTAGACAAAAAAGTTTGTTGAAATTTCAATTAGAAGAAACGGTTTTTTACTCTCAGAGAAAAATAGTTTTCTGTAAATATATCGCAAGTGTTGCTTTCTAAACAGATATATTAAGAGTATGAAAATGTTGAGGATTTTACTTGAATAATTTTTGTATAAAAAAATTCAAAATTCAGACCGGAAGTAGCACTTTATCTCACAGGTTTATTAAGAAGATAACAGTATTTGAACCTTAGTTTGGAACAAGTTTTATTTAGAAACTTGAAGCATATAAGTAAAATATAGTCATGTGGTGCGCACACCTCATCTTTTTCATACTAATTCGTTAAATGCATATGAAACTAGATGAAAGGTAGTGTAGTTTTGTTGCAAGCGTTATTAATTCAACTTTTTACATACTGCTATCAGCGAAAATTCCTTTCATAGAAGCCATTCAGTCAATTCCTTTTTTTCCATGATGAAATGCAGTCTTGTTAAAATTAACGTGCAGAAAGAGCAATTTCTAAGGAATTACAACGAGAAAAATACTAAAATGCTATCATAAATTTACACAGAATATAATATTTAGGATCCTCTTGAATTGAGAAAAAATTCCAGGATTGTAGTGGAATTACGAAACTTCCAAAACCCTTTTGCCTCATCAGAGAAGATGATGTCTTTGTAGCCCCCAATTAATTATAGTTCTGTAATCATTATAATTTTTAATTATGCTTTTTATTTCATTTATAGAAGAAGCAATACAATGAAGACTGATGAAAATAATTTAATTAACTCTTAAAATATTTTCATGGAGAAAAGAAAATCATATGAAGACATAATCTCTGTCAGTAATAAATAATAAGAAATTTACAAGGACTATTTCTTTTAAATTTCAGTATTATTCAGTCTCTCTCCCTTTTTTTTATTTGTTTGACAATCACTTGCACATACCGTGTCTTCAATTCAATTTTGATTTACAGTAGCTTGTGACTTCAATATTAATTTGGGAACACTATGGAACAGTAATGTTTTTCATTTTGACAACTCTCATAGTTAAGTCAATTTTTTGAAAAGCTTTATCAATTAGATTAGTTATTACCATATTAGAAGTACAACACAAAAAATGTTTATTATTGTATTTTAGAAATGATTTGTAAATGGGAGTTTATGCAATTAATCAATGTATACAGGATTTTCGACAACAGATCCCTAATCTTGTAATACTAACACACCACTTAATCGTAATCTGTGACGATTGTCAAAGTTTGACTATCGAAAACCATTACTGCTCAACAGTGTTCTCAAATTAATATTGAAATCATAGCTACTATAAAAGAAAAAATATTGAAGGCAGGGTATATATAACAAATTTAATCACTGCCTAACACTTTATCGAGTAAAAGTTATCTCGTTAACGATATTCTTAATCACTGATTAATGCTAACCGGTATTTTTAATTCACGTTAAAAAAGCGACTCTCTAAGTCTATTACGTTTTATTTCTGGATTTATACAGTATGATATAAAATGCAATATTTATTTATGTAAAAGGTGTCGGGATTTTTTTTATTTTTAATGTTGCATAATGTAATATATAGATTATATGACATGATATCAAAGCGAAGGCCAATGGAAATATCTGTACAAGTAATTTATGTTGAAATGAAACTTGTCTATGTTTGAATATGATTTTTAATTTTCTCTCCACAAGTAAACCAGTTATTATAATGCCGTCCTGTGGTTCTAACATATTTCACAGAATATTATGTTGTTTATATGTACTTACGCCAATAAAAATATTTTGTAACATATCCATTTTAATGTTTAAATTGACAACCTTTACACATACAGAATAATTAATACGTAATGGACATTGCACATAAATGTATACATGTACGGCTCTTATAATGACTTGGGCTTGTTTTTATTATATTCCAGCAAAAAAAAAAGAAACTATGATTATAATTATTTAATGCGCATAGATACATAAATAAATAAATAACTACATTTTATGTTCGCCTTTTTTTGCTCCTTAACTCGTTCTGATAATATCGTACGTATATGTATATAATTGTACATGAAAAAGTGGATATCTCTGAAAATAAAATGTTATTATTGTAGTAACTTGTATGTTTAAAAACTAATGCCGACAGGAATAATATTAATGATCTCGGAATTTGACATGTTAAAGTAAAATATGTATAAAACCAAGTTCGTAAAACTTCATGAAGATAAGGTGTGGACACCACACGACTTTTTTAGACGTATGTGCGTTCTTAATAAATAAAATTTTGAAAAGCTTTTTATAAAGAATTAACCCAAATCCAGCTCATATCAATCACGTTTGTTGTCTTAATACGTCTCTATAGAATGCATAATTTGGAGAAATATTTGCAAAAATCTGCTATTTGATAAGAGTAAAAGTGTTACTTCCAGACTGAATTTTGAAATTTTTTGATAGAAAAATTGTTTCAACTCGAGCTCCAAATATTTTTCTATTCTTAATGAATCTGTACAGAAAGCATAATTTGCGAGATATTAGCAAAAAACAGTTTTTCGATAAAACAAAAGGACCTACTTCCGGTATATATCTCGAAAATTTTTTTAAAATTAAACTAACTTTTTAGTATTGCTGTATTTGATTAAAATTAGCTTTAGCCGTTTGGCCGCCGTTATTATGGTCACACACACACAGAGAGAGAGAGAGAGAGAGGGAGAAAGGGAGAGGGAGAGAGAGAGAGGGAGAAAGGGAGAGGGAGAGAGAGGGAAATGTTAGCAAAAATCGTATTTTTGGTATCAGGAGATTTACGAAACGTGAACATCTTCAAAAATCTGGAGATCAAAAATGTTCATCATAATATTTCCTACGTATAAGAAATTAAATATATCTACTACCTATGTGTTCAAGATAATATTATAACAAGTTAGCCCTAAAAGTGTAGTTTTCTGTTTTTAAAAGTCATAGTGCTCTAATTATATATAAATAATGTAAGCTTTTTATATCTAGACACTGATCTACGAGATTGCTTATATTTAATACTGTGTCTAATGGGAATAATTAGTTTCTGCACAATACTATCAGCTGTACTAGTAATACAGTTCTTTCAACGATATTACGACCCCATATTTTATTGCATATTAGGACTATATCAAACCTTTGCAACTGTTTGGGGGCGTGCATTAAGAAGTAAGTGAGCTCAAAATAGAAGGGGGGGGGGGTTGGTAACATTTCACCAATTCTCAATTAACGGCGAGGGGGGGGGGTTAATCAAAAACTCACGTGAACTTTCTTTTTATTTAGAGAATATACATTATTTATTATAACAGATAACATTTTGTCTTACAAAATCAATGCCGAGCATGGGGTTTCACATTGTGTGACAAATAGATTGGAAAACGTTTCTATAAACTTGTGTCGAAAAATATTTAATTTATATACTACCCCTTCTACCCTAAATAATATTAAACATTAAATGCCACAAAGCTCTTGTTTTCTTACAGCTTGTTAGATAGAAGTAAAACATTACAAAAAAATTGACTATTAAATATTATAATATGTAAATGCTATTTTTAAATATATAATATCGAGCAAATTAATATAATATGTTTGATATTTGTGTAACCTTTCTTACGTCGATTATTGGATGTTCTAATTAAGTGTATTTAAAATTCAGAGAAATATTTACGATAAATAATTACACAAATTGTATTAACCATTTACTGTGTTAATTATGATAAACCTGTACAATATAAAATTATTATACACATAGTGAAGTTGATTTTGCGTAACTTACTTTGCATAAGTGGATGCCTGCATTTTTAATTTATGTAATAATATTTCTAGTTTTTAACTAATTTCGTTTCTCTTTCTTGTTACAGGTGAGTTGATAAGAACCGACAAGTAATTTTAAATAGATGTTCATGCGAGTGTGGTAAGAATTTGAATAATAATTTTAATATTAATTGAAATTTATTATATTCTGTATTGCGGCTTAAAGTGGCGTCTTTCAATTTGAAAAATGCGATATTTGACGGTCAGTACTGTGACTTTAAATAGTGCCAAGTTTTATTATCATGGTAGTTTTTGCTGCAAAAACAACTAAACTAAACCAGGTGTCAGCTGGCGTGATTGTTGTTGGTGCTGGAGTAAGAAGCTGCGGAAGTAGCAATAGAAATTGTTGTTTGGGTCATTTTAATTATTCTGAAAATATTAGTATTATTAGTTTACGTGTTGTAATGAAAAAAAATTAGTTAGCTACATAGCGAAGGAGGGAATGGCGGGATGGAAAAGAGGTAAAATAAAGTAATTTTAAGTAAGGATAAAACTTCTTCTGGTGACTTGAAAAATAAAGAAAAAAAATTCAAATATGCATTAATAAAATTCATTTGCGATGATCGGGAACAATTTGTTAATTCTTAGTAATGCTACAAGTATGAAGTTATCGACGATAAAGTTGTAAGAATATGTGAAAGTAGAAATCATGTCTTTCACACGAAGAATCTCACACTAAAATTATTTTTCACGTAGGAAATTTAAACCGTAAAAAATGTGACACTATCTGCCGAACTACAATGGTTAAATACTTGAAAACTTTGCAAGGTATAAAGAGGAGTGTAAACAGAGTTCTGCAGACCTATATCGATAGTTCTTTAAAAATATGCTCTGGGATCTATGAATTCAATATTTTTCTTGGGTTGTAATGTTTTGCTCAACGATTCGAAACTGTAATCTTTATTAATGCATATTTGAATTTGTTATAGATTTATGGATATATTTAACATAATATAGATAATCTTCCACGAAGGGAGGTGTTATTTTTTTCTTCTGTACAAGGTTTTGCGTCTTTAAAATCGAATCTATTTAGACTGTGTTGAATTTTTTTTATTCTCAGGCATTTGTTAATAGAGTAGAGCTCTGTTATAGCGAATCACCGATTATAACGAACTTCTATATTTTTCTGTATATAACAATGTAAAAATTCAACGGATATAGTGAACCAACTGATATAGCCAACCTGAAAAATTGGCACTTAATGAACTATCCACCGGCTGTAACGAAGTTTGAATTATAACGCAATAATCTTGGTCGGTAATTTCCCGTCGTACATTGAGACTGCAATTGTTGTGCGTCAGTTTCGTCGTATAAACGTGTTAAAAGAAAAATTTGAAGTAATACTTAAGATAGAAATCGCAACATGAAATCTGTCGTGAAAGGAACATCAGTAAATCTACTGTCTGAATAATTTACAAGAAGAGAAACAACCTACGTTTGGCATTTAAAAATAATCATGTAAGTGCTAAAAAAAATTGAAAACCCCGGCACGACGATGTCGATCAAACTCTTAAAAAGTGGTTTACGCGACAAAGACCGTAACGGTCAGTGATAGTGTTTTATGTTTTAAAGACGAAAGCTGAGAATTTTGGCAAAAGGCTTACTCCGGAAAATGATTATTTTATTTTATTTTTATTTTGTAACATGACTTGTCCTACATACTTACGTATGTATAACTTATGGATCAATAAATTATTCTATTCTTCTATTATATTCCGGAAAATGGCTTTATGTGCACCGATAGCTGGATATAACGATGAAATGACATACGATTTGTGGCCACACAATTTCTGTTGAAGCAACGGCAGTATAGAGAGTGTAGTAGGCAATTGCTTAAATACAGTGTTGCCAGAATTTCGCATACACTTCAACGGTGCAGACATTTTGAACGCGAACGTGACTGGTTTGTTCCACAAATTAGCCCTCAATAACACGCTAAAATTCACGGGAGAAGAGTGCAAAACGTGAAGAGTTATCCAAAGAATAATTGTGCTACTTTGTGTGAATTTATTTCGTACAGAAATAAAGATTTAGCAGTTAAATACAAAGCCAACCAACAAACATAGGTGACAGCTGAAATTTTTACTGCCGAACTCTATGAATGACATCAAGAACTACGGAGAAAGAAACGAAAATGTGTATTGTTGATTGGAACTAAAGTCCACTAAACTTGCATTTTTACCACCATACACCATCTCCAAACTACAGTCTATAGATCATGGAATAACTCACTTTTTCAAAGTCAACTATCACCAGGTTCTTTTGCTATAAGTTATACATTGATGGGGATAACAGTTTTTCAGTTGACGTCCTTCAAGCCGTCAATTTAGTTGATAAATCTATGCGAAAAGTTATACAACAGCCCATAATCAACTGTTCCCAAAAAGGTGAGTGTCCATTTGATGATGATGCCCTATCAGGTTTCGGATCTGATAATGACTTGTCATTTAAATGAGTGGTTGCAAAGAGAGAAACAAAGGGAACGTGAAATTCAGCAATTACAGAATTTCTTTTTTGAAAACATGAATGGCTATAGATTGATGTAGACTATTTACTAGTTACAAGAGATTATTCCGATCAGAATATCATTTGCTTCTGTTATAGATGACGACAAATATCTAAGTGACCAAAAAGAAGCCAGTAAGGAAGACCACCAGAAATATGAACAATATTCATCATTATTTACAATCTCAAGGCAGGCCGAATGCAATTATTAAGAATTTGAGTGTAGTTGAAATATATGTGGACAATTTATGCATTACTAATGTGCAAGTTCAGTCGAAAATTATTTTCTTTTGAATAAAATTATACATCTGTTCTATTTTATATTGTTTCAGTTTAGTATACTTTTTATATTTATAATTTTTCTCCATATATTTTACACAATAAGGGCTCATAAAACACTCTTGCATTTATATTCTCGTTATCCCTTACAGCGAACTTCGAATATAACATACCGATTTTGACGGTCCCTGAAGGTTCGTTACAACCGAGGTCTACTTATTACTTTTTCTGTGCGTTAGTTTTTGCTCTTTCATATACATTAACTTCTTCGTACCTTATTGCTTTCATAAATCATTCCTTTCCCTAATTAAAAAAAAAAGATTTAACTAATAGTTCGATGATTGAAATGACCCAACCAGTAAGGCCACATCAATAAAATTAGACAATGTATAACATTATTTAAATTACAAATACACCGGCCAATTTAGACTTTTAAATCTAACTGCATAAATAAAAGCAAGCAATTACTCACCCAGACATTATTTATTACTTGGCATTTCGAATAAAATATTTATAAATATTAATAGAACTAAGCTCAGCCTACAACATAAAACAATATATGTATTCTGTATATATATAATGGTAAGCATACATTTACAATAGTTAATTAATATATTACAATATACATATACATATTCGCATTTATCAATAGGTATATGTATACTAGAAATCTATCGGAAATGATAACTTATCTGTGGAGTTAGGTATATATACAAGTTAAATTAGGAGTATATGTAATATTGAGGTCTGTAAATAATGTGACTGTAAATTATGTGAATCTAACGTTAAATATTAATAGGTATTTGTTTTATCATAATTGAAATCACTGTAAAGATTTATACTGTTCATGCAAAATACATACAACTGAGTGGAAAATAATCCTGATCTATATTTTGAAGAAAAATACAAAGTTATAAATGAAGTAAATTACTTGGTTTCCTTAAAAACATAAATATTTTTTGTGAACTATGCAATATGCGCCTTTTTTAACATTTTGATGTTAATTACTATAAGAAGTGTTTTATATTTTAATTCCCGTAACACTGTAAAACAGATGATAATAAGTATTTTCATAGTTGGGATCTAGTTTATGCCAACTATACCAGCTTGACTCTAGGCTAGAAAATGGTCATTGAAATAAGTACAAAGTAAGATTCTATCGCTAAATAATGAGAAAAAGTATTATTAAATATTGTAAATTTGAATAAAATATTTAGTATCATGCTATTGGTTGAGTAATTTGTATGAATAAATACGATTCTTAATTTGAATTTAAAGGAATAAATTTTCGTCTACCTAAAACATGTTGTCGAATTACTAAGTCATTTACTCTGCGAAACTAAAATATGTAACTTTCTAAAATTCATTTAAACAAAAAAAATTACGACATCAGAAAAAAATAAATCAAATTGGCAAAAGAAACTATGTTGGAATCCCTGAAGAGTCGCCATTAAGAATCTATTGTGCTAATACCTTCATAATCCGGTTATGGCAAACACAAATTCTATGCATCTGGAAACTATCTGCGCCGACTTAACGGTTTTAAAAAATAAAGGAATTAATGTTAATTTTATTTTACATAGTGTTATAGGTGTCATTTCGTATAAATATACCGTGCCTTCAAATACTTTCTTCGTTAGAGACGGCCATGCTTTTTTTTAATGGTTGGTGACAGTACACCTAATCAAACGCAAACTCATAATTTTGATAGTTTGGTTATGTCATGTAAATAATAGTAAGCGTCTATAATTTGAATTTAAGTATGACAACTGTCAGAATTTGAAGTTTTCAAAAGCTTCGCATGTGCATCAACACTGATTACTTAATTACTTAAAAAAACAGTCTATTCTAATGAGTAAAGTATTTGAAGGCACGGTACATTCATATTATTTCTAATTAAATATTGACAATACGGGCCTCTACCGTGTTTCTCATATCGATTACTTTCATTGCATACCACCTGCCGTGTTCAAGCAACCTGTGGGAGCTTGCATTCGCACTATATCTTGCAACAGACTATACCTTCTTGAATTTTACCTGTCAAGTAATATAACCTACAAAAGCCAAAAAGGTGTATAAATAATAATACCTTTTGACATTTGTCATAATTACCTTTTGATGTTTGTTATAATTGCCATCTAAACAGTTTAAATTTGTCAACAATGCTTGCCTACTAAACAGTATAACCAAATGTTATATAAATTATAAGTGGTAAAAGCAATATTTAACAGCTTTTTTTATAATATTTAATGTGTTAGTATTTTACTTACAGAAGGTATATATCCTGAAATATTAATTAGTTATTGCCCTGAAATTGTTCCGGTCGATGAAAATATATAGTGGTCATGAATCGTCGTCTTGAGTTCAAAACAAACAAAAGCATTGTCATCTTTTAAAAAGTTTTACAAAAGGTCACAAATACGAAACACGTAACACCCACCACACCCAGTATGTATTCTGACACACTTCGGAATGAAGCAATCAAAGGTACGCCAACCTAATAACGGAGATACTGATAGATAGACTCCTTAAAAAAATAAAAGAAATTCGATTTTTTTGAATGTTTGATTTTATATATTAATTCAACAGTATTATCAGCGTTATTTCGTTTACGATTACTTACCAAATCTAAAGCTACAGCTCTAGACTATAGAATGAACAGACAGGTATTCCTCAGTTAATCGTTTGAAACTATTGGCATACTGTTTAAGTCTTCTTTTTATTCTCTTTACATGCTTCTAGTAATTTATGCTAGTAAGTCGTAATTACTTCCAAATAATATACAATTTTTTTTAACACGTGACGTGCAATTTACAAATCGAAAGCTAAACCACAAAAACTTAAAGAAGAATTTCTGTAAGACAAGGAAAAAGAGTGTATTGAAAAAAATTAAAACCATCAATTTCTTCAACCCTTTTAACTGTCGGTTTCTTTTAAAATGTTTTTTATACAATATTTATGACTACTGAGTATTTCTGATTATTTTAGTTTATTGCACCATGTTGCAGAATATTGAGTGTGCGAATATTTATTGCCCTCACTGTACTATGAATGATCTTTACTTTTATCTGAGGTATAAAACTCTTTTTCAATTCTAACAACTACAATCATATAAGGCGAAATGCAGCGATCAGCGGTACTAAAGACTCTACCAACCAGACCCTGCCATCTCCATCAAAAGCAGCCATAAACACCGACTCCCCTCGTACCCACATCCCTTGTTATACTACTATTACCACGATTCAAAAGACAATCATCTCTGTTCAACAACATCACGGTCCAAGACATATCATTCGCTCTCTCTTTCTCTGTCTTTTCGAATACATCGAAGCAGGTGCGGATAGGAATGTTTGAGGATACAAATGCGGCGTCGGTGACGACACTGTTTCTCAGCAAGGACGCAACGCCGATCTCGGGGGTTGGGTTTTGATTAGCGGTTTTACGATTGTCGTTTTGTTACGTTACGTTGGTATCATTGTGTGACGACGACGTGTGTGAGACAAGGATGACGCTTCTGATGACGATCGTTACGTGTCTCTTTTGCACCCGCAGCGTCGTCGTCGGGGTCTGTACATGTACAAGGAATGAGGAGCCGAAGCAAGGTCGTTACACGTAGCAGTTCGTTCGTTCGGATAAATTCTTGCTACCCTTAAACGCGGTTTGTGGGCGACATCAACAATAACCGTCTCTAACTGTGAAGTCTCGCGCTGCCGCTTGATTTTATGTGCGTTTGACACTTGATAATGGCATTTTTATTGTGCATGATAAGGACGAAATGTGTGACTGCGAAAGATCCTTTTTCCTACAGAAATGTGATAAGGCGCGTTTGGTTTTATTGTCAAGGTTAGTTTGTTGACCTCACGTAATTACTTGTGATTTTACTTTGAACTAAAATCACTCTCTCTGTGAGTATACAGGCTGGTTCGCATCTTCATTTCCCCCACACGTTTACTCCAAACTTAATACCAGAGAAAAACAACTATAGAGAAGCGACAGTAATGTCGGATCCTTTAACGTTTCGTGTTTCACATTCAGAAGACGTATTTCTATTTACATGTGTGTTTTGTCATTGATAGAAGTTATAAGAAAAATAAATACACTTACGTCAGTTACTGCGAATTCCATTAATTTTTTTAATTTCTTTTTTTTTTGAAATATCCGCGACGTTTGTAGGACGTACAGCACAGTACACATTCGCATACTGGGGCATTATTAAACGCCATAACAATAATTAACAACGATAATCAACAGAAAACTAAATTATTCACTTAACTAAACACAACGCCAGCGACAATAACACAGTCGTATCTTTGGCCGACTGACCTAAATTTGTGATGATAAGTACTTCATATATACCTACTGCATGACATGGAAACTGCAACACCAAGAAGGGGTGCGGATTTTTTGACCAAACTTGGTAGAAACGTATAACTAGTCAAAGGCAATAATTGATTAAAATTTGAAAGAAAAAAAACAGACTAACACAATTTAACATAATTTTTATTAATAATGTGTTGAACCGCCCCTATTAGTGTCACACTCCCTCACTCTTCGTGGCATTGATTCGACTAGGTGGTCGATATCCTCTTGGGGTATGGTGTCCCAAGTAACCTGTAATTCATGCCGGAGAGCTATTAGTGTCTGCGGGGGATTGACTAAATTCATAAGTTTTCGTCCCATAATGTCCCACACATGTTCTATTGGCGAGAGGTCGGGGGATTTGGGTGGCCATGGCAAGATATTGACATGAGCCTCTTCCAAGCGATCTATAGAAATTCTCGCTACGTGGGGAGGGGCATTATCCTGCTGGAAAAGTGGGTCTTCGAGCGTTTGAAGATTTGGTAGAATATGGGGTTTTACCACCTCATCAATGTAACGCTGGGCGTTCATGGTGGTTTAGATGAACACCAATTAAGACCTACTCCCATATGCTATAGCACCCCATATCATAACACCCACTGCTCGATGCACATGCCTTTCAACGGAAAACTGAATATCACGACGTTCCCCACGTCTTCGTCTGACCCTCATACGGCCATCATGCATCCCTAGACAAAATCGAGATTCATCACTGAATACCACCCTGTGCCACTCCACGTTCCAGTGCAGTCGCAATCTACACCACTCCAAACGTTGCTGTCGGTGTTGAGCCGTAAGTGGTAACACAAGATGTGGACGATAAGATTGTAAGCCGAAACCCCCAATTCGACGATAAACGGTTCGAAGGGTTACAGGACGACCAATATTACCTAACCACACGTCAGCAATTGATCTGGTACTGGAAAACCTGTCTCTTAGTGCCATTAAGCGAAGGCGGCGGTCCTGTATCTCATTAGTTCTTCTTCGGCCTCCGGTTCCTCTTTGGCGTCTTTCCTGACCTTCCCTAGTCCATGATTGATAACAGCGCATAATGGTGGATTGGTTCCGGTTAAGGCGATTTGCAATTTCCCTGTATGAAAAACCACCTTCTCGCAAACCAACAATTCGACCTCTGTCGAATTCGCTTAATTGGCGATAATTTCCACGTTGCCGCACTCTAGGCATAATAAAACTCTTTAAACACGTTAAACAAAGGTATAATAAGACAAAACCGTTGAAATTAATTTCAAACAAACAATTAATACACCACACATTAATGTCAGCGAAAACTGAATGAAGTGTCAGATGTGTCATGACCACTTGATCTATCGCAACAAAATTTTAATCAATTATTGCTTTTGACTAGTTATACGTTTCTACCAAGTTTGGTCAAAAAATTCGCACCCATTCTTGGTGTTGCACTTTCCATGTCATGCAGCATACAGTTCTAAAAATAGGAAGCATAGGTACTAAATGGATTTGTTGCGCTAGGGGAGGTAGCTGTGACTAAATTATGGCATATGAGAAGTGCAACTCTCGTTCCAAATGTAAACAAACATACGCATAGCGGGATCGAGTTCATTCATACGGTCCATCTCAAAAATACTGACTGCATTTTTCAATATTTTTTCCGGCCTTAATTGCAAACATTGATATACAAAAATTTTTCCATTACTTTGTAATTATTGTGAAGTATGTCACCTTAAATCCTATCGATCTTTGACCAAACACAGTGTATAGTACGTGGGAACAAATTAGTGTAGTAATTTTAAATTTTACGTAGTAATTATGGAATGCATTATATTTTCACATTTAAATAAATATATAAATACTTGTTAATATACCTACACGAAGGATAGAGGAGTCATCTTGTGATGAGATGGCTCGTTGCTTTTGTATAACAGAGGTCGCTACGAGTTTCTTATAGACATTGTCATGTGAAAAGACGATATGTGGGAGGTCTGGAGCTTGTTGAGTATTGCAGCAAGCACGTCGCATACTGATGAAATCATAGTAGACTTAAACACGTGTCTGTGCATTGGTTGCTGTAATGTCGACTCTTGGGCAGTTTATGTATCCATTTCATACATGCGTATATGAATTTTTAATTTGTATATGAAGTGTATGCTTTCTGTTATCTATTGGAGATTTTTCCATGTATTTATTATTATTTTCGAAAAAATAGTTGTTTGTATCGAAGCAATTCACATCTTGATTTATTTCTCTTTATTTATTTTAAATACTCCTAACTTCTCGCGCCCA
This sequence comes from Amphimallon solstitiale, assembly GCA_963170755.1. Lineage (NCBI taxonomy): Eukaryota > Metazoa > Arthropoda > Insecta > Coleoptera > Scarabaeidae > Amphimallon > Amphimallon solstitiale. The sequence goes on along the minus strand of OY720675.1, from coordinate 240,630,412 downwards.
GGCGGATAAGTTTGGTTCCAATTCTTATAGAACTCTTTTCAGTAGCGTTGGGACCTGATCTTTTGGCAATGTTGAACTCCTCTTGTCAGTATCTGATTGTATCCATTTAGTGAGAATGTATGACCTTGCCCTTTTAAGAGGCCCAAAGTAAGCAACAGCTAGGATTGATTTAAATGGGAGAAGTTTGGTGGTAACAGACAAAGTGAATGTTATTTTCCTCATACATTTTAATAACATTCACAATGAACATTTTTCAACAAAAAAAGTTGTATATAATTACTGGCCCAACTTCAATAAAGATTCACTTCTGACAAAATTTTGCAGAGACCAGTGATGATAACATTAGAGGTGGGAAACTGTAATACTAATGTTACCACATTCGTAAAACGCCATCTCTGCGGTAGTTTTCCCAGCTATTTCTTATATTATCTCGTACGGTTTATTTGTAATTATTTCATTTGATTTTTCATTTTACTTCCATTTGTTTAATCATTAATAGAAATAAAACACAAGTAAATGTGTATAAAAAATGTTTATTGGTAAAATTTAATAATCAATAAGTATATATTAACAATAAATAGGCGGTGGCATATTCCTTGCTGATATTTCACCAGGAAATGAATAGACAGCTATAATTTTACAACAGGCATATCTTAGTACAATCATCATTTTGCAAAACAAAATAAAGAGAAGGTTTGTCAATATATGAACTACTCATGTGGTATCTTCTTGTGCTTCACCTGAAATTTTTATTTACTCTAATACGTACAACTATCTATCTATTCTCCAAATAAGAAAAACATTTTTACTTCATATTTAACAAATTCACTGTTTAATGGTCTAGCCTTTATATAATCTTCTTTTTAATACAAAATAAATACATAAACTTTCTTTGTTCTATATACGTGTATAGGTGACAATGACATCAATTCAGATTTACTGCATGCTTCGACCTATTGTTGAAATAGTTAAGAATGTTTCTTGAGATTAGTAAAATTATGCCGTCTGGAATGTTTGTCATCGTAGCCTCTTACTGCACACCTACGATATCTGATCATTTTGAAGATGTCCTGAAGAAATGATACATTCAAATTAAAAATAGTAATTTTAATAATAGTATGCAAGTAAACTTACGTTTGTGTCGGATAACAACGATGACAAACAGTAATTATAATACAAAGTAAACGATCGTGTTTCGTCTTGGTAAAGACGGATTTATCACTTTAAATACCGGATCGGAAGAAAAAACAAAACAGATGACAGATACCTAACCAAACATGCACTCAAGAGGTTGATGCAATGGCAGAAATGAAGCTGTCAAATACGAAAATACGAACAGTAAAATTGATTATAGTGCCATCTCTGATTTTTTATCCAACTAATTTATAAGCGCCTATGTACATAGATAAAAGTGAATACCTCCTGGCGGAGACAAGATGATATTATTTTGGTCACCAAACTCTATTAACTATGCTGCCACCTAGTGCATTACCACATAACTAATTTTAGCGTGCACAGAGATGCAATGTGGTACCATCTAACGGATTCAACAGTGAAATGACACGAAAAAAGGCTTCAGGCTCCATGAAAAAAAATTGTTCGTGTGGGGTCAAGTAATACTTTATACATAACAATTATCTGGCTCTCTTTAATACATCGCCAAAATTTTAATGGTATCTTTTCTGATACGACAAGATAATTCCAAGATATGAATAGACCAATAGATACAATCTTAAAAAAACTAGTTTTAAATGGATAAACATGAAAAACAAGTATCTGCTAAGACCAATTATTAAAATAAGCCAATCGATAAATAATCATATAGGGGGAAAGAAACACTGAGAGGGGAGTGGTGAGAAATTTGTATTTAAAACTTGTATAAAACTATAAATGAGACTTTGAAAACCGATTATAAAATATATGTATGTAAACTTTATATATCTGTTATTTGTAGAATAACCTTGCGTGCTAATAATAAAATGCATTCATTACAAAATATATAAAACTTTTCCTGAAGTTTTCTATTGGTAAAATATTGCTGTCACCAACGCCATTTTTCTTATTAAGAGGCCCCTTACTGCTTCAATAATTAAAAACTAACGACTTCACAATATCGTATCAGTTTTGAATCTGCATATCTGGGATGTTTTTCTAATTCATCATAAATAGTTATTTAAATTTAACGACTCCATATACATTTATATCGCGTTTAACCTTTAAAAAAAATAATAACAATAAGGCAATTAGGTGTGTCCGTACATACTTTATATTTAAATGGAATATGTATGGTAATCATGCCGTTAATCAGTATTACATTGTGTTAGTAATATATAATAACGTAAGTTGATTTTTTTTTCTGTTCATTATTTTTACTATAATGATCAATACTATAACAATAGATACGTGCATAGGCGCATAAAAGATGCTGAATGGGTAGAGGATTAACAGTGTTGGCAATTGATTGGATTAATCCTACGTTGTTTGTATTGTTTGGATCGCAATAATACTTTAATTTAATGCATTTTAATATTTGCTTATTTGGAAAGGATTAATTTATTACAAGAAGATGAATAAAAAGGTAATACTAAATATGTAATGGATAATTTACAGTGTGATACATCGCGGATGACGCCGTTTGTGTATGGAAAACAGTGAAAATAAAAAAAAATGATGTGTGGCCACCACACGAGTTTCTTATACGTATGAGCGATTCACACTATACTATTTTAAGAACTTTTTTACACAAAAATTATTCAAAACCCTATTCTCAGTACTTCTATTCTCTTAATAAATCCCTATAGAATGCATACTTTGCAAGATATTCCAGAAAAAGTGCTACTCCCTAAGAGTAAAAGTGATACTTCCGGTCCGAATTTTGAAATTCATTTATACAAACAATATTGCAAATCTAGCACTAAATACTTTTGTACTCTTGGTAAATATATATAGAATGCATAATTCACGACATATTTGCAAAAAATCGCTATTCGATTGGAGTAAAAGTGGTACTTCCGGCCTGAATTTTGAAATTTTTTTTATACAGAAGATATTTAAAATTATGTTTTAAATACTTTTATACCCGTAATGTATCTGTCTAAAAGCATGGCTGATTTTCGATAAGAGTAAAAGACCTACTTCCGGTAGGAATTTTGAATAACTTTTTAAATAAAATTGTTCTCAGTTTTAATTCTAAGTACATATGGATTCTTTATAAATTTGTTTAAATTTAGTAGTTGACGAAATAACGGTAAAATTAATTTTTTTCACTGAAGTAAACTACTACTTCCGGTCTGCCGATTTTACTGATAATCTAATCAGACCTCAAGAGGGAGATTATACTCGTAAATACAAAATTTGGAATTGATACTTGTAGCGGTTTGACCGCTATCGTGGTCACACACACACACAGGCACACACACACACACACACACACAGAGAGAGAGAGAGAGAGAGAGAGAGAGAGAGAGAGAGAGAGACGGAGAGAGAGAGAGAGAGAGATTTTTTACAAACCATTTTTTCGGTATCAGGGGACTTCAAAATGTGGACATCTGCAAAAATCTCGAGGTCGAAAATTTTCATCGTCACAATACTTCCTTATACTACGTACGTATAACAAAGTAAAATTGTAGATATTTTGACATTTAATATGTCATTTTGCATTACTCGTTGCATAGCAAAATGACATTTTAAATAACAATTAAAGTTAGCTGTTACTAAATATTGTGGTGCAAATGGCCATCAATGACATAAATTTACATCATAAAACTATACCGAGTTTTAAAAAATTCAAATTCAAATATAACAATGTTCTCAGATATGTACATAGTTAACTTTCTTATTTTAAATAGAAATCCTGTATATGACGACTTAATGGAATGTAAATGAAATTGTTGTTACAATTTTATATACATATTAAAAAAAAACATTTTAAATCAAATAGCTTTGAACAAGCAAGTTGTAATTTAAATGAGTTTCATACAATAAATATAAGTCTATTCTAAATATATTACTACATTTACTATAAAGTATTGAAATAATAAATGTAAAGTTGCGTAAATGAAAAAATATAGTGTAAATATAAGTCAGAAAATAACAAAATCAGACCATTTTGTAAGTACTAAATAGCTGTGTGTTTGTTTTCAATGTTACCTGATAAAGTGTGTCTGAACTTTATATTTTTTGTACTCACCGCCTGTAAAGTGACAGTTGGCGCATGTGTAGCTCGACTGGGAAATACGTTTTCCCGGTTGAGGCGACTGTAAAAATCGAAAAAAACATTGGCACTTTGGGACATTTAAAAAAAAATCTAACTTGGTAGTAATAAAATTCGACTTCCCTCCACTATTCTTCACTAAAAGTTGGGAAAATAGGAGTAATAATTAAAAATTCTTCAAAAAAAAATTGTGGCGCCATCTATTTGACGATATTTTAAGCGACATCTTAAGCAAGATTCAAGCGCCATCTATTTGAACCACATCGACATTTATATTGGCAGTTCGGAATTGTTTGTATTTAAACCAAAAAACGCAATAAATGTACTATAAATTTATAAATATAAGAATAAATACCTCATGTTTGCCATGTGTAAGAATATAATAATTTAATTTTTGGGAAAGGTGAGTAATAGTTACGTACACGAAATGCTTAAATTAATTAGGTAATCTATTTTATGTTAGGTATGATACTAATGACATTAATCAATAATATTTCTTTAATTTAATGTTCGTACAAAAAATATTGTACAAACCACTTGCGTGAAGACATCTTCCACGCATTCGCGCAATTAAAAGCACTCGCTTCCTGCGGTCGCTCGTGCTTACAATGTGCGCTCATGCGGGAAAACAGTCTTCCCGCACTTGGTTCGTAAATAACTATTACAGTAGCAGGAAATCTTAAAATTGTTGGTAAACGATCGTTAGCAGATATTGAATCTCTAAAATTTGTATTTTGTTTTGAAACTTTGTGGCCATTTAAATTTATTAAGTTTTCAAAATGGTAGCTCGACATTCTTACTAAATTATGAAATGATGAACGCAGTTTCCCGTAAAATTGAATATCATCATTTTGGAGATCTCTTATAAGTTTTGTAGCACCATAATTTACTCTTCTTGATAACAAAGATCTAACCCAATACCTATGTTGTCGACGTCGCTTCCTTCTCCTAAAACTAACATACATTAATTACTTCTAAAATAAAGATAAAGTCAATATTAACACATAAATGAAAGTTATGTGCCCACTTACTTGTTCTTCATACTACGCAGAACAAGCCAACCATAAGCCAGAATAAGCAAATCATCATATCCTTCAAGCCATTTCGATTTTCGCACACTTGAAATTCAAACTTTAATTACCGAAAAACACACTAGTTGGTTTGGTGGAAAACCGGCATTACAACCTATTTTTAGACACCTAAATTTTGTGCCAACACAATCTGGACATACGTTATTTGGACACTAATCATTGAATCTGTAGATTGACTGTTTTAAATAAATAACTAAGATTGTAATTAACCTATGAAAAATATTAGCCATTTCCTCTCCAATTCAGTGAAATATCTAATATTTTGGTAAAGAGTTTGTTAGTTTTATTCGATTTTAATTCGAGTGTTAATCGATAGTCATAATAATCGGTTTTTAGGCTTGGATGTGATTGGTATTATAAAGTTTGTTGTGGTTTATGGTTATTCCTTTTTGTTTTGTTGCTTTTATGCGTTCTACAGCCTACGTTTGTATTTTCAGCTGGAATAACATTTGAATCAAACTATTTATTAATTTAAAATTAATCTAGCGATTATACAGGTTTTTTTTTTTAAGTCTTGACAGGTTAAATTTTTTATTTGAAAATATAGACTTATGGTTCCTGAAGCAGAGTTTTAGGAATTAGTCCAAATAAGAAAAATGTATGGAAAAAATAAACGCGTTGTTGCCAGATTGGACGCTATTCCAGAGAAACATATTTTCTTAAATGGCAACACTGCTTTTTTTTTAACAATTTCTATTACATCTTGAGATTCAAGACAAAACAAAAAGTGTGCAAGTTTTTGATTAGAGTCGGCGGTTTACGAGCTAATAGTGCCCAAACTTAATTTATTTTCCAACATTAAAACAACAGCAATAGTAACAAAAATTAATAACCTAACGTTTATTTTTTAAAAAAAATGTTCGAAGTGATTTCCTTGTTGGGTTCTGCAGCAACAAATACGTTCAACAAAATTTCTATTAATATTATGTAACATTTGAGGGGTTATGTTTTGAATTTCCCTTTGTATAGCTAGTTTTAATTCATCAATTGACACAGGAGCGTTAACATAAACTTATTCTTCAGATGTTTCCAGAAAAAAAAGTCTAAAGGAGTGAGATCGGGTGATCTGGGCGGCCACTCTACTGGTCCTCTTCTTCCAATCCAACGCTCAGGTAGCAGCTCATCAAGATAGGCTCTAACTTCTAAACTAAAATAGGGTGCTGCACCATTTTGCTGAAAATACATTATTCTTCTGTCGTTTAGAGGAAGCTCATCAATAAATTTTTCTAATTGATTTCGTAACAATGTCAAGTACCTTGCACCTGTTAAATTCCCTTCTATGAAAACAGGACCTATCACTCTGTTGTTAAATATGCCACACCAAACATTAACTTTAGGATTGATCTGTCCTCGCCTATCTTCAGCCCAACAAGGATTATTATCAGACTGTAATTTTGCCGGTTTACCAAACCGTTTCAATAAAAGGAAGCCTCATCGCTAAATGAGATATAATTTTGAAGATGTGGTTGTAGCCGCTTTTTCTCTAAAAACCAATCTCAAAATTCCAGTCGCCGATCACAATCATCTTCATGAAGTTGCTGTACACGCATCATTTTATAGGGATGAAATTTATTTGAATTTAAGGTTGTCCAAACTGTAGTCTAAGAGCAGACCACTGCTTGAGCAATCTTATTAGTAGATCGATTTGGGTTTTCAACACTTTCCAAAAGAATATTTTCTTGTACCGCAGTATTTTTACTTCTTTGCCGAAACCTTTGATGCATACTGCCTGTAGCTTTCAACTTAACCAAATTTTGTCTTAAAAATTCGGGACTAGGACGAGGTTTGTTGGGATGTCTAACATGGAATTCAGTGTATGCTTTTCGCAAACTTAAACCACCAACATGCAAAAAAATTAATTCAATTTTCTCTTGAGGTGTAATACGATCCATTTTAATTCAAGATTACACAGAACTTATTGTCATGTTATGACAGCAGTGATAAGCATAGCATCCTTGTTATTCCTTTAATGTTGGAAAATGTATTAAAGTTTAGGCACTATTAGCTCGTAAACCGCCACTTTAATTAAAAACTTGCATCCTGTTTGGTTTGTCTAGAATCTCAAGATGTATTAGAAATTGTTAAAAAAATGCGGTTTTTTTTCTGAAATAGCGCCCAATCTGCTGCGTTTATTTTTGCCACACATTTTCTTTCTTTGCAGTAATTCCTAAAACTTTGCTTGAGGAATCATAGGTCTATCTTTTCAAATTAAAAAGGTAGCCTATGTCAAGATTTAAAAAAATAACCCTGTATATGTAATTATATTAATTTAATTATTATTTTTTGTATTACCTCTGTTAATGATATTCTTGTTTCCTTTTTATCAATATCATGTCTTTAATTCTTGTTTCTCAGTGTTATTTTGTATATGTTATTCGTTTATATATATGCATACATCTGCGTATGCGCTAATTATACCATGAGTCACCTGTATATATCATAAACGTCCACAGCAAATAGTGGGCGTACCGTAATTACGTTATTCAAATGGGCAAAATTTATTCTTAATGTATTATAATTTTTGGTAAATTATGAAAGAATTTATTATTGTACTATGTCCAGAAACTCACACACAAAGAGAGAGAATAAAGATTTTTATAAAATACACAACGTGACTCACAAAAACGTTTTCCTCTCTTTTCAGTAGAAGTATTACTTCATATAATTTCTATTTAGTCACAACTAAATTGACTTAAATATGTGTGTCGCTGCTTAATGATTTCCTTTTATTGTTGCTCAAGACTTTTTAATGCAGGAAAAAAGAACGTGGAGAAAGAGAAAAAAATGAAACGCAATACCGGTTCAGTTTACATTATAACACTGACGTTTACATTCATAGTTAATAGAATAAATATGTAGCCTTTTCTTGTGGATATATGTGCATGTATATGGCTGCTGTAATTGTACACGATATAATGCATACATATAACAAAACATCACACGCAAATAAAAGTAGGAGTACATGAGATAATCTTCAGTACATCATCATGTGGCACTATATCTTAAATAGTTGATTAATTAGTTAATAGCCAACCCAAATAATTCTTCTCAGACTACCTGTACTTCGGTTACTTTTATCACTGCAGGTATTTTTTTAATTTTGGTAGTTTGCTGCCTATTCCTAACAATCTTATTCTTATGATAAGGAAGTATTGCACATGGCTAGGCTTTGAAGTCCCCTGATACTGAAATCATGGTTTTTGCAATCATATCTATTTGTGTATTTGTCTGTCTGTTACCACGATCGGAGCCATACCGTTAAAGTTCTCAATACCAAACTTTATATTGTAGAGCTGGTAATAATAACTTATTGTTTCAAATAATATACATATGGTATACCTGAAAACGTCTGATAAATCATTGTTCATGTACCTATCTATAAAAGGGAATTTTTGTGTGCGTGCGAGCGCGCGTGTGCGCGATGTCCAGACGAATCTATCGCATTTACAGCCGTGAAATTTGGCACACAGGTAATCGTAATGGTTACTCAATGCACATCGAAGTTCGAATTTTAAAATTTAATCTAGAAAATATTTTACTTAATGTTAGAGAATTGCCGGGAAACGTCACAATTGACGAACAGAATAGCGTTTAAAGTCTCCGCGAAATGCCGGCATTCAATATGGAGGTCGTTCTGCACAGCTGGCAATGACAGTTCAAAGTCCAGCATAGGTTGACGTTAATGTTAACAGGAAGCGTCAGAATTGAAGGATGGAAGATCTATCTGACGTTTGATTAACGCTGGCAATTGCACTACGAAAATTCAATTGCAGGCTATGAACTGTCAAATAACAATCGGTCAATTTCAATTAGGATGACACTTGCCGGGAAACGTCAGAATTAACAGACGGAATAGCGTCAGTCGTACAATACAACGTGTTTTGTCAACTGCTAAAGGCTCCGAAATGACAGCATTGTGTTACGGAAAACGAAAGAGTATCGAGAAAGAATATTCGCTTTCATCGACCAGTTGCCAAGTTTGAACGTCAGAAAGCCGATAAATGTTGAAGAGTTTACGAATGAAAAGTGGAGTTTGATTGAAATGTGATACCTTTTAGACATGTATTATTATTACTGTTATCGATTATTACTATAATCATTTATTTATGTTTATTTTCAATGCCATTGGCACGTGAATAAATATTATCTATCATCTTGTTTTCTGTATTATTATAAATTGTCAGTAAAATTGAAATAGTAAGAGCGAGTTTTCTTCATTCGTTAGATGTGTCCGAAATGAAAAAAAATATGAAATGGAATTCCCGTAAATATTTATAAAAAAAATTTAAAGGGCGCTGATTAGTACCAACCAATCAGAATCACATTTTCGGTTAAATGATACGACATAGTGTGCAGCTTCAACCACCTAGGTGCAGCAGGATATTTGATTGTGTTTGAAAAGTATTTCGTACGATGTATCAAGTAGGAAGAATGTATTTTTATGTAATAAATGTGTTTTCGAGCCGAAATGGGAAATAGACTGTTAATAATAAAAGTAATAGCTAGAACTGCAAAAATGTCTTAAGTATAAATTAGACCAGTAAATGTCCATTATGGTTATTTCGGTTATTAAATGCATTGGTTGCTTGTTACTTCTATAAACCTCTTATTTATGTATATATAATAAAACACAAGTGTATAGTTTCAAAATTATTATAATGTTTAACACACTACATATGTTTCGCCACATTGTGGCTTCATCAGGTGGATGAAAATACAATTTCAAAGTACAAATTAGCTCCTATATATATCAATACAAATTAAAAACATAATCTCATTCTAAGAGGGGGTGGACATGTTTAAATTTTAGATTTAGTAGGGGGGAGTTATTTATATCTAGTTGATCATTTAATATTATACCTAATTTATTACATTTATTAATTTCTAAACTTTCTAGCATATTAAGTTTTTTACTTTTTTCTAAAACATGTAAAGTTTTCTTATCCCTATAACATCTTTCGTGTTCTTTCATTCTAGTATCGAATGTCCTTCCTGTCTGTCCTATATACACTTTTTTACAGTCTTCGCATGTCAACTTGTACACCCCTGATTTTAATCTATTGTCCGTTTTATCTATATTGTTTTTTATTGCGTTTTGTGAGGAATTGTTGGTTTTGAATGAAATTGTCTCTTCTCTACTTGTTTTAATTAAGTTCCCTACTGTGTTTGAAATTGTACCAATGTATGTGATGGAATTATAATTGTGCGTTCTATTGTTTTTTACTGTGGGGTAAATTTATTTATGGCCCGATAATATTGCAAAAAACAAAAAAATATTTTTCGCAATGATATATTTTGCTGAAGATCAACACAGAGTAGTATTTTCTTGAGATTTTGTTCTTCGTGTCTTTGTAAAACCAGTAAGATATCCTCTTTTGTATCAATCTCTCTCGGATGGTAGCGCCTTTATTTGATCTTTCGCTGATGTATTTCTAGTCTTGTTTTCCAAACCATCACACTTTTTGAATATGTCACTGTTAACTCTCTTGTTAATTCTGTAGTCTATTATTTGGCTAATTCCAAATTTGCATCAAATGAAGAGCGTGTTATTTGTATTATGACAGCGCATTTATCTCAAATTTTGATATTATTTGATTAATCATTTTTTGCATCAAGCCCTTTAAGTGTCAATTCTTTTTTGTTCTTTATGGCGTACGATTAAAGTTCTGGACGGCAGTGTATATACAAAATTATATACACGTACATACGTATTTAGACACCCACATCCATAGGACATATATAAAATTTAAAACATGTATTTGTCCTCCTAACTTTCCAGTAATTCTTCCACACTTACAAATAATACTATTTTATCAGTTTTGTTTAATCTCCTCTTTTTTTTCGGTGCTGGATTCTTGACTTGTTTATGTTCGGAGGAAATGCTAGGTGTGAGCGTGTTGTTGGAAATTAGACGTTAATATAGTATTATTGTTATGGTTTGTGGAGCAATAATTTTTATAAAATTTTATTCAAATATACATTTGTACACGGCTTTATTATGTAAATATTGTATTTGTTTGTTTGTCTTAGATAATCTTTAAGACAATATTTATTGCGTATTACACTGAAGTGTGTGTGTTTGGTTGGTACATAGGAAGTTGGAAAAATTCTGTTATTTATAGTGTGAATAGGTATGTTTTAACGGACATGTATAATACCTACTTTAAAATACTGTTTTTGATATGCTGTTGGGTTTTTGTATAGTAATTCCGCGTATTTATGAAAACCTTCTAGTTATAAGGAAACATTACGAAGTAATGAAAAAGCTAATAAGAAAATGAATTCTATCAGAATTATACGTAGGTTCATACGACATTTGTCACAATATTTCCAAGTTGAGATACAGGTGTTACTTGTAAAATCTTAACTGCACAACTTGAAGTCATATTTATGACAGTGTAATCTTATTTAAACTCAGTTTATTTAAAGGAATTTATTCACATGAGAACAATGATACATTCAAACACTACAACGCAAAATTCGCAATCATCTTCGAGTCAATATCTCTAGCTAGATAAAATGCATATCATTTCTACTGAAAGAAGAGCTGCAGCAACAGGAATGATAATATTGTAACGAAAACAAGTCCACAAAAAAATAGAAGAGTAAACATTGGCGGGACGCACCGTAAATAAGTCATAAATCATCCACATATATGTACTGTGTAAGCGACAGAAAGTCTGTCGTATGTTCTACAAACATCGAGAGAAAGAGAGAATTTTCGCGTATATTTCCAGAGTCTTATATGCCGATATAAAAAGCGGCCGGTGCCGAGAAAGAATTAATTCATTCAATAGTAGTCGCGCGCGGTATTTACTGAACAGTTAAGATAAACATAAATATAAGCGGTGCAGTTTTATTACATAAATATTACAGATATAAAGAGTAGTGTAGAAATAAATACGTGTGTTAATTTATTCGTAGTAGTTTTAAGTGCGTTATATTTATTTTATATTTTTATATTGTGATTAGTTTTAAGTGTGTACAGACAGTTTTAAAACATTTCAATGAGTTGTTTATTTCGAACCCGAAAACGCAACAATATGTTATATTATTCTGTGATATAATTAAAAGCTAAAAGTAAGGGAGTAATATTAAACATGATAAACCAGCCCCACAAGCGGAACTACATTGTGTGTTCACTTGTAAAATACCGAGAATCTTGCAAACCACTCTATACCTTCCATCAGCTCATAAATTATTCGAGTCTTTTATTTTCGCTACATATATTGTCAGAAATGTTCTTGACATAAAATATAATGTATTTGATTTTTTTAAAGGATTTGTTTCCATCATAATTTTGTTTGTGCTAAATTATTAGGACATTTTTTTGTATTGCAAATGCTATCCTTAGAAACAGTTTTTCGTAACGATAGGCATTCTAATGGAAGGTACAATTTTTAACGAACAATCTTAACGAATTACATGCGAGATGCCGATTATGCTTGACGTGGTTGAGGAAAATTCCTCAACCCAATTCACAAGGAGACTAAATGAATAGAAAAATGTTCTGGTTGTAATACATTATAGAAATTGAATTTTTGGAAAATTAAGACATTCTTGGCATGTACATATGTGAAATCGGCACATTTTACAATCGCTCATCAGAGTGGATCTATAATGTAACATTTCAGGCTGGATGTACATCAGTTACTGAAAATATTTGACAAACAAATTATTTAAAGGCGTAATACACACGAATTACAAATTTATTCTGTCATTATGGAACAAAATGCCTATAAAAATCAAATATACATTGATTGACATTTGAAATTAGTGACAAATCAATTGATTAATTATTTCTCCAACTCACACGGTCAATATGCATGAAATTTGACAATTTGTTAAAAGATTGTTTCATATAATTTAATGGAAACTGATCTAATTCAAAAATGTTGGATAATTGGCGCACACTCAGCTTTACTTACTATCTTCAACACTATTTTATCGAGGAATCAAATTTATTTTTCAAAATTATGTTTCATGTTTGGTCGAAAAAGCTGTACAAATTAGCTTAGTAATAGAATATGTTTTTGCATTTTGGAAGTTTACTTGGTTTCATTCCTTGATCAGCAAAAAGTAACTTATATTTACATTGGAATTAGTATCATAAATAGAGGTGTGCCAGTGGGCAGTGTTTTGGAACCTTTTCTCTGTGTCATTTATTTTAATTGTGTCGATAGCTGTAGAATGCGCTTCGATTCAAAATAAAACACAGTTATTGACAGTGATATTATAGACATGTCCATCATCTTTCGAGCAATGGTTCATCTTACCTTTAAACTTTAGTAAAAAACTAGAAAACAAAACTGAATTCTATGCAAATAGTAAAAAGAAAGTGTATTTAAAACTAAATCGATCACTAGACCTCTTAAATTTCGAATAAGATTCTCAGGTATCTTGAGAAAATTAAGATAATAATTAAAACGCAGTTATTTAGATACATAGAGGATAAATATTTCTCAATCTGTAAGTTTATTAGTTTAACTGTAAAGACCTGTTTGTTTCATTTCTTTAAAATAATTCAATATTTGTACAGATACCTTACATTATACAATAGTTGATGGTACGCACACAACATTCATATATTATAATCTGGTATTTAAATTTCATCATATTTATTTTTGATAAGGAAATTTGTTTTTGTTTCTGAAATAAGGCCGGTTGTAGTGTGTATTATACCATTTCATCGTCGTTGGCGACCGTCACCATCTTCTTATCTACTAACATGGGTTTCTTTAGACATTCCTTCCAATCACTCTTTAAACATAAATACTTTAAAAACCGGCACAGGGCACCCTTCCCATCTTTTTCTTCTCTTCTTCTTATTCGTTTCTTTAATTACGCCATACTTTATGATGTATTCTATCCGGGCATGTAAGTAACTGGTCCGTGACGATCAACTGTTTGTAGTCATTAAGAATAACATTTTTCTTCACGCTACCAAGCAATGTCTACTCATTTTTTTTATTATTATTTTATATTATTTATGTTGTGTGTACGCAGATATAACCGCACAGCGGGCTACAGTATTATTTATATTCCCGTTTTACGTCAAATCTACTTAAAATTTCGGTGTTTTCTGTTTCGTAGAGATAGTGTTTTAGATTTGTTTTTATACTTGTTCGTGTTCGCGCCTCCAATAAATGAATGACACGGACACATTGAGTTACGTGAATAAATTTTTGTGTGTTTTGATACAAGGAAATTTAATTTCTGGCTTTTTCTTTAATCTCCTGTAAAACTTTAATTACTAATCACTTATTTGTTTAATGGACCGAAACAGCTGAGAAAAGATCAACTCCAATTTCTTTTCTAAATATTTACGTTTACTGGATTGAATTCCAAAATTTAAAAAATTAGAAAAATAGTGAAGCTCTTGCAATCGGCTGTTTTGGTTTGTCAAAAGTAATGTTGATATAAAAGATATTCCAATAAGAATTACATGATTTTAGAATGAAATGGCAATCATGCTTGAAATGCTGTGACTGTTACTGGTTGTGGTTTATGTTCGCTTAGTCTGATTATGCTTCATGGATAAATATATGCTTTAAGAAAGTTTTGTTATTGGCCAAAATTTTTATGTAAATAAAGGTTCTTTTGGCGAATACTTAACATATACCTACTTAATGAAAACTACAGTTCACGTATTTTTTTTCTCTGATTGTTTGCTATTCCCCGAATTACTGTTTAGAAAAGAGTTACTTCTCACAATGTGAAAACACCAACAAGACATTGAAATGCAAGAAGGGTAGAGAACATTGTAGGTTCAAAATGTATCTGTTCGTCTTCGTGCTCCAATATTAGCGCTTAGAAGTAGACTTGATTCTGCGTCCATATAAAATTGTACTGACTGAAAAACTGAAGTAACTGGGCCATAAATTTATCTATTCTTCTTCTTGTTAAAGAATTAAGGCTTAGAAGTAGACTTGGGTCTACGTCCGTATAAGATTGTGCTGACTCAACAGCTGAAGTCACTTGGCCATAAATGTATCTATTCTTCTTCGTGTTAAAGAATTATGTCTTTGAAGTAGACTTGGGTCTACGTCCGTATACGATTGTGCTGACTCAAAAACTGAAGTAACTGGGCCGTAAATTTATGTATTCTTCTTTGTGTTAAAGAATTAGGTCTTAGAAGTAGGGGGGTCTACGTCCGTATAAGATTGTGCTGACTCAAAAACTGAAGTAACTGGGCCATAAATTCATATATTCTTCTTCTTGCTAAAGAATTAGGTCTTAGAAGTAGACTTGGGTCTACGTCCGTATAAGATTGTGCTGACTCAAAAACTGAAGTAACTGGGCCATAAATTTATGTATTCTTCGTCGTGTTAAAGAATTAGGTCTTAGAAGTAGACTCGTATATACGTCCGTATAAGATTGTGCTGACTCAAAAACTGAAGTAACTGGGTCATAAATGTATCTATTTTTCTTCGTGCTAAAGAATTAAGGCTTAGAAGTAGACTTGGGTCTACGTCCATATAAGATTGTGCTGACTCAAAAACTGAAGTAATTGGACCATAAATTTATCTATTCTTCTTCGCGTTAAAGAATTAGGGCTTAGAAGTAGACTTGGGTCTACGTCCGTATAAAATGTGCTGGCTCAAGAACTGAAATAACTGGACCAAGTTTACTGCTTGGGCTTTTGAGAAAATTGAAACAACGGATCAAAGTAATAGCTAAAAAGTTATCTGCTTAGATGAGATGAATCTAATTAAATACGCATGTTAACAAATAAACTTGTCGTTTTTGGTGTGAAAACAATTCATAAGATTTTCACGAGCAACCATTGCATCCGCAAAATATTACTGTATGGTGAGGTTTATGGCGTGGTGGCATCATTGGACTGTTCCTTTTCCAAATCGAGAGAGAAGATGTTTGAAGGATACTGATTAAAGATAATACTTTTTTGTTGCCAAATTTAAAAGAAATAGATTTAGATGACATGTGATTTCAATAAGACGGTACCACATGCTACACTGCTAATGATGCTATCGACCTATTACATGTAGATTTTTGTGATAAGAAGGTATGTTGAATAAAAGCAACAGTTAGTTGGTCGCCAAGAAGTTGTGATCTAACTCCTTTAGATTACTTTTTGTGGGTATTTGAAATATAGCCTCTGCGCAGAACAAAGTCTTGATGCTGTAAGAGTGAACATTGAACGCTGTAAATTTAGCAATCAGATAATCTGATTTGATAGATAAAAATCAGCAAGTTTATACAAACTTAACTTGAATTAAGGAGAAGCAATCAAACTCATGCGTAATATAATTATTTATGCGGATTTATTGTCTACTAACAAAACCGAAAGGTCATGCGTTCGAACCTCAGCTAGGGAGTATTATTTTCAACAAGAAAATGCCATTGAATTATATAAAATATATGAATTAAAGTCGTAATTGAAGTAAAGTGAACTGAAGTGTATATGTTCAATTTCTTCTACAAGAATTATTCCAAATACAAAAATTGATTTAAATTCAGCTCTAAACATTTATATTCTTATAATTTCCGAAATATTTGCAAACACTATTTTCGGTAAGGAGACTGTTACATTCGGCCCGAATTTTGATTTTTTTTTTTTTTTGTACAGATTAAGTTGTAGGTATTTTCGTACTCTTGTTAAATTTGTGTTAAAAACCTAAATTGTCAGATATTTGCAAAAAAAAAAAACTGTTTTTCGATAAGTGTAAAAGTAGGACCTATTTTTATCGAAGGACATTCGAATATCTTCTGGAATAAAATTCTTATCTAATTCACTTTTGAGTGCTTTTGTTTTCTTTAAAAATGTATCTAAACTCAGTATGATTTTTCCGTTATCAGAGGACTTCAAAACGTGACCGAGGTTGAAAATGTACATCATCACGATATTTTCTTATACTATGTACCACCTGACCAATTTTTTTTTGCCATTGCCAATTTGAATTTTATAAGTAAAAATGAATCCGGTACTTTCTAGTCAATTTACATAATGAAGATGCCCGAACTTTTAACAATAATTTCAATTTGTAAATTGTCAAAATTAATAGTTTAACAACCTCAATAAAATGTTGATTGCAATATATACTAATGTACTACATATAAATTTGAATTAAATTGCATGTTATACATTTACAATAAGTTAGATATTTATATTTATTACTCATCTCTTTGAATTGATTATTTTAATCAATTTTTATTTAATACAAGCTGTGGAATGAATAGAAAACACCTATGTTAAAGTGATGCAAAGTAAAACACTTTCTGTTACTTCATACGTTTCGAATCATTTACGTTTCACTACAGCTTACTAGATTAAGTTGGCTTAGATCTATAAGTACATACATGTATCTTTTAACCATGTCTTGGTCTACTTACATTTTGTTATTCAAGTTTTGTCATTCAGTTACATTGTATATATTGTTAATGATCTTCAACAATATTCCAAACATCTAATATATAAAATTCTCGTGTCACAGTGTTTGTCACAAAACTCCTCCGAAACGGCTTGACCGATTATTATGAAATTTTGTGTGTATATTCATCAGGTCTGAGAATAGGACGTAAACTATTTTTCATACCCCTAAGTGATAAGGGTGATCCACCCCAAAAAATTTTTGTTTGATTTTTGGACAAAATTTTGTATTTTATTTTTTTTTTATGATCCGGCATTAAAAAATACATATAACCCTAAATTTTCACCCTTCCACCACCAACCTCTATTTTTTAATAGCGATATTAGTACTTTAATAATGTTCTACTCTCTGCGGTCGGTAATTGATCAGTTACCATTCGATCAGTTATTCCCGCCAGGCGTCTACCGGTGTCACTTCTCACCCCGTAAACAGCACAGAGTAGGGATGAGAACGAAGCCAGTCTCCTGTCTTTCTCACACAATAAGCTTTCTCTCACTCACTAAAGTTTAGAGTCTAAACCGTTTTCGACCATTATTATTGATTGTGCGTCAATCGTAGCAGTGACGCGTATACTTATCATTTTACTTTCTCAGTGCAACACTCATATTAAGTATATTTTCATCAAGGCCAAACGATGTCTGTTTGTGGCTTAGATTTTGGCACACCGTGTTTTTCACACGAACAATTATAGTTGGCATGTTCTCGCGTGGGTAAACCATGCAGTTTGTTTGTGTTGGCTAAAGATGGACTCACTAAAAATATCGTACACTCCATTGCACTAAGAGACTGTTAAAGTTTTTTTTTTAATTGTTATTATTTGTGATAGAGATGTAATTAGAAATTTATTAGTTAAGATAATAAAAGTACAATGAATTCAAAAAATGAATGTTTGGTGTTTTGTTATTTTTATAGGTCGTCATTGTTCACAGCGCTCCATTCCTCTTTCAGTCATATACCACATCCCCCACACACTTACTATAAGTTACTTATTTTTTATTAGACTACCAAAATATTCACTAGAAATAATTTATATGGCAAAACAACGTTTGCCGGGTCAGCTAGTTATTTAATATATTTGATATCACTGACAATAGTGTAATTACTTATTATTATTATCGTATTATTTCCACAGCACGACGGATCCTGGGTTAAATAAAGCAAATTAAGATTGTTTAAATATTTCCTATCTCGTTTTAACTACTATAGTATATGTAGAACGCATTTCGATTCTTATTTCATACACTAATAGACAAATGTTTTCAATTTGTATATGTTTTTATCCTCCTCTCTTGCATTTAAGTAAAATGAGAGGGTTACGCAACGTTTGTATTAACGGAAGAATAACCAAGAAAAAATCAACAGACAGTATATTAAAAAATTAAGCACAATTCCACTTTTAAATTGCATCATTAATGTAAAAGAAACCTTTTTAGTATAACTTACACAAATCCTAGAAATAGGTACAAAAATAATAAATACATAATACCGTACTAACACAATTACTACTCATTGGGAAACTGAATTTACAAAACACAACGCGTACTACGGTACAGACCAATTACTTGACTTAAACGGATAGTTTTTAGGTTAGAACAATCTAACAACATAATCTACTGATTGTGTAACTTATATGACGGTTAAAGATAAGTAATGTTTTGGAACTGAATGAAGTGAATGGACGGGAAAATATTTCATTGAACGAGCAGCGACGTGAATACTTACATATATACATGTGTGTGTGTGTATGTGTGTACATAGTGATCGTATAACTGATACTTATCAATTTAACGTAGAATACACTCTCATATCGAATATAATTAGTGAACTTTTTTATTTCGTTATTGGCATGAATACTAATGATACTTAAAATAATAACGCTCTCTTAAATAAGTAATGGAACTTGAAATGCATGTATATGTGATATATATGGTAAATCACTAAGTTTTACTAGACGAAATAGACTTGATGTAGATGTAATGGTAATTAGAAATTTTTAGAAAATATCCTTGTTCTGGTGACAGTGATTAATGGATCCATTAATTTTTCTGTCTCACGTAGATGATGTGTTTTGATAGTCCAAAAGGAAAATGATGTTACAAACAACAAAAATATAATTATATAGATTTATCAATAACCTTTGCTTTTTTATACGTGTAATAGTATAAGGAAGTATTGAATTTTTTTTAGTTTTTATGTGTAGTTTTTGCAAATGTACACGGTGTTCCCCTGATAAGGAAAACATGAGGTGTGGTCACCACACGACTTTCTTATACTACACAATTTTAAGAATTTTTTTATACAAAACTTATTCAAAATCCTATTCTAAGTACTTTCATTCTCTTAATAAATCGCTATAGAATGCATACTTTGCAAGATATTCGAAAAAAAGTGCTACTCGCTAAGAGTAAAACTGCTACTTCCGGTCCGAATTTTGAAATTTCATGTATACAAAAAATATTGCAAATCCAACTCTAAATACTTTTGTACTCTTAATAAATATTTGTACTCTTAATAATGCATAATTTACGACATATTTGCAAAAAATCGTTATTCGGTAAGAGTAAAAGTGGTACTTCCGATTTGAATTTTTTTTATACGAAAGATATTTAAAATTATAATTTAAATACTTTTATACTCGTAATGTACATGCATAAAAAGCATGACTTGCGAGATATTCGCAAAAAATTCATTTTCGATAAGAGTAAAAGACCTACTTCCGGTTGGAATTTCGAAAAACATTTTTAAGACAATTTGTCTGAAATTTAATTTTGAGTACATTTGAATTTTTTATAAATTTGTTTAAACTTAGTAATGGACGAAATATGTGCAAAATTCGATTTTTTCACTGAAGTAAACTACTACTTCCGGTCTACCGATTTTACTGAAAAATTAATCAGATCTCAAGCGGGAGATTATACACGTAAATAAAAAGTTTGGAATAGATATCTACAGCGGTTTGACCGCTATCGTGGTCACAGATATACACACAGACATTTTTTAAAAACCACTTTTTTGGTATCAGGGGACTTCAAAACGTGGACATCTGCAAAAATCCCGAGGTCGAAAATTTTCGTCATCACAATACTTCCTTATACTACGTATAAGAAAGTAAAAGTAGTTTTTGCAAGCACATTTATCTTTTATGTGTCGTGTGCGTGTATGATCGCGATAACGGCCAAACGGCTAAAATGATCAATACCAAAGATCTGATTCGATGTTTAATTAAATTTGGACACTAGGTGTAGTGATTTAAATTATTAACTACTAAAGTGGCACACCTTTCGTATTATGGAACAAAAATCCCTGCGTATATCTCACAGAACTTTATTTCGAGCAACTTTTGCAGAAAGAAAAAATCAAAATTCGAACCGGAAGTTACACCTTTACTTTTATCAAAAAGCAGTATGCAAATATTTCGTTAATTATGTGCATTTTGTAGATTTATTAAGAGCATAAACGTATTTGGAACATGAGTTGGATGCGCAAGGTATGCATTGATAGGTTTATTAGGAGTTATTAGGGTTTGATTTGGAACAACTTTGTAATGTTGTTTTAAAATCTTTTACCGGAAGTAAGACTGTTACCCACCGAGCAGCAGTCTTCTTGCAAAAAATCTTGCAAATTATGCATTCTTTACAGATTATTTTTTTAGACCATAAAAGAATTTAATTTGAAACAAGTTTTGTATGGTAACATTTTTAAAAATTTGCCCCGAAAGTAATACTTTATGTCTTATAAAAGAAAAAGGTTTTTTTTTTTGCAAGTATCTCGCAAATGATGTATTCCCCACATAGTATTAAGGTTACAAAAGTGTTTAAAACTTAA
Source organism: Amphimallon solstitiale (assembly GCA_963170755.1). NCBI lineage: Eukaryota > Metazoa > Arthropoda > Insecta > Coleoptera > Scarabaeidae > Amphimallon > Amphimallon solstitiale. The sequence continues at coordinate 240,608,891 of OY720675.1, read as the reverse complement.
TTTAGAACAACTTTTTTTATAAATAATTTGGACTTTGCATAAGTATAAGAAGGTCATGTGATAATCGCTCTTCATTTTTAATCGTTATAGAATACTCGAAATTAACTTTTTGATTGAGTCAGAAAAACTATTTTTGGGAGTTTTTGTATGACCAGCAAGTAGTTACACCAACATTTTATAAATTTAGTTGAAGGCCAAAAAGTTTTCTGCATTTTTCATATAGTTTATTTTTCTTTTCTAAAGTAATACATATTGTTTAATGAATTAATAAAGAAAATTCTAATATATCCAGTTTTTCTGAAGCTCACTTTCTTCATTGTAATGTTGATTCTGTAGTATCTCACTGAAGTGTTGATACCCTAATTGCCTTTAAATTTATCAAAATTCCTGGATATTTTACACTTTTTTCTTCTTCAGATATATTAATTATGGTGCCTTGTTGAAATCATGCTTTAGACATTGCAAGCGTAGCTCTTGGAGGTAATCATCAGGGGAAGTCTTCACTCTTTAGCACTCACCTCACAAACAATTTGATATCAACTGTTGTACAGAACTACTTGATTAATTACCATCATGCCTCTAATTCGTCTGTAATCCAGCACTATGACTGAACTGTAATGTTGGTCATTAATTGAGATAACATCGTTTAAAGGATCATCATCACTTTTAGAATATGTGTGATTAATTACCACTTTGTTATCAATTTGTCTGCTGATGAGCAAAATAAGTGAGTAGTTCTGGACTTCAATTCAGGTAAAAGCGTTTAAAGAAAATAATTTACGAATTTTGCTTACATTGAACAAGAAAGCTTCAATATAGTTTTCTTAAAACATATTGGCAGTTATTGCAGCAACTTTTGCTCTAACTGAATAGAAGGGTGTCTCAGTGCTTCACTATTTCAATTTCCTCGATAAATTACCACCATGCCTCCTCCAATTCATCTACTGTCCAGCAAAATTAGGGAATGGTAAAGAATCAAGTAATGCTGGAGTTTAGTTGAGATGAAATCGTTTAGATAAAACAATTTATGCATTTTTATTACCTTGCTCAAGAAAGTTCCATTATTGTTTTCTTAAAACATATTGGCTGTTATTGCGAAACTTTTGCTCTAATTGAAGCCAAGTGTGTTTTCATACTTGCAAGGCTTCACTTTCTCGAATTTGCTTGATTGATCACCAGCTTGTCTCCTCCAATTCTGAGAGTGGTAAGGAATCAATGATTTGAAGTATGTTTCAGTATCGTTTTTCGTAAAACATATTGGCAGTTACTGCTGAATCTTATGCTCTTATTGAAAAAAAAGTTTGTGTTAATAGATGCAAAACTTCCATTTTCGGATCTGTCTGAAATGTCATTTTCATAGACATATTTTTGCAACGTCATTTCTCTGTCTTACATTATGCAATTAATGTACAATTTCTACATGTTTTTAAACAAAAAAATAAATTATATTTTCTATTTTCTAAAAACGCAACAATAAGACTTGACGATAACTCAAAAAGGAAAACAATACACAAATGCGATGGTGTATTATTCTCATTCTAATTTTTGAAATTTGTATTTGGGTCGTTCCGAAAGCCGGAAAAAAATATTTTACGACAACATTTTCGGGATACTCTTGTCCTCTCCCCACCCGCTGCAATAACACTTTCCTGCGTTAAGATATTTAGAGGTCTTTATGACTCTCGGTGTTTTTCCCTGACTTTATGCAGCCGCAGTAAAAGTCATTCGGAAAGAGAAAACCGAGGAAAATGAAACGTTATGTACTGTGGTGCGGACCGCTGCTTGACGTTCGACGCTTTAAATATTTTATTTAAGCTGTGCAGAACGAATAACTTTTGTATATTTTACGGCCAGTGGAAAGTAAAAGTGACAACTTTTTTGTTTCGTACTTTGTGGGGAAAGTGGGGTGGGAAACAGTTACAGTTCACGCTTGTTTTTCATGAAATTGTATGAAATCGTTACGTGTTTTTTCAAATTTTGCCGATTGAATTATAGCAGATAATAAACACGGACGAAAAGTGGAGCTTTATCTGTTAAGTAAGATGAATTTTTCAAATCAGGCGTTCAATTGCTGCGTGCCACTCGTGAAAAAAAAAACGAAGGCATATTAATATGTGATGGGATAAGCCACATTTGTCACTGGATACTGTAGCGGTACGGTATAATGTACTATTTTATAAATATTAAATACGAATATGAATTATATTATAAAGTTATGTATTCGAAACCAAACGATATATTTCTTAGAACTGTTTATTCTAAATGTATGATTAAAGCAGTAGTTAGATAAGCTAATGTTTGTACTGATTATATTATAAGAATTGAGACGCCGAGTGTTTATGTTATCACCGGTTAAACGTGACATTATCGTGTGAAACTGCAACTGCTATAAGTGTGAAGGGTGAAGAAAGATATTAGCATGTGGGTCTTAGGCAGAGTGAATTCGGATGGAAGAAGTAAGTCGACTGAGGACTTTCGAAGAGATCGATCACCGGGATAAGTAGACCGTAAAAAAAGTAATAAGGTCATCTAATTAATAAGAATGTCGACCCACACATAGCGGTCGATAATGTAATAAGTTGTCGTTGTTTGAATCTTAAAAATAAAAAATAGGTTTTTTTTTTGTTTACATATAGATCGACCGCCAACTAGTGTTCAATGTGTAAAGTATAATATATCTTCCTATAGAAAGTGCGATTGTGCGATTAGCGTTTAAAGAAGCTACAGGCGTTTCTACCGTCAAAGGAGGACTCCCACTAAGCACACCGACAACAGCAGGATTCTTTTCAGATAAAGAAAGAAGAAAATGTATAATAGGTATTTACATGTTTTATGTGCGAGTGTTAAACTAGAACGTTAAAATTTGTCTTAATGTATAGACGTAAATAAATCACTATAATAATCTGAGAATGAAAACATATTTAATAAATTGTCTTAGAACAATGATATCTCAGTATTTGTAAATTGTTTGCCAATATTGTTTTAAAAAATATTATTTGCGATGTAGCTATATATAACTACATAAAATATCAGAAAAAGAAAAATATTGTGTATAATCCGCTGTAAAGCAACCGTAGACACGTGTCTCTGACTAATTTGTCTTCCGTATAGCTTACATCTCCAAAGTTATCGCACCTTATTCCTTGACTACACCGGGCTGATGACTACCAATTAGTCAGAAACACGTGTCTACGGTTGCTTTACAGCGGATTATACCCAATATTTTTCTTTTTCTGATATTTTATGTATCCGCGATAATTCCTTATTTTGATTTATATATCAATCTTGGCATAGGTTGTTTTCCTTTTAAGGCCTAGATTGTTGGTATTAATATAAATACTGTAAGGCGGTGGAAAGCAAACAATATATGTACAGTACTACGAGTATGTTTTGTAGTATGAATGTATCTTATACTTTCTCCCATCCTTTCATCACATCTAGCCTCTTTAGACTTCCTTTTATTTCCAGAATACAATATATTTCTCGCCGACAGGAAATTGAAGACAAACAAGGAAGTTATTTCAGGATTTTGACGACCTACTGATGATTAAATTCTGTTCTATTAAAAAGTATTGTAATGAACTTAAAGAAATATTTAGTCATGGTGTTTACATATTTCCAGAAATATGAAAGTATCCATCCTTTCGTTTATGAGATATTTCGAATATATCTGTTATTTTTATAATTAACTACGAATATATACGAAGATATATCGTGGCAAATGTGCCGTAAACAAGGCTATAATTTTTCAATATAAATTATGACCACTTTAATTAATATATATTGTCTTGAGCACTGCACATGTTAATAATAATACTGTGGATGAAAAACTAGAAGAAAAATTATCGGAATAAGAAAACGACACAACTGCGTGTTATTTATATGTTCGTATAACATATATGTGCTTGGCGAGGTCGAATTATTTTATTCAACAGGATGGTACTTGTTATATTTTATTTAAATTAAAGTAGGCGAATTATTACTTCAATTACTACATATTAACAAATCCAAATGTCAAGTTTGCAATTACAATAGCGTCACACTACTTCGTATATTGTGTTAAATCTACACCGCAGTTCAAAAGAATTGGTACATTTTTTTTTATATAACGTAAATCAAATAACATATTTTAATGTGTTTATACGTAATAATCCAATACTTATTAATAATAAAACTGTCAGTTGATTGACTATTTACATATGTAATTGTGACATATGGCATGGCCTTTATTACAAAATTCAACGTGAAGAAATTAGTAGGTACTCATGCATTGTACTTTGTCTAGATACCGCTACAATAATTTAGTAAATTGAAGGGAATATAAATATTTACACCATTCGTGATATAATATACTCGTTATTCCGTTGATGGTTCAACATATGTTGAAGAAGTAAATGTAAAAGATAAATTTAAAATTTTGTATTCAGAATTATCTTCAGAAAGTGCAAATAATTTTTTTTTAGAGTTTTTCCTAAAGATGTATAACAATACCGAAATTATTTTTTTTACTTTTATTTTTTACCTTAATTCCTGAAGTATTTCCTAAAGTTAAAAGTACTAAATGTCGTTTTATACGTGCAAATGATTCATCTAATTCAACAGTAAATGTTTTTATTCAAAAAAAATACAAAATTTAATAAAAAATTACTTGGTGGATGGTTACACGTTTGTTTCGTTTCTGCTACTTTCTTGTAAGCTTTTGATGCATCTTACCTTGTCCACCTTTGTGAAATTTATCAATTCTTTTATTTTGTTGGCATTGAAATCATTTGTTAACTATACTATTCGCCAAGTGTTGGGGTTCCAATTTGTTGTAATTTTTATTTATTAATTAGGAAAACCAACATACAAAATAAAAGTAAAGTAATATGAAATAGATTATAAATTTTAAGTTTAGCAAGCGTAGGCGGTAGTTATGTAATATATCATATCATTTTTAGCCCAACAACGTGGGGGCATTTCTTTTCTCTTCATTCACATTACACCATATTTTTTTTGGTCGTCCAAACGTGGGGCCTAGACAAAATAATACGGATCTTGGTATTCTTATTCAACCATTCTACTTTTTTATACGCAGCATAAGTACTATAGCTATCAAAGGGTTTAAGCTATCAATCTAAGCTATATATTAAAAAAAAACTATAATCTTCCTTTCTAAATGTCAAGAATTTTAGTCAAATCGGTAAACTGGAAGTAATAATATAAATATAATTTTCTTCAGTAAAAAATCAAATTTTATGAATATATCGTCAACTACTGAGTTTAGATAAAATTCTAAACAATATAAAAGTGCTCAAAAGTAAATTTGGGAATAGCTATGTCAAAAATAGAATAAAATACAACACTTATTAAAAACTATATTATACTTTATCTGGCATTCTGAGACAAGGATCATTATATTTAACCAGTTAGAGAGTGGTATAGTTAATTTAATGGAGAACATTTAATATGACATAAATGCATTAAAATCCTAGGTAGAACAAGAAAATAAATATGTACGTATTAAATTAGTCTCGGCATTAACAAGAGGTATTTTCAAATTATGGGAGGCTTTACATATATCATTAGGTTTAAAAGGTCCGGTTCTTTGTCGGCAAAATGTAAAATTTTTAATAAATCGCTTCATGTTTACGTTTATTTCTTTTAATCTCCGCTGCAAAAGTTGATTTAGAAGATTTGTTATCAAATTTATGTATTTTTTTTATATAAAAAAAAGTTCGTACTGGAGTAATCCATTTGCTAATATTTGTGAAATTGGAAAACCTAGGCAATTTGTAAAATGTCCAAAATCCAACATGAAACAATTTTAGTCTACATAATTTTTCAAAATTCTTAAAAGTACCTTCTCTGACACATTGCGTACCTTGGGAACGCATATATTATTTTATTTTTCTATGCTTTTCTAAACTGGGATTTACTTGATGTTGATACTAACTAGTATTAGCTTGTAAATATTTATTTAAATAGAGCTGGATGTGTTGTCTTTTTAAATATATGATTTCAAGAGAGAATATTTCAGTTTAGATATGTGTGAATGTTTCAGTCATATGCAATACGTATTGTAATGAAACAAGCCCACAGAGAAGTAGACGTCCGGGCGACGACAAAAGAAAGGCAAATATTCGGCGCGACTGGTAAACAGTCGTAAAGTAATAAATCATGCATTTTATATATACTGCGAAGAAACAGAATGTCTGTGGAATGTTCTACAAACATCGAGAGGGAGATGGAGTTTACGCGAATGCTTCCAGATGTTTCGTATGTGTATATAAAGGCAGTTGAACGGATGGATGAGTAATTCCGGAATGAGAAGTTCCTTAAGTAGTCATCGCGCGGAACAGACCAAAGTAAAAATAAATATAAGAAATAAATAAATAGTTCCTTGAGTGGTAGTCGAAGAATAAAGACATAAATATTAGAGTGTTATATAAATAGAAGTGATATAAATATTACAGACATATAAATAGTACTGGTAAATAAATACCTGTGTTAATTTAAATCGTAGTAGTTTAAGTGTGATACATTAGTTTTACATTTTTATATTGTAATTAATTTTACGTGTATGAATATACAGACTGTTTTAAATAAATAAATTGCACGAGTTGTTTATTGCGAAACCGAAAACGTTACAGTATGATAAAATAAATATTTCCAAAAACCTATACTAGAAGAAGTGGTCAGCTATTAAAAAATTTCCATTAGATAGAGAATATATATAATATTAATGTTTTTGAATACTAATTTCTTATTCCATCCTCTTTGCGTTAATAGATTCTCCTCCTCAACTTGCAACTACACCTATCTCTTTTTATCATTACGTAATCGCTTTCTTGCTAAAATAATTTCGCATCACGTCTGATTATTATTATTCATTGTTTATCTCTGAAACGTCTTTCCTAATTATGATCATTAACTTTTTTTTTCCGAACGCTTCTATTCGCCATCTTCTTCTTGTACTTTTTTTCCTGTTTCCAATCCTTAACGTTAATGCTTTCGTTACAGTTTTATTAAACAACGTCAATTAATTATTTTAAATTGTTCTCAGAATGATGGAATGCGAAGGCTTTATTAAAACTTGAAATTAGCGCCCGTGTCTTATATTCAACTTTAACACATAGTAGTTGCAAGTTGTAGGAACGTGACGGAGTAAAACTTGGGTATTTTATGGACGTACGGACCTGATGGATGAGATGGCCGTTATTATTAATATATAGAATGTAAATTCATGATGATTAAGTGAAATTTGCTTCTGCTGCATGAAGTTTAACGTTAATATAATACTTATTTATACATATAACTATTACGAATGTCATTGACACGGTTTAGTATATCTTTTTTTTTCGCCTGCTATTTCTTTTTTGCTGTGAAAGAATTTGTTATACAATAGGAATTGTATCGTGATATAGTGACGTCAGTAGTAGAAGAAATTATTATGTATACAGTGTGTTGCACAATACGAAGTATTTATTACATTAAGACGAAATAAAACTGTGTTAGGATAAAATAAAATTATTGAAGATGTAATCATAACAATATACATGCTAATTTTCGCTTTTATATGTTTACATTTACAGAATTATAGTAAATATATAGTAGTTTATTTGCCATCAAAACTTACATGACATGTCAAGTGCAAATAGTGTAAAAACAAAATTCTTTATAGAATTTCTAAATAATAATAACAAACATCATAAATACACATAACACATAAATAGATAAAATCAGTTGTATATATAGTGGTGATTAAACGTAGTGGGTATGATAAGATTTTATAAAACAAACATCTAAATACATTTTCTAAGCATTATTAGTATTATAATCATTTGTATATATGAATTATCAAACAGAGCGTGAACATTGCTAGATATGAATGTTAATACCAATATCTTTATTTAATAACATCACTTTCTGCGGGAAAAAGCCTCCAGATATTTCTCTACGGTATACAAACAGGATTCAGTCAATATCGTTTTGACAGTATTGTTGAACTTTACTTTTAGTCGTGTTTTTTATATTTTCCGGGAGACAATTATAAAATTTGGGGCCCCAGTAATCGACCTCCTGCTGTGTAACACGCAAACGATGATGTGGGATTACCAACGCATTTGCATTTCGCATGCCTTATCCATTAAAGTTTCCATTGCTTGTGAGCATAGTGTTACGTTGTAAACTCACTTTATTTATAGTTCTCGAAAGATTGTGTACCTTTTGTCTAAATACGTGGAATTTTGTATAAAGTTCATGACTTTTTGAGCGTACCCTGTATATTGTCTATTTCACCGGTCACTAAGACTGCCTGCAGTACACTTGCGTGGGTGTTTAACCTACTATTGAGCCCTCACCGCTCTAAATCACGTACCGCGAATATGACAGATATATTTTGTGTAAGATCGGGCATTTACGCCCTGTTTTTGTGAAAGCCTCTTTATCTGAGTAACTAACTTTAATTATCTTAGCTCTAGCTTAATCTAACCTACCTGTAGTTTCGTATTTTCCGCATTGGCAATTACTTTTACGCCTTGCTTAAGGTTATAAAATATCTTCTTATATATATTACATCCGATCTCTGCATAATGCATTTATTTGTGATTTGTAAACGCTTTGAGACGACAGTCAAGTTTTTGTGTTAACTGTTTCACATGTTTTGCGTATTGCCAAACACAGTTTCTCGAGCAGGCCCGAGTATTACTGTTTTCCTCTTTCCTTCGCAGTCATCTCACTAAAAAAAAAAGTCAGGAGTGTTAATTAAAGCAATGCTTGAGATGGAAGGCATACTATTAATTGCTGCCGGTCACTTGCTGCTCTATCTTCGATATTCTAGTATTAGGAACTTCTGTTATTCCGTCCCCAGAACCATCGTATGGGTTAGGATCGTGATTTTTTCTGTAACATAAGGTTAAGATCGGTCTTCCACCGTCTTTTGCAGCGTTTTGTTATTAAAGCTTTAGTACTTCGTTATTTACCTGCAGAGATTCTGTCTCTTCGCATAGTAAATAGAAATTACGGGTGGAAGAATGTTTGTTGATGTCTGTCAAAAACCTATCGGTCGTATTGCACAGGTCGGTCTATACACGCGGTATTGCCAACGTCTAGCATGAAATACCCTCTCGTGCCGTCGGCTCTATATTTTCTACTTACAATTGTTGAGTATTTCGCTTATGTTTTCCCGTCTAAGTTATGTGTAGGGTCACGTTTAATTGTGTTTAAGTCACGATGTCGTCTCCATCTATTGTCAGATTAGTTGTGGGTTTATTATGTTTATTTGAAAACTCCCGCCTTTAATTTGAATCCTTTCCAGTGACGCATTGAGCGTGCGTGCTCTTGGGTTGTGACGTATCTACCGGAAAGGTCACGTTGGAGTCACTTTAGAAGTCGAGCTTGTTATAAGTGCATGGGCACGATCTGCTTATTTTCTTTTGGTGAATTTATCACTTTGTCTAAAGTTAGACTAACGCTTAAGCGGCTTTAATGAAATAAGTTTAAGTTATCGATACCTTAGTTAGGTGTTTATCGTGAATTAATTTTTATCGCAATACCGCTATCTAATTTACGAATGCCACGAGGTGGATTTTGAATTAATTTCGTGCTATGTGTGACTTCTGAGTCCTTATCGTGGAATCTCCATTGTTCTACTTGGGGTAAGTTTTCAAAGCTCTGTGTTAAATTTTCGGGATTTTATCTTTGGGTTTTTTTAAATTTTAATAGGATTCTTTTGTCGGGCGCAAAAGCCCTCAAAAGCCGTTAGGATTCTTGACGGTCATTTGGGCCCTCCGAAGTCTTTTCTGTGGTGAAATCGCCCACAACAGTGGTTTTATCCATCATCCAGCCCACCTGTTGAGTGGAATTTTCCAACAAGGGAATCGCCGCCATCTTGGACATCCGCAGCGTCCTTCCGACAACCATCTTGCCAGCTAAGGTTGTAATTTTACCATTTATATTTTACGTCCGAATTTCGACGACTTTTCGACTGTGAACAAGACTTCAGTCCGCCTAGTTTTGTCCAGGAATTTTTGAGAGGCTTATTAGCTATCGCACTTCTCAGTAATCTGCGTGGTCACAATTTAATCCTTATTAAATTACCGTTATTATTTTATTAATTATGTAAAATCAGTTCGACCTGAATTTTGGATTTGTCACTACCGTAATATCTGTAGCCCTTTGTCGAGGCTAATATTTAACAATAATTAATTCTAGTAAATTCAATAGATGCTCCCTTTAACTTTAGGATAATTTTATTTACTTAATAATAAACCCAGTGTTTTCTTTTTCGATACAATAGTTGTATGTTTTATGATGTGTTGCATTTGAAAATTTAAGTTTTGATAATTATTTTGCACGTTTAATTATTGCCGTAAGTTTGTAAATTTTGCCTTTCGAAGATCAATTAATTTACCTGAGCCAGATAAATTCATTCTTGTAGTAGCAAACTTTGGTTCTCGTAGCTCAGGGTTTTATTGAATTTTTTTATGAAATCGTTTTCCTAAATTTTACCTTTTATTTAATTTTTGACTTTGCTAATCAATAACCTTCGATTAATTTCATTCAGTTCATGTAAGCAAACCGACGTTTTTTTTATATTTAGCGAATTTTCCTCATTTTAGACTAAGACCTTTTACTGACTTATCAATTGTTCTTTTGCGCTTATAAATTTATATGTATACTCACACCTATGTATTGACATTGCCGTTGTGGCGTGTCTTTGAAAACTTATGTACACCTAATGTGAGGTGAAAGAAACGTTTCGGCAACCGACCAACTCCTGCTGAGGCGCAGAGTATATGTTTACTTATTAAGACTTTTTTCTATACTTTCAAAATTTTGTAACTGACACCTAACGACTTGGTTTTTTTTTATTCAGCAACTGTCTAGCTTCATTACACTTTAGTCCAATTTCACTTTTCTTTCAACGCATGTTTTTTATCTAATCTCACAAGTTTAATTTTATTTTGATCAAATAACCGTACAACACATCAAAAATTAATTAAATATTGTTACGTTACGAAGACCTTATCTTTTATTTCATTTACCTCTGCATATCTTAATTAATATTGTGACAAGCACGCACATAAGTTTGGGTGCTTCGAAATACAGGGTGTTCAATAGGTATCCTACTGGAGGGACACAGCCAGTGGTAGTTCGTAGGAGGCGCAGGTAGGTTATCTGTAGATAGCATAGTGTCCTGGTGCCCGGACAATCGTCGCTAGCGTCGTTGCCGACCGACGCTCTACTATTAGGTGTTCTTATTTTCTTGAACCGTCACGCCGTCTGCGACAGAGTTAGCTCGGCCCTGCGTTATCCTGTTTAACAACCCCTATTGCGACTCTCCGTTTCATTACCGAATTCTGCCGTTACCTTAATGCGACGTAGATCCGGTAGCAAAAATTTGGCGCCCAACGTGGGGCCGAATTTTGACCATCTTCCGGAAGTTTTTTGAAATTTTCAAATTTATCGCCTTGTCCTTGGTGGACCACGCTTCGGAAAAATTTTGACCATCTTCCGGAACATTTTCTTGAATTTTGCAAATTATCTCCCTGTCTTTAACAGCCAACGTTTCGATAATCTTTTTCGGGGCCTTTCTTTCAGTAATAAGGAAAATTTGGCGCCCTAGCGTCTGGATTTTCTTTTTTTGGTGATAGGGGAAAAATTTGGCACCAACGTTTCGACCAACTTTCCGCCATCTTCGATTTTCTTTATTATTATTTTCGTGTGTCAACCAAGTTTCGGCCTATTTTCCGCCATTTTCAGAATTTCAGACAAGTTTTCTTCCCCCTCCCGCACGAATTGACACACCAACGTTTCTGCCATCTTTTCTCCACCTTCCGGAACAAAATTTTTTTTTTTCCTTCGCTACCCAACGCTCCAACGAAGTTTCCGCTACCTTCACAACAATTTCATGCGTTCGTTGTGGGCCTAACGTACAACAGTTCGCACCTACGTTTCGACTAAGTTTTCGCCGCCCTCAAATTTCCTTTTCCTTTTGTGTGTCATCTATCAACTCATAAGTTGACACCGAACGTTTCGACCTGGTTTTTACCATCTTCAGGGAAATTTCTCGTCTTTTCTAATTTTCCTTGGTTTTGGTTGCTTTGACGTGACAACGTGTCGTTGCCTAACGGTTTGGACAAGTTTCTCCATCTTCCGGAATATTTTCTTTGCCTTTAAGTATTTCAGCCACTAACATTTCGTCGTACCGCACAGTGGTGCTATACTTTGGAGAAGCTACTTGTTTTGTATTAGCGTTTCGGCCCTGACCATTTTCAGGAATAAATTTTGAATTTTCTCGATTTAAGCCCGTTTCTCGTTTAGGTGGGTAAGTGGACGTTAAGTTTCCCTTACCGCTCAGTTTTTCCGTATTTCCGTCTACTCCCTCACCTAATCTAACTTCGACTGTTTATATTTCGTTTTCTTCCTTTTTTTTTGGGAAAGGTTATCACCTCACGTTACAATTTTATCTTAGGTTCTGAACTACCTTGTCTTTCAGAATATATTTGCGTGTCTTAGGACTCGAGTCTTTGCTTGCTGATCCCGGTACCGCCATTTCTTTTATATTTCTTCCTTTTCGACTTTCTGCTGAATTAACTTTCGCTATGGCTCCTAAATTTGAGATCAATCGTCTTTTGAAGGAAGACCTTGAATATTTGCTGACTGTTATGGGTGCTGTGGTGCCATCCACTTTGGACGGAATGCGACGAATGTATCGACGTCTGCTAGGGTATGCTAGGTCTTATCCGTCGGATACAAAGCTCACGTATCCATTTACATATGCAGAAGACTCCGCGGCCATTAAGGATAAGCTTACGGTTATCGAAGGGCTCATCGATCAGTTCGTGGGGAATCGTGAGTCTTCCGAATTTCAAAAAATTTCTACCGCCCTTGCTTTCGTATTGCGCCGAATTCAGAACTCCGTCCCAACATCTTCAGCGGAAGTGGAAGAATGCCATGCGTTTCGGAGTCGCGTTGCTGATCTGGAAGATCGCATCCGCGATAAGGCTCGCACCCTTGAACGCGCCTCAACATTCAGTTTATTACAGTCACCCACTGCCGGTAACCCTGGTCCTCAAGGGAGTGAAGAGGAATTTAGTGACGAGGAGGATCCTATTCGATCTCCTGTTAATGCTTTTACTGGTCCAGTCCACTCGACTTTCGCTAGTTTCTCTCCTAAACCCGTCCCCGTTGCCTCTTGGAATATTACGTTTACTGGACAAAAGAACTTTTCGGTCAGTGCTTTTCTGGAGCGTGTAGCTGAGCTGAAAATCGCTCGTAATTCCTCAGACCAGTTATTATTCAATTCCGCTATAGATTTATTTAAGGATCGTGCTTTGGTGTGGTATCGGGCTAATCGTCATCTTTACTCTAATTGGTCAGAGTTAGCTGCCGGTCTACGGGAAGAATTTCAGGCCGTAGATTATGACGACCGTCTTATGGACGAAATTAAGCAACGGACTCAAGGTCCTAACGAACCTATTGGACTATACGTATCGGTCATGAAAAATCTCTTTTCTCGTCTTTCTGATTCAGTCCCTGAAAAAACTCAATTACGAATTCTGCAACGTAATATTCTGCCTTTCTATCAAACGCAATTGGGTTTAACTGAAGTCAATTCTATCGCGGAACTCCTTAAATATGGGAAGGTTCTCGAAGCCCGCAAGGCCTCTGCTGAAGCTTATGTACCGCCTCCCTTACGTGCTAAAACACTCGAGCCCGATTTGGCTTATGTCAATGCCGAACCAGTCCCGAGTTATTCTCGAAGTCGTGAGACACCCGTTACTCCCGTCTCTAATCGCTCTCGTGTTCGTGTGGCACCCGTTTCAGCAAATCCTGTCACATGTTGGAATTGTCGTCAGACAGGACATCGTTACTCCCAATGCGCTTTACCTCGCAAACGCTTTTGCTATCGTTGTGGTCGTCCAGAGACCATTGTATCTTCTTGTCCGCAGTGTTCGGGAAACGCCCGACGTGCGCACTAAGTGGCCGTCCGGTGCGTACAGTATACACAGCGGCCTATCGACAAATTAGAGCCCGGTTAGATTTTATACTCGAACAAGCCATAGGGGATGAACGCCCCTATCTTAAGGTTCAAATCTTTGGTAAGGAGTTTCTCGGACTCTTGGACACAGGTTCATCACGCACTATTTTAGGTGAAGCAGGTTGGTCCGTGTTGAAGGGTTTTGTTCCGCTTAAATCTTCTATGTCCTTTTGCACTGTTGCCAACGGTTCACGATGCCGAATATCAGGTGAAGTTGCCCTGCCTATTAATGTTAGGAATCGTTCTAAGGTCTTTGACGTTTTGGTGGTACCTGAACTACCGCATCAACTTATCTTGGGCGCAGACTTCTGGCGAGATATGGGTATCGTCATAAACATGCGCAGTGGCGATTGGGTATTTTCAGACGCACCCGACGTGTCTTCTGTCGATGTCGAACCACCGGTGTTATCTGATGAGCGTCAACGTCAGCTCGAGGCTATCATCAATCAAAATTTTCCTAACGTCGATAAGGAGGTGTTAGGTTGTGCCAAAGGTGTAGAGCACACTATTATCACTAGTAGCCCTCCGATTAAGCAACGCTATTATCCGATATCTCCGGCGGTGCAGAAAGTAGTCGACGCTGAATTAGAGAAGATGTTGGCTCTCGGTGTCGTTGAGAGGTCTCAGAGTGGTTGGTCTTCACCCATTCTTCTCGTGCCTAAGAAGGATAAGACTTTTCGATTTTGTGTCGATTATCGGAAGCTCAATCAGGTCACTGAGAGAGATGCCTATCCCCTTCCCTACGTATCAAATACCTTAGATAAATTACGAGACGCCAAATATCTTACGTCTCTCGATATAAAAAGTGCGTATTGGCAAATTCCTGTTGCCGAGTCTTCCCGTCAGTATACCGCCTTCACCGTGCCGAATCGAGGTTTGTTCCAATTTTGTCGTCTCCCGTATGGTCCCCACAACGCACCTGCCTCCTGGCAGCGTTTTATTGATAGAGTTTTGGGTCCTGAATTAGAACCTTACGTTTTCGTTTATCTGGATGATATCATAATTGTCACTCCTACCTTTGGAAAACACTTGACTATCTTAGAGCAAGTTTTATCTCGCCTGCGTGACGCTGGCTTAACGCTTAATAGAGACAAATGTCAGTTTTGTCGCGACGAATTGAAGTACCTGGGCTATGTGGTTAATCGTCGTGGGTTGATGGTCGACCCTGACAAAGTCAAGGCTATCATCGGAATTGCCACACCCAAAAATGTTTCTGAAGTCAGACGCTTAGTAGGTATGGCTTCATGGTACCGACGTTTCGTCCCCAATTTCTCTACTGTTATCTCCCCGCTTACTGATTTGCTACGGAAAAATCGTCCCTTCGTTTGGACGTTAGCTTGCGAAGAAGCTTGGACATCTTTGCGTGAACGCTTGGTTTCCTCCCCGATCTTGACATGTCCCGATTTCCAATATGAATTCATCATTCAAACTGATGCTAGCGACTATGGTCTTGGAGCCGTCTTGACTCAAGACATAGACGGACAGGAGAAAGTAATCAATTATCTAAGCCGTTCTTTGACACCTGCCGAACGTAAATTCTCTACGGTTGAGAAAGAATGCCTTGCCGTCCTTTGGGCTATAGAAAAGCTTCGCCCATATATCGAGTGCTCACACTTTACGGTGATAACAGATCATTACTCCCTCTGCTGGCTGAACTCTCTTAATTCTCCGTCGGGTAGATTGGCTCGTTGGGCCGTGCGTCTTCAGCAGTACGACTTCACTATCATCCACCGTAAAGGAAAATTCAATGTCGTTCCGGACACTCTCTCCCGTTCGGTCCCCAAATTGGATATCGTTCAAGTCAATCCTAAAAGCCAAGACAAATGTTACGTTCGTATCTTAGAACAAATTAAGAGACATCCCGAGAAGTACCCTCAATTTCAACTTATCGGTGGGATACTTCGACGTTACGTACCGCCTAATAGCGCTTTTCCCTCTGAGGATTCCGATTCATGGAAAATCTATGTTCCTAAGGAACAACGACAAGAGGTCTTGTTAGAATGTCATAACGAGCCCACAAGTGGTCATCTGGGCATTGCGAAGACTCTCGCTCGCATATTGCAACACTACTATTGGCCCAAGATGTTAGGTGATGTGATTCGTCATATCAAAGCCTGTCCTAACTGCAATAAGGCGAAACCTCTTCAAAGAGCTCCTGTTGGTCGTATGGGTGGACATTCTAAAGTTACTAAACCATGGGAAGTCCTCAGTGTCGACATTGTTGGTCCTCTTCCGAGGTCCAAGCGCGGTTTTAATTACATTTTAGTGGTCTCTGATATCTTCAGTAAGTTTGTTCTGACCTTCCCGTTACGTAAAGCTTCCTCCAAGTCTATTATCCGACATCTTGAAGAAGATGTGTTTCTGATTTTTGGCGTACCTCGTTCCGTAATTTCCGATAATGGCGTGCAGTTTCGTTCTAACGACTACCGTTCTAAGTTAAAAGAATATAAAGTACGTCCATGCTATACTGCAAATTACCATCCTCAAGCGAATCCCGTGGAACGTGTGAATAGGGTTATCAAAACCATGTTGATCTCGTATGTCTCTGACAATCATCGCGAATGGGACGTCTATCTTCCCAAAGTCACTTGCGCCTTGCGCACTGCCAGACACGAAGTCACCGGACATACGCCCTATTTCATTAACTTCGGTCGTGAGATGAATCTCACTGGAGAAAGAATTTCCGATGCCCCTATCTCTGACGGAACTCCACTTGTCGAGGTCCGCGATCCGGAAAAACTAATAGAACGTTCCGAAGGATTTTCTAAACTTTATCGCGACATCAAATCCCGCTTGCAGAAAGCATACGAGCGTGCTAAAGCGCGTTACGATACTCGTCATAGGCGAGATGAATTCTTGGTAAACCAGTTGGTCTGGCGTAAAAATTTCGTCCTTTCAGATGCCGCCAAATTCTATACCGCCAAATTGGCTGACAAATATGTCGGGCCCTTCCAAATTAGTAAACGTATCTCCACTGACATTTACGAACTCAAAACTTGCGAAGGTAAATTGCTGCCCGGGGCGTGGCATGCAAATTTACTGAAACCTCAACCGAGTGATGATTAAGATCTATCTTCTTACGGGTCTAACTGCCTAAAATTATCGCTATCTCGATTTTGTCTTCTCGTTACCTGTACCTACCGTTACCTTCACGGCCTGTAGTGAGGGCTGAAAGAATTCTCCTACCGTGATCCTGCGTGAAGTAAAAGGCTTCTAAAGGGACTCGGACCACTATTGTTCCCTAACACCCCGGAACAACCGCTTTCTGTCCCCTTAGGACTCTCTCCCTCTCTCGTGTTGTCGTCATCGGGTCTTCCGTTTCGGATCTCCCGGGTCGGATCTTCTGGGTCTGCCACTGCCCTCTCCTGTTTCCGGTTGTCTCCTCGTGCGGCTGTGTGTACGACCTCTTCCGCGCGGTTGCGGTTCCATCTTGGAAAATCTGTTTCCTAACCCGCAATTACTAACTAAGTAGCTTTGCTACATCAAGAAACTATCGCTTCAGGGCAAACATTTTCCGTATATCGACTTCTGTTAGTGTGATTACCGGCCCCATTGCACAGCTTGTATCTGTGATTCTGTCTATGCATTTATCTTCCCGTGCCTTTATCGCTTCCGTATGTTTCGGATCCCCCCGTGTCTCTGCATATATGGAATGGCAGCCTTGCTAGGGGAATCCACACTATATTTCGTTTACCCTATCTGACATGACTACCTTTTAAGCTAACTAATGTGGCTTAACTACCGGATTTGACGTTCTTATTTGAGGAGGTATAAAGAGTGATGGTCCCTTCTGTGTGATAATCCTCAGCCTTCTAAGGGTCGTGTCCTGGCGACCTTCTTGCTTTTCTTACGTTCAAAATGTTACTACCAGGAATCGGAAATGACTTCAGCCTTTATGGTTTATCGTTGCCTTCAGCATTTTAGTCGGGACAACGCCGGTCCAGACTTTAAACTTTTGTTCTCTAATATCTATTTTTGTTTGGCGATCTTCTCTCGTTTTGTTGTCATCGGATGTTTGGTTGTCGTAACGGCATATCTGTACCTCTGGGCAGTTGCACCATTCTGGGCTTTACCTTACCTTTAGTTACCTCTTCCTTATTCCACTTTGTATCCCGTATCTGTAGTAATAAACCCGTTTTTAGTTGTCCTTTTATTTTGTTTGTTTTGGGATACCGAGGGCCTTACCCAAGGGTCTCTTTTACCGTCGCGTGTCTGCAGAGTGTCGTCTCGGGGGTTGCCTTGCCCGCATCTTGGCCTATTGGTAGTGCCCACTCCTCATTCCTGTGCCTTCGACCGTCGTAAGGATCACCGCCGGCCGGGCACACCGATATCTAACCCGTCTACACCCTCTTCCCTCCGTGATGCTACCAATAGTGCTGGGCTGTCGGTTGGACAGGTCTCGGGGCGCGTCTGTGCAGAATCTCGACACCCCTTGTTCTTTTATTTTTCGTTACTTTCCCGTACCGGCCGAATGCCGAAGGGCCACGTGGTGGTTATGGCCAAGCTGTCTGGTGTTGCTGTGACTGCGTGTGGATATGTGCGTTTGTGTAGTAGACAACGTCCGTTTTAGAGCTCTCGCTTACCCTTTTCACTATCTTTATCCCGTCAGCCTATGTTCTCGGTGCAAGAAATTGCTCTGCGATCAATTTCTTTTCGCTGGAAAGGGGGGAATTTGTTACGTTGTAAACTCACTTTATTTATAGTTCTCGAAAGATTGTGTACCTTTTGTCTAAATACGTGGAATTTTGTATAAAGTTCATGACTTTTTGAGCGTACCCTGTATATTGTCTATTTCACCGGTCACTAAGACTGCCTGCAGTACACTTGCGTGGGTGTTTAACCTACTATTGAGCCCTCACCGCTCTAAATCACGTACCGCGAATATGACAGATATATTTTGTGTAAGATCGGGCATTTACGCCCTGTTTTTGTGAAAGCCTCTTTATCTGAGTAACTAACTTTAATTATCTTAGCTCTAGCTTAATCTAACCTACCTGTAGTTTCGTATTTTCCGCATTGGCAATTACTTTTACGCCTTGCTTAAGGTTATAAAATATCTTCTTATATATATTACATCCGATCTCTGCATAATGCATTTATTTGTGATTTGTAAACGCTTTGAGACGACAGTCAAGTTTTTGTGTTAACTGTTTCACATGTTTTGCGTATTGCCAAACACAGTTTCTCGAGCAGGCCCGAGTATTACTGTTTTCCTCTTTCCTTCGCAGTCATCTCACTAAAAAAAAAAGTCAGGAGTGTTAATTAAAGCAATGCTTGAGATGGAAGGCATACTATTAATTGCTGCCGGTCACTTGCTGCTCTATCTTCGATATTCTAGTATTAGGAACTTCTGTTATTCCGTCCCCAGAACCATCGTATGGGTTAGGATCGTGATTTTTTCTGTAACATAAGGTTAAGATCGGTCTTCCACCGTCTTTTGCAGCGTTTTGTTATTAAAGCTTTAGTACTTCGTTATTTACCTGCAGAGATTCTGTCCCTTCGCATAGTAAATAGAAATTACGGGTGGAAGAATGTTTGTTGATGTCTGTCAAAAACCTATCGGTCGTATTGCACAGGTCGGTCTATACACGCGGTATTGCCAACGTCTAGCATGAAATACCCTCTCGTGCCGTCGGCTCTATATTTTCTACTTACAATTGTTGAGTATTTCGCTTATGTTTTCCCGTCTAAGTTATGTGTAGGGTCACGTTTAATTGTGTTTAAGTCACGATGTCGTCTCCATCTATTGTCAGATTAGTTGTGGGTTTATTATGTTTATTTGAAAACTCCCGCCTTTAATTTGAATCCTTTCCAGTGACGCATTGAGCGTGCGTGCTCTTGGGTTGTGACGTATCTACCGGAAAGGTCACGTTGGAGTCACTTTAGAAGTCGAGCTTGTTATAAGTGCATGGGCACGATCTGCTTATTTTCTTTTGGTGAATTTATCACTTTGTCTAAAGTTAGACTAACGCTTAAGCGGCTTTAATGAAATAAGTTTAAGTTATCGATACCTTAGTTAGGTGTTTATCGTGAATTAATTTTTATCGCAATACCGCTATCTAATTTACGAATGCCACGAGGTGGATTTTGAATTAATTTCGTGCTATGTGTGACTTCTGAGTCCTTATCGTGGAATCTCCATTGTTCTACTTGGGGTAAGTTTTCAAAGCTCTGTGTTAAATTTTCGGGATTTTATCTTTGGGTTTTTTTAAATTTTAATAGGATTCTTTTGTCGGGCGCAAAAGCCCTCAAAAGCCGTTAGGATTCTTGACGGTCATTTGGGCCCTCCGAAGTCTTTTCTGTGGTGAAATCGCCCACAACAGTGGTTTTATCCATCATCCAGCCCACCTGTTGAGTGGAATTTTCCAACAAGGGAATCGCCGCCATCTTGGACATCCGCAGCGTCCTTCCGACAACCATCTTGCCAGCTAAGGTTGTAATTTTACCATTTATATTTTACGTCCGAATTTCGACGACTTTTCGACTGTGAACAAGACTTCAGTCCGCCTAGTTTTGTCCAGGAATTTTTGAGAGGCTTATTAGCTATCGCACTTCTCAGTAATCTGCGTGGTCACAATTTAATCCTTATTAAATTACCGTTATTATTTTATTAATTATGTAAAATCAGTTCGACCTGAATTTTGGATTTGTCACTACCGTAATATCTGTAGCCCTTTGTCGAGGCTAATATTTAACAATAATTAATTCTAGTAAATTCAATAGATGCTCCCTTTAACTTTAGGATAATTTTATTTACTTAATAATAAACCCAGTGTTTTCTTTTTCGATACAATAGTTGTATGTTTTATGATGTGTTGCATTTGAAAATTTAAGTTTTGATAATTATTTTGCACGTTTAATTATTGCCGTAAGTTTGTAAATTTTGCCTTTCGAAGATCAATTAATTTACCTGAGCCAGATAAATTCATTCTTGTAGTAGCAAACTTTGGTTCTCGTAGCTCAGGGTTTTATTGAATTTTTTTATGAAATCGTTTTCCTAAATTTTACCTTTTATTTAATTTTTGACTTTGCTAATCAATAACCTTCGATTAATTTCATTCAGTTCATGTAAGCAAACCGACGTTTTTTTTATATTTAGCGAATTTTCCTCATTTTAGACTAAGACCTTTTACTGACTTATCAATTGTTCTTTTGCGCTTATAAATTTATATGTATACTCACACCTATGTATTGACATTGCCGTTGTGGCGTGTCTTTGAAAACTTATGTACACCTAATGTGAGGTGAAAGAAACGTTTCGGCAACCGACCAACTCCTGCTGAGGCGCAGAGTATATGTTTACTTATTAAGACTTTTTTCTATACTTTCAAAATTTTGTAACTGACACCTAACGACTTGGTTTTTTTTTATTCAGCAACTGTCTAGCTTCATTACACTTTAGTCCAATTTCACTTTTCTTTCAACGCATGTTTTTTTATCTAATCTCACAAGTTTAATTTTATTTTGATCAAATAACCGTACAACACATCAAAAATTAATTAAATATTGTTACGTTACGAAGACCTTATCTTTTATTTCATTTACCTCTGCATATCTTAATTAATATTGTGACAAGCACGCACATAAGTTTGGGTGCTTCGAAATACAGGGTGTTCAATAGGTATCCTACTGGAGGGACACAGCCAGTGGTAGTTCGTAGGAGGCGCAGGTAGGTTATCTGTAGATAGCATAGTGTCCTGGTGCCCGGACAATCGTCGCTAGCGTCGTTGCCGACCGACGCTCTACTATTAGGTGTTCTTATTTTCTTGAACCGTCACGCCGTCTGCGACAGAGTTAGCTCGGCCCTGCGTTATCCTGTTTAACAACCCCTATTGCGACTCTCCGTTTCATTACCGAATTCTGCCGTTACCTTAATGCGACGTAGATCCGGTAGCAATAGGTGTATTTGCTTGCACATATTTGGCACACGTATAAAAGCTAGGTACCAACCAAAGTAATTATTCTTTCACTCTTAAAATGTTCCCGGCAAAATTCGCTATATTTTAGCCCACAAAGAGTTCTAGTTGGTCTTTTTTTGAATTAGAGCATCCCTCATCTTCGCAGACTTACCCCATATGAGAGGCTTTCATATACAGGGTGTCTCAGAAATAAAAAGACAAAGTAGCAGGTATGTAAAGTCCAAACAGAAACAGGCCCAAATATATCGCAATAACGAAGAAATAAAAAATTTTATTTTCTATGTTGTTTTTTAGATAAAAAATTACATTACGGACCTGGCGCAGAATGTATGTTTTTAAATACACGTAAGAATGCTCATTTGTAAATAGAAACGAACACGCATTCATAGAAAAATACGCTTTTATTTGTATAAAACGGGGAAAAAACGTTAAGTCGTACTCATTCAAATAAAACATATTTTTTGCCCGATGCGTCTAGATAACGCAGCTATGTAGTCGGTTGTTGACCCAGATGGGCGACCCATTTTATTGCAGACAATAAAAGATTGTTTTTATTTTTAAAATAGGAAGGTTGTTGCTTTTTAATGTGTTTGTAGTCGGAAACAGCTGATTTTTATTATTTTAGAATATTCGATAAATCGTAGTTTTTCTAGCCTTTATTACAGTAAATATCAAGAATGCAATTATTTTTTTTAGCAGGTATAAAATTAAAGTAATTAATGGTTTGACATTTATTGTGAAGTATCTATTCCTCCTTTTTTTTAACACAAGTAATATGGTGGTCCTGAAAAGGACCGATTGTGAAAGTGAAGCAGGTGGATATTTAGTCCAGGGTCGGCGTAAGGCCAATTGAATTCTTTATTATTTTTTTTCTGCCGTCTGCGCACCAATAAAGACTTGATATTTTGAGGGTACGTTTTTTCACAATCTATCTTCCGATTTCTGCTACTCTGTCTTTTTATTTCTGGGACACCCTGTATAGGTAGCTACACTGTGGAAATTTGCGCAGTAGGTACTTTTTGCTGCTTGATTCGTGGAAACATTTTTTATAGTTGTTCTTGAAAAATGGCTATATTTAATCTTTTACATAATGATTCTATATGCATGTTCCAAGTCAGTTGGTTGTCGACATTTATGCCAAGGAAATCTACTACATTCCCATTTTTTTTTATTTGATTTGAAGTTATTATCTGCGTTTTCCCTTGGTTTAACATGAGTTTATTGGCGGTGAACCAAGTTGCTGCTTCCTGTATTACCTTACCATTTGCTTCCTATTCTTCAATTAAGACACCAATAGTACCCTTTACTTATATAATTAGGGAACAGGTCAATCCATATGGAAAGAAGCAGTAGTAAGACCACTTGCCCAGGGTTCGAGAACATGGATTTGAGATCTCTAGGCGTTTTGCCCGCAATGTCTAAAATACTTGAAAATGTTGTGCAGAGACAATTATTTTAATACATTACAACAAATTACATATAACAAAATGTTCAGTCAGGTTTTCGACCGGAATTTAGATGCAGTCCTATCATTAAGGCGATGATTGATAGTTTGTACTTCTTATACTCAATTATCTTTCATGTCCTGAGATCAAAGTCAAGATAGTGCTCCGTGCAAGAAATTTCAGATAGATTTTCTTATAAAATATATGCAGATTTATATGCATTGTCGTGTTAAACAATAATTTATAGAAACTTCGATGTGGGCAACGAATATTTGGCTATATTTTTGGATCTGAGTAAGGCTTTTAATTGTGCTAATCACGAACGATTACTATCGGTCTCGTGTAAAGGGAACACCCTCACAATGGCCTAGGAGTTATTGTTCACTATGGACAAGCCAGTATACGTAATAGCCTTTAACTTCTGGGGTTCCTCAAGGATCTGTGTTTGGCCCACTATTATAATATTTGTAAATGATGACACAACTATATTTGTAGCTGGGATAGGAATGATTTGCATTTAAACTCATGTAAAACAACATTTGTCAACTTATTACTCAAAACGGTAATGCAATATTTTGAGATGTAACAATCCTCAAGTGAAAGTTAGAGGGTCTTCAGATTACAAAAAAGAGCAACATGATGGGTGTAAGTACATCATGTAGGGTATGTTTGACTAAGCTTTTAGTGATTTTGAAAATGACTGGCAGATATTAGATTTGCATAATAATATCTAAATTGTTTATTTATTGTTGTTGTATTTTTTGGTAGGTACTAGTTAACTAACTAAGTAACAGCTTATGCTTATGTTATATTTGTATTATTTGATTTTTATTATTATATTTGTGTTGACTTTTCTATGCCATATTTATTATCAAATGAATGAATATTATTATTATTATTATTGCTATTGTGCTATCATTTTTTTGTACATGTTGGATATTATTTCTTAGGCAAAATATTTGTATTCTTAGTATTTAATTGTTATCACATGTATTATAAACCTCTGAAATAAGCAAATATAAGCATGTAAAACGACTAATTTTCAAATTCTTGAAATGCTCAGGAACTAATCGCACTGGGGGCGCTTTTTTTTAGATCCACATTGTATACATTATCTGTACTAATTAAGAAATAATATCTCAATCTTTTCTTAATTAGACGCGAGCAAATTGTATTTTTTCTTCATTTAATTATATACTGTCATATCAATGAAACAAACTAATTAGTCCAGTATCTATCTTTTTTTTAACACTAAATACGTACATATATAAATTTAAATTTCGTAGTCTAATTATAATCTGAGACATTCTACGAAATGAATGAAATAAAAAAAAAACATGTAATGTTTTCATCTCAGTTATTTTAGTAATAACTCTATAAGGTGTCATTGACTTGCAACAGAACGTGAAGAATAACATGACCGTCATGCACACACACAGTACACTGTATTATATTTTTCGCGCTCCTTTCACAATATAATATTTATAATTATGCTTTAATTATGAAAGCTTACTGAATATTACACGGAAAAGAGATGTTATTACTTCTTTGTCCACTTGTTAATTTAATTTTTTTTTCGTTCGTGCCTATTTTATGAAGACAAAGGCAACCGTGAGGTTTGTTTCTTAAATAGAAACTCTTATTGTTGACTTCAATACAATTTTAAAATGCCCATAGAGCTCTTTCATTATATTATGGACATTAACGAGTCTGTTGCTATGAAGTCTTTGATTTATTCATTAGCTTTGTTGTGTGGTACATGTTCATTTAAACTAAGATACTTTTCTTAGCTATATTGAAAGCTGAGGGGCATTGATTACATGAAGAAAACCTCTTATAAAAGATATAAATCAATTGATAGTTTATCTTAAATAATTTTAGAGAATATAATTTTGGAATTCAAATTGGATTAATGTTACTTTAGCTTTTAATCGACTTAAATTGCGTATTACAGATGTTAACCCTTAACGATTATAAGTCACCCCTGACCTGAAAATAGGACTTTGTCGCTGTGGTCGTATGACACGTCAGAGATGACAAAACGGATCATGCCGAAACTCGCTGCTTCTGAAACATGCGCATGATGGCCTTGTCAGTTAATTATCACCAACAAATCAATTTTAATATATTGAGCCCAAATAATGAATAAAGAAAATTTGATAAATTTCGATAGTGATAGTGGCAGAGAATTCTTTGACGACAAACCTGTAACTGATGTTGCTTCTAGTGATGAGACTGACAGAAATTATGACGCAAACAAATTTATATGCCAAGAAGCAAATTGAAAAGAAAGAATTATCCGTCAGATCAGTTTGGCAAAACTAGAAAACAAAAAAAGAGGCATTTCGTATGAGGAAATGCCTCCTTTTTTTTGGTGTGATTTTAAATATGGGTATAAATGGCATAAAAGATTATGTTTCCAAAGGATTCATGTGCAATATTCCCATATTTTGGATGCTCAACATCTTAATAATCGTCACATTCGTTACTGCAACAAGGAGCGTCGTTTTCTCTGTTAAAGTGCATCTACAGTGAATTCTATAAATTTTTACAAGCAACCTTATTCTGAATGTTATTTTAGTTTCTGGTCTATTACTTTTGTACCCGAATATCGAAATTGAATGTCTCGCCATATGAGTTTACAATGTCTGCTGAACTTAACTTTGCTAAATTAAGATTCTTCTCGGTTTTGCTTAACCGTTTGGCTTTTATTGGGGCATTTGCAAACTTTCTGAACACGGTGTATATAATAACTATACACTCAAATCTATCTTGCACATATTCAACACGTATTCATCCGTTGGTAATTTATGATGGAGCAATTTATATTCTTGACCATGTCTGACTGTCCTTAAAGGTCATGTTATCTTAAACAAATGTTATATGTTCATAAGTATATAATGCAGTAAAAATAAGCATGTTTTCGATTTTGAATTTATTTCTGCGTGATTCGTAAATTTTGAAACCAAGCATGATAATACTCTTATAATATAGTTTTAGATAGATATTTTTAACACAACTCTAAATCTATAACCAACAGATGAAGACTGGCAAAATAGAACAGCTTATACAGGCTATCCCAGAAATAAAAAGACGGAGTAGCAGAAAATGGAAGCTAGATTGTGTAAAAACGTACCCTCAAAATATCAAATCTTTATTCATGCGCAGACGGCAGAAAAAAAATAATAAAGACTTCAATTGGCCTTACGCCGACCCTGGACTAAATATCCACCTGCTTCACTTTCACAATCGGTCCTTTTCAGGACCATCATATTACTTGTGTTAAAAAAAAGGAGGAGGAATAGATACTTCATAATAAATATCAAACCATTAATTACTTTAATTTTACACCTGCTAGAAAAAAATAATTATATTCTTGATATTTACTATAATCTAGAAAAACTACGATTTATTGAATATTAATAAATATAATAATAATCAGCTGTTTCCGACTACAAACACATTAAAGAGCAACAACCTTCCTATTTTAAAAATAAAAACAATCTTTTATTGTCTGCAATAAAGTGGGTCACCCATTTGGCAAAAAATATGTTTTATATGAATGAGTACGATTTAACGTTTTTTTCCCGTTTTATACAAATAAAAGGGTATTTTTCTATGAATGCGTGGTCGTTTCTATTTACAAATGAGCATTCTTACATACATTCTCTGCCAGGTCCCTAATGTAATTTTTTTATCTAAAGAAAACATAGAAAATTAAATTTTTAATTTCTTCGTTATTGCGGTATATTTGGGCCTGTTTCTGTGCGGACATACCTGCTACTCCGTCTTTTTATTTCTGGGACAGCCTGTATATATCTTACTTGATATTTTTCCGGTGCATGGGTTCGACTTCCTTACGAATTCAAAGATATTTAAACGATCTAAATCATTTTTATATTGTAAAAGCCGAGTGTAAAGTGTTCGCTTTTTATTCTAATGTTCAAGCTCAGCGATAACATATTTCACGCAAAAAGAATCTTCAATCGATTTACTATATTGCCTTTCATTATGATCATATAGAAAATATTGTGTTAGATCTTCATAATACCTGCCAATTATGTCAAAATATCGAAAAGGTGAACTCAGCAAGCTAAATCATACTGATTGCCACCCGCATGTCTACCAATTTCTTACCTTAAATACTACTTTTTTTGTTATTGTACAATTTAAAATTGAACAGCTGATGTGTTCGGAGTTCTCAATTCCTCCCAAAAATGGTATAAATTTAGACCGTTAGCGCAGGATAAAATTCGAAATTATTACTGTGAAAATAGGTGTTCTGCAAGGCTCAATTACAGGACCAATCAGACTCACGCTTAAAAAAAGCACATGTCAAACAGAACGGAAACTAATATTAAATTGAATGTAGAAACAGCAAGTGTTGTAATTTAAAATAAGCATCCATTGTTCGGCGTAAATGCGACAGAAAAAGACAAAAACAACACGGAAAGAAATCCAGAAAGTACTTAGTAATTAATGATGCATTTTTCTACATTTGTTCTACTTCCTAAAGCACGAAATGTGGCGTTACCAATTGGCTAGAAGTGTCTAACCAACGTCTTTAAACGGCACAAATTAACATGCAATGCAGTTCTTGGGAATTCCTTCTAGATACTATTTCAACACTTTAAACTTATAATTTTATATATGAAAAAAAATGCATTGATTTTTCGTAATTATTTGCAAGTTTTACAGGAACATTTTTACAATGTCATCACATGAACTGTGTATTACAGGATAAAACACCATGTTTCCCTAGAATCTATTCAAGAAAAAAAAACGACAAAGATACGCCTCAATTTAAGACAACAATGGCAAATGCAACGGAATTAGTTTCTATTTCATGTAACTGTCAGGTTATCCGTGCTTTCTCGGCAAGAATATTTAATAGAAAATAAGCAGAAGGAAGTATGGAATGTCGACATACTTTCGTTGTTCTTGAACCATATTAAAACAGTACATCTATTTTAAATTAAACAAACACGTGCTTTTATTTATTTTTTTCTATCTTTATTTGATGCTATATACGCGGTCTGGTTGTTAAGTAATATGAAAACTGGATCTGACTGCTTAAATAAATAAAAATATATCATGTTTATATTTCATCATGTTGAAGTTCCGCAGATATCAAACCTTGGACCGATTTTCTTATTTTTATAAGAGGTATTTAGAGAGCACAGTATCACATTAACATATACCATAAGACCGCGTGCGTCTGCATTATCGCGATACCTGTAGAGTAAGCGAAACAGATAGAGATGTCTGTGTATTAGAACGGTAAACAAGTGGACGCAGTGTTATACTGGATTACAACAGAGCTAGTATTTCGCATTTGCCTATGATGCACTCACATTTGTCCAAAAAATCAACATTTATACGGTGTAGTCGGGCAGTCGCATTCGCCGTCGCTTCCACATATGGGCGTCAGTTCGAGTTTTATTATTGCTTAAGAATAACATTTTTTTAGCTAATTACAGGTTAATTGCAATGTTGAATTACAATTCTGTTTTAAGAAGTAAATATTTTATGTTTCAGTATTTTATTATAGTTGAGTTTTTAGATTATAATATTTGTTGAAAAATATTATTTTAGTTAAGCAGTTTTTTTTATTTTAAAGTCTAGGAGTTATTAATTATTTATTTTTGCTCTTTTATGTTGTTTATGAAGCTGTGATGAGTTACTTCACTGACATATTATCAGTGATTATCTGATGCTTCAAACAACTACAAATAATTACTTACAACGGGAACGCAATACCTATAACACTACTTTTCACATGATTTGCTTACGAATACATTTATACGTATAACTTATACGCCCGCTGTCGGTGTGGCAATTCAAGTTGGCACGCCCATTTATACATTTATAGTCGACCAGTAGTTACTAACACATGCATCGCGCTATGAACGGCGGCCACACGGTATATCCTTCGTATTTACCAAACTAAAAGTAATAAATGCTCTATAAACATAACATTTGGACGATATTAATGTTGAAGACGCTCAGACAAACATTTTCAATAATTATAGTAAGAATTTGAGTTGGCTTCCGAAAGTAAAGTTTATTTTATTATAATAAATTCCGTACGAACAATGTTTTTATAAGTTTGACATAAATGTATACCGACTTTCTTTAACAGTTGACGCAGCCAGTCAGCCGCACTCCAGCCTTAATTGGACGAATATTTGGGTGCATAGAACTGCGTCCGTAGTTCTTTAATTGACTGCTAATTGCTCCTATAGTGATTATCTCAGAAATTACAAAAGATAGGTATAGGACATTGAAAACAAAAATGAAAGAGAATAAAAAAAGGAACAAAATGCCTCAATAAAATACTGAGTGTTCCATTTAAAAAAAATAAGTGAAAGTTTTAGGAACTAGGCTTTGAAAAAACAAAGTGTTTTGAGGTTATTGTCGAATGCAACTTTACCAAATGATGCAGAATTTTCTTGGCTACAAGCACCACCAAAGTTAGTGTTTTTGCTTTTAAAAACAATGTGAAAGTGATTTTTTTCTGTACATGTGTTTTGGCCAAATATTTTCAAAAACTATTAATAACTCAAAAACTATTGTCTCAATTTTGAGAAAGATAAAAGCAGTTGAACAGACAATTTAAAGCTGTACAAGAAAATCGAAAAATATATAGGGTGTCATTTAAAAAAATTAAGTTCCGTGCATTTCCGGTGAAACCGGAAGAGCGTCAGAGCTTAAAGTATTTTTACAATATGCGCCACCAAGCAATCATGGATCCTCCACTAATTGTTTTTTCTTTTATTTAAAACACAAAAGAGCAATCGAAGAAGCGGCTACTAATGACTCACCCTGTATACAACAATTGAGAAATATCATACGTACAAGAGAGTCGTGTGGTGTCCACATCACATTTCATTAATTTAATTAATGCAAGTTATCTTCATTTTCATCATTTGTATTCAATTATTATATATTAAAAAGAAATATGTTTCAAGAAAATTGAAAGCAAACAATCGAACATTTAACGTTTTTCCTCGAGTATGAATTGAATTATGCAAAAAAGATGAACAGCAAGTGTAATTGTGTAGATAAATAGGTTACAATGGGACAATGGTTGCAACAAAACGCACTGCTGCAATAATTTGTATGGCGATCATAACACTTAAAGCAAATAATACCGTTTCTAAATCACAACAAATTGCTTAGTCTAATATTACGGACACACAAGTATTATGTAGATATGTCTCCGTGTGTGTGTGCGCATTTGTGTAAAAAACAATTGGATTTTCAATCAGCATTGATTCGCTAATGAGATTATGGAAAATCGTTATTTAACGTGTTAATTTTGTTTAAGAAGGTCATTATGCTTGTAAAGGTAGACCAATATTTTGTTAATGATCAGAAGTGGACGGCGAACCAAGAGAATAAATATATCGTGCAAGTTTTTGTTGTCATGCAAATATGATTTTGTATCTTCCCCATTAATGAAATACTCGAAACAAGTTTTGGCTTAATTCAGTACGCAAAAATTAACGAAAGAATTGTAATTATATTAAATAATATTTTATCCACACAGCGTTACTAATATATCAGATATATACGAATAGCATAATAATTACTTTTGTGTTACCGTACATCGATCTGACGAGCGCCAAAAATTGCGAAAACAATCAGTGGAAAAAATATTTTTTCATAGAAGTTCAAGTTTAAAAGCAATGTAATATGGCAATATAGACAACGTCTACATAAGACAATTTCCAGAACAATTTGGCCGAAAGAATGGTAATTATATTAAAGAATATTTCATCCACACAACGTTACTAATATATCAAATATATACGAATAGCATAATAATTACTTTTGTGTTATCGTACAATGATCTGACGAGCGCCAAAAAGTGCGAAACCAAGCAATCAGAAAAACATTTTTTCATAGATATTCAAGTTTAAAAGCAATTTAAGTATTGCAATATTTACAACGTGTATATAAAACAATTTCCAGAGCAATTTGGTCGAAAGAATGTTAATTATATTAAAGAATATTTCATCCACACAACGGTACTAATATATCAAATGTATACGAATAGCATAATAATTACTTCTGTGTTATCGTACATCGATCTGATGAGCGCCAATCAATCGGAAAAACATATTTTCATAGCAATTCAAGTTTAAAAGCAATTTAAGTATTGCAATATTTACAACGGCTATATAAAACAATTTTCAGAGCAATTTGGTCGAAAGAATGGTAATTATATTAAAGAATATTTTATCCACACAACGTTACTAATATATCAAATGTATACGAATAGCATAATAATTACTTTTGTGCTATCATACATCGATCTGACGAGCGCCAAAAAAATGCGAAACCAATCAATGGAAAAAATATTTTTTTATAGAAATTCAAGTTTAAAAGCAACTTAAATATGCTAATATTTACAACGTCTACATAAAACAGTTTCTAGAATAATTTGGTCGAAAGAATGGTAATTATATTAAAGAATATTTCATCCACACAACGTTACCAATATATCAAATATATATACGAATAGCATAATAATTACTTTTTCATGCCGCCAGCCATTATCGACGGTTTCCAAGAATTCAAAATCCGCCGGGAATATTAAATTCCCGGCCTAGTACTTACAAAAGTGACATTTGTTAAAAATTCACTAGTAGTGGGGTGGTAGCATTGACATTGATTTTGATAGTTTTGACCGTGGTTTTGACCTAAAAGAGAAATTAAAACCAAGCAATTCATAAATATTTTTTAAATACTTTTAAATTTAGTAAATAGATAATTCATGTAGATGGCGTTTCCATAATTCGTTTAGTTATTACTTTACTATTTTCAAAAGAAAACTAGGTAAATGTCAATTTAATTTTAAATTTGAAAATCAAATGTGCATCAGTGACAGGTACCAACCACAAAAATTAAATCCCCTGTTACTTTGGTTAATTTTTTACTTAGGTAATTTTTTACTTTTTAAAAATGATTTAAATTTGTTGGCATGAAAAATTTTGTGAATCACACGTCCAGAAAATGTTTTGCGACTACTCGTGTTGCTTCGCCTCGGCTGAACGCCTCGGCTACGCAATATCACTCACACTCGCAAAATATCATTTTCTGGACTAGTGATACAAATAACTATTGTGGTATCGTACATCTGACGAGCTCCAAAAAATGAGAAACCAATCAATCGGAAAAACATTTTTTTATAGAAATTCAAGTTTAACCTTCCGTCGGGCGCGGTCGATCAAACTGATACAACGCGCATATTTTGTACCAGCATTTTTTTCAAACTGGACATATCAATGCGCCGGTCACAGTAGCTTCCTAACTTCCACTCCCCTGTACGAAGCCAACAGTTAGTATTCGATCAGCAGTGTGAGGATCACGACAGATCAAGATTGATCATTTTGATACACCGCGCCCGTTCCCGTCATAATTTAATTTTTTATATTTTTTATATTTAAACTTTGTTTACTTATTTTGGTGAGTACATTTACTGTAGTTATGCATGTAAAATTCGTATTATTTAGCTATATAATTATTCAGACGTCATTTTTGATCAAATATCAAATTGATACACCGCGCCCGTCTAAGACTGTAGTTGTGTATTTTATGTTTTAGATTTTATCATACCCCGATTATGGCGAAATACAAAAATAGTTATAATTTAGATAAAGACAGCGATGTTGAAGAGTTACGAAGATTGCTTTTAGAACAAGAAGACGACGAATTACTAGAGGATTTTCAAGACGAGAGCGACACGGATGGTGAAGACCACGTAGAAATTCCAGAAGATTCAGGAGAATCCGAACTAGAAGAGGAAGCGGCACCTGAAGATGATGAAAGAAGACCTGAAGACGATAAAAGTTATTTTTTAGGGAAAGATAAAGAAACAAAGTGGAATAAAAATCCTTTGTCGCAAAGAGTATGCCACCGAAGTTTCAATATTACAAAAAAACTTCCAGGCACAATACGGAAGGCAAAAGATGCACGAACGCCTCTTGAATGAATGTTGGAGCTGCATTTTTTCTGAGGACATTTTAGATTCTATTGTCCAATATACTAATCAATATATCGAAACTATACAAGGATCATTTGAACGTGACCGGGACTCAAAACTAATAGACGCAATTGAACTGAAAGCTTACATAGGGCTCCTAATTTTGGCCGGACTCAACCGGAGTAACAGGCAGAATTTGGAAGTTCTTTGGGGCTCTGAAGGAGACGGGATTGAAAAATTTCGCCTTGTGATGAATATAAAACGTTTCAAATTTATCACAAGATGTCTCCGGTTTGACAACAGAATCACACGGAATGAAAGAAAACAAACAGACAAGCTTACACATATTCGCGAAATATTCACGATTTTTGTTCAAAACTACCAAAAGTCTTATACACTAGGCGAAAACGTAACAATTGATGAGAAGTTAGAAGGATTCCGAGGACGATGTAGCTTCCGCCAGTATATACCGAGCAAGCCGAATAAGTACGGTATTAAGATCTTTGCACTTGTTGATGCCAAGGTATTTTACGTATACAATCTTGAAATATATGCAGGTTTACAACCTGAAGGTCAATTTCGTCTCAGCAATAAACCCTTGGACATAGTTTTACGTCTCTGTGAACCCCTTTATAAATCAGGCCGAAATATTACTGGGGATAATTGGTTCACCAGTTTTCCTCTAATAGATATATTACGCGAAAAAAGACTTTCATATGTTGGAACTCTCAAAAAGAACAAACGAGAGCTTCCACCGGAATTTACCACAGCTAAAAAAAGAGAAGTCAATAGCAGTATATTCCGATTCAGGAACGAATGCGCGTTGGTCTCTTACGTTCCAAAAAAGGGCAAAGCTGATATTTTGGCATCTAGTTTGCATGGTGATAATGAAATAGATCCCTGCAGTGTGGATTAACAAAAACCATCCATTATAACCTTTTATAATCAGACCAAAGGGGGGTCGACACCACAGACAAACTATGTGCTTCCTACAATGTCGCAAGGAACGTGCGACGATGGCCTATGGTCATATTTTTCGCAATGGTAAATATGAGCGAAATTAACGCTCAGGTCATCTATTTGAGTAACAACATCACAGAAGGAAACAACATCAGGAGGAGGACTTTTTTGAAAAAATTGTCTCACGAGCTAGTTTCACCTCATATTGTTCGGAGAAGTGTAAACACTGTAGGATTGCATCATGACCTTGTACAGAGACTCAGCAAATATAGACCGCCAAATTTATCTGATGATGTAGAAGAAGACAACGTGCAAGATGAAAATCAACGTGGAACAAAAAGAAAACGGTGTAAGGTATGCACTGTAAAACATCGGCTGACTAAATATAATTGCAAGAAATGCAAGGATCCAGTCTGCTTGATGCATATTGAACCTTTCTGTTCAAAATGCAGCGAATTTGTGAAGAATTTACAGCAGCGGAATGAAGCTGAGAACAATAATTGACTGATAACTATCTTTATAACTATAATTTATCTTTTTAGTATAATTTCCATTTAATGTTTTTACAATTAATTTGTTTATTTTTCAGTTATTTTATCGTAAGAAATTGTTAAGAGAGTTCAAGTTTTGTAAAGAAAAATATGATTTTGTTATTTTATTTTAATATACCTTTTTTGCGTTATTTCATGTTCTTGTGCATTTTCTTATAATTTTCTTCCAATTTTTTCGTAATATAATTAACTTTCCAAGTTCAATAGATAATTTATTTAGAAAATTCTGCCAGGAAACTAACACTTTCGTAGCGTGATCATTTTGATACACCGCGCCCGTTCTCGTTACTCCAAACCCCGCGCCCGACGGAAGGTTAAAAGCAATTTAATTATTGCAATATTTACATAAAACAATTTCCAGAACAATTTGGTCATTAACAATGTAACTTTTCACCTACAGATATGTAAGTTTATTAATTTAATGCTAAAGTGCATGCCTACGTCTTATGTTTTTACATCTATAATTTACAGATCAACAAATAGATAATAATGACTGCAAGACATCGATGTAATTGACTTGCATTCCGTTCTAAATAAGTAGAATAATTCCTTCTCTGATTTATGTATATCTATGTATAATATTAAATCGTACTTTCCATTACCATTACCTAAAAAGGCCGCATTCCACCGGCATATCTGGGCGCGAATACTTCAAGCTTTTATTGTAACGCTTCAATTAAAGAAGACGGGAAAAAAAAGAGAGAAACAAAACCGTTAATTGTTTATCAATGCAACTTGATTGCATAATACCTCGATGTGTTTCTATAACCTACATAAAAACAGGCGGGCGCAGCTTGCAAAAACTGTAGTAAAAAAACGTACATATACACAGTGCATGTATTTATTTATTTAAACGTACAGGTAAATATATTTTATGACGATTGTGCAACACCGCCTGGATATTTAATATTATTAATATTGCGAAATGTGATAAAAATATTCAAGCGAATGTTTTGCGTTCTAAATAGATTTTAATGGACGTATATGCATTAATAATAATTATTTCCTAACGTCTATTGCAACAAGAGAAACAACACTAAATTAAGAAAAATACCAAATAATACTGTGCAATAATGTTAACCTGGAAAAGTTTGAAAACTAGAACATTGAATCGATACGTGTAAGTACAAGTATGTATATAAGATAGATGTATGTACTTATGACTTATTCATTATAATAACTATGCATTTAGTTCAAGTTTTCTTTTATACCTAGGTACTAAGAAATTATATGTAAGGAATTTGTAGTTATAGTTTTTGAGGCATTGTAGTCATGATTTATTGGTTTGTATAGAAATATATAGCAAAATCATTAAAAAAACAGACACAAGAAATATCTGGGGGAAAAAATAATATGTTGGTACCCCAAAACTTCTAGGTATGAAATCCTTTTTATGCACAAATTATTCCAAATTCAACTCTGTATACATTTATATTCTTATAAATGTTTGTAGAATGCATAATTTGCGATATTTGCAAAAAACTGCTGCTTAAAAGTGTTACTTCCGGTCCGAATTTCAATTTTTTACTTTCTTATACGTAGAATAAGGAAGTATTGTGATGATGAAAATTTTCGACCTGGAGATTTTTGCAAATGTCCACGTTTTGAAGTCCCCTGATACCGAAAAACTAGTTTTTAAAAAATGTCTGTGTGTGTCTGTGTGAATGTGACCGCGATAGCCAAGCCGCTATAGGTATCAATTCCAAATTTTATATTTACGAATATAATCTCCCTCTTGAGATCTGATTAGATTTTCAGTAAAATCGGTAGACCGGAAGTAGTAGTTTACTCAGTGAAAAAGTGAACAAATAGAATTTTGCCAATTATTCGTCAACTACTAAGTTTAAACAAATTTATAAAGAATTCATATATACTCAAAATAGTGTCAATTTTAAGTTTCTATTTTACTAGTTATTTTTATGTTTTAATCTATATTTCTTTAATTTAATTTGATTTTGGTCGATGGTAACCATCTTTACGATGGTCCAAAATGTAGAATATAATGTTGTCCATAATAACCATCACTTGGAAGACCGTACAAGGTCCTAAGATCCTCACGGTCATATGACAGGTATCATTTTTCAAGTTTAAATTCATATTGTGTTTCTTTTAAGAATATTGGTCCAGTTGTAAAGATTTGTCAACTTAATATCGAAGGTATATCCAAAGACAAATGAAATTCATGCAGCATCAGTGAATTGACTGGTTTCAAGAGAAGAATAGTATGTTTTTCAATTGGAATATGATCGCCGGTCCAGCTTGTGATTGCGGAGCTGAGATTGAAACAGTTATAAATATTGTTGAAGAATGTCCTCTAGCTAAGTTTGAATTTGGATACACGGACTTACATAATTTAACTCAGAGGCTGTTGTTTGGATTTTAACAACTAAAGACTTTTAGTTTTGTGGCACTGTGATGTAGGTTTTTTATTCTGAAGGTTTTTTCCTACATCCTAGACCAAATGGTGCAGTGTTTTAGAGGGCCCCCTGCAGTTATGGCCCTTCTAAATATATTTCTATTTTTGTAATATAATCTATATATGTTTCTTTTCTTGTACCTGTCATGTAGTTTCATACGAATATATATACATATATATATATATATATATATATATATATATATATATATACTCAAAATTAAATTTGAGAAGAATTTTATTAAAAAAGTTTTTCGAAATTCCAACCGGAAGTAGGTCTTTTACTCTTATCGAAAATCAGTTTTTTGCGAATATCTCGCAAGTCATGCTTTTTTAGACAAGTACGATACGAGTATAAAAGTATTTAAAACATAATTTTCAATATCTTTTGTATAAAAGAAATTTCAAAATTCAGACCGGAAGTACCACTTTTACTCTTATCGAATAGCGAGTTATGCATTCTATATATATTTATCAAGAGTACAAAAGTATTTACAACTGGATTTGCAACATTTTTTGTATATATGAAATTTCAAAATTCGGACCGGAAGTAGCACTTTTACTCTTATCGAATAGCGAGTTATGCATTCTATATATATTTATCAAGAGTACAAAAGTATTTAGCGATTTATTAAGAGAATGAGAGTACTTAGAATAGGATTTTGAATAAGTTTTGTAGAAAAAAATTCTTAAAATTGTATAGTTTAAAACGCTCATACGTATAAGAAAGTCGTGTGGTGGCCACATCTCATTTTTTATATACAGAAACTATTCTAACTCGACCTGTAAATACTTTTTTTTTATAAACAATGTTAAAAACTGACATTTCGACACGGCTAATTTCAATTAAAAATGCGATGTTATTGCTTAGTGTCAAATGTATCAAATTATTTTTTAAGAGCAGTCATGAACTGTCAGATTTTTATCAAAAAATTGTGTTTGAAGAAAAAATATTGTACGATACACCGATTAAAAAGCTATTTTATTTTGCTCGTACCTTAATCGGAAAATAAAATCGCATTTTTAACATTTGTACTTGTCGAAAATAACTATTTTCCTTGTGTTTACTATATAAATTAGATTTAATCAGAAGCAATTGCATTTTGAATGGGACATCTGAGTATGGACGAAATAACTGTTTCTAGATGCAGAAAGTCTGAAATTGCTCTATATACAGTATGAAGTCATAAAATTACGACCGGAAAAATTAAAAATAAAAACAAACTGGTTTTTGTATCATGAGATTTTCAAATAATTTATTTAATATTCAGTGAAATTTACATTATATTGCTGTTAAATTGTGAACCCATGGTCTTCCCTTATTGCATATAAAATACTAGAAATCGCAGCAAAATATACTTAACATAATAATACTTAAAGCAATTAAAAAAATTGTAATTTTAGATCAAAATCAAACAAACGATTGAGCAAGGGAAAATATTACTAAAATAAACGGAAGAAAACACCAACAGAGTCGCCCTCGATAATCGTACTTTGCTCCATTCGCTTCGCTCGTGTCGCAAACCTTACTCGAAAAATAAAGTCGTATTTTTAACACTTGTATCATAAATAACTATTTTCTACTCCAATAATTTAATTGTATTATTAGATATGCCGAACCTGTACTTTAATGATGTCCATTACGATACAGGTTTTCATTATGATATAAGTTTATATCCAATAGGAATGCGACATTCCAATATTCAAACAATATTCAATATGGCGACTGCATATCTGACAGATATACAAATTAAATAAATGTGACAGTTCTCTGCAATTTACAAGTAAGTACTTAAAATTTGTGCTTTTTTTGAAAATATAAACGGTAAAAATGAGGGATAATGACAGTGAAATGGAAAATTTGAGTCCAGCAGAAATTATGGAACAAGCCTTAGTATCCACGAACAATTTATTACCAGCTAAATTCGCAAAGGTGCATGGAAAATTTTAACCTCAATTTATGAAATGGAATGTTCAAAAAATAATGTTTTATTATGAAGTCGTAGAAAAAATAGTGTATGCAACTCGCATTTAATGGCTATTAAGACACTCGTATTCATTACAATACTCGGCTTCGCCTCGTATTGTAATTTTCTTACTCGTGTCTTAATAGCTATCATTAAATGCTCATTGCATAATATACTATTATACTGTCAGTATATCTAAATTAAAGTTTTCAAATACTCTTAGGTACTCTTATATATCATAGAAATTTGTCTAAACTTAGGAGTTGAAGAGATGTTGTTAATATTTTAGTTTCTTCACTAAAGTAAACTGCTACTTCCGGTCTACCGATTTCACTGACAATCTCTAACGAGATCTCCAAAGAGAAATTATGCTCGTAAATATAATCTTTGGTACTGATAGATTTAGACGTTTGGCCGCTATTGTGATCACATAGAGAGAGAGGAGAGAGCGCGACTGACACACATACACACACATATAGGGGGGAGAGAGAGAGAGAGAGAAATGTTTGCAAAATTTCGGTATCAGGGAACTTCAAAACGTGCACATCTGCAAAAAGCTCGATGTCGAAAGTTTTCATCACAATATTTTCACTACGTATAAGAAAGCAAAAAATGAAGTGTGGCCACCACACGACTTTCTTATTCGTGTGAGCGTTTCAAATTATACAATTTTAAGTTTTTTTTTATACAAACATTATTCAAAATCCTATTCTAAGTACTTCTATTCTCTTAATAAATCTCGATAGATATTCGAAAAAAAGTGCTACTCTTTTAGCGAGTAGCACTTTCGTGTTACTTCCGGTCCAAATTTTCAAATTACATATATACAAAAAATATTGCAAATCCAGCTCTAAATGCTTTTGTACTTTTGATAAATATATATAGACTGCATAATTTACGACATACATATTTGCAAAGAATCGCCATTTGATAAGAGTAAAAGTGGTACTTCCGGTCGGAATTTGGAAATTTTTTTTATACAAAAGCTTTTATATTCGTAATATACCTGCATTATTTGCGAGATATTCGCAAAAAAAATTATTTTCGATTAGAGTAAAAGACCTACTTTCGGTAGGAATTACAAAAAACTTTCTTCATAAAATTCTCTCCAAATTTAATTTTGATAGCAATTGAATTCTTTATATATAATTTGCTTTAACCTTAGTTGACGAAATATTGGGAAAATTCGATTTTTTCACTGAAGTAAACTACTACTTCCGGTTTACCAATTTTACTGAAAAACTAATCAGATCTCAAGAGGGAGATTATATACGTAAATACAAAGTTTGGAATTGATAGCTGTAGCTGTTTGACCGCTATCGTGGTCACACATGCACTGACACATACAGTGAGAGGGGGGAGGGGAGAAGAAGAGAGATTTTTTAAGAATCACTTTTTCGGTATCTGTTGACTTCAAAACGTTGACATCTGCAAAAATCTCGAGGTCGAAAATTTTCATCATCACAGACGCACTTCGTTATACTACGTATAAGAATGTAAAAGCCCCTTCGTTTTGCAATAAATTTTCCCCAAATCGAGCCTACATGACAAACATCGCTATCGTCACAGATTCAAAGGTCTCAAATATGCTATTCATACTAACACACACTTAATAGGAAATAAATTCAATAATTTATTAGTCATTTTATTCCGTTTAATTCGATTGAACTCATTCACACAATGTTATCAACATGGGGAAACCAACAAAACGGCTAAAATTGAAAAGAGAGACTTTTCTGAAAACCCACACACGTTAATGTATACAAATATTTCTAGTGTGCAAATCTAATTCATAATAAATATGTAACGAGCTCAACGGGCAAAAACAATGGGACTTTATTTATTGTGTGCTCTTAAACAACAACAAAAAAACATCGCCATTACTAACAACGAAACAAAGAACGCACACACAATAAACACACACAAAATATGTAGAAATAAATAAATGTATTATGCAGTTACATATATGGATATGAATGTTTTAAGGCGCAATAAAAATTATTGATATAATAGTTTAACATGGCTATGAGTCACTTCTTGTTTATAATTATTAATAACATTTCATTAACATTTTTAAGTCATACACACACACATACTGCCAGAGCCAATACATGATATACACATATGTAAGGCCGAATTAAATTTGAATTCCTGGAATAGTTTGTTCACCAGGGACTGCATATAGCGTCTAACCGGCGCTGTATCAATAAATAAACCTATTTCATATCTTAATATTATAAATGCTCTAATTTATCCAGTCCGTTAATCATCATTTATAAATATGAATTCATGAAAATGGAGAAACTCTAGCGTCA
Organism: Amphimallon solstitiale; assembly: GCA_963170755.1. Taxonomy (NCBI): domain Eukaryota; kingdom Metazoa; phylum Arthropoda; class Insecta; order Coleoptera; family Scarabaeidae; genus Amphimallon; species Amphimallon solstitiale. The sequence goes on along the minus strand of OY720675.1, from coordinate 240,567,301 downwards.
GATTACAATGACAGCAACAATTTTGGAATATACCGATTGTTTTACTGAAAATCTATGTATATTTATATTTTTAGGAAGCACTTGCTATTGTGTTTCAGTCGGTAATAATATGGCAACAGTGTTGCTTGAGATGATTGCAGCAATTAATTATATTCATTTTATGTGCGATAAAGTCGGTAAATAAATTTTATAGCAGGGATATTTTGAAATGTTTTTACAATGCCGGCAGATTATTTATCGGTATTAATTATAAATTGGCAGATGATATACATGCATCAGCGGTTTTCAACGTTTTCGAATTGGGGACTCAAATTTCGCTATTAGTCGATATCCCTCGCATCAATAATTCTTTGAAAGCATGTTTTCTTCATTTTGTTAGTGTCGACACGTGGCAGCAAGGCGAAAACTACCTGAGAATAGCGAAATTACGCTCTATTTGGCAACATCGTCGCCCAATCGTATCTCCCATATTTTCACTATACAGGTTGTCCCAGAAATAAAAAAACGGAGTAGCAAGTATGTAAAGTCCGAACAGAAACGCCCAAATTTACCGCAATAACGAAGAAATTAAAAATTTAATTTTCTATGTTGTTTTTTAGATAAAAAAATTACATTACGGACCTGGCACAGAATGTATGTTTATAAATACACGTAAGAATTTGTAAATAGAAACGAACACACATTCATAGAAAAATACGCTTTTATTTGTATAAAGCGGGAAAAGAACGTTAAGTCGTACTCATTCATATAAAACATATTTTCTGCCCGATGCGTCTAGATATCGCAGCTATGTAGTTGTAGCAGATGGGCAACGCACTTTATTGCAGGCAATAAAAGATTGTTTTTATTTTTAAAATAGGAAGGTTGTTGCTCTTTAATGTGTTTGTAGTCGGAAACAGCTGATTATTATTATTTTAGAATATTCAATAAATCGTAGTAAATATCAAGAATGTAATTATTTTTTTCTAGCAGGTGTAAAATTAAAGTAATTAATGGTTTGATATTTATTATGAAGTATCTATTCCTCTTCCATTTTTTTTAACACAAGTAATATGATGGTCCTGAAAAGGACCGATTGTGAAATTGAAGCAGGTGGATATTTAGTCCAGGGTCGGCGTAAGGCCAATTGAATTCTTAATTATTTTTTTTTCTGTCGTCTGCGCACGAATAAAGACTTGATATTTTGAGGGTACGTTTTTACACAATCTAGCTTCCGATTTCTGCTACTCCGTCTTTTTATTTCTGGGACAGCCTGTATAGTACTTCCAGTCAGCCACCAATATTCAAGGGGTGTACCTGCTGCCGTAAATTATGTTTAGTGGTACCATTAACACAGAATTAGTAACCAACTCTATGTATTTCCAAATAGTAACATTTTTAAGTTAGTTGTTCGTTTTGCTGTAACCATAAGCGTGCGCAAAAATATCCAGATGGTGATTTATTGTCATTATAATAATTATTTTAGGAAAAATATTGGTTCAGACAAAAGTTTTTATTTAATTTTTATGTGTATTTTAGAACATTTGATTTTTTTTCAGTTAATTTTGAACTACCTCATGAGGCGATTTTTTTCTAGAATGGAAAGTATAAATTTTACGTTAACAGTCGATAGAGCATTTTGTACGCCACAATACTCTTTTTTTTTTAATTTTTTTACGAAAAAGAAACGCCAAAAATGTAATAAATGTTCTTCTAATATTAATATTATTTTAATCATATTTGCCGCCAAGATATTTGTCAAGCAGTTTTATTTAATTTCAAATGAAATATGGTGACAATTGGTTATGGGTGAGGTTTCGCCTCTCTATGTAATACACTGAGTTTCGGGAGGAGCTAATCCCCGAAATGATGTTTCGATTCGTTTGTCGTTTCCAAAATTAGAGCGTAAAGTTGTGGACGTTGCCAAAAGGACCCTGTCTGTGTGCGGACGCTGGTGTTTCGTGACCAAATTTTTGCTTGGCCTCATCCAAATTTCTAGCTGTACTTAATGTTAATTTATGATATTTTATATGATATTACATTTTAGAATGTTTGATTTACATTTTTACTGCTATTCGTGAAATAAATGGACCAGAAGTAGTGGGTTTTTAAAGTATAGTCTGTTTCAGAATATAAGAACATAACTTTCAACGGCTCTAATGCTTTTATTGCACCACCTGCGGCAATAACTCATTCATACGTTGTAAATAGATAAACCGTCCGTATCCATTCAATAAGGAGACCAGGTATGTATAATAATTATCGTCACAGAAGGTGGTGCAATAAAAGCATTAGATGCGTTGAAAGTTATGTTCTTATATTTTGAAACAGACTATACATATCTTAGTTTATATATATGTACCTGTAACAGTTTTTCTTAGTATCACATTATCTATTTTTAAGTGGAAATTATTTCTTCACGATTTGGTATAATTCAATAAATAAATTATTGTAATATAAATTACAACTATTGAAACATATAAAGGAAACCATGAGATGCATTACAGATTCTTTTAACTGCTTTTATAATGCAAAAAATTATGTTTCGATTTGGTAATATTTTATTAATCGATGAAGATAATATCTACAGTATCGAAACGTTTAATTTATATATTGTTTATGTACATTGACAGCTGCCAAACCACGAAAAAAGTGGTATATATAGTGTGTCCCTATATGGAGTTTGTATTTAGACTTGAAATTTTGTGTTTTAACTTTTTTATGCTTTTAAAGAACTTTTTCTTTTACCTAATAGTAAACTCTAAAAGGCAAGATGGTACTTCTCTTTTGAAGCATGTTCATGTTTTCTTAGATTATTTATTATGATCCTGTACATTCAATGTTATTTATTTTAAGATACGAAGGCAAAAATCGTTATTTTTATTTTAGGACAGTCATTCTTTATAAAGAATTCTACTATATATCTGATTCAATTTTGTCATTCACGACTGACATATATTCCCAACACACAGCTTTCAAGCAAATTAAAAATGTATTTTTTGATGTTATACTTAAATAATTTAGATTTTGTAAACGGTGGAGTTGTTTTTAGTTTGTTACTTAGTTAATGTTGTGTTGTTTAACTTGTTAATTTACTGTTTAATGTTTTTACAACTTTTATTGTTCTGCTAAAGTGGTATTTGTTGAAAAACACCAGAACAATTTAAATTCACGAGGTGATACCGAGAGGTTACCAACGACATGGAAACCAGCATTAATAAAAAAAGATGCCAACGAGAAACACCGAACTAATATAATACACCGACATCGCAAACCAGCCGATACACTCCAACCACACGGGCCCAACGACACGGAACCATGCAAACACTCATCCAAGAGTAACCAACCAAAACGCTAACGAGTATATAACACCAATCGGAACCCCGAAAACGTCAGTTTACGAATAACAAGAAGCAGAAGCAGGCAGTTGTCGCAGACCTGAAGATGTCAAGTTTGATTTTGCCGAAACGTCGGTCAGAAACCAGCACCGGTCTTTTTAAAGACCAAGCAGTGGAAAGCGGAAGTAAACCCGGAATCCAGTGACAACACACTACTACCGGCGAAATCTTTAAAAGGGGACCTACATTTTTATAGTTGAATCGCTTTGGAAACAAACATGCGCCAATAAAATGTCAAATTTGAGATGATGTAAAATTTAACCTGTCTTACAAAAGCTATTTCCAGGACAATCATAAATAATAATCTCGCCCGTTCGGGATGGGTAGCGGTGAGGGCTGTAGAGGGACGGAAAAATTATGAAAATATGCGTTTCGGACGTTAATATTCACGGTACATAAAAATTAACTCTACAACGTCGCCCTTTCTCGAATTTTCTTTTTGTCTGTTTTTTTGGAAGTTATTATGTATATTTTTTTTATAGAATAAAATATAAAAAAAATAAAACGTTGTATCTCTTCTAAATACACTTAACTATATATACAATCAATAAAATTCATAATATATTGTGTAGTTTTTGAGAAAAACGGGAAATAAAATCAGCGCCATCTTTCGTTTCCGAAACACATTAAATGCATTTCACCTTTCGCCTTAATGCACCTTTTGATATTTGTCCAAGCAATATAAATTTGATTGCATTGTATGCGTAGTACACAGAATAGCCCAGTATTAATAAAATATAGGTATAGAAAAGCAATGTTTCTTATAACTTATTTCTATCTAATATTCAATTTGTAACTGTCTTTCATGCAATATTATTTTACTAACGGAAGTTATATATCATGAAATATTAATTAATTAGTTTAATTTTATTGTTCTCAAATTGTTCCGGTCGATGGGAATTGTAGTGACATTGAATCGTCTTTAGTTCGTTCAACCACAAACATTTATGGCAATATATTTATAAAACTATGTTTTCTAGTAACATTTTCGATAATAGTAACGTAAAATAAAGTTGACCGGTTATTGCACCAAACCCATCACAGCAAATGCAAGAATAAGAAATGCATTCTAAAATATACAGTATTTAATTTTTAATAAAAATCAGTTGTTGCAATTTTTATTACAACAGAATACACGTGTATCACTTTATGATAAATATACATTATGCATGTATTTATATTTAATTCAGTAGCGGCTACTTGAGCCTGTTTAATGGTTATACGCATTAATTCATACACAGAGATACACCTGCTTGCTGTGCGAGTGTCTGCCTATAGATGTCTTACATAAGAAAAAAATTAGTGATAAATTTTAATATTGCCCAAGTAATTTACTTACGTCTGAATAGGCGCAATTACAACAGGGAAATCAGCGCACTTGTCATAAATAGCGATTGAAAAACGGTTCTGGTAAATGATCATGACAGATTCCCTCGTCTCTTTCTTTCTTTATTTTTTCTTTTGCGAAGACTTTTCGACTACACACGACTTGCGCGCAAATTACCGCAAGTGCAAAGTAATTAGTTTGATGACGGGAATATATAGAGAGAGAAAAACGCAAAACCCGGTGTATATAGTAATAATATGGTGTGATTATGATAATTAAATAAATGTATTATTAATTAAAACGAACAAGTTGAACTTTGTAGCGGCGGTTTTTTTCCAAAGACATTCTCTTTTCTTTCAATACTTATATTTGTGTATGCATAGAAAAGCGTTAATTAAAACATATTTTCTTATCGTTTTTTATTGTAATAAACATTTTTGTAATAACGTTAGCACTTATTCATTTTCAAATAATGACTTTTAATTTGCTCTATGTCACTTATGCGAATATATATAAGAATAGAAATAAAATGGTTGAAATTCTAACAATTCGCTTCCATATATAGGTAGTTCAATAGTTTACGAAAAATCAGAAATTATTGATGTGAATTTTGGGGTATTACGTCTGTCAACTTATTTTCTAAATTTATTTTCGAAGTAATTAATATTGTGTAAAGAGCTCTAGCTTTATTTTTATTTAAAATAGGTATTAATATTACACACCTATTTTTTTTAACTTTCAGATTGGTCTTTAAAAAGGAATAGAAAGATGGTATCAACAATATCTGCTAGTAGAATAACAAAATATCTGAGAATATCTAGCGAACTTTTAATTTTATTAATATTTATAAATAAGACAACCGTATTTAAAAGCAACTTCGAACCACTTTTGTTTGGACCGGAAGTACCTAACTCTTTTACTCGTATTAAACTGTATTTTTTTTTGCAATATCTCAGAAGTTATACATTCTATATAGATTTATTAAAAGAAATTAATGTATATTGATGGCACCAAGAAAAAACAAAATTTTTGTCTACTTTTGGAAATTTATTTCTATCTTATATTTTAGAGAAACTATGCAATGTCAAAAAATATAATTTGAGTATAACTCAAAAACAAAATAACCAAGTCAGTTTTATTAAAAAATAAGATATTTCTTAGATTTTAATTATGGAAATATAAATTTAAAGGTATTATTAGAAAAAAGTTAATGAATTTTTTTAAAACAGTCCAAATAATGATCTGGATTGTTCATACAATCAAAACGAGGAAACTTTTTTAGTTTCTTCTACGGCTTCTGTTCTACCATGAGACATTAGACTGCTGTAACACTTAGTGCATCGTTTTCGTACAATTCTATTTAAATCGTGAATCCTTCGTATCATAAGTTTCTAGGAAATGAATTCGTAAGGGACCTGCCACTTCTGATTTTGCTACTGCACACAGATACTCGCAAATACTTTTTCAACAAGAGCTGTATTCAAAAGGAATTTTCAAGCAATCTTATGGTACGCTAGGAGAAATAAGTAACCGTACACTTCGCTGAGATATAAGGTAGTATGGGCGTGTTTATTATGAATTAGTATATGGCGAACATGCCCATACCAGTTTATATCTCCGCGAAGTGTACGGTTATTTATTTCTCTTGGTGTACCACCGGACAGTTTTGTGCAGTGGAGAAAAATAACTTGCCATTTGGTCTGACAAGTCGATGCCTTGTTTTTCTAGTTTTTTTATTTCCTCATATTTCGATTATTCTTGCCTGTGGAAACTTCCTTCATATCATTTCTGGTACTAAGCATTAACACTTCCCTTTTATCCATCCATTTATCCATAGATTTGCTTGTGTTGCTATCATCTCATAAATGTCCTCTATTACTATTTTACTGACGATAACAAAGGGCTTTATATAATCAGAATTTGTGTCAGTTATTCCCAGTAAAGCAGCAGAGTTCACAAATGCAAATGTTTTGAGAGTGGTTCCACTAACAGATTCCCAGATATTTCTTCCTCTTCAATCGAAACTGCGACATTTACCAAAGGAGTATTGTTGCCTTCAGATTCACTTGAGGTAGAATCCATTGAGCAGCTGTCATCATTTTCATCACTTTCACTTTCATCAGTTCTTCGATGTTTGCCATAAAAATACTTGGATCCGTTTTATTATTAGTAAATCAAAAACAAAGACAATGATGCCATAAATTGATCCCGTGACAACATTTAAATAAAATGACATCATCTAAATGCCATGTGAACAGCCAGCTGTCACGCTCTGTAACAGTGCGCCAAACATATATTTCACAAACACTTCTGACACGTCTAATAAATATAACTAAACTTATTAGTTGACAACTATTTTTAATCATGGCGCCTTAGGAGCCCTTATTCTATACTTATATGGTGGCAATCAACGTGTTAAGTGAATATTTTTGAATAAATATTTGGAGAGTACAAAATCGTATAGAATACTTGTAGGAATGTTTTAATTTACTAATAATGTTTATTGATTTTAAGTATGGATATATTAGGTTTGCTCCAACATACAGTTCTGAACGGTTCTAGAACTAGTGCGCATGTCATTTAAGAAAAAGACTGTTCAGACCATGCAGTTCTGGAACTACAAATTCTGAGAACTAGTAGTTCAATGTTCGGTCTTTCAGAACGCGTAATTCAAGAACCGTTCTGAATTACGAGTTCTGAAGAACAGAACATTGAACCTTGTCTTTTTTTAAATGACATGCGCACTAGTTCTAGAACCGTTCAGAACTGTATGTTGGAACAAACCTATTAATAACCGAGTCCTGACCGATGGGAGGAGCCTCGACCTATAAGTCGCGCAGACTTATAGGCCAGTGTGTGACAGAGAAAGTATTCGGAAAAAAGAAATGATAACAGTTGTTCATCATCGCATACATTAGCCGGACGAACGAGTAAATGCAAATAAGAAACTGTAATATACTGGAAAGAGATACATATACCGAGGTCGACATATTTTAATTTCTGATAGGAAAGTGGTAAGAGGAAAAGAGCGCGACGAATTAAACTAAAGATAGACATAAGCGAGGCTGCCACACTGGACATTTGTAAGGCGTGGGGGTCGCCCGCCACTCCGTTGCTCTCCCTCCACTGTTAGCAAGCAGGCATCGCTGTATATTAGTGTATATGATAAGATCATCTTCTGCATATGATAGAAGTGCAAACCGAAATTAAAATTTGACGCTTACGGTATGTGTAACGCTAATATTATAAGGATCCACTGCGCATCTTGTGGGAGGGGCACCTCACCGGTCAGCTCTCGGTCTGCGAGCTGTACATGTCTTATATGTAGAATAAGATAAACTGGATGAGCTGAATGAAAATGATTAAAAACATAGAAGTACGATTTAAATTCTAAATAGGTATTAATATTAACAGTGATTATAATAACAAAAATAATTTAAAATGTGCTAGCAGTAGTAATATACAACAACACTTGCAATCTTGCCGTGAGAATACTGTAAATATAGTGCAGAATTTCACTGTTTTCGGATCATCAGTGTATCTTTTCATAAATCTAACAGATTAATAGACTATAAAATGAGACGCACAAATTTCCAATTATTTATATCTTTTAATCATAATTGTACGGTGAGCAAACAGAAAGGTGAATTAGTAGTTTATTCATCTGTCTCGAAGTGTAACTTACATCACCTTATATACTACGTAGACCATACGGAGAACATCGGCCTTGTTGAGGAGTCTTCGTCCCACTCGATGAACCACGATTGAATTGTCAAATTATACACGTGATTTTCAAGCTTCGACTCCAATAAAATGCCCATAAAAACGGCGTTAAATAGAATATAAAATTCGTCTCGTGATTGTATGTTTATTGAATCCGCTGATCGTTTAGGAGGATAACTCGTCTTTCTCTTTTTTTCTTCCTTAAGTTACATACCCGGGGGCGTCTGCTTCTTGCTTTCGACTTCCATTATACACAAATAAATTTGGGCTTCTACCGTGTGTACGAAACACATTGTGAAGTGTGTGTTTCTGTACGTTTGTGTTTTTTCTTCGTCTCTTTTTATTCAATGTTTTAGTTTGTTTACGGAGCTCCAATGATTATATCGAACCGCTTTTTCAGTACCTTCTTCACGTTTAATGTGCGTGTGTGATGTGTGTGAATCTGATGTTGATGCGTGTTGTTTCGTATCTCACAATTATACACATAGACACAAACGCGTTCCACAATTTTAAATAAACAATTCCGAATTACCCTCGTATACTGTCATAAAATGGAGAATTACGGGAATTGGATGCTTCTCTTTTTGTCGGATAATTTTTGTCGGATAATATATTTTTGTTTTTACTTGTATATAAATCACTTGTAAATAAATATTCTATTATTATTTAAATATGTATTTTAATTTTTAGCTATTTATATCTTTACTTAATTATTTATACAGCTTTAGTTTTAAATAGCGTCATTAAAAAAAGGGGGAGGGGAGAAGTATCAATTTCTACGAGCTTGAATCCGCCTCTTTACATCCGCTTACATTTTTTTCCCAATTTCCTCTAAAACGCGAGCATTACCATGATCCTTTTTCTAGTGTCCGATATCATAAACTTTTGTACAACCCTCATACATCTCTTTCTGCTGCCAAGTTATTTATGGTAATATAGAAGGAAGGATAAGAGATGTTTTATTAAGTGCCTTGCATAGATCAAGTACATATAGAACAGAACGCTACAACTGTAATAATTGGTAATAACAGTAATACACACCTAATAGGTGTCATATGTTTTCGATCAAAAACTACACTTGAATTCGACATTTTTTCATTTCTTTACCATTACGTATTCACATCAAAAGAAAAAAAAACACGAAAATATCGTTCCCGTTTTACCGCTTCGCTTAGGTAGGTTCTCAAGCCATCAGCCAAATAAATGCACTTTTTATTTCCAAACTGTCCAACACTTGTCGGCTTTCTGCCGTTAAAGCATGACAATTGGTCGATAACAGTGACTATCCTTCCTGGATATTTGTCCGTTAATGTTAAAGTTTCCAGTGCTTTCGTATATAATTCTTTCAATCTATTTGGATATTTCAAGTATTTAACGAACGGAACCTGCAAACGTTTAAGACTGTCATACTGTCTAACTGTGACATTATATATGTTCATGTGTTGTTACTTGAGGAAGGAGTGTCGCGCCCCGCACGACTTACACTGTTCAATCCAATTCTGACGTTTTCCGGTACGTGTCATCGCGAACTGATATTGATTAATGGTTTTGATAGTTCAAGTTAACTTAGTGTAAGGTAGTGTTGTGATGATAAAAATTTTCGACCTCGTTTTGAAGTCCACTTATATCCAAAAAGTAGTTTATAAAAAATCTCTCTCTAACTCTCTCTCTCTCTCTCTCACCGCGATGACAGTCAAATGGCTAAAGATATCAATTCCACATTTTATGTTACTTGTATCATGTCCCTCTTGAGATCTGATTATATTTTCAGTAAAATCGGCAGACCGGAAATAGTAGTTCAGTGAAAAATCGAATTTTAACAATATTTTGACAACTCCTAAGTTTAAACAAATTTATAAAGACTGAAAGTGAATTTGAGAATAATTTTAAGAAAAAAAGTTTTTTGAAATTCCTACCGGAAGTAGGTTTTTCACTCTTATCGAAAATCAATTTTTTGCAAATATCTCGGATATTATGCATTCTATATAGATTTATTATGAGTATAAAAGTATTTACAGCTAGATTTGGAATAATTTTTGTAGAAAAAATTTCGTAATTCGGACCGGACACTTTTACTCTTATCGCGTAGCAATTTTTTGCAAATATCTTGCAAAGTATACATTCTATAGAGATTTATTAAGAGAATAGAAGTACTTAGAATAGAATTTTGAATAATTTTTCTATTAGATTATTTTCAAAATTCGAATCTGAAGTAACACGCATAGAGGGTTATTTTTTTCGAAAGATAAAAGATAATTCAGAACAATTTATGTATAATTTGAAACACACATACGTATAAGAAAGTCGTCTGGTGGCTACTCCTAATTTTTGATAGGAGTTTTGTATGAACTCAAGACAATATATGTATATAATCGTTCGTGCGTCTGTTAGTGATCGTGTAACATCTGAACAACTGTGCTAATTTTACCTATCCTGTATCTTCAACATTATGAGAGTTACCCATATAAGGAGGTAGAAAATGGGCAGCCTGTATAGTCTTTCTACCCTACGTAAATGAGAATCTGAGAATTTGTTATACTTCTTCAAACCATTCTTCAAAAATAATTTATCAAAATTAAATTTATTTCACCATGGCAGTCAGCTGGTTTAATACCTTCGAAGAGATTCTTTTTTTAAAAAAAGAAGCTGCACATCATCTACCGTAAAGTATTTTTGCCACATTTAACAATTGATAAATAGTTTCAAATAGGAGATCTTAGTTCGCCTATCTCCATTCATTAATTATGCGACATACATTGATTTGGCCAATCCCGTTATAGATACGTATGTATAATATATTGTAATTGGAGTAATACCTATATCTTACTTAGTGTCTTGAAGATGTTCATTAGAATTACTGTTGTTCCAATTTTTGGAGTTTGTGGCGTTAACATATTCTACATAAATAAACGTGTTTTCGATCGTTTTAAATGTACCAATCGTCGACGCCGTTTGGGTGGTGAATTAACAGTTTACTGTCGCCTACTTATTTCTTCATATTAAATACGCATACCTACGCCAGAACTAATGAAATTCATTAAAAATTATATAGCCATTTCGCCGCGATATATGATTCACTCCTTATTATTTTGAAACAAGGTGTAATTTATTTTGACTTGTTTGTTGCCAAATTTAACAAACATATTTGCACACATCAAACCTGAGAATTCAAAACAATATTTTCAGGTAAGTCTTATTGGTATTGTAAGTAACGTGATCTGCAGCCACGGCGGGTCTCTATGTGTCATAGCAGCGGATGCATTTAATGTCAAGCTATAATAAGTATCCGAATGCGAAGGAGTTCCTATGGTTCAGACAACGTTAGACTTTCAGCAGACAGAGACATTGACCTTTATCTATGTTGCCTGTGTGTATGGGTATACAATGTATGTCCGTCACCGTATAATAGCAACTATAGACGCACACATACATATGTGTGAATGTGTGTCTTTTATGTACGCAACGCCTACTTTGTTTAACTTTCGAGTACCTACAACACACTTTTATAATGGTATTATTCCACTACTACGAGTTACTAATACCGAAAGTAAATATTGTATGCTAATATAGAATGTAATTGTCCGAGTAAATTGAACGCTTTTGTTCGTTTTCTTCCCCGTTCGGTGTGTTGTTTGCTCGCCTTACCTATTCTCCCGGTTTGGAAGCGGAAAAAATAGAAAAATCCTTACAAGTTGAATAATATGTCCGACCAGTTATGAGCTTTATGTAGACATGAATGGTTAAAATAGGTATTTTTTCCCGCCGGTCTCTAAACTAACTAGAACAAATATTGAGTGTGCATACTGTTATGGCGAGCAATTGATTGAAGAATTTGCCTGAGAATTTTCAATAATACTAATTTTTTTCTACAAACGCTATTAAAAACTGACATTTTGACAAGGCTAACTTCAATTAGAAATTCGATATTATTGCGTAGCGTGCGATAAAGTAAAATGACGACGGGAAGCGCTGTCAGAATGATATTTTGTTTTTTTAATACAAATGTCTCAGATACGTTTTTGTGAAGTAACTTTATTTTAATTAAACACAAACTAAATTAGATTTAAATTATTTAGAAATATGAATATTAAATGTACAACTAGTACAATAGGTAATATTTATGCCTTGCGTTACTGTTAATGGCAGATAGATTAATATGATTCCTGTTTTCTATAGAAGCGATGCTTGTATTGCTTGACAATATTGATAAAGCAATTTTCTCTATAATTTTTAAAAAGTCCTCAATATACCTTTCTGCAACACTGGAGCTCTCCCATCATCCATGCCTCTTAATTGTGGATACATTTGCTCCAGAATTTGCTAAGAAGGTGGCAGATGATCGTCGGAAATTAGCCGCCAGTGGATAATTCAGCATTTGACTATTGCAAATATTCGGCTATATCTGTAGGCATTTTTCTAAATGTATTTATTCCAATTACTTGACTAGTACATTTTTTATTGAAATACTTAATGAACAGAAATTGATGTTTTACATAGGACGGACGTAATGCAAGGTACAGTTTTGTGCAATAAATTGGCGTACACGTCTTATTGCTAATTTTGACATTATTTTGCCATTGTGAAAATGGCTTAAGTTAAGTTGACAAATGGAATTATAGCGTCAATTCAATTTGTCATACATGACAGGGGTATTCAAAGAAAAGTCATATTTACATAAGCGTATATTAAGTGTACGCCAATTTATTGCACAGATATATAATATAATTTCCAATAATAGTAAGAGTTACAGGAATTCTGTATTTGCTATCGGGTATAGTTAGGTACTACCAGTGTATTTTCCAAATCTTTAACATCAGTCAGTAACATTTGTCAGAGTTCATCGCGATGACAATTGCTAAATATGTCCATAACGGCAACTACCTTATACATCAAATATTTTTCATCTGATGCTTCGACTATAAACCAGTCAATTTCTACTTGTGGAAGAATGTTCGAATCGAAGAAATCATAGAATAACTACGCAGCCTACCCACAGGTGACGATAGGTAAACCCAGAAGAAATTTACTTACGATTAATTCAAAAATTATAACTTTACCTAAACCATAATCTCTATACGATTAAAGTATTGCAAAGTATTAACAAACAATTAATTCTGTTATTAGTATGAGACCCAAAATACTCATAGTTCAACAATAATTAATTCTTAAAGTAATAACGTAAATATAGCAACCAATTATACACACCCTACATACAGCATGGACAGGAATTTGTAATAAAAATGAATTGGAAAACGTTTACAGAAGCGTTGCAAAGGCAAGTATAGTGTATGAAAAATAGACATATATACAGGTAAACAATAAATAGTATTTTGAGTATATCTTCAAATATTATACCTACCTATAAAGACGCACGCTTTCTTTCTTTTTCTATTTTTAGATTTCCTACAGAATCTGGCAGCTTGTTTGTAAGTTTTTTGTTTTAAATTAATATCTACTGGACTGAACTTTCTTCTTTATAGAATGTCCATTACTTATAGTAATGATGTTAGTAGTGTTGATATATATAAATTGTATTTATCTGATATTAAATGTGCTGGTGTTTCGCCCAATTAATTGCCTAAAATTATAAAACAAATAAGTTCTTTCAAGAGCATGCTTAAACGAACTCTTACACTTTTTATAGGTGATGCTGATGATTATCATTAATCGAGATGAACGTATTTCGGTTTTAAAGCGCATTCAGTTTATTTACGACGACTTTTGTGCGTCGTTGTAGCACTGAAATATCGGCAATAATTAAAAGATTTCCTAAGGATGCGAGACGATAAGAGATCTCGCTCGTTACAATAATGTAAATCTGCTGATACGGTCGTTCGCGTAGACGCTTAGTCCACTTGCTGGATGTTATAGTCATATTAGTAGTGTTTTAGGGTTCTTAAAGTAGGTGTGACGGTTGTTACGTAGATCGTAACATAAAAGCGTGTTGGTTATAATAAGATTAAGTATTTGTCCCATATTTTGTTTTTTAACATGAACAGTGAGATTAATTTACATACGAACAAAAATATTGGAACAATTTTACAAGTCATAATGTAATTTATAATAATTTTCTGAAGGCGTAATTTATTAGATGGGAAGTGCGCAAGTGGCCATATCTTTGTATTTATATTTTGAAAGATTATTGGGGTTCTGTAGTATTTTTCTTTTACTTTCTAGTACGTAGTATAAATACTATGCTGAAATTTTTTTTGTGTATGTAGCTTTTGCAAACACAAGTCTGTGTGTATGTCTGTCTATCTGTCTGTCTGTGACCATGATAGTGGTCAAATGGTTAAAGCTATAAATACCAAACTTTATATTTAGGATTATAACCTTTCTTCCGAGATACGATGAAATTTTCAGACAAATCTGTAAACCGGATTTAGTAGTTTACTTCAGTGATTAAATCAAATTTTGCAATATATCGTCAACTATTATGAACTTTAGACAAGCTTCGAAAGAATCCAAAAGTACTCAAAAATTAATTCTAGAACAATTATATAAACAAAATTTTTCGAAATTCTTTCCGTGTTCTAGTGTCCGTCCCAATTCCGGTGACGTATACATCCTATATGTTGATTTCCTATGTCTAACGAAATTTGACGCGTGCGGTATAACTACTGTGGATAATTTTTGCGTAAAAAAAATTCAAAATTCTATGCTAAAATAATATTTTTACTGTCATAGAAAACAGTTTTACTCAAATATATGCATACTGCACAGATTTATTTTCTGTGACTTACATATATACATTTATACGTAAAACGTATATACATATATGCATGTGTTTGAGATACACACATTGCCGACAATCGAACGCACAGACACCGGTGTTTCGACCTTTAAGGTCTCATCAGTGTACGTGGAGACTGTCGACAATGGCTTCAAGAGTTAAAACGCTGCTTATGTTGTTGTGTTATGTTTTACGTATAAATGTGTATATGTAAGTCACAGTAATTATTTACTTGATGTTAGTTTTAACATCCATGTATTTACACTTTTCATTTTCGATTTATTTTCTTATTGCAGAATTCCTAGTGCTTTCTTAAACGTATTAAAAAAGGGACACATAATATCAAACAGACCTAATGTTACTTGAATTGCTCTAAAAATTGTGAAATCTATATATATTTTTCAATTATTGAAATATTACAAATATTTTATAATTTTCCCATACAAATTTTTCTTCGTTCATGTGGCAAATTTTTGGTGAACACTGTTTATGCTTAAAGTAAATAGGAAATATTCGTATACAAATATGTACTTAATTGCAAAAGAATATTAGCCGCATTGATATTTATGCGAGCTTTAATGTTTTTTATTATCAAAGATCTCATGTTTTTTTTGGCAAAGAGACTGAAATGAATTTACAATAAGCTAAGCGAAAATATGTATTTTGAACATCTTTTTGTAATTTTTTCTCTTCACCTGTAAATGTACGAATGGATATTTTTAGGTTTCAAAAGTATAAATTTAATAATAGTTTTTAAATAATAAGACATACATACAAAAATAATTCTATATAGGCCAATTTACAACAGTATTCAATATTATAAATATACAAATAACCAACAAATTTGATTATAAAAGTAAATGATATATATAAGATTAGACGAGGGTAATTTGGCCCTATATATAACACTTCTTCTTCATCATCGTGTGCCGCATGTCTTTCTGCAGATTTGGGTTCTTGTATCATGTCTCTGCCCTAACAATTTTCTGTATTGTTATACTGATCCTCTGCTAGGGTTTCTATTTCTACTGTTGTTTTTCCTTTGCTTGCTCCTAGTTCTTATATATGTTCCATCTATGCCATTGGTGGTCTTCTTTTTTTTCTACCTTTTCCCTTTCTTGATTATGAGACATCTCGAACTATACTGTTTGGGTTAATGTCTATACCAGGTGAGTTGTAGCTTTTGTAGTTTTATCATGATGGGTTTTTGTGTTCTTGTTCTTTTTATATCTAAATTTCTATTACATCAAATTTGGTTTTACCAGATATTTGTTATAAGTTTTTCATCTCTACTGCTTCAATGTGGATTAATATCTTTTCAGAAATACCCTTGATTCTCTGGCATATAGTATACTCGGCACTGCTAATATGTCGTGTACTTTTGTTTTGGTTTTCGAGGGTAGTCCCATCATCAATTTTATTGATAGTATATTCTAATTTTTCAACTTCTTTACCTTATCTATATAGTATGTCATTCTGAGTTGTTTGGGTGCCACAGGTATTAATTTCTTTAAATAGATCTTCTGGTCATCTGTGGCGATCAGGACAAAGTTGATCTTCTAATAGAGGGAACCATTGATTCCATTCATAGATTTTTATTTTGATAATTTCTGGTTTTTCTGTTTATTTTCATCTTTTACGTTATCCCACAAGTAGTAAGTAATATAAGTTGCCCACCGACTTAGAGCCGCTGATTGCACTGGTAAGATTATTCGGAAGGTCACTTATTATCCTGGAGGTCAGTTGACAACTTAGTTTATAGTTAAGGTATTTAATCCTATTTTTGTTATTGCTGTATACCGTCCATATTCCGTTGCCAGAGTTTTATTTCTAATCTAGAATTGTTCACCACTGCAAATCAAATTGACATATTGTCATTTAGATCACATTGTTTGAATGTTGTTCGCAACTTCTTGCGTGCACCATCTTTGTTTATTCTGTTTTTTTTTTACCCAGGATTGTTTTATATACAGGGTGAGTCATCTCCGCGGGTAAGGCCGATTATGCCTTCATGAGTAAAGATATTTCGAAGCGGTTTTTTCCCTTGCGATAGGTGCTCATTAGGAGCAAGTAATAAGATAGTATAGGTGTAAAATCTAAAGTTTTTGACTTTTTCCCATTTTTCTGAAAAATTCAATATTTGTATAAAATTATATTTCTCGAAAACGACGTATTAAATAGACACAATTTTTTGCAGTATTGTTTACAATAAGAGGTCCTAATAGAAACATGTTTTATTTTTTTACAGTTACTAACTGCATGTGCAGAAAACTGAATTAAAATTTCATGACACGTTTTTGTATAAGTTAATTTTTTCAAAGGAAACACCTTGTATATTAGTTCATTTTTTAATTGCTTATTTAATTTCACATCAAAAACATGTAAGACGTTAATACTTTAAAACTGACTCTTACAGAGTTATTGTAGTTTTTTCATATATTATTGTCAGTACTATACTATATTAATTAAAACCACAAAACTGACAAAATTATATCAAAAAGCGACAATAGCTCAGTAATATTCACTTTTAAAGTATGAACGTTTCACATGTTTTTGATGCGAAATTTAATAAGAAATTAAAAAATGAAATAGTATATAGGGTGTTTCATTTGAAAAAATTGACTTTTTTGCAAAAACTAACAAAAGCATATCTGCAAAATACGACAATAACTCTGTAATACTCAGCTTTAAAGTATTAACGTCTTACATGTTTTTGATGTGAAATTAAATAAGCAATTCAAAAATAAACTAATATACAGGTTGTTCCATTTGAAAAAATTGACTTTTATGCAAAAACGTGTCATATAATTTTAATACACTTTTCTGCACATGCAGTTAGTAACTGTAAAAAATAAAACATGCATCTATTAGGGCCTCTTATTGTAACAATACTGCAAAAACTTGTATCCTCTAATACGTCGTTTTCGAGAAATATAATTTTATACAAACATTGAATTTTTCAGAAAAATGGGAAGTCAAAAACTTTAGATTTTAGGCCTATACTATCTTATTACTTTTTGACTAAAAATTATACGGGGAATACAAAAATGCAATAATATATAGGGTGTTCCATTTAAAAAACTATAACTATTGTCAGCCACCGAGTTATGGAACACTTTGTTTAATACAAAATATTTTTAAAATGTGCTCCTAAGAGCAGCTATCACATGAAAAAAAACCACTTCGAAATATCTTTATCATAAAGACATAATCGGCCTTTCCCACGAAGATGACTCACCCTGTATATTGAAACCATAAACAAATGCCGTCAAATTTTTGCATATTACTTCAGTTGGAAAAACGAAGTTCTATGTACTACGTATAGTATCTGGAGTGGTTTTGAAACAATGAAAATGGGAATTAAAAATAAATAAAAATTCACTTCTTACTTGTGATCAAGATATTTTGACTTCACATTTTAATTGTTTTCTAACCTCTATTATTATTATATCCTATTTTGTTTTTGCAGTCGTTTTTCTAACCAAACACTAGGGGCTGATTTTATTATAAAAGCAATTGTTTTGTTGATAAATCTACGATCTGCGATCTTTCTAGTATTGAGCCGTCAAGTGACTGGACTAGAAAATTGGGCATATCATAGAATCTCAAAAAAAATTTTTGAAAAATTGCATAACATAGCCACTTAAACATAAGCAGTTATGAAATTTTCTCGATTTTCAAAACAAACATATTATTCATTAAAGCAGCAGTTAAATAAATCCCTAGATTAGTTGCTGATGTTAACAGTTTGTTTTTTTAAACATGCTTACAAATTTATTCCCATTACGAGAGCGCGGAAATACAAATTTATAGTTTCGAAATATTAAAATGATCGTTAAAAGTTATCGCCTAAAATGTAAATAGGCGGCCGTAACAATTAAAAAACACAAAAGATGTTTTGGCACATGAATGGGAAAATAAATTGCGAAAATAATGCGTGTGCATACGTAGAATAAATACGTGTTTGCGTTTATTTCACAAGCCGTGCATAAGATTTACTAGCACGAAAAAATGTAATAAAATTATATGTAAAATGATAGCTATTTGCCTTGCGTGTATTGTACACACGTTATATACAACATGTTTTAATATTATCACGCTAATATATTTAATTAAGTTACCTTTATTAATATTTATAATGGCGTCTGTAATGGATATGATCGCTTAAAAAAGGGAATTTGCATAGAAATGCGAACCATTTGTATCTAACTAAATAAGTTAAACAATTTGAAATAACATAGAAATTAAGTAACAAAATAAGAAAACTTGTCTCTATCATTATAGTCTTTAACGTCATAGACAAATTTGCTTCGAAAAGGATGATTACATTTACTGAAAACCTGATGAGCGCTGGATAATGGAAAAAATAAAAATTATGTCAGTTATATGAGGGTATAAAAACAGTAGAATTAAGAGAGAGACGACTGTAAAATATTTTGCTAAAAATGAAGAAAGAAATTGCAAAGTCAAAATAGAGGAGTTTCAAGAATGAATTAGTAATTCTAGTAATAATCCAAAGCAATTTGGGATATAGTTAAACATTAAGCAATCCAAGGTCAGGACAGAAAAGATGGATTTACTATAAAAAGACTTAAGTGACACCTATATAGAAATGACTTGGAGGTATTGAATGTTATTGAACAGTTGTCTTAATATTTAAGAACAGATGACACAATTCCTACAGAAAATGTTAGGTATGTGACAAAATTTGTTCTCTATGTTTACCAGACGAGGTAGAGATATGGCATGTGGTCCATGATGGATATCTGTTTCGCTGTGAAACCTTTAACATGACGTACAGCATCGCGCAGAGTCCGACTAACTTTGAGACGAAAGTTCTCGGAATCATCTGGAATTTTTAAAATTTAATTTCGCCATAACATCATCAGCTGCGTTTGGAAAGATTATAATTTTCAGTAATGATGACAAAAAACTATGAACAATAACCAGTAGTATAGTTTGTTGGTTATTTACAACATTTCAAATGCTTACATGCTACGTCAGTAATGCTTCAGGATGCACTCAACATTTACTTTTTGTCATTGTTGCGAAACTATGTTTATCCTATCTATCTATCTAGCTATGAATGAAGCGAGTTAGAAAACCAACAAAATATAATTTTCAACCTAAGAACTATTGACACTAACACACTTTTCCCAACGTTTCTTTAATAACGCCATGCCTTTCAAAAAGAATTCTTTTGGTAATTCCGCAAAATACGATTCTACACGTCATCAGTCAGTCAATCGGAGTTTTCTGAACAAAATTATGGTTTTTTTTTAACGTATAGTCGTGTTCAATTTCGTAATTGTGCTTGGTAGACATTTCGCCTTATTGTAGCCGCTTTTGGCATGTATTAAATCAAGAGAGCCCCCTTTGCGTCCCAGAAAACTGTTCCCGAAGAAAATTGCGTTTTACCTTCTTGGGTTTTAAAGACCACTTATGAACCCCTTGCATGGACCCTGGTTTCGTGAGGGTACCACTGGTGTACCCAGTTTCATCCCCAGTTACAGTTCCATTTAACAAGCCTTCATCTTGAGACAAAAGAGTCAAAGTCTCTTAGCAAATTTGTTTTCTACAAATTTTTGTTTGGGAAACTTTGCTCATTCCCAAATCTTCGTGTAGTATTTTAAAAACAATCGTTTGTGATATTCCTATTTTTCTAGCAATAACTGAAATCTTTACTCGGCGGTCAGTCAACTTCTTCAACTTTGTTAATGATTTCTTCAGTTCGTGAGGTCTTCCATACAGTGGGTCATCACGAATGGATTTTCTGCCTTATTTTAAGTGCCCCATACACTCTTACCATTTCTCTCATGGATATTATTCAGACTACTGATACTTTTGTATTCAAGCTTTAATTCACCCATTTTCTCTTCTTTAAATGATTGTGGATGATGTAAACCAATAAAATACCTAGTCCATTTTTTAGGTTTTCTATTTTTTGTCCGAATTCAACGCTCGCCAGATGTGCTTCAAACATCTTTATCGTACTCCCCCGTCTCACTGTCGACACTTGTGCTTTCCTTGACATGCTTTTTACAAAACTGAATATTTTTTTGAGTTTTGCTAAATCCTGATCGTTTTGTTGACTTTTGCTCTTCACTGAGTTTACGAATAGAAAGCTGGTACCAAAAGATATATGATTATATATATAACTCATTTTTCAACATTATTGCACTAGCTGAGTTTTGAAAAAAAACTGTCATCAACTGGCATAAACCAGTTAAAAAACAATCTTTTATCTAATGGAGAATAATTCACATCAATAAATTCCACGCGTTCTCGTCAGTTTAAAACAACACGCGAGTGGTTAAAAGAGTCCTGGAATAGACCTTGATTGTATAATGGTTAAGTTATTAGCTTTACGTGAAAAAGCACAGTGAGCCAGTTATAAACACACCAGTCTTGAACAACATAAATGTGTTCTTGCAGTATATGCAAACTAACGCAAATACTATAAATTGTAGCAAATAGCTTTAAATTTGTAAACAACCATTTTGAAGGCAAGTCGTTACGACTGTTAAAATTAAACTATTACTTAGTTTTGTACCTTCAGGTACTCCTAATGATTATAGATGAAGACATATCGGATGTTGTTATGTTTACAATAATAATTGGGATGTTTCCCGTATTACAAAATATCTGTTTTAACACATCCTTTTTATAACAGGAGCAGACGCAGCCTTCGTCCATATAACAAAGAAAGTCCTTGTTAATATAACACTTTTTACAGTGTTTTCAAAGCTTTTATCTTTGGTTATGCAAAATAGCCTACTGAAACGAATCATTTTATTAAGGCAAGTAGTCAGGCGGAAGTGTATAATGCAGATCCAGCTTCTGTGCTACTATTTTCTAAATTTATACAACACTACAAAAAAGAAGCATTGCGTTTTTCACTGGAAGTAATACTTGAATATATGATGGGAATAGAGATGGTGTACTTTGATTGATCTACCAACACTTTTCTATAGTGTACATATCCACTACTAAAAATTCTAAGAAATGTAACACTTTTCAAATCCCAATAATTTTCTATTAATTGAGTTAGCAGACGGTTCTTGGTGGAACATTTTATTAATAACTATTTTAAATAAAAATAAAATAAAACTCTTGAAAACTTTCCACAATTTTTATTTAGTCTTTGCGACATATGTTTCGGTATTGTTCATACCATTATCGAGCCGTAACTAACAGGCTAGTTTGTGTAGGGTTGTTATATATGTCGTTGTGTTTATTGCCTCTTTGTACATAAGTGTCTATTATGGGTGTGTGTGTGTGTTTGAAAAGTCTGTGTGTGTGTTCGTTACTTTCTCTTTTCTCCCAATAATTTTGAACAGGGGCTTTTTGATGTATAATGCAATGAAACACCATTAATTCCTTGGTATCTATGCTTTTAGTTTGTAAATACTCTTTTAACATAATTATTATCCCAGATTTACTTCCAACCATTGAAGGTGCTCCGTCAGTCGTAATACCAGAGAATTAAATTCAAATCCATTATAGAACATTTATCCAGAAGAGCTTTGAGCATGTCACTCCCCTTGGTTTGACTTGTCAAAGAACTCATACCAATCAGTTCTTCACTCACTACGAAATTTTGCGTTACACTTCGTAAAAATATTAAGAGTTGAGCAGTGGAAGTTACATATATCTGTAGATTCGTCGAGTGCTATCGAAAAATACTCAAAACTTTTCGATTTCGTAGCTAATTGCTCTTCTATATTAGCTGCAAATGTGGTAATTCTTCTTTGAACAGTCATCCGATTTAGTTGAATTTTCTCAAACTTCTTTTTTTTTCCCGCGATATCTAAACACCGCTTAACTAACAAACTCACCATCTTTAAAAAGCTGACAAGTTTTCGCTATTAATCGAGATATTTCATAGCTAACTTCAGTACCTGTTTCAGCATCTTGAATTGGTTTTGTAAACATAGCTTGCTGGCCTATTAGTTCCCGTTGTGAAGTGGAAATTTTTTGCGTTCGATTGTCGCCGGTTAATTTGGTGAAAGTATGATGTTGGGTTTCATAGTGCCTTTTCACATTATATTCCTTCGGAATAGAAACACTACTCTTGCATATTAAACAGACAATTTTGTTATGCGAAGAAACAAAAAAGTATTTTTATGTCCAAATGTCGTGAAATTGTCGATTTTCATCTTCAACCTTACGACTACTTTTTTTACTCGGATCTGGTTTATCCATATCAAAATTGATATTATATTGTTACGTAGGTAGATGCCAAGTTCGAACGACGAAATATTTATTCTTCACATATTACAATTCTAACAATATAACGTTCTCTTGTCCATAGTTAAAAATTAACTGCCCCGATAGCGGGCGATGCGTTGTATTTATACGAGTTACCTAACATCGAGAACCTTCCACATTGTCTGGGGATATTACCGACGTGTTTCGCGAATCGTCGAGTAATCTAGTTGATACGACATATTTCTAGTCTCGTAACAATATGCTTGGAACGACGAGGAGCATACCTGTCCTACGTAGTAAACCTGAACAAGAAAGTAGTAGGTATTTAAAGATGCATATCTTACAAACAATTACAAAAGTTAGAATAAAATAAAAAGTTAAGAAATATTGATTTGAATGGTTTTTTACCTACTTTTGTAGTTTTTCGAACAATTTTTAAAATTCAGTAGTGTTATTTTTGAGTTAAATAGTTTTTGTTATCTAGAAGAGTTTTTATTGGCGGTGGTGACTTCTCATACAGTTTATCCAGCCGTCAAAATCCTTTAATAACAATGTTTTGTCACTCCTTGTAATGCGTGATTTTCCATTTTTATGAAAGCTAATATAGTGCTCGTTTTAAACTCCTAAAGAAAGTGAACAACTCGCCGGTTTTGTGTGCAATTTGACCTGCGTTCATTTGAAAAATAACACCTGTCACTAGTGCCGCTTCCATAAGAATTGTAGCGCTATCTTATACAAATTCAGCCAACGTATATTCACACCACCCTCGCTTTACTTTTTTATGATCTGAAATTTTTCATAATACATACCACGAAGCAATCGCATTTCACAATGCAATATATTAATATATCGTCGTGATTGAACGTATCGATTCGATACTTTTTCACGCGAAATCCGCTGCAAATTATAAGCTATTACTTTTGGCGAGTCCCTTATAAAGATGCAAGTTATTTATGGTTCCGACGCATTTTACGTGCGATAACTGCAAGCGAATTGTGAAAATACGTCCGCCAGCCACTGCATAATATACGGAAAGCCATATGAATGCAATGTACATAAAATAAACGTAATCGTTTTCACCTGCAATTTCGAACCATAAATATTTCAATTGTTCGCCGTGTTCGCTTCGCCTCTTTTCTTCCTTTTCGTTTGGTTTTCTCAATTTGCAGACCGAGATTTTTATTTTCTCCACCATGCATATTTCCATTTATGCGTATAAGTTATAAGTTGAATGAATATTCGAAAGCTTGTGCTTGCTGTGTGCTACTGGTTACTTTTAGATTTCTCCACGTTTTATATATTATCTACTTGATACACGTTTGTTATTGTATTGTATATATGTACTTATATATACGGTATTTCATTTAGTTTTCTTCATTTCTTTATATTATTATTTCTCTTCTTATTATTGTTGTTATTATTAATACTACTGCTTCTACATTGCGTTTTATTAACTTGGCAACGTCAGTAAATATAATTTAGATGTCTACTGTATACATACATTTATACAAATAATAGGAACCGTTGAAAAAGCTGAGAATATTGTGCAAAATGTCTTGGAGCATGTTTATTGTTAGCTTACACCTGCCTGTTCCAGCTGTAATTCCTTTATAATGTAAATATTTCGTGGTATTAACAACCGAGATGTGCTTCTATATCTATTCTACTTTTTAATTGATGTAATAAGTCTTTTATTTTATATTATAGGTATGATGATGCACATACAAATGTTTGTGTAGAATTTGCCGATAAAGTAGGTATTATTTTTATTACTGTGATAAAAAATAGATTGTCTAATGTTGATGGCAAACGAAATTTATTTTGTATTATTGATGTAGTTATCACGTTTAATTGGAAAAATCCCTATTGAAATTAATATCTTACACGAAAATACCAGTTTATGCAAAAAATATTTCGTACTTTTTTTTTTAAATATCTATATTAATTAACACAAATTGCACAAGTAATGATCTTACAAGGTAATATTAACTAATTTATAAATTTATAGTTGTGTTTTTATATTATTGAGAATTGCTGTAAACAATAACACCGTGAGATACCATTAGTTTAGGTAATTTTGCTGCGACATAAGAACTATAACATTTTCCTGTTTACCGGTTGAGTAGGATGTGCCGCAGGGATCTGTTCTGTACCCTGTGACTTTTGTATTTGTATATAAACGACATACTTCAATTTGTATCAGATGTATTAGTATATGTATGTATATGTAGGGAGACGATAAATAATAATTATAATAATATAATCGACTTTATTGTTTTGCTAATAAAGTTTAGCTGTAGTTACTCTCTTGACCTAGTCATTACAATAAAAATATAATAAATTCAAAATGTCAAATGAATGCAGAAAATGAATACAATTGAAAAACAGAACAAGAAATAATATCTACTAATCAAAATTCCATACATTTCAATGAAGTACCTACCTATATAAATATATATAAAAAGTATAATTATACCGTGAAAATTGGAATATAAACAAAAAATATTATGGAAAATTGTGTTAATAGTGCTTGCCCAACACAGCATCTAATTTTATTCTTCGTAGGAATTTAAAAATATTTTAGATGTTTATTATACAATTTTACAGCATTATATGAAAAAGATCTCCGGTACATAGCTGTCTTGTGGCGGGGCTTGGTGAGAATGTGCTTATGCCTGATATTCACACTGTGTATATTTCCGTGAAATAAAAATTTGTCATACAAGTAAGAACGTTTACCACTGCTTGATAGGTAGGATCCTAACAATGAATAAGTATAGCAGATTTACTGTGTTTTCCACCTTGAGCTATCTAATTTCAGATAGTTTGTGGTTTATACACAACACGTATTCTTTATTAGTATTATTTGAAGCCTATATGTTTCTTTTGCGCGTTTAAATAAGGATAATACACCAAATCACAGGATGCGGAAACAAACGCAACCAACTACTGACACAAAAGTTTTTTGAGGTTACTGCTTATGATGAGCGCATTAGCATACAATGCCTCGCGATCGTATGTAAGATTTCTGCATCAGCATGTCGGCATAAACTTAAAATCCTATGCCAGTATCTACTTTCAATGCTAGAATGTTTGCACATGTAGCAAGGGATAAGGTAACTTAATCAATTTTCGTACTCAGTTGCTCATCAATCTGATCCGTCTTACGTTTGGAACTGAAGAGCAGCACAGTTCATTTAGTTGAACTAAATTGTAGATTATGTTGCCTAGAATAGTTACTTATAAAACACAGATCTGTGTTTATATATTAGTAGTATAACTATCACCAGGATCAAAGCAGCGTATAACAGAAGTTTCATTAGCATACTACAGTATACATGAGTACCTTGGCAATGCAAACATATCTCCAGTGTTGGTAACGAATGGGAGAGGGTCAAGAATAGACCCCTGCGGTATACCGGAAATGACACAAACAAGGTCAGATACAGAAATATTTATTACAACATTTTGTCAACGAATGCCAAGATAGTAACCAAAGATATTAGCAGCTGGTATTATGAAGGTTTTGTACATTGCAGTGCTTCACTATCACGGAGCTGACTAACGAAACACAAGAGACAAAGTACCATTAAGGAATATTTATTTATTTTATTATTTATTTAAAGAAAAATACATATGCACCTAGGCGAGGGCCACCTGTATGTGCAATTACATTATAAATTCTAAGAAATATAGTAACCTAATATGAATACATATTTCGCGTACAAAAGTGTACGTTACTAAAACTAACTAACTAACTATAACTATAATTATTTCATTAAGAAGTAACTTGTGTCCTTAAAACATCCCCGTTAACGCCTCCAAGTTAATAAAAATAAAGTTTCTTAAGTGCATTATGTATGTTTTTATTCTTTTAATAATTTTTATTTCAGGTAAAATCTTGTTGTATAGTTTCGGTCCTAAGTAACAAAAGGATCTTTGGTAAAATGTGGTATTACTTGTTGTTATTTGCAGACATCCTATAATCCTGTTTCTTGTAAGGTATTTACGATTTATAAACTCTCTTATTTCAGGATGTTTATGAAGAAAAGTACATGATGTCAGTATACAGGCTGTCCGGGAAAATGTGGGCAATCTCTTGGATGCAGATGAACAAATAAGATGACAAGTCCTATAAAAAGATTTCCTACAGGCCCCTTCTACGGAGATATGCGTCCCTGAAGGACGCCTCTGGAAATCCGTTTTGATTGAATTTCTTTTAAAGTAATTAATATAATTTAATAAAAATTTAATGTGATGGACACTAGTAAGGACCTCTTAAAATAGTGTCCTTGAAACATATTTAGCTTTTGTAGTTTACCAGGGGCGGGCTAATCTTTACAACTTAATAATTTTTAACACCCTGTATCATAAAGACTTTAAAAATATTAAACTGGGTAGCTTGAACCATAGATTTTAAAAAAGGTACTCTTGCTTATTGTCGTTAAAATGAGCCGTTTACGAGAAAAAAGTTTGCCAAAAATGTGTGTTTTAGTTTTTATCAGCACCAAAAAAAACCTATTGCTGCTGCAAATGGTACGAAATAAATAAAATATCCGGCATTTTAGAACTTGTCATCACATCGTTGACACATTGAATTTATTGGAAGTATGGAATAGACGTTCATTGAGTATGCAGATTTGCATCTGATGTTTGGTCTTGCTTCTTGCAATGCTTTAGAAGCCAGAAGATTATATCAAGAAAGATTTCCTAATCGTGCTCTACCAAACCATAAGACATTTCAACGTGTTGACAAACGTTTAAGGGAGAATGGTGGGCGATTCCAGTTAATAAAGTAACACATATTATTGACTATCTTCATAATTTTAGAAAAGTTTGGAAAAAGTAGTACTGATGCTGGATAGGTAGAGGAGGACCAATTGCCTGGCCTTCTCGATCTCCTGACTTAACGCCGTTGGATTTTTACCTGTGGGGGGACACCTCAAAAAATGGTGTATTCCACTCCGGTCGACACTAGGGAGAAACTTCTACAGAGAATCACGTTTCATTGTGATGTGATAAGGAACACGGCTAAGTTATTGTTGCGGGTACAACAGTCCTTAATTCGTCGTGCCCACGATTACTTTAAAAGAAATTCAATAAAAATCGATTTCCAGCGGCGTCCTTCAGTGACGCATATTTCCGTAGGAGGGGCCTGTAGGAAAAAAATTTATAGCAACTTATCATCTTATTTGTTCATGTTCTATCTGCATCCAAGAGATTTCCCACATTTTCCCGGACACCCTGTATATAAAGATTTGATGTTAAATATGTCTACGGAATATAACTGTATTGTTGGATAAAGTCTATCTTTCCTGTATATTGTTTTGAGCAAGTAGTTCTGAACAGAATTTAAGGATTTTAGACTGTCATTATAGGCTCCGCCCCAAACTACGCATTATACCATATCTTAGTACTGATTCCACCAGGCTTCTGTAGAACATGAATAATAATTATCTGTTTAACATTTCACGTATTATATAAAATTTATGTATAAGACATCTAATTTTAATCAGAAAAATTATAGCCATTTTGATATTTGAATTAATTCATTTTCTGCATATTCCTTAACATCACTCCAAGTGTTCCCGTTGAATATCACTGCTGTATCATCCGCGTATGATATAATTTTTCCATGAGATATATTTATTTTCGTTAAAGTGTTAATGTATTATATAAAGAGAATTGGTCCCAATACAGTGCCCTGTGGTATGCCAATTTTTATTGTTCTGGGCTGACTTAGTGTGTCCATTATTTTACCAATTTAACAATTGGAACAATCATTTATTTTCTATTTAGAGCAAGCACCTAAAAGCGAACTTTCGGTAGATGTTGACATAATACCTACGGAAATAGATGATGTCACATCATATAATTATAATTACTATATATAATAACTCTATACACATCATTGATGTGTATAGAGTTATTATATATAGTAATTATAATTATATTTTATTAGTGTTTAAATGTGTGTTAATTATTAATATATGTTTATATACAAGTTTAAGTGAACACAGTAACGTAGTATTGTTACTTATGTAGTTTACTGTTGATGCGTATATCGATGAATGAAGTATGCTAATATGTCTTTCTCTTTTTATTTCAGGTGAGTTTCTAATGCAAATCATTTGCTCGAGATGTCCATGTACTCGGTAAGCACTGCCTAGAATAATTTATCGTAATAAAAACAATAGACTTTGTAGATAAAAATTGATAAAGATATATACATCTTACTGAGTTAATTTAATTTTCATTTCCGCGCCTTAGTTACATTTCGTGATGTTTTTGTAAATATTTATAGAGACTATATCTAATCGGATGTTTCTCGAACATTAAACGGTGCATGTTTTTGCTCGAAGCTTCTCTGAGGCCTCTAACAGAAACTATGATCATCCTGTTTAATTAGGTATCCTATTCATAATGGAATTTGAACGTCTTATTGTTTCGTCAAAACCTTCTAAAGAATTGTTCTTCTATGTTGACTCGCAGAAGATACGTTATATTACGTTAATTACTCATTACTGGGAACGCTATTTCCTTTGAGTTAAATTTATCACTTGGTTTTGATTAATTATTGGCATTTCAATTGGAAAATGACACAAGTTTTTCTATATAACAAGGTATGTACAAACTGTCATAGAATAATCACAACGTTTTTACATAAGTTACGTATAGTTACTGCAAGCCTAGTTTGGTACGTGTAGTAAAATTAGATAGAAATTAAAGATTCAGTTTACGCTTGTTGCTTTTCCTGGAACGTTATGGACAGTTGCTCCTGACGCTTCAACAATATTCAGTCTTCATATTTTCATAGCAAATACCCCGATAACGTTTCTCTTTTACCTTGTTAATTTTAACTAAATTTCTTTTAGCCTCGCTACTCGGTGTTGGTTCAAACTAGTAGAATCGCCTTTTTGATAACTGTTAGTGTAACTGCATTAAAATAAGCTCTGGAGATATAATCTGACGTTATAGAAGGAAAACTACTTGCACTTTTGACAGCAGCATGCGTAATTTAATCCAAAACAACTAAAAAATCCAACTCAACAGAAATTATGTTAAAAGTATTCCCCTGTGAATTCTAAAACCGTATGTCATGCGTCCACCAGTTACAAAGTTCCGTTTACTTTAGCCACGCAGTCAAAGTGCATTGATGGGGACGATAATACAGAAGGGAAAACGAATAAATACCATTTCTTACATGACCCGGTATATCCTAACTGTTCTATATCATTCAAATATAATGCACTCTCATTTTGCACGCAATATGCAGATACGTACATAATTTTATAATTGTTTGTTTATGTAGAAATTCATTTTTATATATAAATTACTCTTGTACTTGTACACATACATATGTAAGTACATGTTGCAATTAAAGTAAACGGAAACTTTTCATTAAATTAGCTAATATAATTGTATATCTATAAGCCATCAACATATCTATTTCAAAATCCAAGCACGCACACGCTATTTTCGATATAGAAACATACGTATTTGCCTCCTTAAATGTACATTACCTTTGTAATTAATATAATAAGTTAGGTTTAATTTTAGGTTTTGTATAAATAATAAATTTACGAGAAAATTATATGTATGCAGTCATATAAATGCTGAAAAATAAATATCTGCTTTAATAAAAAAAAACAATAAATATATAGATACATTGCATGTAATGAAAAATTAATATAACACACACAGAGATATATTATACAGCCTGTTTCAAATTAAGTCGGCACTATTGTTAACTTTGTTATTATTAGAGCTATGACTTTGCTTAAATTAGTGCTGCTTACGATGGTAAACTTTAAAAAATAATTGAACATTCCTTATTCGTTATATTTGAAATAACATTAATTGTATAAATGGAACAGCATGTATATGTTTATTTAACTGAAAGAAAAATTAATTCTAGACAAAAGTCATTATAGCACTTTCATATCTAAATACTCGAAATAATGCAGATATTAACCGCTTTGTGATTTAATCAAAGTAGTCATTTATTTAACTTTGTATAATTATAATAAATATTCAAAAATATCACCATTTTGTTGAATGCAGGTTAAAGCTCTTTTATGAACGCCTTTTGTAGCATTCGAAATGCTTCTACCGTCTATTGAGTTAATGCTTAAACGAATGCTATTTTCTAATTCCACTACATTAGCGTATTTCTGTTGGAAAACCTTATTCTTTATATTGCTCCAAAAGAAAAAATCTAATGGTGATAAGTTTGGAGGACGTGCCCGGCCACTTCATCCAGTGGTCTTCAAGAGGCCCTTGCATAATTGTACGAACCTCGCGGAAACTTTGAGCAGTGTCTCCATCTTGTTGGAAATGAATGGATTTGACGATCTGCTAAATTAACCTTATCTATGAATTCTTCCAATACTTCCACCATAAAATTGACATATCTTGCTACCGTAAACGATACATAATTAAACAAAGGACCTACTACTTGACTACCAATCAAACCATACCACACATTTAAACTAAATTGAAGTCAGTTTTTGAATTACGGCCATTTTGATTAAATCACAAAATGGTTAATATGTGCGTTATTTCAAGTATTTTGATATGAGTGTATAATGATTTTTGTCTAGAATTAGTTTTTCTTTCATTTAAAGTAAAAATATACAGGGTGTTCCATTTAAAAAATTAATGTTTTTTCAAATATCACGGAAAAGCAATGTTCAATTATTTTTTTTAAGTTAACCATCGTACACAGCAATGAAAGCACTGCTACTTTGCTAATTTAACCAAAGTCATAGCTCCAATAATAGCAAAGTTAGCAATAGTGTCTAGTTAATTTGAAACAGGCTGTATGTATATATTTTTTTCCTTACTTGGGTATGTGGTATATGTGTTGAAAATTAAAATGATACGTTTTCTTACATCTTTACGTTTCGATGGATTTAGCATTTTTTTCAAAAGTCACTATAAAATACAATACAAAAACTACAATACACGATGATAAATTTAAAAATCATTGTGTATTGTAGTTTTACAGTTGTTTTTGTATTGTATTTTACAGTGACTTTTGAAAAAGATGCTAAATTATTTTTAATTTTCAACATATATACCACTACCATACATACAATCTACAACTATTCCTATTAATCTTTTTTTATTCATAAAGATAAATTACGTAAACAACAACTGCAATGATTATCTATTGCTATTTACTATCATGGCAGACAGTTACAAAAAGTAATAAAAGATTCAAATTCTACATATAAAATTAATCTAACCAAAGCATTATGCATATCTAGATAAACCCATAAGCACATTTGACAGGACTTTTTACCATTAATTTTAAATATTATCGATATAAATTATTCAAGTTTAATAAAATATGACAACAATAGCTGTATAAACTCTAATGTATAGACTTAAACATTACGACTGCGCACAGCCCAAGACAAGTATGTTTGAAATGCCCACCTAACAACAAATGATAAAATTCAAAGTAATTCATGGACAGTCGTTAGAAATTTTGAAATGAAAAGCTGTTAAATCACTATATCTATCATTTACACCATTTAATGACGCAAACATGTAATAATAATACTCAGTTAAAGACGCGCATTTAGAAGACAAATTAGGGGAACTCAGCAAATCTTCTGGTAAATCAATTATTGAAAAATGTCGATAAAAACTAATTAGGCTGGCTTTGGTAGTTTAGACTATATTATGTGAATAACACCATAATCAAAAATCACTTTAAATCTAAATTGTTATTTATTATTATTATTATTATTATTTATTTTATTTAAAACGTTGATGGAAAATGCAAATAAATTCTTAAAATATAATAATAATAATAATAAGGTGTTTATTAATAAAAGGCGAAGTTTAGCCGAAATTATTTACACTTAACCTTAACAGTAACATCAATAAGTACAAAAGAAACAAAAACATACATATTGCCGTGGTCTCTTGCATATTAATAAGATAATAGTAATAGCACTAAGATTTAATTTAAGTATATAAAATATAAAAGAGACAATAATAATAAGTTTTATTGTATTCCAAGATTTAACGTGAGTATATTAAGTTGCATACATTTTAAAGTGTGAAAACATAGACATAAAAATGAATATATATTTACAATTTAGATATCAAACAGGTATAAAATAAAAGATGAGATAAAATTTAAGCTATATAAATTTCTCTTATAGAAAATGGAAAAGAATTAGTCATCTAAATGCAATAAGATTGTATGAAGAAAACAAAATCTGATATGCACGGGAGAATAATATAATTGAATAAATTATGTAAACTTGAGAACGTGCATAAGGTAATAAAACTTTATTAAATAAATCGTGCAAAAAGAATAAAAATTTACCTTAACTTATGACTATATAAGTAAATAAATAAAAAAAGGATATAAATAAAAATATTCTGAGACCATACAATCTGCAGTAGTGTTTTTATAAACGACAGCTGGCAATAATAAAATACATTCATGAATTCGTATATGTAGTATTATGTTTCATAAGCTGTAGAGAGGTTTAGTACGGTTTTGATGACCTACAAAAAGAAAATATAATGTAAACTTTGTAGTTTATTACAGATAAATATATCACCGTTAGAAAAGTCCTGGATAGAGGGAAGCAATGAAGGGGCAAACCAAATGGATCATGGTAGTACAAGTAATCTTATTAAAAGAATACCTGTTATTTACAATGTAGTTCCAATATTACCGAGAGCTGGACATAAAACAAAAATAAGAATTGTGTTAGCCAATGGAAAGAGGAAATATGTGGCAAATAGTAAAGAAGGTAATAAATTCATAAACAAATATAAAGAAGAATTATATTAATACAAATATACCTACGTTGGAGAAATGCTGGACAATTTGTGAGAAACTTTTAAAGTGCAAACGGACAATTCTCGGGGTGTTGACATTTGGAAGTGAGGGAACTGTCAAAAGATAGCAAGTGCGTGTGTGTGTGTGTTCGAATCACAACGGCAACCTGAAAAGCAAAGAGCTCACTGAAGACGCAGGGTGACAACTCAAATGGTAGTTTCTGAGGATGGCGTTGAGAACGGTCACGTGTTTTCCCGGGGATATAAATTGAAAACAAGAATCGACAAGATTCATTCATTCATTGATTGATTCACGGATTAGCTGGTTATCTGAAAGGAGAATAACAGTAACTTAAAATCATAGGGTTAGATACACCACGATTCATATTTATTTCTTTTGTATTAGCGTATTAATTTTTATTTGCATTTAAGTTTCATTCATTTATTTTCTTTGGTTAATTGTCTTTGTATTTTTAAAAATAATGGAGATGCAAATGGCAGAATTTGAGAAGTTTTTCAATGATTCAAAGTAAGTTTGATACAAAGATTTATCAATGTGGCTATGCGTGTATTGAAATATAACGTTCAAATGTATATTCAATATAACGTTGTGCAACAGGGATAATAAATATTTTCCTGTAATAGTAATAAGCATTCATTAGTTTCAAGTTTACAAAAATGAAATTATTAATGGTGTTGGGTGTTAAGAGGATATAGCGTGCAAATGTATACTTTTTTGGCACTTAATTAGGCATCATTAATGTTTACAATAATTTTTGATTATAAATTAATGACTTAAAATTAAATTTTTAATAAAGAAAGTGTTTCTGGGTAGCGGACTCTGAGATGCTAGATATAACACGTGCGAATGGTTATAGATAGTAATCAGATTCAAGCTTTTTCTCCGAACATTGACCATTGCGAAGTTCTAAGTTTGTCAGAGCATTACGTGCGAATATAATGTCTCTGATGGAATAGAACTAGCATAAAATATAAATAGTATACAAAAGTTAATTGAATTTTATTTGTTTTGAAACAGGAAAATATTTTAGATTTCTATTTGATTAAATATAGGAAAAATATATTCGTACCATAAAACGTTACAACCTAGAACAAGGTACAAACGTTTTCTCTTAATTATGTTTCTTTTAAATAAAATGGTGAATATAGTATAGCGATGCTATCTATTATGTAATAAATGTTAAATAAATTATACAATTATGTTTTATATGGTTTCTGGTTTTCATTTAAATAAGCTATAACCTTATCCCAATCAAAAGTAAAACAAGAGATTTGACGAGAGAGGAGAAATTTAGATACACTGATAGAATTCACGTATACTTATAAAGTACGTGCTGTTAAGATAAATAAAATATACATTAAGGATAATAAAAATTATCATCATCATTATTATTTATGTTGCTGGAACAGCACACAACATAATTTATTTGGCAAAGCCTAATGTATGGCAATACTACAATTATCATATTCCAAATAGTCATGTTACCACAGCAATATGTGTAAAACACCTAATATTAATACATTACTATAACAATAACTGCATATGACGATTATGAATTGGTGCACCATTTATTTTAAACATTTGGTGTCATAACAGAGTCTGAGAAGTATTCTAAATAAAATATCACGCGGCTGCATACAGGGGTCTACAAAGAAACAACAAATACGCAGGCTGCGCGAATGTTAAAAAAAAACAAGATAAAACGGTATGTTAAATTCTAGGTAGCTCTAATAGGCGATTGAGGGTTTGAAAATCTCACCGAAATATTCTACAATGAACGAGTACCCTTGCGATTGCAATGATAGCGTTGCCAAAAAGACTTCTGGATATCTGCAAAAATCTCATGGTGTTAAAAAAGCACACACTTATGCTACATATAAGAAAGTAAATATGGAAGGAACCTGAATGAACACCCTAAGTGACAAGATCACCTAATAATATATACCGATGCCGACAGGATGAGCACAAAGCTAACTTTATTCATCCTCAAAATGAGGCAAAGGACGCAAAGAGACATATTTCTAGCACAAGGTAGAATAGAAGAATAATATTATTAAAGCATATTGTATTGCAGAAATGTATAAGAAAGGAAGTAAATTGAATCTTAGGTATGCGCCATTAACAGAAAAAAATCACTGGCTTGCAACTCATCATATTATTAGTCTGTAGATTAAGGGAGCTTACGCAGAGGTGCCGACTAACTGCCATGAGGTAGGGCGGTGGCGCTATATGCGCTAGTACAAACTCCATACTCGTTCAAGTGAAACAACTAGCTGAAGTTTTTGTTTTTCTTATTATATTTGCATTAAATTGAGTACAAGGAATTAGTTAAGGATTTGTTGCGAGTATTTATTTATAATAAAAATTATTTACTCCTACATTTTACCCTCGAAATTGGCCAAATTTACAACATCATAATTCAGTTTCAGAAACTTTATTTTAAAAACTAATTCCAGTCAAACATGCATTGAACGTTTGTTTCTTTTTATGTTCTTTGTATGAACGAAACCTTTTAATGCCGTTAGTTTCGCCGTTGCGAGGGCCCCCTACTTGCATTAATTTAAATAACCTAAAGCTTCTATGCAAGGAAGGTAATAGCACAGTAGACAATTGATATACTTATAATAATATGCATTATGAATTACAAAACAATATTATTTTTTACTTTTACACTTATTCTTTTACATGTAGACACCCATGCAATCCAAATGCAGGATATTTATGTAGGTGGCCCGTGTGAAATGCACGTTTAATGGTCTGTTTCCTTATTTTTTGTTGTTGTTGTTGAACGTGCAAACATCAGATTGATATTACAAATTTACAATGCATAAACCTACAATATTTAAACGTTACATACATCCTCAGAAACACACACAATATGCATATTTATACATGCAAATTAGATATTTGCTATTTATTTAATGTATTAATATATACGTCTGTTGATGCAGTGTCTACACATATATTTTTAAATTACCTGTTGCTAGGTAAGTTGCACGTTTAAATTTCTATTAGAACAATGTTATAATGCATTACAGCTTGTTGCGTCAATTTAATTAATTACACTGTACGACACGGGTTTCTCCTTATGCATGGAAATTGGCGATTTTAGTATAGTTTTAGCATAATAATAGAAGACGATACCTTGTACCACGAACGGTTATTATAATACCTGAATTACGTTTAAATCATGTCGCTACCTTCGTCAATTTAGGGTATGGATTTTGAACTGTAATTTCTTTGTTGGTGGTACTATAAGAATGTATTTTCCATCAAATAGCTTAAAGGTAGCTTGAAAAAATATAAAAACTGCAGTAAGTTTTCTACAAAAGTTAAAAATATAAACTATTTGCTGTGATTATTTACTGTTCTCGGTCTAATGTGTTAAGCTTCTTGTTCATTATTACTAGTGTTATTATTATTATTACTACAATATGAACCACTACTCTTTGTATGTATCAGATTTTGAATATTAGCTTTTCTATTCAAGTTGTTCGTGTGTTTTCCTTCGTAAATCAGTTTGATGTGTTATATAATTTAACACCTTCATGTTAGCAATTTAATTTTGCAATGGATTTCGCTTTAATGCGTATATTCAGTTTTATTTTTCTCTGTTAGATTGTTGCTTTGTATTTTGTTTATAGTTACAGGAAATACTATCAAGTGTAAATTGTTGTCCTGTAATTGGCATTTTTTGGTGTTGGACAAATAATGACTATTATTATTTTTATTTTATATAAAATTTCTCCTTCTTTAACTTATTATTCTTAATATTCCTGTTTGCACTTCTCCAAACAATTTATTCTTCAAAAGATAAAAAGAGCAATTGAAATTAAGTCTATATTTCGTAACAAGGTACTCCAGTATCATAGCAACAAATAGATTAGGTTGTCATACTAATATGACGTATCTTAAATAATCGATAGTTTCCTGGCCACTATAAATACGCGGCCAAGCCTCAGGGTATGTGTTATTGTATTTCACGCGTAGTAGGTCATGAATAAAGTAAATACTAGACAGGCCACCGCGTTATCAAAAATTAACGGGAAATAGTGAAAGGAAAGCCGAAATATGTGTAATTATTCCTCTTATATAATTACAACGGCAAAACCTAATAGTAATAAGAGTTTAAGATTAGGAATACTTTTTCGACTTTTATCAGGTGATATCTTTTTTTTTCGCTTTTACTCGTTGTCGGTACAGCAAATCACTTTAATTTTTGCCGCAAGGTTGTGAAGTAATATTGCCATGAAGAAATGAAATATATACACTAAAACATCCTTAATTGTCTGAAGGTGTAACACTGTTCTTACCAAATTCTTAATTTGGAATTAATCCTAATTAAATTACGTTTTAGTACTTTATTGTCAGTTTTTACAAAATTTGAAAAATATTTTTTTAAGTTACAATTTAAAATTTAAAATTTCGGTTTTAAGGGGTATCATAATATTGAATATTTGTGTAATTGATTACATTTTTCAAGTTTAACAATATGTTATCATAAAGGCATGTAACATCTGTATTTGTATACAACAAACAAGTGTTACAATTGAAACCTCACTGGTGTACATTGTAACGAAACCGGTGCCGATTGTAACAGAGAGCTACGAAAATAAAAAAAATCTTAAACGAAAAAAGCTTTAGTTTCCAAAATAAACAAAGAAGATTTTCATATTAACTAAGAAAAATGCATACTTACTAACAATAACTACACGTCTAAAAAAGTAAATATGATGCCTTAGGTATAAAAGTGATGCAATATTATGTTTACATAGTTGAATTTAATAAAACATTCTAAGAATCCTCACCGGAATCACAGTGTCTGCAAATGTAGTAGGGGCAGTTGAAATGTGCCCACTGCTTACATTGACGACACTACAACCAGTCTTCTTTGCTAACAGCGGCGTATCTGTTATAATTGCCGTCTTTCCTTTTGCTCTTTCTCCTTGTCAGATTTATTACATCAGCTTTGGAATATGGCTTTATATTTTCGGGTCTTACAAATTTTTGTGTTACCGAAATCGATGCTGCTTTGCTTCATCTCTCTGTAGAAGTGCTGGGTTGATTGATATCAAGGGTGAGTAGTCGAGTAACATTAATCCCATTATTTCCATTCTCATCATTATCAGTAGTTTAGCTTACTTTTTCATTGACTAAACGTCTGTCGGTGACAGTTGATGTGGTAAAGTCAGACTCACTAAATATTTCTCTATTGAAAGGCCATATGCCCGTGCAAAAGAATCCAGCAAGAATATTGTTTGGGGTAGTGGCCAGGGGCGGTGATGCTTTGACAATTGAGGGCAAATCATAAATCGCCATTCTTTTCCCTGGATTATTTTGTATCCATTGATCACCCGAATTATTAAAATATTTCCTGAATGGGCCATAAACTCCACGGTCTAAAGGTTTTAACCTGTGGGAAGTGTGTGGGGGAATGAAAGCAAAGTTATTGAATTGGCTCTGCAGTAATCTATTAAAAGTATGGAAATGTGTGAGGAATGGTTATCTAAAAGGATCAGCAGTTTATTGGTTTCACTGGGTTTGGTATGCTTTACGAAATGCGTCACAAAGACAAAAAATTTGTCTTCTTGCATCCATCCTGACTTATTGCCACATCCTATGAACCCTACTGGTCCGTCTCTGATAAAATGATTTTTAAAATGTTTTCGCGGAAAAATTAACATTGGTGGAACCGTATTTCCAACCACATTTACAGCCAATCACATGTTCCTCGTTCTTGTGAAGTAATATAGCCCACTTGCTTGGTCCCTTTCTTAGCGATTACTTTGGTCGGCTGTTGAACCGTTGTAACCCCGGTTTCGCCTATATTGTAAATATTTTGTGGTTCATATTTATGCCTTTCCATGACTGCAGACAACTTATCAAACAAGTTGTTAACGTTTTCTTTATTGAAATTCATGGCGCGCGAGCGACTCGTTGCTTGAGGAGTTCGCAATAATTATTGTGGATTTCGCCTTAAAAACGCTACAAGCCAATCCTCGCCAGCATGTTGAATTTCATTCCACTTTGCAGGATACCTGAGGTTATTACGACTGACAAAATGAAACGCAAGTTTTCTTAAATCTCTTGTAGTAAGACCATAATAAAGATCTACAGTTTTTTCACAGTATTTAACAAGCTGTTGTTCTTGTTCTACAGTGGAAACTTTATTGTGGGGATTGTAGCCAGCTTTTGGTTGTGAATTATTCCCTAATGTTTTTACGAAACGATATAAGGACACGTGATACATTCCATAATATTCGGCGACTCTAATTGACTGTTTACCATCAGTTACCTTCTTTGCAGCGTCTTCAGAGATAACCCCTCTCTGTTTTTCGGGGTCTTGGCTTTACCATGTCTTTTTTCCAAAATCTAGAAACAAACAGTCATTATGATAGAAGCTAACCTAAGTAATTTGAATATGGGTGTCGATTGTAACACCGTACCACATGTTACAATCGACATCTTTACTCCCGCTTAACTAATATGCTTTGTTTATTGACATCAGTTTATAATCTCAAAAGTCTACCCTATGAAATGAGTAGCCTAATCTTCACTTGTTACTAAATCTACCTCAGAATTACAGAAATTTCAACACGCTACTCAATATAAGCAAAATACTACGTCCCTATATATTTACTTTCGGATTATAAAAGATCAGCGCACACGATTATGGTAACACTTTACAATATAATGCGAACTTCATTACGGAAGGCTTCGAAACGCACAATTTAATTTTTTTCCCAAAGATGTCTCCACCATATCCTCTGTTACAATCGGCACCAGTTACAACTGGCACCGGTATCCCCTACTAGACAAATATTACGAGGCTTTTCTCACTCCAATTAACCCACCGATTCCAAGTTTAGTTTCTTCAGAAATTATTAAAAAACTTGTAAAATTGGCACAAGTTATATATTTTCTTGGATTATGTATAGCTTTTACTTAACACCATTCCACTCTTAGTGTGGATTATGAATAACCCTGACTTGTTTCGATTGAGACTCTGGCATAAGATGATAAGTATTTTGCTTATTGCTTCCCCTAGAGGCCTAGATCATTCCCAAAACGAAAAGCTGGAGAAATATGAAATTTATCTACTGATATAAGACTGCTAGGTCATACTAAATACTATGCCTGTACGAATAGCAGCAGTTATTCAATATAAATGTTGAGTTATTTTATTGTAAACTGTTTGACCTTTATTAATTAATTCTGTACAGGGTGAAAAGAAAACAATTTGCTTTTCTTATTAGAATAATGAAATGTCATGGATTTTTCATAAATTAGCTGCCGACATTTTACTTTAAACTATAAATTCATCAGAATTATTCAGTTTTTTCTCCATTAAATAATAAATTCCCTGCTCATTTATTAATAAGTTAAAAAAAGAAATTTTTCTTCCTGAACTGTTTCACTCACTTCTACAATATCCGCCTCTTTATCTACCGCATGCGTGCGTTTATGTATGCAGACCGTTCTTAGTTATCGTCCATAAATATTCTGCACATTAATGTATGAAATGTCTTGCATACGGATTTATAGGTATCTCCAGTGTTTTTGTACCTACCTGCTTAATTTTTCATATAAAATGATGTTGAATGAACGCATTCGGAGCGAGAACACTGCGGCGTACATCTATTGGCTTGCATCTCTTTTATTTTGATCTCTCTTTCCTTCGATATTGCTGCTGCTGTTAGCCCTGCCGCTGCCGTTGCTGCTGGTGTGTTCCAGCATTCCACTTCTCGCATTCCACGAATACCTCAGATAACCAAGTGCACTCGTGGATAATGATTTTAATAAGATTTCTCACATTCTGCATTTAAAATTATTGTTTACAAGCACTCATAAGTAATATATGAGAAAGATGCGTTTATTAATTAAGAAAAAAAATGTTGAAGTGATGTGGTTGTTTAAGTTTAAATAACGAAAAGTTAATATATAGCGGGACGAAAAATTAGAGTCGTTGATTAGGTATCAAAATGGCCGTTTTAAGGAGTAATTAACTTAATCTGTACTGATTTTTTTGCGATGTGCTCATCG
Organism: Amphimallon solstitiale; assembly: GCA_963170755.1. Lineage (NCBI taxonomy): Eukaryota > Metazoa > Arthropoda > Insecta > Coleoptera > Scarabaeidae > Amphimallon > Amphimallon solstitiale. The sequence continues at coordinate 240,525,053 of OY720675.1, read as the reverse complement.
ATCTTATTTTAATTAATTAATTCAAGGCCGTAACATAATATCGATTTACATGATTGAAATTGATTTTACTAACCTCAAAATACTGTCTCTTCTGTAGCGCCATCTAGTAGTAGAATAATAAACCCAAAAATACCGATTTTTTAATTCTGATTGGATTAAACTTTTAAAATGCAATATTATGCCTGTTTACCAAGAATTTTCCTTATTTACATTTCGTATAATCAGTACTCATTTTTTGAAGTACCATGAGGCATTTTTAAGGGCTCCACGATTATACAAATATTTTACAGTGCTTTGTATAGATGGCGCCAGGTAGACGACAGTATTTTTAGTTTAGCAGAGTCAGTCAAAAGCCCATTATGTTATGGACTTGGTAGCACGCAGCGATACCGAGATCAAGTTGGTCATGCTTGCCAAATCAACTGGAGCCATCTATTAGTATAAATTGTTTATGTCAAACATATGTATTGACTTCGTTACTTCTCCACATCGCCTCTAGGTGGAGCAGTTGTTAATCTAATGCTTTAACTGCCATGGTTAACAGATGAGCTACCGAAAAACTGATTTTTTTTAAAATATAAAACACGCCTTCGCGGTTTCAACGCAAACAAGAAGGATTATAGTTTCCATTTAAATAACTAAATAAATATGTCATGCAGTTAGAAATTCGAAAATAGAAATACATTTCTCCAGCAGAAAACTGAATAATGAAGCAGGTCAGAGTTTTATTATCACTAGTGACCCAGTGGTCGAAATTCGACCCTAGCTCATTAAATATTTAAGTTTGAACGTTACGTAAACAATGAATGTTCTATTTTATTTAATTTAATGTATTTGTAACACATATTATACATAATTTTTATCGGTACGCACTCCTTCTCCATATAAACTTTAAGTGTGCCAAATCTCACACTCCCCCTGTGCGCGCAGTATTCTTAAAAATGAGGTGTGGCCACGACACGAGTTTCTTATACGTATGAACGTTTCAAATTATAGAATTTTAAGAAGTTTTTTATACAAAAATTATTCAAAATCTTATTCTAAGTACTTCTATTCTCTTAATAAATCTCTATAGAAAGCATACTTTGCAAGATATTATCAAAAAAGTGCTACTCGCTAAGAGTAAAAAACAAAAATTATTCAAAATCTTATTCTAAGTACTTCTATTCTCTTAATAAATCTCTATAGAAAGCATACTTTGCAAGATATTATCAAAAAAGTGCTACTCGCTAAGAGTAAAAGTGTTACTTCCGGTCCGAATTTTGAAATTTCATATATACAAAAAATATTGCAAATCCAGTTCTAAATACTTTTGTACTCTTGATAAATATATATAGAATGCATAACTTACAACATATTTGCAAAAAACCGCTTTTCGATAAGAGTAAAAGTGATACTTCCGGTCTGAATTTTGAAATTTTTTTTATACAAAGGATATTGAAAATTATGTTTTAAATACTTTTACACTCGTAACGTACTTGTCTAAAAAGCATGACTTGCGAAATATTCGATAAGAGTAAAAGACCTACTTCCGGTAGGAATAAGTACATATGAATTCTTTATAAATTTGTTTAAACTTAGTAGTTGACGAAATATTGGCAAAATTCGATTTTTTCACCGAAGTAAACTGCTACTTTCGGTCTACCGATTTTACTAAAAAACTAATCAGATCTCAAGAGGGAGATTATACACGTAAATACAAAATTTGGAATTGATATCTCCAGCGGTTTGACCGCTATCGTGGTCACAGACAGACAGACAAACAGACACACAGACATTTTTTAAAAACCACTTTTTCGGTATCAGGGGACCTCAAAACGTGGACATCTGCAAAAGTCTCGAAGTCGAAAATTTTCATCATCACAATACTTATACTACGTATAAGAAAGTAAAAAATGAGGTGTGGCCACCACACGACTTTCTTATACGTATGAGCGTTTCAAATTATAGAATTTTAAGAACTTTTTTTACTAAAATTATTCAAAATCCTATTCTAAGTACTTTATATTCACGTATTAATATATAGATTTATGTATAAAAAATATACGATTTATTTTAAAATCTCAGAGTTGTGGTGTTGAACATAATAACTTAACTCAACAAAAGACAATTCGACATATTTTTGTATAAAATTGCATTTGTCTTGAAAAGTTGATATCTTTTTATATATTAACGGTTTTTTAATTTTGTTTTTTAGAAAAAAACATATCACATTTGACTGTGTGTTTTCAGAAATGCTTCTATTAGTTTCGCCATAAATTGTCCGAAAATTATTATTAGAAAAAGTTACTTCATCAGAAATTGTCTTCACAAAATAGCTTTTTCAATTAATATTTGTAGTATCGTTCAGAGCATAATTAACCTATTCTAAATTCAAAACTGATGTGTGCATGTACTTGAATGCCATTAAATTTATAAACGTAAAGCAATAAATTACATTTAAGTGTGGAATTAAACATAGATTAAATTAAATAAACATACAAGTTACATTGTAAATAGATAGATAATAAATTATATAATAGTAAATAAATGTGTTATTTTGTACACTTAATAGCCAAGCTGATCGTATAAACAACAATTTATATTTAAAAGAAGTAATATTAACAGACTAATAGCTTCTCCTCAATACATTCTTAAGTAACCCTTAAAATCGAGGTCAATTTGTAAATGTTTGAACATCGTTTGCACATATTTACTAGTTACTTGGTGGTTGTCAAAAAGGTATTGCCTAGAAATTTTAATAATTTTTATGTATATTGTCATTTCACCTATTCTATAATTATAATAATATAGAAAATCTGGCCAATTTGACACTAGACAAGGGAAAAAGACGTCTACAATAATTTGACATACCTACATTTTAACGTGACAAAAATAATGTCTTTAATTCAAATTATCAGCTTGTCTAATATTGATGAGTAAAAGAATTTTCTAAAAATTTGTATTTTCATTTCTAACTCAGTTTAGTCAGATTTGACACAATTTTCCTCCATTTCTTAAATATGCTTGTTGTGAAAGGAAGCTAAAAATTTAATTGACAGTATATAAAACTATTATTTGTGAAAATATATATAAACGATAAATGTAGTTGTATTTTTGTAGCATCTTATAGTAAATATAATTAAGCGTTATCATAACAATGAGGCGTTTTCGTTTGTTTCTTCTGATTTTGTCAATGATTTCTAGTAAACAAATTCTTGTATACCTTTCTGCATTAATTGCTTTATCTATCCTTGTGACGTGTTCAATACATTCCCGAAGAAACAAGCTCTCGTTTGCTTGAAAGTATTTTATGAACAAGCACCATTTGTGAGGTTTGGTTCATCTTGGAACTCTCAAATTGTGGATTAATGCTTATTTTCCCGTTCATAAGAACATATTTAAGTTTCGTCCCCTATTATAATGTTTTTTTTATGGATTTGCCAGTTTCTCGATGAAATTTTTTGATCATTATCTTGCACCCGCGAGCCTTTTTTTTAGCTTGGTTAAATTATGTGAGATCTGGAACACATCATTTTCACAACTAAATATTCATGCACTACTGTACTGTAGTCTTCGATATGTCCAGGGATGTCTATATCTCACGCTGAGTCCCAAACAGATTTCCACAATCACGTTTCGCATAGCATATATGTGTTTCTTTTTTGGAATAGCAACTGATTTTGACCGACCTATATGAAATTCATTGCTGATGGAATCACTGCCATAACACAATTCTGCGATCTAATTGTAAAACAGAAATTCCGATGCTGCCTATTACTCAACGTTGAACGAAAAGATTCAATGCACTGTTTATGAGTTAGGCCTTTTACTAAAATCTTACGTTCATCTGAATTTTCTATTGTCTTCACAAAATTGATATTTTTAAGCGATCGCTGTAAACAAACTACTGAGCCACAGTTTTCACAATAACAAATGTCAAATTTGACGAAAATGGTAATGACAGTAGAGTGCTTTTATAATCAAGAGTGGTAACAAGTGAGAGAAAATCAATAGAAACCAAATCGGTCATTATGTGGGTACCCTGTGGGCATCTGTCAAATGGTATAATATTCCTATAATTGGCGTGTTAAATGGATATGTATTTAATTTAAAAAAAAAACGTGATAAATAAAGATAAGAATGTAACCGTAAAATACATCTTTATCACCACTCTGATTATAAAGGCACTCTAAATGACACCTGTCAACAGCGCCACCTAGTGGTAGTCGTTCCTAAAAACTAAAGAAGCGGGCTTCATACTTAAAATTTTGTGGATTCAATTTATTTAAGACGCATATTAACAAAGCATTCATCGAAGATAGTTTTTATAGTGGTATTATGTATCGTAGCATAATGTAAAGTAGTAATGAAAATCGTGTTTTTCGTGCATGCATATAATTCCGAATATTTTGATATTTGAATTTTATAGAAAGCAAAAACACTACAGTTTTCTTCATAATTATCTATTCACTCGTTGATTCTAGATCAAACAGCGAAAGACGAACACCATACATGTGCGTTTATCTCAAACACATTATTTTTTATTACCATTAGGCCTTAGCTAATATATGTCTTTAAAACACCAAAATAAAACTATACAAAATTGAACCATTCATTTTAAGATTTAATGCCATTAATAGTTTATTAACACTTTGAAAGAGCCTCAGTAAAATGTTGATAAGAATATTCTACTATACTAAATATAAAATATAAATTACATTATGTATTTAGTATTAATTTTGATGCTTTTATAAAATGTTAGTAGTTATTTATAAATTTAGCTATCCTTTAACATATTTTTGAATGCTCAAAGTAATTGGTACTTTTATTATTTACTACAAACTATGCAATAATCAGCAGAGTTTTGGGTGATGCAAACTAAAACATTTTTCGTTACTTGATACATTTGTAATCGTTTAAGAGGCTACTAGCATTTCACACGAAAAATGTCAAACGTTGATTATCGTATTATTTCCGCGGTTTGATGGATGCTAGTTGTATAAAACAAGTTTCGATTGCTTAATTATTTTCCATCTCTTTTTAACTACTAAAAATTATATAGATGGATTTCCATACTTATTTCATATTCTTAAAAAGCCATATGTTTACATCCTTCTCTCTTGCATTTAAGTTAGACAAAAATTGAACAGACAACATATTGTAATTATTTTTTAATACGAGTATTACATATTTTTGTTTATTAATAAATGTATTCCTCTCTTATTTACATTTCGCATGTAATTGCTCTTCAACCTGATTAATACGTTAAAAAGAACAATGCGGCCTTCGCGCGTGCTCACTCAACAATTATCAAGACCAGAAGAGCAATTAGAAATAAGCACTTAAATACCAGAACATAACAGTTGTAAACTCCAGTATAATTTCGTGAATGACGTCAAAACAATATGCGTTATGATTTTGCAGGAAGAAAGACCGCCAGATTTAATTGAATTAATTCATGTTCACAGAAACGTAAATATGTATATAAAATTTATATAAATAAAAATGATAAAACTCGTCCAAATATAACTTATTTTCTCTCTTAGCTATAATAGTATATTACATACCAAGGTTGAGAAGATGACTATTATTGCCCGAGTGGCGAGATTAAATTCCGAGGCGCAAAGCGCCGAGGAATTTAAGCCACAAGGGCAATAATAGTCTTCTCAACCGTAGTATGTATACTATTTTTTGTACCAGTAGTCTAATTGGACCTTAAAACCTTAATAATTATGAATAAATTTACTCATATATGTAAGAATGCCCTTGTAATAAAACTTCATGTAAACAAATAAGTAGGCTATATTTTGATGTTGACAAATAAGTTTTGACGTAAATGCTGAAACTAAAAGTCAAGTATTTTTTAGATTATTTTTCATTCCATTTATAATGTCTGAAGAGTTTAGATGTACACCACCTGAAATGCGCGAGATTGCAGAACAGGCAGCTGAGAACTTGCTTCCGCATAAATCTAATCACAATCACTTATACATGAAAACATTTACAGAATTTAAAAAATGGTATAATTCCAAATATACAGTAGTAACTTCTGAAAACGTACTTCTGGCTTATTTTCATGAATATTCAAAAAATAAAAAGGCCTCGACTTTATGGGCGCAATATTCAATGTTGAAAGCTACACTTGGCCTAAAAGAGAATATTAACATATCAAAATATTTTAAATTAGTTGCCTTTTTAAAAAGAAAAACTTAAAATTATAAGCCCAAAAAATCATTAGTATTTACTCGAGGAAATTATAAAATTCTTTACTGAGGTACCCGACACATGTTACATTGCAACTAAGATAGTATGTTTATATATTAATACTTTGAAATTATTGATAATTTATATCTCTGTAGACTGGTCTTGTAATTGGTGTTGCTGGTGCATGCCGAAGGATGATTTGTGTAATTTATTAATTTCTGATGTCATCATGAGAGATAATTTAATTGTTATTCACATCCACAATAGCAAAAATGGTACGTCTCAAAAGTTTGTAATAATGGAACCACTTTGTAGCTAAAGGTTATATCGAAGATTCCCTAGTAAATAAAAAAAATATAGAATGTATGTTACAAGATCTACCTACATCTACTTACGCAACCACACCTGCAATATATACAGGAATTTTCAATATGAATTAAATAATTATTTGCATCTGTAATAGTTAGGTGATATATTGATTCCATATTATACTATCATACATATTTTATGTATTAATAGACAAATGCTTTTTTTTTTCATGTAAACAACAAAGTATTGTTAGAAAATATAAAATTAATAGCAATTGCTAAATAAACGTATATTATAATTCTGGTATTGTTAACCTAAAATTGTGCCTAAAATAGAGTTATTTATTTTGACGGTTCACAACTTGACATACTACTACTACTACAAGCATGAGTGCATGGTTGCGGCATTCGTTTTATTTGTTTTCATTATTTCCCTAGGTCAATAATGGCCTCATTATTTACCTCTTATTAGTTCCAGGTCGTGAAATGTCATTTCGTGGCGCTTTGTTACGTGTAAAAATGCTATGATTTTTTACTACTGGTACAAAAAACTTTTTTTTGAAGCAATTCTAATCTAGTGCAGTTCATTTCTACTTTAGCAGTGAAAAATTCCCAACAAGAACTTATTTTTTTATTACCTTTAATTATTCTTCTTATTTTTATACACTTGAAAATTGCTTATTTTTATATTTAGCATCACATTTTTCCTTTACCAAAAGTTTATACAGGAATGTAATAATACTGAAACGTATTAATTGTAATTTGGTGTTATTCATATATTTTACATATACATTTAACATTGATATGAGTAATATTTTTCTTGCTTTACTTTAAAGGTGATTGTACTGCAAATGTTCCCAAGTGATGTATGTATCTGACTGGTAGAAATTCCTTTAAATTTTAATTAACAATCCCATGAAACTAATCAATTAGGATATATTTTTGAGTGCAAGAAAATACAAACGTTAGCGGACAATGTAAAGCCAATACTAGTAAAATAATGCAAGTATTGTATATGTTAAACTATTTCTATATAGTAGAAGAAATTGGTTATGCCCATAAAAAATGAGGTGTGGGCACCACGCGACTTTCTTATACGTATATACATAAGTTCCGAATTCTTTATACAAAAATTGTTCCAACTCGAGCTCCAAATACTTTTGTACTCTTAACAAATCTGTATAGAATGCATAATTTGCGAAAACATTAAATAAGAGTAAATGTGTTACTTCCACTATGAATTTTGAAGTTTTGTTTATACAAAAATTATTCCAAATGCAGCTAGAAATTCATTTGTTCTCTTAATAAATTATAATTCTCGAGATTGCACTTTGATAAGAGTAGAAGTATCTCTTCCGGCCCAAATATTATTTTTTTTCAAATTAATTTTTTGCTACTTTTGCATTTTTTAGAAACTTGTATAAACTTAGTATAGTTAACTACTATGACGGCAAATTTTGATTATTTCACCGAAATTAACGACTACTTCCTGTCTACTGATTTCACTGAAAATCAATAGGTTTATTATACTCGTATATGTAAAGTTGAGTATTGATAGTTTTAGCTTTTTGGCTGCATCTTGGTCACACACATAGAGAGAGATGTTTGAAAAAATCACCATAACATCTACATAAACCTTGAGGTCGAAAATTTTCGTATTTACAAGACTTCCTCATAATATGTATGAAAAAGTAAAACGTACCTTGTACTACTTTTTTTTGACTTGAAGTGTGGTTTCTCAATTCTACCTGAATATAGTTTTGGGTATTGATCACACATAATTTCGTAATGCCTTGACAAATTTGTATCCATTTTTATTTGTTTGCAAGGGGATATTTCTCAGGTGGCTCCACGTAATCTTTATCTTTATAATCTAGGGACTCATATGAAGTCAGTTCAACCTTTTTATCGATTATTATATATTTTAAAAATGGTTGAAGAAAGTGTTACAGTATCGTCACCAAGACTAGGTCAACGTATTTTATATTATTCCGTTACTTTTGGTTATAAAATATCTTGTTCATAGACTATAGAAGTTTTATTATTACACTCCTTATTATTTCAGTACATCCGTCAATGGAAAATACTGTCAATGTTTATTCCTCTACAGACATGGTATTCACTTGCTGAACTATGTTACATACCGTGGGTTAATGTATAATGTTTCTGCCATGAATGGAAACTTAAACACACATGGTGTAAAAACATACAGGTTCGGCCTATTTTTACCTTGCATGCGAGCTAAATGTTTATGTACTGAAACGAACGTTGTTGCCAATATTTATTTTATACACATGTGGGCAAGTACTGTTCGAGAAAAGTATTGGTGACGCTAGACGTCAGGCCGATACGATCATTAGGATCATAAGATTCCAATATAGTGCATGTGTGCATATTGCAGGGGTTGTTATCTTCATTTTTAGGAATTATTCCCATTCGTAATAATCTTAAAAAGGTATCTTAAGTTAATATTATAAGAATTCCTTCAGCTTTATTATTTTTATGATTGAATTTAATTTGGTTTCGCTGAACGTCTACTTGTCGGCTCGCGTATGTATATTTGTTAGGTAAGTACGGTTTGGCAACTCCTTTCGTGTTAAGTACGGGAAGCCGCATGCAAGATTATCGTAGGCCAACCGTGTATATGTTGAGGTAAGCTAAGAAGTGAACCAGACGTTATAAACATTAGTGTAACGATATGTGGACATTCAATTTTGGAATTAAAATGTGCCCTTTTTAATATTGCAAGTAGATAGATAAGTGATTGAAGTAAATTTTCAAATTACTAGTAGCTGCAAATTTCAAGTCAGTAGTAGCATCGGTGGCCTAGCTCGAGTTGTCCCGAATGAAAATTATTACCTGTTCACGCAAGAAGTTATATGACTGAAGTGACTGCCAGGCTGTAATTGAGTTGTCACTCACGATCTAGCTTATTTTAAGAATTAGTATTTGCATAATTGAAGACAATTCGTTTATATTACAAATTTATCATTTGCAATGCCATTGTACTTATGCGAGTGCTAGTATATCGTGACTTATTACTTCTAATTATTGAATTTTACATTCTGCAACCAAATATCCACCAGAAAACAGAAAACTAAATCATCCAGTGCGATAAACATTAAACAATAGCGCAAAAATCGTATCTGTGAACGATAAAACTTATTCCAAAAGAATTAAAAATCAGATCAAAAAACAAAAACTGACATTCACCAAGCAAGCAAAACTTACGTGATGCGTGGGTCTAAGCTACAAGCAAAGTTGCCAAGAACTTCCAGCTATATGGACTTTGCCAAAGTATGTTCTTCTAGAGCACCTAATGTTAATGTAAAATTTCTAATTTTTTGTGTTTACTGTATAATACCTTTGCATATAAAAAGACAAATTAAGTGTGCTTTTAATCGGATTTCACGTCCAATGATATATCCCCAGTATCTTTAAAAATTAACGTATAATTCCGAAATTGATTACCAGAAAATTATTTTTTCTGAATTCATTTCATTTTCTGTTAGTTAAATTTTTAATATCTTATACTGAACAAGTAGACTATTACTAGGTATGTATATATGATTTGTGAAAGGTGCCGTTATCTGTATATAATAAAATACATTTATAAATATTATATGGGCATATTTATATAAATATGTATGTATAATGCATATTTTTCTAGCAATAAAATGAGAGATAAAAATGAGCATAGGTATTATTAAAAATACAAAAATAACATCGCCGTGGTAAAATAAATAATTAGATCTACATGCATATACTATATTATATATATATAAATAAATACAGGGTGTACGGTGTCTTATTATACAAACACACATACACATATACGTAATATGAAATTGGCTACGTCATTAAATGTACACTTGCTGGCTCTGTGATAAATATCGGTACGTTGAATTATGTTTTTGTTTAAATATTTAAATATGCTAATTTATATTTTAATACACACAGGCGCACACATACACATAATATATATAGATGTTTAATTATAGCCTTGTTTATTATGTTACCAGATATATATTATATTCAATTTATTATGTTAACAAATTGAAGAAAAACAGCGTTAAAGAGGTATATTACTGGCGAACGTGTGTATTATTTCATTTCGGTCTCGTTAGTAATTGTATATTTATAATGGGGCTTTTATTTTATTGTGCGGAAAATTCGTTGGCTTACTTTTCGCTCGCTTCGAAAAATTAGAGCTGTTAACGTGTGGCCTTCAGGCGGGTTCTAACAAAACGTGTAAAATCGAAATTGTAAAAAATTGTAATCTTTTGTGTAAATTTTCCAGAGGATTGTCCCTGTACAGAGTACAGCAAATTCGATGTGATTTATGTAAAAAAGAAACAATTTAATTCTTGGAACTAGTTTTACTTTCTTATACGTAGTATAAGGAAGTATTGTGATGATGAAAATTTTCGACCTCGAGATTTTTGCAGATGTCCACGTTTTGAAGTCCCCTGATACCGAAAAAGTTGTTTTTAAAAAATGTCTGTGTGTGTGTGTGTGTGTGTGTCTGTGTGTCTGTGTGTCTGTGTCTCTCTGTGTGTGTGTGACCACGATAGCCGTCAAACCGCTGTAGGTATCAATTCCAAATTTTGTATTTACGTGTATAATCCCCCTCTTGAGATCTGATTAGTTTTTCAGTAAAATCGGTAGACCGGAAGTAGCAGTTTACTTCAGTGAAAAAATCGAACTTTGCCAATATTTCGTCAACTACTAAATTTAAACAAATTTATAAAGAATTCATATATACTTAAAATTAAAATTGAGAAAAATTTTATTTAAAAAGTTTTTCGAAATTCCTACCGGAAGTAGGTCTTTTACTCTTATCGAAAATCAGTTTTTTGCGAATACTTCGCAAATCATGCTTTTTAGACAAGTACGTTACGGGTATAAAAGTATTTAAAACATAATTTTCAATATCTTTTGTATAAAAAAAATTTCAAAATTCAGACCGGAAGTGCCACTTTTACTCTTATCGAATAGCGATTTTTTGCAAATATGTCGTAAGTTATGCATTCAATATATATTTATCAAGAGTACAAAAGTATTTAAAACTGGATTTGCAATATTTTTTGTATATATGAAATTTTAAAATTCGGACCGGAAGTAGCACTTTTACTCTTAGCGAGGAGCACATTTTTGATAATATCTTGCAAAGTATGCATTCTATAGAGATTTATTAAGAGAATAGAAGTACTTAGAAAAGGATTTTGAATAATTTTTGTAAAAAAAATTCTTAAAATTCTATAATTTGAAACGCTTATACGTATAAGAAAATCGTGTGGTGGCCACACCTCATTTTTTTTTTGTTACCATCATGTATTTTTGACGCTTAATTCTCTTCTAAAGTGAAGAATTTTATGCGCTATGTCGGCTAATGATAATTGATAATAATATAGAGATATTTAGTCATGTGCCGACAGCATTAAACATATATACCGGTTGTGCCAAATAGCATTAGCCATAGGGACATTAATGCATACGTATATACGATGTACAATGTATACGTCGCCGGCAGTAGGTACCGGGTTGGCATACATATACATACGTATACATCATACATACGTATGCATGAGAGTCCCTATGGCTAATGCTACTTGACACAACCGGTATATGTAGTCACTGGATTCCGGGTTTTCTTGCGCGTTTCCGCTACTTGGCTTTTGAAAAAGATCAGTTCTGGTTTCAGAACGACGTTTCGGCAAAATCACACTTGGCATCTTCAGGTCTGCGATAACTGTCTGCTTCTGCTTCTTGTTACTCATAAAACTTTTTTACGAAAGAAACTGGAATCTAGTGACAACACATAATACTGCCCGCGAAAACCTGAAAGAGAACGTATATGTATAGAAAAGATAAATAGAATGGTAATAATTGATAATAAAAATAATACATATCTAACAGGTATCACATAAACACCTCAATAAAATCGCTCTTGGTGTCTGTATTTTTTCATTTCTTTACCATTATATATCCACATTTGCCTACGTTTAACTCTTTGACAGAAGTTACTGAGTTTTGTAAATTTAAAGCTTTCATTCACCAATCATTTTCTTGTGATCAGTTCAGGTTTCCTCAAATTTTTAATCTTATTTTTAATCCGTAAGCCGACCCAAATTTGTTGGCTCGCTAAGGTTTAGATTTGACAATTGGTTGAGGGAAACGACTAGTTATATTCTTTCTTTACAATTTTTCGTGTTCAATACCTCATATCTCCATTATTATAGATGCCCGTCTTTGATATTATTAATACTTAATTCTGTCAATTTAGAGTATTTATAAGTATACAACAAAACACGTTGTATTGCACGACTTACACGATTTTGTCCTTCAAATCTGACGTTTTCGGGCAAGTGTCATCGCGAATTGACATTGGCTAAGCGTTTTGACCGTTGATAACCTGAAATCCAAATTTCGTAAGACTATCGTCACAAAACAGTCATCGTCAAATCGAGTTTTTGTTCGCCAATGTTGATGTTCCATGTTACTTTAAAAGATATTCTACACTTAAAATTAATTATAGACTAACGTTAGCTCTTTAAATAAGCGGTTCTTTCGAAAATCGAAAATATGACGGATGTTCCAGATTGTTTTAAGTTTGTTCTAAATTGTTACGAAATATTTTCAAAAAAAATATATATAATTGGCAGAGATAATTGAAAAGCAATGACTATTTTACCCTAACCCCTTTTTTCGAAAATTTAAATTCTGAAGATTGTTTTAGTTAATAACAATTTAAAAAAGAGGGGCTGGAAAAAAGTCGTTTTCTCGATTATCTTCATCAGTTTTGATTTTTTTTCCGAGATTCTTTGAAGGAATGTTTAGAACAATTAGAACAACCTGGAACAATCTTCAGAATTTCAGTTTTCTAAGATAGGGGGATTGGGTGGAAAAAAATCAAAATTGGCCGAGATAACTGAAAAACAACGACCATTTGATTCTACCCCCTTTTTTCGAAAATTGAAATTATGAAGGTTGTTCCAGGTTGTTCTTGTTAATAACGATTCAAAAAAGGGGAGCTGGAAAAAAGTCGTTTTTTTTCGATTATCTCCATCAACTTTGAATTTCTTCCGAGTTTCTCTGGAACAATGTTTAGAACAATTAGAACAACCTGAAACAACCGTCAGATTTTCGATTTTCGAAAAAAGGGGGGCTAACTTTACAAACACTAATTAGCAGCGTCAATGCTTGCTAACCCATTACTGATAAATAGATAAATATATCTAAATCTAGAGAAACATTTTCTAAAAAAAATAACAGACAATACACCACGGAGCCTACACAATTGTACAGGCAGACATAATAAGTCTTATGAGTCATAGTGTTCATACAAGTCAGACGAAGAAGATTCTATACACGCACACACACACAGCCACACACAAAACGAAATTTTAAGAAAAGGGAGGAGCAGTAGAAAGAAAGGGAAAATGTGCCTCCACGGACCGTTTCCTCCCTCACTCATTCGACGAAATGAGTTATTCCAGAGAACACCCATACACACATATACAAAATACACATACACTATGTAGGTATATATCTGCGTGACTCATTTAAAATTCAACACCAAGAAAAAAAAACTAATTTAATATGAATAAGTAATTCCAAATAAATATAAAAGTTGTGATGTGCAACCGGAGGCGGACATTAACTAATATAATATTCTATTATTTTTTATTCGATGTCATAAAATATGAAGAGGAAGTGTATTTTTTCCAGAGTGCATATAAATTATTTATATTCAAATCCATTGTAACCCGGACAGACCGGGGCTACGTTGCATTATTTAGAAGGTGTGCTCCCTTATACATATAATATGATATATATCTGCATGTTATAAAATAATCATATGCATTGCCGCCGGTTTAATTTATTGCCGCTTAATTCTGAAATATAGAATTTCATTTATATTTATGCGTTATATGTACTGTATACGTTTGTACGCATGTTATGTATGTTAACGTTTTTGACACTTAAAAAAGGAAAAGGAAAAGGAACATTTTTCGTTAGTCGCTTTTCTACGAATCCCCCCCCCCCTCTCCTCCTTTCCACTTATTACACGCGCGCCACTTTATTTTAATAAATCATTCCTTAATTATTACATTTCCTGTTTTTGTTTCATTTTAATTCCTGTTCATTTAATTCCGTTTAATACAAAAAAGAAATACGAGAAGGCCGACATGTTGTGAGCTAGCGAAGGTAGTAAGTAGTAGTAGTAGTCGTCGATAAATTCCTTCTCGTTTTTTCCTCATACGTCTTTTCTGTTTTAATTAATAATGAACACATAAAATACAAGAAAATTAAAGTTAGATAAAATTTAACATGTCTAATTTAGTGCTTTATCTAAATTATGGCCAACTTTATTTTTATAACGCCCCTAAATTTTATATATGTATATATAAGTATATATATATAATTTTACGACTCCATCGCCTTTAAATTTTATGTTTAAATACGAGCTCAGGAATTCTTCTGCGATTATGATAGATTATGAGTCTATGTTTAGTAGTTGTAGGTGTGTATACATGGGACGTTTGAAAAGTAGCCTTATTTTTATTTTCTTAAGAGCGGATTTGCCCTGGACTCGAGGGGTATATTTCTTTGCGGAGCGGGAGACGAGGGTACAATAAACGACACCAAAAACCACTACCAAAGACGGTCACCCATCTATACTCCCTAAGATCCACTGGGTTGCAACAGGCCCGCACTAAATATATTTCAACGGATATTACTACACAAAAAGGAAAATCATATTGCAAACACTCCTTGGTGAAACATTTATTAACTTAATTTTACTGTCGAGAATAACACCTTGACTATGTTTCACAAAGTTTTATTAGAATTTTCTAGTATATTGCTGTGCCCCTTCCAAATTAATAATAGAAAAAAATTATGAAAGGTCTATATTTTTAAAAATATGAAGGTTCACGCACATATCTCAGGAAATTAGCCTTATGCCAATTTGAGATGTTATCACTTCTGCAAAAATGTCGGTAACCCACGCAACATAGTCATATGCATTACAGGCGGTATTATGTGCTGTTTGATATAATTAAACTTAGTAAGAACGTCATTTCAGAAAACCCAGCACCAATGTTCAATATCTAATAATATATGTATCAATATTGACGTCTACTGTATTCGACCTTTCTGGACATGTAGAGACTGTACCAATGTAATTGCATAGATTTCATTTAAAATATAATTTTGACTGAAGACCATGCCTGCGTTCGTCAACGAGTTTCAAATTGCTGAGAGTACATCCGAAAGTATCTTCTGCATGCTTGCTTAAAGTTACTAAAGCATCAATGAATTGTTGCAATTAAACTATACGGGTGTCTTCAATCACATTAGTGTCACTGTTGTTTAGTTTTTCATTAGACGATGTACTAACTTTGTTGTCAATATTACATGTTTCAGAGGTTGATGTGATTGGTACAGTAGGATCAGTTTCACAAATTTTTGATCCTTCTAATGGTCTTTGTAAATCTATGAACACCTTCTCGTCCTCTGAGTGCACAGATTCTTCTATAGCACTTGAATTGGCCGACGGAGAAACTGGCAACATATTGCTTTCTGATGTCAGGACGTGTCCATCGTCAATCTTTGTAGACGGTTCCGCCATAGAAGAATCCACCCAAGTGTTTTCCTTCATTATGTTGTTAGTTTCCAATGTAGCCTTTGTTACACATGAAAGATCAAATTGCCGAGCTCTGAAAAAATAACATTTAGTGTACTTAGATATTCTTTGCTCTATACCTAACTATTTTAAAAATTCAGACACATAAATAAAGGCATTTATCAACATTTTGCAAATAAAAAAACAAAATTATTTTTTGACAAGATCATGATTGTTTTTTTTTATAAATCTGATAGTACTACCTATTGTATTATTACATACCTGTTGAATTTGCCGATGTTAGACGTCCTTTTGCGTTTATCTGACAAACGTAGTCTATTTTTTACCTTTCCGAGAGTCCATGATGGCAATTTTATTTTAACCGTATGCACAACACACTCAAACTTCAAGAAACAAAAGTTATGTTCTAACTAAATTGTTTATAATTTTTAGTTAACCACCTTTACCGCCACACCAAGAATCACAATTGTAAATATACGCCGGTTAACAGGGAAAATCTAAAAAACATCCCACATAGCCGAACATGAAAAGAAAACGATAAATTATTACCTGAATCCATCCCTAGATATTGGTGTGAGTAACACAAAGTGATTCATAGATACATGTTATCAGTAGAGTGGGTGTTAACTACCACGACCGCCGCCGCGAGCAGCACTGTCTAGCTATAGAAAAACCTCAGATATATAGCTGTAAGCCTTCATAATTGTGTACAGATTAACGAAGAAGAAATTTTTAATTACCGAAACAATGACTTTTTCGCTTATAAAAAACATCTATCTATGTCCGTCTTGTGGCAGATTTAATTTATTTTGTCAGTAAATACACGTTTTGTAGCTTCCTATTCTCTCTACTTTTGCTGATTTTAAGTATCTAATAAACAAATAATAAGGACAATTTCAAAAAAATATTACACGAGAGACATAAATTCATCAATTCTCTATTGAATGAAGTTTGTTCCATATGTCTGTCTTATTTATTTTTCAAGAAATTAGTAATTTTCTGGACCGCTGTCTACAGATCGACAAAACAGGGCAATTCCCCTCTTAAGCCCGTGTATAACAATGTAAATTGCTATACAAGAAAAATTATAATGCAGTTTCTATAAAAAAAAAAAATCTATAGAGAAAAATTAATATTATTATATAATACTGATTATAAATTATTTTTTGATCATTAGCTTTAAGTTTGTTAGATAAGAATAGGAATAGGATATTTGGTGAATTTAATTGTCCTAAATTTAATGCCTATGATGAATGTCCTAAACTTACAGCAATATAACAATGTATTAAACTCTGATAACAAGATATTAGACTTAGTGCTAACTAACATTAATTCACTGGTCACTGTTGCAAATGATAAAATGCCGATACTACCAGATGAAGGTAGGTACCATCCAGCATTAATAATTGCTTTAAATTTATGTGTTGATAAACAAATAAAGAATTTGCATCAAATAATAATGTTGTTGTTGCTAAAGTTAAAGGAATATTACTACAAAGGGTGGTGGACCTCAGGCTGCTATGATAAACTGAAAGGCACCAAAAAAAAAGACACTAGACAGGTATAAAAATTAAAAAAAAAAGTATCAAAAACTAGAAAAACAACACGAAAATTACTGTATCTAGTTAATAACATTATTGTATTGTTTCCAAATATACATCTCTAAACAAATTTATACCAAGAAAACTACTAACCCCGAAAACCATTCATCTAATAACATTTTATTTTCATCATAGATCTTCAAACCAAACTTTTATATAAAATTCAATTGTTAAAATTTTATACCTTTCTCTGTTTTTTGTTGCATTTAGTCTGGTCTTTACTGATAATGACTATGGTGAGTTCCAAAGAGTACGTGCGCTGGTTAAGAAGAAACGCTTATTTGTCTTCTGTTGAGAATGAGATTTCAAGCGATCGCAAATCCTTCTCGGGTAGGGTCAGCAGTAGGACTGGCAGGTCTAGGATTCTAGGTTGCATGAAAACTGATGACAATGATGAGATTACAAACCCTCATCAAATTGTTGAGGCCTTCTCGAAAATATTTTCCGATGTTTATCAACCTCGTTATAAATTGCCCATCTTCAGTATTACTGAGATCTCTTTTTCTATTGATGAGGTCCAAATTTCATTGAAAAGGAATTAGAATGGATTCGGCCACTGGACACGATGGGATTCCAAAACTTACTTATACGGATATATGCATCACTATTATGTATATTGAGTAAGATCAATCCTGTATTTAAAAAGGCAAATAAAAATGATATTTCCAATTATATGCCCTTTAACATATTGTCAACCTGCTTCAAACAATCTGAATATTTGCTTTATAATAAGTAAGCTATATACATCTGCGTAAGACACATATCTCTACAGTACAAAATGGTTTGATGATAGGAAGGGCTACACTTTATAATTTGGCTGAAATTACTCAGTGTCTAAGTACATCAGTGGACATAATGTCCTATACACTGACTTCGCCAAGGCATTCGACACCATTGATCATAATGTGCCACTGCTCAAACTTGGTTCTATCGGTTTTTCAGCTTCTTTTACCGAATTCATCGCCTCTCATTAGTCAAGGTCACTCGCTGGGCCCTCTGCTATTTAATGAACACATAAGGGAACACGGAAATAGATACAAATTATCAACAAGAGAGATTAAAATTGTATGTTATGCTGATGCTGTATTCGGTGAGTGAAAATGAAGATGATCTACAACAGCTTCTTCATTTGTTCTGTTCGAAAGCCAGAAGCCTAAACATGTAAATATCTGCAGCAAAAACACTATCACTCGTTATCTTAAAAGAACCAATTAAATGTGAATTCGTGGTAGAAGACAACACCATAGAACAGGACATGACACTCAACTATCTGGGATTAGAAGTGTCGTGAAGTCAGGATAGAATGCACTAGATCAAAGGCCAAAACTAACAAAGCGCGCAGAATATCCGGAACCTTGAGTGACGTTATCTGGAGCAATAAGCACGTGAGTAAGCAAGCGAATGTCAAAATCACATATGTTAGGCCCATAATGACGCTATGGAGATTAGAGTCGACAGCAGGCTGACAAAAAATTTACTAAGAACTTCAGAAATGAAAATCCTGAGAAGTATATAGGGGTACACACTAAGAGAGATGGAATCCGCAGGATGGAAGAGGCAGAAGAGCGAGGATTGTACGAGACGGAATTCCCGGGAGATGGCGACTCCTTAGGGCAGACCTTCAAAACCCTGGAAAGATTTGTGAGCATCGATATCAAACGGAAACTAGGTTGGAAAAACAGTTCGAAGGCCTACACCAAGAGGAAACAGGAGAAGGTACTTTACATAATTGAAAAAATAAAAATTTATCACGTTAACTACTCAGTTTAGATAAGTTTGTAAAGAATATAAAGGTACTCAAATGTAAAGTTTACAAAAAATCGTTTTCAAAATTCGTAGAGTAGATCTTTAACTCTTATCGAAAAATAGGTTTTTGCGAATATGTCACAAATTACACATTTGGCGCAGATTTACTGAGAATATTACATTATTTAGAACATACTTTGCAACTACATGTGACGAACATTTTGAAAATTCGGGCCCGAAGTAAAATTTTTATTTTCACCGAAATATTTCTTAAATTATTCATTCTACACAGAGTATGAAAATATTTAGATCTTAATTTATACCGGGCGTCTAGTACTATCTCCGTAATTATTGCCGTTATTAAAGGTAATATGTTTACATATTGCATAGGTCGGCCAGAGCAATAGTTACATACATCAGAGTGTGCTAACGCTATGTAAACTGAACGTTGAACAGAAATTTATAATAAAACAAACGAGGTATTTATTCATTACAAAGTGATTGAATAGCAAGTCATGATAGAAACTGAGAGATCGGAGGCGTAATGCAACAAAATAAGTACTTAACTGTTGACAGCAAAATGAAATAATAATAACAAATAATTAAAATGAAACTTTGGCAAAAACGAACCGAACATAGTCCCTCATTCGCATAATTATAATATTCTGACAGGAGTAATTAGTGGAACAAGATTAAACGTCATGTAATTAAGGCGTCAGAACAAGATTTTGCCATCGCCATCGAATATTTTCATTTTAAATAACCGTTACTAATTACTAATGATAATTTATATTATGTGGAAAATATCATCGCTGTAGGAGATGTATCTGAGTTATTATCAAACAGATAGTTGTGAATATAGTAATATAATTATACTGAAGAAGGCTGTGCGCATTACCGAAACGTCAAAAAGAATTTACTAATGACTTACAATTCCACTAGTTTTTAGAAAATGTAATAATTTAATATATAAAAGAAACAAATATTCTACTTTAACACTGATTAGTAAAGAAAAAAATACTCAAATTATATATTGTACATACCACATGCGTCAAGAAACATTAGCCATAGCGGATCTGTGTATACGTATATATGTATATACGATGTATAGACACCGCGCTGGGACGTATACATACGTATAAATTGATTCGCTATGACTAATGGTAATTGACACAACCGGTATATGTGTTACTAGCACAAAATTAAATAAACATTATGTTAGATTGCCCTGCTATGAAGTAATAAAAATTGTTCTGTTTGTTCTTTGATATTGTCACGTGAAGATAGGCTGATGGTCTCTACGGGGAGTGCAACGGAGCCAGTACTTTTCAAAAGCTTGTAGATACAATATTTAAAGAGCTGAAATGAAAAGAAATGGCATTATACTCACACGATATCATAGTTGTAAGTAAAATCTTCAAGTAACAGTTTGAAAGTCTCGATAAAATTTATTATTATTATTTAGTTTACGGAAGGCTAATTTAACTCTCAATATGAAAAAATGCAATTTTTGTATATAACAGCAAACCATTTTAGGTTATAAAATTTCTCCGACGGGCCTACACCCACATGAAACCAAAATTTTAGGGAAAACTCCTAGAAAAGTTAAAGACGTGCAAAGTTTTTTTAGGACGCCGTTTTATTCAAAATTTTTCACTTGCAAGTCCACTGTATAAATTAAGTAGCTCAAAATATATTTTTTTTGAGGGTAAATATCAGTAATATGCCATCCAACTTCCGCGAACGACAAAGTCGCTGATTCAGGCTCGGGGCATCGAACGACGTGAGACATATTTATTACTTTTACGTAACTATAGAAATTTCCGTGGTAGTATGATTCACACATTCATAAATTCGAATTTATAGTGACCCGGTTAGCTTAATTGATTACAGCGTTCTGCAAACGCAACTTATGAATTTGAGCTTCATCGCAAACCTAAAAGTAGTGAGATTTCGTTTTCAATAATAGTGTTGGAGTACACACCTTATATTCTT
The DNA here is from genome assembly GCA_963170755.1 of Amphimallon solstitiale. Taxonomy (NCBI): domain Eukaryota; kingdom Metazoa; phylum Arthropoda; class Insecta; order Coleoptera; family Scarabaeidae; genus Amphimallon; species Amphimallon solstitiale. The sequence goes on along the minus strand of OY720675.1, from coordinate 240,503,565 downwards.
AAAAAATTCCTGTAAAAGTTAATTGTATATTCTGTAATATTAATGTATTATTAAATGTTTAATCCCTAATATGAAAATGTCACATGTTTCACTGATTATGTGACACTTGTGATATGGCGTTGTGTTCATAGATTTTTAATATTTCTAAGTGCTTCTAAAGAGAACTGTTAAATTTATTATCTGCGTTTAGACAATATTAAAAGAGCTCTTATTTGTGTGCAGTAACATGTAGTGAGGGATGTATTCCGATTGAACCACAGATTTATTTCATATACGTACTGTAGGAAGTATTGTGATGATGAAAATTTTCAACCTGAACATTTTGGAGATATTCACGTTTTGAAGTGCTTTGATTCCGAAAGGAAGTTTTTGAAAAATGTTTCTCTCTCTTCTCTGTGTGTGCGTGCCTCTCCCTCCCTCTGTATGTGTGTGACAACGATAGCTACCAAACGGCTAATTCTATCGATACCAAACTTTAAATTAACGATTATAAACACCCACATCAGATCTGATTATATTTTCTGTGACATCGGCAAACTGGAAGTAATAGTAGTTTACTTCATTTAAAAAATCAAGTTTTACTAATATTTTGTCAACTACTACGTTTAAATAAATGTCTAAAGAATACAAATGTAAATACACACACTCAAATGTGGATATTTTGATATCAATTGACGCGTCTTGAAATGAGGATTATTTGAAATTATTGCACCAAAACGCTAACTTAAAAAGTAAAGCGGTAATTTGTAATTGAAAATTAATATGTTCCATTTACTTTATATTATTGAGAAAGAGCACGATAGATGCTATTTGTTGAGCAAGTCGGACATCTAGGCCCTCTTTCACGCTAATCTAAAGTAAATGGAACATTTTAATTTTCAATTACAAATTACTGCTTTATTTATTGAATTGGTGTTTTGGCGCAATAATATCAAAAAATCCTCGTTTCAAGCGGCGTCGATTGTATCAAATATCCACATTTGAATGGTCTTTGGAAACACATGAAATTCCTACCGGAACTAGGTCTTTTACTCCTACCGAAATATACTTTCTTGGGAATATCTAAGTTATGCTTTCTAAATAGATAAATTAATTTAGCTTGATTTTGAATAATTTTTTTATACAAAAAAAATTCAAAATTTCCACCAGAAGTAGCACTTCCGCTTTTATCTAATAGCAGTTTTTTGCTAATATCTCGAAAATTATGCATTCTATACAGATTTCTTAAGAGTATAAAAATACCTAGCGTCGATTTGGAGTAATGTTTGTATAAAAAAAAATCAAAATTTGGGAAATAGGCTCTTTAAGAAAATAAAAGTATTTGAAGTTCAATTTCAAACATTTCTTCTAGAAGAAAATAACACACATACTTATAAGAAAGTCATGTGGTTTCACACCTCTTGTGTGTAGGGAGTAAATGTGACCAATAACAGTTTTACGAATTCAAAGAAATTGTGATTATTTTATTAAATTCACACTATGTTATTTTGAATGTGCTTTAAATCCCGAGCGATTAATCGTTGACGTAAAATAACGCATCAAAATTGTGTTACCCACTAAGACAAATTAGTATTGGCAATTTTGATATCGTAAATTATGGAAACGCGTTTTTCGCCATCAATAAAAAGCATATTTCGATTGAGAATTTCTGATATTTTCCAATAAAATTTCCGGTAAAATTAGGAAAATCAATTTAAACAAACAAATCTCCTGATGGAATGCTTTTGTAATGATTACAAGCGTAAAATAATTCAGCAATAAATCGATTTTATGCTGTTTGTTCAAGTCATAAACAAAATTCTAAAGTTTAAGTATATTAGATTCCAAAACAAATTCTGCCATTAATTGAAGGAATACATTTTTACACCTCTTCAAAAACTAAATTTAACCATGTTATAAGAAGCAATTTTATATTACTTACGCCTACTCTCATATATTTATTGAAATAAGGAGATATCATAATTTCATATGTATACATTAGGATGACAGGAAATCTTTATACATATAAAGAAAGCTATTACATCAGACTTTAGTATAAATTTGTTTCTATAACAATTTGTCGCAACTCACATTTTTATATTTAGTAAAAATTGTAATTGATAATAAGATAAGATAGTCTACGATGGTTTCTTTAGATTATAATAAAGCTAGTTAATTCCGCTAGTTATATCCATCGAGTATTAACAATTGATTTTGATGATATGGTTTAGTATTATTTATGTATTTGCATATATATATGAACAAACTGTAAAGCTGTAAGTGAGTTCCAGCAGTATAAAACTGTTTGTCCATCTTGTTTTCACGTTAATACCAATTAGTAATTAAGAAACACAACAACCGTTTCTTTATTAACGACACAATAAATATAGCATCGTTTTTCCCTTTTATTCATGCTCTCTCGAATTGCAAAATAAATATTATATACGCCCTGCTAAGAAAAGAACTTGCTCGTGCTTTGCCTTGGCATCTGTTGCGAATACAAAAGGAAAGGAGGAATAATAATGCTGTGTAATTTTGTTTTTCGGCGCGAGTTGGTCAGAGAAGTCATTAATTTTTACTGTATTTCGAAGTTGTATTTTGTATTGTATCATTTAATTGAAAGAAGAAACTACGTCCACATATAACTTGTTGAGAGAAGTCCCTGTCCAAGAATAGCTGTGATATGTTTACAAAAAGGATCAAAACGCTTACATAGACTGACCAGAAAGGAATAACGACTATGGTTTGAAAGAATTTTCAGATTTAGCGTAATATGGACGGCACTTGTAATAGAATAAAATACTAGATTTTTTTGTTGAATTATCCAATATATAGAGTACCAACTTTTATCAGCTACAAACGGTAATTACCTTCAACAAATAGCATATGGGCTAATTAATAAAACTAATCCAAATAAATTAGATCTAAAATGAAATGACAGTCCTAGGAGAACACCGATTCTTTTGCATACATTTTCTATTATCTGTATTTCCACTTGGCCTTCTGTAAGGTCTTTATGTTACAATTCCTTCCCTGCGTTGCTGGACGTGGAAGCTAAAACAGTTTTTTTTTAGTGTTGCCACCTTTGCTGAAAAACGCATAGGGAGATATTGAACAAATATGCCTTCTTTTATAACGCAGATAATCAGTAATCTCAACACATAGTAGAGGAATGCTACTATAATATTAATAATTTGAAACTCCTCGACTCTTTCTAATTTCTTATATGGTGCAGCTTTCTCTTGGGTCGTCGCTTAAGTAATTTTGCCAAAACTACTAGAATTATGTAATGTAATTATTTTGTGTGTAGTGTTCCATAGCTTTATTAGTTCACCTAGAAGACTTTATGCAGGAAGACCTGGTGATTTAAATCCTCAACAATTAATCTGCGAATGAACATATTTATGTGCAATTTGCTGGCCTGGCGATTCCAACTTACTACGCCACGGAATTTTACCACACAACCAAAAAAGAAGCATGACAATTCTGAGGAAAGAACTAATTTGGTTTATGTCCTTCAACGGTTGGTTATTGTAGTATTGTAGATTATATAATAAATCGATTTAAGAAAGATGATGTGAGCAAGCCCGATAATTACTGACACATTTCAAAATACCTGTGGTACGTAGAATACCTGGAAGGGTGATGAAATAGAAAATTACGTATTCTTTTGAGCATAATATACGGTCTTGCAAAATGTGCATGCGAGCCTAGTGAGGAACTTATTAACTTTACCATTTCTTGTTATACACGGAAAGAACAACTTTGTTGGGTCAACTGTATATTTGTCAAATGAAACATATATGTGCAAACAAGTATTTGCTAACCACAACCAAGAAAAAATTCAGAATTTTATGTTTATATTCTTGCTTCAAGCATGTAGAACGTTAAAATCAAATAAAGTTTTGCTTGATTCAACGACAAACCTCTAAACTAAGCATATTTTTCCATGATTGAAGAAAGAAAATAAACATTAAACTTTTGAAAATTTTACTGTTTGCACATATACCTATGCATTGACCCAACAAAGTCTTTCCTTCCGTATACAAACGATGAGTTTGCTTCTGTAGATTGCTTGTGTCTGAATTGATTGGTTTTTAATTGCAGACATATAATTTAATTCAGTCTATTTGGTATCTAAAATCATATAAATGACTTAAAAGTTAATTCGAGTTGAACACGAGTACCGGTGTTCCTCAAGGCGACGTTCTCGGTCCTCGATTATTTTTTAAAATATATTTTTTATATATATCTTATCCACTCTTAATATGCACCTAGTATTCTCAGCTTGCAGTAGAAAGATATGCAAAGCTTCTTGGGCGACGCCCACATTTGGCTTAGCAAAGCAATTTGCTAGTAAGGCACAATAAAACTGGAATTTTGCTATTTTCGAGGAGGAATGTCAAAATCTTTAAATTCCTTTATTAATAATAATTTGAAATGGCTGGCACATGGAGGGTACTCTGTGCGGGCGGAATTTGAGGGTGGCTTAATTTCCGACATAGAAGTTTTGGCTTTCAAAAAAACATATTGCATACATTGCATGCGATAAAAGTCATATTTTGAGGTGTCCTAGCCAATATTTATATACATGATGACCCTTCCATAAAAAAATCCAGTGTTTCTTACTATTGCGCAAAGACGTATTCTCGATTGACTCTGTACAACTTGCAAGCTCTTGTTCAGGAACAAATAATTATCGTATTAAATTATACAATATGTTGCTGAGGATATTAAAAACTCAAAAAGTACAATAATTTTAGAAAGAAAGTTGAACAGATTTTAAATGAAAACTATTTATGTATATAGGACAAACCAAACGCAGCATATAAATTCGTTTTAATTAACACGTAGCATTCTGTCAATCTGGAAATTATATTTTTATCGGTTGCTAAACATGTTCACGACAGAGAGCACTCAGTAATACCAGAAACTTTGACCAAACAAGTGAGATCATGGAATGTTGCAAAAATAAATATTTTAAGAAATATTTCGGTTTGAATTCACAGGAAGAACAAAATTAGGGCTAAAAAATGAGATGTGGCCACCACACGACCCTCTTATACGTATGAGCGTTTCAAATTATACAAAATTATTTTAAATTGTTTTATCTTCTTAGAATAATAAACGGAATTTTAAGAATTTTTTTATATACAAATATTCAAAATCCTATTATATGTACTTTTATTGTCTATACATACATACTTTCGGTCCGAATTTTGAAATTTTTTTTATACAAATTTTATTGAAAATTAAGTTCTAAATAGTTTTATACTCGTAACGTACCTGTCTAAAAAGCCTGTAGATATTTCGAAAAACTTTCGTAATAAAATTCTATTCATTTATAAATTTGTTTAAACTTAGTAGTTGACGAGATATTGGCAAAATTTGATGTTTTCATTGAAGTAAACTTCTATTTCTGGTGTACCGATTTTACTGAAAATCTAATCAGATCTCACGAGGGAGATTATACTCGTAAATACAAAATTTGGAATTGATAGTTATAGCGGTTTGACCGCTATTGTGGTCACACACACAGGGACACACTGAGGCTCACACAGACACACACAGACAGACAGACATTTCTTAAAAGCCACTTTTTCGCTATCAGGGGGACTTCAAAACGTGCACATCTGCAAAAATCTCGAGGTCGAAAAGTTTCATATTACAATACTAAAACTGTAAGTTGGACAGTGTTTAAATTGTTCTTATATGATTGCCTAAACAGTTGAAATATCTATTACTGTCTAGTCTGGTCATTAAATTATGTTTATTTTTCTTAATTTAATTAATAATTCTTATTGAAACTCTTCTGCCACCCAAGGATTGCACCATAGCTGTTAATACTAATAATTCTGCAATCGGTTTTCAGACTAAATTTTAGTTCATTGAAATTCGTATACGGTGCTTACTCAAATTCTTTTGCAAAGTGTAAAGATAAAAAACTATGCCTTAAAGACAACTTTTGAACGTGAGTGTAAAAATTATCCCCAATCGGGAATATATACACCGCCGACAAATAGAATACGAACAGAGATAGATAACAGGGTGTTGCGTATTTCTTTCGTTGCCCGGGAAATTTACGACCGAAGCATATATTCTTTCTGGTTTTTTTTTTGTTTATTAGAATAATTATTTTTAGCGGTGTACAAACAATGATGCCTTCGCCGCAATAAACCGTTCGTTGGGTACTAACTCAGCCAAGAAGTTTATTAATTTATATACACGGGATGCCTGGATATATTCGAAATTTAAATTGATTTGGTCGTTTTTTCCCTGGTGCTCCCGGGCAAAAATTTACGACAATCTGGTTAGTTTCGTGTCATTTTTATATTAGTTTGGTCGTTATTTTTCCTTTAAATTTATTCATACACAAATAATTTGTCTGCTCGTAATATAAACGGTGATTTTTCATTGTTACACCAACAGCATTTAAGATGCGAAACTAATAATAGCTCGTAAATTCTTTCGTTCTCTTATATAAACTACAAAACTGTATTTTGTAGTTGGATGCTGTAAACTACACTGAGCGGCATTTATTTATCAAAATGAGTACTTAATATTTTTTGAAGAGATTCACGGAAATATAAATGACAACATTTCACGTCCAGAAAGCATGAAAAATGCCACATTTTTTCAACAATATTATCGCTTTTTTGTACACTGTCAGACAAGATTTACATCAATTAATCATTATTTTCATATAATAAAATTGAATCTTAGATTTTACAGTATCCAAGAAAACTATAACAAATCTCGTGAATTATTAATAAAGCATAAATTTGGTAAATGTTAAGTTTTTATGAAAATCTAGAAGCAGACTGGTTTTCAGCAAAACATTTTTGTATACAGAGTATTTTATGTCAAACAAATGATGTCATTAATGACATAATGACGTTTGTCATAACAGAACACATATGATAATGTTTGCGATGTAGAATATAGTTTTTATTTATGGATAAAGAACCAAATGATGAAATATGGACTTTCTATTTGTGTTAATTATTTTGCTTACCTATATATTTTTCTTATTTGCAACTTTATACTTCAATGTATCATCAATGAATTTACTAATGAAGAGTAAAATTCATTACCACCAAATTGATATCACTGTCGAGTGCGTGTTTCGACAACTAGGTTGTCATCATTAGCACGGTATTTATTACATTTATAATACTTCTTACTCAACTTTGCGCTTCGTTTTTTATAACTCCGAAACACCTGTCGCAAGGAGCTATACCGTGACTTTGGATTGCGATGTTTTATAGTTTTGAATCTTCTCATTTTGGAATGTTGTCAGTTAAAAACAATAGTTGTTATTGGTGTGTTGTTATTTGAAAATTGAAAGGTGATTCCATGTTCACGAAGATGCAGGCAATCTTCACTGCTGGACACCCTAAATCTTTTCTACAATCGGCTACATATTGAATAGGTTTAATTCATTTTGATTTCTGTATTGTTTTTTTGCAAAAGTTTAGTTTTGTGGAATAGTACCGCTTTAAAAAAGCAAGAGAAATTGAAAGAGTATAGCCTAGTTAATGGTTCAACACAAAAATTACTGGTAGGTGCTTGAAATATTTAAATTGATATCACAGAATTGAATGTATTTAATGTAAATCAACAAATCTCAGTGATTTTTACTATAGACAAGAACAACTGAATATCCTAATATAAAACTGTGTTCCGAATATATTTTTGCACCAAGCTTGTGAATCTAAGTATCAAAGAATTAGAAAGCGTCTCAAACGGGTAGGGAAAAGTTCAAAACGATTTGGTTAAGCATCAATCAGCAAAATTCGTTATGCCAGATACGAAAGCATTTCAGAAAATACCATTTCTAACAAGAATTCCATCTGCAGATTGTTAAGGACAACACCAACGGAAAGTTTATTAAAGATTTTTTGTGAACATAGGACTTGGTAATTAAGATTTTTTATAATGCGACAACCAAAATTTTAATAGAATATAACAAAAGCGAGAGATTCTAATGATGAAAAAGATAAGGAACTGCATAGGTTACCGGAAAGAAGAAAGCGAAGTTAGTTACTACTATGTAAAATCGAAATGTATAAGATGTTGACGAATTATAAATGGGTTATACTGTTCGATTTACTTTCCAAAACGTTTATAATAAAGATTGCAAAGTCTAACAGAGCTGCTTCAGTATTTTGGCTCTGAAGAAATTGGGTTTACAACAATGTATAAGATTGTGGGTCAGGAAAAAATAAAATACACGATCACAAACAACTTCTTCAAAAATTTTGAGAAACCCGAAAATAGAATAATTAATATTCGGATTATTATTATTTTTTTTTTTTTTGGTTAATTTAGACACCTCGTTTATATCACCTTTCTTGAATAAGGGAATAACTGTGGCATTTTTAAATATGAAAGGGACTTTTCTAAAGAATTGTTAATAATATGAAAAAGTCGAACAGTAACAGCATTCAGGGCTTTTTTTTTTAGAAAATTAATCGAAATTGTCTCAAAAACAGAAGAACTAAAAGTGCTCAGGGATCTAACAAAAGAGTGAAGTGCAGCTAGACATGCGGAGAAGAAGAAACAAACATTTTTGATATTCAGAAACGCAAAGAAATTTCTATACGATACACCTTGAGACGTCCCTGCGCCTCCATGAAATATATATACGTTGTACACAGTATAGCAGACGAATAAATATTTTCTTAGTGCAACTAACTTATAAGATTGATTAAATATTCTTTTATAAGTACTTACACAAAGGAAAAAATAAACTTAAGGAAATGAAAATCCTCCTGAATTATTGATCAGATTTACAACGGCGTAACTGAACTTTATTTTTAGATTTATTATTATACATATTTAATGCCGCAGCACTATAATATAAAACTGTGTATTACATGAAATGACGTAGATAAATAATAAAATACGGCAATAACTTTAATAACCCTGTTACATTTGATATGTATGTACTGAATATGCGCATAGGAAAACAGATAATGTAATCTTTTTAAATATAAACACACAAACATAATATCGTACGTATACGCAAACATTCAGGTGTGTGGGCGGTAAAATAATGTTTCAATTGACATATACGAGGAAAGTTTGTTAAGTGGTGATATATTAAAATTTCCCGTAAAACAGTCCTGTCAGATTGTCTCACAAATGGCCCCACACGACGGGTGCCAAATTGTAACACTGGGCCACCAAGATGGGTGCCAAGTTGTTGCAAAAGGTTATTAAAGTGAACAGTGATTCATTTAGGAGAAACATGAATTCAGTAATGTCGGCATGGTTGCTCATCAAAGGTCCAGGGTATTGTGCAGTAAAAACAACAAACAAAGTTTTGTTTAAAGTTTATTTAATAAAATAAATAACCAATTAACAGAAAATTAAGATTAAAAAACAAAGAGATGTTTATAACAACTAGAAAATGCTGGAATGACAGTGATAAAAACATAATTTTGTTTTTCAGTTTTTTCCGTTTTTTTTTTTGTATTTTATTGAGATAGAAACAATGTAAAAAGACCTAGCGGAATCGTTAGAAATTTGATTTTGAAAAAAGAAAGGCCCTCTGAAAGCTCGGCTTTTTGGGCTTGATATTTCTCAGAAGTACTTTGGAACAACGTAGAACAAATCTAAGACTACCTGGAACAACGGTCAAAATTTTGATTGTAATTATCAAATATTATTAATATTTAGTTCTACTTTTGGGTACTACCTTTCGTTATCGACTAAATAAAGTCGAACTTATATCACCTCTGGCAGCTGTTTTTACATTATGCACATAATAATGACGATACACTGGACAAAGGAACATAAAGATTGAATCATTTAGTATTTAAATTTCCCCGAATCGCCTTTACTTTTAAGCATGTCTGCAAGAAATGTAATGTAAGGCCTACAATGAAATAATCGAATTTGAGTTTAGTCAAAATAAAACACAAATTTATTCAAAAATATTTAGCAACACTTAGTGATGATAATGCAATTATATTTTGACTGCGTTTGTTTGAAAATTACCACACATTTCAAGAAGACAACTATCCCAAAGTATCCGCCAAAATATTCACAAGTTGTTTAAACACACAAAGAAAATTGTTGGAGGAATGTTCTAAAGTGAAATAATTAAGTTTGGGATTTATCCAAGACAGACTACAAACTTATTGAAAAATATTTGGAAACATTGAATGACAATGCAACGAATAAATCTTGACTGCGTTTGTATGAAAATTACTTCGCTTTTTTAAGAAGAAAACCATTCCCAAGATTTCGCCGGAATAATATGACATTGACATCATATTTCCCCAAGACTTAAGAAGAAAATTGCTTCTAAACTTTTCAAATTAGTTCTCACTTCCTCAAGATTTCAGAATATACCATTGTATAAGTTGAAATTGCGTATGTTAGCCTAGAAACAACCTGATAAAAGATCTTTGGGAATCAGTTTGGAAACCTAGATTTTACTGTTATTGAAGATTGTCATCTTGTTGTTTTATTTTAAATTACGAGCTTGAATCTTTTCAAGTAAAACCTTCCTTGATTCGATGTATTCAGCTCTTGTGAGTAAGCTACATACAGTTAAAAATTGGATGTTAGAGTGAGTTAGGAAGTATGTACGAGAGATGGCAAAATATTTTTGGTATGACACTCCAGTGAATATAGGTTGGTAGGGATATTGTGTGCACTATAATATCTTTATCAAACCTAATGTGAAAGTTCAGATAATTAAGTAGCAAGAATAGAGGGTGGCCAATTAATATGTTTTTCAGAGTCTTTCTTTATAATTTCACAAAACTCCTTACATCTTAGTGTCCGTAAGTTCCTTACAAGACATACTAGGTGGGCAGTGAGTATTTCTCGCTTTTTTACCTTCTTGTGCAATTAAATACGAAAATAATGAAAAGGAATAGTCATTTTGGTAACTCGTAAATAAATCTAGGTACATAAATTCCATTTCGTTGCATTTACCTGCGGAACTGCATCACCTGTGCACCCATACTTATCATGTGCATATGTAAATTCCATTCGGCATTTATTTATAAAACGAAATTCCTTTTGCGTGGCATATGAAAAGTCCAATAAAGAATCGCAGACCCAGGCACCAAAAACAAGAAAAAAGAAACACACACAACATAATACGAAAGGGGACGAGAAAAAATCTCAAAAGAATAATAATAAAAAACGGAAATCATGCTGTTATTTTTTTCTCTCTCTTTGTAAATACGGAGAACACATACACGAGAGTGCAGGCAAAGTAAGAGTGCGAAGGAGATGTATTTCTTCGAAAAGCATGGGAGTTTATTATGCATATGCGTATATATGTATATATATTATACACAGAAATACACCAAATGGGTACACGCCTGCCTGACAATAAGACAGAGGAATTTCAGTCTTTGTTTATTTTTATACCATTGTAAATATAAATTTGTTTAAGGGTGTATTATTTATTTTTCGTGCATTTTCTTCTTTCTTTTTCTATATTTATACATTTATTTGTAGTCCGTACGACGTCGTTGTCGTCTTTGTCCTCTTCTGTAGCATTTCTTTATATGTCGATATTTCCTAACAGAGCCGACTCTCATATTTTTTACCTTTTGAAACTAGCACCAAATTCGAATCGATATCACGCCTATGAATACCCAATAATGCAGGGTGCCTATAAAGTCTCGATCTATTTAACTGCAAACGGCCTTATAGTAGCAAATGAAACTTTATTAATGGGATAAGAAAAATGTTAACAAATAAGCAATAACATAACTAAAGTAATTTGACATGACCGCCCTCCATTTCCAAGCATTTTACCACCGCTCTACAATGGACCGAAACACGTTCTGCAGCATATCTGGTGTAATTTCTTCTACGGCTGCTATGAAAAAAACGAAGAATAAAAACCGATGGTCTTCCCAAACGTGACTCATCATTAACGCTTCCTGTACATCGAAATTTATTCACAAGTCGTCGAATATTGGCACATGTGGGCCCTGGTTCTCTAAACTTCCTTGTAAACTCTTCGCGACATTATTCATAAGTTAACCCTCGCAATCTGGCACTCACTACGGCTATTCTCCTCTCTTAAAGTTAACATTTTAAATACTTGCAACCGAAAAGATATGTCACTACGTTTTACATCAAATCTTCAACAGAAATTATAACTTGCAATATCAAAAGCCTTCGGAATAATCAAACATTAGAACATCACCCTCAAGTAAGTTATGAATATTCTAAATAACCCCTAAATAAAGTATCATCTATTGACCTATTCATCAGATTAACAACATATTATTTTCTAAAAATTTGAATTTTTGAAAAATTGAGTTGGTTGTTTATATGTACATATGACCTTTACAGGTATTTTTAATAATATTAATTATACTCTTTATAGCCCAACAGAATATTACAAATTCCAGTTACTGGACAATTTTTAAAATAATATAATATAATGCAATGGGTACATGAACAAAAAAATATTATCAAAATTAAAGAAGTGACAAATCCAAAGAAAATATTTAGTATTACGCAAAATTATTGAAAATTGAAGTAGCAGCACTTTTCAGAAACATACCATAATGCGAAGAAATCGTATGTATCGTCATGTAAGAAATAAAATACATGACATAGAAGACTATGGGTCTTTATCGGTCATGTAAATGTTATGTTTAGTTGAATTAAGAGTATGCAAGAATAATATTGTTGTTAAAATGTAAAATGAGTGTGCTTAAAACCACACGGCAGAAGTGAAAACTTCATCAAGGTCTCCCATGTAACGATCGCCGAAAGAATCGCCAAATTGAAGACGTAATAAGCGACCACAAACACCCCCGTATCCAAAGTTTCACAAACATTCATCAATTTTCAAAAAAACTTCCGCCATTTTGTTTTTTTTTTTGTCATTTTAACTTGGGATTCGTGGTCGGCGACCTCAACCACCCCCGTATCTAAAATTTCACATTCATACGTCAATTTTCAAAAAATTCTTCCGCCTATTTGTTTTTTTTTGACATTTTGACTTTAGATTTGTGATCGGCGATCTAAGACACCCCCGTATCTAAAATTTCACATTCATACGTCAATTTTCAAAAAAACTCGTCCGCCATTTTGTTTTTTTGACATTTTGACTTTAGATTCGTGATCGGCGACCTAAGACACCCCCGTATCTAAAATTTCACATTCATACTTCAATTTTCAAAAAAATTCTTCCGTCATTTTGTTCTTTTTGACATTTGACTTTGGAATTGTGATCGGCGACCCCCAAAACACCCATATCTAAAATTTCACATCCATACGTGAATTTTCAAAAAACTCGTCCGCCATTTTTTTTTGACATTTTGACTTTGGAATCGTGATCGGTGACCCCCAAAACCCCCGTATCTAAAATTTCACATTCATACGTCAATTTTCAAAAAAAAAATCCGCCATTTTTTTTTGACATTTTGACTTTGGAATCGTGATCGGCGATCCCCAAACCCCCCGTATCTAAAATTTCATATCCATACGTCAATTTTCAAAAAACTCATCCACCATTTTGTTTTTTTTTTTACATTTTGTCTTTGGATTTGTGATCGGCGACCTAAGACACCCCCGTATTTAAAATTTCACATTCATACGTCAATTTTCAAAAAAATCTCAGCCATTTCGTTTTTTTTGACATTTTGACTATGGATTGGTAATCGGCGACCTAAGACACCTCCGTATCTAAAATTTCACTTTAATACGTCAATTTTCAAAAAATCCTTCGGCCATTTTGTTCTAATTCGACATTTGAATTAGTGATGGGCGACCGTAAAAACTCCCAAGTGCCTAATTTTAATCAGAAGAGAGAGAAATTGATTTCATCCGGCTCCGCCCACTGTGCACGTTTGCGTAATCGTTTAAATAAAATTATTTCGTAGTAGGGGCACATAAATGTCGAAAGCAATCCTCCTTTTCCCCTTTAAGGAAATACACACGTTCTGGAATTATCGTATTTTAATTCAAATCATTATTAAAATATTAATCGACCCGTGTATAGATAAAAATATCAAGTCATGTGGGAGACCGTTATGTATTGTATGGAGATGCAATTCGCCGGACCGTAATACATTGATCGCCAGTGCACATCTGATATTTATTTTTCGCCCGTCCGGAATACATTGATATCAGTGCACATTTAAATGGCCATTTTTCTTACCAAATCCTTCTGCAAACGACCTTTAAATTGCCGCTACCTTCGATTGCGTGAGACTGCCGACTCGAAATAAGCACACAAAAGGTCCCAAAAGCCGGTTCCTTAAGACCCCGAGTCTTGATGAGCCCTTGCAAACTTCAAAATTTCGTATTTCACGCTTAAAAGTGAATCTGTGGTGCAACTCAGTTCGCCTGTCAGTTTGACGTTTCTCGGGATTTTTTGATTGTCACGTGAATCGTCATGACGTAAGCCATTTTGCTGTTAAAACATCGAGTGCATGCTCTTCTTTAAAAGCCCATATCTTTACAACCGCTCCACTCTCCGTCGACCGGAAATTCAATGTCGCCCGTACACCAATTCCAAAGGGCAGCTTTCAATTTCGCGTATCCAGAGAGGAGTTCTTTGCACAGTTTTGCCAATTTTTGTCGAATTTACGGTTCGTTTGGTAACCATGGCGACTAAAAGCTCCGTGGTTTGTAAGAAACACCCAGACGCATGCAGAAACAGACACACCCACTATATCAGAATACATCGAAGACCTCTCGGAAAAATTTTTCAACAACACGCCAGAAATGTCGTACGATCCTGACATATATCTGCCAATGAAAAGACCTAGGCTCTCACTAACTTAGGCACTCAACAATAACAGATTCCTCTGAAAGAGCTCATCACCCTCCAAGTCACATTCAGATAATATAATTCAGACTAAAAGTAAAAGGCCCAAGGCCTGACTTGTCCAGCACAATAAGAAGAAGAAGAAGACCAAGAAGCAATCTCGTTCAGTACCCACAATCGCCCATAGAAGTTTACACTTCAATAAAAAAAAAAGAAATTACCTAACTTTTTTCCGAAAACTTTTAAGACATGCGTTAAGAAGGTAGATATGCTTAACTTAAGACACTGGCAAGGTATTAATAATAATTAAAATTAATTATTTACTATGATTAATTGCTGACGACAAATAATAAACAAGTACCTATGCTCACACAATGCAAGTTATGTGAATTGTATGTAGCACTATGGCTCTAATCTAATTAATTACAAAAGTGTTTGAAAGAAATTACAAAAAAAAAAAACAAATTACTTACAGCTACTTTAAATAGAAACTTTATTATGAATAATCTTGCGGAATTAATATCACATTTTGTATATGTATTTGAAATCCAACCCTGTAGCTTTATTTTTATAAATACGTTTATTATTAAGAGAGTCGAGTAGATAAAAAGAAAGACGACGGATCTCGGTAAGAAGGGAGAAGCCGCAGGGAGAAAGAGATGAGGCTTTCTTATTTATGGACAGTGTTGACAGTTCTCATTTGTTGGCGGCCCACACACTCAGTCTGTCTTTATGTTTAATTTGTAACCATTCTTTAATAAAATAATAAAATATTAAAAGTTCATGGAACTTGGGTGTTATTGAATGTTGGCGTTTTTGCTGTTGTTTTATCTTCTCGTTTTGCGTTTTTTCCTTTTTCGCGTTCTTTTTTTCATCCTCGATTCGTCTTTGCTCTCTCTTTTCTCGTTGTGAGCCGCTTCACGACTTCGACTGTTAATTCGTACAAATTGTATGTAAACAAGCGATCTCTCAAGGATTAGTTCTTGGGCTGTCTAATATTTTCAATTTGTACCTACTGTAATGTTTGTTACTTGTACGAGATATAAGAAAGGGATTCAGAAATTTAATAAACTGAAAATTTAGACATAATTATAATATAAACAAATGTTTTTTAATTTGAAATGTCTATATTCTAACATAATTCGATGAAATCAAAGTACAAAAACTGAACAACCATTATTATTTAATCAGTGCATTTACAATGTTTTTATCACGTACTAATACTTCAAATGTCAATCTTCTATTAACTATTATTACTATTGTTATTGAAAAGTAATAAAATAAAATTATTCGAGCACGCTTCAGTTGAAGATTTTATCGCACGAAAACGAAACCTGAACACACCACCATCACCTAAGCACACACGAGCAAAGAGCAGAGTGCTTGAAAGTAGTAAAACTGTGGAATTTTATCGCGAGATTGACATAAAAGTTGAAAGTTTATGGACTGTCTAATCTGTCTCTAGTTAAGATAATACATATGTTAGGAACTTGAACGTAACTTGTAGAACCTATGTTCTTAATTTATAAAATTAAGTTAAGCGTCCATAAAACAATGATTGCCTCACTACATATTTATTCGCTGCAGCTCGACATTATGACATGCATAATGCATAAACGGTTTTCTAACCACTAGATGGGACCTGAAGCGGAAGATTTTTGATGTTTTTACGACGGCTTTAAAGTGTCTCTAGGATTGTTAAATTGACGTACTGAAATAACGTGATGTAAGCTTGTTCTTTTCTATGTTGAAATCCTTACATTAATTTCAAACGGATTACGATTTGTTAAACTTAAGGGTTCAATTTGATCTAGCATGAATTATGTGCGTATATTTTGTTATTTCTAAGGAAAAAGTTTGTACGTGCAAAGAGAATCTTAATAATTAAAACGAGAAATAATTGACATTAATTAATGCCTACATGCATATAGTAATGGCATTGGAAGATTTAAGTTGTCGAAATACTGTCTATTGCACGCAAATTCAGAAATCTATCACTATCATCTAACACAATAAATGCTGCTATATCACTTAATATGAATCAACAGGAATTCAAATAAACCATAATGTGTTCTCATAATATGCGCTAAATCTTTACTAAAGTTAACTTAGTAGTAAGAAGACAAGTAAAATTCAATAGAAATATTAGAAATTTTAACATCCAACTCTATATAACGATTGATATTATTAATAGTATTAATAACATTTTAGCCGGTGTACCTACCTTTTGTTCTTTCTACAATTTTTGTTACAGATCTTCTATTTTACTTTAACTATATCTCTTAACAATATTTGTCTATTAATTGTTACTAACTTCAGAGTGTTGTTAAAACTTGAATTATATTTTACTATTTTGAATATTATTTCTTTCTGTATAATATATTGAGAATTATCTTTCATAACCTACTTGAATTATTATTTTACAGATGAAATCACTAAGACTCAGTTTGTTTTGGGGTTAAAAGGATTCAGCGACTTTTTAGAGACAGTGTATTTCTTATTTTCTTATTATGTTTATCGAATTGACATTTTATGCTCTCTTTTTGAGAATAAAAAGACTTTTTAAGTTACATTATAAGTAAATTTAGAACGAACTTTACACCATTCAAGTTATATACTTAATAATTTACCAAATTGTACTAGAAATATCCCTAATTTTAATGATTTAAAAGGTCATTGAGGGATTATCTGCTGGTTTAGATGATTTTCTACAATTCTAATATATCTTTAACATTGCACTTTAAATAAATATTATTATAGCAGGCCCATCCTTAAATTAAACTGGACAAATAAATTACTGGTGTTCCATTTTACATCGCTCTATAGGAAATCACACATTTGTTTTCTTTATTCTCATACTTGAATTAAAAACTGTTTTGCAGATAATGATCCCATTGCTGAATTTTAGAAATATAAGTTAAGAGTTAGTCAACATATTTAATAGGTAATGGTATTTATAACTGATAACACGAAGAGTTTATTTTCTTGAAAATAATACTTGTATATTCTAGAATGCATAATTTGCGAGATATTTCCAAAAAAGAAACCATTTGTCGATAAGAGAAACATACGTAAATATAAAGTTTTATATTGATAGCTTTCTCTCTGTGGCCGCTATCGTGGTTACACAGCCACAGACAAAGAAATATACACAGACAGAAGTCTATCAATACCAAACATTATATTTACGTACGTTTTTTTGCAAATATTTCTCAAATTATGCATTCTATAGAGATTTTTTAAGAAAATAAAATATAAGCAAGTAATAACAAATAAAACACTTGGTATTGTTTCACAAATATATATAATTAAATACTCGATGTACAGTTCTAGAGAAACTAAAGTAAAATTTAATATACTGTAACTACCTACTTCAAACAAAAATGTAAATAGAAAAAATATACAAAAATAGAAAATTATGAAAAGGTCATGACTTATCTGGAAAGACCGTTTTTACAATGCTAGGGTTTATTAGCGGTGAATTTATGAGTTCGGTTTGTTCATTAAGAACATTGCCTGGTTGTAAAAGTAAACTTTCTTTTATAAAATAACCTTCTTAGAACATTCATTTTTTTACTTTAATTTAAACTATACAGTACTTCTAAATTGTCTATTGAAAAATGATGTCCCGTGTCTAAAATATGGTTAGCTGCAATTGAATTTTCATAATTTAATTTAACGGCTCGCATATGTTCTGAGAATCTTAATTTGAAATTTCGCCCCGTTTGACCTATATAAAATTTACTACAACCACTACAATTAATTCTATAAATTCCTGATTTGTTTAGTTTAGGATTCGCTGTTTTATTATTCGTTAATTGACTTTTTAAAGTGTTACTATTATAGAAGGCTATTTTAAAATCCAGCTTCTTTAAAACATTACTAATTTTCATACTTATACTACCTAAATATGGAATTTTAACCCATTGTTTTAATGTCAAGTCCTGGGACGGGAGAAATGCTGATTTTAGTGTAATTGATTTATTCATTCTATTTACTAATTTATCTCTAATAGACTCATCTCTAATAGAGATGAGAATAGAATTTATAGAATTAATTGTAGTGATTGTAGTAAATTTTATATAGGTCAAACGGGGCGAAATTTCAAATTAAGATTCTCAGAACATATGCGAGCCATGAAATTAAATTATGAAAATTCAATTGTAGCTAACCATATTTTAGACACGGGACATCATTTTTCAATAGACAATTTAGAAGTATTGTATAGTTTAAATAAAAGTAAAAAAATGAATGTTCTAGAAGGATATTTTATAAAAGAAAGTTTATTTTTACAACCAGGCAATGTTCTTAATGAACAAACCGAACTCATAAATTCACCGCTAATAAACCCTAGCATTGTAAAAACGATATTTCCAGATAAGTCATGACCTTTTCATAATTTTCTATTTTTGTATATTTTTTCTATTTACATTTTTGTTTGAAGTAGGTAGTTACAGTATATTAAATTTTACTTTAGTTTCTCTAGAACTCCTGACGATGCCGCAAGGCGAAATGTACATCGAGTATTTAATTATATATATTTGTGAAACAATACCAAGTGTTTTATTTGTTATTACTTGCTTATATTTCGACATGTTTCACCAAGAGATTTCCATCACTTCATTTAATTATTTGTTAAGAAAATAAAAGTAGTTTGAGCTAAATTTCGTATAATTTCTATATAAAAAAATTTTCAAAATTGATCTGAAAGTAACACTTTTACTCAGAGGTCTATTTCAATTACGAAAATACAGAATTTAAAACTAAATTTGCAACAACTTTTGTATACATATTTCGGAACGCACATACATATAAGAAAGTTTTGTAATGCCCACACCTCATTTGTTAATTGGTATTAAGTAACTTAAAGATATGGGTTTATTCAAACCTTACTGTGTTATGATGTTGTAAATTTTGCTAACTTTGAGAGTGAATTGTAGGAGTGAATAATTTGAATTATAAGAAAATACTCCCAACGAAGCCTTAATTAATCCTTTGTATTCAATTTAATGCAAAAACCTAATAAGAAAAACGAAAATGTCTGCTGTTTGTTTTATTTTAACGAATACCTTACATCGGCGGAATTTACATTAGCGCATATGGCGCCATCCCCTTACGTCCTACCTCACGGCAGTTAGTCGACACCTCTGCGTAATCCCCCTTAAGGAATGGATCACTAGTTCTTTCAACCCATTGATTATATATCTGCACAATGTTGATTTTGTAAATACATACAGAACAATAATTCTTTAAATTTGCGCACTATTTACACTTAGATATTCATACAAATAGGGAAAGAAACCTGTCTTTCGGTGAAGTGCTATCAGTAGGTACACGTGATCACAGAATACTTGCTACTACCGTAGTCCCTTACAACTTACAACAAGTCAAAATAACTAACGAAACTCAATGCAAACAACACGATAATTTGATTATGAATTATCAATGACGCGTATAATTTTAGGTTAGGATTTTCACAAATAACGCACTTTTATGTTTCGTTCGCATATCATCTACTAGAGCTTAGTGTTTGTAATAGGAACTAAAATAAAATTCAAAATTGGTAAAGCCAGTGACCAGGCCCTTATTATAACATATCTGAATAGATGCAGGAACACTTTGGTGCGACGTCATTACATTTACTAAAATGCTGAACCGCTATCAATATAAAACATCAAAGGTAACTAATGTAATACGGAAATATATTATAATAGACAAATGTAAGTAATATAATTATTGATGAAAATGTTTTTGTCTCGAAGCAATTATTTATAATTCCAATCTCATTCTATATGCCTTATTATATATTTATTTCTTCATTAGTGCATAACGTGCAAGAACTATCCCGAACTAAAGAACATTCGTCGAGGCGTCTGAAATTTAAAATAAAATAATACTTCAATCAAGATATCATCAATAAACAAGAACATTAACACGTTGGCACCTACCTCTGTACTACATTAGACGGTTCACCTGTTTTCCCATCCAGTAAAGTTATTATCGTCACTTACACGGATCCTGATCGCGCCTACTGATCTTTCTTTGTCTGCGGAAATCCTTTTTCTATCTTTTCTTCGGGCCTTCCGTACTCGGCGCTAAAAAGTCGTATCCAGTCGGCCAGACGTATAAAAAAGTGTTATGACGCGCCTGAAAAAGAGCGAACCACAAACCGAATGAAACGTAACAAATGACATATGGCGCAGGGTATATTATTAACGAGTGAAAAATAATGTAAATTGAATTAACTCGATATACCTATGTTCTCATCAAAAACTAATTTAGCGTTGCGAAACATTTTCAAAGACTTGCGGCCCCTAATGACCAGTAACATGTGCATTGTATGCGCTCTGTATAATGTATGTGTTTGCAGTTAGTGAATGCAGCTTGCAAAATGCACTGTATGCAATTGATATTGCATCGTCATTAGGACACTCTTCGGAGTTAAATTAGATTTTTTGTGCATTGGAGTATTTTCAAAAATTAGATCAACAAATGATTTGAATAGTTGTACATTATATTGCATATACCGGTTTCTTCATAGCATATTAGTGATACCTCGGGCATGAATAAAGATATCTGAGTGATTCATTACTCTCTCTAATCAGTGAAGGCTAACACATCAAAGCTGAAGTATTCCACGGCTGGGTAACTGTTATTAAAGTTATTATTAGTAATCAAAAATAAAAATGTGTATTAATTCAAAGAGTATTAGATATTTAGTTATCAATTAAATAGATTCTGAAAATACCGCTTATAGGATTAAAATTATAGCTGGATGAATTTCTAGCCAAATTATCGTTGAAAGCATTCGGAAGAACTACTTTGACTTTGAATGTCTACACGCAATAATTTGCACATATAATAATACAAGAATGATTTGACGATTAGTGTTTGTTTGTGAAAAAATTGGTATTACTTTTAATCTTCAGGTCACCAATAGTATCTAGCCCCTTCAGACTGTCACTAATTCCCAAAACTCAAGTTGTTTTGCGCCTGAAGGAAATTCGACACAGACGAGAAACTTGTTGTAAAAGTAGAACAGTATTTTGACGACCTTGAGGCCTATAGTAATAATAATAATGTTTCTTACCTAACAGGCAAAACTCAAAGCAGTATTACATAATATATTTCAGATATATATGAACATATTCACTATATATTACATCTATTTCTAAAATAAGAGACAAATATATTAGAATTCTCAAATTTATTGCAAGAATACACTTTTGCCATAGTTAAGGACCAGTTCTACAGGACAAGAAATAATTAATGTACGTTTAGATTTACTGAAAGAGGTACACGTGATGTGCTTATATTGGTACTAAAATGGCACGTTTTTGTTAACAGCTGATTCCCGTTTGGTTCCCTCATCAATTTATAAAAAAAAATTAACATAAATATTTTTGATTGCAACAGTGATGAAGTAATAAATTGCCGCTTACGCAATTTTCGACGCAGGAAAGTTTTCAAAATGTTGTTTTAATAAAATAATGCAAGGAATACAATGTTTAGTATTTGCTTTATTCCAGTACCTACCATTTTTATTTTTTTTTATTTTGTTATGTTTACTTGTTGTGTTTTTTTGTCTCAACATTTTTTTGGTTCTAGTGGTTACCTTCCTGAATTAAATAAATTTGCAATTTTTTGGCCATCAGGTATTTTCGATATCAAATTTTGTTGTTGCATCTCTGCTTTATATTCTATAAGAAATATTTTTCATAAACACGTCACCAATAACAATGTTTTGTTTCTGGAAAGTAATTCATCATGAAATCATCAAACTTTCCATTTCTCTGAAATACAAAGAAATAATATTTCTATCAGGAAAACGCACATATGACGAAATATTCAATTTTATTATAGGTTATGTTTTGTCCGCTAATACTTAACTTCACCTTGTTATGTATTTATTCCCAGTTGAGCTATTTGCCGGTAAAAATGTTGTGTTAAAATGACTTACCGGCCTTAAAAACGAAAATCTCTATTATGGTGCATTACTTAATAAACAGGCCTTGCAAGAGTAAAAGATTGGAATTTGCCCTGAAGTTAGGAGCCAGCAGGGGTTTAAGCACAGACATATATATATATTAATTTATCTTGAATGTAACTTTTACTTTCTTATACGTAGTATAAGGAAATATTGTGTTTTTAAAAAATGTCTCTGTGTCTGTGTGTGTGATCACGATAGCGGTCAAACCGCTGTAGATATCAATTCCAAATTTTGTATTTACGTGTATAATCTCCCTCTTGAGATCTTATTAGTTTTTCAGTAAAATCGGTAGACCGGAAGTAGCAGTTTACTTCAGCGGAAAAATCGAATTTTGCCAATATTTCGTCAACTACTAAGTTTAAACAAATTTATAAAGAATTCATATATACTTGGAATTAAAATTGAGAATAATTTTATTTAAAAAGTTTTTCGAAATTCCTACCGGAAGTAGATCTTTTACTCTTATCGAAAATCAGTTTTTTGCGAATATTTCGCAAGTCATACTTTTTAGACAAGTACGTTACCGGTATAAAAGTATTTAAAACATAATTTTCAATATCTCTTGTTTAAAAAAAAATTACAAAATTCAGACCGGAAGTGCCACTTTTACTCTTATCGAATAGCACTTTTTTGATAATATCTTGCAAAGTATGCATTCTATAGAGATTTATTAAGAGAATGGAAGTACTTAGAATAGACTTTTGAATAATTTTTGTATAAAAAAATTCTTAAAATTCTATAATTTGAAACACTTATATGTATAAGAAAGTCGTGTGGTGGCCACACCTCATTTTTACTGTAGGGTTCGCCTAGGTCCTAGACCATATATTTGTGTTTCGTCACATTCTACTTTACAACTTCGTCGAACACTCAATTTTTAACCAACTTCCCACCTTGACATGGGCTATTTATGGAAAGCAACAAAGAGATTCTTTTTCATGAGACACAATATAAAAAAAATGTCACTCCTGTTTTATTCAGTTATTCGGTATAATTTTCAACTCTAAGAATATGATTTTGCTGTTTATTTTGCTATTGTATTCATTCGTGAGCCTTCTTATTAGGAAGAACTCTTTTTATTTTATATATAGATTGCATAAACGGACGTTGCAGTAATAGACAAAAAGGGGAAGGTTTATATTTAACTCATGTGATTTATTTCATTATAAAGTAGGCAATTACGACTGTTATTTATAAATATTTTTTATTTAGGTATATTAAAATTATTTGCTGAATTTACATGAAATGTATAAAAGTGAAAAATGTGAATAATTAAGCATTGTACCATCGCTATTATCCATGTAGTATCATGAAACGATATTGATTTATCAAATACGGGCATTCAGTAACATCACACAAATAATATCGGCACAAATTGCACAATTAAAAGAATACGTAATATTAAAATAGGAGTAGGGCAATAAAATTAAAACCAAATATGTATAAGAAATGCGTATAAAAATGGGGTATATTCAACAATTGACGTGAATTTCAAAGCACGCTTTGAAAATATGGAAATAAAGGTTTAAATAATAGAAAAGAAATACGAAAACTAATTGAATGGCTTCACGAATAAATGTGCATTTTTTAT
Source organism: Amphimallon solstitiale (assembly GCA_963170755.1). NCBI lineage: Eukaryota > Metazoa > Arthropoda > Insecta > Coleoptera > Scarabaeidae > Amphimallon > Amphimallon solstitiale. The sequence goes on along the minus strand of OY720675.1, from coordinate 240,479,238 downwards.
TCTTTTCCGTTCTGGTATGTAAAATATGAACATAAAGTTTTAAAAGATGTCGTATTTGAATAACAATACACTTTGTAACAATTTTTTACATAAAAAAGTCAGTAAAGGTTAAATATGGAATGTAACAATGTATTAAAATATTTATTATTCAAGAACATATAACCTTTTGTTCCAATACCTGGAAGCGACTCACGTATAATAATATAATATTAATATATTTAATGAACATCTATAGTTTGCGTGTGTTTTATAGATACGTGTATATTTTTTTATTATATGTAACTTGATAGAACTTTATTACAAGTCACCTTTGCATAATTATAGTAATACAGAATATTGTATTAGAATAAACACAGTTCAATTAAAAAGTTGTTAATAACACTGATCAACAGGGACTCGATTCTTCCAATCTATAATAACGTATATTACTACTTTGGAGAATATTGCTGAATAATATTTGCTTGAAATATATGTTGTTGTATACGTAGTTTTTATTTAAACGTATTTAATTTAAAACAATTAATAAAAGTTTCATAGAAATAAGTAATAGATATTTATATGTTGTTAAGTAACAGGTTTTGATTTAGCATTTTGGAAATTTATTTATCATAAAAATACAAAAATTAATTAGAATGAATTTAACATTCACTTTTATACAGTATGTTCGCTGTATGTTTATTCGAAATAGCAGTCCTGATTTGGAAACTAAAATTCTTCATATATTCAACGAGACCTGTCGAAATTTGCGATTTTAAAATAAATATCTTGAAGAACTGTTTTTGCTTTCTTATAGCACAAGGAAGAATTGTGATGACGAAAAGTGTCGATCTCGAGATTTTTTGGAGATGTCCACTTTTTGATGACGAAAAAGTGGATTTAGCAAATAAATCTCCCCTCTCTCCCAATTTCTATATGTAGCACATACTTTATGGTGTGCACCACTACATTCTCTTATCGAAAAAAAGGAAGATTCAAGCATTCCGAAGATCTTATTTTTCGTGGACACTTCTACTTCTTAATCATAATTATTCTCGTCATCCTTCCGTTCATGATATGAAAACACCTTGCAATAAAGATGTAGATCATTATTATCAAGGTGATGTGAAATTTATCTTTCTATTGTAGATATTTCTCCAATATTTTGTATTTTCTTAGCAACAAAATGTGTCAACAATGTAATGAGACAGGAAGCATAGCATTCCACCTGGCAATATTATTGCTTTCTTAGTCAGTTTAATGGCAGTCCAACATCTGATGTATCTTCAGTATGAGTTGGTACTCCTTTGAGGCATTTGGTGCTCCGGTGCAGTTTTTTCCGTTAACAATATTCCTCTAGTGCGTTCCCTAAATGAGTGATAACAATTTCGAATAACTGCGTGTTTTCAAGTTTTTTTTTCACACTTCGGAATGCTACTTTGCAAACTTTTACAAAACCTCAACCAGCTTTTTGTCAAACACCTAATATTTTCGAGTGGTGTAAAGCATTTTCAAGAGACCGAGAGACTATTAAAGCGGAAGGCCTGCAACTGCAAGAAGCGATTTTCTACAAAATCCGAGGTTTTTTGCGTTCTAATCATTTGCTGACGGAAAGAATGATCGAGCAATAGTTGAATTTAACTCACATAGCCCTCATAAGATTTTTACCAATTAATTGCAGATAAAAAATCAGAGATAAAATGGTTCCGAAAAACGTTTTGCATTCATTTTCTGAGACGTGTTATCACTGATGACGAGTCTTGGATGCTAGGACTAAAAACGACAAATTCCAACCTCATCCATGCTAACGAGAAAAACCAGACAGATCTGCTTGAAGACTGGCTGAGTTGGTTTTTTATCAGCAAGGTTATTATTCATAAGGAATTTCTGCCTCATGAAAGAGATTTGAGAAAAGGGTTATTCCTGTCAGAACATTCAGGAAACAAATTTAGTGGTTCTATAGACCTCTTATTTGCCAGACTTACGTTCTCATGACTTTTCCTCCAGAATTACAAATTCATTTCAAAGGATTCATTTCGGGGATTTGGGAGTGTTATTATCCTGCCAGCTCTAGGGATACACAGTGACATGTGGGTCAGTAATGGGTCCGATTTTGTTTGTTATATACGTTAATGACCTTCCAGTAAATATAACGTCAGATGGTGTAACGTCATTTGCGGATGACACGTCGTTATTGAATAGGGATATATGCAAAGCAACCTTAAAAACGAAATCTAGTAACTCGTTAGATTGTGGGAAGAACTGGTTTGACTGCATGAGACCCAAATTAAGTGATGAAAAGTCGGAGAGAATACTATTTTCGACAAGAGATGAACACCATATCGATATGCTGTGTGAGAAGTTGTATCTAAAGCATGCACTGGAAAATCGTTGTGTATATACACAACGATTTTCCAATGCATGCTGGAAATCACTACATCACACTAATCGCCAGGCTGAAGGTAATTCCAATATCTCAGTCCCAGCACTGGCATTGAAAGTAGACAAAACTGCATACAAAAATATACCTCCGAAGCCTATATAGTTTCTGGACTGAGTTTGTCTTTTTTAGGGATATTTTCCATATTCTTGACAAATATAATATACTTAAGCATAAAAGTTCAGAACTTAGCGTTTCCAGGTATACGTTTTATCATTTTTCACAGGTAAATGTATTTTATCTTCAACTAAAAGTAATGTTTGATTAAAAATTTAAAAACCAAACGAATACAACACTAAATATCTCAAAAATATCGAGGGAAAAAACGCGCAACTCTTCAGAGGGATGAATAGGAATATAATTCATTTTGACGAATAGTAGACGCGTATAATAATCTGGTCTCTCGCGATGACTAGTGGGTTTATGCGTTCGTTCTGTGCATTCTAATTTCCATCATTTTTTTCCCCCGGATGCGCCAGAAAATAAATTGAATTTTGCGATTTATTATACGTCCCATCCGTCCGTCCCGAAACAATGGTGCCCAAATAATAACAAAAAAAACAAACACGTCCTCTCGAAAAAAATACAAAAAGAAACACTCTTGAAAAAATACAACGTTGGCGCGACCATCGACCGATATAATTTATCGAAATTGATTACAGAACGTTCGATATATACAAAATGTATGCGTACTGGGGGTGACGGTGGTTGTGGAGGCGTGCGGGGGATGAAACGAACGAACTGCAGCGACTGCAATACACACACACACACACACACATACGAAAAGAAAAAAAGTTGACTGTTAGTTCTGCTGCTGCTAACAAAATGGTAGAATCGCCATCGGTGCCCAGCCATGATAAAAACTTCATCATCATTGTGTAAATGTTAAAATCAAATCAAACACAACATTCACCACCATTACAACACATTCTGAAATGTTATAAATCTCACGGCGACAGTGTAATATTATGCTGGGCGTTGTGAAATGATGGTAATTCGAAATGCTAAGTATGCAAAAGATGAAATAACCAAAATTTATAGAAATCTGTTCAAAAACATCACTACTATATTTTTAACAAAATAAGTAAAAATCGTATATGTTAAGATGGAAATTAAGAACGGGAAACACTGTAGTATGTTGCGGGGGGGGGGGGGGGTTACTTTATCGGTGTCACAAAATGGTCAATTTCAATGCAAAAGTCGCAGCACAAATTAAGACATTTCAAAATACTGACACGCTAGGTACATGTACGAAATACATCATCCCATAATCGACCACTGATACTTCTTTCAAGATTAATTTAAAATTAAAAAGCTACAGTACACAGAACGAGACGTGGCCGACGGGGGAAATTGTCGCTGCGCGTGGATGGGTCAGTGTCAGACGGTTTTCCGGAACAAAAAAATGATAACATTTGTTCATCATTGCATACATTAGCCGGACGAAGGAGTAAATGCAGATAAGAAATTGTAATATACTGAAAAGAGCTGCGTATATGGCAAACATACTGCACTTCGATGTGTAACGCTTGACATTTTTTCGAGACTGCTCGTGCTATCGTAATATTATAAGAATCAACTGCGCACCTTGTGGAAGGGGCATCTCGCCGACCAAGTCTCGCTTTGTGAGCTGTACTTCTCTACACATCTGATATCTTACGTCTTCATACTGTGCGAACATCAATTTCTTATTCCCGTATATCAATATTTTATTTCTGTAATTTCCGCGAAAAATATATTGTTGCGTTTTCGGGGTCGAAATAAACAACTCGTGCATATGTTTTGAAACGGTCTGTATATTTACACACTTAAAACTACTACAAATAAATTAACACACGTATTTATTTCTATCACTACTATTTATGTCAGTAATATTTATGTATTTTGTGAACTATAATAAAACTGCACTACTCACATTATTTATGTTTATTTGAACTGTACGAATACTATTCAACGAATTAATTCTTTCTGAGCACCGGCCGCTTTTATATCGGTATATAAGACTCTAGAAATATACGCGAAACCTCTCGCTTCATTCTCGATAGCCCGAGAGAAGAACCAGACTTTTAGTCGCTTACGCATTACATATGTGTGGATGATTTATGACTTATTTACTTTTCTTTTGTGGACTTATTTCATTACAATATGTAGGTACCTATTTTGAGCTGAGTGGAGCACCGAGATATTTTATATATTTTCAGAACTACCAAGAGTGAAAATTCTTTGCATATTGTGAGGAGAATATGCAAAAGGCGTTGGAAGCAGTACAAAATAGTACAAGAATCCGAGAATCTTGTAGAAATTTTGATATTCCTCGAGCAACACCACAGGAGCTACCAACATGCCACCAAGAATATTTGAGCGTGGAAAATGAAAAAAAAAGTAGTCGAATGGTTAATTAGACGAAGAAAACCTATATTAAAACGGATTAAAACTAGAACAATAAACTAAAAAAAAATTGGAGAGAACTTAGATAAACATAAAATTGAAGATGGAAAATTTAACTGAACGAGAATCAATTATATGAAGAAAAACTAGATAAAGAAAAAATGAAAGAGCGGAAAAAAATGAATCTTAAACAAAAATAATACAACGTCGAAGATAAAAAAACATACAAACAATTTTATTTCATTTATATTTGTATATTGACTCCTGGGGAATAAGCATTGTCCGTGCGAGTTATTCATTGGAAAACTACCAAAAGATGAAGAATTGTGGAAAGTGCATATGTTTCCAAAACTATGTTATATAATATTAAACATATATTAAAAGAATTAATAAGTAATTAAAAATAGATCATGTATTTTTATTTAGTTATTCTCATTGCCAATATCCTAACAATTTATTGTCTATGTAAACACCAATTTCTCCTTCACACAAATAACTTCTAACAGATACAGAGATATATGTTCACAGTTTTTTGGTAAATTAATATTACAAATATTGGAGAAGTAGTTGTAGTAAAGTAACTACAAATGGGTTGAATATTATCAAATATCACATTTGTTAAATTAAACACAATATACTGAGAATAAGTCTTGTGTTCATACATTAAATAACTTAAAATACTTTGCTTGTTTCACTATCAGTTTATTAACAATACTCTGACATACATGTATGTTTCGGTTGTTACACCATTATCAAAGAGATATACAAATATAACTTAAACTCTGTAAATGTTTGTCTTATATACTTGTCTGTTCCTGTGTGTGGTGGGGTGTTATTATGTTGTTAATGACAGTTTTTATGAAGGGTGTATTGCCAAATTCTATCCGTGTGTTGGTAATTAAGTTGGTAGTATAAGGAAGTATTGTGATGATTTGTCCACGTTTTGAAGTCCCCTGATACCGAAAAAGTGGTTTTTAAAAAACGTCTGTCTGTCTGTGTGTGTGTCTGTTTGTCTGTGTATGACCACGATAGCGGTCAAACCGCTATAGCTATCTATTCCAAATTTTGCATTTAGTAGTATAATCTCCCTCTTGAGAATTGATTAGATTTTCAGCAAAATCGGCAGACCGGAAGTAGTAGTTCACTTCAGTGAAAAAATCGAATTTTGCCAATATTTTATCAACTACTAAGTTTTGACAAATTTATAAAGAATTCATATGTACTTAAAATTGAAATTGTGAACAATTTTATTAAAAAAGTTTTTCGAAATTCCTACCGGAAGTAGGTCTTTTACTCTTATCGAAAATCAGTTTTTTGCAAATATTTTGCAAGTCATACTTTTTAGACAGGTATGTTACGAGTATAAAAGTATTTAGAACTTAATTTTCAATACCTTTTGTATAAAAGAAAATCGAAATTCGGACCGGAACTGACACTTTTCTCTTACCGAATAGCGATTTTTTGCAAATATGTCGTAAATTATGCACTCTATATATATTTATGAAGAGCACAAAAGTATTTAGAGTTGGATTTGGAATATTTTTTGTATAAGTGAAATTTCAAAATTCGGACCGGAAGTAACACTTTCATACGTATAAGAAAGTCGTGTGGTGACCACACCTTATTTTTTGTTTTTGAGCTTGTTTTATTTCTAATATTTCTGAGGGATCTAATCTTTTGCTTTTTGTAACATTATATATTAACTCGCAGTTATCTATGTCGGGAAAGTGGTTGTAATCTATACAATCTTCGGCAAAGCCTGTGTTTTTCTCACTATATAATATTGATTTTTTGTGTTCTTTGACTCTAGTTTTAATAGCTCGTCCACTTTGCCCGATATAGATAGCCTCACAATCTTTACATTTTAATTCATAAACTCCTGATTGTTCCATTTTATCTATTTTATCTTTGTTGTTGCTAATCATAGTTCCTAAATTTGTTTTGTTTACCCAGCTTATTTTGACATCTAATCGTTTCACTATATTGTTTATTTTGTTAGCGAGTTGGGGTATATATGTAATTTTGTGCCATTTTTGTGTATTTTCTGTATTTGTTCTTATTGTTGTGGTTTTCTTTTTGTTTTAACAGTTTTTCTATGTTTTTCATATCCATTATTTAGTGCAATTAATTTAATCGTGTTTATTTCTTTATTAAAGGATCTGCCCATTTAATTTTCATTGTTAGCATTTACGTGTAATATGCTGTCAGTAAAAGTAGGCTTTCTGTTGACTTCAAATGTAAGTTTATTATTATTTCTATTTATTGTAACGTCTAGAAAGTTTGTTTTTTGTCTTTTTCAGTTTCAAACAAGGTCAAAAACAAAAACGATTAGTTACCAACACACAGATAGAATTTGGCAATATACCCTTCATAGTAATAACATAATAATAACACCCCACCACACACAAGAACAGACAAGCATATAAGACAAACATTTATAGACTTTAGATTTGTATATCTCTTTGATAATGGTGTAACAACCGAAACACATATGTCAGAGTATTGTTAATAAACTCATAGTGAAACAATCCAAGTGTTTCAAGTTATTTAATGTATAAAGTTAAAAATGTTTCACCAAGAAGTGTCTGCTACAACAGTCAAGAATAAGTCTTGTGTGTTTTCTTTTATTTATCGACTTCAGTAACATACTAAAGAGAATAAATAAAACTCTAATTAAGAATTTATAAAGCCTGTTTTACAATGAGACTATTCCGATTATAAATATTCCAAATAATTTTGACTAAATTAAATAGAGATTAATAAAAGATATTCTTCTAATTGTTTCAGTTTTTTTTTTAATTATTACTGATATTCAGACAATATACAGATGTGTCAACATTATTTGGAACATTTTATTGTAAAAACAGAATAAGAGTTGTATTATAATTTTATTCATCTCTGTAAGTATAAAAATCGAATAAAATGTGATTTTAAAAGATATTAAAGCAATCAAACGTATTATTTTAGCTAGTCCAACGTGTAGCTATTGTATTAATAATATTAGATTTTCAAAGTTAAGCAAGCGGAAGTAACATTTTAATATACCATATACTTATACAAACCTGAAAATACAATATTACAAAATCAAATTTTTAGCTATTTGAGAATGGTTCAGCAATATCTTCCGCCACAAATTATATTCATCGTCAAATCATGTCTATCGAACTGTCCCCACGTCTACATTACATAACGGTCGCAGTGGCCTTAATCGCGATGACTTATTTGATATCAAATATGCCCGGATATAATGGAGATACACGATGGCTGGTTGCAATTAAAACGCGCGAATTATTATCTGAAAAAGTCAAAGCGATCCAGACTATAATGTAGCGGTGAAATGGCGTCGTCTTGATGCAAAATCTCGAGCCACACAGTACGTAATCTGCTACCTTGAAATCGGAGTCCGAATGACCGACATGAAGTCCTTCCAACGGTCTGGGTTCGATATTCCAAGAGATATGTGTAAAGCGACGGGTGGTAAATTATTAATATCAACCGATATGTACCGGAACGCTGGCGAGATGAGGAGGATATGCCATTGTGAAAGTCTGCGAGTCAGTGTGTATGTATTACGTATATGTGTGTGTGTACAAGTTATTGCTCCGTTTATTGTGGAGGATGGAAACTGTTCGCCTTCTTTGGATCTGCTACATACTGGTTTTGCATACATATTTCTGTGAACCATACATTTCTGATGAATTATAAATAAAGCAATTTGGCCATATTTAAATAGAAGTAAACGTAACTATTTTAAATAAAAATAAAAATAAAAGTCTTGAAAACTTTCCACAATTTTTATTTAGTCTTTGCGACATATTGCTGTGACCTTTAATTCTTTTTAATTAGTGAATTTAATTAATTATTAAGATAAATGATCACAGACATATTGTGAAACTACATGTACATGGGTTTACAGCGATTTACACACTTATTTTGTCTTTCTTACCTTTCCAAGAACGCTTCCCAAAAACCCGGCTCTCTTTCTCCCAGGGTGTCGTTTTTTATTTTTATATATATTTATTTAAAACAATTCTAATATTCTAATTTTGATATGGAATGGCAAGGATTAATTTTAAAACAAACAATACATCTTAGAACAAATATATATCTATATATAGTTTTATCTGTATACAAAAAAAAACTATTATTTTACTGAATATCTAAAATAAACAAATATACTTTATTGATTTTGAAATTATACTAAATATACAAAACATAAATTTTATAATGTTGCGAACCACAGCATTATGTTTCGATATTTTCATACCATTCTCGAGCTGAACTAACAGGTCAATTTGTGTGAAGGGTGTTCTTTATGCCGTTGTGTTTATTGCCTCTTTGTACAGATTAATCTTTAAGTATGCAAACTACATTAAGTAGAGATTCATTTCAAATATATTTAGTATTAGTTATAATAATTATATAAGTTAAAAACAATACAATATTAAATTTACTTAGGTGATTTTCATATGGGCAATAGCCAAACCGTTCATGTAATATTGGTTGCTGACATTATTTATTATAATAAATTAAAAAAAAAGCGTAATAAAAGAAAAAAGATATAACTTTTTGTTCGATTTCTCGATGATCCATTCGACAAACATTCTACCGTACATCTAAAATGAAAAAGAAAAAGGAATTAGAAAATAAAATATTATTTATTTAAGAGTAATGAACTTAGTAAAACTCACCCAGTATAGAATGCTGGTTCAAAGAGAGAGAAATACGAGTTGAGAAGGCAACAAGAAGAAAAATAATCGCCATCTGTAATGTTTTTCCAATATTACCCATTCAGAATTCTAAAAGAAAAAGTGTACGCATTAATATACCAAATGAAACCAGAAAATATATAACAAATAGTCCAGATAGTAATATGCAAATTTATAAATATAATGAGTATTTACCCTAAGATTAAAAGGATTAAAATTATATAAACAATCATTAATATATAATTCAAAATACAGTAATTAAATACCTTGTATGTGCCTAAGTATCTTTGTAAAATGTTAAACCACAAATTTATAAAGAAAATGTAGAGATTAATAGTAAAATGAAAACAAAACAAAAAACATTACAAGATTGTTTAAATGTAATAATGACGGTTTGCAAGTCACAGAATAACCAACATAAATAAGAAGCAGGTTACCATAAAAGAACATTAAGTCGTAGAGGGAGTCATAAGCGCTGAGATAGCGTTTGTTTACGGATATAAAAATACAAGCACACGTAAAGAAAAGAGAGATTTGTGACAGTCTTCAGCGCTAAATATTCATATACAAATAACAAGGTCAAAGCAATGTTAGTACTCCATTTTGAATCATCATCATAAAGAACTGATAAAGGTCTATGTCGTAGGCTTCCACGATTGTCGTTGATACCTTCTTCGTTTTTTCGGTTGAAACCATGTCTTTACTTCTGCTGCCTGTCAGTAGAAACAGAGACGACGATTTTGGTATAGAATGGCAAAGGAGGAAAGAATTTATGTGGTACAAAAACTTCTTAGTTCTTACAGCAGAAAGAAGCCAAAGTATTATAGAAAATATTGAATCCCAAGTAGTTTTAGAAGATGCGAATGCCTGCATATATTTTTTGAAAAGAAAATCGTGTAGTGCCCTCATCTAACTTTTTTTATATTACTGATGACGAACATTTTCGACCTCGAGATTTTGGTTTTTAACAAATCTCTCACTCTCTACTCCCCCCCCCCCCTCTCTCTCTCTCTCTACCTCTCCCCCCTCTCTCTCTCTTTCTCTGTGACCACGATAGCGGTTAAATAATAAATGATATCACTACCAAACTTTATATTTAGGAATGTAATCTTCATCGGGAGATTTGATTAGATATGCAGTAATCTCGAGTAGTTTACTTCAAGGAAAAACTAATTTTTACCAATATCTCATCAACTAAGTACTTAATATGTTTAGACAAATTTCTAGGAAATACAAAAATACTCAACATTAAAGTGAAACATTTTTTATAACATTTTTTTTCGATGTTTCGAAGTATGTAGCTCGTACTCTTATACCGTGCATTTTTTTAACGCGGAACATAGGGATTTACGTGCTAAAAATTCTACCCCGTGTTAACTTTTGTTGCGGATCAAATTTGAAAGAAATTTGCGTTTCATTTAATAAATCAAACATTTTTCTACCAATTGTACATTGTTTTAACGACATGAAGTTGTTCTTTTTAATTATTTTTTCGTTTTTGATTGTAATTAATTCGCACAAAATTGAGTGACAAAATCAACGCGGCTTTAACATTTAAACATTTTATTCTAGATGACATTGCTTGTCACTTCGCTAGCGACAAGTAAATTTTCGAGAAAAATATCTGTACATAGTTGCAGAACGAGTGGAAATTGTTGACAACTTTGCTGCAGCATGTCCTGACCAGCCAGTTTTAAGTATTTCGACAGTGTCTCGAATTTACAATGAATTCCAGAGCAAAGGCTCGGTAAATTCTGACCACAGGAAACGTAATAGAAGTCCATCGGCCGTCACAGAAGAAACCAAAATGAAGATTTATTTGATGCTTGAAAACGGGGGCTTCACAAGCTTAAATATGCTTGCTGATCAGTTCTAAATTTCAAGAAGCAGTTGCCATAAAGCGTTGAAGACCGAAAAGTACATATCTTATAAGATTCCAAATGTTCACTGATTATGACGAACCGACTTCTTCCCAAGAATGGATTTTTGGTAATTTATTTACGAATATACACAGAACATAGCAATTTGCTTGCTAAAAGTTCTACCCCATGTTAACTTTTGTTGCGGTATAAATAATAAAAATAAATGTAATTTTACACATTGTGGGGTAATTTATTGAATTGGGGAATATAAAAATAATTTAAAGAAATTGTTCGAAATTTTTACACTCGTCAGAAAACAGTATTCTTGTTAAAACATTTTGATCATTATTTATTCTTTTCATTAAATATTGGCAAAATCCCATTCTTGGGAAGAAATCTGTTAGTAACAATTTGTGAACATTTTCAATCTTATAAGATTTGTACTTTTCGGTTTTCAACGCTTTATAGCAACTGCTTCTTGAAATTTGGAACTGGTCGGCAAGCATATTTAAGCTTGTGGAGACTTCGTTTTCAAGCATCAAACAAATTTTTATTTTGGTCTCCTCTGTAAATGCAGTTGGACTTCTAATTCGTTTCCTATGGTCACAATTTAAGCAGCCTCTGCTCTTGAATTCATTGTAAATTCGAGACACTGTCGAAATACTTAAAACTGGCCGATCAGAATAGGATGCAGCAAAGTTGTCAACAATATCTCTGAAGAACATTCCTTGGATACATGCCGTAATAATTTCCACTCGTTCTACAACTGTGTACGGTTGCGGCTAATAAATATCGGGCAGCAATTTTTTTGATTGTAAACATTATAATTATTAATCTGCCATCTTTTATAATTTCATATTATTACTCTGTCATTTCGAGAAAAGTCATGCCTTCTCATTTATCCTCCGTAGAGAAAGCTAAAATTGTTACCTTACTTGAGGAAGGTTTAATGTAAGTCATTAATTCTCAAATAAGTGCCCAATATTTATTGGACGCAACTGTACATAGACATTTTTATCTTAAATTTACTTGTCACTAGCGAAGTGACAAGCAATGTCATCTAGCATAAAATGTTTAAATGTTTACGCTACGTTGATTTTATCACTCAATTTTGTGCGAAAACGAAAAAATAATTAAAAAGAACGAATTCATGTCATTAAAACAATGTACAATTGGTAGAAAAATGTTTGATTTATTAAATGAAACGCAAATTTATTTCAAATCTGATCCTTAACAAAAGTTAAAATGGGGTAGAATTTTTAGCACGCAAATCCCTATGAAAAAAATGCACGGTATATATAGCTCATTCTTTTCCAAATATCGCGCAAGTTATGCATTTCATATAGATTTATTACAAGTGCAAAAGCATTTAAAGCCGATTTGGCACAAGATTTGTATAAAAAAAAATGTCAAAATTCGGAGTGGAAGTAACACTTTTACTTCCAGGTTTATTAAGAGAAGAAAATTTGTAAAAACTCAGATTAGAACGACTTTTGTATAACAAAGCTGGAACGCACATGCGTATAAGAAAGTCGTATGGTGCCCACACCTCTCTTTTTTTTTGAGATTATATTAGTGCACGTTTTACTTAGTTTCCTGGTTTTGAGAGAGGAATAAAGCATTTTTCTGAAAAGAAATTATCTCATTTTTGTGCAAAATCGAATAAATCAATCTTTTGTCGAGAAGACCGAATTGTTATTTTGGTACTAATCGTATATATTATAATGCAAGCTGCAAAGTAAACGGTTACGATGATTTTGCTCATTTCCTTATATTAGAAACGTGTAAAATCGAATTCCATAAAATTGCAAATTACTTCTTCGACGACCAATCATCATCATCATCAACTAGATGATCTCGTGGTATCGACATGTTAACCTCAACATATAAAACTCTGCGATCGGGGTTATAATACCTTTTGGAATCGGTATGGAAATATGTATTCAATATAGACGTATGCGCCTACCATTAATTTAGAAGGAGAAAACTGTACATAAATTGATGCAAAATACCGGTTAATTTTAAGAAGAGAAATATATTTCGTAGACTATGGCGGTCGTCCGATGAAACATAAGTAATAATCATACACAAGTACCAATTCAATTCAATGCTTCGAATAAACGGGAAACACCAAGACCGTGAGTTAGAAAGAGACTCGTGTCTATTTGGTCGGCATTGGGTGGTTCTATCACGTTTGAATTCCTGCATATTATCCCGCACGATTATCTTTGTGGTGAATTCTTTTTTTCGCATCATTCGTTACCCTCGATTTCTTTCTTTCCTTCTCATGGTTTTCCGTCAGTTTTCTCCGTGCGGCATTATAACTAGACTCTGGATTATTTATTTTCGCTCATGGTATGGTTGCGGTCACGACAATTGGCAACCAACGAGTTCTCTCCTCGACATTCGACCATCATCTATAATTCTGAACCTATGGCTTCCAATTAACCCCGTGGTAGTACTTGCGGAATATATTTAAATGATTTATGCTTGCCGTTTGCTGTTGTTATGCATTATCCGATATGTTCGAGTGCAGCTACGGGGAACTACATATAAAAAGAGCGTTGATACGTGAGATTCGTTTAATATTTATTGGGAGTTTTGTCACAATTCATGATATTTAATGGCAAAAAATATTTCTTTTTTTTTGAGGCTCTAAATACTTCTTACCTTCTAGAGGATTCAGGTTTTTAATTTTATCGGCAAAATGTAAAATTTTTGAGAAATCATTTGGCGCTGAAAATGTATTTTCATATTAGTGTAGGTGTTTCTACTACTCTACCCGATATACCGGGTGTCTGTTTAAGCTCGGCCATCGGCCATATCTCGACAACCGTTTATTGTACAACCTGGCGGAAAAAAATCTTGATAGTAAAATGGACCACGGGAATTTCAACAAAAATATTTTTAAGTTTCCAAAATGATCACTAGGGGGCCCAATTCTCAAGATGAATTAAAAATTCGATAATTTTTCATTCAATTCTAGATTAAGATGGATTAGAATTTTTACTAGCAACATTTTTATACGGTTTTATACAATTTTCATTAGAAACTTCTTAATCTAAGTCCCATACGAAGGGGAGGGTGGAGGGGGGTATGTCTGCTTACAAAAGTAGGCATAATTTCGGTTTGTCCCAACGGATTTGAATGTTTCTGAGCTCATTAGATAGAGAATTTTACAAGGAATGAAGGATGTGTAGTAAGAAATTACATGATTGTCAAAAAAAGTAACAGGCGCTGTTCTCAATATATGTATATTACTTGTTTTTTCTTTAAGATTTTAAATGGAACGGTATATTTTTAATATCGTAATACTGAAACACATAAAAAACTGAAGAGAGTGATGAAAACCGGAAGTTGTTACCTCTTTTCTTGACGAAGATTTAGTCATACGAAGACAATCCAGAAAAATAAAAAAATTTAAATATAAATTTATTTATTTATTGGGAGTCGTAATTTTATTTCAATTTTATGAGAGTCTCCAGACAGTGTATAGTTCGTTTTCACTTGAATTTTCATCATACTCTTCCATAAGTGTATTCATTTCAATATTTTTATGGATTTTTTAATTCATTGCATGTGTTACATACGTTCGATTTTCCTATTATAAATGTTTTCAAATTCTCAAGTTATTATTTTTTAAATATCATTTCTTGTCCTTTCCATCTAATTATAGGCAAACAGCAAAAATAATTTCCATAACTCATGAACTAAGTAGACAATAACGAGAAAAAAAACAATATAATGTAATGCATTAGTTATCAACAAATCATTTACTTATTAGTAACGAAAGGGTGCAAAAATTGATATCTAATTCATCCCCGCCTTAACATGAAAGTAAGTAAAAACCTATTATTATACCTAAACATAAATAAGAAAATATATTGACCAAGTAATATAAACGAAAAAAAATATATTTAAATCAGAAAGTACAAAAAATAAAACAAAAAAAACTTCAACTTAACAAATGTTCAAAGTGTTACCATTATTCACATTTTAGACATATTTACCTGTCGATTAATAGAGAGCACAGTTACTTCAATTACGGAGGCAGCAATTGTTGTAATCGGCTTTTTGTGATAAACTATATTCTGCCCCACAAATAAAAATCAAGACAATCTGGCAAGGCGAATAAAAACTCAATAATGTCCTATCCTTCCGGATAATTTAGGGAATATTGCCAGGAAGCAAGAATGCATTTTCAAACAATTGAAAATATATGCTGATCATGTCATAAGCTTCAACGCTAGAATTTGACATTTTACAAATTTCATAATTATGTGTAGGTGTCCAAAAAGGCTTAATTTGCCAAATACGCGCAAAAAGTTTAACTACAAGTGACACTAACATTTTTACATTTTGATTTTCATGGCCCACCTTGGAAATCTCATAATAATGTAATTTAGTATCACTGTGCATACGATGTTGTGCGATAAAAATTAAAAAAAAAGCAAACAACACTGTTCAGTATTATTACTATTTTATTTCAATATTGGAAAGGACAAGAAATGATATTTAAAAAATAATAGCTAGAGAATTTGAAAACATTTAGTAGGAGAATCTAACGTAACATATGCAATGAATTAAAAAATCGATAATAAGATTGAAATAATTACATTTATGGAAGGGTATGATGAAAATTCAAGTGAAAACGAACTATACACTATCTAGAGACTCTCTTAAAATTGAAATAAAATTATTACTCCCAATAAATGAATAAATTTATATTTAAAATTTTCTATTTTTCTGGATTGTCTTCGTATGACTATATCTTCGTCAAAAAAAGAGGTAACAACTTCCGGTTTTTATCGCTCTCTTCAGTTTTTTATGTGCTTCAATATTACGATATTAAAAATACATACATATACCGTTCCATTTGAAATTTTAAAGAAAAACAAGTAATATACATAAATTGAGAACAGCGCCCCTGTTACTTTTTTTGACAACCACGTAATTTCTTACTACATATGCTTCAATTCCCTGTAAAACTCTCTATCTAATGAGCCCAGAAACATTCAAATCCGTTGAGGCAAGCCGAAATTATGCCTAATTTTGTATGCAGACATACCCCCCTCCATCCTCCCCTTCGAATGGGGCTTAGATCAAAAAGGTTATAATTAAAATTGTATAAAACCGTATAAAAATGTTGCTAGTAAACATTTTAATCTATCTTAATCTAGAATTTAATAAAAAATTATCGAATTTTTGATACATCCTGAGAATTGCGCCCCCTTGCGATCATTTTGGAAACTTAAAAATATTTTTATTGAAATTCTTGTGGTCCATTTTACTATCAAGATTTTTTCCACCATACGACATACGATAACCGGTTGTCGAGATATGGCCGGTGGCCGAGCTTAAACAGACACCCGGTATACATATTTACAACTAGAACATCTTAATCTAAGTACACCTGATATCTTTAAGGAGACTTTGCTTTAACGTTAACGAGATGATATAAAATAACAATATAACTGTTTTATTTTTTTCTATAATGGAATACGGCTTACAGCATTAGTTTCCATTATTATTATTATAAGAGTTTTGGTAACCTAGCGAATGCGAATTTTACGCTTGCGCACAAGTCTGTAAACACCAAGATGGATTCCATGTCTTGTCACAAACACCAATGGTTTTTTCTTATTCGTGTGCAATATATGCTGCTAAATAGGAATCGGCATCTAGAGCTTGAATTTTTAAGCAATAGATAATAATTTACCTATTACTTCAGGATTCAACTTACAGAGGCATCCATTTATACTTCAAAATTTAATGTTTATCGGCCCGCATCTATTAAGGAAAGTACAATCTGTTCTTTTAATCTTATAGCTAATATTTCGACACCTTTAAGGATTTTTTAATGACTAACATTATCTCTTTATATATTCATTGTTCTCTAATAAAAATCAAGCCATGTCATTGTAAGTTCTATTGTTTCTGTTTGATTTTTAAACATTCTATTATACCTTGTTTTCATTTTGCGTACGTACTGGTTTTTCTGATTTAAATGTTCCTAATGACTCTGTCGTTTTACTTTCTTATACGTAGTAGAAGGAAGTGTTGTGATGACGAACATTTTGGACCTCGAGACTTTTGCAAGTGTCCACGTTTTGAAGTCCCCTGATACAAAACAGGTGTCTCTCTTTTTCTTTCTGTGTGTCTGTCAGTGTGTGTTTTGTGACCATAATAGCGGTCAAACGGCTATAGCTATCGGAACTGAAAGTAACACTTACTCTTATCGAGTGGCACTTTTTTGCAAATATCTCGCAAAGTGTGCAAAAATTCTTAAAATTCGGACCTGCACAGGTTTATATTTTTAAGAAGATAGAAGTATTTAAAACTTAATTTAGAACAACTTTTGTATAATTTGAAACGCACATACGTTTAAGAAAGTCATGTTGAGGTCATGCCTCATTTTTTTATTATTATTTCATTACTAACTTTTATTCTTATATTTTTCTGACAGAGAAAAAAATTGGAAAATACTTGAAAATACTTTAAATGAATAAATTAATAAAAATGATAAAAAATCAAATATGTCCGTCACTATATATTGAGCCGATTTCCGGTTTCGCAGTTATTGATGCTTGTGAGAATGACGTACGTCTTGCAGTGGTAATGTTTATAGTATTTGGATTGATAGGTGTGCACATTTAGTTAGTTATATACAATTTCCAGCGCTCATCTCTGATGAAACTAGTGAAATTTTGCGAAAGCTGAGACAAACATAAAATATCATAGATTTCTAATGGCTTTATCAATAAATAATGTGGGAAAGTGCTTTGATGATTTGATGTTACAAGCGCGGTATAACATTTGTATACGAACATTCTAAGCAGTCTGTTAATCTGTTAAATTGTGAGCTTTTGTTATCACAGTAGGTCGAGATACCTGTCATTATATCATCAATTGATTTCGTTCCAATATCTGGACTTTTGCGTACTTTACTTCAAAATGAATATATATATTTTTTAAATAACCATCCCATTCTGTTCAGTTAATTTTCGTTTAGTTATGTTTAATTGAATTTTGTTTGTACATACAATTTCAAAATCGCGAAGATTTGTACATAACTTGTTGGTAATTGAATATATTCAAGCCGTTCCGATAGAAATTCCATATTAAGTTAATAGATTGTATACCGAATCGCAGAATTAGTATTCAATGATTCAAGTCAGCGGAAACACGGCGGCAAGTTCGACAGAAATGCAGAGACAACAAACGCTATAATGGTGACTCGTCCTATAGGAATAACATTACAGAGACACACAAACACACCGAGAGAAACACACGCACACATACGAATTCACATCCGTACATTCACAAATGCACGGGAATACGATAATGAAGTGATTTATATTCAAATTATTTGAGTTATGCCTAATAAATATTCGTTTTGTAATTGAACTATATAAATTTGATTTGGAATGGGGCATCTGAACGAACCAATATAACAACAATGCACATGTATACGTACGATTTCAGGTAATTGGAAAATTTATTGGTTAAAATTTTCTGGACCGCATTGATCATCTGCGTTCACGGAATCGAAAGTTTGTTAATAATTAAATATCTTGTATACTAGTACTGTTTTGGTAACCGACAATAAATTAAAATAACGCCGAATTTGAAATGTTCCAAAATTTTACCTGTCAATAAATATAACCTCTAAAAGTCATAAATATTCATACATTTTTTGACATTTGTTATAATTTCATTAAAACAATCCAAACTTGTAAACAATGCTTGCGTATTAAACAGAATAACCAAGTCATATATAGTCAATTAAAAGGATGGTTTCAAGATCATGATGTAAATGTACTTGACCAGTCAACATGGCCAGCCATGTTTAAGTCCGGATATAAATCCAATTAAGAATATGTGCGGAAGATTGACGAAACCCATAGGAAGCAGGCGCATTCACGAAAAAGTGAACCAAACTTCAGCACCATCTATAATTCCCTCGCAGGTACTTGGTTCAATTCATCGTAGGAATCTGTAGAGAATGATAACTCTTTAACGAGCGGAAATTTTGAAATTTCTTGATTGCAAATTATTAAAGTATGAAATTCATGTGAAAATTAGCATCAATATTTTTTGGCGTTATATTTGCTGGAACATTAACACGTGTCTGCAACATTAAACGTCAAAATATTTGATGCTAATTTTACATGAAAAAAAAAATTAGTATACGTAATGATAGTGAAGCATCGTAAAATCTTTTCTGTATCTATGTGCTACTGATGAAACAGATTAAACAAATGTATTTTTATCTATAAGTATTATACATAGCCGAGTCGTTTTGGCAACCGACACGGCCAAAATACGAACTAAAGACGACGATTCAATACCACTACAAATTTCGATCGGCTGGAACAATTACCAAACAAAAAAATTAAACTAATTAATTAATATTTCAGGATATATACCTTCCCATAGTAAAATACTATCACATGAAAGCCAGCTACAAATTAAATATTATAAATAAAGCTATTAGATATAATTTTTTCTACAACTATATTTTATAACGTTTGGCTATACTGTTTAGGAGGCAAGCATTGTTGACAAATTTAAAATGTTTAGATGACTATTATAACAAACGTCAAAAGATAATTATGACAAATATCAAAAGGTGTATGAATATTATTATTTATAACAATCCTGAAATGGCTTTTATAGGTTGTATTACTTGACAAGTAAAATTTTGTAACATCTCAAATTTGACGCCATTTTAATTTAGTGGCGCATGTCCGTTGCGAGAGCGACTCAACTATATACAAAAAAATAAAATTATACCTTTTAACTGCAATATATTTAATATTGTAACAAAATATGTATGAGGCAGACCAGGCGACGTTAAAAAAAAAGGTTGTAAATCATCTCGGCGCGACTGGTAAACATCGTAAAGCAGTGAATCATCAATTTACGGTACTGTGTCGGAGTCAGAATGTCTATGGAATGTTCTTCAAACATCGAGAGAAAGATGGAGTTTACGCGAATGCTTCGAGATGTTTCGTACGCGTATATAAAAAGGCAGTTGAACGGATGGATGAGTAATTCCGGAATGGGAACTCCCTTAAGTAGTTTCGCGCCGAACAGTAAAACAAATAAATAGTGGTAGCCAAAGAAATAAATAAATAGTGCCGTGTTATATAAATAGAAGTGATATAAATATACGGACTTAAATAATAGTAGTAGTAAATAAATACTAATGTTAATTTAAATCGTAGTAGTTTAAGTGTGATACATTAGTTTTATATTCTTATATTGTAGTTATTTTTAAGTGTATAAATATACAGTCTGTTTTAAATAAATAAATTGCACGAGTTGTTTATTGCGAACCCGAAAACTGTTATGATTAAGAAACTGTTACATTTTTTAATACTATAAATAACATTTACTAATACATGTCCCATACTGAATTTCTGGTCTTTCACTGTGACTTGCTTGTGAGGTGGACGGTAACGCTTGTACATCCGTATTTTCTAAAGTAGTATCATCGGTTTGATGTTTCGAAATGTACTTGTGGAGAAGAACTAACGTATTTAACAATGACAGTTACACGTGACAACAACTCTTAACAAAATTCACCAACGCAGCCAACTATTTTGAAAGTTATGTTTTCGATCCTGAATAAAGTGCTGCCCTCTAAGATACCCTCATTTAACTAAAACACTTATAAGGTGTGCCCTGAGCAGGCGTATATAATATCAAAATAAGGAGGAATTTTGGGCGCAGTTTATAGTTTTTTAAATTGTTCGTGCCATTTTTTTTTGTATTTTAAATTTTAAATAAACATATTACCTATATTTCATGTTCAATTTCTTGATCTACTATACCTACAAGAGAATGAAATTACTGACAACATCAGGCAGTTATTTGAAGTCATTGATTGTAAGGTAATGATTACTTACAATAGAACATTTTCGGTCGTGTCAGAAAATGACATTGACGTCCAAAATTTAATGCTAGTGACTATATCTTCAAATATGAATTAATTAGTTCAACTTCATTGTTCTGATGTTGTTCCGGACAATGTCAATTTGTTGTGGCATTGAATCGTCGCCCGTAGTTTATCCTTAGGCCGTGTCGGTTGGTAAAACTTTTCGACTATATCGTAAACAAGTATAAAACAGGAATAAAATGAATTTATAAAATAATACACGCAATTCATCCTAGATTTTTACCCTTAAAAGTAATCAAGTCATGAAGTTTTTTGTTGATGTGCGGCACACCCTTGTATCTTAAGTTAAGATAACTAGAATCATTCCTAACGTAAATTGTGTATATAAAATGTGCCAGTGGTTTGGGTTCGAGTTTCACATCAGTCTTCAGTACCACCTGATCTGTAGTATGACAAAGTACATCGTTTTATAGTCTTCACTTTTATTTTTTCAACATGAACGTCCTAGAAATGCATCTCACGTTGTAAGTAAAATTAGTTTTAAAAATGGAGGATAACTTCATTGTTTGCTTTAGCCAGCATTATTTATTTTCAATTTTATGTAAGATGGAGGATAATATTGATAAAGTCTTATACAGTGTGCGGCAGTGAATCGGGAGATTTGGCAACGGCGCTTATTTTGGTTTGGCTGGAGTGTGGAGAACGATGCTAGCGCCGTCTTGTAGAAAACTTTAAAGCATTTTTAGTTACAATGGGGCAGTAGAATCTTGTTAATAACTTACTGATGAGTGCCAGAATACGTTAACAAGCAAAATTTCTGAGACTGGTCTAATACAAACCCTAACAAAACCCATGAGAAACCACAGCTTGAAATTACTGTATGATGTACGATATCTTCTTTTGCAATTATTGGTCCGTACTTCTTTGAAAATTAAAGGGAAATAGCTGTAACCATGACAGGCGAACGCTATGTTCACATGTTGGAGAACTTTGCTTATGAACAGAGACACGTTCTTCCAACAACGCCTATGTCTATGGAGCAGCGTTTAATACGTTAGAGTGACTTTATTTCATTTGATGTAAGAATCTATAACTTTTACTTTCAGTCAAGATAAGCATAAAGAAATTTCAAATTAATTCACTCTTGGCATATTGATGATTGGCGATTGGCTATACGAAATTAATATGAACCTAACACGAATTTAGACATAGCATGTCAAATAAGTGACTTTGAAATAAGGATGAAATTAGGAGGCTTTTAGTATCGTGTTGAACACTCTTAAAGAACTTTAGACTGAAACTCTTGCATGTTTTGCATCTCATCCTTAGCTGTCACATTTATTCTTCTGCTATTTTATCATTAATGGCTTTTAAATTTCAGTTGTCCAAACCAGTTATTTTAGATTAGATCTCTTCTAGTTTTGTAATTTATTTTTTTCAAAATTATCATATAATTCATTTACAAGTGTCATGTTTCTCAAGATTTTTAAAGATAGATAATTATAACATCTCATCTGCGAAAGTTTAGCTCTAACAGTCGTAATTCTAATTTTATTTCATCATCACCACTTCTGCTTATAAATACCTTACATCTATTATTATAATATGTTGACAGGCTGTCCTTTTTATATTTAGAAGAGAAAAGAGAAACAAATAATTAATGACGTCCGTACAAAGTCGTATTACTTTGCTTG
Organism: Amphimallon solstitiale; assembly: GCA_963170755.1. Classification (NCBI taxonomy): domain Eukaryota; kingdom Metazoa; phylum Arthropoda; class Insecta; order Coleoptera; family Scarabaeidae; genus Amphimallon; species Amphimallon solstitiale. The sequence goes on along the minus strand of OY720675.1, from coordinate 240,456,265 downwards.
ATATTGATTGAAGATATCTTCAATAACAACAAATACAATCGCAAAATACGTATCCACCTATAATATATCATTTGTGGTATACAATTACATGTTATTTTTCCTTTTGTTCCCAAGGGTTGATCTAATAAATGCTTGTACGTAGGCAGTATACAGATAGACCATCTGTAGTGCGTATAAGAAAATAAATCAGAAAAGTAATAAGCACAATTATATATTTATTTCTCTTTCATTTATATCTTTTCTTCTTGCCCGTTCAGTTCTTGCAATTGGAGGTCTTCGCTGCGTCGTTATGCTCGTCCATATGGAAAAAATGATCATAATAGTTGAATAAGAAAAAAAGAAAGGTGCACGGACAGAAAACAATCATAAATGCCTTCAGAAAATAAATTTCTCGAATGGCATAAATAATAATAATACTAATTTAAAAAAAACCATGAGGAGCAATACATTCTGGGGGTTCAATTTATGACGTAATTGCACTCTGACGGACCAAACTTTGGCCTCTGCTCTCCTCCTTCATCTATATGTGTTGAACGTGTTTCTGTCTCTCTTAACTTGTTTTGACATTAACCGTGCTACAGCTCGAAGACGAACACCATTCAACAATTAATTCCAACGAAATATATTATGGAGGCTATTAGCGTGGTGGGGTTGTATACTCACCTGGCCACGAGAGTTATAGATCAATTAATCATTAATCTATCTCTCTCACTCTCCTATATTTTGGTCGAATGTCTGCATTCGTGTGTATTGTATCCGTACAAACGTTTGGATACATATCGCCCTGAGCAAATATCTGTTCAGTTCCACCACAAGTCGAAGAATGTACGTACAGTCTATATACATTCATCAATTTTGATATATCGATTGTTATATTTGTCCGTCTATTTACGGAAATAATGCGTCTCTTTATATACGTCGATAATAGGGGTGGTCTAAATACGACAGCCAGTTTGATAATTGGGATCATTTTGTTTTAGAAAGGTTATTTCAATGATGGTCTGTTACACCTACAGAGTCTAGTAGAGGATTTGGATGAATTTGAAACGATAGAAATACAGTGTAATCTTGAAAAAAATTTAATTCTTTATACGATCGGTGCACCTGTATTGTTTACAAAAGTTAATTTTCGAATATCGGTTCTAAGTTCAAGAATAATTGGGACGTCTATTTCCAACTTCAACAAAAATTTTTCTTCTAAATTCATCTATTCCCATATTTCCGTCATAAATGTAACCTTTTTTTAATTGTTCTCCGTTACTTTTTTTTTGTATATTTTTTGAATTGTTTAATGTTATCACTACGGTGAAGGTATAAGGCAAGGTCGGAGTTGAGCTGAAGTCTTTCTTCAAATAAACCTTCATATCTTTCGAACTTGGGTGAGTTCGTTCAGGTATGCTGGTTGCCATTAACGTTTCTCTTTTGTATTGTTTCCCTTAACTCCTCCATGCATGTTTTCTGGATGTTCACCTTATTGTCTTTTCGATAATTTTTTGCTGTCATTCTTCTTTCATGTCCATACCAACGCAAATGTCCTACTATTTTTTATTTGACAGCATTTACTCCTTAAATGTTTCTTAATGCCTCTCCTTGTTTTGTTGCCAGTCTTTTTGTCGATGTCCATGCTTCTGATCCACAAATAATAATTGGTGTAACAATTCTTCTAAAAACTTGTCTCACTTTATTTTTGCCCAAGGAACTGTTTTTTATGGACCTGTTATTCTCCCTTGTACTTCCTCTTTCATTTTTCCACCGACTGAAATAATTATCTCAAATATTTTAATTTTTCTAATCACTCTGTGAACAATCATCTCGTCTAAGATTGTATTTAAGGCGTTAACATGGTGATATAAGAAAAGGGTCCGCGTAACGTGTATAATTAAAAAAAAGTATGATTATTGTAAGTACTTGTTCATAACTTGTATGCTTACATTGTCATTGATTAGTTTATAGTTTATGGTGCTTTTAAGACTTTTGAACAACACCTTGTGTATGAGACATGAATAATTACGAGGGAGTCAATAAATAAGTCGCAAACCGGTATGGAGGCAATAATAATCAAAGTAACTTTCTGAAATTTATTTCACTTTTCTACATAATCACCCTGTACATTCAGACACTTATCGCATGTCTTTAGAAGTCCTTGAAAGCCGGCGGCTAAGAAGTCTTTTTCAAAATGACCGCCCAAATGATTCGAGATTTTTTAGGGGCCCGAACTGATGAAAATCACTGGGGGCTAATTGCGAATGATTTGTTCCACAATCTACATTGTGGCTTCAGTTGATACCTCTGCAGGACGTCCAGGATGCTCCACATCTCTGATGCTTTGCTTTCCCTTGCTAAACTACTGGATCAAATTGTGCACCATACACGGGAAGCATTTTGCGATGCACTTTTTCTGTGGACAGTCGTTTCGCCCACAAAAAAACAACCGCACGCTGGTCGTCTCGTGTACACTCATGCAGCACACTCGCCATTATGCACTGGCTGCCACTGACTGACCGCGTGCCTACGAGATATGACTCGGCGTCTACGACAACCATACATAAGCTGCCATCTGCTGGCACAAAATGCGCGCATAATTTACAAATGGTATAAGGAAAACGTTTGAGGCTTATTTATTGTCTCACCTAATAAAATCCATGGTGAAACCACCAAACACGATGCTAACCAATTTCCAAAATAAAGTTAAACAAAAAAAAATATTAAGATATAGAACCAATATTTCAAGGTTAGGAGATTCGCAGCTTCTTATTTTTGCCTGATCAAGGGTATTTTTTGACCCAACAAGCCAGCGTACGTGCTGTTTTGCACTATAGAATAGATTTGTTCAATTTTTAGCAAAATAATTTAAATATCTTCGTCCTTATATTTACAATTTACACTTTTAACTAATTCAGACCTATAAAGCAAACTTCTGCGATGAGTTTTTGAATAAAGCAACACGTACATACGTATTCCGTCTAAGTTCCCATAAACCAGAGATGTGTCACTGAACCAAAGCTACCAACGATACGGAAACGGGTAAAAACAAGAGCCGTCTGCTTTCGTTCTCGGAATTTAATTCATAGTCCAACGCCCACCCCTTGGTGTGCGCTTTGGGTCGTTGTCGTCGTCATCGTTGATCTTCCCTCAGACTTAACCCGCTGCGACAAGGAATCGTGTTACGACATCCGAATTTATACAAATTAATCTCGAATTTATTATCCGGATAATTTAAAGCGCTGCCTGTCTGTCTGAAATGTCGACTTTCTCGTTCTCACTCCTGTGTGCGGTTTGTAAATTGTCACATAGTGGAGGTGTTGTGTTTGTCTGTCGCGGTCAAATTAGGATCGTTTTCATTATTCTAATTTTACCTATTTTATTACGGTCTTCCTATTGAATATTACACATGTCCGTTTGACCTTGAAATGAAATCTATGTATTATTTATGTGTATAATAATATCATTTTAGACTATTTTTATTGACATATAACGAGTGTACTTAATTAATTGATTTTATACCCACTGCGATTTAGAAATTTTTATGTTAAACTTGGAAACGTCCTCCTTCATTTGTGCTATCCCCAGAATCGTTTCTAAATATTTAATTCACAAAAATGAACATGATATCACAGGCATATGATCATGATTACATGTAACTATAACATTGTCAATATGATAAAATAGCAATTTCTAATTCATATTCTATTAAAGTCGATTAGTTTATGTCGGTAATTTTCAAAATCATTACTAAAAAACTTTATAAACGGCGTTTATGGGATTATAATGTAAAATTCGACAATTAATTTGAATTCAAGCAGGGGTGGAAGTTGCAAAACGTAAAAATCGCAAAATTGCAAATGGCGGGGGTCTAAATCAATTACAGACACATTATAATCATACTGCAATACACAATAAAAATAAATAAAAGGACCTAGGCACAATAAAAGCAATTCACTATTCTTTTAAATAAAAAAAAACAAATGTACTCCATCTTCAATTTGTGACGTTGACTATGTATGTACCTGATCCTGGCTTTTCCCAGTGGTCCATCCCAATCTCTATAATGTCTTGCACACTACATTAACATGGCTGCTCAACACTTTACTCTGCTTTTACATTGTTTCCTGATTTGTTGCACAGTCCTGAAAATCTAAAAGATGAAGCACTTTAATTTGGCATATCCAAGACTTGGTTGACTTGAGCAGATGTACCTACCTTCATCTATTATTATACGCCATTGCCTGATCCATACATTAATATTATTACGTTAATATTATTTGTCGAGCCTTGGAGATTGATTCTTCGTTTTAGTTTCATACCGATATCTCTACGGAAAACCGAACAAGATGTGAAGCTCCTCACGGTCACGTGACAGGAAAATGTATTGAACATTTAATTCAAGTTTTGATTTTTCGAGATATATTGGTTTAGCTATTGGAGATTTCAATGATTTTCCGCGAAGTCAATCCCATCCATGTCGAATTGAATAATTTAAGTGTTGCCTAATCTGGCATTAACTGCAACTGTATAACAAGTGAAGCACTGGTCCCAGTACATTACCCTGAGACATTCTTGCGTTTATTCATTTAAGTTGTGAGTATTCTGCCTCTTGTTTTTGCTATAAAAAGTACATACGTTCATTAGGTATGCGTATATTGTAGGGGCATATGTTGTAGTAGTAGAAATCTTAAGTCCATAACTAAATCTTTATACCACACTTTATCGAATGCCTGAACCATGTTCAGAAAGATATCTGGTATTCGCAAATCGACTGTTTTCCTTCAATTATTTACTTTAGCTTTTTCACAAATAGTGTTTAATTAATTAATTAAGTTAATTAGACAATATATGTTGGTATTTTACTTCATCCGCATCCAGTATTACTCTACTGTTTAGCATAAAATTGGTATTAATTAGGTGTGTTCAAGAGAGTGCATTTTTCCCCTAAAATAAGATTTAATTCCGGGGGTCTTTTTCATTTAGGGATTTATGGTATCTTTTATTTTTTAGTTACTTCTTTGTGTGAAAGTCTATTTCTCGTAGCTCTTGCAATATTCGTTAGTTGATTTATTTCTTCAAGTTTCTGGTTGGGTTGAAAGATATTTTCTAAATATATGGCAAATATTACAGCTTTCTATTTGTTGTCTCCGATCTATATACCATGTTCCTGTTGTTTGAGCGGGATTGGTTTATTTGATCTGTTTAATTTGTTTATTCTGCTGCTTAATAATGATGAACTTTATAATACAAATTGGCCGTATGATATTATTTTGGTATTATATTGTATTTTTGAAATAATACTTTTATCAATGTTATTTTTATACAGTAATGCTAATAATCCATATCTATAATAAAAATAAGTTTAATAATATATTGGTACTAGTATGTTATACTTTTTTATAATCTTAAGAACTCCCGTTATTGCAATTTGCGTCTCTTATAATTTGAATAGAAATTAAGTCGTTCTCGAATGAATTTCTATTATTAGAGTCGTCGTTTCTTTTTTTTTTATCGAGGAATGTTAGTATTTAGAAAATTATGTTATAAACTTGGTATATCGGCCATTAAATATAGAGCAATTTCATAACTTTAATCTATATAATGTGTTTTACGTGCTACACTGAGTGTTTGGACAAACATTAAAAATTACTAATATTAAATACCACAGATTGTTAGAAACATATGTCAGTGAAATACTGATCGTGTTTTCCGCAAAAAAAAGACTATGTTATTGGAATATTTGTTTTGCATTTTACGCACATATGTATGTATGTACATACATGCCAGTCAAGTGTAAAATATTTATATCTTTTTAAATTACCCATTTGCGTAATGACATACATTTAAACAGTCATCCTCCATTTAATTAAACTCATTTGAAATAGGCTAATTTCATAAAAACATCCTTTTTAAGTTAAAGTTAAGTGTTTTTGTAGAATTAAATAATTTCTGCGTATTTTAGCTAAAAGGCAAAATGCTATGAAATTCGAAATTCTATTAATTTACCTTTCAATAGTAACGTATTCTTTTTCAAACTAATTTTTGGGCAGGAGGTCATAATATACGTAAGTAAATTAAAAAATAATTGGTAGTACTGTAACCACGGTACAAGTAATTTTCTATTTATTCTTTATACGTCCTTTCAGATTGGAAAATTTTCTTCAAGGTTGATAGTCTCATCAGTAACTCTTCTTTGTACATACATACATAAAGAATGATCCTACAAAAGTTGACAACTATGAACCTGTTTTAAAACCAACAATAAGAACTATGAACTAAGAAGAGATAGGTTTCGATTAAATGTTCGATTTCTTGACTAAGTTTAACCAATTGAGTCCCAGTCAGTACGGTTATTTTAAAGACATGTCCATTGACACATCATTAATCTGGTGTATGCAGTACCGTATACAGTGAAGTGGATAAAGATAAATATGTTGTTAGAATTTTTTTCGATCTGGCATGGGTCTGCGATTGTATCAATCTATATAATTTCTAATAAATTTTATTGTGTGGGTTTTAGGGGCTTGTCTTTGGATTAGCTTCTTTCCTTCATGTCGAACAGACGATTAATTGTAGAAATGGATGACCTTTTATTAAGAGAGCGTTGCGTTGAGTGGGGAATTCCGCAGGTCTCCGTTTTGGATCCCTTATTATTTATTTTGACTAATAACGATTTTTACTGCAGTTTATCAATGCGTTTCCGGTTATTTATGCCAAGAATAATTTATAATATTCGAAGCTGATAAACGCATTACTTTCAGATTAATTCTAGTATCTACCAGGAGAAGAATTTAATTGTTAAATACCACTCTGTATAGTTCAGGTCATTTTAAAAACTGTCTAAATACCTACGAAGTTGGTGTGATACAATTGAGTTGCCATATATTATGGATAACTGATCATACTAAGCTCAGTTTTATTAAATCCTTATTTGTTTTTCGTATAGTCATTGATTTCATGTTAATAACGCTCCTTGTTTTATACGACTTTTTACGAGGTCTTGACCGAGTATAATTTAAACAAATAGGCGAAATGTTGCAAAAACGAAACGTGAACGAAATAATTGAAGAGGTAAACATGCATAACTCAGTACCTAGCAATAAAAATAAACAACAGGCCGACAGAAGAAGTTCCGGTAGCTGTAGCAGTAAGGTTAGACGATAGCATAAGCCCAATAGTGTTCAATGTGGTTATGGATGAGGTCACACGTAAAGTGGATAACACTTAGATACAAACTGGGGCGATATGGTTCAGATGGTATGCTTCACCGATTACCTCGTGCTGATGTCAAAGATATTCTCCAAAGAATGCTCTTCGAATTGAACAAAACAGCCAAACAATGTAACGCGAAAATAGTAGTAGAAAAAACTAAATGGACGGCAAAACGACCAATGAATCGATAAGGTGCAATTTCATGGTAGAGGGGAGGATCATCGAGCAAGTACGGAAATTCAGATACCTGGGAAGAATATGGAGGTAGGGAAGAATTGTAATGATAGACAAACCAGACAACAAATGATCTCAAGCAAGACCTTCCAAATGAGAGCCTTCTATCATTTGGAAGGTCTTTGTTGAGGTCATTTGTTGTCTGGTTCCTCTATCATTACAATTCTTCCCTACCTCCATATTCTTCCGTCATCTTACAACCAGTACAGACCACTAAGCATTTATGTACGTACTAACAGTACGAAGTTATAATTTAAAGAAGAAGGCGAAGTTTTATGTCTACTGATTTCCTCTTTGACAAAAAAGCTATAAATATTTTCATCCGTTTTTGCCTGGAACCTAACGTATATTTCCTAGACTTTAGTGCTGGATAATGTTGGATAAATCGGCTTTAAACGATATAGAGCGAAGTTGCCAGATTTTAACTACAGAGAGCGTGCATAGCAGTAATAAACTATCTATGTCCTGCTGCCGCCTTAAATACCCTAAAACGAGTTATTTCAGATTTATTGAGTAATCTTAAAAAGAGTTCAAGCAGTGATTGCAAAATGCCGCGGAAGTGCTATTAATGGATTTGTTTATTAATTTTTTATTGATAACCCATAGAAGTTCATTTGTTTGACGTTCATTGAAATAATCTTTAATTGAATAGAAGATTCCGTATGACTATTACTTGTTTCGATATCTATATACGACAAATGTGAATAATGTTCTATATCTCTTTTCTTTTTTCTGTCAGTTCATACTTGCTAAATACGATACGGATATCGTATACCTAATAAGTTGATTTAATTTAATTCTTTTTATCTGAACACAGTTCCACGATTTCATTCTTACAATGTAAGAAAGAATTTAATCCATTCGTGCAATTCCTCCAGCAAGAAAGTGATCGTTCTTTATTGTGGTTTTTTACAGCGCCCGCGGCAAAAAGAAATCAACACACACCAATAAGTAATTGCTTTTATTAGTTGTTCAAGAGTGACCAACATTACTGAACTTAATCATTGCACGGTATTATGCTAATGCGCACTTTTTTTTCCAGTTTTTTGTTGTTCCTTTTTAGAGATGGCATTCCACTGAGGTGTAGGTAGATATGCGTACACACACACACGCACACACACACACATATATATATTCCGCACGTATCAGTATCTTTTGCCTTAATAAAAATGCAAATGACCCCTGGGCAAACCGAAATTCAAGCTGTCTGACATAATTGTGGCGTAGCGAGAGATGTGCAGTTATTTAATGAAAAGATAATTGATATGAGTCAACAGATGTTTGTTTAAAATTAAAACCGAAATAGCGAAAAAAACATCTCTCGCGGACCACTTCTGTAATTAATGTGACATTGACAGTTTAATATTTTTATATCGCGAATTCTTTTTTATCGTTCTAGTTTTATATCTATAATTGATAAATTATTTGATTAAATGCGGCGCAAAAAATACTTTAATTAATATTATTCCACGTCTTCCTTTTTATTATTATTATATATATTGTTTGAGTATTATCAATTAAAAACATATACCGAGTGTCCCAGCGAACTGGTAAAAGTTCATTATTGTCATCTGATTTTTAATTTTTTCTACAAACATTGTAGATAATCATGAGCTCTGCAATTTACATATTTTTTATTTATACAGAGTGTTCGACAACGACGAACCAATACAATGTTATGTTTTTTTTCAATGGAATTTTATGCATTTTTTTTTAAAGTTCATAATAACCCTTCAAGAGCTGCATAAATTGGTAACAATTTGTGTTATTCGATTTTCAATTGTTTCGTTTACGAAAGTTGTGGAATTTTTCGTCAAAAATTGCACCACTTTCGTAAAATTGCTGTGATATTAGTGATTCATTATGAAAAACCTATTATGGTCTCAAATAGTAGAGCTATTATTTTAGTAGGCGAATTTAATGTTTATGTCGACATTTCTTCGCATGTTCTTTACAATTACATACAATTAGCTATAGTCAAAATTCTAAAAAAGAAATAAACGGAACAGCCTGCATATTTACATGCAACTAAAAAGTATTAAAAATTTACTATTTAAAAAAAACTATTCTCCTTGATCTGTGGGCATTGTTGTAAAAGTTGTAGAATATTATTAATATAAAAGTATGAGTTAACATGACTTGCATGACACATAGCATAACTAAAATTAATAGAAAACAGTTACTTTTATGTAATCTTCATTATTTTTTCGAAGTAGTAGTCTTGATAATTCAGGAATTATGCACAATTTGAAAATATCGCAAGTGCAGTATATCACAGAAAGGTTAAAGTCAAAACGGCAAACAATTTTCCATCATACTTTTGTAAAACACCATGTATATTCATATTTGATTACTACGTCACTGATGCTGTATTTTATGTTATTTATTTTTAAATGTTCGCACCCTGTATATCGTTTATTTTAAATTTGTGCGCCGCCACTCTGTCATATCTCGGTGGTGGCCTTCTAAACTAAACGTGGCGATTTAAGCCCGTGACCTCGAGTGAAGGGTGCATCTAGAACTATCCAATCCCAGTATGTAATTCTAAAGAATAAGAATGAGAAATAAACTTTAAATTCACGTACTATAATGATACTTCTACTAATTGACCATATTCATATGCGTAACGCCATTTCATTCTTTTTTAATATTATTTTAATCTCTAATATCAGTGTCATAAAATTTGATCTTAAAACTTCTGATTTATGAGTAATTAAATTATTTAAATTAGTAGTTAATAGGACCAGGCAGGGAAAGAGCGTTTTCAGTTATTCGTAGGTTTGAATCTCCCGACAGGTAGTTTGAATAAATGTATGTTCGCCGGAGATCGGAATCTCTTCCGTTATAGTTAGTTACTGATTACTGACGATACAATACAACAGTACTTCTCCACCGCTTATTACACAAGATTTACACTAGATGTCGCCATTGTAAATGAATTATATATGACCAGACCTAAATCAAATGTTATTTTCTTTCACACTGCACAGTGATGAATACCACCTACAGCCTTTCTAGCGGTATTCATCATCTTTCCTACTAGGCATGTGTAATGCATTGACAGTGTAGTTACATGCTATTAATGCTAAATTCATACCTAGGTCTAGTATAGTTTCTTGGTTTTACGCTAACAAAGAGCACTATACTGCATAGTTGGCGCAGAGGTGAAGTAACAATACAAAATATGCAAAATATATTTGTCACGAACTAAAAGAACTATATTTTTATTTTATATCAAACAAAAATAAAATAAAACAAATTTCACCATATTACATATTCGTTGTTTAAAGTATCAATCGGAAAAAGCGCTTTTCAAATCGTATAATTTGGAATATTGGAACATATATTGCATTGCTGTTTTAGTAATGAACAATAGGTAATTTAAAGCCATATTTGTTTATAGCCTAAAGGAATTATAGAATTAAAATTTACTACTTTAAAAGAATTTTGTAAATATGTAAATTGTTTATTCATGCTTGTTCCACTGACGTGTTTCAAATTGGCCGTCTATATGTTTATAATTTCATACAAATGATTAGCATTCTAATTTTCCAGAATAAAAATGGAAAAAATACAATAGCGACTTAGATATGGTTTATTTAACCATCGAAATGTCAAGAAAAAATTTAACAAATAGCTTACCTAAATTATATATTCATGCTTGTCATTTTCAGTGGATTATTTGTTATATTTTTTAAGAAAACAGTCTTTTATTAATTTACAATTCAGAAGAAATGGTGTAATTTATTTTATTCAAAATAGGACATTCATATTTAAATTATTAAAGGCAATGGGAAAAAAACAGACTAGTTAACTCTTGTTATTTAAATTATTGTAATTTAACTAATGCACCTGTCCTTTTGGCTTGGAGTACACAAAAACTGACATTAACAACAGTCGGGTTTTATTTTTGTAAAAGGAAAATGATATTCAAGTTACTACCTCGCAATTTGCCCTCGAATGGACGATGGTAAAAAAATGACCTACTTAACCACTACAGACAGACATCAGAGGCATTATTATAAATGTATAATTGCAATGTGAGGATTGCGGTGACAACGGAAAACTCCTCCAAACGTGCATATGTCAAATGTATTTCTTCGCTGTTATTGTCTCTTGCAAATTATGTGATCTTCCTTTTCTGAAAACAAAAGCGAAAAGGGTGCAGACATAATAATTATCTTTCATCGTTTTCCTTAATTATTTTCGTTTTTACATAAGAGATGTTGTTAACATCAGATGGGACAGACAATTGAAGGAGCAGACAAAGAACAAGAGAGAAAACAAAAAAGGCCAGCCTTGTAGAAAAGAAGACGGTAATAAGTAAGTCGTATATGAGGTATTTCACTAGTGGTGTTTGCAAATACAATACGGACCAGGTAGCCGAAGACGCACAAAACGTAAATGTATATTTTTATTCAAGTGCTGCTTGCTTGGATGGAAATTATGACAAATGGACGCTGCCGAGTGTTGATGGTTAATATACAAGACCGCTGGCAAGCTAGTAGACAACAGTCCTTGACTTTTAAAACATTTGTTTTGTAGGAAGGTGCGAAAGGGTTGCCTCCGATATATTTTTCATCCTTTAGAATTCAATCTCCCTACGGTAGGCAATTTAGATTTAAATCAATCATTTATGTAATATATGATGGTGATTTTCTTGGTATTCAGTTAATAATAAAAGGAGAAAATATGCTTTTGATGATGGAAGTATATACATAGACAAATATATTGTATAGAAGTAACAGCTGACATAAATAGGACTGGGAAAAATACTTAGTAACCCTTTTAAAGAAGAGTTACATTTCTGTTGATTGGAGGTATGAAATCAATTTAGTTCATCAAAGGAAAATATAATTAGAACAGCGTTTTTAATAACTTAATTTGAAATAAAAATTCCTCTTCTGCAGATTATGCCTGCGATGTGCATTAGCCATTTTAAAAGATTATCAGGGTCGTTAGATCATTTGGACGTGATGATTATTTTATTGTTAAGGTATGAGTATTGTATTAAATAGTGAATAAATGTAAATTAATCGCACCATTGTACACTTACGAACCGGATGTTGCCGTAGAAATTATTTTTACTTTAATTCTGAAATTTGAAGTGATCTATTAATTATAGAAACAAAATGCAACAGAAAAAAAAATCCCTTACCACAGAAATTAAAAACATAAAAATATATACTTATACGTTATTTCGGCAAAGTTCCCATCTTCAATAGAATCTAGAATCTAGAATTATTTTTTTGTTGATATCTCTTGACCTGGATCGTCCTGGGAATGTGAGCTAAAACGATTCACATTTTATTTTATTTAAAAAATATTAAAATATAATGGGCATTATTGAGGGTTCCAGTTCAATATGGTGTTCTCAACGTGGGGCCGTTAATAATTTATTGGGGTTCTTTACAAGTGTTTAAAAGCTTTGATACTACATATCTACGCAGTTAGGACGGATAATCTCTATCCATTATATCCAAGGAGAGTGAAAGATTTATATACTGATCTCAGAATGGACAAAGTTTTAGATAAACTCTTCGTTGAGAAAGTCATTTTATGACAGTAACACAAGAGTGTTAAACGTGGTGTTTTTGGCTAAGGTGTAACCTTAGAAGATATAGGTACTTTTCGCCAAATCACCAGTGGGATAATAACACTGATTTCTTAACAAACAACATCACTTTTATAATACCTTAAGTAGTATCTTCTAAGGTTATACCTTAGTCAAAAACACTACGTTCAACACTATTTTTTGTTTTTCTACAGGTTCCTACTGAAGATGACAACTTAGTTGCCGCAATACGTATATAGATTTTTTTATATCTTTTTAATTTTTGTGGTAAGGGATTTTTCCTTTTTCATTTTGTTTCGAATTTTGAGGCACAGTCTCCACCCTTTATTGGATTATTAATTTTAGAATTAACACTATATTCACAGGACTCGTCAATTTGACTGATTTCAAATTTCATATACATACATCGTTTTTTCTGATTATCTCGACAATTTTGAAGTTTTTTCCGAGATTGTTTGGAACAATGTTTAGAACAACTAGAACAACCCGGAACAACCATCAGAATTTCAGTTTTCGAAAAAAGGAGGCTAAGTGAAAAAATCGCGTCTTTCAAGTATCTCTGTCAATTTTGATTTTTTTTTTTGCAAATACTTTAGAACAATTTAGAGCAAACCTAGAACAACCTCAAATAGGTACTATTTCAGATAACTTTACTGCACAAATTCACTTTGAGTGGGTAGTGGAATTCGCTGTGCGTCTTTTTTTTAAAGAAAATTAAGCTCGTAGCTCTCCTGTTATTGTTTGGTCAGCCGCATAGTTTATCAACATCGAATGAAAATAGAACATGTCTTTCCAATATATATGTAAAATTTAAGCGGGAAAAGGGGTTTTGTATAATTTTTAGTATTATCATGAATTAATTAAAAGTATTTTTACAATTCCTATATTTGTCTTCAGTGTCTTTTTATATCTATGTATATTTTCAGATCTTTGGTGTTGCTATAAATCATTAAAAGTATGCCACATAAACCCATTAATGTATTCGGAGGCTCTGACAACATTATCTTCTTCATAGACGAAATTGTGAGACTTTGAAACTGAAAACTTAGTTTGTCATTTCTGTTTTTTTTTTTTCATTTTGGTTTCTTCTGATATACATACAGCCTTCCTTATAATCCTTTGACCGCCAGTTCTTTATATCTAAATGTCTTCTATGGCAACATCTTTTACCGCAAGGAATTTTTAGCACTAGAAAGAATTATTAGCTCACTGTTAGTTGAGACAAATAAATTTTTCATGCACCGGAATTTCTGGCAGCTGTAAGTTTTGCATAAAATCAAAGGAAACTGCAGCCAAGTCTTCACGTTAGTGGCATTCTACAATTGTTGTCTTAAGAGCATTGTCCAATTTCTTCTCTTCGTTTGTGGATAATTTGTTCAGCAATAGCCACTTGTTTGGCCTCGTTATTTAATTTAGAATTTTTAAGGGTTTAAGGGTCAGAGCTTCACATATATTACAGACGTCTACTTGAGGCCTTCCGAAGTGAAGTTGAAAATTGTCTTTAAAACATTTTGTATAATAACTGTACTTGATAGGAGAAGAGTATTTGTCCTTAAAAAGTCTGTACGTAATTTTAATATTAAGCTTATATTCTTTCACAGGAAATGAGGAAATTTTTCCTCGTTTATCTTCTGGTGTTTGATTATTACAAGGCAATAAGCTTGATGCTTTTCATGCGTTCTTTTAAAATCCCGTGAATGCTCAAATACGCCTTTTGATATATCTTAACATGTTTTCCATCTAACTTGATAAAACGTTTGTAAGAGCGAGTTCTTGTTTGTTTTTCCTGTGAGTTTGACATTCATCTTTGACACTACATATTTCTGTCTGACCCTGTAGATAAGTGTCTTGTTCGTTTTTAGTTCCAATATCGCAAAATCTTCTAAAAACCATATTTATGTTATCTTCACAAACTTTATTGAAGCACTTCATTGGACAGCTAAAATTAAATCGACTTTAGTTTTAACTAATACTCAATAGAAAAATACACAAAAAACCCAACCTGCAGGGATTCCCTATGGCTTTAGCATGAACAAGATTTCCTTTGTAATTTACGTATTCTATCTTCAGGGACTATAATAGAGGACTCAAACACAGGAACGAAAACAAAAATACAAACAGGGATGGACTTAAGTGGAGACATAAGAAGTAACACTAGTATCCGACAAGGGAACTCTCTGAGCCCGATGCTCTTTAATCTTAATTATAATAAATAAGATCATAGACAGTGTAACGAATATGAACGGGTACAAGATGGGAGTAAAGAATTTGACGATTTTATGTTATGCTGACGATGCGGTGCTGATTGCAGAGACTTCTACACTAATTTACAAACACGACTCAAGAATATAACATGCTAGTATCCACGGAAAAAAACTAAATCGCTGGTTGTCTCAAAAGAACCTACAAGATGCAAATTAGTAGCAAATATTAGTAAATAATAAAATCATCGCGCAAATAATGTCCATCAAGTATCTTGGTTGTAGACATATCAAGTAAACGAAACAACAACGGGGAAACCAAACAACAGATTATGAAGGCAGCAAGAATATCCGGATGCTTGAGGGATGTAACATGGAGGAACAAATATCTCGTGACGGAAAGTAAAGCAAAAATATACAAGACCATGATGAGGCCAATCATGACATATGCAGCAGAAACTAGAGCTGACACAAGCAGAACGAAGCAACTGATGCGAACTATTGGTATGAACACCTTGAGAAGTATAACGGGACAAACCAGGAGAGATAGAGTTAGGAATGAAGCGATAAGAGAGGAATGTGGGGTTGAAGATGTTGTCAGGTTCGTGAGGCGGAGAAGTAGGGAGTGGAATGAGTACGTTCTGAGAGCGAGGGAGGACAAATTGGTAAAAATAGCAAAAGACCAGAGACCTGCAGGAAAAGGAGAACTCGGTAGACCATTGAAACGATGGAGGAAGAGCTGGATTCTCCACTTCAAACGAAACACCATAAAGGAAGAATGCGTGAAGAAAAACAAGTTACCACCTAAATAAAAGAAGAAGAAGAAGAAGAAGAAGAAGAAGAAGTATTCTCTTCGTGAGTTTTACAAGATTTAATAGGATTTCGTTTATATTTTGATGAATTTGAAGCACCTCACTGTCGTTTATTTAGTGGTTTTTGTAATTCTTCCATTTTTTCTTTTCACTTAAATATCAGGAAAAAATTATTAAGGAATATACTGAACAGTTCACCGATATGAAACAGTTTTGAGGTTATGTGGAAGTTTTTTTATATTTACAGCAGAAACAGCACAACGGCTTCACTTGAGTTGTTTCTGCAAGAAACGCTCACAACGTGGTAGCGCATTATAGCATACAGGATATGGAACTTGCCTGTCTTCTGTACAAAACGATGCGTCTATGTTTATAATACGTCATTCCACCGAACAACAAAAATGGCCAAAAATGTCACGTGGAGTCTTTTAGCAATAAACGATTTAATTATTATGAATACTATGCAGTTACACATAAAAACACATAGATGGCGTCATAATCGCCCATTCAACCGAGGCATGGTCAAAAACAACTCAACGATATCACAAGGCGAGGAAAGAGGGGGGAGAACTCTCAACATAATTATGTATGTATATGTTATGATCTATAATTCCATGTCTGGAATATCAAAAGACTTATGTGTGTGGTGAATACATGTATATATAAATTTATAGAAGGTAACAATGCGCTTGATCATTTTTATTATTACATATTATCATTATACAATATGTTATGATCTCTAATTTCACGTCTGGATGTAAATTAGATAATAAAAAATTACACACATGATTCACGTCCGACCATCTTGGCGTTTTATTTAATAATGATGATTGAAAGGAAAGCGCGCCCGGTCCTTGTTTGGACCGCCTGAATATTGTTGTGCATGCATACGAGCGGTGCACTAAAAATATATTAAAAGAAAAGGAAAGAAAACGAAGGGGAAAATATCGGGTTTCATTTTATATACGTATTCAAATACATAATGGCTTTTAATTCATAGTTATTATTCTTTATGTTCTTTGTGATGAATTTTGATGGTGTAATTTTGTTGTTTCCTTATGATATCGAATATATGCTTAATCAATATCGGAATATTAATTAATTGTTTTGTTGGATTTGAAGCATGACTTTTAAGTAGATATTAAATAAAAAAATACGACACATTATTATACCACGTCCGCGGTATTCAGAGACCAGTGTCAAATAAATTAGTAGCGGATAAGAGATATTATTACAATGTAATAATGTTTAGACGAGTTCATCTAAAAATGTTGCTTTTTTACATTTTAGAACCAATAATTACATAATAGTTTCTGGTACTAAAAGAAGAAACAGAGACCGAAATGTTAATAACGCAAGTATAGTTCAATTAAGAAAACAACAACTTGCTTAGTTAAATACCTCGAAGAAAAACATTTATTTACTGTAGCCCAGCAACGATATACAGTCACAGCAATGACTGAACTTGTGGACGCAGTTTAAAATGCCTTTGATAACAAAGAAAGCATAAAATTTGCTGTGATTTGTTGAAGGCATTCACTTGTGTTGATCACGACTTTCTTTTGGAAAATTGGAACATTACGGAGAGCGTGGTTACCGTTTCAGCTAGTAAAAAGCTACTTGAGAAACAAAACAACAGGTGTGCTGGAATGAACTGACAGAAGCGGAAATAGTTAATAGGGGAGTACCGCAGGGATCCATATTGGGGCCGGTGTTATTCTTGGTGTACATAAATGACATTCCCACAAATGTCCACTGCCATAAAACGTTAATGTACGCAGATGACACATCCTTCCTTTCACGAAACAATGATACTGGTTTGACGCAGGCTTCGGGATATGTTCTGTTCTTCTCAGAAGCTGGGAAGTGGTTTGGCGCGAGTGAGCTAAGTATCATTACTCAAAAAGTCCAAACTTTGGTTTCTTCGATTCAAGGTTATTATGGTCACCAACTTGCAGTAATTCGAAGAATAAAGAAAATAGCTGGAAAAGACGTCGCACAACTGACATACTTTAGTACTTTCTATAGTAAAGCCACTTACGGAATTCTCCTATGGGGTGGGAGAAGTTTATTTAAGCTTTAAATATACTTACCTTGCCGTTCTGCTACATCCTTATTAATTAAATACTCATATTTATTTATATGTAATTTTATATTATTTATTTATTTATCTATACAATGATGACAGTTTCTGATACTGTATCTGCCAATCTGTGAACACTATCCTGAAATAAATGATCGATTGATTGATCATGGATCCTAAACAGTTACTTCGGGCCAAGTAATATTAAATTTCAATCATACCTACTAATCCTAGCTATACTCTCGCTTCAGTGAATATATTACGTTACCAGAACTGTACGTGGCTGCACCATTTTAAAATGGAAGCATTTTATTCTGTCAAATGACAAGGGGTTTGTTTATATTTTATATCCAGCTCATTTTCCTACGTTTTTATTAGGTTAATTTTTCCTATATTTATATGCGGATGTTATATATAAAGATCCGTTGCTTTCACAAATAAATCATGCCTAAACCGTGAGGTAATAATCGAAAAAAAACCAAAGTATTTCAAAGAAAAAATCATAATTGGACAATTTTGACCCAGCGCCTTTTTTTGCGAAAATTTGAAATTTTGACCTTGTTTCACGTTGTAGATTTGTTCATTGTTTTAAACATCAAAACTAAATCCCTTATACATCAAGAATATATTAAAAAAAAAAGAATTCGAAAATGGTTTCTTCTTATTATCTCAGCCGTTTATAATTTTTTGTGTGAAATACTATGGAACAGGTTACAACAAACCTGGAATAACCTAGAATAGTCATCAGAATTTCGATTTTCGACAAAAAGGGGGCTAACTTTACACAGCTCTGGCCACCACACGACTTTCTTACACGTATGAGCGTTTCAACATGTACACAAGTTGCTCTAAATTGTTTTAAATACTTTTATCTTTAGATCAAGCTTTTATCTTAGAAAAATGAACCTGTAAGTGTTACTTCAAATCCAAATTTTTGGAACTTTTTATACAAAAATTATTCAAAATCCTATTCTAAGTAATATTCTCGTAATAAACTTATATGGAATGCATGCTTTGCAAGATATTCGAAAAAAAGTCTCACTAAGAGTAAAAGTGTCATTTCCGGTACGAATTTTCAAATTTCATTTATACAAAAAATATTTCAATCCCAATACTAAATACTTTTGTACTCTTGATAAATATATATAGAATCATAATTTATGACATATTTGCAAAAAATCTATTCAATAAGAGTAAGCGAATTTTCAATTTTTTTTTATACAAAAGGTATTGAAAATTAAGTTTTATATTCTTTTATACTTATAACGTACCTGCCTAGAAAGCATGACTTGCGTGAATTTGACAAGAATTTGATTTTCGATAAGAGTAAAAGACCTACTTACGACAGGAATTTCGATAAACATTTTTAATAAAATTCTTCTCAAATTTAGTTTTGAGTACATTTTAATTCTTTATAAATTTGTTTAAACTTGGTAGTTGGCAAAATTCGATTTTCTCACTGGAGTAAACTACTATTTCGGATCTATCGATTTTACTTAAAATCTAATCAGATCTCAAGAGGGAGATTACACACGCAAATACAAAATTTGGAATTGATAGCTATAGCCGACTGTCGTGACCAAATTTATTTTGTATATATTTTTTTTAAATGTAATATTTTCAATGATTCTAATATTCTCTTTTCTTTTACAGGTAAGATTTACAAGAATGTTCTTCATTCTCATCGGACGTCTTAGGGTAAAGTTAATATACACATATTCCATTTAGCATGCGGTAGTCAAATTATGCAGCATTTATTAGAAATAAATACAATATATTTAGAATAAATTAGGATATTTAAAATTCTCTGTTTAAGTCCTAATTTTATTGTAATTTCTGCTGAATTATAGGAAATGTATGGAAATAAAGAAACGGAAAATTTTTAAAAATATTAACTTATGTTAGTTATTCAATACGCCGTTTCTTTCATTATCAATGAAAGAGTAATTTAATTATTGATTATCTGTTTTGGAACGAGACATAATAACGCGCAAGTTGTGTGTGTTTTAATTAAATATTTAAAATAATAAACAGATTAATTAAATGAAAAAGAAATACGTTCAATTTAATATTTATCAATATTATTTTTCTGGCCATTCTATTTAAATCACTTTTGTTTTTTCTCGTGATCGTTGGAATATTTCCACGACACGCAAAAATATACATATCGAAATTAATTTTAATATTAACTGCGTGTAGTGTAAATTCACGCAGAAAACATGTTTATAATTCATATACATATTTATATACTAGTAATATATACATATACGCTACAATATAAAACTCAGATAAAGATAATAATACATAAAGAACTGTTAAAAATTTCTTAGTCTGTTTGCATACGATTCGATGAACCTGACGATATAATTAATACATTACCAACAAAGATTTTGACATGATCGGTTTATAGTGCCCTTTATGATGCCTAATAACAAGAGTTGAAAGTCAAACGTGTGACTGTTAAATGTATAATAATAATAAAATAATAGGACATGAAATTTTAAAATAGCAATAGCAAAAGTTGGCGAGTTATTAAAATATTGATGGGCATGTTTTAGAATTTCTGACGATCTCAGTATATGGCGACAAACTTCAGGTAACTCCAATTAGTTAGCCTGCAAATAAATTAAAACTGACAATAATCTAATTACCTTACAAATGCGAAGAACATAAATCAAGTTGAAAAATTTCAAACTAAACCAATTTTCTCGTAACAGAAACATATCGAATAGCAATCTCTGGGTGACATTTCGTATCATTCTTACATATCAGTGGATTAGATCCTCCAATAACGAAAATAAAACATTATTTCCTCTTAGTTGAGCATGTATCTCAGTTGTAGTAACTACACTAATTATTAGCATTTGTACTTAAGTCCTCTGAGCGGGTTGCACCATACCACAAAAAAAGGTATAAATATTCTCCTTGTAAGCATATAAATTCAGTTGGCAATAATTATTGTCCATATCTGCATCATCTATTGGTTTGCCCTTTATAAATTGTTACCTAGGTATATTTAAGTATTTTTAATTTGTAATACTTTCGATTACATGCAGAGACTCAGAGGATAAGTACTACTGAATCCATTTTTGGTTTATTAAGAGAAAAACTGTTATTAAAATCAAGTAAGGTAGAAATAGAAATGTCCATTTTCGGACTCCTTATATGGGATATATACATCTTTTTTTTTATTATGAAAGAGACAGTGCTGGTTACTTAAGCAAACAAAGATGTTCAGAAGTCAGAACAATATATTTGATGCAGCTAAATTTGAAAAAATATGGGAAAAAAATTGAGAAAGGCTGACATTTTCAGTATTAGATATATTTTACCACTTGAAGTGAAAGAAGGTGAAAATAACGTCCGGAAGATATTCTGATGTAAAATTCAATAATTTAATGTAAAAATCCGTTATGCCACACACTTGATTTTTTTAAAGTTAAAGTGATAGTTTGGTCTCATTTAAAGTCTAACCTTTTTCGTCTAGTTTTATTGGTATAAGGTTTGGTGTTGTGATCTTTTTTTATTTTTATTTATAAGGAGATTATGTTTAGTACTTCTTAAAATTGAAAAAATATTTTACGAGATGACGTCAAATTAAAGTAATCAAAAAATTTATTTCAAAGAGATAATAAAAATTAACTATAACACCAAAGAAACATACAGAAGCAGTATTACGCTCCGACTAAACAAGTGTTTATTGTAGTATAAAATCATCACTTTAGAATATGCAAGCTTCAGCATACCACCAATATGGAACGACAAACGCAGATCACTAAGAGTACTATATTATAAAACAAATTGCGAAAAACAATGGGTACGACCCAAATTTAATAGACAAATTAATAACCAAAAAATTGTTTAATAAAAATTTACCAGAGGTGTATCCGACTACCAAAGCCAATACGATTAAGAAGTTTAAAGCATTTTCTTATTTAGGTCATGAACAAGATAAACTTATGAAATTACTTAGAAAAAACAACATTAATATTGCTTTTAGAACAAATAACAACCTAGCTAAATACATTAAAAACAACAAAGAAATAACCACACGAGACAATAAATCTGGAATTTATAGGTTAAATTGTGGATCTTGTACTAAGAAATATATAGGTCAGAGAGCTTTTAAAAAAGGATGGCTAATCATTTTTCTGCGTACACTAATAAAAACAACGACTCAGCTTATGCGAATCATTTGATTGAATACGACCATTGTTTTAATGATAAATTTGACATTCTTCATGTACAAAACAAAAGTAGAAAATTAGATTTACTCGAATGTATGGAAATTAACAAATTGAAATATTCAAACAATTTATTAAACGAGAAAGTAAACCTGAATCAATCGCCTTTATTAAATCTATATCTTTCTAGTTCTTAGGTTTTTCCTAATCATTTTAGTAATTATGTAGGTCCCCTTTCGTAAACTGCCGATATAATTAAGAAAACTGTCCTCTTTAAGTAAATACATTTAAATTACCCTTTGTAAATATTTTAGAGTTATTTGTTAATGTTGTCATTATATTTGTCTATATATAATAGAGTTGTTCTCTGATTGTTATAATTTAGAATTTGTTATCACCTGAAGAAGCTACAGTGTAGCGAAACAGCTGTTGTGTTTTTAATTTAAATATAGTGTAAATCTGAAACAATTGCTTGTGTTTTATTGCTATTGGATGTCTCTGTCACTGTGTTTCTAATGACAATAAAAGTAAATAAGCTATTGTTCTGTAATAAAATCTTTCTTCCGGTTGGCACGTTTAGCTTTACGAATGACTGCTGCAATGTCACTTATATTTATAATATTGAATACATGAAAATATTAAAATAACAAATAACATTCTTTATACAGAATAATTTAGAGCAGTTGCAAATGAACATGGAGCATTCGTATCCATAACAAAAACATATCGCATGAGCGTATCTTTACGAGCGAAATGAAAAGGAAACGGGTGCCACCATTAGCTTCAATTGCGGCATGAAATAACAAACAAAAAAATTAAACGAAACAAAACAAACGCTAAAAGAAAAGAACGCAACCGCATGCCTATCATAAATCATATGTGTATACACGTTGTTGCGTTTAAAAATGCAGAGATAAAACTTAAGAAAACGAAGGGGGGGCTCCTTAATTGCACAGCCATTTAATTAATTCGAAAAAAGAGAACGGCCGTGGAATGGGCGCAGTAAAATTTTATTGTCCTCGCGAACAATTCCGATGAAAAGTGATACGCCACTGATCATCGAACCACACGTTCCGGCTCGCAAGGTGGAAGGAGACGATACGGTACCGTAATGCACGAGATCGAAAGAGACGGACGACAAACGAGACTCCGTACAGACTACTACGAAGTAATTATTTTTATTATTTTAATATCCCCGGACAAGAAAACGAGTTCATGGTCATTATCATTAAATATTATAACTTTTATTCGGAACGCGTTCTGTGGTTGTATATGATTGCAATATAATAATATATATTTTATGCATTTTAAGAACATTATATCTGTGTGTGAGATACATTATCCGTTGCGAGCTCTGTCGTGTATTTAACGTTTACGATATGTTAGCTGTAGATTGATGGTATATACATACCTCTGCACATATATAGTTCCTGTAAAATATCGAAGACGTTAATGTAATGTAGGAAAACGAATTGGATAATGTACAGTTCTATTAACCAAAAGATTGACAATCTAAAGTACAAATTCTACACAAATTTATAGGGCAAGTAACAATTTAACTTTCAGAATCAGCAAATTGGAATATTTTAGTAGGTTAAACTGTTAAACTTTAATATGTAAATGTAATCATCCCGACTTATTTTTATTCTCACAAATTATATTCAAACCTTTATTTAATAAATATTTATTCAGTCGGTAGATCATGAGTTTACTCTTACTCAAGCTTTGAGTTCATTATTTAAAAAATTACGAATTCTTACTTTCAATTTTTAAAACAAAGTACTATTTGAAATTGAAATTAAATTTATCATGTAAATTTGCTTTAATATTATTTTTAATTAAATTAATTTCTAAGTTTTAGATAATATGACTTGTATAGATGTTATGGGAAAAAACAAAAATAATAATAATTCTTGTTGAAAAAGTTTGAAATGAAAATTTAAATATCTGTAAGTTATGTTATGACATGATTCAATCGAAAATACTCAAATGTAAAAAAAGAATACAGTACATAGTTGAAGATTTGTTGACTGAGAAAGAGGTCAAATTAAAATTTGTATTCGTATCAGTTTTGTTACTGGTTGATTATAATCAGTTTCGTAACACTTTATTATCTAGAAAAGATTAACGAACCAAAGTGATGATTTTGATGAATTTGTGGTTGTACATATAATTCAAATTCTAGGTCATTTAGATTTAATTTATATTTTAAAAAAATAATTTGACATTTGTAAATATTCTGTGTAAAATTACTCAAACCAAACTTTTTATATATATATATATTACTTATAAATATGTAATATTAATGTTTTTGTATTTTTATACTGAAATAGTCATTTTATTATTTGAATATATAGACATATATAATGTATATTTTTACAAATTATTATCAAATGTCATTTATAGATTAACAAATTATAATTATCTAGAATGAACACAAGCCAATGAAATAAAAGTAAAATTTCATTAGAGAATAATATATTGTTACCCAACAGGTTTGCTCAGTATAGTATTTATAACAACGATAACAGTATAATATGTATATGTTCCCAAACATACCGGCTCGGGGGTGAAATTTTTATAATATAATATTGCTTCACCCTTTAAATTGTTTTTTGTACTCGCCGCCTGTAAAGTCACATTTGGCGCACGTGTAGCTCGACTGGGAAATATGTTTTCCTGGTTGAGGCGACTGTAAAAATTGAAAAAAACAGTGGCACTTTGGGACATTTAAAAAAAAATCTAGCTTGGTAGTAATAAAATTTAGTCTATAAAATGCTACTTCCCTCCACTATTCTTCACTAAAAGTTGGGGAAATAGGAGTAATAATTAAAAATTCATCGAAAAAAATTGTGGCGCCATCTATTTGACGATATTTTAAGCGACATCTTAAGCAAGATTCACGCGCCATCTATTTGGACCACATCGACATTCACATTGGCAGTTCGGAATTGTTTGTATTTAAACCAAAAAAACGCAATAAATGTACTATAAATTTATAAATATAAGAATAAATACCTCATGTTTGCATTGTGTAAGAATATAATAACTTAATTTTAGGGAAAGGTGAGTAATAGTTACGTACATAAAATGCTTAAATTAATTAGGTAATATATCTTAGGTTAGGTGTGATACCAATGACATTAATCAATAATATTTTTTTAATTTAATGTTCGTACAAAAAATATTGTACAAACCACTTGCTTGAAGACATCTTCCACGCATTCGCGCAATTAAAAGCACTCGCTTCCTGCGGTCGCTCGTGCTTACAATGTGCGCTCATGCGGGAAAATAGCCTTCCCGCACTTGGTTCGTAAATAACTATTGCTTCTTCTTGAGTGTTTTTCCGAAAGAAAATACATTGTAATTACTTTATTACAAAATTAATCTATAATGACGTAGTGGCTTCTTGACAAATGTAGTAAATTAATAAGGAAAATAGCAAATCCAGTCAAGCAGTCAGCCAATTTGTAGGTTTTGTCAGAAGATTCTGAACTGCTTGGGAACAGCACTCAATGTTACTACATGTTAAACAACATCGACGTACATATGTGTTAAATGACCCACGAGTGACAAAAATAAAAAGCTTATAACGAGGATATGTGTAAATTAAAAATGAATTATTGAAACTTCTAGATGTGGTGCAACCGCAGACACATGTTTCGGACTTATTTGCCTTTATCAGTATGACTGAGCTAAGAAAGTGTGTGTTGATTGAATATATTAGGATATAAGTCTCTAACCTTTTCATTGTGGACATGGATATGGTTTTTGAAGTGTGTGATTCTTAAAAATAAGACAATACTACAAGCCATTGAAAGTCTTTTCAGTTAAAGAATCTGAAATAGTAATTACATAATAATTCTTTGTTCTAAATACTGAACATCTAACAAGAAAAATAGCTAAAAATCAATTTGACAAAGTTACTTTTTACTTATTCTGTACCAGTCCGAAATTAATATTGAATCATACTCCCACGAGCATTGACAGTAGCCTACTTACAACACAATTATCACGCCGTATAGACGAATAATTTCAAAATATAATATCTGAAGGAGATGTGTTTGAGCAAATTACTAACACTTTTAAATAGTAGAAGCACATTGCTTTTACTCACTAATGATTCGGCTACAATTAGTTTTCCAATTGCTGAATGCATTTTATTCAATTAGCTTTGAACCACGATCAAAAGTTGTGTTCCTTTCCGTAATAAATCCATTAAAAAGTACTGCTGGGTTAACAATACAAATAATGCCAATATTCCGCTTAATGTTTCGTTTTTCTACTTTCTTATACGTAGTATAAGGAAGTATTGATGATGAAATTTTCGACCTCGAGATTTTTGCAGATGTCCACGTTTTGAGGTCCTCTGATACCGAACAAGTGGTTTTTGAAATATGTCTGTGTGTCTGTGACCACGTTAGCGGTCAAACCGTTGGAAATATCAATTCTAAATTTTGTATTTACGTGTACAATCTCCATCTTGAAATCTGATTAGTTTTACAGTAAAATTGGTAGACCGGAAGTAGGAGTTTACTTCAGTGAAAAAATCGAATTTTGCCAATATTTCGTCAACTACTAAGTTTAAACAAATTTATAAAGAATTCATATGTACTTCAAATTAAAATTGAGAATAATTTTATTTATAAAGTTTTTCGAAATTCCTACCGGAAGTAGGTGTTTTACTCTTATCGAAAATCAGTTTTTTGCGAATATTTCGCAAGTCATGCTTTTTAAACAAGTTCGTTACGAGTATAAAAGTATTTAAAACATAATTTTCAATATCTTTTGTATAAAAAAAATTTCAAAATTCAGACCGGAAGTACCACTTTTACTCTTATCGAATAGCGATTTTTTGCAAATATGTCGTAAGTTATGCATTTTCTTTATATATTTATCAAGAGTACAAAAGTATTTAGAACTGGATTTGCAATATTTTTTGTATATATGAAATTTTAAAATTCGGACCGGAAGTAGCACTTTTACTCTTAGCTAGTAGCACTTTTTTGATAATATCTTGGAAAGTATGCATTCTATAGGGATTTATTAAGTGAATAGAAGTACTTAGAATAAGATTTTGAATAATTTTTATATAAAAAGAATTTAAAACTATAATTTGAAACGCTCATTCGCATAAGAAAGTCGTGTGGTGGCCACACCTAATTTTTTTTCTCTCGGGTATGTGCTATCTCTAGTTATAGACAAGAACCGAATGTAGTTTTGTAATTCTAGCATACCATTCCCACGTCTTTGCATAAACGATAATTTAAATACTTATAACAAAGTATAAACTCCATTTCTACTGTATAAATTGAGTTGTGTCAAGTTTTATAGTGGTCGTTTTAAATCTACGTAATCTGCGCGATAAGCTGAGGCTCATATCGTTAAATAATAAATTGATGTTGTTAATACCATTGTAATACCCGTCTAGCTCGCAATATCACTCAGTCTTGATATAATACAAACATTATATTATATACTTACATATGTGTAGTAATGTAACAAGATAGGGGCGAGCATAAAGTTACAAGTATGTAAGTACGCTAGTTTGTTGCAGTATATCCATTGGATTGGTGTTCATGTTTATCGGATCAAATATCCAACTTGCATTTTATTTAATTATTACCATATGGTTAGTCAAATTTATTTTATATATATATACCTATCTACATAGATAATTACGTAAGAAAACACTTGAAGAGAGGGATCGACGATATATTAATAGAACTTAATTGCTTAATAAATAGCGATGGTCGACAGAATTCAAGTGAGTTTATAATGTAATTGATAGATATACAAAAACATATCTATCAATTACTGAATCGTAAACTGGAGTGAAAAAACACAGACAGTTGACATGGAAGTTCTTCTCGTTTTTTTTTTTTTTTGTTTCATCTACTTTATATTAATAAATTGAGAGCGCTTGGTGTGTGTAACATCTCTAAAGCTAAAGAAACGGATTTTTTAAATCAATCTGTCCATCTTGAAGCAACGTTATAGATTGATTAGGTATATGCTTATAATTACTGTCAGTGTTGTAGTTTATTTACTCAACGGAGCAGTATTTATTTCTTGATTAATTTTAATCTATAAAATTCTGTTTAGATAGGAATGAAGAAGAAATGTACCTGTCTGTTTTTTACGTTTTATGAAATTTTGTCGTTTGAGGTGCGTTTTACAATTATTTTATATGACATGATCTGGTATTTTATTGAAACAATTTTGAAGAATTTAAAATGTTTTTGTGTTAATTATTGATAATAAAATTTGTAAAGGGCCTACTAATTGTGAATTCTTAATTTGGCAATTTTCTGGATCCTATTGCATAGATATATAGGTGCAAATACCTAAAACTGTCAACTATATTTAATATATCCTGTAATCTATTGCGTTGGATAAGTGTAGGACAATTTTGAAGAATTCCTTCCAAGTTTTACCTCCATTCGTCTCTATTTCATACTTTTCCAATCTTGTAGCCCAAGGATGTTCTTTGCGTTCTTCACACCGCTCTTATTCCAAGCTTTTTTCCCTAGAGACCTCATTTTCGGGTTATCTTCATAATATGCCCGACTATTCTAATCTTTTGAGATTTATGAATATCCAAATTCTGGACTCGTTGAATAGCCTATAGATTTCGTTGCCATTTATGGACAAAAGAATTCTTCTCAGTATATGCCTCTCGAAGGTGTTTAGCGTGTCCGTATTGTTTCTTGTGGGTGTCACGTCTGCTAACTTGAGCATAGAATTGCTCGGATGATTGTTTTATAGCATTTTAAAATTTCTGGCTACATGCCCAAATTTGAAAGTTGCCAATAGAACAAAATATACCTTACTGGCTATGGTGATTCGTTTTTATTTCCACGACATGTTGTACAGACTATAGGTCGTAGGATTCCTTCGTGATATTCGTGGCTGCTATGTGTTTTTTGTGTTCGTATGATAACTTTAGTTTTATCTATGTTCACCGATTATCCAACCTTGTATGTTTTGCTATGTGCTCTAAGCGTACGTTGAACAGCGTTGGTGCAATCCCTTCTTCTTGCTTCATTATCTGCTTGATTTCGTAAGGTTCAGAAACTCATCTTACACTTTCACAAGGGCGACTATGCCAGTTAGAGTGACTCCAACTAGCCGTACCAGTTTAGATGGAATACCGAACGTTACGTTCATTTCGAAACGGTTTTTTTCTATCTATATGGTAATATGACAAAAATCTACCATGATTTGATGGATATCTGTCTTAAATTCATGTCCTTTCTGTAAGATTTGTTTGACGGGAAGATTTTGTAGGTTGTGAATCTCCGCACTCTAAACCAGGACTGATATTTCTCTCTGTTATATAGCCTACATACGGTTTAATTTTTATGGATTAGCATATGAAGGTATAATACAATTTGTTGAAGATTAATAGAGAAAGATAGAGACTTTATTCAATTGGAACTGTTATAAAATATATATATTTAATTAATACATATTATAACAATAATTATGAGTAATAATAACCCATGCTCAACGTTTTCCAACAATTATTTGGACCATTGTCGATTATCTTCGCCAAGTATGTACGGCACAAAATGAAAACTGTTGACAACATTTATATACAGCTTTGTGATCTATTTTCATTCCTTTCTGTTGTCTGCTA
Source organism: Amphimallon solstitiale (assembly GCA_963170755.1). Classification (NCBI taxonomy): domain Eukaryota; kingdom Metazoa; phylum Arthropoda; class Insecta; order Coleoptera; family Scarabaeidae; genus Amphimallon; species Amphimallon solstitiale. The sequence goes on along the minus strand of OY720675.1, from coordinate 240,426,337 downwards.
TAACCGCTTCTTGCCATAACCATTTCCTAGGTCTCTCTATCTTTCTCTTGTAATTTAGTGTTTTCTATACTATCCTTCTCGGTATTCGATCCTTTCCCATTCTTTCAATGTGATGTAGTTACGCAGTCGTGTTGCTTTTATTTGGATGTCTGTTGTTAGTTTAGCATAGATTCCGTAGACTTTGTGCTTGTTTTTCTCTCATACCCATCAATAATTTTCTTTCCTTCTAAAATTCTTTTTAATATTTCCATTTCCATCTCATAAAACTTTCTTGTGTTCTTTTATTGAGCATACAGTTTTCGCACCCATGTGCTACAGTTGGTCGCATTACTGTTTCAGAGAGCCAGCATTTTGCCCTTCTGGATAGGTGTTTTGATTTCAGTAGATGGCTCAGTGTTTCACCGCTTTTATTTACTCTTATTATTCTTGAATCTATTTCTCTAGTCCTTCTCACATACGTTGACACCTTCAAAAGTTTGGTATTTAGTTCAGTTCTTGGATGTTCTTTCTTTAAAAAAAACAGGAAATGAATGTAGCAGCATATAGAAAAATTGCGTCATCACCTGAATGGGTAACTGCAATTTTTTTCTTATTGCGTTTGCTGTAAAAAGTAACACCAAAAGGATTATGTTATAAATGTGGTCTATTCCTCTTATTATTTACCATCTACGTTCATTTACTTATAGTATCATACTACAGTTTTCACTTATATTCCTATTACTATTGGAATTTGCTCATTTTTTCTACACAGCAGCTTAATATCCAAGCCGAGTCTAATTCAAATGGTTATTATGACATACTTGCTTCTGTAAAATTAAAAGTTCATTGCGGTAACATTTTCCTTCGTGCGCTACTGGGAACTCCCAACTTTCAGCGCTACCATATTCTTTTTGGCCTTCCTATATAGTTTGCTTTACTTGATTTCTATAAAGATCATCTTTCCCACTAGGACAACGCCGACGTAGTTTATTATGCTATACAGCTCTATTTTTATGTTAGCGGTCATAAAGTTCAGGTGGCTTGCATTTTGTCCACTACAAATTCTAGATTGTTTTCCCCAATCCATACGCTGGTCTCTCGCAAGCATTGGTTTACTTACAAGTCTTTATCGTTTGCAGCCTTCTTCATCACTGAAAGAGCATTAGCATTGTCAATTTATCGACATCCATTACCGGTAATCAGCGACCTACTTTCTTTCTATACTTACCCTAACGCTAGAAAGAATACAATATTTCTCTTATTTCCTATAATTCACTAATTCATGAGTCGTTGCTTGCATATAATAGTATTTACTTTAACAGTCCCACGTCTTACGTTATAATAAAATCACTGTTTACTTAAATTTGTATACCGTATTTATTACAGTGCATAACAGTTTTCACACTTATCGTTTTCATTTGAATAATTTTCAATGTTAAATTGAAAAGCGGATTTGATAATATTTAAAGATGCATTAAGATTCCATGTCCTTCAACGCCACACTAATAGGCAACATCTATCCCATCCATTTAGTTGTAGTTAATTACGATCGCCATCGTATACGCCATCTATTTAAAAGCACATTAGGAGTTAATATTGCGAAATGATCACCATTATCAATTAATTCAAACACCATTATTAATCCTGCCCTGCCTTCACGAACCGATGCATTTATAAATACAAGACGATAAAACCTCTAACGTGTCATCACCGTCCGTCGTCGTTAGGTGTGCATCTCCTGAAGCTGGTTTTTCACCTTTCCGCGTGCAGCTAGATATGCATCATCAATTCTCCTTGGTACAGACCGTGTAGCTATATTCATACATGTATACGTTGCATGTGTATGTGTATGTGTTATGTGTAATAGCTTCCGAACCCAATGAATTACCCTCGTGCCATTGCGCCACCAGCAAAAATATTAATTAATAACGCGAAATAAATTGATTCTCGGAATCTCTGGCCCGAAATCAATTCCATCTAGATGTTATTAAACGTAACGACTTGTCTGGCGAACGTGTGATAATTCATCAAGATGTGAGAAATGATGATAAGAAGATGACGAGGGATTAGTTTTCCGTATGTTTTGCCATTAATAACGGATGCATACGGCGTCATGGGCAGGTTGGTGCCACAGAAGGAAACGGTAAAGAAATCAGAGAATTATTTCAATTGCAATTTGTTTAATCTAGTTGACCTGGAAGAAATCTATAGATAGAATTTTATCCTTTAGCTAATGTACGAATATAAAGAAGACTACACTGGAAGCAATTTATTTAGAGAAGGCTGTATGCAATCTACTCTATGAGTTGGATGTTATTGATTACTCATATTCTGTTCCACATAGAAACTAATAGCTATTATGTCTGGTCTGGTAAGCTTGGTAAAGTTATACAAGATGACATTGCAATTAGTTTAGAGACGTGACTACTAATTCTTCAACCCAACCGAGTTTGTTACAAAAGCAATGAATCGGCCACTTCCTATATATACTTAAAACGAACATTACTGTAGTAGGCATTAAAATTAGAAAAACAATAATAAAAGAGCTCTTTTCTGGAAATAAGCAGATGGCTGTCCACATCAAAACAGAGCTGGTTCAAATTTATAGTAGTTCTAGGCTATTGTTAGAAACAGTTGATTTAGATTATTGCATATAAACGTGGCCGAACCTTCATAAAACGTTGGAACCATTATTACGAATATCGTTGATGATGGTCATGGTATGGTTATGAAAGGTACAAGTCAACGAGAGATTTTTAAATTCGTTATCCTACACGAAAAATTGCATGTGAAAAATGTAGAAACTTGTTGACTTTTGATTTAAAACGCTGGATGTTTGTGCTGTTTCGATGTACACCAATCCCTAGTTCATGCTATATACGCCAACCTGGTATCTTTGTGTGCTTATTGTCATCCTTTCCAAGCCCTCTGATATCAGCTTGCAGATGCCTATCTTCAATTACTTCCCATAGATAGATTTCTTCCCGGTGCCATATATAAAATAGGAAGCACCATGGAAGTATGAATGTACTGCTATATATCCTTGTCAAAATATAGGTAAATTAAGGCAACGAACTTGTAATTAATGAAAGTACATACAATAAAATGGATATATTCAGGTAGCTTATTGGAATTTTGTGAAAGAAGAGTTGAATTAAAGCTGCGCCAAAAAGCACTCTTTTAACAAAATAACTTTCGGTAATTATACTTTCTTATACGTAGTACCTATAAGGAAGTATTGTGATGATGAAAATTTTCGACCTCGAGATTTTTGCAGATGTCCACGTTTTGAAGTCCCCTGATACCAAAAAAGTGGTTTTTAAAAAATGTCTGTGTGTCTGTGTGTGACCACGATAGCGGTCAAACTACTATAGCTATCTATTCCAAATGTTGTATTTAGTAGTATAATCTCGCTCTTGAGAACTGGTTAGATTTTCAGCAAAATTGGCAAACCGGAAGTAGTAGTTTACTTCAGTGAAAAAATCGAATTTTGCTAATATTTCGTCAACTACTAAGTTTAAACAAATTTATGAAGAATTCATACTTAAAATTAAAATTGAGAATAATTTTATTTAAAAAGTTTTTCGAAATTCCTACCGGAAGTAGGTCTTTTACTCTTATCGAAAATCGGTTTTTTGCGAATATTTCGCAAGTCATGCTTTTTAGACAAGTACATTACGAGTATAAAAGTATTTAAAACATAATTTCCAATATCTTTTGTATAAAAAAAATGTCAAAATTCAGACCGGAAGTACCACTTTTACTCTTATCGAATTGCGATTTTTTGCAAATATGTCGTAAGTTATGCATTCTATATATATTTATCAAGAGTACAAAAGTATTTAGAACTGGATTTGCAATATTTTTTGTATATATGAAATTTCAAAATTCGGACCGGAAGTAGCACTTTTACTTCTAGCGAGTAGCACTTTTTTCATAATATCTTGCAAAGTATGCATTCTATAGAGATTTATTAAGAGAATAGAAGTATTTATAATAGGATTTTGAATAATTTTTATATAAAAATATTCTTAAAATTCTATAATTTGAAACTTTCATACGTATAAGAAAGTCGTGTGGTGGCCACACCTCATTTTTTTTTAACGAAGAGTCGAGTCAAGCGGTCAACATTGCGATACAACAAAGTCTTTTTCAACAAAAGCTCTTTGTCAATAGACACTAAGTGGCATATCAGAAATTGCAGGAATTATGGATTGAATATGTTCTCCATTAACCTAATTCTCATGATTTTTATTGAATGATATAGTATGACTTCTGCTGACAAATTTGGGAGAAACTGCTAACACGATGATATGAAAGAACTGGAGTCTGACTGAACCAAGCCATAGCCTCCAATGAAGTCTAATGTTCCAAGTAATTCTGCGTATCTTACTTGTTTTGCAATATTGCTTATTTTTCTTAGCTTATTAGGTTAATCTGTAATGTAAACTTTTTTCACATAAAGCAGTTCTGTACACACATATCATTCTTTCCTGTATGTGATCCATTTTGTTAGCTACTTTAGCAAGTTAATTCTTTTGAAAAGACCTAGGAAACTGCTTACCAGAAGTTTTCTCCGTCATACTTACTATTCACAAATATAGTATATCTTCCTCATTACAAGAACTACTTCTGGGTTCTTCTTTCAAAATACTCCAGTTTTGGGTGTGATTAAGGTATACGCTTTCCTGTACTAACTTCTATTAAATTCCCAATCTGGTACTGCTAAACTGCAAAATTTTATTTGTCAATCACGTCGTAACCTGTACATCATGTTCTCTCTGTGACTCATTTTTGAAGCCCTGTTCTTGTGGCTCTAACTTTTATTTTCAATCCACTGATGCAATGATTCCACGCTTTTTCTTTCTTAATATTTCCACAGCTGATTCAGGTCTGATATTTTAAGCAGCAGTTGTGGCTTCGCTTAGTGTTTCGTCGGTATGCTAAACGATAGGGATTTGCAACTAGTGCCAATTAAATAAGTTGATATTAAACTTTGAAAAATCCCTTCATCGGCGATTCTCTTTGCGACTAACGCCGAATTTTGATGAATATGACAGCGATTATACAATTTTAGCATTGGATTTGAATAAGATATGTTAACGTTATTTGAGTTGCAAACTTTAGAGGGGTTTCTTCGCACATATATGGAATAGGTAAACAACAAGGTTGTATGAAGAAAGCAAATCGGTATGTAATATTAACGTTTTTCTTAATTTCTTCTTTGTAGATTATAATAGATTTACTTAGAGAAGTGTTCCAGAACAGATATCTCGACCGAACTCGATTAAGACATTCTAGCATCTGCCCTCGGAGATTGACTAAGTTCGGAAGATTAGTATGCATTTATGCAAAGAGGTTACCTCATTTACATCAGCGTTAATACCAAATAAAATAATTATTCTCCGTTGCACCATTGTGTGTAAACATACGTTGGTTGTCCTTATTCACCCTCGCACTTAAATAAATGAAAACTTCAGAACAGATAGGAGCAGGGTATATGCTGTGCATATGTAAGAAAAAGAAGACGTTTCTATCTTCTTCATTAAAAAGTAATTATGTTTATGTTAGGGATTAAAAATTGAATATTACTTTAATTGCCGTTTGGAAATATAATTAAAAACGGCGAGTGGAAATGAGATAGAATGCTCCCCTGGAGAAGGATAGAATCGTCGGCACTAGTGAAATTACGGAGCTCTGTTGAGCTGGAAGCGATGCACTCCGTGATTCCTGAATTTAAATTACCGAAATGAGTGCAATTACGGCGCACAAGAATGAGTTAATCCGGACAAAATGAAAATGTGATTTTTTACAGCGCTCTTGCTCATATTTGTCACTCTGTAAATATGTATTATGTCTTGAAAATTCACCTTAAAACAATGCACCAGTGGGTTTTATTAGTCTGTTGTTTTCGTGAATGTGAATGCTAGACATTGTTTTTTAAACGTGCATCAAACAGACCAGTATATAATAAAAATATGTTTTATAACTGATGGCTGATGACAATACACAGAAATGACGAATTTTACAATAAATTCGGTACTTACTCTCTGAATGCGGCGAGGCACCTAACATAGCTCGCACCACAGGAAGCTGACGTAAAAATTACTTATAGATGCCGTTGCTCTTGATCTATGCCAGAGTCCTAGAGAAGCATTTGGGTATCATCACGTAACCAGATGTGAACGTAGCGTCTTAAATATTGGTTTGTGATTGTTGTTTGATGTAGGATTCTATATATATTACTCTTCTTGAATGTGTAATGTAAATAATTAAATTAGTATCAAATTTAACATTAATGGGATCTTATTTATAAACATATCGTTATTAAATTAGGATTTAAATTGGGGTTATTTGGTGTATAAAAAAGTTCAAGTTAGATATAATAATTTTAACTATACTTAGTGTTAACATCTTTTCTTAATTTTGTGAATTATATACATAATTTTTAATTTTTGTTTAACTGTTAGTGCATAATAACAGACGGTATTATACTCTGCTATCTTAAATTTTAATGCTTGTTTTATGCACTAACTATCGATGATACATCGTCTGTCTACTTCGAATTTGACTTCGTATAATTACACGTTTAGTAATTTTATATTGATAATTTGCACGTTGCTCTGCTCATTTAAGGTCGATAATTTATCACATAATACGACTATTACACTGATTTTTAACTATGTATGATATTTGTGCGGCTTAAGAGATCTCCTACATCAGTTGATTTCCAAAAGGTTAAGATTTGTCAGAGTCATTAAAATTTTATTTAGCGTATGCTTTCACCGCAGTAGTTTTGTCATTACGACTAATTATTTTATTATATTTTTGAATTGCTAATTAATAGAATCACTATAAAATGTCGTGTTGTCATAATTTTTGTCGGTTTCAACTTTGTTTCATATTAACTTGATCACATATTCTTACCTTGTAATTTAATCATCTCGTCCTAAATTTAATGTTTACTATTAACTTTTGCATTTAATTGTTTGTTATTTTCTTGATATTTCCCACTGGGATATGGGCCTTTTTTTTTATTATTTACGGGGGTGGCGCGTTATTTTGGTCCATCGGCTGACCGATATTGTTAGACCCACGACCGTATTCATAAAGTACAGCGGCGATAGAGTTACCTGCTTCCTAAAATCAAGAGCGAAGGGAAGGTGACAGGTAAGATGATGGGAATTTTGATTGAGCCTGGTATAGTAGATTAATTAAGGGGTTTGTAAATATAATTAGTAACTAACAACCGAGTGGTTGAGTGGTGAATTTTCTCGGATGTAACTTAAGTCGATGGACTTCGAATTTTGTTGTGCCCTTTTACAAGTGTCCAAAGAGGTGTAGCGCTACTTGCTTTTAGCTTCTAACAACGACAATTTTTGATGGCCTAGATTGCAAGGTAGTAATACCCGTTTCATATAAATTAAAGATTATAGCTGGCGGAAAATTTGAATTTTCTTGGAGCGATTCAAAAATATGGAGAAAGAGTTAGCTACTTCTTGCTTTGCGATTTTCATATCTTTGGGTCACCGTAAAAGAGACAAGAATACTCTGAGCAGGACACGCACATACGGTGAACCATTGGGATATGTGCCTTAATTCTGAATGTTTGTAAATATAGGTACTTCTTATTATTTTTGGATGTAGTGGTCTTCGATGTGAAATAGTAAATCCGATACATGCAAATTAATCACTAGACATCATGTATATGGACTCCATACTTAAACCTCAAAAATAAAATACTCGAATTGTAAAAAGAGTAACGGATTATATAATTTGGAAATAAGCTTCCAGATTATTGCTACCAACATAGGCGATATGTCTTCAGAATAATTAATATTATAATCACCGATAAACGCCACTTCCTTCTGTAACAAAAGAGTTGAATTTGAAATACTTAAATAAGCCCGTTCTGAACGAAGTGTTTCGAATAATGTAACTAATAACTGCATATAATGATAACAGATGTTATTCCATGTTCATTTACATTCGAACAGTACGCAGCCTAACGAATAGGAAACGAACTGTTTTCCAATCTTGCGAATCTCGCGGGTAACAATCACGAAGAAAACGAACTTAATTTTCGCATACAATTAACGCTTCGCGTTCAGCACCCATTGGGGAATTCAATACGTGGATATATTAAAGGTCATTTATACAATTCAAGTTACCGATACATTGATGAAATAGCTCATTATCATTCGCACTGTGGGATGCTTTTTATTTAATCGTAAAATGCCGGACGCCAGCTACAAGAAAAAGAAAGCGAAGATAATAGGAAAGGTCGAAATAAAAAGAAATAATAAATATAGGCAAGTCGAAAAGAGTAATAATATCTTAGCTGAAGAGAATAAATGTAAATATGCAGTCTTGATCCGATCCTTATATTATACTACATGCAGACAACCATCTACGCATCTACTACAATCATACGTACATATAAAATAATAAGAATAAGAAAGAAAGCAAGCCAACTTATAGCTGATGGCATGCCTTCAATTTAAAGATGAGATGCATTGATGGAATTGATTTTTTTTTATTCCATTTAACCTTTTTCTTCTACATCTTCAATATTGTTGTCGGTGGTGTGATGATGGTGATAATGATCGTGGCAGCGATGATATTGACAAATGTGGTCGTGTAAAATCGCCAAGTATTCAATACACAGATTTCACCCCGCCTTAAAACTCATTAAAATATGAAATTGCTTTATTAAATTCAATGCCACGTGAATGATGAATATATGGATCACAGATCAGATTTGCAGTCGTATTTACGTGTGCGAAATGTAATGGGATTCAATCTGCAAGCCTATATTATTATAAACATTGTTGTCGTTGTTTAAAATATGTTTTGTACGTTCAAGTTAAGTAATTTGTGCTACATTTTCTTAGTTCTATTTAATGTACGGTGCTACTTATTAATTTAAAAGATCCCGTTCTAATTATGATGACGCGAATGACATGTAAACATACATATAATTAACAATTCCTTTAATTCTTTTTCAAGGTTTAGCGTTTGTCAATGAACTAAAACAATATAAGAATTCAAACGTTTGGATAATATAGATATTGTCTTTATCAATTAATTAAAATATTAACTAATTGCAAAAGATATATTAGACAAATATTTTTTTTGATGTTCAATATGATGGAAGGGCATGAAGTTAAGATATATCCAGTAATTTTCAGTTTTAGTCACAGTGCTAAATTGTATACAAAATTTATCTGTTAAATTATTTATATTAGGCTACATAGCCACCCTCTCTTCCAGAGTTTTGTTTTATTCTTCTTTCTGTTTTTAACCTTATTGCATACATTGGTGAAATTTTATGTTAATTTTTTTCTCTTAAAATCATACACATTTCTTTTAAAAGGTCTCATGTACGATCATAAATTACTTTTCGGATGTGCGACTAACAAAGACACATGTTAATCAACAATATTTTTAATGCAATGTTTGTACAAAAAATATTGTACAAACATTGCGTGAAGACATCATCCATCCATTTGCGAAATTAAAAACACTCGCTCGTTTCAGTCGCTCGTGCTTTAAAAATGCATGATGCCAGAACATACTCCTCTCGTACTTGGTTCGTAAATAAGTATTACATCACTACAATGTTTTATTTGAAATGGTAATAGTATATTACATACCGAGGTGGAAAGTGTTTCATTACTGCTGTCGCTTCGCGTCTCGGTTAACTTTATTTCGAGACAGGAATGAAACTTTTCACTGAGGTTTTTATACCATTTTATTTACAACCATAATTATTATATTCATTTGTAATAAAAAATCCGGTAAAAGTGTTGACATATTGAGTTGTCAGATTTGTGATGTTCTAGCTTGAATGCAGAAGGACAAGAAATCACGATATCATCATATCAGTAATAGCAGCGCGGTCTATCTACATGGATCTTATAAATAAGTTCTTGTTCGCTTTGTTAATTAAAATGTAGGTGGAAGCCCTTTTAATGTATCATCAAAAATAAATATTAACATTTGATTGATATTGAGGTTGGGAAATGAAGGCAGGAAGTAAACGTGAACAAAGTTACCCGTATAAACTTTTAAAAAGTCAGAAATGCCAACATTACTCGTATGGTTGTAAATAAACTATTATACATTCTTAAATCATTAACAAAAACATTTTTGCAGTTGCTAAATATATAGTATATTAGACATTTCTACGCTGAGGAAAACGAATTTTAAAGTTATTTAAAATTTCTTGTATGTGCCTATATGTGCTATGTATATAAATTAATTTTTTACAACTGCAAAGTTTCACAATTGTATAATTTGAAAAGTAAAGTCGAAAAAAGTTCCAAAAGTATGTAAATTATGGATTTGTGTAGCGTCAGCTTTATCTGTTTTGTGACTTCATCTCGATACTATTGGAGGAAAAGAATTATTGTATTAGATCTTCAGCAGCAAAGGGAAGTCGGGCCGATTGCAACCGAACATCCCACAAGATCGGTCTTGGGAAAAAGAGGATCTAATTGTTATAAAGCCGTTGAATCTTCGAAATATAAGTGCAGACGGCATTGTCATAATGAAGGAACTTCACATACTTTTATAGATATTCTTCTGTGTGTTTGTTATAACTTCAAATACGCCTGAATGCAGTGATTTTTAACAAACCATTTCGGCTTCACCATTCTTAGCAGTTCTTCTTCTGCAACTACTCAGACTTTCTGAATCTAGACAGCAATTGACTTAATAATAATTTTAAGTTCAGTTGCTCGTTACTATACAAATATTTTATAACAGCGCTATCGCCAGAATAAAATCTTTTAATCAATTGATTACACCATTCGAATCGCTGGTCCTAATACATTATGCTTACCACCAACCCGCTTATGATGTCTATAGACAGATTCATTATCCATTTTAGAATTATTGTTGAGAAAATTTTAGTACATAAGTCTTACTGGCCATGTATTAAACCACACTTAACATTATAGAGGAAATGAATACAGATTAAATATTATTAAAAAATTCTCACCGAAGACACACAAATAATCGTGCTTTATTATTTTTTTCAACATTCACTTATTAAAATTTTCAAGGAAGCCATCATACCTGTAACAGATTTAAACCTCTATGAAATATTCGATTGGTCTACTGTTTCGGCATTACCTATACCGTACGTGTCAATTTTCATTAGCCATAGCCGATCAATCCATGCAATATGTTGCAACGTGGTATCCCTACTTTCCTTTCCAATGCCAGCGACGCGACAACCGACACATGCTCGCAAATACAAGTTAGCACTTAGCAGTAACCATTGGACCACCGACCCGTGTGTTTCTAATGCGTTCAGAAATAATATTTACGAGTTGCAAGGATTTGTTTTTCTTTTTCCTTTCAGTAAATGCAGAGAATTATTAAGCTACGTTCACGCTGCATGACACAAACAAAAGCGTAATTCTAATAAAATTAAAAATTAACCCTATTAATAAAATAAATAAAAAAGGATTCCTCCCTGCACAGCAAGACATTACCCTAGGCCGTCGCAGAAATTTACTCTTACGTTTTCTAACGTGTGAGCAGTTACTGAATTAGCAGCCTCAATTATTTTTTTTCTCAAGGCAACTATGTTTTCTGTTCTACCAGCTTCATGGGTATAAACAATATTTTTTAAATATCCCCACAAAAAAAATATTTGGAGAGAAAACAGTAGATCGCGGAGGCCATTTGATGTTACCCGTTCCAGTAATAAGACGGCCACGGACCACAACGTGTCCCCACCTAAACATTGAATGCAAAATCTGAGTCGGGATCGGAGAATATCGTTCTGATGTCGGTTGTTGTCGGTATTGGTGACGGACAGTAGGAGTAACACGTTGCCACGTATTATATTCATACGTATAGATCGCACGTAAACATTGAATCCCTATACCTAATGAAATTTGACACATGCGGTATATCTCCGAAAATGCAAAAAAATATTGGCGAACTTATTTTTAGAAATTGAATTTTTATATTTCGGGTAGATCCGATGACTTCGGGAAATAATCCTAGACCGCGCTTTGCCGATTATCTTTTAATTGTTTTTAACCGTGGACCGAAAGCAATCCGTCAAATCGAAACTCAAAAAGGAGAATAACGCGCACCCGCGCGTACACGCTACGTCCGAAAATAAAAAAAAAAGATAAATGGGACTTAAATCAGAATTAAATTAAATCTAAATCTAATGAAACGGACGAGATTCGCCGAAAAAAAATCCAATTAAAAAAGCAAATTAAATAGAAATCGAAATTCGATTTGGAAATAAAAAAAATAAACGTAATAAACAAACAAGTGGATATTCGTCGTCTCCCAACCCCCCTCGGACGAACCCCCGCCCCTGAACATAATCACGGCCGTTTATTTTATTTCCAGGATTATATTCCTTGTTGTAATTTCAATGTGGGTTAAATATTTTATATATACACACACATTTTCCCTATATTTTTGTTTGTCATCTCATATTTTTTTTCAAATTAACTTTTAATATATCGTATTTTAATACGATTACGTTCCTGAATAAATTTAATTTAGGGATTAGTCAAATAAAAAAGGAAAAAATAAAGGATTATTAAAGTAATATTTTAAAGACCTGTTAATTTCTCCATAGTAAATATTGTAATCTTGATTAATATGTTCTTTTGATTTATGCTCTTCGTTTAAAATATTAGGTAATACATATATTCAATAAAATGATTTATTGAATATACAAAAATTAAATTATCAAAAAAAGGTAGTTAAAAACAATCGAGCAGATGCAGTGTGATAACCTTAAGTTCAGAGATGTACCTAATAAATAAGAAAATATTTATGAAATATATATTATTACAAGAATGAATATATAACGCCCCACGTTGGGCGCCAAAAATATAAACATTAAATTATTCGTAGTCAATATATTGAAGAAACGTATAAAACTAATCTATAATGACATCTTGACTTAATGTATTTATTGATAAACACAATGACTGGATTAGGAATAAGAAAAACTAGGTAATGTATCAAGATTATGTAAATACCTAGAGTTACGATAGATTTATGCATATATCTTATAGCATGCAGCTAGTATATAATAGATATTTACTCTCTAATATTTAGAAGATGTAATAGGGTGTAATAAAATGACAAATATCATATAAATATTCTGTTTGGGAAATTTTCAGGGAATCAATGCAACATTACATCTTAATCGCAAACAATAAACATAATACACTAAAAGAATATACCACACAACTTTGCCTTAAGTAGAGGATTAAGTTCTACACAACCCTACACGGTAATTACCTCATTTATGCGTAAATTATCTATTTGGCTTTGTAAATTCAAGAAAATTAGCTGCCAATATTTGCCTATTCAAACATATAAAAGAAAACCTCACTTGGTACCCGATCAATTGAAACTCAATCTTGAGTCGAAACTTTATGCAGATTATTCTGTGCGCTATTTTCAAAATTTCTGATGTTAAACTGGTTGTAAAAGATTGTGTTTTTGTTGCAATATATTTTTTTTAAGTTGTAACATAGTGGACGCGAAGAAAATAAGTCGAACAGCTTTAAAACGTGGTTGCAAATTATATCCATGTTACCACGATATTCTAAAAGCCAAAAAGACGTTTAATCCTGATAATATTACAATATCTGAGCAAACGTGTGAAGTGCGTTTGCAAAATTTACTAAATAAAATTTGTGAAAGTCTTTTAAAAGTGGTGTAACCTGAAAATGCAAACTTAACTTTGATTTGCAAGTGGGGCTTTGATGGTAGTTCTGAGTTTTCCACATATAAACAAAAATTTGAAAGTGAAGGTGTAAAAGATGCCAGCATATTTATTTCTGTAGTGCCATTGAGGCTAATTGACAATTAAAATCATGTATTATCGAAAAATCCTCGACCATCGTCTGTTAAGTTTTGCAGACCTTTAAGAATGCAATTGGTACGTGAAACTAAAGAAATCGCTAAAAATGAAAAATTATATATATCTAACCAAATCGATTTATTAAAATTTTTTGTGTCTGATAAATGCACAATAAAATTTTTGCTAGAATTAACTATGGTTGATGGAAAAATATGTAATGCTCTTGCTGATTCCTCTGGGATGAGATGTTATATATGCCGTGTAATATCAAAATGAACAATTTGGAATACATACAAAATATTCCTGAATAACCAGAAACTTTTCAGTTTGGCTTATCTGTCTTACATGCGTACATAAGATTTTTTGAGTGCTTGTTACACATAGGCTATAGATTAGATATAAAAACGTGGAAAATTAAACAAGCGGACAAACCCAAACTGCAAACGAGGAAACTAAGTATTCAAAACTCTTTTCGCGAAAAAATGGGACTTATTGTTGATATTCCTAAACCAGGATTTGGCACAACAAATGATGGCAATACAGCTAGACGATTTTTTGCAAACCCTAAATTGTCATCTGAAATAACTGGATTCAATGAAGATTTAATTCATGAATTTGGAGTAATTTTAAAAGCAATAGATAGTGGTCTTGAAATTAATATAAATAATTCTCGAAAATATTGTTTAGATACAGCACAAAAATACGTTGAATTGTACAATTGGTATTATATGCCAACTTCAGTACATAAAATTTTGTTTCATGGGTTTCGGTCATTAATAACGCTAATGGTGTAAGTAATTTTCCATTATCGCCAGAAAAATTTATTTTTCCTCATTGATTTTTTTGCGACATTTTTTAGCACCCAGTGTTGGAAAACATATTTTGTTTCCAGGTAGCCCAAATTTACATATATTTGAAACGGTGTGCATTTATATTTGTATAATTTATAAATTCGTTGCTTTAATAGAGGATATCTTTACTCAATATTAAAATAAATGGTAAGTGAATACATGATATGGATCGGTGTGAATTCTAACATGGCCCTACCATAGGTTTCCTTGAAAAATCAAAGCTGTGTTGTATTAATAATTATCATAAATTTTCCTGTACATGTAAAACGAAACTAGTTCGCAATTATGTTTCTTAATAATAATCTATATTACGTAATCCTAACTATAAATATCAATTTTATGTTAAGTTATTCAAAGATATAAGTAATCTTCACAATAAACGTGCCACATCTATTTCCTTTTCTACAAGGAGGCAGCTTGTTTCTCGCCGTTGAAGTTCTTGCCTTTTTCGTTAGATTTTACGCTCGGCAGAGTTTCTAACCTTTGCTCCCAGCAATTATCTAATGTTCTTATACATTTTAATGAGATTTATTTTTTTTCTATCCTCTTTTTCTGAATAGGAAACGGACAAGCCATTATCTGATTGGATTTGCCGGAATAAAATATTTTACTGCTCTTCTGAGCGAAAATAACGTTTATTTAAAAATTATAACGATAAATTGAGTAATATTTCATCCGCCGCATTCTAAAACACGAAAGTATTAATGTTTCAGAGTTTTAACAGATTTATCAATTAGAAAATAACACCTGGAAGGTAGATTTCGTAATATTCACTCTTTCTAAATAGAATGGAGATTTTGTTCGTGAAGTAATTACGTATTTGAAAATTTATATGCACTTAATTCTATTTTGAATAATTAGTTTTCATGTTTTTTAGGTTTTATTACTAGCGTTAATCTGCTTCCCGATGAATATTGTTTGGAAATTCATTCGATATACAAAGGATATAAAATTTAAGTTTCAAGTCTTTTTTACATTATTTCGAGAAGGTGCTTTCATCAATACAGCGTGCATTTTAACTCCAACATGTAGTTATAATACGTCTTATAATGAAGTATAATCTTATGTAACAATTTACCAAATTAAAATGCCTTTTACGCCTAGACTGTTTACGATATATCTGATACATTCGACAAAAAAGTAGGTACTTAAAACTGAAACAGGTAACCGATTAAAATTATTTACTAACACAAAGAATATACATGAAATGATAGCAGACTTCCGAAGGAATGCTAACTGTCAAACGTATCCACTGTCTCCTTAGGAGCGTAGTGTAGGCTGTATTTATCAATGAAAATAGTATCGCGTTTAACATGATTCAGGTTTATCTTTAACTAATCTATTTCCCTCTTCAGTGTCTAACTTCTCGTCTATGTAAAAATAGAGTTCGAGAAGAATTCTAATTAAAATATCCGCTTGGAAGCAAGAAATATACGTATATATACACGAGTACGTCAAAAGTTTAGGTAATCGAATATTATAAATGGCAAAAGGAAATTGTAAACAAACTGTAAGTGGACGCAAAGAGGCGATTCAAGCTCGAAAAAGCTGAAGAGGCAAAAGGATGTTGTAAAGAAAATTTAAGCGGACGCAAAGAGGCGATACAAGCTCGAAAAACGTGTGACAAATACTCTAACAATTTATATTCCTACTATGTGTAATTCTTCTTCTTCTTCTTCTTAATATTTTGTCATTCCAGCTTCTGACACTTTTTTCTCATAAATCTTCTTTTTCTTAGTTATACGATATTTTATTGCTCCGCCATTCCTCATGCTACATCCTTGTTACTTAACACGTTTCAACCACCCTATTCATTGTGGTTTGATGTGGATTAACACTTATTGGTTCTTCTCGTTATCACTTTTCTGTATATTTTTCTTCATAAATTGATATTAATATCAACCTATTCCACCTTTTTATCATCTCTGGTTTTCTGCTTTGGTACCTGTGTCTCACTAATTTATCGCTAGGTATAGATATTATCACTGTGTGATAAGTTCTTAGTATTCTCTTTCTGGATATATATTCTGATTTGTATGAGAGTTTTCGTTTATTTGGAAATATTAAAAAAAATATTTCGATTTCATTCAAGTTTAAGGGTATAAACTTCCAAATCTTAATTCCTATTGCTCTTCTCGCTGTCATTTCCTGTTTTTCTTTTGATGTCTCGTCTAGTACTACTCCCAGATAAGAAAAGGTTACTAGCTGAAATTTATATTCGTTCCTGTCCTGAATTATTACGTATAGATGATCTCTTCTTTCTGTTTCACATTGTCATGCATAGAAGGCCGAAGATTAGTGAAAGCAAATTCCATCATATAACATTTACACTAGAATATGAACAATATCCTGTAGTGTACATTAACAGTTTAGATATCCCATTAAAGATATGTACTAAGTAATTGGGAATTGGATACGCAAAAAATGAAAGCAGATGAACCTTAAAATGAGAGAAATGTTCTGATTGCTTGGCAAAAAATGTGTATCACTAGAGAAAACAGTACTATTGTACAAGATAGTAGTCTTACCAATTTGGACCAATGGTATCAAACTATGGGGCTGTACTAGTACATTAAACATAGCTTTAATATAACAATCACAGTCCAGAATAATAGCCGATGCCCCGTGGTATGTGACAAATCGATGTTATATCAGTCCATGAGACAATACAGAAGAAAAGTCAGAAACACCATGAGAGTTCAGAGACTCACGTCAATAATTTGTTACAATAAATAAATGGTTGAAGACTAAAAACAAGGTGGTCAGCGGACCTAAATAACTTGAAGAAGAGGTCTTCTCAATGGAGGTCTTACTCAGGACAATAGGAGACAAACCAACCGGTTTCTCATCCAGCAACAAAATAGCTTATAGAATTTAAAATTTTAATTGTTGTTCAAATCATCATTAATAAAAAAATAACATTTTCATCCGTCTGTATCTTCTTCTATATTCTTAGAAGAAGTAGGTAGTTACAGCGACAACGGTAGCTAAACCGGAAACGCTATAGTGGCTTTAGAAAGAGATAAATGATCACGCCATTATGAGGGACACTATTTATGTATTGAGAATTGGCAACACTGGTATTGCCAGGTGAATTTTTGAAATTGTCATCGTAAAGTTTGACATTTTTGACGTTATAGGTAGTCAGAAAGTTTTGACGTGCGAGCAATATTTGTGTTTCTTGCAGTGTTTAAAATTTCATCTCAGCCAAAATATGGAATTAAGTCGCGAAAATTTTCGAGCTATGATTTATTATTACTTTCGACGTGGTCTAACTCAAGAAAAATGCATCAATCAACTGAATTCAACTTTTGGTGATGAAGCGCCATCCACACCCACTGTATATCGCTGGTACATTGAATTCAAACGTGGACGTAGTTCGCTCACGGACGAAGTTAAAGAAGATCGTCCAAAATCGGTCGTTGTGCCGGAAAATATCGATGCTGTTCGAAAACTAATTGAAGATGATCGTCATGTGACATATCAAGAAATCGAGAGATATTAAGCATTAGTATGACCAGCATACATAAGATTTTGCACGAACATTTGTGTGTTCGGAAGCTGTGTGCGCGTTGGATTCCACATTTGTTGAAAGATGCTCAAAAAAATGCTCGTGTTGATTGGTGCCGTAAAATGAATTCAAAATACAACTGTGGTGCATCCAAAGCGGTATACAACATCGTCACAGGCGAAGAGTCGTGGATTTATTCTTATGAGCCAGAAAGAAAAGGCCAGTCGGCAGTTTGGGTGTTTCAATGTGAAGCAAAGCCAACAAAAGTTGTTCGTTCTCGCAGCGTTAGGAAGCAAATGGTGGCGTTTTTCTTCACGAAAACTGGTCCTGTGGCAACTGTGGCTCTCGAAAATCAAAAGACCGTTAATTCAGCGTGGTATACGACCATTTGTTTGCCTGAAGTTTTCGGTAAATTGAGAGAAACCACCCAAAACGACGAATCATTTTGCATCATGACAATGCGAGCTCACACACATCACATGCAACTAACGAGTATTTGGACACACAAAAGATCGAATTGATGGGTCATCCGCCTTACAGCCCCGACTTGGCACCCAATGACTTCTTCTTGTTTCCAGTAATTAAAGATAAACTGCGTGGACAACCATTTTCATCGCCCGAAGAAGCGGTTGAGGCCTTCAAAACTCATGGTAATTTAGAGCTACCATCTTCTGACTGGACAAAGTGCTTTGAAGGGTGGTTCAATCGCATGCAAACGTGTATAGATCTTAAAGGCGATTATTTTGAAAAGCAATAAAGGTATTTTTCATCAAATTCATTTGTTTATTCTTTCTATTCTCAATACATAAATAGTGTCCCTCGTATCGGCCGACACACCGTACGAGCCAGTGGCGCTAGTGTTCGTCTGAGAGGAGCCCGTGCAAGTAGCCGCCAAAAACGCAGGTTGGTAAAATTTTCATTTTTTAGTAATATTGGTCTAGAACTTGTTATCTACATAAGCAGAGATGTGTGTGTGTTGTGGTATATACTTTCTAATTCTTTCTGTTTATAATGAATATACTTTTATAAGCTTTACAAATATTTGTGAATTGCTATTTAATCTTGAGAGGTTAGATTTGGTGTTGGGGCTAAAAGTGACATTTTCTCAGGGCAGGTTGTGACAAATCACAAATTAATTTGTCACAACCTGCCCCGTCGTGTTTCATGCTGACTGGTATAATTTGAATTATATAAATTTGTTGTTTTCCCTAGGATGAGGAAGTATAAAAGAAAAAGTGAGCGTGGACAAATATCTCAAGACATCTACGACAAAGCAGCAGCTATTTTGGATGAGGATAATACGAAAAAAGTTCGTGGCATCGCAAAAGATTTTGGACTATGTCATATGTCGCTAACAAGATACATAAAAGAACGACGCGAAGCTAAGGAGAAGGGCATACCTATGGAATCTGTCACAGTCGGTTACCATAAGAATAGAAGTTTTTAGCAATGATTAAAAGACCGTTTTGGTGAATTATTACAAAATGTAGCCAAATTTACTATGGATTGACTCCAAAAGATGTCCAGCAAATAGCATTCGCTTGTGCACTTCAACAACTTCAATTACAATGTTGATAACAACATCGCTAACGGACATAGTTGAAATACTATTAAACAAGGGACTGGATATTAATTGGAAAGGTTGTATTATCACGAATAGAACCTTTCAAATTAATATCCATTCCCTTGTATACTATTCATCACAGCAGGATGCCGAAATGTCGACACTCTAGAATTACTACTAGAATATGGGGCTGACGTTAATATCATAAATGATTACAATAATACAGCTTTACATATAGTTGCCACAGAAGAAGGAAGAACAATTATTGAAATGTTGCTTAGCAATGAGACATTGATTTGAAAGAAACATATTGGCTAGAGCTGAGGTGTTCCAAGATGAACTACCTCAAAAGTTTCTTAAACACTTTTTGTGATTTGTGAAAAATATTATTCAACTTATTTTTCTACAATTTTACAAATGCATGAACACCATCAACAATCACATGTTATTTAATGTGGATACTTTTTGTTTGTTTTGTAGCCACGTTGTTTCTCAATAAAGTTCTATTATCGTTTTTATTTTGCGTTATGTGAAATATAGTACATTAAAAGACTGTTGAATTTATATTACATATTTTTAATTAATAATGATAAAGTTGATGACCTAATTATACTGTACTCAATGTTAGTAATATATTATTGCAACAATTTATAAATTTATCCATATTTAATTTTTACTTATTTTTATTGTTTAATCTTTTAAAAAATTTTATGTTGTTTTGATTAAGGCAGACAGACCAAATGAAAATTGTATGCCTAAGTTTTTATTTAAACAAGAACATAATCTTTTTTAATTTTTATTTTGTTTTAATAAGGCAGAGAGACCAAAAAAATTGTATGCCTAAGTTTTTATTTAAGTAAGGACATAATTTTATTTAATTTTTATTTTGTTTTGATAGGGCAGAGAGACTAAATGAAAATTGTACGCCTAAGTTATTGTTTAAAGTAAAATTATAATTTTATTTAAAGTTAGAAAGTACCATGTTATTACTTTGACTAGGTGAAACTTTTTTTGTGATTCGTTATAAATAATAGTATTTAATTTTTGTTCAAATTAAGAAGAGGAACGATGATTATTCTGAATAAAAAATCTGAGATTACATTTGTTTTTTCTTTGTTGTAACAATCAGCCCTTGGTGTGGGGTAAAAACTTACATGCCTCTTTTTCCAGAATGTATTCATTTATGTAATTTTTAATGGGCGCTACATAAAATTATTATCAAATTTAAATCCTGATTAGTTACTGAATCAAGAAAACCTAGATTCATTTAAAACAACAACATAAGCAAAAAGTTGAGACACTTTACAAAAAAAATGTCACAACCAGTCCCAACACACTTACTTACTCACAGGTTTATTTTTCTGAAAAGATAAAAGTATTTAAAACAGTTTTAGAACAAATTTGTATAATTGGAAACACTCATACGTAAAAGAAAGTTGTGTGGTAGCCACAGCTCATTTTTAATTTTAACTCCCTTTTTGTGTTACAAATGTTATTCTTACGAACTTCTCTAGCCGGACGACGCAGCAATGATGCCTCTTTATTTTACACAATTAATACTTCCATCAGAATATTCCAGAATGAAAATATAAATGTCTACATTCTACATAATGCGATATTATTACTAGGGAGCGGAATCGAGCGAGTCATGACTCATCGCCCATGGGCGCGCTATTGAAATGTTGTATTTTTAAAGAGGTTTTAATTTTATTTATATAATTGAATAACAAGTGGCTGGTGATTGTAAAATACAAAATACCCTACTATTTGTTCATTTTCTCTTCTGTAAGACTTGTTCTCTTTGAATTAAGTACATCCTTGTAGATAGAGAACGTCCCTTCTACATTAGCATACACAATTGCCGCAATGTTATTAAACCTGGATTTCTATTAAAAACTGCGTCTAAGTCACTTGGAATTATTAATAGCCACATCAAATGTGGTTAATCCATTTTTACTTTCTTATACGTAGTATAAGGAAGTAATGTGAAATTTTCGACTTCGAGATTTTTGCAGATGTCCACGTTTTGAAGTCCCCTGATACCGAAAAAGATGTTTTTAAAAAATGTCTGTGTGTCTCTATGTGACCACGATAACCGCTGTAGATATCAATGCCAAATTTTGTATTTACGTGTATAATCTGCCTCTTGAGATCTGAGTAGTTTTTCAGTAAAATCGGTAGACCGAAAATTAAATTTTGCCAATATTTCGTCAACTACTAAATTTAAACAGATTTATAAAGAATTCATATGTACTTGAAATTAAAATTGAGAACAATTTTATTTAAAAAGTTTTTCGAAGCTGCTACCGGAAGTAGGTCTTTTACTCCTATCGAAAATCAGTTTTTTGCGAATATTTCGCATGTCATGCTTTTTAGACAGGTACGTTACGGGTATAAAAGTATTTAAAACGTAATTTTCAATATCTTTTACATAAAAACAATTTCAAAATTCAGACCAGAATTACCACTTTTACTCTTATCGAATAGCGATTTTTTGCGAATATGTCGTAAATTATGCATTCTATATGTATTTATCAAGAATACAAAAGTATTTAGTGCTAGATTTGCAATATTTTTTGAATATATGAAATTTCAAAATTCGGACCGGAAGTAACACTTTTACTCTTAGGGAGTAGTCCTTTTTTCGAATATCTTGCTAAGCATGCATTCTATAGCGATTTATTAAGAGAACAGAAGTACCTAGAATAGGATTTTGAATAATTTTTGTGTAAAAAAAATATAGTATAGTTTGAAACGCTCATACGTATAAGAAAGTCGTGTGGTAGCCACTCCTCATTTTTTAATTTGAGATTCGATTTTCAAAATATGTCATTAGTTTAGGCAAATTTCCAAAGTGTTCCTGAAGGAATAACAACTGATTTTTTAAATTTGGGATTTGTGTTAGTTCCTTGCACTCAGAAATACTTCGAGCATCGTCATTTAAACATGTAACGAAATTTTGTAAACTATCGAAATTCTCTGCATGAAAACTATTTCTGTGTATGTTTTAGCAAAGCTAAGTGACGATATTTTACAGACTTTGCAATAAATTTCGGAATCACTGACAATTAATTTTTATCTCAGAAAAAATAACATAAACAACGTTCTAGATCTAAATAAATGATAACTAAAAATGTACGCGTATGTTATTGAAACATACATATTATATTGCGAAATATAAGGTAAATATAATAAATTTTAAAAACTCGTCACCCTTGTACCTACGCCGATGACGAAAGGATTTTATTCATAAAATTCCTTATTTTATGGCAGTTTTTTCTCTGATTCTCTGGAGTAAACAGATGTTACAGTTCGCCCTATGAATTAGTGCTATTCAGATATAATGTAAACAACACGCAGTTGTTTACATTATTTCTTTTCACGGCTATGGCTCCGTGGTAGTTTAGCTCGCTCGATTCCGCTCCCTAATTATTACTGACAAAGATTCATTCAACATTATGGTGTGAAAACATTTCTGGGAAGACGGGTGTTAGATATAAATTCCGAAGACACTCAAATTATATATTTTATTTCTATCACACAACAAAGTGCACAATAATAAAATAATATACAGAGATAAAAATGAAAAAGTAAAAGATAATAAAAGGTTAATACATAAAATTATGTCGAAAAAAGAGGATACAAATTGCAGTTCGCAAAAATTTACGATACAATTTCGTTGTAATTACAATACTGCAATCTGAAGACGTGGGCATTAAGAGCCATTAAGTCATAAACATAATAACACGGCCTTGCTAAAGAAGGTGACTTTGAACAACAAAATCGTAAAACAAGCAGTTAAGGAACATGATGATAGTATTCTTCTGTGGGAATAACTCAAATACTTATCTTTCGCTGATCTTTGTGTTTGTTTCTTATCTAGAGTCCGTTTTTCTTCTCTTTCTTTTACTATATAATTGATGCTTTATGGAGTAAAAGTACATATAATAATTGTACACTGTACAGGGTTACCGTTACTAATGTGATAATTGGGGTTTTTTATTATCATTATTTCAGTTACTTTTAGGATATAAATAATAATATTGATCATAATGAATTTATTAATAATCTTAAATGGACGCCTTTCTGCAGAAAGGAATCAACCCACAAACAAAAAAAATTGGGATATTTGGGCTACCAGTTCATTAAGTTCGTTGCAGTCATCTGCAAAATAGATCCAACCTACACTGCGACAATTGACGGCACCTATTGTCCATTGAACCAACCAGCAACATTGAATTCAAGTAAATGTAGAAATCTGCCGAAAAGATCCAGGTGGGTTGGTTCTTTTCTGTCAAACGTGAAAATCGCTTATCATAACCTTCTACATCTATTGGTTCTTTGTGGCTTTGAAGTCCGCTAACTTTTATTTTGTGAAATTTGTACGCCTTTTGTTTTGAATTCGTATCGTTCTTATCGATATTTCGTTCAATATGGATGGGTCAAAACACATATTAGCGATGGCCAAAGCCAGCACTGTCAGGGTAAATACTCAGAAATACATTGTAGGTTACGTTTTACTATAATATGAAATTTTATTTTTAGGAAGATAGTGATCAAGAATATCAAGATGGATACGATTCCGATAAAGATCCGGAATACTTATTATCGCCTGAAATACGTCAGTTGTCAACGTCAGAATTAGAGCCTGGGTCCCAAGAAGAACCAGAAAATAATGATGTACATAATACTTCGAAGTGAGACCCAAAAAGGAAGTACGAAAATTTGAGCAGAGCGGAAAATAAAGCAGCAAAAAATAGAGGTGAATGTCGTTTTGATTATAAAGGAAAAACTAGATAAAAAAGCTTTCGATGAATCTTTTCAATGTAAATGTGTTAGGAAATGTTACACAATCATAACGAAGCAGGAGAGACGCGAACAGTTTCAGAAACATTGGGAATTGGGTACTTATGATGCTCAAACGGCTTTTATAGGTGTTTTAGTAAGAGAGGAAAATATAAAAGGAAAGTATGGACAAGGAATAAGATCAAGACAATTTTCAAGACATTACCAGCTCAAAGATATCGAAGTGTGTCGTGAAATCTTCATTAAGACCTTAGGCATTTCAACCAAACGGGTCGATACCGCTTTGAAAAAATTAAGAACAAATAGTATAACGATAAGATAAGCGAGGAAAATAATGAGGAGGAAGAAATATACTTGAACAGGAAAGAAAACAAATAGTAGTTAAGCAAATAACTGCAATACCAACATACAAAAGTCATTATAGAAGAGCACGGACTTCTGATGCAAAATTTTTTGCACCAGATTTGACACTTTCTTTAATGTATAAGAAATCTACGGAGGAAGTTGAAAAACCTGTAAGCTTCGTTACCTATAGGCGGATATTTTTGCCCGAATTTAATATCAGATTTAAGCCTTTGAAAAAAGATACGTGTAACACATGCGACACATATCAAGCACGTGATCAGAAACTTTACCATTACCAAGAATCCAGTCAGGAATTTTTTTCTATAAACGACAGATATAGCTTTATAATTTGGGTGTACACAGTGGTTTGAACAATCAAGCCTATTTTTATGTCTGGTTAGAGAATGAAGCAGGACGGGAAGCTCAAGAAATTGCTTAAATTGTTTACTTAAGCATATCAAAGACAAAGTTACATCGGATGTGAAAGAGCTAATTCTGTGGTACGATTCCTGCTGAGGTCAAAACCGCAATATTAAAATGACATTCATGATGAAAACTGTTCTAGACTCTCACCCCTCTCTCCAAAAGGATTTTCATGCGGTTCCTGGTCTCGGGTCACAATTTTCTTCCGAATGACTCTGATTTTTCAGACGTCGAATGTGCTCTGAAACATCAACAACGGCTCTACCTGCCGGATGATTACATTCGAGGAATGCAAGAATGCCGCAGAACTAAAGCTAAATTTCATGTAACACGCATAAATAATTCCACAGATTTTTACAGCACAGAGGAAATCGAGAAAACTTTGATATGTAATCGAAAGGTTGATATCAATGAACAAAAGGTGAGCTGGCTAAAGAATCGCGAAGTATACCTGGATAAAAATAAGCCATTTTCAATATTTTTGAAGCAGAGTTTTGATGATGAATCATATTTTGAAGTAGATATAAAGAAAAAGCAGGCTGGTGGACCCACCTCAAAAACCTACAAGATGAGGAAGGATTAGAAGATGATATCGATGGTTTCTCTGAAACTCCTGACTTTGAAGTTGAAGAAATTTTAATTTAGTGTCACGTTAGCATTGTTTTTTGTTTTTTGTACAAAAATAAATATATTGGATCATTTTGACTTCCACTCCGATAGCACTTTCTATAATTGCATAAAGGAACCAATCCACATAAGATTTTTTTTTGGACACATTGACTATGTGTCCAAACTAATAAAATACAGCTCCAAAGCTGCAGAAGTCCACAATAAACATAAAATTAATAGAAAATTTAAAATTCACGTAAATGTCTTACAGCTATTTTTTCAGTTTTATCATTTATGGGCTGCTCCCTTCCTGCAGAAAGGCGTCCAAATTATAAGGAAGTATGTACAATATGCCATAAACATATACAAATCATGCAAGTTGGAAATAGTAAGTGATCAATGTATTGTTCTTTGGATATGTTACATGAACATAAGCAAAACAATGCATATCAGCATCTGTATAGCATTGTATTTGCACCGGAGAATTGATTATAAATTATGCTTGTTAAGAAAACATAATTGCCCAGTTTTTAGTCCTGAATAAATTTTTGCAAGTGTCTAAGCAACGATTCTTAAACAGAATCCTTCTGCTTCTTTTTTAGATTATAAAAACCTTAGGTATATTGGATGAATGACCCCACGAAATTATTCCAACACGTACTCTTGAAGAACAAGAGCTCAAATATACCGATAACAGAATATTTCCATCCAGTAAGCTACTTAGTACGCGCATAGCGTAACATACCCTCACTAGTACCTCACAATTCTTTTCAATGTAGATACTCTATTTTAAATGTTCATCTATCCAGACTCCTAAGAACTTTGAGCATGCTGACTGCTCAAACTATTCAGAAGCATATCTGATAAGATTGGCATACCGTTAGAACATCCAGACAGTATGCATGTAGTTTTCCTTTAATTCAAAATGGGCTTTTTGCTGCCAATCAATTTTGCAACCTAAAATAATATTTTAAACTCTCCTAATGGATCTTCTGCAAGTTCTTAACTCTTATAATTATGATGCCGTCATTTGCATAAATGATGGTGGTATTATTAGAATCAGATATAATAGATTCAATCTTTCATAAAAACTATGAAAAGTAGTGACCTAAGGACGCTACCTTATGGAACACTCATAGTCACAATAGTCTACTCCGATTGCGTGATAACTCCATCAATGCAACATTTTACGATTTGTTTACGATTAATTAAGTAAGACGTGAATTATTTTGTTGTTACTCCACGCATACCGTAAGACTTTAGCTTCTATAGTAATATTGAATGATCAGTGCAATCAAAAAACCCTTGACTAGTCTAAAAACAGACCACATGCCAGACCGCGTTCTTGAAGAATTGATAAACACTTTGAGTATATCTTTCTTCATCCCTATATCTCCTCGCCTTCCTTAGTGATTCGAGGATTAGGCGTTCGCGAATTATGGTAGTGGTCTGTGCCATTTCCCTAATTCTTTCTAACTTTATTTTTCTTTGTGGCCATTACTCCTTTTGCTAGTTCCTTAACTATGTTCAGGTCACTCTGTGATCGGCGATAATTGTTGCAACATTGGGTACAGTGGGTTATAGTCCCAATCATGGGAAAGCCTGCGAAATAATTTACTACCTCATGCTCTGTTCTTCTCATTGACTTCAGCTATAGCAGTCTATTTTGCCTATTTTTTTTAGCGAAAGTGCAATATTTGGTACATATTAGTTCACATGCAATTTAGCCATTCCTAAATACATGGTTTTAATTTCTTTGTTCACTATACAATTTCCTGGTTATGATTCTATTCTTCCTGCCCCTGATTGGTGATGGACAGTCGTATATGTTGTTAATACTGCCTAGATCTCTTTGGCGTCGGTTTTCTGTGAAAAACCTCTTTAGCTGGCAGAGATATTGAATATAAATAATTAATGCATTGATTTGTAGGGTCTTTGCTGATACCGTTTTATGTGCATATATACATTCCTAAGCAAGCATTTATTTCGAGTTTTCTCGAATAGCCGTTTGTACGTCTTCCTCCTAAATGTACTATCCTACTTGTGCTGCGTATAGCAGCGTTGATAATATGACATTGCACTGTAATTTTCTCTTCCCACTTTTGTTACTTTCGATATTAGGCATAAGCCCCATCAGTGCTGCTGTCCTTTTTTTCCGATTTTACTTTCTTATACGTGTATAAGTTTTGCAGTTACTAGTATAATCTCCCTCTTGAGAACTGATTAGATTTTCAGTCAAATCCGCAGACCGGAAGTAGTAGTTTATTTCAGTGAAAAAAATCGAGTTTTGCAAATTATAAAGAATTCATATGTACTTAAAATTAAAATTGAGAACAATTTTATTAAAAAAGTTTTTCGAAATTCCTATTATACCGGAAGTAGGTCTTTTACTCTTATCGAAAATAAGTTTTTTGCCAATTTTTTGCAAGTCATGCTTTTTAGACAGGTACGTTACGAGCATAAAAGTATTTAGAACTTAATTTTCAATACCTTTTCATGAAAAAAATTTGAAAATTCGGACCGGAAGTACCACTTTTACTCGTACCGAATAGCGATTTATTGCAAATATGTCGTAAATTATGCATTCTATAGAGATTTATTAAGACAATCGAAGTACTTAGAATAGCATTTTGATTAACTTTTGTGTAAAAAATTCTTAAAATTGTATTGTTTGAAACGCTCATACCTATAAGAAAGTCGTGTGGTGGCCACACCTTATTTCTTACGGTAAGAATCATTGCAATTATTTGAGAAACATAATTAGCAATAATTGAAATTCTATTCAAAAAGCGGCAATGAAACGCAACAAAAGCAGCCTATTATGAATAATGGAAATACGTAAAGGTAATATTTATCTATTTATTTATTGACTGCGAACCGCTACATATTTTCAATTATAGAACACAAAAGATACAATATATATGAAAAGCAACACATTTTATCTCCCATCGTTATTAATAACAAAATTATATTTACATATCATTGAACTTCTACAGTGAAACAACCAAAAACCTTAATATATCTTCGTGTGTTTCATCACATGTAAAAGTAATCTAAAATGTATAAACGTCTGTAATTTATATACAACAACAAAAATTAAATCCGGACTTTATCAATCTCGGAACATCTTGAACGGGCGATTTTATATGAAAAGCGAACAGATTATGGTAATGAATATTCATGATGCGGCCAGGTAATAATTAATATAATAGAATGAAAAAAACTTGTTCCAGTCAAGATATCGACTTCGTTTAAATAAATAACAATCTAATTTCTAGCCTTTTTTTAAATACAATGTAAATATGAAGACAATAGTAAATACAGGAAGCAACAAGTTTAATAAAAAGGAATATTTATACCGTTAGGAATATAAAAACATTACAATTATGTATGGTATGTTATTCAAATCGAGTAATTTAGCTGTGTGTGAAATTTGCAGCGAATGGATCTGACGTATTTTATATATATAGTAATTGTATTTTTTCCTGAATTTATTTATCGGTATGTCACAAATGATACGCTTCTGTTAGTTTAACAGAAGCATATTTTCGGATGAAATATTTTTTACATATCCAAATAGCAATGTTAGAATGTTGTTTTACACAGTTATACATAAGTCTTTTTCAATTGGTAGTATAATTTATTTAATTTTGTTTAAGTATTAACACACGTTCTAGGTATTTAGCTTAACAAATCATCTCAACAGTTATTTGAATGATTAATGGGGTGTACTCTGGGGTCCACCGCTTGTCGTTGTTTATGTGGACGATTTTCCATTAAACATTCAAGAGACTACCATGTGTTTATATGCAGACGACACATATCTACTGGTCAAAGAAGCAGATTAAGAAACATCTTCTGGAATATACCTATAAAGCCACAGCCGTCTAATCCATGTCCAGGCATTGTTCTTTCGAGTACTCATAAAGTGTGTAATCTAATATGTGACATCAGATCCGTATGTGTGTCTTTATTCTACATTCATATCTTGTAAAATATGTTCGCTGCCAGTCAGCAGCTTGTGTTGAGGGAGAACCGCCAGGCACTGAAAATTTTGGGTCTTTGGCCATGATGTTAGTAACATTCGCAGTAATCCCCTTGTTGATCAGATTCGGAAAAAAACGGTCATTGCGTGTCTGATCCGTATGCCCCTCCCCCACCCCCCTGTGCTAGTATTGTTGGATGACTGGTCACTGTCTATATGATTGTTTGAGGTTTTGCGTTTTGTTGTGAGTATTCTGTGATATATCTGTGTGTTGTCTCAGTTTTTTGAATTTGATTATAGTTTTGGCCTTTTTTTGTGTTATACCTATTATTATAACATGCTATGTGTGAAGCATTACAACTATAGTTTATTATTAGATTATTAGATTATGCGCCTCTGTTTACTATAAGCAGCAATATACCAATTGTCTCTCTTTGTCTCTCTCTCTCTCTCTCTCTCTCTCTCTCTCTAATATATATATAATAGGGAGAGAGGGAGAGAGAGAGAGAGAGAGAGAGAGAGAGAGAGAGAGAGAGAATTGATATATTTTTAATATATATATATATACATATACAGCTTGAGCGCGCGGGGTATGATCACCCGATGCCAGTCGATATTCTTCGGACGTATATTCGGAAAATTGATCTCCGCCAGCTGTGTTCGCCAGATATAGATATTTACATCAGTTGCGTACTGGCTGCAAAGAGGAATGCACGTAGGTTTTTGTGTTATTTTATGGTATTTCTGTTATACTTATTTATAGTTTTTTTTTACCATGAAATTTCTATTTATTTATTTTTCTCTAGACAACTTAGTTTATTCTGCAGGTGTTTCAGGCGGGTTGTTTTTATTTCATTCTAAAACCCAGTTGTACTGCTATAACTTTTTACACAACTACATTATTATTTAATTTCATAAGGATAATCATAATTACGTTATAAGTATTACAATCTTCGCGTTATTATCGACTTAGTTATCTAAGCAATCGTCATCACTTAAAGAGAAAATTTAATTTGTTCTTTTTGTCAATCTGCGAAAAAATAATCAGATCACTATGAGTTCGAATATGAGCAGGCAATGCTGGTATGTTGTGCCCTAACTCTAATATGTATTATCGGACCACGTTTAGATGCAAGTTTACGTATACCATCGGGTGATCATACCTCGCGCGCTCTTGCTGTATACAGAGTGAGTCATCTAAGCGGGTAAGGCCGATTATGCCTTTATGAGTAAAGATATTTCGAAGCGGTTTTTTTCATGTAATAGCTGTTCATTAGGAGCACATTTTAAAAATATTTTGTATTATACAGAGTGTTCCATAACTTGGTGGTTAACCATAGTTACAGTTTTTTAAATGGAAGACCCTATATATTAATGCATTTTTGAATTCCCCGTATAATTTTTAGTCAAAAAGTTATAAGATAGTATAGGCCTAAAGTGTAAAGTTTTTGTCTTATTCCCATTTTTCTGTTCAATGTTTGTATAAAATTATATTTCTCGAAAACGACGTATTAGATGGACACATTTTTTTACAGTATTGTTTACAATAAGAGATCCTAATAGAAGCATGTTTTATTTTGTTACAGTTACTAACTGCATATGCAGGAAACTGGATTAAAATTAGATGACACGTTTTTGTAGAAGTAATTTTTTTAAACGGAACATCCTGTATATCAGTTCATTTTTGAATTGTTTATTAAATTTCATGTAAGAAACATGTAAAACGTTAATACTTTAAAAGTGACTATTACAGAGTTATTGTCGTTTTTTTGATATGCTTTTGTTAGTTTTTGCAAAAAAGTCAATTTTTTTAAACGGAACACTCTGTATATTATTTCATTTTTGAATTGTTTATTAAATTTCACATCAAAAACATGTCAGACCTTAATACTTTAAAAGTGACTATGACTGAGCTATTGTCTCTTTTTGATATAATTTTGTCAGTTTTGAGGTTTTAATTAATATAGTATAGTACTGACAAAATGGTATCAAAAAAAGACAATAGTTCAGTAATAGTCACTTTTAAAGTATTAACGTCTTACATGTTTTTGATGTGAAATTTAATAAGAAATTCAAGAATGAAATAATATACAAGCTGTTCCATTTGAAAAAATTTACTCTTTTACAAAAACTAACAAAAACATATCAAAAAACGACAATAACTCTGTAATAGTCACTTTTACTGTATTAACGTATTACATGTTTCTGACACGAAATTTAATAAACAATTCAAAAATGAACTGATATACATGGTGTTCCCTTTTAAAAAAAATGACTTTTATACGAAAACGTGTCATCTAATTTTAATCCAGTTTCCTGCACATGCAGTTAGTAACTGTAAAAAAATAAAACATGCTTCTATTAGGACCCCTTATTGTAAACAATATTGAAAAAAATTTTGTCCATCTAATACGTCGTTTTCGAGAAATATAATTTTATAGAAACATTGAATTTTTCAGAAAAATAGGACTAAATCAAAAACTTTACACTTTAGGCCTATACTATCTTATAACTTTTTGACTAAAAATTATACGGGGAATTCAAAAATGCAATAATATATACGGTGTTCTATTTAAAAAAAATTTTAAAATGTGCCCCTAATGAACAGCTACCACAAGAAAAAAACCGCTTCGAAATAATCAACAATCGGCCTTACCCGCGTAGTTGACTCACCCTGTATATAGATTAAAATTCTTTACCAAAATAAACAAGAAATGTATTAAAAGTAGTTACCTAGTTATCTTGGCGTCGGGGCAATGTAAAGTCAGTTAATAACAAAATGACATTTTGACAGCAAGCAATCATCTAAAAAGTTGCAATGACTTAACAAAATATAGGTAATGCAAATGAGAAATGTGTATAATTGAATATGCGTATAATTAAGCAAAGAACCATGGCTTCTAGTTATGCAACATTACCAAACGGTCTTGGTCTATCAAAAGCATGCATTTAATACAACTACACAAATAGTATCGACACAAATTGTATAATTTAAAAAGTAATGTAAAAACTACAAGTCGAGCCGTCGTATGCCATTCATGTGAGTCAATCAGAAGGTTTTGGTTTACCTAAGACGAACATGTAACATTATCACAAAAATAATACTGCCTATATGTCAAAGATATAATATAGAATTGTGTAAATCAAAGATAAAAGTGTTAACCTAGCTTATGTAGCTTTTTTCAGTGTGACACAACTAAAAAGGTGTGTTTTGGTTCAAATACATAATATATGTAATTAAAACGGTATGTTCGGTATTACCTTAAGAATATCAAATCCATAGATGTCCATAAACCATTATACCTTATACTATTCCAAAAAGTAGAAAGTGTTTATAACGTTTTGATGACACATTTTGATTTTAAAATGTCAGAAAATTCTTTGATGAACTGTTGATATGGGTGTAGCATTTCAATTTTGAATCCTTTAAAATTTCGAAGAATATTGAATAAAATACTACAAGATAATTTAAGCATTTAATATTAGAAGCGTATAGAAGGT
This sequence comes from Amphimallon solstitiale, assembly GCA_963170755.1. Taxonomy (NCBI): domain Eukaryota; kingdom Metazoa; phylum Arthropoda; class Insecta; order Coleoptera; family Scarabaeidae; genus Amphimallon; species Amphimallon solstitiale. The sequence continues at coordinate 240,392,902 of OY720675.1, read as the reverse complement.
GATGATTTAAAAGTTTTCTTTCTAACACATCACTTTCTTTGACTTTGACTTTTCCTTTTTTTATGAATTTGGTTACCCAAAAGATTATAAATTATAAAGATAAAAAGCTGTACCTCATAACAAAGAAGTGATACGAAAAGATTGCGAAATTCCTTTCTTTCAGTACGAGACCAATACAATCTTAAAATATTCCTGTTGAAAACAATGTATGTTAAAGTAATCGTTGAAGATTTACGTTTATGCACACTATATTTTTAGTTTTTCTATTATTATATGCGACAAATTGTTTTTCGACGTCGTCGAATGGAACATAAATGTCAACCGTCTGTATAATCTATATAAAATTTTATTATAACTTTTATTATATTCCGCTGTAGCGAACATAGTTTATAATGCGACATATAAATAACTTTGTCATTCTGCAGATGCAATAAACAACTAATCACGTACGTTATGAGTATGAGTTTTGTAACAAAATATATACATACATATATATTTATTTACAAAATGGTAAATATGTGATAAGCAAATAGTTAACTCTACAAAAATATGTTGTGTTACAATACTTGTTTATGTTTCAATTATATTTTTGTTATTATTAATTTTGTCTTCTATGTGTTATCTTCAAAGTTTGGTATACTACTTGCAAAAGATTAAAGCTTGGGGACTCATTCTACTCGTTAGATCATTAACATTTACATTTTCGGAAGCATTTTATGTATTGAAAATTTTAGCTTCTTATATGCATTAACAATTATTCCTTTCTTTTTTTGAATGCTGGTTAGTGAAAGAATCATTTAGAATGTATTACAGTTATGTCACTGATTTAAGGTTTACTAATTTTGTATGTTTGGGTCTTAAGTGGTTGTTATTATTCAGCTTGTTAATCGTCATGATAATGAAGTCTATGTTTCTTCAGGTTTTTGGGTGGTCTTCCCGGGGGTCTGCTTGCTTACTCGGGCCGGCAGACAATAAACTCGGCCGATGAGACTGTATACGCCTGAAAGCTGCTCCGCATCAGTATGCTCACAATAGACAATATAATTAAAAGTTAACTAAAATGAAACATACATTACAAAAATATGATAACACATAAAAATAAAGAAAAACATTCATATATAAAACAATAAACAATAATATAAAATAAAATAAAATAAAAGATGTTAAGTTCTTAACAGCCCTTGTTGCTTTTGTTCTCGTTGTTCATTTCTTGTCTTCAATTAGTTTTTACTTTTATATTTCTAGATTTTAAATAATAATTGGATGCATATAAACTGACCATTAAACACAATAAGAAAATCAGAGAAATTCAGAAACTTGATCGCGAATCTGATGATGCCTACTTATTCTCCTGTCTCCTTCCATCTTGTCCCTTCAACTCTCCTGACATTTTATTTGTTTCATCATCAGTGTGATTCGTACCTTAGTGCTGTACATATGTGTTACATGTATTTCAAAGTTTGAATAGAACAGTTAGTTAAGGCTTCGTCGAAAGATAAGAACCTTCTAAGTACTGACGCGAATAGTTTCCGGGTATATCCGAGGAAAGCTGAAAAAAGATGTCTCTTTAGGACCTTACATCAGAAAACTGATAAAAGATAGACGTTTTGATAGCAAACTGAACGAAAGCATGGAAATCTTACAAACAAGTATTAAGCAGATATTTTTGAAGCAAAAGAGACCCTACCAAGGTAAGAGATTTTACCAAAAATATAAGAATTCACCAGGAAATATACAACTGGAATGTAAATACATTTTATTTAAAGAGTCTGAAATATATAGGGAAAAAGATAATTTTGCAGCAAAGTCACCATTATGTCTACAAGCTCTCCTAACTTTGTAAAATATTAATTCATGAAGCTTCTGATATGGTTCCTTCTTAATTTCTTTCTGCCAAGCCAATTTTTATGGATGAGGAACCAATTCGAACTCTAATTGGTGATGTTTTTTTACTCTTGCAACCATTTTGATCCATGTGCCAGATTTTCTAAATTCATGCGCAATATCAAAACCAACGCCACTGTATTTTACTTTGTAAATTTTGAACATATTTATTCGCCTATATTTCTTTTATAATTTCTTCTATTTAGTTACCTAGACTATAGATAAATTGCTCTACTTCTGTACTCAAGACCTTAATATTAGTTTTTAATAATTAATTACTTTTCTGATGTAATTTAATTCACATATTGTTAAAATATGTGTTTGTGATATCTACAAATTAAATTAAACACATAATTATCAATTGTCACGTACGCGAAGTGTACACTATAAATATGACGGTTCGAAACCTAGTAGTTTTTAGTAACCATCCAACAAATGTGACTAGCGCACGAAAATGTCTGAAGTAACGAAAATTGAATATCACGCGGTCATAAAATTTTTAATAAAAGAAGGGCATACACCTTTTCACATTAAACAACGTTTAGATGGCGTTTACGCAGATTCATCTCCTTTGTATTCAACTGTAAAAAAGTGGTCAAAATGTTTTCGTTTGGGACAAGAGTCCCTGGGAGATGCTGATCGGTCGGGTCCACCAATTGAAGTGATAACGCCTCAACAAATTTCAATTATTGAATATTTAGTGCTAGAAGATCGCAGTTTGAAAGTGAATGAATTAGCAGTGATAACAAATATTTCTGAAACAACTGTTCGCCGAATTCTCCATGACCATTTGGGTATGAATAAACTTAGTGCTAGATGGGTACCGCGACTTCTTTCTGCTCTCCAACATGAACGTCGAGTCGAATGTGCGCAGTCGTTTTTAAACATGTCTGGAGACGACACAAAACCGATTTTGGAGTCCATTGTCACACGGTATGAAACAATGGTTCTGTTGTACGATCCTCTATCGAAAAGGGAGTCCATGGAATGGCGGAAACCTGATGAACCTCGTCCCAGAAAGGCGAAAGTCGTTCAATCAAGGAAAAATGTGATGACCAGAATATTCTGGGATTGTGAGGGCATTTTGCTAATTGACTTTAAAGAGCGCAATACAAGTGTGAACGGCACATATTAGGGGTCTTTATTGAATAAATTAAGGGACAGTATTCGTGCAAAACGTCGTGGAATATTGACAAAAGGTGTGCGATTATTGCATGACAATGCTCCCGTCCATACTGCCGCCATTTCACAAGCTGCCATCCGCGAATGCGGCTTTCAAGAATTGGAACATCCATCGTATAGTCCGGATATGGCTCCTTATGATTTTTTTTTGTTTTCTAATTTTAAAAAGACCTTCGTGGACGTAGTTTTAAGGACGACAGTGAGTTGCAAGCAGCTGTTATAGAACATTTTGACGGAAAAACTTCAGATTATTTTTACTAGGGTATCGAATTATTAATTAATCGTTGTAATAATTGTATGGAAGTTAAGGGGATTACATTGAAAAATAAAAATTCTTATATTGTTCCAAGTTTCTTTTTTGTATATCAGGCCGAGAATTTATGGCGCCTACCTCGTAAAAATCCAGAAAAGTACAATTAATTATATACATATACATACATTTATATTTAGAAGTATCAAAAACGTAACTGAGTTGGGGTAAGTAATTATTGAAAAATCAATACTTTTGTTATTGAACACTAAAATGATCTCTTCCCACCTATTAGCGTCAACATTCATTCTGCCACGAGATGTCAGCCTAAAATTGATGACACCATATTTAACACTAATGTGTGTGTTTTAAGATAAAGTTTCCAGCCGAGCATTAATACATTAATGTGGAGAATGTTTATATAATAAATGAGATTCTACGAGGGCTTTTAAATATATAATACTCAATGTACTGAAATTGTAATTTGGGACTATAATAAATTGTGACGCTGTAAATGATGAAAATATCTTTTAGTTAGATAAAAAATATATAACTGCTCCTTGTCCTTAAACTTATGTTTACATTTTTGAATACACTTTCGAATGGAAGCCAATCTAGCGTAGCAATATTAGGCAGGTAATATCTTAATAATTACAGGCTTGTTGACTAAATTTAAAATAAGCAAGCATAGAAATATTGTTTTCTTTGGTTCTAAAGTATTATCGTAACGATTATTACCTTGGAAGTGGTTGGTTGCAAATTTATGAAGGGCGTAATGGTTGAGAATGACCAATGTTCCCAATTTAAGGCCAACCTAGAGCTACATTCAATAAAATAATAATAACCAACTTCATTTCTGTCAGAGTGCACCAGAAAATGTATAAATTATATAAAAAATCAGAGTATGAACAAGGGTGATTTTAGTAATTCCATAAGACTGGCAGAAAAACATAACAAAATACTTCAAGAAAAAATATGTATATCCAATACTACTTCTAAATACAAGAAACGAAGCAACAAAATAAGAACATGTTTCGTAATAATCCTGCATCAAAATGAAAAAAAAATTGAATTAACATATAAAATTGATGTATTTAATAAATCTTTTGTAAATAAATCTTTCATCTTATTTATTAGTGATGATGTGATATCATTTCGAAAAACTTATATTTATGATCTGAAATTTCCAAAAACATTAAAACCTATGTTATTGCATTTTGCTTCCCATATCTACTGAAAATTTTCAATAAGTAAAATACAGTAATTCCTTAAAGCCGCAAACATTATTACTGCTTGAACAATTCGTGTCTTATGTACCATGCAGTTGTCGTGCAGAAGCAGAGTTTTCGGAACAAAATTGTTGAGTCTTTTTTTGCGTATGGCCGTGGTCAATTTCTTAATTTTGTTTTGATAGACATTTTCCTTGATTCTAGTCCCTTTTGGCATATACTCAATTAAGATAATCCCATCCTATTCCCAGGAAACTGTGGCCATCACTTTTCTACGCGATGAAGAGCCCTTATAAACTCATTCCAATTTCAATTTCATTTAAGAAGTCTTCATATTTAGATAAAAGATGATTTCTTCAGTTCGTGCTTGTAGAGATCTTCCACACTTTGGATCATCATGAATGGATTCTCTGCTCCATTTGAACTGCTTACACCAAAATTTGACTTGGATATAGGACGTGCTATTTTCTCCATACACTCTCATGGTTATTCTTTTGGCTACTGTCTTCTTTTGATAAAAACTTCGTGACAATTTTGTATTCAAGTTTCATTTCACTTATTTTCGCTTCTTTGGACAAATGTAGAAGTAATAAATGTTAAACGATTCGATCCAAACTTCTAGATAACAGTATAAAATGTCATAAAAACGTCATGTAAGAACATTGCCGCGATAGCATATTACTTTATTTGGCCCTGAAACTAATAATTTTGTACAAACTCTTTAGGGCGTAGTATCTACACTGATACATGTTCTCATATCTGGGAAAGGAACCATTTCTGACTATTAGTTCACTATGAAAAAATCTTTAGATGAACATTTTCTATACTTTGTGAAAATGACGAAACATCTGTGTGACTCATCCTATATAATAATATCAATCACTATATTCCTGAGTTAATTTCATAAAATTTAACCAAAAGGAAATAAATATACACTATTTATCTGCATCAGATTACACGGTTCCATAAACTTCTTGAAACACAATATGGGAAAAATTTAAACACAAACAACATTCTTTATAATCTATATATGTATGTGCGCATTATTAACGAACATTTCCAATATTTATTAAATCGAAGTGCACATGTAATTCATCAATTATTCCAGGAGTTATCGACGTTCACATACAAAACAGTTATTAAATCCTAAATATGGTAAGTTTTATCACGAAATAACTCAATATGTTTTAATGACAAAGCGACATCATAATAGCACATTGAATACGAAAATGCTTCAATTGTTGCCCACACATTAAACGAGAACATACAAACGTATACACACACGTATGATGTGGGTACTGTACCTATTGCTGCATACGAAATGATAGCAGTTTTACTGTTTAATTTACTATTCAGTACAGACAGATATCGGGGGTCGATTTATATTTTCAATTAAAAACCTATCTCTTCTTTTCCTATAGTCATACCGGGTGTTCGCTCCATTTATCTTGAAACATATGTCGAGGTAACCTTGTAATTGTTATGGGAAGGTGCATTATTTCAATGAAACATCAAATTGTTTTTCAAATCGAACATCGAACATGATCCTTTTAAATAAAAAGAAGCAACACATAAATGATATTTTATTTTTTGACCAGTTCTCCTTTAAAAGATTCGAAGTGTGGAATTATATCCTCTGTTATGAGATGCACCTAATAATATTCTTTTGGATATATGTAAATGAAAATCCAATAGAGGTAACTACATCAACTTTTATACCGATGAACTTATAAAAAGATTTTAATATAACCATTGCCAGTTAAGACTTTCTGAAAGTATGGTACTATATCTTACTTCTCGAAAACAAAGTGTGCCATAGATATATTGCCACATATAGCAAACTGTTGAATTCTGCATCAATTTTAAACAGTTTAATTTAACAATGAAAATTTCGACAGTACATATTATTCTTTTGGAAATATTTTATGAAATTAATAGTGCGTGATAGTTATGGGGATTGTATAAAATGTTTATTTACATTTAACCATGTTTGTATATATTTAGTCTAAAAATACAGGATAAATAAAGAAAGCTTATTTCTAAAGCACGAAAGAAGAATACTAGAATAGATAGAAGCTATAAAAGAGGAATGTGGAATGTGTGTTAGATTCGTTAGGGGAAGGAGGAAAGCAAGACGAATACGTCCAGAGGGCACATAAAACCACGTTGATAAAAATGGAAGAGACCAAAGACCACTAGGAGACCATTAAAAATAGAACTGGTTCTCCATTTTCATTGAAACGCAAAGACGAATGCGTGAAGAAAAACAGGTTTCGATATAAAATAAAAGAAGAAGAGGGTAAATTTCACTGTAGAGCAACCATAGGCAGGTGTTTCACAATCGTTGGGCAACATCAGTAGAGTATAGCCGAAGATGGTTGGAGGTACAAGCATTTTTATAAGTATATACAAGCATATTTTCTTCTAGCATTTATTCGTTGTATTCCCCCCCCCCCTGCCACCGCTAACATTTGTGCTATATAATTCAGTTTGATCTTACTTTTTGTTGCCTTGTCTATGTCCATGCTTCATATCAACAGGTTAAAATAGACTTATGCAGACACTGCTCGAAGGATATTAAAACAAGAAGAATGAGTGTGCTTAAAATCACACGGCAGAAGTGAAAACTTCATCAAGGCGAGGTTAATAATATACGAAATACATGCGTATAATATTCAGTAACGTATTAAATAAAACGTATTCGCACATTTATTACATTTACACATGTACACACGCGTATAATATTCAGTAACGTATTAAATAAAACGTAAACCTCAACCATCTCCGTATCTAAAATTTCACATTCATACGTCAATTTTCAAAAAATTCTTCCGCCATTTTTCTTTTTTTGACATATTGACTTTGGATTCGTAATCGGCGATCTAAGACACCCCCGTATCTAAAATTTCACATTCATACGTCAATTTTCAAAAAAGTCGTCCGCCATTTTGTTTTTTTGACATTCTGACTTTAGATTCCTGATCGGCGACCTAAGACACCCCCGTGTCTAAAATTTCACATTCATACGTCAATTTTCAAAAAATTCTTCCGCCATTTTGTTTTTTTGACATTTTGACTTTGGAATTGAGATCGGCGACCCCCAAAAACCCCCCTATCTAAAATTTCACATCCATACGTCAATTTTCAAAAAACTCGTCCGCCATTTTGTTTTTTTTGACATTTTGACTTTGGAATCGTGATCGGCGACCTAAGACACCCCCGTATCTAGAAGTTCACATTCATACGTCAATTTTCAAAAAACCCTTCCGCCATTTCGTTTTTTTTTGACATTTTGACTATGGAATGGTGATCGGCGACCTAAGACACCGCCGTATCTAAAATTTCACTTTCATACGTCAGTTTTCAATAATACGAAATACACGCGTATAATATTCAGTAACGTATTAAATAAAACATATTCGCACATTTATTACATTTACGCGAGCGGCCATTTCGTTTGGTCGGTTCGGACGTATGTGTATGTATAAATAGACGATATAAATACTCGCTTGCGGTCCCGCGCTTGGTCTGGTGGTAAGTGTTGGCTTCATAGTACTTCATACCCGTGCGGCTCGGGATCGAATCTGTTCTGGAACATGAATTTATTTATTCCTTTAAATTTCAATTTAATTGAAATTAAATACCTCTATATGATATATTTATTTATCTTGTTCCCTTAGTCGACTTTACCCGAACGAGCGTTACATATCCGAGCGTTGCAGTCAGTCTTGTTCAGTGCCTACAATCAGCGCAACGCGCCTAAAGAAGTTTACACTTCAAAAAGATTATTTGAGATAAACTTTTTATTCAGATAATCAGTTATTTTGAAGAAGAGAATCTGTCAATATTTTACTTTCGAAACGTTTGAGAAGTCGATTAGACATGCCACGAGGTACTGTGCTTCGCACCGGTTTTGTTATGCCATACGTAGTGAATTGAACAAGTTTATTTTAGATAAACAAGGCTACATGTAAGATATATGAAGGTTTAATTAATGACAACGATTACTTAACCGAAGCTTGCCTCAAATACGAAGGTAATTAGAGAAAGTTAGGCTTTTCTAAGACAAACATATTTCGAAGCAAAAAAGTGTTTATAGACGTGGTCTCACTGCAACTTGATACACTTGAGCCAATGTGTTTCGCAGCCCTTTAAACCGACAGAAAAGAACTATCTAAACCCCAAAAATACTGGTATACAGCGTCTTCCACCTCGGCATTTGACTTATATTTTTTCCATCGAGAATCTTTTTCAAATTGAGGAACAGAAAGAAGTCGCTGACAGCTAGATCTGACGAATATGGCGGGTACATAAGCAATTTACACTTCGTTCGTTCAATTTTGACATTGCGACTATGCATAGGTGAAATTAATTATTCTGATGAATCAGGCCAAATGCTACCATTTCTTATTAATTGTTTTATTTTTTTGCAAAGTAATAGTGGCACCATCACTAATTCGAACAATCCCTATGAATCTGTTCAGATAAATCCCTACAAGCCTCGCGAGCACCCCTAAGAGTCCGTCTGCGATCACATTTCGATGCTCTAAATTGACTATTTCATCAGTTGTAGTTGTTTTCAGGCTTGCGGAAAGTTCTTCGTTGAAATGCTCATACTACCATGTTTGTACTCGGCCATCCGATGTTTAACCGTTTTAAATGAAGGACAGGCTTTACCATATATAGACTTTAACACATCTTTTATTTCCTGAGTCTTTTTCTCTTTCAAATGAAGAAACTTTTTTCACAACGCGATATTTAGTTTTCTCAATTGTTTACAGAAAATGTCAGCTGGAAACTTTGGAACCGTTGCTATAGACAAAATAATGACCACAAAAACGTTACATTTTGACGGTTTACACATATGAAGGCCATCGATCAAGTGGCGAAAGAAATTTGTTTCTACTTTTTCTCCATAAGGTTTCAATTTATATCTATTTTTGTTCATGTCTTCATCAGCTGATGTAATTAGGATGCTACTTTTCGCTTTCTTTCAAGCTATAGTTATCAAATTTGTGTTAGTTCTATTTTGTCGCAATTTTTTTTAATGAATTCTCTAAAGAAATTGATCAAGACTTTTGCAATGTGTTCCGAGGGATATTCTGATATTCAATTCAATTATTTGTTATAAATTATTCTTTAGTCGTACTTTGGCCTGTTTTGTACTTTGGGCATGCCATGTGTTATTGCTAAGAACCGGACGTATCAGGCCCAAACTACAACGGACAAAAGTAATTGTGTATAACATCACGCATTTACTGAATGTCACTATTATTCATATGGTGAACTGCACAAGTGTTTTCGTCGAAAACGGGCAGCAAAAAAAGGCGATTTTACTGTTAAATTTAGTTTTTAAAATTCATTCTATTTACCTTATATTTTGTAAGATAAGTAAAGTACGGAGAGATTGCTCGATTTGAACTACAAAATTAACAAATAATAATGTATTTTGTATTTTATAGATCACTAAAAGCTATTTAAAAATACAAAATTTCAATAGTGCGCCCGTGGGCGATGAGTCTGGGCCTCTCGTGTCCGGTCTCTAGCACCAATTTAGTTCCTCATTTACTGCGCTAAATGCTAAATTTACAAGTCTCTGATTTTCGCACGTGGTAGAAATTTTACTTTCTTCTTTTGTCGTTCTTTTTTCAGTTGTAAATAAACCAATACCCAAATAATGCCAATAAGTTTTTCATTAATTATAACCATGCAAAAAATGACACATGTGTTTGACAATCTGTGATTTTTATAGAAGATGGAGAGATAGATATTTAATCATGTGCCAGAGGCATGGAAATACTTACTGATAATGAACAATAATAACAATAACCTGTCAGTATATGAAAGGTGCAAAGAAATATTTGTTTTCTTCTAATATTCGCCGTGTTTGCTTAAGAAATCAAAGCTATACGAACTGTATTTATTTTGTAATATTGTCCGAAATGCTATTATAACTTTTTATATTATAATAATTATTATTTCTGTAATGATATTTTTGAACTAATGTTCATCATCTCGATATATCTTTTAATCGTCCAGCCTTTTAATTAAAAATAAACCCCGCCAGCTATTTCCTTTCATTGAAATCAAAGCCGAGCTGTTTAAATATAAAAATTATATTATCATATATTGTAGACATTATTCGAAATGCGTATTGTAATTATAACCAGGGATTTTTAACAGCGAGATAAAATAATTCCTGCTCAATTATCATGATAATGATACAATGGCCGCAACTATAATTTATTATTATTATTTATATTATACTCATGTGGCCACCGACGCTTATCATGAAACCGTTCACCTTATTTATCAACTTATTTATTTTATTTTGTTTACAATCTTGCACAACAAATGTACATGAAAAATATATTGGTTTTCTTCTATATTCTCTCTCGTTCGAAAGACTCGGATGTAATTACATACATGATTAATGGGTTTTTGTATGTGCTCATATTATATATATATATATTCTTTTCTCTTCTTTCATGCGTTGCGCGTTGCCGTTGGACCATGTTTGTGTGTCTACTGTATTGTTATAGATATAAATAATTACAATATCAATCTTCGCCCTGTGCTTGTAGTATGAAAATACTAACATTTTACTGTTACTATACGTTCTAATAATATTGGCTTGCGGTTAGTGCAATTTGCTTTTTTTTATATTAGGTGTAACGCATACTGCGAAACATGCTTTTCTCTTTTTAGAACTTATATCTTGTTTTACTTAAATATTTGATATAATTGGTGCGGTGAAATTCTGATATTTTATTTAACATTAACTTGAAATTAGAGGCATGAAAAACGCAAAGTAATTTATACGTATCGCAAACAGACGCGTTTTTAGAAAATGGTTAATTATTGAGTTTCATTAATAATGGAAATAACTTGCATTTTTAATTCTACCCGTTAAAGCAGAATAATCACATTGTTGCTTATATTTACATGTTGGAAACACGTTGGAGTTGCACGAAGCCACCGAAATCATAGTTTTGATTTAGTATTCCCTGTCTCAGAATAAGAAGGAGTAATTCAAATATACACAAATACCCGAAACTCATAGCTTTAAATGTACTAAATAATTTGACATGACATCCAAACTAAGCCTGGGAATTTTCAGTATTCAAATATAATTCTGGACAAAATTAAGGGGACCAGTAAAATTCAAAATAAAAATGAAACAAGATAACGAAATTATTGAAACGAATAAATATATAAGTTCATGTGTTTCCTTAGAGTTTAGTTGATTCAAAGGCTATTTAAATACACAACATTTACTTTTATGGCAAAAAAGAAAAAAGCCAAAAATTAAACTAAAATGCCATTGGGTCTTTTCATGAACCTAAATCCTAATTTGTAAATAAAGTTAGCAAAAATATCATTATTAATAGCGTGTATGCCTCCTCTTGCAGCAATACACGCTGCTAATCTTCTTGGCATGCTTGAGATTAAGGCGAATCAGCAGTGGCACTACGTGTGTCATAGATATCTATACATCGACTTCTGTCTACCTAATTCGTACCACGTGTGCATATCTACGATAGAAAGCGATACTAATTCTCGCCTAAATATATCGCCTTCAAGCGACAGCATTGAGGGTCTCGCCTTAGACAAAGACATCATTGCTTGCGTATTTAGCAATATAGAAGAGCGAGATATAATAAATGGGAGTTTAAGGCGGTAATAAAATATTTCAAATGTAAGCATAAAAGAAAACGTCAGATAATAATAATTATATGATATGATAGGTAATAAAAATGTAAAGATATTCGAAAATGTCTTATTCATTTGTAAATAGTACATCATCCTGGTAAGTAATAACTAGGGAGCGGAATCGAGCGAGTCATCGCCCATGGGCGCGCTATTGAAATGTTGTATTTTTAAAGAGGTTTTAATTTTATTTATATAATTGAATAACAAGTGGCAGGTGATTATAAAATACAAAATACCCTACTATTTGTTCATTTTCTCTTGTGTAAGACTTGTTCTCTTTGAATTAAGTACATCCTTGTAGACAGAAAACGTCTTTTCTACATCGCAACTGGTTATATTTACGTAATGGAAATATTCTTTTATTTCAGCGTATTTAGCATACACAATTGCCGCAATGTTATTAAACCTGGATTTCTATTAAAAAGTGCGTCTAAGTCACTTGGAATTATTAATAGCCGCATCTAATGTGGTTAATCCATTTTGACTTTCTTATACGTAGTATAAGGAAATAATGTGAAATTTTCGACTTCGAGATTTTTGCAGATGTCCACGTTTTGAAGTCCCCTGATACCGAAAAAGATGTTTTTAAAAAATGTCTGTGTGTCTCTATGTGACCACGATAACCGCTGTTGATATCAATTTCAAATTTTGTATTTACGTGTCTAATCTCCCTCTTGAGATCTGAGTAGTTTTTCAGTAAAATCGGTAGACCGGAAGTAGCAGTTTACTTCAGTGAAAAACTCGAATTTTGCCAATATTTTGTCAACTACTAAGTTTAAACAAATTTATAAAGAATTCATATGTACTTGAAATTAAAATTGAGAACAATTTTATTTAAAAAGTTTTTCGAAGCTGCTACCGGAAGTAGGTCTTTTACTCCTATCGAAAATCAGTTTTTTGCGAATATTTCGCATGTCATGCTTTTTAGACAGGTACCTTACGGGTATAAAAGTATTTAAAACGTAATTTTCAATATCTTTTGCATAAAAACAATTTCAAAATTCAGACCGGAATTACCACTTTTACTCTTATCGAATAGCGATTTTTTGCGAATATGTCGTAAATTATGCAGTCTATATGTATTTATCAAGAATACAAAAGTATTTAGTGCTAGATTTGCAATATTTTTTGAATATATGAAATTTCAAAATTCGGACCGGAAGTAACACTTTTACTCTTAGGGAGTAGTCCTTTTTTCGAATATCTTGCTAAGTATGCATTCTATAGCGATTTATTAAGAGAACAGAAGTACTTAGAATAGGATTTTGAATAATTTTGTGTAAAAAATTCTTAAAATTGTATAGTTTGAAACGCTCATACGTATAAGAAAGTCGTGTGGTGGCCACACCTCATTTTTTAATTTGAGATTCGATTAGTTTAGGCAAATTTCTAAAATGTTCCTGACGGAATAACAGCTGATTTTTTAAATTTGGGATTTGTGTTAGTTCCTTGCACTCAGAAATACTTCGAGCATCGTCATTTAAACATGTAACGAAATTTTGTAAACTATCGAAATTCTCTGCATGAAAACTATTTCTGTGTATGTTTTAGCAAAGCTAAGTGACGATATTTTACAGACTTTGCAATAAATTTCGGAATCACTGACAATTAATTTTTATCTCAGAAAAAGTAACATAAACAACGTTCTAGATCTAAATAAGTGATAACTAAAAATGTACGCGTATGTTACTGAAACATACATATTATATTGCGAAATATAAGGTAAATATAATAAATTTTAAAAACTCGTCACCCTTGTACCTACAACGATGAAGAAAGGATTTTATTCATAAAATTCCTTATTTTATGGCAGTTTTTTCTCTGACTCTCGGCCGTAAACAGATGTTGCAGTTCGCCCTATGAATTAGTGCTATTCAGATATAATGTAAACAACATGCAGTTGTTTACATTATTTCTTTTCACGGTTGTGGCTCCGTGGTAGTTTAGCTCGCTCGATTCCGCTCCCTAGTAATAACTAATAAGACAACTGGACTTATTGTGCATAATGTGTTTTGTAGAATTATATGTTTTTTCATTTTATTTGTAGGTATTTTCGATAATATAATTAAGTAAGTCAATTAGGTACCTACTCAATAAAATTAAAATGAAGGTGATCAAGACCATTGGAAAGCATTCTTAGATTTTGCAGAATAATATCCAGTGTTGTTAACAAATAAATTCTACGCAGCATTTGGAAACTATGTGGCATCATGTCGGTGAACAGTTACATAGTTTACGACATAGTAGGAAAGTTATAGAAAAGTGGAGAAAAAGTAAAACATTCATATTTAATATTTAATGATGACTTCATAAATTAATTTAATAATTTTCTGAAACTACAATCACAAGTTGTTCAAAATATAATGATATACTAATTATATTATTATCCAGTTTATTAATATGTATTATATCGAAGTAACAGTGTGCAGTATTAATTGTTTTATAGGCTGTGTAAAATAAAAGCTAAAGCTGCCAAAATTAATATGAATGCAAGCATTACAGCTGGTGAAGCTGTAGATTATCTTCCTCTTACAAATGCAGATAACCGATTACTAAAAATAATTGGAACAAACTGCATTAAAGGTGAACCAGAGCAAAATAAAATTGGTAATTGAAGATTGTATTAATTAATATCTTTTTTTTTAGTCACAAGAACATATAATATGGATACTGCTTATTCGATTGTATTGCGAATGCCCTCAACAAGTGCGTTAGAAGAAACCAATGTACTACCTGCTCACCAATATAAATATTGTTCTTTTGGAGTGTCTGACAAATTATTAAAATTATGTGACGAATCACTCGGTGTAATAAAAATATTGATAACTAATTACACACTTAATTCTATCTTAAGTAATTTAATGAATGTAATAAATTCCATAGCTCAGTCTATGAAAATGCTGGCAAAAAAATTGTAATGTTTACTTTAAATAAAATGAGTATATTATTCAAAATACAATTTTATTAAATTGTGTTGTACAACATTTCCCTCGTTAATAATATTTAGGTAAATTATTGTCCATCTTCATCATCTAGTGGTATATCATAATTGTTTTCCAACTAGGCATCTACATATTATATATACAAATATGATGCAATATAGAGCACATATTAACAATTAAACCAACTTTAATCGAGGCGTAAAACTTTCTTCAGCAGTAATCACATTGATGTGAATAAATAACACCGTGGTAAACACATATACACTTATAATAAATATAAGATATTTCTCCACTTGTCTTGAATTTATGTGATAATAAGGAGAATACTCCAATTAAACAAGGACTTTTTTTATTATTTTATTTTATTCAAGTATAAATTTGAAATTTTTATTAAAAGACTTGGTGATTTTAACGGCTTTCAACTTTAAGACGTAATATTTACTAAAAATTGAGTCAATACTTTTAGAAAACGTAATAACTAACCGAACATAACCGAATGCCAAGCGATAGTCAGGCAAGAGACACACATGGTACCAATTTTTAAAACTCTCGCCTGAAAGTGTAGCTATCTACAATAGACAAGGATCGCTTTAAGTCGATCGCACACGTAGTCCCACCCCAGGACGACCATTTAGTGTGTTTCCGATGCGGTAGATGGCGCTGAAATTATTTAGCTGTTTTAAGAAAAACCAAGCAAAATATTTTTAATTTGAAAGAATAAATGTTTTGAAAGCAATAATCAAAAATGCGCTAACGTTTTAGTTTTTCAATTTTTTTTTTCTAAATTTTTTTTTTTGTAATAACTTAAGAAAAAAGAAGAGAATAGAAAAAGTGGCCAAGCGCGACGTTCAAGCTATATCTACTAATGTCTAATCAATTTTTATTTTATTTTTTCGCCAGAAAATAGCGTCCGAAACAGTAATATACGTTTTCCCCTTTAATCTCGCCGCACCGTAAATGCGGACGATCTTTTTGCCACGCGTCTAATTGACTGCGCCATACAAATTATACCTATATTCGAGCTGAAGGATCTTTTCAAGACATTGCCAGTGTCCTGCGAAGTAGCATGCATAGTTAAAACAATTGAATTTACTGATTTAAGATAATAAATAATTATTGTAATGATACTGGAAATAAAAGGGCTAGCATGTTAAGAATGTTTACGGGCTACGGGTTCATAGTAGCTTAGGTACCTACGTATTTTCTGCAACAATTCAATAAATTATACTATTATTTACTTACTTTATGAACAAACCTATTAATATAAAATTGACAAAATATAATACTATGTTCATACTAGTTATTGATACATTTAAAAGTAGAACGGGTACCTAATTCTTTCCGAGTTTGGTTTTCCGAAAACTGACTTTTTGCACGTACGGCGATAAAAAATCAAACAAGACGCCCACAAATTTGATTCTTATATCTACTAAACACAATATTCAAAACACAGTGCGACTGTGGAACTTGCAATTCCGGGAATTCCAATGACATCATAGGTTTGTTCGTAGAGAGATTTTGTGATAGTTATTCGACAGTCTCCGACTTTTCTAATGGGCATGCGCCAGTCAAAATTTAATATAAATCAAATTTGTTTGAGATTTTGACAGTACGAACGCTTTTTAGAGAGGCAATCTGTTGAAAATGAATGTACATTATGGACCTATGATAATACAAAATTATTAATATTTATAGAAATTATGTCTGTTTTTATACACTTCATTGTAAATAATCGTTTCTGTTTTTAAAGATGATCTTTTATAGAATCTCTTTGTTTGTATATTTCCAATACCTAGTTACCTTTTATATACAAATGTGAATATACACGGAGGTTATGTATTTCCATTATAATATGTACAACAATAAAGGAATCGTGATCGATAACACCTCGACTAAATTGACCCTACCAACCACAACAAAATTTAAAAGAATCTACTTGAAACGTGTACACACGCATGTGCGAACTTTTGTCAGAGATAAAACACTTAACTCTTGTGATAGTTTGAAAATCGTTTACAATTAATTGCAAATTTGTATTAGTCCGAACACTAAACTAGTAGTTGGAAACGAATCGAATTTGTGATTCTACTCTCCGAACATTGATCATAAAATACGCATGCGTCGTACAGTTTCTGATAGTTACCAATTACTCTGCAAGAAAACCTCATGTCTGTAAACAAAAATTCCACCCAAACGGAATTCGTATTATATTTCTTCCAGATTCTTCAATTGTCAGTGTCGTATTATTATGTGTCATAGTGTCTCTTAAAATTGTTCTATTTTCGTACTTTCTGATTTTGGATATTATTTTATTTCTTTACTCAAACCTTGTACTGTTGTGTGTGTTTACTCAGTACCTACTGTACATTTGAAAATGGACTATAGACATTCTTCAAAAGGGAAAAAGCATCTTCGCCTAAACGCAAAACGAAAAAAGGCTTCTTCTAAAATCAAAGTTATATTGGAAAAAATGTATACCTTATTATTATTATTATTATAATTTGTATTATTTTGTCATTACGTATATTATAGTGCTACAAAACAGAATTTGGACTTAGCATCTGTTCCAGTTACTTCCCACAGTTTAAATGTACAAAATATTATATCTCCTGTAGATTTAGATTCAATCTCAGTACCGAATGCAACATTTTCCAGGTAATAACATAGATATCCATCCAGTATTCCCGATTTAACTATTGTCGACAAAATTTTATAGCTATAAGATTATAAAAATTATAATTGTCTATCTGGTACAGGCTATATAATATACATTGTTTTACGCACTCAAAAAACTTTAATTTTGCAGTATTTTGTAATCCCACATAGCTTAGAAAATTTTTGATACGACAATTATATACAGGGTTATTTTTTTAAATCTTGACATAGGCTAACTTTTTTATTTGAAAAGATAGACCTAGGGTCCTTGAAGCAAAGTTTTAGGAATTAGTCCAAATAAGAAAAATGCGTGGAAAAAATAAACGCGTTGTTGCCAGATTGGGCGCTATTTCAGAAAAACATATTTTCTTAAATGGCAACACTCCGTTTTTTTAACAATTTCTAATACATCTTGAGATTCTAGACAAAACAGAGAGGATGCAAGTTTTTGATTAGAGTGGCGGTTTATGAGCTAATGGTGCCTATATTTAACTTATTTTCCAGCATTAAAAAAATAGCAATAGTAACAAAAATTAATTACCTAACATTTATTTTTTAAAAAAATGTACGAACTGATTTCCTTGTTGGGTTCTGCAGCTACAAATACGTTCAACAAAATTTCTATTAACATTATGTAACATTTGAGGGGAAAATGTATTAAAGTTTAGGCACTATTAGCTCGTAAACCGCCACTCTAATCAAAAACAGTAGGACTTTTAGCGTTTGTTGAAATGTAACTTTATGCCACCAACGTTAAAAGTGAGGGACATTTGACACTGGTGTCATGGAAACGACATTTTTACTGTGAAACTAATACTTGTAATTCCGATTAGTTTAATGAAATTCAGAACAAAAGAATTGTAATTAGAATAGCCTATTGAAATTCAAATAGAGTAAACTGTATTTCAGAAATCATCAATTAATTGTTATTCAGAGAATATCATCAAATGTAATTTACAAGAGATTATGCAGCATTTTATTTCAACACACAGTACAAACGATAAAAATATACAAAAAGGTCGACCTAGGGTAGTTCTATTATTAACAAAATCAACACTTATGTTCCTACTCGCATATTATTCATTGCCAAAATTATGCGTTCCAAATTAAAACTGATGATTTCTGAATTACATTTGATACCTGAATAACGATTAATTTAAATTACAATTGATGATTTCTGAATATCAACTTACGCTTTCTGAATTGCAATGAAATGGTGTAGATAAGTACCAAATTAGAGGATGCAGATTTCAAAATTTCCACGCTCTTCCGTTGACCCCCTTACTATCAATAAAATACAGTAAATGTTACGTCCCACCTAAACTTTTTTTGTGTAAAAGGATCCAGCGGACTGTCGGTATAATGACTGTCAAAGGAAAATGCATTTTTCCGTTTCGGGCGTTATTATTTGCCGAAATTAAAAAAAAAAAAGTTTTGTCATTACAAAATTGGTCTTCATATGCGCCGTTGAGCCGATTTTTAATTTTTTTTTTTATTACAAAAATATTTTTTTTATTTTTTTTATCAAACCAAAAATTAAAAAACTAAAACGTTGGCGCATTTTCAAACAATATTTTAAGAAGTATGCAGTTTAAAATTGGAAAATCGGTTGTACCGTTTCTTCAGAAATCGCTAATTACTTTTCCGATATCTGCATCCCTCTCGCACACTTGGCCGTCCCGATTCGCCTTAAGTGTCGGATCCTTTCTTGAGGTATCTGTTCCCATTCTTGAACAAGAATGTTAGAGAGCGTTAGTCTTACTGGCGGTCTCGGTGCGTTTTTAATTTTGTTGCCCAAGTGACCCCAGATATGCTCAATAGGATTGAGATCAGGGCTTTTAGCAGGCCACTCCAAACATTGGATATTTGCATATCTCAACAGAGCTGTGACAATGTTAGCTGTATGAGGTTTGGCATTGGCTTGCATAAAAATGAATCCATTGCCGAAATTTTCGGCAAATGGTTGAACATGGGGTACAATAATTTCGTCTGCATATCTCCTTGCTGTTAGCGAGCCATTTCGTATCAAAACCAATTCTGTACGACCATTATATTGTATGTCAGCTCAAACCATTACAGACGAATATTACATGGTGTAAATCGATCACCTGGTCTTCGTATGACACGAACATCGCGATCATTTGCGTTTAGGAGGAATCTCGACTCGTCCGAAAACAAAACGCAGTTCCTCTGACCCTCGTCTCAATCTTGATGATTTCGACAAAAGTTTAAGCGATTTATTTTATGCGTAGCTGTGAGAATTGGACCGGTTGCTGGTTTTCTGGCAGACAAAGTGACTTCTTTAGTATTCTTAGTGTTTTGGTAGAAATTTCTTTTTCAGTGGCTAATCGAAGATCACTTTTTAACTCACGAGATGTCACAAACCGTTTTCTTAAACTTAAAGTTCGATAAAGCGATTTTCTCTGCATGTTGTTTTTCTTTTAGCACCTTGTCCGCGTCTTCTTTTGAAACTACCAGTGCATCTGAACCGTGCTGCAGCCCTCTGCACCACAGATTTGTTTGTATTTAGAATTCCGGTCACTTCTTTTTGTAAATATCCTTCACGAAGAGGAACAATCATTTGGGATACATCTTCTGGTCTGCAGTGCCGGATCTAGGAAATTTCTTAAGGGGGGCAAGTCAGCACCATGCCGCCCTTGTAGCTATTTTCACTATATAGGTAATGGAGTAATAAATTCCATTTTGCCGCGCTCCGGAGATGCCGCCCGGGGCAATTGCCCCCTTTTGACCCCCCCCCCCCTCAATCCGGTACTGCTGGTCTGCAATGGCGTCTAGGCATATTTAATTAACTTAATGCAAACAACTTCACTAATTATCGAAACAAAAAGCGCGCTTTATTAATTAAATGACTTAAAAAGTTGTCAACAATTAGACCTCTTTGTTGACATTTCGTTTCATAGCAACGAATGTCGTGCTATTGTTAATTGTTTCATGGCACACTATTTGGACTGTGTTTAATAAACGTCAGTTTATGACATTTTAAAAGTCTATTAAAAATAACTTGTAAATTAGAAATGTTATTTCAAGTTTATTTGGTGGTCCCTTAATTTTGGCCACAAGTGTATTTATTTTGATAAATATTTAAATATTCGAATTATTTAAATATTCATTCGAATATTCAAGTGTTTGAATATTCGAATATTTGAATATTTCAATAAGTTCTTCTTAGAACAATTCCAACACAAAAATTTGAAGTATTATTACCCATTTCAATATTCGGATATTTATTTGTCATTATTGTTTTTGTTATCCGATGTTTTGGTAATCACTTAATAAAGCTGTTTATTGTCGCTATGCAAAAAAAAAGCAACAAAGCGAACGCGAAAAAATTATATTAAAATGATAGGTACTCAGTTACTTATGAGGTTACTAATTTTCAATTCGAGAATTAAACCCAAATTTTGCAACGAGTAGATGATGGAAGCCATTGTTTATAAACTTGCAACAGTGAAATTTGAGGATATTTGTTATAAAGTATATTAATATGAATTATAAAGTTTATTACTTGACCGTGCCAAAGTATCAGAAGACCCCTTTGTCCCAATTCTTATGATCTCAGTTTGTGCTCTGTTATTAGATAAAACTGAGAGTGCTACTTCCGGTCCGAAATTTGAATATATTTTTATACCAAAATTATTCAAAATCTATCTCTAAACACTTTCATACTTTTAATTAGTCTTAATAGATCTGTATAGTACGCAGGCTTGCAGAGGTATTCGCGAAAAATTATTTTTCGATAATAGTAAAAGACCTAATTTCGAAAAATGCTTTTTATAAAATTATAATAAAAAAAATATATAATAAATACGACTTAATTTTTCGAAATAATTTTGTTTTGAAATTATTCAGAGTTGAATAATTTCAAAATTTAATCTAACTAGTTGTGAACGTACTCGGTGATATTTCACTGCAAAAGTAGTGAATAGAAATGTAATTTCATCAATAAATGTTTCTACATCTATTTTTTGACCAATCATCTGGTACACGGTTTGTCTAGTAATTTCGTAATAAAATGCTACTTGTATTCAATCCGATTGTCTTCGTAGCCAACTTAAAACATCCGCGAAATTCGAAAAATATTGTTAGCGTAGTAATTTACCAGCAATTTTATATTTTTTTATATTTTCTAATAAGTGTAAAAAAATGTATGTTAATAAAATTATTGTGGCCTTTTGGATTAATATGTAAAATCTACGATTGAGGGCGAAGTTTGACATAACCTATTCTGGTAAACTCGAAACTGGAGCGTATAAATATTCCATGTAGATAGCCTTTCCGCGCTAGGTGAATGATATGTTGCATTGTCCAAGACTATTGATGTAATAATTGTTCAAACCATTCTTCAAAAATAATTAAATTAACTTCATTTTATCGTGGTAGTCAGCTGTTTTTATACGTACCTTCGAAGAAACTACACACCGTATACATAGTATTCCATATTCCCAAATTATTATCAAATTCTAGTAGCTTCAAATGCCTTGTCACTCTTTCTTTAGGCTATCTTAGATCGGACGGTTTTATTCTTTAATTATGCGATATACAATTGTTTTTGCCGTTTCTATAATGTATTGTAATTGGAGTAATACCTTTATCCTGCTTAGTGTCTTGAAGATATTCATTACGATTAGCGTTGTTTCCATTATTCAAGATTGAGGCGGTAACATTTTGTATTAAAACTATTTTTTGTCGTCTTAAGTGTACCAATCGTTGACGCGATTTGTGTGGTGAATTTAACGGCTTGCTTGAACTTGTCTAATTACTAATGTTCATTACTTGTATTTAATAACACAGTAAAACATAATAAACCAAAGCATAAATGTAAGAGCATGTTCACATGTTAAGGCTTGCTTATGTTATAAAATATGGCGGTTATCGCGTACTTATTCTTCTATATTAAATTGGTCTACGCAAGAAACAAAAAATCTCTTAAAAATATGTACATTTTGTGCGATATTTTGATCACTCGTTTCTATTCTGAAACAAGGTGTAAGTCCTTTGCCTATCGGTGAAAGAAACCAACAGTAGCTTCGAAAATCATAACTCCCGCCAGTTTTGAAGGCATGCTGTATTCGATTTTTGTGTACTGAAACTACACTAATGAGTTATGGAAAGATTAGACAATGGTGTCAGTCGCTTAATAGTGGCCGCAGAATGCGCATGTTGGAGAGTGGTGTAACAGGCACAGTATTCACACTGATAAAATCTTGCAACAAGTGGACCAAAATCTGCCGTCTGTCAACGATTACTGCTTTCCCTGATCGATTTTCTCATGTTGGATGCGTCACTATTTACAAGATTGTTAGGGAAAAGGCTCGGATATTGTAAAAATCTGCACGGTGGGTACCGACCAAAACAAAGAGTGTTAAGCGCTTGAGCGTTTTTGCCCCATCATTCACAAGATGGAGACGATTTGTCTTCCCACATTGTTGCAGACAACGTGACGTATATATTCCACACCAACGCAGATTTAAAACTACTGTCGATACATCACCGACATATCCTTCAACTTCGCCAAAAGCGAAAAATTTCTCGAATTGCTCGAATCGAAAAATGATGGAACTGAAAAGGGCCATATTTTTGGTTGATTTTATGCAACGTGAGGCAACAATTACAGCTGACATGTTGCCCAGACTAAAGATATGATTCAGAATCCACTGCGCATCTTGTGGGAATGGCATCTCACCGGCCAGGTCTCAGTCTGCGAGCTGTACATACCTAATAATGAAAATATTCATTTTTTTATACATAGTGTTAAGGAAACTTCCTATTTTGAAAGTACCATAAATAAAACTCAATTTCAGTTCAAATACACATTTATTTATTTTCGGCGTGCGCCGATATTTCGGGGTCGCTCTGCATCAAACATAAGATATACATTGCATACGGTACGCATACATAGGAGGTCTTGCATCGCCTTCAGTGTACGGTCGTCAACTCGGGCCGGCAGACAATAAACTCGGCCGCTGAGACTGTATACGCCCGAAGGTCGCTCCGCATCAGTATGCTCACAATATTTGTAAGTAAAAAAATACATTAAGTGACAATATAATTAAAAGTTAAAAAAGAAAACATACATTATAAAAATATAATAACACATAAAAACAAAGAAAAATATTCATATATAAAGCAAGAAACAATAATATAAAATAAAAATAAAAGATGTTAAGTTCTTAACACAAAGATTCAGCTGTTCTCCTGATACCATCTGGTATTGGAATTTCTTTTATCTATTTTGTAAATTTGGAATACTTAAACATATAAGTTCGTAAGTTTGAACTTTGTTGGTGGAATCTGTAATGTTTTGAGCAGGTCTTTCTGACTCTACGGTAGCAACGAGAAGACCGACATTGACGGAAAATATCTATAAAAAAACGCAAAATAAATATAAAAGAGAAGACTGTACTTTAATTTGTTCGATTACAACACCGGCTTATAATTATTACACTTCTCCAGTAAGGCGTATTTAGAGTGCATGACGAATTATAATTATTTTAAGCAATTAAATGTAATAAAATGAATTTAGATGGGTTTGTAACGATCCTTGGGTTTGTATTTAAATTTTTCGCAGACGTGTTTAGATTAGTTTCAAATTAAGAGTTGAAATATGTATTTACTAATTAATTTTTGGTGCCCATATTGATTTACAATAGAAAAAAAATATTTAAAACAATTGTATGTACTAATTTTTATTTTTAATCTACAAGAATAATTTTAAAAACCCCAAATTTAATTTTGCAGACCTTTTAAAGGTATGGGTTCGCTATTGTCAACTTTATTGCCCAACGCACCCTAACCCGTTACTTTCCTGTATGTAGTATAAGGAATAATAGTGAGGTTGAACATTTTCAACCTGTATATTTTAGTAATGTCCACTTTTAAAGTCCTCTGGTACCGTGAAGTCGGTAAACCAGAATTAGTAGTTTACTTCAGTGAGAAAATCAAATTTTATCAAAATCCCGTCAACTAATAAGTTTAAGTAAGGCAAATATTTAAAGAATAGAAAAGTGCTCAAGCGTAAATTGGAGATCAGTATTATCAAAAAGCTTTTAAAAACACCGAAAGTAGGTGTTTTATCGATAAAGAGTTTTTTGCGAATGTCTTACAAATAATTTTTTTAAAGTATGAAAATATTCATTCTGAAGAACTTTTTTGGATGTCAATTTATTATATTTGCCATTTCTCCATATGTATATTAAAACATACTGAAAAGTAAGAACTTCTTTCTCAAATATTTAAACAAAATGCGATAACTATGTTCTAGTTTTTATTTTTATTTTTATTGTTACATAATAATACATAAAATACTCTTGTATTTCGCAATCACAATAACGACAAGCTACGGTACATTCGAAACGACTTGTATGAACTTTAAATTTCTCTGACCTCAAGCATAATCATTGTGTTTAATAGTCCATGGTAAATGTTCTATTATAACGTTTGCCAAACGATTATTATTATCTCTAATTTTTATATTATTGGATAGAATAGAATTGTATAACGTATTCAGTATATAGTAGGTACATATTTGTATATGTAAAAGGTCCCAGCCGTATTTGTATCATAACCGGAAATGGCATTGTATTATTACACGTTCAATATTACAGATACAATTGTACGTATAAAAATTATTCGGTTTCTGAACTGTATAGTGTTTCCGTATTGTGCAAAAACTGGTTGGTATACAATAAAGAGAAATTGTGTTATCCTTAATGGTAATTATTAGAATACAAGAATTATATTTGGTTCTTCGAAATTAATGAGGTGCGGCATTGTATAAATACTAATACAAAAGCATAAACTGCAGATATAAATTGAATTTTAAAGATCACTCATTAGCTTAATGCTATATATAACATCTATCTCAAACTTGCTTCCAAATTAGATAGGAGATATACGGAAATGGGGGTACAGAACCAGAAAGCTAAGGATAATTACTTGTAATATATTTGTTTATTTCGTTTTTTTTAAAGCAACACTGTTAAACCAAATCAATACATGTATTACAAAAACAAAAAATGAGGTGTGGCCACCACACGACTTTCTTATACGTATGAAAGTGTTACTTCCGGTCCGACTTTGGAAATTTCATTTATACAAAAAATATTCCATATCCAACTCTAAATACTTTTGTACTCTTCATAAATGTATATAGAATGCATAATTTACGACATATTTGCAAAAAATCGTTATTCGGTAAGAGTAAAAGTGATACTTCCGGTCCGAATTTTGAAATTTTTTCTATATAAAAGATATTGGAAATTTAGTTCTAAATACTTATGAATTCTTTATAAATTAGTCTAAACTTAGTAATTGACGAAATATTTGCAAATTTCGATTTTTTCACTGAAGTAAACTACTACTTCCGGTCTGCGTATTTTGCTCAAAATCTAATCAGTTCTCAAGAGGGAGATTATATTCGTAAATACAAAATTTTGAATTGATGTGTCCAGCGGTTTGACCGCTATCGTGGTCACACACACACAGACAGACACACACAGAGACAGACACACAGACATTTTTTAAAAACCACTTTTTCGGTATCAGGGGACTTCAAAACGTGGAATCTGCAAAAATCTCGAGGTCGAAAATTTTCATCATCACAATGCTTCCTTATACTACGTATAAGAAAGTAAAAAGAAAAAGCATACAGTGTCTGATGTGGCTTCCTATAGGAAAAAATATTTTAGTGTGAGTTTAAGCTTTGATTATATCGAAACCCCTTGGTTGGTAAATAAAAAAAAACAGTAATCATTTAAGATCAGATAAAAAATTTGAAATTATGTTGAGTTGTTGATTTTAAATATGACTAAGTCCAAATGTTATATTACATTATTAATGTTAGACAAAAGGCAAATGTCATTTCGATAAAAAATTTTATTGGTTTGTGTTTGTAAAAAAGGATGACCACTAAACTCTAACATTATTCCACATAATCTCTTCCACATCTAACGCAATCTTTTTCTAAATTATGTTTGTAAACTTTGTTGAACATTTCAACATTAATTTCTCGAACAGCCTTCGTAATCCGCATTTCTAAATCATTTAAAAGTCATTTCCCATTGTTTCTCTGTACACTTTTTGCTTTAGGTAACCCAATGTCGTTGGTTAACGACCTGGGATTCGTAAGTCAGTTGGGCATTTGAACGTAGTGAATGTGACGCACTCAAACGACTGCCGCTGCGTAACTTTCGCCCAAATATGCCAACAGATGGCTTCTTTGTTAGTTGTTTATCGGAAAAGTTATTTTATTTGCATCTTAGCGTCACCTAATTATTGACATTTATTTTTGTTCGAATGTGGGTGTGTATTTTGTTAGCTTTCACTTTAATTTAGTTTTTAGAATCATTGTGAAAGGTATTTACTGTAATCCTGATATTGAAATCTGTTTCAGTTGCTGGCCTTTTGATCTTTTACGTTCATTTTATTTGTGGTTTTCTATTGGAAGTACGGATAAACAGTTCTAATACGTATCACTTTTATAAGTACCATCGGCTGCATAGAAAAGTGGTACAGCAAAAAGTCAAGTAACATGGAGACTGTTTTGTTTGGGGTCCTGGATTCTCAATAAAACTTTAAAGCAAACTAAACACTTATTTATGGATAGACGGAACAAAAGGAAATTCAAATGAAATGTAAATAAATTATCATCAAGCAGCCTAGTTCGAATTATAGCTTTTTGAATCTTGTTCATTTGTGACATATTATCCTGACAATATATGACAGATATAAATAACATTAAATATAATTTTAACATGCTACAGCCAAAATCAGTCAACTTAGAACCAACTGTACCAGTTTTCTATGCAATCGATGATACGTACATACCGTAGTCGTCATATTTTAATTTCTGATACGAAAGTAGCAAGAGGAAAAGAGCGCGACGAAATAAACTAAAGGCTGCCAAGGCTCGACAAACGTTTCGTATGAAATGTAAGGCATGAGTGTCCCCGCCACTGCCTTGCTCTCCCACCACTGTTAGCAAGCAGGCATCGCTGCATATTATAAGGTCATCTGCATGGGACAGAAGTGTAAACCGAAATTAAAATTTGACGAGTATGGTATATAATTATTATTTTTCAATTTGCTGAAAGTTTTAGTTTATTGTCGTAATATAAAGCGTAAAGTATATTATTGCCCTTGTTCTGTAAGAGAACCTCTAGAGCTCCATAGGGGATAAATTGATTTAAAATTCCTATACCTGATTCTTTGTAATACAATTAATGCACCTGATGTATTGTCTTTTGAACAAAAAATAATTATATTTTAAACATACGTCAACTATACTTTCTGAAGACACATGCAAAATGTAATATTTTTGTAGTGGACCATTTTCAAGAAAATTGAAATTTTGATTGTGTATTTTATATAATAAAAATATGTATATTTCTCAGAAAGAAAATGTTATACACACATTTATAATAAGTTTTTATATGTCTTGACTAATCACTCAAAATAAAAGAATAAGAATATAATATGTACCTGTTACCATACATTTTTATATTGCATTATTTATTTTATACACATGTATTCTATATTATTATTGTATGTCGTATATTGTTATTGAATAAATTTATTTTATTAAAAATGTTTTGTAAATAATATATAGGTAGGGTAGTATAGGCTTATTTATTTGGCGAATATTCTTGAATTTTACTGACTATTAATTTTACTCCTAAGAATTATAATTGTATTTTCTGTCGTGCAATATAGGACTAAAATTAAAAACTATAGATCTACTACCCATGTAACATTTTTCGAATTTCGCAGGTGTGCATTGCAATCTAAAAATACCCGCGAAATTCGAAAAATGTTACATGGGTACTAACACATCTTTAGTATTTCATAAATATAAATTTAAAAAACCCGAGTGTAGAGAATTGCCGAATATAGCAAAGTTACGCACCAGAATACAGATGCTACTAATTTTTGGAAACACTTTCTGTTTATTAAGTTGCCTTTCTCTAGTAAGTGTTCTGTGGTTAACGACTGGTTACATAGGTAATGCGTTGCTGATGTAAGATGCGGATTTACTCATATTTAACACGAACAACAAGTGACATATTTTCAAGTTTTGTTATCTTATTTGAAATGATAACTGTTTTTTTTCTTTTTTTTTTCCAAAAGGGGTTTTGATACAATCAACACACTGTATATTCAACTGTAACTTCCCCGAATAAAATCAGTAATCTATAATAATATTTGAAAGCACCATTTTTCCTTTCCAACCGATATTAAAAGTCTAATTTACAAATCGAGGAAATGGACTGTTTGTTATGCATAAATTACAAATTTATCAGAACCTCGGCGTATACAACATGTTCTAATCGCAATATTGTGTGTATACGATTAAGACGAGTTGAATATACCCATCTCTTCATGTATTTCTACTGGCTGTATCTAAATTATATTCCTCAAAATAGATGATTACGTCTTAATAAACACACATTCAACTTATCAACTTTATATTCAAGATCAAGGCTACGATATCCGTCAGCCGTAAACACTAATCATAATTCAATTTTCAACGTACGTTTTTTCCTCTGTGGAATTAGATATAGATAATGGGAAGTTATATCGGCGTGTTTTTCCAAACATAATATTATTATTGAAAATAATATTTGTAATTATAAATCATGATCGCATTTACTCTACGTATTATCAACAACGTGAAACAGCTTCAATTTGTACAGCAGTGGCATTAAATATTCGGACAAAAGAATATTTGACCTCAGAAATTTTATTTTCGATCTCAACATTTAACTGCCTCTCTTCGCTTGTAAATTATGCTGGATTTAGTTCGCAAAGTTAGAATCTCTTAACAATGTTAGAGAGAATGAAATGCGTCGGCTACAATTGATTTGTCTTAAGAGATTGGTTAACAACACACGTCAACGAAAAAATACTTGTTGACAATTGTTTTAGATTTGATAATTGCATTTTAAAAATGAAATCAAGTTTATTTCATGACATAAGGCTTTTTCACAAAACGATTGCATATTTTGCAGGAAAAAGCTTAAATTATAACATTTTGACATTTTTATCATTGGTTTATCATATCAGAAATATACGCGGTGGCTTTAGTTCATAGTTCTAGTGATCAAATGAACACTGATTTTTTTAAAAAAAAATTTGAGTATAGTTCTAAAAGTTTTCAGGCTTTTTTCAGTTATCTTTTATTTTTTGCTGTTGTATTGCCTTCTTTAATTAGTTTTCTGATGTCAGTTTCTACGAATATGCCTTCATTCAGCTTTTCTCGAGATAAACCCTGGAACTTTTCGCAAAAGTATTTAAAACAGACATCGCTCGGCAATGTCTTGATAAATTGTCGTATATTGCTTAATTTATTATGAATCTGTGCAGGTGAAGCACTTTTGGAATTAATCTAATATCTTTTGCTTGCTCCACTCTAAACTCCAGTTTAGTATTCACTGTGAGACACTTTTATTTCAACTGGAAAAAAATGGATTTTTGGGATTCGTGTTTAAAGTTCATCAGCCTTTTCTAATACAGTGAAAACCACGTTATAATTTCTTATAGCTCTTCTAGTATAGCAGTTACATGAATCGTCATCATTCTGGTCAGTGTGCCCCAGAGTTTCATTCTTCGGCCGTTTCTCCGATGTTACGTAATTTACTTACCACGAGTTGTTAATGGTCTTACATTACCATATGGAAATGATAAATCAAACGATATTTGACGGTAGTTCTGCTTTAATTACAAGGAGAAGTTTTGTTCAAATAGTAAAAATTGGTTGAATACTCTTTGACATGACTATTGAACAGTTGAAAATTAGGTAACGTGACAAGTAGTATGTAAAGGATTGGCATATTCTCTGTAAATAAATTATAGAACTAATTATTATTATTACGTATGTTTCTTCATAGATTTTAGCCAAAGGAATTTCATAGTCGTGTTTATGTTTTTTAATGTACTTTTAATTTATAACGTGATCAACTAATGTTAGTAAAAATAACTAAAATTTGAAATACAAAGTAACTCTTGAAAATATTTAAATCTAGGTTTGACCAAAAATTTATTTTTCTCTTTAGATCAAAAGTTTAGGTTAACTTAAATTCAAAAGTTGTATTTTAGGCAAAAATTTTTATTGAAAATTTTGACCTGGTGGAATAAATTTGAAGATGAAAAACGTGGATGTGCCCTCTTGGTTAAGAGAGCTAGGCGCCAAAAAGGAAGAATCATACGGTTCGCGATGTAAGTAGCTTCCACTGGCAGATATGTATCTATCTTCTAATGACCTAGTTTAAGTTAGGTAGCTCTTCCTATCTAACCGGCATCAATATGAAATAAGAAAGTCGGAAAATCCTATCCGACATTCACATAGTAAGCAGATTAGAATGCTAGATGTTTATTATAGGCTGCTGATATTAAAGTATTTACTACAGCAATATGCAATAATGTAGTGATAACTTAGTAAGTGGTGCAGAATAAATAAATATATTGAATCTCAATGTATGTAAATGTAACGCTATATCCTTTTCAAAATAATGACGATTACCACTCATTATGATTGTATGCTGGACGATTGCAGTCTTGATGAGAATGGAGTGCTTCAGAGATCTAGAAATCTTGTTTGGTAGTAAGCTGGCCTTTACGAAACACGTGTATGCCCCTTGTGTGAAGGCGTCATACAAATGTCTCGATTTTTTAATTCGAAACACTAAATTATTGCTTAGTATTGAGACCTCTGAAAGGATTTTTCTATGCCTGTGTGAGGAATGTTGTGAAATATGGAAGCATTGAGAAGATTCCACATTGTGAGACTGATGATTCTTACTACTGAGACCTCTGAAAGGGATTTTCTATGCGTGTGTAGGGAATCATGTGAAATATGGGAGCAACGAGTGGATTCCAGATTATGAAAATGCTACTAATGATTTTGAAGAAGTACAACATTTCTAAAAACATCATCAAGATTTGTTGAAAGAGTTCGTTTCTGTTAGCTTGCAGGACATACGCTTAAT
This sequence comes from Amphimallon solstitiale, assembly GCA_963170755.1. Taxonomy (NCBI): domain Eukaryota; kingdom Metazoa; phylum Arthropoda; class Insecta; order Coleoptera; family Scarabaeidae; genus Amphimallon; species Amphimallon solstitiale. The sequence continues at coordinate 240,361,044 of OY720675.1, read as the reverse complement.
GGCCCAAATACTCTTTCCATATAAATTAGTTAATGGTGTAATTGATGATCTTTTAAATTTCAAATTCTTCTTACACCATGTCAAGAAATGTGATTAATTAGTTGTTTCTTATAAACAAAATACACCCTTCTTCGCGGGCAGCACTAATCTGCTAGCATTACAGGATTCGTTTGGCCCGGTACGGTTTTCTATTCCCAGAATATTTTGGTAGAAGTACAGCACTATGAAATACTTGAGCCCGATATTTAATTTTTATTATTTCCTACTTTCAAAGGCAGATTGTGCCGCGTTATAAATTTGATGTCAAATTTTCGATCACAATATCACTTAAGCTTAAGACACACGAGGAGGTGCCGCACGATAGCAAGAAATATAAATTAAATTTATTTGTAGAAAGAAAAAGATTTTTTATCATACAAGTTGCTTATTAGTGCGTCAAAGTCCAATATAGGCGTTATTAAATAGCACTGTAGAAATGTATTTTTTAAAATGTAGCACACATTTTGAAAATAATTTGAATTATACAGGATGATGCGTTAAAATCGCACATATTCGAATTTTTTTTTTAATGAAACAGCCTGTATATCTTTTGTTTTTTCTTATCTACTTTAATTTGTGTTTTCATCGATATCTGGGGTTTTCGTTTTGGATGACGCATTGTTGAGTTATTAATGAAAATTATAAAATAATATAATTACCATAATAATTCTATGCGGTAGTATTACGATTATCTAAGACAAAATTATTAGTAAGTTTGCAGCCAAGGGATGTGTTGAACCTACAAAATAATATTCATTTTATTATACAGGCTGTTTGTTACGATGCAATCAATTTGGCTATCGTCAAAGAGCGTTTACTGATTATTTTCAAATGAAACACCGGGTATATTGTTAAATTTTTGGAATGATGCGCTAATTGCGCTTAATTTTTGTTAATAATGTCCTATACCCAAACCCAATAATTTCGGAGTTATTTTCAATTTTTCATTACAAACCGCTAAATTATTTGCTTTCGGTTCGATTTAGTGTAGTGGGTAAACGATTTGACAAACAAAAACTAATAAACGACTAAAAGTATCAAACTTTATTTTTGTTAGAATCAATATTTATATATATATATATATATATAAATTATAAACGCTCTTTGACGATAGCCAAATTGATTGCATCGTAACAAACAGCCTGTATAACAAAATGAATGTTTGATTATTTTGTAGGTTCAACACTTCCCTTGGCTGCATACTTACTAATAATTTTGTCTTAGATAATCGTAATACTACCGCATAGAATTATTATGGTAAACATTGTCGCGACCATTTTTTTTTATAATTTTCGTTAATAACTCAACGTCATCCAAAACCAAAACCCCAGATATCGATAAAAACACAAATTAAAGTATATAAGGAAAAACAAAAGATATACAGGCTGTTTCATTTAAAAGAAAAATTCGAATGTGTGCCATTTTAACGCATCACCCTGTATAATTCAAATTATTTTCAAAATGTGTGTTTTTTGTTACTGTGCCATTTTTAAAAAATAAATTTCTTCAGTACTATTTAATAACGCCTATATTGGACTTTGACGCACTAATGAGCAACCCTGTATCAAGCCAAGATTTATAACCTGATTTATATGGAAATGATTGCGGAACATCTTTTACGAGCATATTTAGAAAATAAATTTAAAAAATAATGTATTCATAAAGATTAAATCGTATGGAATTTTAATGTGTGCATTCGCGTAGATAGTCAAGATATATCATCCATTAATAACAATTCCATTGGTTCAACCGTATTACGTCGACTGTTACTCGATACCGAACAAGAATTACACATGAAACATTAAGACGTAGTTTATGCATGACATATTTTAGTCGGGAATTTGATTCCATTATAAATTTCGGCCTCATCTATTCCAGTTTCCATCTAGTAGGCCAATTATTCGTGGCCAACCGACCGGCCGGCAAAACAGTCAGAGGAATGAACAAGTCTGTCACTCCTCCCAACCCTTCCGCTTACTACGGGCATAGTTTGCGCTATGTGTTGAGGTACGCCACCCTCGTTCGGTGTTATTTGCCGATCGCTCTAGGTATGCAATGTGTACAGGATTGCGTATTCACCTACTGCCTAGGTACGTAGGGACTCGTATAACGGGGAAATGTCCATCCTGCGGCAGAGAGAATCAGTAACATTATTATTAGCTATTGACTTGTCGCCAAATCCTCATTGTTTCTGTTATTATATTATTGTTGTTCTGTCGCTGGCTTTGGCCGCGCGCTATGTCCGACGAATGGTCTAATCAATGTTGACCATTTCTGTCGCCGACCGTGGAATGTGAATGTGTCGATTGGTGAATTTGGACGATTGTCTTGATCAAGTTCAATTGTTCTAACACATGCCTAGATATATAGGTAGATACATATTATATACACATATTGGTGCACATGTTTACTCTCGTACTTATGTACATATTTATATAGATACATGCGATGATGATGTTTGCTAAATATATGCTTAGATCCATACTCTGTGCAAACGCTATAGATTTATCAATTGCAATGCCAGTCATACAATTCGAAATTAGTACGATTACTGATGGTCCTTTTGACAATCAAATTAATTAGAGATGAAAGAAAAATCTAGCTGTAGTTTATTTTGTCACATTTTGGAAAATTAACACAATACAATAAGAATTATAATAATAATACTTTAAAAATTCCATCCAATGCGTAGCAAGCATTTTGTGAGAGATGACCAAATTACATAATCACACAAAATGCGCCAAAAATTTAATAGCAGAAGCACAAATAATTGTAAAGGCCTATCTTTCTTTCGGTGTTAAGGTGTTTTGAGTTGAACTGTGCTTCCCTGTTGGATCCTGCTATTCTACTCTTTTCGAATTTCTTCCCTTTTTACTAATCCGTTCATTTTCATTCTCTATATGTGTTTTATCCACCTGAGTTGTGCTTGTCTTATCTTTTATATACCTGAAGCGCTGTAGCTATAGATAAATCTCATTCCAGACCTAACGAAATTCATTACAGAGCTCTGTAGTTATCGAAGGAAAAATATTCACAATGAATATATTTGAAAGCTGAATTCATATGCACTATAGAACTAAGCAGAAGAAACAGCTTGTCATCTTATTTTTCATAGTTAAGCTCTTTAAGTGTAGATGCGATTTCACGAGCCAGTAAGCCAAAGTGCAGTGTTTTTGAATAAAGATTAATCTGCTATGTATCCCATCTTTTTGCATTGGTTCTTTAGTGGCTTTCTATACTTCTTGACTTGTCTATGGAAAGGAACCTGATTTCATACGGAAAGCTGAAAGAAGGTGTCGCTCGGTACACACATATCGAGAGTTTCTGTAGTCGGTGCTCTTGATCATGGCTTCTGAGAAATTGAGTAGGTACTTATCTTGCATCCAAAGTTTAGCGCTCAGTTTAATGTTAGAGGTTCAAAATTTTGTACAGAAATATTGAAAAATGTCTTCATCACTGCAATAGGCTTTTATTTTAATGCATTATCCAGAAATACTAATATGCTAGTGCCTTTTTGTACCAGTGGCATGTGTTCAAAACCTAAACACTCATTAAATAAATCCAACATTTCTACCTGGTTTCACACCACTCAAACCTAACCTCGAAATAAGTAAAGCAAGGGGATTCAAATACTTGAACACATCCAATCTGGTAATTAGAATGTGATCCTATATATAAAGTGACCAGCGTGCACGTAATGCTTAAAATGATTTTCTCCTATCGGCACCAATAAATTAGAAATCTTGTAGACTGGATGAGCTCATATTGACTCAACATAGAAACTCTGTTAAAAATATTGAAGTACTCTATGTAAGCACTCATTCCTAGAATTCAGTGATAGATATTATCGTTTATAAGGATAACAAATAGAAGTGAGCTCAGGTTCGATCCATGAAGAACACCAGATATTGAGGTAAATTGTTTTGTGGGTAATACAGTTCAACGAATGTAATTTGAGGGATGACTTTTAGGTGCGCAATAGACAAGCGTTCTTACATGGTGGGGTGAGAATCACATTATTTACTTGAATTTCGTGGTCTGCAGATCGGCTATCTAACGTCATTTTATAACGCCGAGTATATTTCAGGCACATGTACCCACTTTTCCTCTAGTATTTCGCACTCTTCTTCATTCATGAGCTGCAAGAGTCCTATTGAAAGCATCAAACTTGAATAGACGTAGTAGCGTGTAAATCTTGTGATTGAATATTTAATTTGGGAGAGTTTATGGACACATGATTTTGGCCAAATTATTTACGTAGAAAGTAAATAGATGCCCGTATCCTGTATCTCACTCTATATTCTTTTATGACATTAATATCTGCCTTATGTAATATAGCATTTTACTTAGGGCGATTTATCTGTTTACTCTATATAGACTCTTTTCATACATTCCTAGGAGCATAGAAAACATGGACATATGCGCAGCCACTATATACTTTCCATGCAATTTAATAAAACCGTATGTAATAAGCGCGTAATAGTCAGTTTTGTTGTACAATTAGGAGGTGATAAATTGCAGATCTCTGGACGTTTCAACATTCACGCCGAGACACCTCGGGCAATCGTAAAGTGTGTCTTTCTTTTCGTACGGGTGTGATAATTGATAACTGGAAAAATATCAGTTTTTTTTTCCTCCGGTAGTACTAAATCTTAAGTAATAGGTTTTAATTACTACTTCTTCGTGTGTCGATTGTTTTTTTATTAATATGTTTTGAAATATTTCCATATACAAGTCGAAACTGTCTCCGTTTAGAGGTTATAATTAAACTGCGAGCTGTATAGATAATTGGCTTAAGGAGCAAAGCTATTATTTTGACTATGTATTCAAGAGAATATATTTAAATTTTATTATACATTAAATTTAACGAAGTTTGATTTATTCCTAGTCTACCTTAACGTGTGCATATTCCTTTCAATTACGATAAAAATTAAAAATGACTTTAAACACGTAAAGAAGTTATCATTTTATTGTTTCGCAGTATATTTTTGACATAATTGTATTTTAAATCTCAAATATAACGATTTAAAATTCTATGTTTTGCTAATTTCAGAACTACTAAAATGGATATTATTCTTTAGTATTTTTAAGCCAATATATAAAATTACATCGTAGTTGATTTATTCAGAAATTATGGGAAATAATTAAAGTAGGCAAATGTGTTTTTAGAATTAAATTAGACATGTGTTAATTTAAAATCAAAAATTATTTAACATTATAAACAATATCATTTATACATTACATTTCGAATGTTAAAAGTGAGAATATAATATTAAAAATCACACTTTAGACGATTTATTACACTAGAAGTTGGTAGAGTCTAGAAAATATGCACTCAAATAAAGAAATTATGTTTTAAATACTAGGAAGAAGAAACAAAAATGTCCTTTAAATAGTGATACAAATAAAACACTTCTTACAATGTGTTTTATCACTTTTATTTACTACTATCTTAGACTAGTTTCAACTCCTTTTGTTGCTTTTTATTTTTATCAAGGTTATGTCAACATTCTGATCATGATCACGATTTTAATCAATATTCGTGAATTATATCGATTTATTGTCGTTTTCCTTGATGTTCCATTATCACTCTTTTCTCTTATTGTTCAGAACTCTAACTCTCTAACCCTTTGTTGATCATATTATTTTAAAAAGGCTCACCTTTTTTACGAATGCTTTCTAGTGCCCTATTTTTTGTGCTCTCATTACATGGAGCACTCTTTTCCTAAGTGTCCGTCGATACTAGTGAATTCTGTCCAAGATTCACACACAAGTCGAATCGTATCGTTCGAGACATTTCACGTTTTCTTAACATTTAATTTTGAACAGTTTTGTAACTCATCCTTTATTAATACTTGAATAATAAAATATTTATTTAATTCGTTATGTATTTCCTTACATAAAAACTTTAGACAGCCTTGGGTTTTTTATTAATATTTTTTCGTAAAGCACAGTAAATTTTTTGTGTGTTGAACAGTAATTATCAACAATTGTCCAACATTTGTGTCAATTTCCTGCACTAATAAAAAGCGTGTGACAATTATACGCATAACAGCACTTTGGAGAATTTGGCGCCCAAACGTGTGGGACTGTTTATTTATATTCATTCGTGTTTAATGCAGATTGAAACCACATACTTTGCAATTTTAATATATGTTAATTTTGATTGCATCAAGAACTGAAGATAGATCAACGAACGCTCTATTCAATACAAAAGTTTATAAATAAAATAAATACTGTTGAAGAAACACATTTTTAACTTAAGAAATCGTTGCGCTAGGTGTCAATCATGGAATGTTGTATAGAGCAAATTCTAAATGGAAATAGTAAAACGGTGAGTTTATTTATGTGACAAATATTAAACCATAGAATATAGAGAAACATTTTTGCTTTTTGCATATGCTATTAACAAACGATATTATTCAGTAATTTAAAAAAAAAATGACGCCAAAGATTTTTATACTAAAATTTAACAGTTTTTAAATGTTTCAGAAAATTTGTATTTTTCAAACCTTCTGTTTTTCTTATATTAATTTTTTCTCTTACATCATATCCTGGACTTTTTATGTGCAACCGTGACAATAAAACGCAGTAAATGTTTCTTTTAAACAATAATTGTCAACAATTTCGCGCACCAATAAAAAGCATGTGACACCTTTACTAACAAAACGTGGCAAAATTTGGCGCCCAAACACGTGCCACAATTATGTTTTATGCAGATTTAAATCATCTGCTTTACAATTTAAGTATATTTTATTGCGTTAAAAACTAAAGATAGAACAATGCTCTATTCAAAATAAAGGCTTTTAGAAATCAAATATGTAACTCTTTAACAAATATATTTCATTAACTTAAGAAATTATTTCTCAATGTGTGTGAATCATGGGAACCTCAATGTTTAACAAAATATGTTCCATTTAGACTTACAACCAAATTAAATTTTTAATTGATTATTATTAGCGGACTTGTATAAATATTAATTTGCGAATTTTAAACATAATTAACACAGCAGACGAGAGAAACGATGGGAGAAAAAAATCTGAAAATAAATAACTAATCACTTTTTAATTAAGGATTATTAGATTTTTCAAAGTTGTGTTTATATAAAAATTAATTACAGTTTTCATCGTAGAAAATTCCATTTATTAAAATAACACGTGTTCCGGAAAATATTATACATAGACATAAACAACTGGAGAGGCGGAAAAAAAAACGAAACTCTCAAAAAAAACCTGATAATTCATATATAATTTACGGCCAAACAGGAATTCCAAAAAGATTTTTATGTCTCAGAATCGATGTTTTCGAATTCCGCTTTATAAAAATAGAAGATGCCGCGGCATCTCCTGGACAGCAGTAGGTAGGTACATATTTTTACTGTTACATCTAATAATTCGTCTTAACCGTGTAAAATACGAATTAATATAAAAATGCTGTATACGAATAATTTACGCCCGAAAAGGCCGCGTGTGTATGTACATGGGAGCCGATCATAAAAATTAAATCTTTAAAAAAATGTATATCTGAAATATACAACCATATACATGTTGGATTACACCTCCCATTGCATTATGAACAAGCTTGTAATCTTTCCAGTCAGTGTGTGTTGTTGTATTCCCGATAGGCTAAAAAGATGAAGAGGAAAATAAAAAGTTATGATGGTATAAATATCTGGAAGGCGAACAGTTAAGTCAACATTTATATTATTTACTGTTAATCTGTAATGATATTTCAGTTTGGAATTTAGGTTTACTAGTATTTATATTGCGACCATCTATCTCTCTCTGTCACATGTAGACAGGCTCGCTCGGGCACTCTCTTTCTGTTATGCTCTTAGACAATTTTAATTAAATATTTGTTAAGAGGAGTGATGGCAATTTTAATTTATATTATTTATTAGATCCTACGGAATCGATATATTGGAATAACAAGTTGTGCAATCAAGTTCATTTTGTTCGCCGTGATTTATAGGTTTCGTTTAATGTTTGTGAATCCGGGCGATATTTTCTTTTTCCAGCATGTTAATTCTCAAATACAGAGAGCATCATCATCGTCGCGTGTGTGTGTTTGTGTAAGATAAAGGCAGTTCAAGTTCGACGTGTGCCTGTACACTTGTTTCTTGTTTAATAATGAAATATGTTTCGGCTTGCTTATACGCTTATATATCCGGATTGAGGTAGCGTCGAAATTTACATTTACCTGTCGGAAATATCCAATAAATTCATCTGAAATAAAAATAACATTGTGTAGATTATGAAGATATTATACTACACTATGAATACAGACAGTTTTTGCTTCGTCATGTGAAGCTTATCTTGTAAGCAGGGAATGGAATGGATAACTTTAGGTTTGACCTTCGTGATCGCCTATAAAGTTGTGACCGTACATGTGGCGCGAATATGTGATATCTTTATGTAACGTGCTTTTAATTTGTAACTTTTGTCTGTTTGAGAACGTCAGTCAGAAAGCACAGTTTAGGAACTCTGGTGAAGTGGGAGGGGCACGTTTTTATATAAACTAGAATGTCACAGTTATTGAAGGCGAAATGGCGCGAATTACAGAAATGTATGCGCACGTGCATATCGATATAAATATAGAATATAGTGTAGAATATCCTTTAAAGTTACACGAAACTTCAAAAATTCATATGACATTTGATTTGTGATGACAGTCTTACGAAAATTGGATTCCAGGGTATGGACCGTCAAAACGATAATTAATTTTATCGCCAACCGTCAGTAAAGTGATGCGTTACCATAGCGTTTTGCGGAGGTAAAGAAACACTTTATCGTACTGTACAATAAAGTACTTTACCTGCCGCTAATATCTGTCAGCGTAGCATGACTGATGACTTTTAAAAATAAATCGTTTGTCACTGTCATAAACTGTCAAAAGTTATTATATCTTTATTTCTTAAATTAACAATTTTAACGGTTGGCGATAAAATTTTGTATGCACCACGTCAGTAAAGTACCTTTACCGAACTCGTCTGTTACTCGCCGCGCTCGCTTCACTCGCTTGGCTCGTAAACCAGACTCGTTCGGTAAAGTATCACTTTACTGACTTGTTACATAAATAACTATTAATTCACGATGATATTTTCTCGAAAACGTCAGAACTGACGGACACAATCGTGTCAGTCGTGCAATACAACGTATTTTGTCCACTATAAATGCTCTAAATTGACAGCATTAATTACTGAAAATATCAAAGATGAACATTCATAATAATCGAGGTATGTGCTATGGGATACCAAAAACTATCAACAAAGAATATTTTAAATAGTTACTTCCATCGACCAATTGTAAAGTCTAAACGCCAGTTTACGGATTAAAAGTGCATTTATTTGACTAATCAGAAGAAAATGATCGCCAATGAAAAGGCAGCGATATTTTCGATTCTTCTGTGAATAAAGACTCTAAATTTACTATACTTAATAACCTCTGTGGAACAGTTCCATCGGCATAATTTTTAATTTAAATGTGATACATGTTATATACGTATTAATGTTATCATCAATTATTACTATTGTATGGGTATTTTCATGTTCAATACCGCCGGCACATGATCAAATATATCTCATCCTTCACCCCATATTATTATAAATTGTCTATAAAATTGAAATATAGTAGAGTAAAGTCGGGGATTATGAAATAGACCCGGTAATATGGAATACCATGTGTTTGTCAAAACTACCAGCGCTATCTATTCTCATTTGTTATAATAACACTCGATAAAGTTCAAAATTGCTCCACAAGAGTACCTTAGTCTATGAACATTCACCATTTAGTGGTTGTAAGAGTTCAACTGATTTCGACGTTCTTAATATTTTTTGGTAAGTACACTAAAATTTTATTTTAAACACTTTCGAAAGTCATTTTGTTTAATGTTATTGGTTCATTAAGTAGACGAATGATGTAGGAATGCTTTAGTACAGAGATATTGCTCATTTGAACTACCTTTCATTTTTTTATCCGTTTTAACCTCTAAACTTATATGGGCGGAAATTATGAAATAGTATTCCATATTACCTGACTCTATAAATTAAAATCTTAAAATTGGATTTCTTTTGTAGAAATGCCTAAAGCGGTCAAAAAGACCCAAGGAAAAGCTAAAACCAGTTCGCCACAACGTAAAATGTGGGATGAGGAAAACATGAAAAAGGCAATAATAGCAGTTAGAAGCAAAAGAATGGGTTATTTAAAAGCATGTAAAACATTCAATGTGCCTCGTGCCACCCTTTACAGACTTTGTAAGAAGGATGGAGCTGCTAGTGAGGTATGCCAAACGAAACTGGGGAGGAAACCAGTTGTGCCGGATCATTTGGAAAATGAATTAGTAAAGCATTGCCTAGCTATGGAGAAAACCTTTTATGGATTAACTAGGCGGGATGTCCGTAATCTTGCGTTCCAGTTAGCAAGAAGAAATAACGTTGCACATCCTTTCTCATTACTGAAAAAATCTGCTGGTATGGACTGGCTAAATCGTTTCAGATTAAGGCATAAGGATGTGTTAAGCCTCAAAAAGCCGACGGGAACGTCGTTTGCACGAGCAGTGGGCTTTAACAAGCAAAACGTTAATGAGTTTTTTGATCTGTTAGAGACAGAAATAGCAAAAAAAAGCTTTTCAGCTAATCAGATTTTCAACGTCGATGAAAGTGGTCTTAGCATTGTACAATCAAAATGCCCTGAGGTTTTTTCACAAAGGGGAAAACGACAAATCGATGCACTAACATCTGCAGAGCGGGGCTCTCTGGTGACTTGTGTTTTGTGTATGAGTGCGAGTGGCAATTTTGTGCCCCCTTTGCTCATATTTCCTCGTAAAAAATCAAGCGAATTAATAAAGAAGGGAGCTCCACCAGGAAGTGTTTTTGCCTTTCATCCATCTGGGTGGATTCAGACAGATATATTTACGCCGTGGTTCAACCATTTTATAGAATATGTAAGACCAAGTACCGAAAACCCTGTGCTTTTAATTTTGGATGGCCATCATACCCACACTCGAAACTTGGATGTTATTGTCGCTGCAAGGCAAAATCACGTAACTTTGTTGTGCTTACCGCCTCACACAACGCACAAGATGCAGCCACTCGATAAATCTGTAATGGGGGCATTGAAAACCTATTACAATGAAGAAATTCGCCAATTTTTACGGCAAAATAATCGGCCAATATCTCATTTTGACATAAGTGAACTCTTTGGTGAAGCATATCTGAAAATACAAACTGGCGAAAGAGCAATCAATGGATTTCGACAAACAGGTCTGTTTCCAGTAAACAGAAATATTTTTACCGAAGAAGATTTCCTAGAGGAGGCAGACAGAAATCCAGAAGTGCCTAGACGACTCGAGGAACAACCAGTTTTACCGAAAGACATAGTTCCTATTCCTGTTCTTAAAAAACGACGAGGCACAAGAGGTCGAAAATCGGGGACCGCCAAACTTTTGACTTCAACTCCAAACAAGGATGAACTGGAAGAGTCACTTACATCAAAAAATGAAAAAAACAAAGTTAAAAGAAACATTGGGTTTGAAGGAAATAGAAAACCAACCAATGACGCAAAACCTGGAACCAGCAAAATGGAAGGTGACACCAAAGTAACTTTGAGTAGTGTGAGGAAAAAACGAGAAAGCAACTGGTAGAAAACGATGAATCGTCGGATGATTTAGATGAAGATATCCCAATCTTAGATGACTCTACTGATTATGAAGATTTCCCAAGCAACAACAATAACCCACAAGATGATGCAGAATGTCTTTTCTGTTCAGAACGTTTTACGACTGACTCGAGAGGAGAAATTTGGATACAGTGCCTAAGATGCGAACTTTGGGCTCATGAACTGTGCGCCGATTCCGAACAGGATTGTTATGTTTGCGATTTTTGTCGTTAGAATTTTTTATATCGAAAATAACAGTATTCCATATTCCCTCATACATCTATTCCATATTACCCGACCATTGTTCTCGGTGGAAAGAAATGCTTTTTTTCATTATTTGTAATATTTTTTGTTTATGTATATTATTTGTAACTTAGCCACAGTGGTCTCATATAATAAACCCTTTGGCGCTATCATTGATATTTTTTATTTATATTTTACTCAATACACTTCAAAATAATTAAATAAAATAAAAATGGTATTCCATAATCCCCTACTTTACTCTATTATTTATAAGTATAATAATAAGAAAGTTTTCTTTTCATATTTTTAAAATGTGTCCTGAATGCAAAAGAGCATTAAATAGAATTGCGACATTTACTGATGTCTAAAATTACACTGAATTTGACAATTCGTTCTCGCGATAGATATACAATCTATGCGATAGCTATAAAACCTACGAATACATTGAAGTATGGGTGAATATTAATCACCGAACCATCATGGTTTTGCCTTTTCGACATGTTGGCGTTCAACTTAGGCAAAATGCATACGAATTATACAAAACCTGAATGTCAGCGAATGTTGTAAGTAAATGACTCAATTATATAGAAATGTTATTTAGAAATTCTTAATAAATTCATATGCCATTCATTATAAATGCCAGAATGATGTATAATTATGTTTTGCAGATATTTTGAGCTACATTCATGAACATAAGCAAAGTGAACTACATCTGCAATAACCGTAATTAGAAAAAAATTAGACGAAGACGACAAACAAAACCAATGATTTTTAATATTAACATCGATTACAAAAGTAAAATTAAAAACCTTCACATTCAAGTATCTTTGCGACTGACAGTGATCGCGTTGCCAAAAAGGCAACTTTATCCAAAACCTCAAAAAGATGTAAGTGGACGCGAAGAGGCAATTCAAACTCGAAGAGATTGATGGACCACCAGTTATATTAGTAAAGCGAGCGTCTGAAAAACACGCTTAACCGAACCGTCAAAACTGTCCGAAATGCACCTCGCGGGGCACTAATCTCTTAAGACATTCATGGCAACAGTAAAATATTGTATATACACTGAAAAAAATCTGTAGGAATTTTTACTACAATTGTAGAAAATTTCCATAAAAGTTGTAGCACCTATAGTGACAAGTGCAAGTTGTAGGAAATAATCCTATTTTTTGTTGTAAACATAATGTATTTTAATTCACTACATCATATAGGATTTTCTGTTAAAATGATATCTATGAAATACTCTGCAATATTGTAAAAGTAAATGCAACAAACAGTGTGATTTATTGATACATAAATGCAGTAGTATGTATATTAAAATTGTAATATAAAACGATAAAATGTTGTAGATAAATGTTTTACAGTGATTTTAGTATATTCACTACAAATTATCCAGTATATTTATAATAAAATTTAATACTTAGCCTTACATAATTCTACTTATCTTAATTACAATGTTATGAGCAGGTGATGTACAGTATTTCAGCACTAATCCACTAGATTATGTATAATACTTTACAATATTGTAGTAGTATGTTTTCAATTTTATGAAAATATTACACTACAATATCGTCTCTGACACCTATCCATAGAAAAAGAAACACATTGCTATTGTAGTCTTTTCTTTACCAATGTAGAACTTTATCACCACAATTTCCTATTTGTTAACAAAGAAATAAAATAAGTAAATTCTGATTTTACATTTTTATTTTAGAAACAAAAACACATTTAACATCTACAAAATAATTTCCTTCTACTACAAATGTGATTCTGTCGACCAAACATATCAATCTTGATTTAAAGAAGAAATAAATACAAAGTTCCATGTTTTGTCACTAATATCTAAAGACATTGCAATAAATACGTTTATAAAAAGGATTTCATTTAAGCTGACTTCTATTACAGTCTTATATATACGTTGTTTGTAACTAATCACCCATCATATTAATATTAGAAATCACTTCATTTACAGAATCATAATTTTTATTTTGTGGTGTTATTTTATATATATTTTTTGGTATAAACATCTAAACAGAATCACATTCATTAGGGTATTTCGCATTCACTTTATATAAAATGTCATTTACGCTTGCGTAGTTGACTACAAGATGTAGTAAAAACTGCTTCTTGAAATTATTTCTTAACATTAGTTAATTTTACTACACTCGAAAAAGTGTTTTTAGCACAAAAAATAATTACAAAGATTACTATTATTCTCCATGTTCATAGGTTTATATATATGTAGGTTATAACCATGTTCATAGGTTTGCTACAATTGTAACACTTAAACTACAAAAAGATAATTACAGGGCTGTAGTTAAAATTCCTGAGGAGATTTTTTTCAGTGTAGTAACTATAATAAAAAGTAGTGGTCCATTAACTTCTTCAAGTTTGAACCGCCTCTTCGCATCGACACACATTTTGAAGGTCTCTATAAAGGTGCCTCTTTGCAAACGCGACCACTGCCAGGCGCGAAGGTGTTGCGTTATAAAATTAACAAACAAAATTGCAAATTATTTCACGTTTCTCCGAAAGAAAAAATAACATTATATAGATAACGGATTCCCTATATCTGATAATTACTTATCACCGATGTACCTACACATATCACAGGTCATACTTACAGCAACCGTATTAGATTTTTAATACAGTTTTATCTATTTATTTTACTATAAATACACGTACGTGTTTCAGTGTATTTATATGTGGGAAAATGTTTTGAAATCGTAGTCCTTTTAAAGTAAAGCAATGACAGGACATACGTACGAAATACCGAAGCTACGCTATGTTTGTATGGCTGAGCAACCCTACAAACACATGCTTTTTCGTTTATAGGTACACTTATTGAACAAATATACACAGTACTTGCTGGTGACTCCGCAAAATGCTTTGCCGATAGACTATGTAATCACGTGCAAGTGCTTCACTTTTATTATGCTGATATGCTAAATTCGAACGGATACAAAAATGCTTTCGATAAGAATGTTTATCGCGAAATAATAAATGTTTATGTATATGTTATATAGGGGGGTAGCAGTGTTAGTAATAATGCATAGTGTAACAAATAAAAGTGGCATAAGATACCTAGGAATAAGAATAGCTATAATATAGTATACATGCTTAAGACATATTTGACTTTTAAGATATTTACACTAGTCTTTTATTTATTTTAACATGTAACTTATTAAAACAAATTAGAACACTTGAAAGAGGAACTGCGGGAATATTATATGGAATATTCTTCAAAAATCTGCACGCAGCATAGCGTTTTTGTATTGCGCACGGAATTAATTAAAGGTAAATTTGTTTTATTTAGGTAATTTATTCCTTATTTTAGATTACAAACAAGCATACCTTGGTTCATGATTATTACAAACTATCAAACTATGTATATATGATTGCATTTACGATAACTAGTTAAACATAATGTATAAAAGGCAATAAAGAACAGGGAAATGCTATCTTGCATGTTCGCAATTAAGGTTCTGAATTTTTGTATGTTTCCAAACGACCAAAGAACGAAAAGCGCCATTGGCCGTAGTCCGAAGAGGAAGAAGAGAATGAATTGTAAGCTGTTTGATGTTATTAAAACCGAATTATAAGTATAATTAAATAAGGTCATTAAAGATATTAATGACTTTTAGATTATATATGCAGGAAGCCGTTTGAGGTTTTGTTTTAATTTGCGAAGTTTTACACTAATTGCAGGTTAGGCACATCTGCAGGGTTATAAACAATACAGTTCGGTCTTGTACCAAGCTATCGTCTTCTTTAGTAGTAGACATTTTGTAGAAGCAATTCCATTATACGTTTTATTTGTTATTAAAAATGTTGTATATAGGTCGGAAATATGGAATCTATAGTATTATTTGACGGAAATCAGAGAAATTAAATGCTATGCAGTGAAGTTGTGAAAAAAGATAGCTTTTAAATATAGACCCTACTAACTTTATCATAGATACTTGTTAATAGAAGTATTTGTCTTCAATGTACCATTTTTTTCTGATTTCTGTTGGTCTAGCAAAAGCATTTGCTACGGTGAGGTTTTCATTAATGCTAGCAGAACTAAATTATTATAGTTAGATAGAAATACGGCTGTATAATTTCGGATGAATTAAGTAAGTAATCATGAAGAAAGCTTTTAAAGTAGAAAAAAATAAACTTCTTTTTAGGTTGCTCAAGTTTTCGCAATGTTTTATTCGTTCTTCATGAGAACAGATCTTGTGAAGTTTATAGGAATAAGTTTTACGATTAAACAACTAATATGGAAGTAGTACAATATTATACATAATAAATTGTGTTTTCACTAACAGTCGCATTCAGAATACATACGCAAATTTTGGAGCATATTAGTAGCACAATCATTTCCAGGAGCACTCCTAGAATTCCGTCTTATTCATCATTGTTCCCTGAAATGTAAATATAAAGCACGTTGGTAGCCATAGTTACAAAGTATTCAAAACATAACGCACGATATAAACATAAGGTTATATTTATACTTGTTTTTTTTTAACTATGCTAATTCGTATCTTTCTTCGGTTAAATACTATAACCTACAAAAGTCATTTTAGAACTGTCATAAGTAATAATATTCATACACCTTTTGACATTTGTCGTAATTACCTTTTTACGTTTGTTATAATTTATTGTCATCCAAACAATATATAAAATTTGTCAACAGTGCTTGCATACTACACAGAATAGCCAAGTATTAAAATATACGCTAAAAGAAGTAATATACGAGGTTTGTCCGGAAAATACGTATAAAAGTTGAATAGTAACTTTATTTTACATTTATTCAGGTATTACAATATGGTCTCCTTCAAAGTACTCGCCCTGAGACGAGATACACTTCTGCCAACGCCGTTTCCACTGTTAATAACATTGCTGAAAGTCTTCAGTTGTGATGCTCTTCAGTTGCCGTGTCGTTTCTGCCTTGATGGCTTCCACATCTCCCAAATGCCGCCCCCAAAGCATCATTTTGCATTTCGGGAACAAGAAGAAGTCACAATGGGCTAAATCGGGTGAATAAGGCGGGTGGTCTGTCACGGTGATTAAGCTTCGGGCCAAAAAGTCACGCACAACGAGCGACGTGTGAGCGGGCGCATTGTCGTGATGAGGGATCCACCTGCCCCCTTGTGCCAAATCCAGTCGAACTCGGGCCACACGAGCTCTGAGACGTGTCAAAACTTCAACGTAAAAATTTCCGTCCACTCTCTGGTCGGGAGGGACAAATTCCTTGTGAATAATGCCCCTAGAATCAAAGAAAACAATCAACATTGTCTTCACATTGGACCTTGATTTTCGCGACTTTTTTGTTCTCGGTTCTCCTGCTAGCTTCCATTCCTTGCTTTGAGATTTGAGCTCCACATCGAATTCGTGACTCGTCTCCAGTGATGACTCGGTTGAGAAAGTCCCCTCTTTCCTCTGCTTCCAACCAATCCTCACAGCACTCTACCCTCTTTGCTTTCTGTTCTGGCGTCAAGAGCTTCGGTACGATTTTCGCACACAATTTCTTCATTTCAAGTTTTTGTGTCAGAATTTCGTGAACGATTGTTTTGGGGATTGACAGCTCGTCAGCAATCATTCTGGCTGTCAATCTACGGTCTTTAAGAACACAAGCCCGAATTCGTTCAACATTTTCATCAGAACTCGATGTCGACGGGCGTCCTGGGCGAGGGTCATCTTTCACTTCTTCTCGGCCTTCCCGGAACCTTTTTAACCACTTGTTCACGGTTGGTTCCTTCAGAGAATTGTCACCGTAAACTTGTTTCAAACACTCAAAAATCTCACGGCCATTCTTGCCTAGCTTCGCAAGAAACGTGAAAAAGGGTAACTTTCATCAAGCAGCCGCACACTCCTACTTACACGCAGAGCGCTCTGACTCGAACTGCGCGTTGAGGGGATTGGTTACAGCAGTGTTCCACCTGGCGGTGACTGCAAACTGTAAAATAAAGTTATTATTCAACTTTTATACGTATTTTCCGGACAAACCTCGTATAATAATGTTTTTTTGTACCTGGCCTGTAGTAGTATTTTACCAGCGCAAGCTATATGTATATACTGAAATATTAATTAATTACTTTAATTTTATTGTTCTGAAATTGTTTCGGTCGATGGGAATTTATAGTGGCGTCGTCTTTAGTTCCTACTTGGACCATGTCTGATACCAAAACGATTCCTCCGTAACATATACTGTGCGAGCATATATTAGCAAGCGATAGGGGCCTACGGGTGGGTTAAGAAGTTCCTGAAAATTGAGATAAGGAACACTCTCTACGGCACTAAAACGTTTTACTTTTCAACACAATCTCCTTTCAGGTCGGTACACTTCATCCAACGTTTTCCAATTTTTTGATGTCCTCCAAATAATACGATTTCTCCAGGACGTTTGTTTCATCGATGATCTCTTCATTCGGCCCAAATCTCCTAGCGACGAGCCCTTTCTTTCTAACGCAATTCATGCCACTACCATTACCATTGCGACTGCGGACTTGTAGGCCGGTGCATTGTCCTGGTGGAAGTGAACGCCAAATCCGGTCTTTTGTGTTTCAAATCGGCGTCGAATCGATCCAACAGCTCTGCATAGTATGCGCCGGTGATCGTTGTACCTTTTTCAAAGTAATAGATGTGAATTCCAAGAAACTGTCGCCGTGCTCTTGTTGGCCGATAGGCCCGCGTTGGCTTTCTTTGGAGCCGATTCACCACGATAAGTCTGCTGTCACGACTATTTCTTAGTCTCTGGTGTGTTGTGATGAGTCCATGTTTTATGAAACCGCGTAAAAACTCGTTGGGATTGCGATTGAACAACGCCAAACTCCTTTGAAGTTGTCAAACGATTGCGTTTGTTGTCAAGTGTAAGTAAACGCGGCACCCATCTTGCGGATAGCTTTTTCATATCCAAATATTTATGCAAAATTTAAATCACTAATCCATGTGATATGCCTGTAGTCTCTTCAAGTTGTTTCTTTGGTTTGCGTGATGGTTTTTTCGCGTAAAAAGTATTGTTTAGCATACAAATTTCACTTTTTCCATTTTTATAAAGACATTTGTTTCAAATGTCTTTATAAAAGTATTTGACGGGTCAGATTGAAGATTAGGGTGCGTTCTTTAGAAAGATGCTTCTTAACAAGCATAATGTTGGATTTGACGTAGCAGCGCCATCTGTACTAATTTTCAGGTACTTCTTGATCCAACCTCGTATGTTCTGCTAAGCTAATTTATTATCTGTCTGCTTTTCTCATACTAAATCTGCACACACATAAATACTTCTATTATAAGAAGAATAATTACTTGTGTAAATATAATTGTGTTGGGGTTGGGCCAAAAATGCATGTATATACCCACATATGTACTTCACTATATATACCTACTCGTATATGTACCTATGCATGTTTTTATACAAAAAAAAAGCGCAACGAGAGAAAGTGCATACATATTGCATATGCGTGTTTGTCTTCTGCATCATTGCTATTTAATTTTCCATATATTCCGCAAGAATTATACAATTTTCCCATGGCATAATGAGCGCCGCATGTGGAAGATTTGAATGTACGGCAAGGAATACGACATGTATAAAACACGTGAATTTGAGGGAGGTGGGGGAATAGAGACGAAAGTGGAAGCTGTATCATGCGCTTCATCTCGAGTTATTAATCGCTAATCTGCAATAAACAGTACATATGAAGGCGAGCTCGAGTTTGTTGACTTGCTGTGTTGGGGATATTATTCAGTGGATGTTGCACGCTCGGATGGATGATGCAGATTTTTAATTTTATTCCACTGACTGTTGCGACGACAGACGGACGCGGGGGCTTGATGATCGTGTTGATAATGATGATGATGCGCTTTATCGTTCGGCTCGGGTTGGGCAGACACTGCCTGCTCCGACATCGGCAACGTGGAAAAAGTTCTTTTTTAATATATGAATGTGCATATGTTGTATATCGAATAATCTCTGCATTTCCAAATCTGCAGTTATGAATGGGGCCAGAAGAGAACATTCGACGGAGCACACAAGGGATTTTGCATTAATTTGGTTTAATAATCCGAATAATCTGAATTCTTTCCTTTTTTTGCCAGCCTTTTAATGCTAAAATGTAACATTATGTATTAAGTAACGTGAAATTGATTTTATGAAGAATTTATAATACGAATTCTGAGTTTAATTTTCACTAAAACGACGATGCAATATTATGGAGTAAGAAAAGTTACGCTATAAGTAATAAAATCTTATCTAATTGATAGGAAGCAAATGATAGAATGAAACGGAACAAGATCGCTAATGAAAATAATCATATGGCACGTACCACAGGGATCAATACTCGGTCCATTATGGCTCATTGTATTCGATGAGTTTAGTTACGTATCCGACAATATACTTGAATCACATATTGCTAAAACAACACAACTCACTTTTTGGCCAAATTCAGTTTCCACATATCTTCTGTTATATTGGCTGTTCTGCGTTGTTTGGTGCTAAAAGAACTCAAGTGAGCAAAATTCCTTTGGTTTGTCTTCAAAATACCTTTCAACAGCCGCTAAAAGTTCGTCATCGTCCATAAATTTTGTTACCTTTAGAGTTCTTTTGAGATTAGGAAACAAATAATAGTTGCACGCAACAAGATCTGGACTATAAGGTGGATCGTCTATTTATGTGAAGCCACATTCGGCAACGGCTTTTGCAAGTCTTAATTTGTGGAAGCAGCAGGACACCTTGCGTCAGTTTTGTTTTATTCCATTAAAGCCTTTTCGCTTTAATAGAATTTCTTAGACGATGTATTAATCTTGCTCAGTGTAGCTAATTCTAATGACTTATCACCAGTTCTGGTTATTTTTCTTAATTTTAAATTACCTGGTGATTATTTTTTAAATTATTATAATATCTGGTGATTTTGGATACTATAAATTTTTTGCTTGGTTATCAAGAATATATAAGGTGCCTAATACCTAAACACGTAACTCGGAGATAATTAGATACCGTTGCGTCCACAGTTGCGACGTGCGCATGATCGCATGAGCGCATGCAGTGCAGTCGTTGTTTACAAACAGCAGAGAGGTACTGTAATTTATATCTATAAGTTAAATTATACATGTATTTAAATTATTATTATATTGTAGAATTAAAATGTGTTCGTCTACTGAAGAAGACAAAACTTCGTCAAGAAACAGGAAGAAATTAAATTATAAAAACAAGTACAATAAAGCTTGGGAAAAACAATTTAAGTGGATTGGTCCAAGTAACCTCAGCATTAATCATTTCTATTGCAAATCATGTGCAATTAATTTAAGTGGAGGTATTATAGCAATAAAAAACATGAAGGCACTAAGAAACATATAAAACTAAACAAAGCCGTTAACATGCAGCAATCAGTCGTTAATATGTAGAATTTTTCGAGTGCTCTATCTAAACAAAAAAAAGTAAAAGAGTTGGAGATTCGTGTGGCATCTTTTATGGTAAATCACAATATTTCATTCAATACCGTTGATCATCTCGAAAAATTGTTAAAATGAATTGCAAAAAACCAGAAGCAGCTAAAGCAATTTGTATTAGAAGAACTAAATGTACGGCCATCGTGAAGAATGTTATTGGCCAATATTCATTTAATAGTTTAATCAAAACTATTCAGAAAACTCAATTTTCCATTCTAGTAGATGAATCAACAGATCACTCGTCTACAAAGCATTTAGCCATAATTGTAAGGTTTGTTGAATATTTAACAGTGTGAATCTGGTGATATAAAATTTCATAGGTTGGCAACACTGATCTTGCTTAATACTCTCTTGTTACCGTACTACCTTTACGTAGATAATCAAATCCTTAACATGACATTGCATTGATTCTTGTTTTGACTCAAGGTCAAAATAATGGATTCGGGTCTCATCTGCAGTGACAACTTGGTTTGTCTCCACAAAGCACCAAAAATTGTTCACACGTCTTATTCGCACACGCATTTGGAATGGCGAGAGCGTTCGAAGAACCCATCTGGAACTAACTTTTGTCATTCCAAGGTATTCGTGTAGAATTCTGAAAACCGTGCTTTCTGAAACTCCTAATGAAGCTGCTAATTGTCGCGTCTTTAATCTTGCATCCTCCAGTACTGAACACTTGTTATTTCAATAACATCGGCGGTGATCACGTCAATAGGCCGACCTGGATGGGAATCTTCATCCAGTGTTTCTCGGCCATGTTTAAACAATTTTGACCATTCGCAAATAGTCGAATAATCATCCTCGTATGCAGCCAACATTTGATCAGTAAAATCGTTTTTTCATCGGCGTAGATGGGAGCGTGAGGGGTTTTTAAAATCTATTATATTTACCTTATATTTCGCAAGAGAAATAAAATTTACGTTACGTTAGTTTCGTTTTTTCATTGTTTTGGCTGTTAATTACGTACTTCGTAATTTTTGTAATAGTCTGTTTAATACCGGTTTATTGAATCGACTGTTCCTAATTATTTAGACGTAAGTGTGCACTGGATTTCGTTTAGTTTCAATAACATACGCGTACATTTTCAGTTATCATTTATTTAGATCTAGAACGTTGTTTATGTCACTTTTTCTGATATGAAAATGAATTGTCAGTGATTCCGAAATTTATTACAAAGTCTGTAAAATATCGTTACAGAATGCCAAAATATCGCACATTCGTCACTTAGTTTTTATGCAGAGAATTTCGATAGTTTACAAAATTTCGTTACATGTTTAAATGACGATGCTCGAAGTATTTCTGAGTGCAAGAAACACAAATCCCAAATTTAAAAAATCAGTTGTTATTCCTTCAGGAACACTATGGAAATTTGCCTAAACTAATCACATATTTTGAAAATCGAAATCTCAAATTAAAAGATTCCAAATGACTTCGGATGTGGCCTTCGGCAAAAGTTAGACGCAGTTTTTGATAGAAATCTGGATTTAATAATATTGAGGCAATTGTGTATGGGGACAATGACACAAAATCTAACTGCTAAATACGCCGAAATAAAAGAATATTTCCAGTACGCACCTATAACCAGTCGCGATGTAGAAAGGACGTTTTCTATCTACAAAGATGTACGTCATTCAAAGAGAACAAAACATACAGAATAGAATTTGAGAAGGTATTGCTAGTAAATATTAAGACTCCTTTACTCGACTTGAACTACAAAATGAACAAATAATACGGTATTTTATAGATCACCAGCCACTTGTTATCCAATTATATAAATAAAATTAAAACCTCTTTAAAAATACAACATTTCAATAGTGCGCCCATGGGCGAAGAGTCATCAACCGTACGTGTCCGCGCCCTAGTTATATGCAATACTGATACAGATTGCAAGAATTGCGTAAGATATGATTGATAAAAATTAGTTGTAATTGCAAGTTAGGTCACATTTCGTGTCTTGAATTTCGCAAAGAGATACAGAGACAACCGAATGACACCAATGCGCCAACTTAGGCGGCGCCGACCAATCAGAACGCACAGAACTGACACGCAAGAGACACGAAACGGAAAACTAGAGACAGATGGAACGGAAAAAATGGTAATTATCCGACATGGAAGCTCGGTCCTATGTACGAAATAAAAAATATTCACAAAAGCTGCATATACATATATGTATGTGTGTACGCCGTATATATAGGCACAGTCGTACTGGTGCACGTTTATAACGGCATACCAGCAGTATAGTACGATGTGCCCATATATTGATTGCATATTAAATAAAAAAAAAAGAGAGTATAAAAATGAAACAAATCGTAAAGTCATTTCGCTCAGACACATTGAAATTTCATACAAAAATAACTGAAAATACTCGTCCGTTTCGGTGTGTAGCAGTAGCTGCAACAGAACTGGGCGAAGCACATTTCAAAAACGAGAAACACAATCGTACACATTTTCCTATACTCATATTTCAAATGGCTATTTTTATTTGTCTGTCAAACTTTTTCCGCATGCCTGAAAAATGTTTAATTATTTTTGCGTTTCATATCGAGAGGAATGGAAAGCTCGGGGGGAAGTGGGGGGACACGGGGCTAGGGGGATGAGTGCGAGCAGCGAGAGAGTCCAGGGCAGCGAGTATCGCTCTAGAGCCTAGCAGTCGCAACGGCTCTGACGGCACATCTATATCACCGATATTTCATTTAAAAAAATGTGTCCAACGCGCGCCACCCATAGTCCCCCCATTCCCATATCTACGTGCCCCGGACGCCGGCCGATGCGGCTCCCCGCCGATTCCGTCAACCCCCCCATCATATATTTATATTCTCGGTGGACGGACGACTGACTCTGCCCGCACGCCCTGCGCCACCACACACTGAGAGAGCCATTGTGTTGTGTTCCAGCAGTTGCAGACGAAAATTCAATGTGATTTTTAAATTTAATGAAACAGAACGAAGTAATCATATATGTAAAACGTTGTGTTTGCGTTTTATTTTTTTTAATTTTTTTATTTTTTATTTAGGCGAGGACAATAATTTTTTAAAAAGCCTGTGCCGTGGTCCGCATTTTTTTTACAATTAATTCGACGGAAGCTGGAAAAATGCCGACGTGCATGTTTAATATTTAAAATAGACTGTAATTTTTAAATAATTCAAGATTCGCCTAGATTTTTTATTAGGTTCTATGAAAAACTAAACCAAAATAATAATAACAATAGTATACATATGACAAGTATAGAAAAAAATGGCATTTGTTCCACCACAAAAAATAGAGAATATCTTCTATCACTGTATACGAAGAATATAATAATAGCCACGTGTCGTAGTCCAGTCTGACGAGCGTTAATAAATGCGAAACCGGTTAGATTAGAAACAATAGCAAAAACATTTTCTGTATTAGAAGTATTTACTAGGGTAGGTAAATAAAGTAGTGCCTATTATTAAGAGGATTATTACTCTTCTCTTCAGTGACAACAAAGGCACATTGATAAATGGTTGGCATTTGCATTTGTCGTTATTAGCCCAGAATGCATTAGGTCAACAGGCGAGATATATGTATGCTTTCTTTATAGGTTTTATTGAAATTATTTGATGGTTGTCGTCGTTGTGGTTACATTTCTTTAATAAATATGAGTTTTAATTAATAACGGAAATATTAAAATCATGCTATAGAAATTGATTGTCTGATTACAGAAATTTTGTAATAAAAAATGTAGAATCTATTCAGAACTCTATTAGTATCAAAGTTGGATTCTTCTTGTAGAATTAGCGCCAAAATGGCAAATAAGTAATATATTTTTAAAAGATGACGCGACTGACAATGAAAAGTCAGACTGATGTAAATATGTTTAATTATATTGTTGTTCCACCTATCATTGTGACATCATTTCGTTTAAAAGAAGTATGCGTCTATATAAGGTGTGTCAAAAGTTTAGGAAACAAAAAAAAATTTTGCGTTTTACAAGAAACTGTAATAAAACTGTAGCGGATGCGATAAAGGCGATTCAAGCTCGAAGAGATTGCAAATACAATTAGTATTGATATAAACCCTTGCAAAGTAGGACAACTTTGATTGCATTGATTTAACAAAAAAAAAAAAATTATGAAAAACATAATTATTTCTTAAATACCTACATTAAAATAAATAATAATTTTGTCACTGTATTAATATAAACAGTTAGAAATATCCTGTTTTGCCTTGTAAACGGAATTTCGTGATTTCGAGAAGAACGTTGGATTGGAATTATGTATATACAAAACTTGACATATTCATTAATAAATGCTGTAGTATAAGGGGATTTGCCTTTTACATCAATACTTAGCAATCGGATTCTACTGTATATTAATATTTTGTTTTTGCTACGACTTACTAATTTATTCTTTTTTGTTTCAGGTGAGTCATCTGTTAGATTACTTTTGCAGGGATTCTTATACGGGTAAGGTATACCGAATAAACAATACGCTCTTTTCGAAAAATTTATTGAAAACAGTAAGTTGACTATTATTACTTTATGTTTCAGAATTATGAATTAAATCCTTTAATTTGGGCTAATGTTCTTCTCTCTGTAATTTGCTAAAGAATTTAAAATAAATATCGATATTGTAAGCCCTACTATTATATTTTTAATAAAAAATGAGGTGTGGCCACCACACTACTTTCTTGTACGTATTAGCGTTTCAAATTATAGAATTTTCAGATTTTTTTTAATCAAATTTTATTCAAAATCCTATTCTAAGTTCTATTCTCTTAATAAATTTCTATAGAATGCATACTTTGCAAGATATTCGAAAAAAGAGTGCTACTCGCTAAGAGTAAAAGTGATACTTCCGGTTCGAATTTTAAAATTTCATGTATGCCAAAAACATTGCAAATCCAGCTCTAAATACTTTTGTTCTCTTGACAAATATATATAAAATGCATCATTTACGACATATTTGCAAAAAATCGTTATTCGATAAGAATAAAAGTGTTACTTCCGGTCCGAATTTTGACATTTTTTTTATACAAAAGGTATTGCAAATTAAGTGCTAAATACTTTTATACTCCAAGCGTACCTGTCTAAAAAGCATAACTTGCAAAAAAATGTTGTTTCACATTCCCTTGTTCGTTTACTGAAGTCATTTACAAGATGCATTTTACCATCCGTTTGTCGCTGCAACAGAGTAGCTCCATATCCGTGTGACCGGCATCATAGTGTAGTTCTTCTTCTGCATCAGGGGAATAGACTGCCAACACCGGTGATGCTGCCAATTTTGCCTCTAAATGCTCCATTGCTTTTAAATGCAGCTGACTAAACTTAAGAACAGCATGCCTCTTTAAAAGATCATACAAAGGCTTAGGAGAGAAGATAATTATGCTGTTAGATTATAGATGTCGACAGCGGAATAACCTTAATGTAAATTAGAAATAACAGTGAGAAATATAATTAAAAGAGAAGTATACAGTGCAACAAAACTAAATATTGCGAGGATGAAAGTATTTAAAACTTAATTTGTAATACGAGGGTGGGTCAATATGTCCGTGACGTTTTGAATTTCCCGCCTCTTAACTGAAAGGGCAACACTGCTCCTGTCAACAGACATCTGTCAGTTGACTCCTGTCAGAATTTGAACAAGCTGCGTCATTTAGTTTGTGTTTGACAGCCATTGATTGCAGTCTACCGCGTGATTTGAGGAGAAAATGGAAAAATGTGAATTTCGTTTGCTCATTAAGCATTATTTTTTGCGGGAAAAAACCATCACTCAAACCAAGGCTAAGCTAGATAAATGCTATGGGAACTCTGCACCATCAGTTTCAATGGTAAAAAAGTGGTATACTGAATTTCGTTGTGGCCGTACAAGCACGGAAGATGCCGAACGTTCTGGACGCCTAGTTGAGGTCTCTACAGCCGAAACAATAAAAAAAATCACGATATGGTGTTGGCCATATCACATGGCTCAGTAGTTTCAATTTTGAATGATCACTTGGGTATGAGACAGCTTTGCGCAAGATGGATGCCACGTTTGCTCACAATCGACCACAAACGCAATCGTGTGACAGCTTCGCAAGAGTGTTTGCCGTTGTTTACCCGCAATATGGACGAGTTTTTGCGCCGTTTCGTAACCGTGGACGGAACGTGGATCCACCACAACACACCAGAGACAAAACAGTGGGTTTCTCGGGGTGAATCGGCGCCAAAGAAGGCCAAGGTGGGGTTGTCAGCCAATAAAGTCATGGCGACCGTTTTTTGGGATGCACGCGGTATAATCCACATTGACTAGCTTCAAAAGGGTAAAACAATCAATGGCAAATATTATGACAACCTATTGAGTCGATTTAGTAAGAATTTGAAAAACAATAACCACATTTGGCGAAGAAAAAAGTTCTTTTCCACCAGGACAATGCAGTGGGTGCACACATGTGCAGTTTCCATGGTAAAAATCCATGAATTAGGCTACGAATTGCTCCCTCATCCACCCTATTCTCCGGATTTAGCCCCGAGTGACTATTTCTTGTTTCCAAACCTGAAGAAATTGCTCGGCGGAAAGGGATTTGACTCCAACGATGAAATCATCTCACAAACAAATACCTATTTTGATGACCTCGACAAATCTTATTTTTCGTAAGGGATAAAAAAATTGGAGAAACGTTGGACAAAATGTATATAGCTCAAAGGAGACTATGTTGCAAAATAAAACGATTTTTTATCCAAAAACCTGTGTTTCATTCAAAAAGTCACGGACATATTGACCCGCCCTCGTATCATTAAAAATTCGGAACGCGCATGCATATAAGAAAGACGTATGGTGCCCTCACGTGATTTTTGTACTCTGAATTGACTAACAACATTGCCATCTACATTTGCACACCTTGTATTTATTTTTCTATAAATCTATAATTTCCGGAAAAAAATGTTACCCGACTTAACCACATTACTTTCGGAAGCCGCGAATCTAACCGGCAATAAATTAAACTGGCGTATATCATCCTGTGAAGCGTAACGTTTCAAAAGTGATCAGCACGCCCCCCTGTTAACCGAGGAAACCAGAAATGACGACAGCATACCACCACCACGGAACCAAACAGAGCTAAATCATCATCCCTAAGTGAACGCCAACACAACAGAAACGAGAAAGAGAACCGTTAGATATTAACGACACAAAATCGAATAACAACAAATATAAAAACAGGCGGTAGACAGAGACGAGAGCGGGAGAAAAGAGAGAGAGAGAAGGAACAAGCAGAAGTAATCCGTTTTGCAGTGTCACTGCAGTCGGTGGCGTTTCAAAAAAAAAAAACGAAATCAACCGGAGAAAAAAGAACATACATTCGAGCAAAAATGTAAACGTCACTTCACAATAATTTTTCATTATGTACCAGCACTGATTCAGAATGAAATATATACGTATGTATTACATGTTGGTATGAAAATATGACTGTACACTCGGATCAATATATATATATGGATGTGTGTATTTGTATGTATGTCTGTTGAGAGAGAGACTATGCAAAATATAAAAACAACCCTAACACGTTGATGCCAAAATAAGGGCGACGTCACGGGGGGTGTGTAAGAGAAACCCTCTAGTAGTAGAACCTGTCCCTGTGTTGTGAATATCGTCTACAGCTTATATGCACGTACTATATAGTGCGTTTCAAAAGTCTGGAACTATTAAATTTAGATTTTGGTTTTAAAAAAACACATCTTTTTGTATCAACTAAATTTTTCGATCGTCTTTTGTTTTTGATTTATGACGTCATCGATTTTTTTTTAATTGCAACCCATATTTTTTTCGATGCATTTGGATAGAGCTTGAAATTCTGAATACAGAAATATGTACAAGCATGACCCAGACCTTGATAGTTTCTGTAATAAGGTACCTTAAATCCTGAAAGAGGAAAATATTAAGTAAGCTTTGAAATTTTTAATTACTATGCGAACTGTCACTTTTGACGCATTACTCTACTACCAAAATGGTACGATACTTAAGTGAAAAGCAAAGACTAGAAATTTTAATGACGAAGGGATATGGAGACAGATGTAGAATCAAGATGAAGTTTGCGAGTTATTTAACAATAAGTATCCAGAACTGGAACCAATTACAAGAACAGCCGTATCTAAGATTTTAAGAAAATTTGAAGATTTCGGGCATGTGAGGGATCTTCCTAGATGTGGTCGACCAAAAGTTTCCGAAGATGTTCAGTTCTACTGGACCTGCAAGAAAATCCCCATAAAGCCACACAAGCGGTGGCTGCAAATTATGAAATCAGTAAATCTTCGGTGTGGAGGACATTGAAAAAGTATAAATGGTATCCCTATAAAGTAGTTTTAGTGCCGTATGGAATTCTGCAAGGATATGATGGCTCGATGCACAACCCATCCCGAATTTGTCAGTCGAGTATTATTTTCGGACGAAGCCACGTTTTGCCTTAATGGAGCAGTAAATCGGCAGAACTGCCGATACTGGGCTCCCCAATATCCTCATTGCATGATAGAGGTCCACACGCAGTTTCCACAAAAAGTTCATGTTTGGGCGGGAATTGTTGGAGATCGCATTTTGGGACCATTTTTCATAGAAGGGACGTTGACGAGTGCTAAATACTTATATTTTTTGAGGGATGACCTGACACCCGCTCTTGCGACGCTTTATCCCAATGAAGAAAATCCAGACTTACCAAATAATAACTTATGGTATCAACAAGATGGAGCGCCTCCACATTTTTCGTTAGATGTGCGAAATTATTTAAATAAAGTTTTTGCCAATGGTTGGATTGGTAGAAGGGGGCCAGTTGAGTGGCCTGCACGGTCCCCCGATCTTACCCCACTCGATTTCTTTTTGTGGGGCTACCTGAAAAGCAAGGTTTACTTCAATCGGCCAGTTACAGTTGACGATTTAAAGAACAGAATTCGGGCCGAAATTCGAGCAATTCGTCCAGAAACCCTCTGGAATGTTCTACAAGATTTCGAATATCGCCTGGGATATTGCATCTCATTTAGTTTATTTATGATAATTAGATTGCTAACTTGCCCGTTTCTGCAGTAAAATAAAAAAAAGTTGTAAAAAGTTATTTATTTATTTATTTATTTTTTATAGTTGAGTTGCAATTTAAAAAAAAAACGATGACGTCATAACTCGAAAACAAAAGGCGATCGAAGAATTAAATTGATATAAAATGATGTGTGTTTTTTAAAACTAAAGTTGACCTGTCCGAGGATTTTTCTCAAAAGCTGTTTGTTAGAATTTTATTTCAATAGTTCCAGACTTTTGAAACGCACGGTATATATATATTCCTATATATAACATATAATATACGTAGTATTTTCCACCCCCGCCTTATCACCTCCTTCCACCGCATCGTTGTCACGATCCCTCTCAACACAAGCCAGCGATGGTGGTGACAAACAACTGTCGTTTCACCCCTAACGTCAGACGAGCCAGCCTCGGGGTGCAAAACTTTGATTGTTGGCGTCATATACGCATCATTATCAAAGACACTTCTGCACCGATTTTCTTTCCTTTTTTTTATTTTGTCTTCGTTTTTATTCTCTACGTGTGTGTGTGTGTGTGTCTGTTTTTCCCCCTGCATTTCGTTCCTTTTTACAGACGACAACCAAGCGCGTGGGAGTATTCTCATTTTCATACCTTCAGCTGCTTTTGTTTGTTTGTCTGCCACGGATGACGTCACACAAGCATTTATGCGTTTCGCACTGTTGTTTTTATTTTAATGTTTAGTTTGTGGTGGATGTGTTTTAAAATTCAGGCGCATCTCTCTGTAAGGAGGCGTGCTTCGTGGATAATGTCGCCATTCTCTTTAGTGTTGCTTCAGTCTATATGGAAATGTGTTTTTAAAAAAACAAAAAATGATAAGGTGCCAGTTTTCAGACAAAACCTTTATAAAAGCTGGTTCGTGAAGAGAGAGCGTAATTTTACAGATTTTTAAAGCCCCTGTTGAATTGTTTGTTATTAAGTTTACCCCCTCTTCTGTTGCAGACCTTCCCACTGTACAGAATTGCAAATGCAATATTCATTTTGATTGCTTCTCGGAAGATACTATTATCACTGCTATTAATAGCTTGAAAAACGATTTCAACTGTGGACATGACCGTATTCCTGCCTTCTTAATTTAGGACTGCAAGTTTGTCTTCGTGAGGCCGCTACTCAAAATATTTCAACTCTCTTTGAGTTCCTCTACTTTTGTGACGTCTGAAAAATTGTCAGAATTACGCCCGTCTTCAAGACTGGTGATCCAATCCTTTCAAATTTTTCGAAAATTTTTGAACTCTGTATTCATTCAGGTCTTTATCCATTTGTTAGGCGGAATTTCTCACCGTATCAGCATGATTCTCTGGATGCGAGATCCACCGTTACCAATCTCTGGCATGTCACGCAATTCATTTCGGATAGCTTGGATGGCAGGGGGCAGGTTGATGTGGTGTATACTGATTTTGCCAAGGCCTTTGATCGTTTGGATCACAATATTCTTGCCATGAAAGTCAGAGCCTTCGGCCTCAGTGATGCTCTTGTTAGCCTTCTGATGTTCTATGCAAGTAATCGTTCTCAGTACATTTTTTGCTGATAAAAATAGTTATCAACTGCTTTCGGCTTCCATCAACTTTTCTATTAATGGTAATCCTATACCTCTGGTCACAGGACCAAAGAATTTGGGTTTGATTATTGACAACAATTTCAGATTCAATACTTAGGTCTTGAAGTACGTTAAAAGTGCTTATTGCGCCTTGAAATTGATTTATCCCCACCGTTATTACTTATCCAGCAAAATTAAAACAGAGCTCTGTGATTTCCTAATATTATCACAGATTAATTATTGTTCACCTGTCTAGGGCCCTTGCTTGACTAGGGAGATGCTGTGTAGCGTACAGCGTGTTCAAAATTCATGCATTCGGTTAATATTTGGGTTACGAAAATATGATCACATGTCCCTTAAGTTGATTGATCTGGGCTGGCTGAACATGGGTAATAGATTACTGTTTCAGGCAGGTGTGCTCTACTTTCGTATCACTGTCACCAGGACTCCATCATATTTATACAATAAACTCAGCTTTCGCGAGGATGTCCATCACCTTGGCCTTCGTCACAGATATCTGCTAACCACCCCCAGTCATAGGACCTCTCTATTTCAACGCTCTTTCTCATACAAGATTGTTACATTTTATAACAATTTGTCTTTTGAGGTCATGGGCTATTCCTTCTCCAGGTTTAGGAGATGGATGCGGGAGTACCTGTTGGCTGGTCAGCTGTAGGTCTTCTTCCGGTTTGATTGGGTAAAGGGTTCTTGCTCGTGATGCCATATGTCTAATGGGAAATGCTTTTAACTTATGTATTTGGTTGTATATCTATGTATATGTATACGTGTGTATGTGTATATTTATCAGCAGTAATTTGCACCTGTAAAACTAGTTGTTGCATCCGGGAGGAATGTAGTTTTAAGTTAGTTCTTAAGAATTCTTTACATACTTATTTTTTATTAATTGTAAAGGCTTTACGGAATATCAAAACACCTTTTTGTGCTCTGGGTAGAGTCTTTTGTTTTTCACTATACGCATAGAATTTAGTTCATTTTCATTTCTTATCTTCTTTTATTATATTTATTTTGTCAATATTCTTGTTGTATGGTAGAAAATAAATGCTATTATTATTATTATTATTATTATTATTATTATTATTATTATTATTATTATTAAATGAATTTATGCCAATGATAAACACGTTTTTTTACATAAAATAAAAGCATTCTTTTGTTTTATTGTTGTGCTAATGCATTTGGTTTTCCGTTATACAAAACCATAATAAAAGTAACTAACAATGCACATTTCTTATATTTCTTAAACGTAATTTTTCATTCCTCATTAACAATAGTTATTATTGTAATTGCGGATGGATAACGATCTTCTCATATCTTTTGCACGAGCAGAAAAAGAACAATTTGAATAATTTTAATTCCATATTACTCTCTGCCTACTAGGAAGGTTTCTTAGAAATAAACGTACACACAAATAAAAATTAATAACGAGCATAATCCCTCTTCCGTTCGGCAATGTTGAATCACTCTCGCAATTAGGCCAGACGGGAGGGGAAAAAAAAGAAAAGGCATATTACGTATTAGGTATGTCGAAAGCAATTATGTATATCTCGTTCTTTTTTTTTCCCTACTATTTCTTAATCATCGTCATCAACGACGTTTATTTTGTGTCATTAAAAACTATTGTTTTCGAGTATTAAGAGTCGAGCGTGTAAGCGGCAAATGAAACAGAAACAGAGAAAAGAACGTATTTAAAATTTAAATGAACGTTTAATACTTACATGGCAGAAATGCGGAAGTGACGAATATGACAAATGGAACTCCTACTCTTATTATTTTTCAATTGCTACATGTTTTATTCATATAACACACATGCCTTGATATTATATTACTGCGTATCTGTGCTCAAGTATCTCTTCAGAGTGTTTTTCCATTGAATAAATAAGTGAAGAAGGTTAATTTCTGTCTTATTTCGTATTAAGAAAGCACAATATCCATAATAGATTTTATATCAAAACAAAATTCATTAATTCAGTTTTAGTATTCGAAAAAGTAAGTACAGCAGGGATACTAGTTGATAATAATAACTAATTGAAGGGCATGTTAGTTGTTGAAACTGTAAGGTAGTTTCAAATAGCTTTAATTGTTGTTAAATTGTTCACTAATATATTGTTTCACCAAACTCTGGCTTCATCAGGTGATGGCAGAGTAATGTATACAAAATGATTACAGCGTTAGATATATCTTGCATAAGTGTAAGGAAGGGTTTAAAGTGGAGGTGCTATTACAAATTTAGAAAGACAGTAGAGGGGAGTAGTTTAGTTCTATTTGTTCCTTTACTATCAAACCTGTTTTTCGATATTTATTAATTTCAAATGCTTCAAATAAGTTTCTTTCCAATAACCTACATATATAAAATTTTATAGTGTTTATTAAATTCATATTTTAGTTGTATGAAACGCTAATACAACGATAAAAAGACGAATTCAACATTCGCCAACCATTGCATACAAATAATAAATTTTATAAAGAGTTTGAAATTTTATATGTACAGAATGAGAAATTTATTTAAGGCATTAGAAATTAACAGATATAGAAAAATTAGGTTGACACTAAACGAACAAACAGAATTAAATCACTCTCCTACACTGTCTTTCTAAATTTGTAATAACACCCCCTCTTTGAACCCCTACACTTATTTAAAATTCATAACGTTGTAATCACTTTGTACACAATACTCTGCCATCACCTGATGAAGCCAAAGTTTGGTGAAACAATGTTGTAATGAACAATTAAAATTATTTGAAACTATTTTCTACGTTATCATTTATTCATATTAGTTACTGTCAATATGCAATTCAATGCGATTTCGTATCCTAGCGTCAGCAGTTCCCAAATTTTTCTGTGTACCCAAAATATCAGAACTGCTCTCGATGATCACAATCAGCTTAACGTAATATATTTCATAATGAAGATAATAGCAATAATAGTTTATTTTCATATGTTCAAAGAAAAAAAAGGGTGAGACACTAGATATAAATCTTGCAAGAATTACAAATAGTCTTTTATAAAGATAAACAAAACATACGAGAGGATATTTTTATATTATCTATCTAGCTATGATAAAAACAAGTAAGTTATGCATACTGCCAAATTTGGTTCACATTCGAAGAGTAATATTATTCAGCTAGAACAAAGGAGCCTTGAAGAATTCTTCAGATTTTTTGATAAAATTGTGGTCCAAATAATTTTGACGGCGTAGGGAATCATTTTAATATGACCCAAGTTGCGGAATGCTTGTTGAAGATGAAACCAATGAAAATGGTTATCATCATTGCTATACGTATTTTTAAACTGCTGATTTGTAATTTTTCTCATAAACTAGGGAAGTTGGAAAAGAAACTCCACAAGGACCGATCTTAGGTCCAATACTCTTTTTAATCTTATATGTCCGGGATTTATTATAATTTATGAAACACCAATATTATAGAAATTTGCGAATGATACCTCGTGTATTCGACATAAATTTTAATAATTTAATTTATAATGGAAATACTTTCAAGGAGAACATTAGTGACTGATATGAAAAGCACTTTCTATAGTTAAATATAGACAAATCGGCTATGAATGCATTTAGAAATAAACCATTAAGCGTTGATAGACAGAAATTAATAGGCATCATTGACAGAATCAGACAAATTTCTAAAGTATAAAAGCGCACTCTGTATTTGAAAGCAATTCTGTGAAAGAAGTTTTCCAAAATACTTACCGAAAAAGCTGCATTTTGCAAATATCTTGCAAATGACGTCATAATGCACTAAAAGTGCACTTTCAAGACATAAAAGTATTTAAAGCTTGCTATTATATAATTCTTCTAATAAAAAAATTAAATTCGGACCAGAAGTTACTGTATTACTCTTAACGAAAAGAAATTGTTTGCAAATATCTGGCAAACTATACATTGTATGCAGATTTATTAAGTACATAAAGGTTGATTTGCAACAATTTTTGTATAAAAAAAAATTAAATTCGCACAGGAAGTAGTAGGAAAAGAGTTATATTATAAATAAGGCATTTTATTCACACTTTTTTGATACTGCATACATCTTTATACTCAGTTACAATAAAACATCAATATTATCAATAATACCGTCCGAATGGCAGTTAAACTATGTTAAGCAGCTTTAATTCTTCAACCATAAGTTTCCTCTTCCTCCAACTTTACAAGAATCTCTTCTTGCACAATTATTTTTACAATTGCAACCTATTTCCTCTCCAGGCATTTCATCATATATCGCAGATATTGCATTTCTTTTTATTTGATGATAGTTACTAACTTTTTTCTTTCACCGTCATCAATTTCGTCATCACTTCTGCTGTTGCTATTCTTTGGATGCATTTTTAATATTCTTTTCTATATCAATAATTTGACGGCCGCCTCCAATATTATAATGTGTGATTTCTTTAATGTCTATATCGTAAAATAATACCAACGACACATAAAATCAGACATATCCCAATTTTAATCACAACAAAGACCTTTCATTTATTGAAGTGAAAACTTCTATGGGCGCGTTGATGCACTGATTGTTGGGCACTAAAAGAGACTGAGCCGTCACGCTCGGAATGTAACGCTCGTTCGGGTAAAGTCGGCTCGAGTCGCGCTCGGCTTTGTATTATAACACTAACTAGCGGTATTTAATTTCCATTAAATTGAAATTTAGAATAAATACGTACGCGAAATATTGTATTTTTATTTTCTGAAAAATTCTTGTTCGCGTGCAGATGCGATCCCGAGCCGCCCGGGTGTAAGGCCGGCACGTTACCATTAGACCAGCGCGGGTACTAGTATGAGAAATATCATATTTGTATATATACTTGCGTACGTATGAATTTTTGAAGTGAAAACTTGATCAGACCGAACGAAATGTACAAGAATAATGTATAAGTACACAATAATAATAATAAATATACAGGGTGGCTGACAAAAAACGCCCCAAGCCGTAGCTCCGTTGTTTACTATCCGATTTTAAAAACAAAATATCAAATAAAATCGTTAAGTAAATACTATCAATTGGCGTAATCGAAATATTATTAGGAACAAAAAGTTTGAACATGCGAGTCAATTTTTTTTTTTTAAATGGCAACGTATATTTTTAATTAATGTTTCGGATAAAGAATGTTTTCCTGATTTTGATGATGTATAACACGTCAATTTTCAACATAAGTTTCAAGTGTGCCGTGGTTAATATCATTTTATTGGAATGGAAATTTTAAAAAAATACAAATAAATACGAAACTTATCTACAAATATTGTTCAAATTGTCTGCCGCCTTGTTGAAGACATAGTTGACACCTTCTAATTACTCCATTAGTGGCGTTGAGTATAAAATTAGGAGGTATTTCGCGGCAAGAATTCAGAATTCTTTGCCGTAAAATGTCTATATTTTCCGGACTAGTAAAATAAACCTGATCTTGAAGATAGCCCCATAACCAAAAATCCAGCGGCGTAAGGTCGGGCGAACGAGCGGGCCATTGAATTGGTCCATTGGTCCCTATCCACCTCTTAGCAAATGTCGCATTTAACCATTCAACATTTATTAAGGCATTATGAGGAGGGGCGCCATCTTGCTGAAAGTACATTCTGTTTAGCTAGGCAATTGGCAAATCATCTAAAAAGTTTGTAATGTTTTCACGCAATAGTTGATGGTATTTTGCTTGATTTAAGATGCCATCTATGAAAAATGGGCCAACTAATCGATCACCCCAAAGACCGCACCATACATTTAAACTGAATCTTTGCTGAAAATTATTCTCAATTATAATTCTTGGGTTTTCTTGGCTCCAACATCGATTGTTCTTTCTGATAAAAATGCCATTATTACTGAAACTGCATTCGTCCGACCAAATAATTTTTCGATAAAAATTACGATCTCGTTGTGTAACATTTAAGAAAAAGTTGCAAAATTGCATTCTTCGACCATGATCATTTTCCAATAGTGCTTGTACTTTTTGAGAGATGTATGGTATGAACTTGTGCTTTTTGAGTATCGCTTGTGTTGTTTGGTGCGATACGCCGACCTCATTTGCAATTCTCCGAGTAGAAGTCCATGGACTTTCTTCCACACATAAAAGAACATCCAATTCTGAATTTTCCTTAAACTGTCGACTCTTACTTTTTGGCATTTTGAAGGCTCCATATTTTCTTAAATTCTGTTCGATTCTTCCGAATTTACGACGGTCTGGAACCTCTCTTGTCGGATAACGATAACTGTAGAGTCTCACAGCTTCAGCACTATTTCGATTACATTCAAAGTATACTTGCAACATGTCGGTCAGTTGATTGCTATCCATGTTAATGATGAATTAAACTCACAGAAAGAATCAGAACGTTGAACTAATGTCACACCGATACACAAATGTCACAATGACAGTGTTTATTAACATTTACATTCTAATTGACAGTATTTATTACTTGAAGCATTTGATTGCTATTCACGGCACACTTGAAACTTATGTTGAAAAATTGACGTGTTATACATCATCAAAATCAGGAAAACATTCTTTATCCGAAACATTAATTAAAAATATTCGTTGCCATTTATAAAAAAAAAAATTGACTATCGCATGTTCAAACTTTTTGTTCCTAATAATATTTTGATTACGCCAATTGATAGTATTTACTTAACCATTTTATTTTATATTTCGTTTTTTAAAATCGGATAGTAAATAACGGAGCTACGGCTTGGGGCGTTTTTGTCAGCCACCCTGTATATTTTTTAAATGTAATATAGAACGAAAATGGAAAATGGAAAATGTAAATGTAAATGAATATAGAACAAAAAAAAAGTTGTATTTCGTATTATTAACCTCGCCTTGATGAAGTTTTCACTTCTGCCGTGTGGTCTTAAGCACACCCATTTTTTTTTTTTAAAAATATGCATTAATTCGCTGGGCAAATATAATCCATCTGTTTATACAGAGCAACTATAATATACAACTTCCTGGAGTTGTGTATGGAATTATCTATATATCTATATCTACACACTAGCTGTAGAACAATGGAGACTGTGGAGAGCAGGCAGTGTTAGTAGGGTGGTGACAACGACGAGCACAAGATTGTATCATGAAATTTAAGGGTGGCGAGAGAGAGTCAGATTTCCACCCCAACCGGTGGTACCATTTGAGGGGAACCCCCTTTCATATACATGTACGAGGCAATCCATGCAGAGCCTACTAATGTAATAAATGTACCGCATTGCATATTAGGTATGGCACATATAATATTATTACCGAGTTTGCAATGCAGATGCGTTCATATGCCTGCACTCTGTTCCATTTATGTACTAGACGTTCATATACATAAATATACATAGGTACAATTATATATATGCAATAGGTATGTATACAGAGTAATTCATAAATGATTAAAGAAAATAAAGGGTCACATATAAAATATCATTTTAAGTTAAAATGAAAGAATAATTTCTTTTTGAATTTTGATTCGCTTTCGAGTTATGTAGGTTTCACTATCGGAAACGAACATCAACTTCCTTCTTGAAATAAAGTTAGAGTTTTTAAAGAAAATTACTAGCAAAATTAAGTATTATCAATATTATATCCAATGCCCTTTTGACTTATTGAATGGTTTTTGGAACGACACAGACATAGTCCTGTTTTTGCAGCTCTTGCCAGATTAGATGTCGTTTATTATATTTCTTTATTTTTAGGTTGAAATCATGTTCTTGTTTTTTTTTACTGCCCACGTTTTGTTCACTATACTAAGGATCATCTTCAGGGCTGCTTATGCTATTCTCTAAAAGAGACTGATGTTTATTGACATGGTACGGGAATGAAGAGTGCATATTATAGTTCAGTTGAGAGTGAATGAGAGGTTTCTAGGAGTGAGGGAGATAGTATATTTCGTCTAGATACAGAAATACTTCTACAATCTTAATTGATACAAAGGATACTATCTCAATTACGAGATGAAATTGAGTCAAGGTCCAAGGTCCCACAGATTCTTTATTTTGATTACGGCGACCGGTTTCGTGAGTTTAAATACTACACTCACATCATCAGGCCAAGCTTAAACAAGAAAGTAAGCTCGTGACACCAAGGTACAAATTACAAAATAGGTGATAAAATGTGTTTAAAAATCTTCCCATCACATAATAAAACTTCGACCCATCACATGTAGATGACTCTTTAATTAAAATTACTTTAAATCAACTTTAATTTTCAATATTTCTAAAAACTTGTTTGTATTAAATATTTTTCAGATGTCTGTTTTCTATTTTATTATTTCATTCGTTAAATTATTTTGCTTATTTAGGATTAGGATAATATAAATTAAAAAATAAACATTTTCTACAAGTTAAACTATATTCATTCTAAAATTTTTTTTACAATTTGACTTTTGAATTATAAGGTCACTTTGCGTTTGACCGTTTGTTTGTGAGTGTTGTCCCATATACAAGTTTTTAATGTGCTGTATGTCGTATTTTAAATATAACAGACTTGTATGTAAATTATAGATTATTATATCATTGACACACAGGAATAATTTTGATTTATTCCTTTTTATTTTTTGAATAAAAATTTTATTATCAGTACTGTCTGTTGAGACATATGATTTTTACACGGATGTGGTTGCTGGTGCAAGGAAGGTAGTCTTCTGTTTTGGGATTGTAAGTGTTGGATTAATCTCCTTCATTTGATACTGATATGTTTTCACTGTATTTTTGACTATTTGAATTTTTTCACAATTTGTTTTAAAAAAACAAAAATTTTTTCATTATATGACTTGTACAATTTGTTATATTAATTAGTTAATTTGTTAAACACATTTTTAAACACATTTTATCACCTATTTTGTAATTTGTACCTTGGTGTCACGGGCTAACTTTCTTGTTTAAGCTTGGCCTGAGGATGTGAGTGTAGTATTTAAACTCACGAAACCGGTCGCCGTAATCAAAATAAAGAATCTGTGGGACCTTGGACATTGTTTCAATTTCATCTCTTAACTATCCACCCACACATGGCCCATCATACCAATTTATCTCAATTACTCCTAGAAATCCTTTATACAGAATCAACTATACTCGAATCGCTGAACAGATTCAGTGATCACGTTGGATTCACGTGATCACACCAAAGTTGTATGCACACAGGTACATAAAATCAATCAAGAATCAATGTCTGTAAAATAGTTATCGCCGTAGTATTTGAAATTGACAAGATATTCTGTATATTCAAATATTTTCTATCAAAACGTATTAAAATTGTATTGTCTCTATAAAATAGCACGTATTAATCTTCAAACACCTGCCATCTATGATACTATTACAGTTTACCTAATCGCCTAATGTAAACGATCTTTGCCGCCGACTGTTTTTATGAATAGGATGCCTTGATCACGTTGTGATCAAGCTGTGATCACGCACTTTTATTATTGAATTTTTTCGACGATGCTAGTATAGAATAACATTTAAACTCCGATCAAACGTCACATTAAACCTAATTTAAACCAATCCTCTATCAACAAACGCCATTCTACCCTGAAGATGCACCTTGGTATAGTGGATGAAACGTCGGTAGCAGAACACTGCAAACAGACATCGCAGCGTCAACCCAGATATTAATGATATATTTTTTCTTTTAAAGTACCTTGGTTTTATCTCAATTATTATTTCAGATACTATTTTAAATGCTATTTCTGTAATACAACTTTAATGTTATAAAATTTGAAACTGGCGCCAAATTTCAACAGAAAAATTCGTACTTTTAAGATGTAAAAAATGTGATATCGGATGTCATTCGTTTTTATTTAATACGAATCATTCGGTATATCTAAAAGTATATGATATAAACACATCTTGTTTATTGATATCATTGACAATGGTGTAATGTATAACAAATAATATGCTTGTTATTATTACTATTACCATCAAACTAAACTAAAACTGAATTGTGAAGAATTTTTAAAATCTAGTTTTAATCTTTAGAAAAATTTATATTTAATTCCACTTGTTAGATTATTCTACTCTGCCTAGTTACTTAATTTAAAAGTTACTTATAGTAAAAAGGTTTTTTTTTTGTTAAACTTCCTCAAACATCTTTGCTTATCTAACATTAAATTTCTTTCATGTTAAATAAGTTTTTTAAATTCCTACTAGCAATTATGTAAATTAAAAACCACGACAAAATACATTAAATATTTAACTAAGAAGTAGCCTGTTTTGTATAAATGTTTCGTAATTTTCTTTATTTAATTAATCACGTCTAGTACGGGCTTTTTCGTTATTGGAAAAATTATGACGCTAAAAGAATTGTGCATTATTGACTACATAAATAAGTTACAGAAGAGGAAACACTTTTTAAAATTCCTTTTGAGGGAAATAGTTAACATTGCATCACATATTGCTGTGATCTTATCATTGAAATAATAATATTAAGAATTAGTTTAGTTAGTTTAATTTATTATAATTGAAAAAGAACACTAATTTTATTTTTAAAATCCTATATTTAAGATTCATGCATTCGTTGAAATATGTAATAGTAAGTAAAATAAGTTGCTACATTTAAGGAGACACTGATGTACCAAAAATAAACATGAATTGTAGATACACATTAAATGAATTAAAATAAATTCAAATATAAATAATGGTTCCAATTCATTAGAAAGATTTTGATAATAATACTTAAGATATAGTAAATACCTGTAACTTAATATCTATGTACAGAAAAAGGATATAAATCAAAACATTTCCAGTGCGAAGTGACAGATCGTAAATAAGAATGTTTTACGTAAATAATAACAGCATGAATTAAAAATACACTTGTCAGTTCTTGTATGTATAACTCAAGGGCTTCAAAGACAATGGAAAAGTGGTCATGTGTGGTTTAAGAACCTGCAAAATGAAAAATACAGTGTTAATGTTGATAGCACTCTACAAATTGACGTGTTACCTGAGAAGAAGAAGCATGGTGCGAGCTCCGTAAGAAAAATCTCCGTCGTATACAACGTCTTTCCCGTACTACTAGACAAAAGGATTCCTAAAAGGAAAATTAGAATACACATTGGTAAATGGAAAAAGAAAATATATAACAAACGATGAAAAATGTAATGCATTCATATACAAGTACTATGAGGGACTATACTAAAGAGGAAAGAAAGAAAGATATACTGAAGATGAAACGTGATAAGTCTGTGAAAAACAATAATAACAAACAGTTCAAGTTCGCCATTAGTGTGTAGCTGTCAAAGACGATGTGTATTGGTGCAAGTATGACAACCTGAAGAAAACAAACAAGAAAGATTTTTATCATGAGCGTTTTAAAAAATCAATGCCAACCAAAAATTTAGTTTGATTAGAGATGCGCTACAGATTGCGGAAAATCAATTGTTTTGAATATATAAGGCAAGAAACAAGAATAAACAAGTAGATTCCAAGTTTGTAATTCAAGCAGTAAAGACGCGAATTTTTGTAAAGAATTAATAAATCTAATACAGCGAAAGTGAGAGTAGGGTCGATATACACCACTTATCAACTCACAATTAGATAATTTGTATTAAGATCCAGAGCTCAATTTTAATTTAGTTTTCTTTTAAATAATTTTCACTCAATTAAAAATTTAATTGAGTGAAAATTTTTTTATTACTAATTTTTAAGATGGAGGATATCAACAAGATAGAATTTGATAAAATATATGATGAAAAGAAGTAAGTTAGGAGACAAATAATTCAAATTAGAGATAGTTAATGGTACTAGATGTTCTGAGGGTAATATGTGAAAATATTTGCCCTAAGTAAATCGTTGGTATCGTTAATTGAATGAATATTATCTTGTTTATAATAATAATAATTCTTTTTAAAATAGTAAAAGGGATAGTTAATGGTGTTAGACGTGCTGAAGCTACTATGTGAAATTATTTGCCTTTAGTAAATTGTTGGGCATCATTAAGTAAATGAATATTATCTTGTTTTATAATAATATTTATTTTCCACAAAAATAATAAAAGGATAGTTAATGGTGTTAGACATGCTGAAGGTACTATGTGAAAATATTTGCCTTTAGTATATCGTTGGGCATCATTAATTATTATATAGTCATTTAATTTAGTACTTCAAATAAAATAAATACGAATAAGCGGGGATGTTTTTGATAGGCAGGTGCTATGCTGCTAGAGGTACAATGTGAGAATGTTTACAGCTAGCGATTAGTATAGGCCAGTGTCAGAGTATTCACTTTGCAAGGTTCTAGATTGCCAAAGCACTATGTGAAAATGTATGTTTTGGTGAAATAGAGTTGACTTCGTATTAATAAACAAACTATCAAGAATCAATAATTTTTTTATAAAAAGGAACAAGATAATTATTCGTTCAGCTATCATTATAGATGTATAAGTATTTCACAAACATTATAACTCTGAAGTGAGTACAAATGCTTTCCTTTTTCTTTTCTTTGTAAAACAAATATATATAGATATAGTGTAGCAATAATAAAAAGTATGTTCACTCTGTCCACAATTCTTTAATAGAATTACAACATTTTCAAATCGATATAATATCTCATTTGTTT
The DNA here is from genome assembly GCA_963170755.1 of Amphimallon solstitiale. Classification (NCBI taxonomy): domain Eukaryota; kingdom Metazoa; phylum Arthropoda; class Insecta; order Coleoptera; family Scarabaeidae; genus Amphimallon; species Amphimallon solstitiale. The sequence goes on along the minus strand of OY720675.1, from coordinate 240,316,580 downwards.
GCTATTAAATTATTTGACATTTATACTACCATAAATAAACACGTAAATAGTAATAACAAAATGAATCAATTTGCTTTTTTTTATTTTTTGAAAAAAAATTATCTGTAAAAGACACAGAACTACATACATATAACTCCACAGTTGTTCACACTTCAAACCAATAGGGAACCAATATTACTAAATCCCCTGCTAAAGGAAAGAGAACGGTTAGGTCAATCTCTTAAATATTTAACCTGCCAATCATCAATATTCTACCCGGTAAAATCCCGGATTTTTTTTACAACTAACCCCTCGCGTCGCCCATTTTGCACGTGTCCCATGTATACGTACTCTTCGATCTCCTTTTTCCCATGCATTTGCCGAACCAACCGACGAGGTTAATTCAATATCTGAGCGACGTATGGTGAGCGGTACTTGGAAGGGTTGTGGTACAGGGGGAGGGGAGGAGATGCCCCCTTTTCGGGTTTGCGACGTCCGTGCGCTAAAAATTTTTGCGATAACCCATAAAATATTTATAGAACTAGAGGAATTATTTACAAGGGGGCTTTTTTCCAATTTATTGCCTTTTTAGGTATTGATGTATTCCTTTAGAGAGTGAATTTTCTCCCTGTCTATCTATACATCGGACTGATCGGCCGTACCATATTCAGATTTGCGATTCTACAGTGAACTGTGAGATGAAGAGGGATATATTAGGGGGTCTTTTTAGGTGAATATGTGGGGAACATGTCTCGCTGATAGAACCTGGAGGATATCAAATGCAGCCAATAATTTTAGATTTTATTTGAACATCAGATGCTTCTAAAATGTGTTAAAGATATGCATTCTCGCTTTCTAATGATTTAGGTACTGCAAGTACATAAATTATAATAAATACATATTAAGTAGAAATAGATTAATGACTCCTTAATAAGTTATGATTAATGTTTCTATATTAGCCTGATTTAATCAGTAGAAATGGATAATTTAAATTTATTTAAACATTTTGTATATTTTTTGCGTAATTGTAGATTATAGTAAGATAACGTCACTGATGACGTGTAATTGTTAACAATGGAGTATAATTTGATATGTTGCGCGTGCTATTTCCTTGATATGGATTTTGAAAGGAAACCGACGTTTAGGCGAACATTCCATCTGCCGTCTTCATGGTAGCCTTATAAAGGGTTATTTCTTGCCAAAAAAAAAAGGAAAGTTGTCTCATTTGTAAAATTAAATACACTGGACACAAAATTATACGTAAACTTAAACACAAGGGTGCTAGAATTCAATCTTTGTATACAATGCAAACAACTACTGAAGTTTTTTTTGTTTATGGAGATTTACCGTTTATATATTCCTATTGATGCTTATTCAATAAAGCAACCTTGTTCATAAAATTAGCTTTATTCAGTAAGCATCAACATGGACATATAAACGGTAATTCATAAATTTATCGAAAGCGTACGGTTATGCCTGTGTCAGAAATTTTAATTAATTAAACCGAGATACTGCAGGGCACTATACTCAAACCCCTTCTTTTTGTGGTGTTTATGCATAAATATTACTTTCAAAATTTAGATTATTTTGGACATCTTAAATATATAAACAGAGTTACATGGATAGGTGTTAAGAGTACTTGAAATTATCTGGTCATATGTTGCTTGTGCTATTTCCCATCGTTTGGATTTTGACAGAAAATCCACGTTTCGACGCAATGTCCGGCTTTAGTAATCTTCAGGGTAGCCCTATAAAGAGCTGTTTCTTGCCAAAACTAAACTAAATTTGTGCACTTAAGGTGACATTTGTGTAAAATACTTATGACACGTCTAAATGTCAGTGTGACGAATTATGTTATACTTGATCTGCACCTGACCTGTATGGTGTAGTATTAGATAACGTGATTATGCTCTCACGAATAATTGGCGCCCAGACTTCTTTAATCTGCAGGCTTGGTGTACTTATAGGATTAGTTACTATATCCATATATGCTTCTTTAATCTTCCTTCTGATGCCATCTTCTTCTTTCGTCAGAATATTTGCGCCATTCCATTTGATTTGATGGCCAGCTTCCCAAACGTGTTGGGCCGGGCCGAATTTTTCAGTTTCTTGAAGACGAACCAATTTCTTGTGTTCTTTTATTCGTACTTCTAGGGGCCTCCTGGTTTCTCCTATTTATGGACGTCCGCAGTCACACGGCACTTTATATACATACACAGTTTGTTATATGGTTCATGTTACCTGGCTTAGTTCTTGATAGGATCGATATAACAGAACAGTGCTTGTAGATCTCCATAAATTATACTTCAAGGCTCAATCAATTTCCTAACACTTCCTTCTTAATCATCCAGGAGAAAACTTGTGGCCTTGCTGCCAATGGTCTACTACTTATCTGACCTCCGTTGGCTACTCCTAAATATAAATATAGATAATCTTGAAACAGAAGTTCTTGATACCAATAGTAATATGCATTAAAGTAAGTGTTATAGATCAGTACAATTCTCTTCTTTATTCAATAAATAAATATTGCACCATCTGCTATTTTCTTATAAAGTAATTGTTTTTCATGTAATATTATGTATAGAATATTTCGAATTATTCCATTACACCTTAGGCACTCTATATACCTCGAAATTACGCACATAACACAATGGTCTACTTGTTTGCACAATAACAGAAACTATTACATTAAACCAGAAGATAATTCTCTCATATTCGTTTTTAAATAAATTTTGTCTCTAAGGTATTTCTAATATAACACTGATGAATTTTTTAATGTAATCAAATATGATTACATTCCCTTAAATATTTATGTAGTTACCATTAATAAATATATACCGTAGTCGACAAATTTTAATTTCGGTTTACAGCAATACTACCTATCTATCCCATGCAGAAGATTACCTTATAATATGCAGCGATGCCTGCTTGCCAACAGTGGTGGGAGAAGCGACGACGCAGTCGGGGGAACCTCACATTTCATATGAAACGTTTGCCGGCTGTACTTGCAGCCTCGCTATATGTTTATCTTTATTATATTTCGTTGTGCTCTTTTCCTCTTTCTACTTTCGTACCAGAAATTAAAATTTGTCGACTACGGTATATTGATATTTCACATATATATTTGTAAAAGTGGATCCTTTATATACCTTTCTATATTTTGCCTAATTTTCACATACATAATTGAACCACATGTCTATATCATATAATTTAAGAAATCAATCTTTAATGAGATTTCATTCTCAGTACACGTAATCTATTTGACTAACATATAACACATATAATAAATCTAATTCACTAATTCACTACTGTCAAGACTGATTGATATCGAAAAGTACCACTGTCAGTAAATATCTAATACCATTGAAAAATATTTAAATTTCGAAAGATTTTAACAACTTAATTACTTTTATTAATACATTCACGTAAGGCGAACAATATTAAAAGTATGAAAGTATTTACTGTCGGATTTTGAATCATTCTAGTAAAAAAAATAATTCAAATTTGGACCGGAAGTAGCACTTTCACACTTATCGAATAGCAGTTTTTACAATTATCGGCAAATTATGCATTCTAGACAGAATTATGAAGAGTGCAAAAGTATTAAGAACTAGAGTTAGAAGAATTGTTATGTAAAAGAAATTTCAAAATTCGAAGCGGAAGTAACACTTTTATTAACAGGTTTGTTGAGAAGATAAGAAATAAAAAAAAATCGGACGCACTACCGTACAAGAAAGTCGTGTGGTGCCCACGCCTCATTTTTTTTTAAATTAATTCGGAAAAGTCTCACAAGCAATACTTTCAAAGTGACAGTATACAGACGATGATCTTAAACTTCTAGCTAGATTAATGGCATAAGTTACCAGTAAATTCTGGGTTTCGCCTTTTAAAGTAGTCGATACATAATTGATTACCCAAGTGACAGCTAATAGATTGTTTGTCCCGTTTCATTTCCTTATTTTCGCGGACTTTCTCAAAAAATCATCATTTTACGACGCACAATACATAAATATCTATGTGTTTACGTACATTAATTAAGTTTATTATATTTAAGTAGCATAGGGAGGACCGTAAAAGAGCTCTTAAAATTCGAATCGTACATTATTTATCCGGCAGCGTAAAACAAGACAAATTAAATTCCACTAGAAACGCTTAACTTACAGTGCATGCCAATGCACATACTAGCGCGTATATTTTAATTATATGTATATCGTTAAATAGTATATTTATATTTTATTTACTCTCCACTGGCACGATACAGCGTTATTATGCGCCGCAATAATCGTAAAATAATTATACGGCATCGTTTCGTCATAGCAAATAATATTATATTACATGTAAAAATTCACCGGCAGGCAAATTAATGGCGACCAAACGTGGGGCCATACGTACATATATATAAATACACCATATTTTCTGGGGCGATCGAGAGTCGATGGACTTAAAGAGGATTTGAATGTTAATGAAGTTGTGCTGTGAAGTGAATATTTAGTTTTAATCTACGATCGCCTCACGTTGGTAAATTAACTCGACGAATTAAGATATAGCATTAAACATTGGTAAATACTTTATTGGCTATACAAGTGTGTGCCGCAAAACCGGATGATCAGCCTGTGTGTATAGAGCAAACTGACTTCTTAATAAGTTTATATTGGTTTTCACCTCAATTTCTTCAATTAATTAATTTTATCCGCTTTCTGTATATTATACATGCACACCAAAACATGTAGGATGTAGTGTTACATTTATATATATATACGTGTTAGGATACATGAGTATGAATTTGTGGCGTTTATATTAAGAACACGTGAAGAGGATGGCATGACATAATGACAGCGTTTATCTGCCGCAATTAAGACTATTAGCAACTTCTGAAACAATAAATAATTAACCGGAAGCATAAATAAGACTGTTACGGGCGGTGCACGTCTTACTGAATGTAAATTGATTAGATTCTTTTTGCTAGAATTCGAACATGGTAGGTTTATATTACATGTAATTGATTTTTTTTTGATTGCTTTTGATCTTATACGTATGTGTTTTATAGACCGACAGATAGATATTTATTATTACTGCCATAATAGCGTATGCCTACATGAGTACATTGTAATATATTGTGCCACTTTCAATTTTATACGTACAAATCAAATCAATGCCCCTTATTCAAATGGCTTACTGAATTAATGAAAAAGACACGCGAACTTGGAGACTTTTCAGTTTACTTGTGATCTGTCAAAACTACATAAGATGACATAAGCATAATAAAATATTATTGATCGTAATATTGTAATATACTGAATTCAGAAACTAAAGTAATATATAATAATACAGATAAAGAAGTTCATAGGTAATTCCGTTGAAAATTCAACTGCTGACACGTCTTTCATACTCATCGGTCTTCGTCAGTACAAATGAATTACCCATGAACCTTTTTACCGGTATATTTCTATGTTCCGCAAACAGTTTTTCAGATGACACTCAGGTGGACAATGTCAACCTCGCAGCAATTTTTAGATATATTCTGGATACACAGAACATTTTGACTGAAGCCTCAGTTGGTAGTCTGTTTCCTGTATAGTCTGTGATTGTTACTGTCATCCCCAAGGTTATCCCGCCTCGTTCGTTGCTTACACTTTACTGACGAAGATCAATGAGTTTAAAACACGTGTCTGCAGTTGCATTTTCAACGGAATTACACATGAACATTATATATATGTTGATGTTTTTCATAATGACGACTTTATTGGGCCGGCCTGTGTTCTACATTTGTATTATAACGGGGGGCCTCAAGACTACAAAGATGGATCCCTACAGGGCTCTAATTAGGACTGGCTGGTGTTAAGTAGAATTTTATTTTCGTTCGTTACCCTTGTCAAGGAATTCTACTTTACAGTCTGTGTCTGCGATATATAAAATTTTCCAATCGGCTTTAATTTACAGAAATAAGATGTGGAGATCAGTTTGAGTATTAAGCCATAAGATGCGAGTTTATAATTGCTACAAAATAATTTTCTTCAGATTTATTATAAATGTTGGTTGTGTAAAAAAATTTTTGTGAAAATGTTGGGTAATGTCAAAAATATAAGACTGATTGCAAATTTTACAGTTATTTATTTGTCAGTTATGGATTTGCTAGTTTTTCACTATTTCCCGAATAAATTTCATTAACCTTCAGGCCTTATGTATTCTTTCGGCAATCGCAATATTGTTTTCCAACGACTGACAGAATTTCTGCAACACTGTCCAGCACCACATGCTCTAAACCGACAAAGTAGCAGTTATATGTCCCAACCAATGATCAGTGTATAACACTGGGACAGACCAAAGTGCAATGAAATTTTGCTTGGAATTTTTGCCAAAATATAAACTCCAGCGAGTGGTGTGGTGCATTTTCCATTTCAATATCCAGTAAATAAACGTCGCAGCCTTTCTTGGCTTATACGTTTTGGTATCTGTGAGATATATTACCAAATTGTTATCAATGTCATCCACAGTTAAGTTAATCAAATCATCACATCAGCAAACCCCAGCCAAGCACATGATAAACCGCACCTAAAAATGATTTTTAAAAAGAAAAATATATAAAATTCACCTTCTTTCTTTATCTTAGGCTTATTAAATGAACTTTTCATCAACGCTTGATAAGTTTTTCGATTTACTTGTTAAAAATTTGCGCTTTTTTTCAGAAAAGCAACTTACCTCGCGAAATTAGCGATATTCTTCTTATTCCTTATCAGAAATAACGGCTTGTCGGTTCTTCGGTTTTTCTTCAAAATATTACAAAAGCACGTCTTCTTTTACCATTTCTTGGATCTGTTTAATTCTGCACCAGCTTTTAAATTCTTTATTTGTATTTTTGTAGCGCTCATGCTCACTGAATTTGACTTCAGATTTGCGATATGATATCAACAATTGATGTTGATAAGTTGGAAGGTTCGACATTCATAAAAATTGCGTTAGAAGGTACGCTGAGGATATGTGTTTTTAAATGGCAGGTCCCAAATTGACCGAAATTCTGTTATTGGTCCTACCTTACTATGCAATGCGAAAGGTTCTATATCATTATTCGTATTTATGATTCTATGTAGAAAACAGCTGAAGTGGGTTTTAGTACAGTTTTAATAAAATTTAGTGGCTCATATATACCAGGGAAAACTCTGGGAAAATATTGTATTAGAATAAGTTTTCTGAAGAGAAAGAATTTAAAACATGGGATATTACCAAAAAGAATAAGACACAACAATGCGAATCATCTTTACATATTCATATGTGCATTAGCTCTTTCCAAGAAAAAGTTAGATGATATTATAAGTTTGTTGTTTTTATACATCCAAAATGGTAGATTAATTTTATATGAGTTTGATGCATAATGAAAATGATGCTGATGAAAATGATGTTTGCCCAATCGAGTTGAAATATAACGAATATGTAGTTTCTATTATTATGTGCAGCTACCTATTTCTCTTGAATAATTATTAAAGTTTGCCGTTTTCATTCGAATAGAACAAGTGTTTGAATTTTGTATTAAAGTATTATGTCGTAACAAGATTCATAACATTCCTCAATTTTCTTTTCAAACCCAATATCGTTACTTAATTATTTATTTACGCTTTGTTTTTAAAACGTTATTAAATCATTGATTTCAAAATGGAGCAGTACACTTATGTGTTCAATATAAGAGAGTACCTATCGGTTTGACTAAATGACTAGATAACATTCTAAGGGCTATGGAATCCGCTTTTCTTTAACCCCTTTGACTTGTGACACAAACCGTAATAACGTTTTTCATTTTTATTTGGATATTAACAGTGTTAACTGTTACTACCAAAAACACGACAGTAAGGGTTGTTTAAGGAAATGTGCAATTTACAGGTTATGTTTCCAGTTCAAAATCTAGCCACAAATACTGACTTTTGCATTTAAAATAACCTTACAGATACACAGTTTTCCATTTCGTAGGAGTTTATTTTTAGAATAACATGTTTAGAAACCATTAAATGCATAGTTTTGCAGTCAGAGTTTAATATGTTTTAGTAAAATTAGATGTTAATTTGATTTTTCTACCAATACCAATCCTTCGACTTCTAAAAAGACAATTAAAAGTATCGTTTTTCGTCTAGTTTGCGCATGGTTTCAGTAAAAATCCCTCTGACTACATCCACTTCTAATAATTCACTTTCCTTTTCAAGCTTGTAATATTGAAACAATATCATCTAGAGCAGTGGTGGCGAACCTATGACCCGCGGGTCAGACAATGACCCACGCGTTGATTTTTATAACTTTATTTTTTATACCATAAAAGAAAGAACAGACAATAAATAATATGAAAAAAAGGAAAGTATATACAGGCTGTTCCTAAATATCATGTACATAAGGAAGGGGGTAACTATTTGATTTATTTTGTGCCTAAAATTTCATATAAACATAGGTCTGCAAACGCTTCGTTACCAATATGCAGGGTGTTGAAATTTCAAGAATTTTTCACTTTTTACTGTATAGCTCCTGCAGTTTTTTTACGATTTCTAATGTCAATTGTCAAATTAATAAACTCAAGTGATTATCTGAATAAAGCCAGAGCCTGCTAGACCATTTTAAAAAATTTAATTTTCTCTGGCGAATTACAGAAAATTGTTTTCTATTTTTTTTCTCGATAACGGTCAGAGATAAGAAAAAAATACAAGAGATCCAAAAGTTTCTAAACAAGACAGAAAATTTATTGCGTATTTTAGAATCTAGCAGTGGCGCATCGCAAAAAAGTTCAGGGTGAGAAAAGAGGGCATGACCCCGAAAAAATTATTACCCTGTAGATTTACATAATCATTTGGCATGGCTAATGATGCAGGCCTTATAGCGTAACCTACCTTCCAAATTTGAACAGAATATCTCAAAAACTGCAGGAGCTATACAGTAAAAAGTGAAAAATTCTTGAAATTTCAACACCCTGCATATTGGTAACGAAGCGTTTGCAAACCTATGTTTATACGAAATTTTAGGCACAAAATAAACCAAATAGTTACCCCCTTCCTTATGTACATGATATTTAGGAACAACCTGTATATCTAATGTCGAATATATAAAAAAATATTTCCATGTAGACACTGGCTAGTTGATTTTCTATCGTATCACTGCACTTGCATGACGTACATCATTCACAAACCAGTTTTTTAAAAACTGTTTTGATTCCAAAAAATAACATTATAACTGCTAGTTCTCAAGTTGCCCATTGCAGTGCTCGCCACGGAAAACCTCTTTCAGAAGGAGCGTTTGTAAAGCAAGCGTTTTTAGAATATAGAGCTACTTTGTTTACAGATTTTAAAGTATAAGACTTGATTATAAAGCGTATAAATGAGTTACTAATAAGTCGCAATACAATAAAAAAATCGAGTAATAGAATTAGAAAAAAATATTTATTCACAAATACATAACGATTTAAAGTATGCAGAAAAGTATTCAAGTGCTTAAGATGAGAATGATGATGTAAATGGTTATGCACAATTAGCAGTTTTTGTTCGATATAAATCAGGTAATATAATGAAAGAAGAACTAATGAAACTAATAACCTTAAAAGGGAAGTGGACCGGTTTTAATATTTTTAAAGAATTTGATATTGCATAACCAAATGGATATTGACCTACAGATAATTGTTTTGGTAACAACGTAGTATGGCGGGGAAAAACATTGATTTTTTTCCAATATCTTAAGCAAAATATTATACATTCTCTGACTGAATTTCATTCTATAATAAATCAGGAAATTCTATGTGCGATGCAAGGTTTACAAACATTTTCCAATGTTATGCCAGTTGTAATAAAATTCATCAATTTTATGAACGCAAGAGGTCTTAATAAACAATAATATGAACGATATTAGAGGAAATTGAGTGCCAGTATTCAGGGATTTTGATATTGAAAATATTATATTAAACCTAGTAAATAATTTTATAGCAAAGAAGAAACTTGCTAATGCTCTATTCACAAAGTTTGGGTTAACATATTCGTGTTGTTTTCTCCAATAAATTATGTAAAATCTACCAATAGAAACAACTGTCCATTCTCCCCTTTTCAAGTGACGCCACTGACATAGTGACCACGAGCTAGTACTAAAAAAAATTACCAACAAAATTTGACCCACTTCTCAAAAAGGTTCGCCATCACTGATCTAGAGTAAAGTTGCGTTTTTCACATCCGAAATATCCCCGTAAGCGATCGGAATTACATATTACGCATTTGCGAACAGACAAATATATTTGCGTACATCTGAAAATCGCTACTCCCTCTTGCATAATTAATGAACACAATAGGAACAGATAAAATACGACTTGGCCGTCACCACCAATCCGGCAGAACGTTCGCACAATCTGCAACGAACGCTTCCGAGAACAATAGCATTCCCGCACAGTACACGACCGCAACCGAAACCAACGCGGCATCACAGCATAGATCGGTAGCAACATCGAGAGGAAGATATTATAGTTGCGGGTATTTATTGTAAATGATAAATCGTAATATTTAATTGAGAATATATTATACGCGGGGCCCGCTCATAAATTCACGTTCATTATCCTATAGACTCTCTCACCTCTTCGACACCATCCACCCTCCAAAACGGTCCATCCCACATTTGCAATACTACTAGTCAACAGTAGTTGGCAATGGTAGCACAGGACGATTGCGAGAGCTAGCACGAGCCATTCCAGTAAATTCGACCGACTGGAAATTTATAGCAAATTGAACTAATAACATTCGAACACAATAGTATCTTGAATTTAACGAACCGGTATATATATATATGTACACCCACGACAATTCTCATCGTATATATGTATATATATATATATATGAATGTGAGAGTGTGCGTGTGAATCTCTCTGCTCTTGTCTTTGTGCACGTACAAAAGCAAAATGCAGTTATACGGAGTAAAGCATATTACGGAAGATTGGATTGGGTTATAGGCGAGTAAAGAAGTAATTTATTCGAATGTAGTCTAGAGATGAAAATACTTAATTTTATAATAATCACATATTAATACATATACAGCCAGTCCCAAAGACGTACCGACAAACTTGAAAAGGTGGTAGGGGACATCAACAATTTTTGTTTAATAAACATATTGCTGTGACTCTTGCAAATTAATGATTGCATAAAAATAAATTAATTGATTTAAATAATAAACAAGAGCAGAATCAAGCATATATTTTAGTACTAGGCCTTATGCTAGACTATAGGCTTATAATTTTCTGCCAAAACAGTAGGTTTAGCAATTTCACAGTTCACTAACTCAGTTTTTCAGTTACTAATGAAATTTTTATTCAGGGGCAGAAAATAATAACAATGTTCCTTCTCCAATATGAATGCTCTCAAGTTGTCTCCAGGTCAGATAAAATAAATAAAAATACAAAAAGAAACCTTATAATATAATTTATTGAAAATACTAAATCACAAGTAAAACAAGTATATTTATAATTAACTATCTCTTAAACATTAAATCAAATCTTTGCATGTTATGATAACATAATCAAATTAATACGACAATTATAATCAATAAGATAAAAAAAATATCAGAAAATATTCTACTAAACATTTATCATATCTTAATTCATTTCTATTTAAATGTAAAACAATCAACATACCAAAAATTTCATTATATGTTATGAATTATACTGGATTATAAATAAATAACAAAATCATATCATTTATCGATTGCAAAAATACATACACTAAGGTAATGGCTCTGTCTTGATTAATTCTGCTCAGCGCCTTTGCTCGCTCCCGAAACAGTACCGCCAAAACTAATTTGTGTTTTTAGGATTAATCAAGGCTCCATGCTATGAATTAATCACCTACTTATCTCATTGCACACATCCCTGCCTTATGACCCAACACGTCAAAATTTCAATACACAAGCACAATAAAGTATAAAATAAATAAAGAATATATTCACATATATAAAGAAAAATTACTAACCTCGTTCTACAACTCTAGTATAAAACACCACACAACATCTTTATGTAACACAAGATATACAATAAAACAAAAATAAATACCACTAAATCACCTTAATTCCTCATACAAAACTTCAAATTCATCCATATTCAAATTGTATTTATAAATGTTTTTTCTTTTATACAGTAAAAATTCCACAAAATAAAAATAAAAAAAAAACTTTTAATTAACTTAATACTTTTATCTGATAAATGTTTCAAACACCAAGTGTCTGTCTATACTTTTATTCCAATTTGATAACAAATACTTTCTCATTAAACTTAAATAAAAGCATTACAATTACTAAAGATGTTCTAAGTACAAATAAATATCTCAGTGAAATATTACAAGTTCCAATTTATAAAAATTGTTCTAAGTTAAAATAAAATTTAATAGTATAAACACCCGTATTTGTATTTAAGAAAAGGTTTCCACCTACTTCTAGAAGTTTCTTTTAGAGAGCGGTTTTCACCAGCCGTCTGTCCCAAAATTTACATGTCCTTCCTTATATTCATCATTTCTTAACAAAAACGTACGGTTATCCTCGGCACGATACCGATTCCACCTCTCCAATTACATTTTTACAGTGCTGCACCACTCGGTAAAGTGGTGTACTACTAGCCTTTCAAAAACGTAAACAAACATCTATTGGAGAATTAATTTGTTTACATCCGTGATCGTTAATCGCATCCAGCGGAGAATATCATTTCGCCGAGCCTATCTGTCGCACGGTCTGGTTATAATATCTTTTCCCCGCTGAAGCTTGCGGGAAACACTTTCATGTGAATATTCACTTGATATACCAGGCCTATTTTAATATTAGCTTCTTGAATAAAATTACAATAACATTCTTATATTATTTTACTTAAATTAATTTAAATTTGCCAAAATACTAACTTAATAAATATTTATATACACTGATCGTGATAAAATAAATAAAATAGTATTTAATTAAATTAAATCTAGAAGTGATCTTGATTATGCTTATTTACAATTCAATCCCAGACTCAAGATCACTGCAATATGTTCGTAAATGAGCCGTTTGTGATGTAGAACAAAAAAATGTCTCAAATCATATCCAAATAACTAAAGTAATTGTTGATTTAGTTGGACTCCACTGTCTTTCTTTAAACATTTTTTATTGCAACTATGGTTTTTGTTGGGCAGCAGAAACACCTCTCTATATAATAATAATCACGGCTGTTTTATATATGCGGGCTTTGCTTTCAGTGGACATGTACTTGTTCCTCCATATGAGGTCCCTCAGATAGCCAGAGGTTCTTGAGGCTTTATTCACTTGGGTTCTGACTTCCTGCTGTAAGTTTTTGGAGTTCGTTATCTTAGCTCCTAGGTGCGTACATTGGTGGACGGGTTTATCGTTTACAGCCAGTTTGTATCTAGTGGGCTCCTTTGCCATGACCATTGATTCTGTCTTTTTATAGCTATCTCCATATCTCCGCTGTTAACCCGTTTTGAATTAATTTCTCTCCATTTCATGAGTATATGCTGCATGACATGGAAAGTGCAACACAACAAGAATGGGTGCGAATTTTTTGACCAAACTTGGTAGAAACGTATAACTAGTCAAAAGCAATAATTGATTAAAATTTTGTTGCGATAGATCAAGTGGTCATGACGCATCTGACACTTCATTCAGTTTTCGCTGACATTAATATGTGGTGTATTAATTGTTTGTTTGAAATTAATTTCAACGGTTTTGTCATATTATACCTTTGTTTAACGTGTTTAAAGAGTTTTATTATGCCTAGAGTGCGACAACATGGAAATTATCGCCAATTAAGCGAATTCGACAGAGGTCGAATTGTTGGTTTGCGAGAAGGTGGTTTTTCATACAGGGAAATTGCAAATCGCCTTAACCGGAACCAATCCACCATTATGCGCTGTTATCAATCATGGACTAGGGAAGGTCAGGAAAGACGCCAAAGAGGAACCGGAGGCCGAAGAAGAACTAATGAGATACAGGACCGCCGCCTTCGCTTAATGGCACTAAGAGACAGGTTTTCCAGTACCAGATCAATTGCTGACGTGTGGTTAGGTAATATTGGTCGTCCTGTAACCCTTCGAACCGTTTATCTTCGAAATAGGGGTGTCGGCTTACAATCTTATCGTCCACATCTTGTGTTACCACTTACGGCTCAACACCGACAGCAACGTTTGGAGTGGTGTAGATTGCGACTGCACTGGAACGTGGAGTGGCACAGGGTGGTATTCAGTGATGAATCTCGATTTTGTCTAGGGATGCATGATGGCCGTATGAGGGTCAGACGAAGACGTGGGGAACGTCGTGATATTCAGTTTTCCGTTGAAAGGCATGTGCATCGAGCAGTGGGTGTTATGGTATGGGGTGCTATAGCATATGGGAGTAGGTCTCAATTGGTGTTCATCCAAACCACCATGAACGCCCAGCGTTACATTGATGAGGTGGTAGAACCCCATATTCTACCATATCTTCAAACGCTCGAAGACCCACTTTTCCAGCAGGATAATGCCCCTCCCCACGTAGCGAGAATTTCTATAAATCGCTTGGAAGAGGCTCATGTCAATATCTTGCCATGGCCACCCAAATCCCCCGACCTCTCGCCAATAGAACATGTGTGGGACATTATGGGACGAAAACTTATGAATTTAGCCAATCCCCCGCAGACACTAATAGCTCTCCGGCATGAATTACAGGTTGCTTGGGACACCATACCCCAAGAGGATATCGACCACCTAGTCGAATCAATGCCACGAAGAGTGAGGGAGTGTTACTCTAATAGGGGCGGTTCAACACATTATTAATAAAAATTATGTTAAATTGTGTTAGTCTTTTGTTTTTTTTCTTTGAAATTTTAATGAATTATTGCCTTTGACTAGTTATACGTTTCTACCAAGTTTGGTCAAAAAATCCGCACCCCTTCTTGGTGTTGCAGTTTCCATGTCATGCAGTATATGTTATTGTTTAAATTGCTTGACAATATATTTGACTCTCATGCATTACTTCAAGAAATAAGATTTTCTGTACCTCGTCCTGCGTCGCGGTATGTCCGTACTTTTAATTTACCTTTTCTGAAAACTAACATCGCGAATGGATCACCTATTTACTAAATGTGCTTCAATTTTTACAAAATCAGCCTATACTGTGATATCAACTGCTTCTGAATCGAGTTCGTGAAGGCAGAAACCATGTTTTCCTGGTTAAGTTCAAATTTAAACGCGACAAACAAAACATTCTCATAAAAAAAAAAAAACGAACGAACACATATGGGTCAATAGGGAGTGAATACGTTTGCGGTATGTTTCTCCATCCACGAGAGAAGAGGGTCGGTCGTCCACCGCCCGTAAGCTCAACGCAGCAGAACCGCTGGCTGTCGATTGAACGTTGGGGATCTAGGGGGGTGGGGCGCAGTCGGGGCTTGTGGATCGGCCCCACACGGGGGTTGATTATGTCGAATTCGATGGCGAACCGCAGGCGCTCAAACAATGAGATAGATGTTCTTGAATCAGTATCTGAGCTTAATCCTCTCAAACATGCCTTGTTTGCGGTACCCGGGCTATAATGCATATTTGTGTATATGCAATTATTGTACTGTTGCAATGTAATGTCACATAGTGGACCAAGCACGTCAATGTTAACTATCGTCCGGGGCGAATCTGCACTGCACATATCCAGATCTGCATAATACACAAACATAAATGTGTATATATTGTATAGATCCGATATAGGCACAACGTTCACAGGCCAAGCGGAACACTGCCTTTCGACAGTCGACTTTCCTACACCACTAACTCGATTCCATTGGTCATCTGCTTATATGGTCGTCGTTATTTGCATAGGGCATTCAATACGGTATTGATCACGAGCATTTACTCTCATGATGCCGTGAATTATGGTTGTGCACTATCTATTTGTTTAGCTGATTAGTTAGTAACATTATTAGATCACTGCGATACCTGCTAATCAATTAATTATTTATGCATAAACCGCCATTGCTGTTCCACCTCCATGTACGTACAAAAGACACACACGTGTATTGAGGCCGACACACGCAATATGCTACATTTATAACACATGTATTGGGGCGAATGTTGGAGATGTAAAAAGCTGCTTATATGTATACCATACGTGTGCGGATTAAAATTCCTGGAAACTGTGCCAAATAAGGAAAATAGGCTGCTTTTACCGGGTATTTTGGCAGGGAATAAAAGAGGAAAAAACATGTAAATAATCGGATTATGCCTTTCGCGTGGGAAAAAAAATCATTTAATTTATTAAAATCATCAGTACAGATTTAGCGTCCTAAGACATAATCCGTAGTTATGTATGTACCTATTGGAAGACTTTTATCATTATATTATTATGAGTCTTTCTAAACTTCAGTTAACAATTTAACACTAAATTTCAGACTATTATATGTTCATAACTTGAATACTTGGAATAAAACACATAATTTTTTCTACAAAAAATCTGATCTCACTTCCAAATTAAACAATGTCAAAATAGAACCGAAGGACAGACTTATATCTTTTGATGTAGCGTCCTTGTTTCCGAGTGTTACAATAGATAGCACTTTAAACATGCTTGAAAACTTTTTTGAGTTCACCCTAGTAGCACACAATATCGGGCCAACGTTGGCTGTCGGTCGTTTAATTATCGGCCTGATATCGGCGTCTGATATCAATGCGATGTGCAAGTGTTAACATTTTACAACGTTGAATAAATATATGCAGTGATATTTATTCAACGTTGTATTGATATTGACCCAAAATTTTTCCGATTTGAGCATTTACCTTATATTTCATAAGACAAATAAAGTACAGAGAATTTATTTGATTTGAACTACAAAATGAACAAACAAAAATGTGATTTGTTTTTGATAGATCACAACCCACTTTTTAGTCAATTATGTTAATAAAATAAAAAACTATTTAAAAATACAAAATTTCAATAATGCGCCCGTGGGCGATGAGTCATGGGCCTCTCGTGTCCGATCTCTAAAATTATTTATAAAAGTGTGCTTAGTACTTTTAATGTTAATTTGGTGAGAATCATTATTGCAAATGCTTAATTAACTTTCAGGATCTATATATTTCATTTCACACACCAACAATTATTCATGGTACAGTGTGTAATATATTCTGTGATAAATTAATATAGACTATATCAATATTGTCTTGCAAAGTTAATAAGATGTTGGCGTTTAATCGCAGAATAACAAATTGTGACGTGATCCCCTTTAATCTAAATTTATATCGAACACTGACCTACAACCAACATCACAGTGACTTTGTGAACTTGATATTATGTAGACATTTTTCTTTAATGTTAATAGCATGTAGATTTTTGTTGTCAATAAAATATCAGTATCAGATATTTAACCAATATATTACCAATGTAGACAACGTTGGTCTGATATCAACCCAACGACATAAATTGACATTTACTTGATATAGGAATTTTATATTTGCACGACATTGGGGGGATCTTAGAATATTGGAGTGACATTGGCCCGCTTTGATTCCAACGAACTTGGCTACTAGGGCAGTTCTATTTCACCTGATTTAGCAAATGAATACATAAAATTGACATGCTTCAAAAATTTTTCTTTATCAACAATAGCTTCTAAAACAAACATATGGCGCAGCTATGTGGAATTCTTTATCTTCGTTCTTAGCAAACCTATTTCTAAATAACCTTGAGAACAATGTCAAAAGTAACTGTGGAACCTTCCCAAATTTTGAGCAAGATATGTAGATGATGTTTGTACAGTTATACCTGACTCCTTCATTACTATAGTTTTCTTAATTTTTTTTTAATAACCAATATCCATCAATAAATTTCAGGTACGAATTAGAAAAAGAAAAACGTTACCATTTTTAGATTAAATATTTCTTTTTCAAACAATAAATTTGAATTTACAGGAAAGAAACACAGGCAGATAATTGCTTTCATAAATAGTCACAAATATATAGTAGTTTTGATTTTTTCATTAACAGATTATTATCACCAATCAGTTTTAATAAAAAAAAAGTAGACAACATATTAAATGGTTTCAGTAAGAAATTAGTTTTGAAAATTAAAAACAAAATAGAAAAGAAATGGGTTTAATGTTTCAAAAGTCACACTGTCGAATAGCACTAAAAAGTACTGCAGAATATCCCAGGCATAATAGTGTAATTAACTATTTAAAAAATATAATTTAATCCCAGCTTTTTCCAACAACAGTACGATATAAGTATTTGAATTTAACGTATATTTGGACATTTCGGCCCATGTTCTTTACAATTGCATTATCAAAAGTTCTTAAAAAATTAATACAACCCTGAAGTACTAAAATACCTACGTTCTTAAATATGCGGGCGATATTGTATAACTTATAACATGTTTCATAGTTTCTCTTAGAATTAATAGAATTTAGCAAATGGTATGTGTAATTATAAAGAAATGTAGAAACAAATATTAAATCCATGTAGTAGAACATTTTGTTTTGTCCCCTTAATTTGCATTTGTGATTGCTTTCAAGAAAGAGATATTAATAAATTATAAATGTAATATAATCTATTAATATGTCTTTTTGAATTAAATACACGTTTGATGAAGGTCTTAATCAAGACCGAAACGTCATTAGCTTAGGATAGCGTTTTTTTCGTAATTTTTAAAACTCTAGTTCTGACGTACTGGTATTTCGAGGACTAGGTATTTAAAATTTATATTTCTTAACTTTTTTTTTTAAAATTGCCTTCATTTGTTAAAAAAATCCGAATTTCACGGCTAGGATAATTACGTCATTAGTTTGCAATCGATTGTTCTATTGCTAAGATGTTGAGGGTGCTCATTTTGAAATTTAATTTAGTAGTTCTATTTTTATTCGGCTTGTTAAAAAGTCTAATTTAGTTGTTCATTTATTTTCTTAAAAACACTTTCTCTTCTCTTTCATCTATTCTTTCTAGTTCATTCAAATACCATTCAAATATGTAATGTGCATATTTATCCTACTCGTGAAATTCGGCTATTTTGAAATGAGGAACATTCAAAAAACATAGATTTTGTATAGATCTACCAAAACCTTTAAAATGCCATCTACCAAAATTTTTAAATGACTGTCATGAAGTTAGTATTTTTATAGTGGTTTTGTTTTATTTTTGTTTTAGCCGTTTAAACTATAAAGGAGGAAAGGAGAACTCCAAACACGCACTGTATACATCCGAAAAATTCGTGGAATCGTGGAATAGAAAAGTTCAGTTGTGCCCTCTAGGTTATAAGAGAGTTTTGGTTATCGGTAACTAACTAAAGAAAGAAACAATGCATATCTTCCTATCATCTAAATAGTTAAAGATAGGAATTAAAATCTGCGCATAAACATAATACATCGGAGTACGAAAGTTGTTCTTCACCACTGTATATAAAACTAATACACATTTTTGTTATATTGGTATATCGTACTTTTGAAATCAACTTAACCATGCTCCGTTTCAATATATTTAATGCGTCTACCAACACTTTTTTTAAAAATAAAAGCGGGAACTTAATTTACATTTGTGTTTTCGTTTGATCAGATTTTAATTACTATTGTTCATTTCTTTCATTATTTAAAACACAGTGACAATGAAACCTTTTTAAAATTAAATCCTGCTTTTTGAAAATTTTTAACTGCTACGGCACGGGACTCTATAAATAAATTATTAATAACTGCTTTTTACTACACAATTTTCACAGGTGTTTAAAACACAGAATAAATCTTGTTTATAGTTTCGTATTTAAAGTAATTTCAATATTTAAAATAAGAACCGAACTTCTGTCATTGATTGGCTGTCATTCTAAAAGATGTATATAATTGAACTTGATAGATTGGCAAAATGAAATATATGAAGAAAATATATGTATACATAATATTATATTATTTACGGTATAATTCCATTTGTGTTATTAATAATTTAACAACGTAATCGATAAATTTAAATGCTAAATGCGCAATAAATATTACCGTATATACAGTATATCGCAAATGGTAAACAATGAATTTATTTGTTCTCGTCAACTATTAAAAGATATTAAATTTAATAAATACATATTACGTCACGTTATTAATATACGTTATTAATATATACAATAACACGAAAAAAAAATTCGAAACGTGGCAACCGTTTCGCAAGCAATTTGCATATACATCAGAAATAATAATAAATGGACGTTTTAAATTTAAATAATTAATTAATCGATAATAAATATTTCGAAGTTTCGTAATAATGTTTGCTTATTACAAACGTAAGTACATTCGGCGAAAGAAATTTATTCATACTGTTCGGACAATAATTTGATTAAAAAGAGTTATTTATTGGACACGTTTCCTCGTTTCTCTTCTTCAATTTAAAACACCAAGAAATACTGAAGAAATAATTTGGACACCTTGCATCACTGTGTTTCGTTAAATATTTGAGGCCATAGTAATATTTTTAATTTAATATAAAATTTTGTTCAAATAAAACGATGAAATTTAGATAATAAATAATGGAATTCTAGGAAAAGACGGAGAAATTAAATTTATCAACAAATATAGTGGTATAATAATAAAGGTCTATCAGCCGCCAGGTCATAAAGTAAGAAAAAACAAGTGTAATGGAAGACTTATGTAAATATAGTAATCGAATAATATATATGAACCATAATAGTATATAAACCCTTGGAATAATTGAGATATAATAATATCTCAAATACATACGTTGATAAAGTAATTATTTTATTATTCCAACTTTTATTTTAATAATGATTAATCTTAGTAAATATAATAAAACTCGTAAATGTTTTGAGATGATAATGTATTTTTTGTGTTTTAATGATTAGTAAATAAAATAAATCCCGATTATAAAATAAATTGAAATAATGTAGGTGGTGCTTATATTTACACTCGTCAATTGTAGAAATATATACATTAAATATTTTTTACCTAAATGAAGATATTATATACATTGATTGACTTTGATCACACGAGCTGTAGTTCGTCAACTCATATTTTGCCATCTGAGTTATCAAGCAATGTAAGTTTTTTTTAGGTCGACCAAACAAATGGAATTGTATTTGCCTTGCAATTGGATGTAATATAAAAATTTTACATGCCAACAGGTTCAAAAATGTATTTATTTTTATATCAAATTAACACTTCAAATATATTTTGCCCAATCTTTTGAGTAATGAAGAAGCGGCATGAAGATAATATTTTGAGGAACTGTGTTTTTGAATCCAATTTTATAATTGGGCATATTAGAATGATCTTATAAAATATATGTACCTACCAGTGGCGAATTGTTCAGATTATATCTGCTTTCTAATGAAAGAAGGACCATGGCTAATACCATTAGATAGTTCTGAACAAGAATCAGTAAAAACTACTAATCTTCCCCTAAATCTTACATATGCATATAAAACAAATAACTAACTGCATGAAAGTGTAATTAACAATATTAAACCATAACATAATATATGGATAAAAATGAGGTGTGGCCACCACACGACTTTCTTATACGTATGAGCGTTTCAAATTATAGAATTTTAAAAAATTTTTTATATAAAAATTATTCAAAATCTTATTCTAAGTAATTCTATTCTCTTAATAAATCTTTATAGAATGCATACTTTCCAAGATATTATCAAAAAAGTGCTACTCGCTAAGAGTAAAAGTTATTGCAAATCCAGTTCTAAATACTTTGGTACTCTTGATAAATATATATAGAATGCATAACTTACGACATATTTGCAAAAAATCGCTATTCGATAAGAGTAAAAGTGGTACTTCCGGTCTGAATTTTGAAATTTTTTTTATATAAAAGATATTGAAAATTATGTTTTAAATACTTTTATACTTGAAACGTACTTGTCTAAAAAGCATGACTTGCGAAATATTCGCAAAAAACTGATTTTCGATAAGAGTAAAAAACCTACTTCCGGTAGGAATTTCGAAAAATATTTTAAATAAAATTATTCTCAATTTTAATTTTAAATCGACTAAAATTTGCTTTAGGTTCTATATTTCGAATTTGTTTATTATTGCATCGCCGAACAACATTTTGTTTTATTAGTTCTTTATCCAATTGTGAAAGAAATATTTTTCGTTTTTTTTTAACTTTAATTTACTGTAGAATTAATAAATAGAGTACTTAAGGATTTTACAGACACCATCAACCAACATACATTTTCAATTAACGGAAGCAAATCTTCAGTTATTGCATTCGATGAGGCGTTGGCTGTTTCA
This sequence comes from Amphimallon solstitiale, assembly GCA_963170755.1. Taxonomy (NCBI): domain Eukaryota; kingdom Metazoa; phylum Arthropoda; class Insecta; order Coleoptera; family Scarabaeidae; genus Amphimallon; species Amphimallon solstitiale. The sequence continues at coordinate 240,294,373 of OY720675.1, read as the reverse complement.
ATTTGTCTGCCGTTTTTAAAATTCTCTATAAATGGTGACTTTGTTCCAGTGCATGACTTTGAAGTCTAGACTGCGCTACAAAACACATGTTTTTGCTGGTCTCTAGCGCGTTTTGTATTTTTAAAATGTTCTTTTTCCATGGCCATATACTAACTAGGCACATCAAGAAGTACTTGTGTAACGCTTTGATTTTAGCTAAACTTAATGTATGCGACTCAGTCTCCTCTTCAGCTATATATGAGAAGTCCTTGAGATTCAACATTTGCACAACTATAAACTCTTTACCTCAACCAACATATTAAACATTTACCTTTATCCCAATTCTGGAGGAAGAAGCGTAGAATTTACTTTCTCTCTAGGTGTAGTATTTTCATGGTATTAAAATAAGTTATTCGGTGTAGCTATTCACTACCTAATAATAATAGTTTTATTGACATCTAAGTACAAGAGAGAGAGAAAAGAATACAACATAATAACACTAAACACATAAGATAGATAAAGATAGAAGACAAAAGGTCCGGATTCAGTTAAGTTCGTTTGCACGAAAGATCTTTTTACTTTCTTATACGTAGTATAAGGAAGTATTGTGATGACGAAAATTTTCGACCTCTAGATTTTTGCAGATGTCCAAGTTTTGAAGTCCGCTGATCCCGAAAAAGTGGTATTTAAAAAATGTCTGTCTGTCTGTCTGTCTGTATGTCTGTGACCACGATTGTTTATGATTCTGTAATCTTCTTGATGGTATATGGTTTCGTTTGACCAACATAGGCACCCCCAGACTGGATACAATTCAGACTATACAACATTAGATCTGTATCCTAAGGGATCTGGATCTTTCAATTTCGTGAATAGATTTTCTATATAGTTTAGGAGTTATAAGTTACTAGCTGGGTTTTCTTGTTTTTAAATATTCTTATTAAACCTGGTGTTAATCCGCCTATGTATAGCAACCCCAAATACCTCTTCTTTACATTGTTGAAATTCTAAGAGACTACCACCAACATTATCTCTCTCCCACCCACAACCAAATCTTTTAATAGCTTGTCATTGTTGTTGTATTTGTTGTGTTTCATTATTAATTAAAAGAATAATCGTAATTCTTCCTATGGAAGCTTGCATGACTCAACCTAATTACCCAATCTTTTAATTCCAAAATAGTATTACGTTTATAGTGAAAACTGTGCTGTGAATTATAATTTGGAATTCTACCCGAGCTTATATCTTTGATATACCAGTCTAATAGACGACTACCTTCATTATTAATGATTAATTTGGTGTCCAAGAAATTTTTTTTATTATTCTTTTCCACTTCCAATATATATTCTCAACTATACTGTTTTTTTAAAATCTTTTAGCTACGGAAAATAAACGAAACGTCGCAAGTTTAACAACTGCTTTTTATGTTTATCGAATTACCGAAGAATAATATTGCAAAAAGTATACATAATATATATATATATGTATATGTATATTTTTCGTATTTATAACAGCCATCGTGTTATCCAGGAAACTTTTAGGTGGTTTGTCTATCTGGTAAAGTTCGTATATGTAGGAAGTACTTTGGGGGCCGCTTAAAATACAAATTTCCCTACACGAAACGACAACATTTGCCGAGCACGACATCTACACACACATAAATAAGCATATTGTTCGAATCTAAAAGGTAATTTTATTAGAATAATCGCAAAACTCGGTCCGGGAAAAAGGAAAAACTTTGACAATACCCGCACGGATTATTAAAATTGCGGTGGTCTTCCCCACACTCCCAAAGAAATGAAAACAAGACGGAAACGAGAAACACGTATTTAAAAGACACACAATAACATACTCAGAGAGAGTGAGAGGGAGAGAGAGAGAGGTATTAGATATCCCCAAATAACCGAGCACACGCATATTCACATCTACACACACACAAGCACACCTACACTCACACATTCTCACCAAACAGATCCCGTCCGTGGTATTGTACAAGGCCAACTGTTATTATTATGCTTACGGTTATGATTATCATTTACTTTTATTATTATTTTTATTACAAGTAATTCAAAGTTATAACGATTATTGTTATTATTATATGTACGTGAGATGGCTCGTGTATATATTGTTTATATTTCGAGGTACATTTAATTTTACGATTTTAAATATTATGATTATTCTAAAACAGTTGCAGTTATACGGGGCATCATTATTGTTATTAACGTATTATAGCTGAAACAAGTTTGGCGCGCTTGTGTGGGAGGTACGGGTTTGTTCTAAGCGGAAGCGAGCAGGATGGTGTGTCTCTCTGTGGTGTAGTGCCCGCGGGATCTTTGTTTAAAGTCGGTTGTTCTACGTGTTAAACCACCTTTTGCTGGTGATTTTTCTTTATTCCATGTTACAATGCGATCGTTTAAAATTAACTCTCTTCCTAAATTTAATCGTTTTTCTGAAAGCGATATTGCATTATATAACTTAATTTAAAAGATATACGACTCACGGAAGTGACTATTTAATTTTTTTCATTTATATGTAATATTACTTTTAAGATAGAAAAAACATACTTACTGGTACACAAAATGAATTATGTGTCCTTATATTTAAGGCTGGAGTTATATAACTTTTCTTAAACCTATATTAAATAATATACGCATCATATAAACAGACTGTATATATGGTAAGCTTCCTTTGTAATACTTTATATTATGCTATGTTAAAACGTAAACAAATATTAAGCCCACAGTGGCGGGGTTTTCGAGATATATTAAGTCATATTTCAAGCCGCCATAAAAATTTGTATGAGGTACTTTATCGAAATCTATACTACTTATCCGATCAGGCGCATGATTTGCGGCGATCCTAGTCGTCTGAATACGAAAAATCAAATATTTTTTTAATCTATATGAATGTAATTATGGTCTGAACTAGAAATATCACGAACATTTATACGGAAATCGCATTTGTTTGAAAAAAAAGTTGGCGTAACTAAAATATTCAAGATATGGTAATGATTCTGGTCAAACCATGGATTTTCCCCTTAATTTTAGCGCTAACAGCAGGTCTGCCAGATTTTAAAATGAGGAAAGAAAAACGGAGATGATGGATCAAAGTCTTTTTATTAAGAAGACGTTTCGGATATCCTAACCCAGCCCAACCCTTAACTTTAAGAGAATCCAAAGAAAATGGTTTTTGTGATATGTATAGACGTTAAAAACCCTTAAATTACATTTTATCGCGTGTGAAGCATATGGAGTTAAAGAAGAGACTATTTCAAAGTAATTTTTATAAATGTTGTGTACATAGATTGACCTTTCTTTGGTGTGTTAGGTATAATGTTTGAAATGTATTCTAACGATTCATTATAGTTTAACGCATAAAATTCTTGTATTTTTAGATTTATAGACAATATATCTTTGTGTTTAAGAGGCAGTGACGGTTTTTTCTGACCAATTTTTTTTGGTAGTAAGTGGTAAAGGTTGAATATTAAAACACTATTAACAGAATAAATTTTATCACATTTTCTAAACATGGTTATGTGTTGGATACCTGGCTGTAAGCATTACAGTAACAGGGAAGTGTGCAAGTAATTTTAGTTACTTCATTATTTTGTTGAAAATCTTTATGAACTTGCAAGTTTAACTATATCAGTAATACAAAGCAATACACTTCAAGGAAAGAAGCAATATTTAAATTGTATCCAGCATAGAAAGATATTTTAATAAAAGTTTCTCATATACAAATTCAGTAAAATTCCTTGATAATTATAATTTCATGTTTTTTTGAAGAATCTATATGTGAAAAGATTAAATTACTTACTAGGTAGGTATAAATAAAATCTTTCAGAAAAAATAGCCACAGTTTGTTGTAAACACAATTTGTATTCTCTATAAATCTGAAAATACAAGTATCTCCTGTGTTAAACTATAGTAAATCATTAGAACACATTTCACACATCATATCTATCAGTAAAATGTCAAATAATATAGACACTCTTTATTAAAATACTTAAAAATACTCTGTTATTTTTACATCATATAATTTACACGGGAGAAAAATCACTGTGCGGTTTGTTTGGATTATGAACCTTGACCATTCTCAATAATGACATCAGAGAATTGTCGTGCGTGCCAGTAGTCTTTAGTCTCAGTTAGAAGCTCTGGCGCGGCCTGAAAACACTTGCTGGTGATTTGTTTATACGATATTATTATTCCTGTTTAAGTATTATTTAGTTTAGTTGACGCATGGTTTTAGTTAAAAAACTATTTATTATTAATTAGCACTCGATGCTTTGAAAGTGCCTAAGAATAATACATATAATATACATATTGGTTTCTTCTATTTTTAATACTAAACGAAATACTCTATGGAAGAGATCAGTTTGATCCAACCAGCACATTAGAAAGTATAGCGTTCATTAAAAAAAATACACTTCATAAGGTTAACATAATCATTTTCGCATGAAATATCATCTCAAAATACCGAACAAAGCAACAAAATTTAATTTAATTGACATAATCTTCGATGTAATTGACATTTATCATGTCGCAGTTTAGTAGCTATTGCCGTAATTTATCAATAAATACCCATATAACAAGGAGGAATCTATCTGAATGAGTAATATACGAATGTACAACGTGTCTCCCTCTCTCTCTCTCTGTGTGTGTGCATTCTTCGACACATTACATTATTGAAAATTATAAATAATAAAATAATAGCGTCAGCACAATAATGACGGTCGTATAAATAATTGATGACGACGTGTAAAGTTGACATTTTAACAATAATGACCCAGATCTTGCTAAGTTTATTAATGGCAAATGCCGACTGCCTCGTCTATGATTACTTTAAATATTTAATCTTCCTAATGATTCCTATGTTTTCCTTTCCCCATTTCTAATATTACATTCAATTTGTACTGTACGGCGATGTTCCATTTCGATGCTAGCAATCGATATAAATAACTTAATATGATTTCGTCTTTTCATAATGTTTTATTGTCTTTTATTTTAACGATGACAGATTTGTTTCTACGTAATTGTTAGGTCCGAATAACGATAAAAGTCAAGTTTCATGCTCGGTTTGATATAATCATACTTGAAGAGCTGAAAGTAAAGAACCACTTGGCATTTACTTCATGATTTAGATCTATTTATTCATTTGTATTGTAATTATGAAATAAATTTAACTTATTAGTTACTCCCATTTAGAAATGAATAAGTATTTCTTTAGATAGTAATAATCAATACTATCGGATACTTGCTCCTATAAATCAATGATTGCTCCTTAATACTCCTTATTACAGAAATTCATAGCGCTTGCTATGTAAAGCTAAATATATTCATATATTTGATACCACTACACTTTATCGTCATGACATAGAGATAATGAGGAAGCATTTATTAATGTCAGTCATAAGTTTTTTGATCTGTCAAATGCCTTTCTCAATAAAATAGAAATAAAATACTCAATATAAATATTTATTCTAATAGAAATAATAACGTCATTATATAATTTACCTTAATCACAAGAAAATATATGTCGAATTTTGAATCTTAAGAATTTTAGTGGTATTATGCAAAACGATCGTCTTAATTTACAATAATTTGTGCCACGATCTCTATGTACCTTACCTTTATATGTATATATGTATACTGTTCAAAGCTCACCCAAGTCGAAGCATTTTTATCGATCTAAAATATAAGATAGCTCACCGCTGCTATGCAAGTTGCAGAGAAGGGATGGTTCGAAGATATTCCTTAGAATGACGATCGAACATGGTGTGCCCACGTCACTTAGTTAACGAGATCACTTCACCAAGTAATCGCTTATTATCCTGCTTCATAATGACAATAGGGCAAAAGGGTAAAACAGACTAAGAAAGGCATCGAAAATTAACTCAAGAAAATGTAGAGAGCATACTCACGGGGAATAATTAAACAGCAGCTTACCGCAATTAGCGTTAACCGGAACCCATTATATTTATTATGCGAAACACATTCAGTAAGTCTTTCTTTACCAGGCCTGGGGGAACCAGCAAGAAGAGTGGAACAAAGCTTGCTGCCCGAGAAAAGCAAGTGGATGTACGAAAAACATTGAAACGGTACAAAATCGGTGTGCAGACAAAAATGCAAATATCATCGCGATAGAGAATGTCCTGATGGCGTTTTTCAATGAGATGGTAAAGGAAAAAAGCCATTAGTCTAATGGGCTACTGACAGCAGAATAAAGACCATTCTTGAACTTAGGAAAATGGTTGATATTTCAGAATATAGGAAAATAATTGCATTCCTGAAACGGCAAAGTGTAGGCTTAAAGCCAAAAAAGGCTTGAAGTTTTACGAGGCAGAATATAGAACATCTCCTGAATAAGGCACCAAAGAATTTCTTCCCGTTAAGGAAGCACAATTAATATCTCAGAGACATGTACGACTGATGAGTTGATGAAGAAGAGAACCACACACATTGGTGTTTTAGAAGCAAAAGAAATTATATTGACATTCCTGACACAAAAAGTTACGAAATTATATCTATCATTCTTGATAACTAACCAAAATTGGGTCAGAATTGTGAAAGAGTTTGTTAATCTTCGAAAATATATCCTTAATGAAAAGGTTTTTGTTCAATACAGGTTGACAAAAGCTCGAAATCGACCATTTGGACACAACTCAGTTTTTATTTTTCTGAGAAAGTCGCTGCCTTCTTGAATCTATCTCAAATCGAAACGTACACAGGTCATTCGTTCAGACAAACGGCCGCTATGGTAAATGTTGGTTAATAAAGCAGATATCTTCCAACTGAAGCGGTTCGCGGTCTGATGGAAGTCCAGTGCAGTTGCGGAAAACTATGTCAAGGCATTCTTAGACAATCAAATTAAACCCGCAAACATGTTGTCCTCAATAACTTTCCAATCGTCGTCCCATAGCAATCCGAATATCTTAACATCTTAGCTCCTGTTGTTAACGCCAGTGGAAGCCCAAGTGCCGCAGGACCAAAAATCACTATTTCAGCAGATCAGCATAAGCAAGGCGGCGCCACATTGGTTCAAATGCATATATTTGCAGCAAAAATGCTCTGCGCGTCGCGTAGAATGAATTGCATTAAGTTCATATACCGGTGCAAAAGACGTATATTACGAACTTCTACAGATGACATTTGCTTAGAAACAAGCAAAAAGGAGCAGCTGAAATTTGTAGTGTTAATAACAGATATATTAAGGATCATATATGCAATATATGAACTTAAGAACTACTTACTGATGGATACTAAAAGCATATGCGAATTTCTATGCGTTTTATCACAGTAATCAAAAAGTAGTTATAGAACGCAACATTTTTCAAAGCGTTTTATAATTGTTTTCGTAAAAAATACTATATTTTACAACATTTGATTGTTTAATTGAATATTTAGAACAGATACATAGTAAAATTAACTTTTTCTCAAAATCGACTTTCTAATGTAACAATTAGTTATACTAAATGGGTTTAATGAATAAGTTTTTGTTCATCTTGTTAGTTAAAATGTGGTTGAATTTTTTTTTATGTTGATGAAAAATTAATAATAAACAAACATTTGATTGAAGTTGAAGTTCGGAAATGAAGGCGGGAAATTAGGTCGAGAAGTAAAAGTAAAAAAGTGGCACTTCCAAACTTTTAGAAAGTCAGAAATATCAACATTACGTATATGGTTGTAAATAAAATATATTTCCTCCCAATACGAATTAGATAATAGGGTTGGTGGTAATTTATTATTGTAATCGTTGAAGTTTATAACTATTGTATTATTATTATATTTATTTATTAAAATTAATAACTCAAAATTCTTACATTAACTCTTCAAAATGAACAGTTTAGGCGAAAGGTATATAGTTCACTACATTCATTAATAATTGATGTATCTACTTTCCCTGCAATTAATTCTTCTTTTCTATGCGGCAATCATCTGTGAGTGGAATAAAACAGTAAATGTGATTAATACTTTTGTATTACATTTCATTTAACTACATGTTTCACTATGATTGTGGTTTCAGTTTATTACTTGTCTGCCCATCTAGATATTATGCACGGTCCATTTAATTTTTAAGCACATCAATATTTATCCTTACACTTTCATCACCTCGCGAGAAAAAATAAATCCATTTAATACAAAGATAAACATCATCACGTGGAACAAACCGCTAATTTTATTTTTAACAACGTAAAACACACACACACATGTAAACGAACGTCCGTTAATTGTGAAACTACATATGCAAATTTTCCCCCTTGTCGGCGCTCAGTATTTGTATAAAATATTTAAAATTAATAATTTGGGAAAACGGTGAATTGTGCCGAAGCAACGGCGTGATTGTTGTTTTATTCAAGCGCGCAAATCATTTCAATTCATTCAATTAAAACGACACAATATTTAAATAATGAATAAATAAACAGGTTTTCGGAATTTTCACCGTTTAATTTTTGCGAATCGCTGGAAATTGTATTTTCATCGTGTTTTCAAGGTAAATCGCTGGAATAATTATTTGTATTTTGACTAACGAATAGCAGCGATGGGATATGATTATTAAATCTAATTGCCACCTAAACTTTTCCTTTGTTAATTAATATAATTCTTGGTGTTCTAAAACCAAGACATGTTAATTTCCTTTTTATTGTTCAAATAAGGAGGTTCTATTTCTTTACTTATTTTGCCATTGAAATCATTCTTAACTCTCATAACACCATGTATTTTGTGAAAACATTTTTCTATTGAAATCATCTGACATAAAATTTTGAAAAAAAAATGGCTTTTCTTTACATATTTTTTTTTTAAAGTAAGCCAAAAAAAAGTTACACGAATTTCATTCGAGTTACTACGATGGAGTTACAATGGAGCAAAGAAATAATGTAAACAACAAACATTTACTCAATAGCACTAATTCTATGGTGGACTGCAACATCTGTTTACGCTCGAGAAGAGCCCGAGAATGAGACCAAAAAAGGGCCATAAAAAAGGAATTTATGAGTAAAATTCTTTCTACATCGGCGTAGATAGCATGAGGGGTTTTTAAAATTTATTATATTTGCCTTATATTTCGCAAGAGAAATAATGTAAATGTATATACTTACTGTATCATTTATTTTGATCTAGAACGTTGTTTATGTTACTTTTTCTAATATGAAAATTAATTGTCAGTGATTCCGAAATTTATTACAAAGTCTGTAAAATATCGTTACAGAATGCCAAAATATCGCACATTCGTCACTTAGCTTTGCTAAAACATACACAGAAATAGTTTTTATGCAGAGAATTTCGATAGTTTACAAAATTTCGTTAAATGTTTAAATGACGATGCTCGAAGTAGTTCTAAGTGCAAGGAACTAACACAAATCCCAAATTTAAAAAATCAGTTGTTATTCCTTCAGAAACACTTTGGAAATTTGCCTAAACTAATCACATATTTTGAAAATCGAATCTCAAATTAAAAAATGGATTAACTACATTAGATGTGGCTATTAATAATTCCAAGTGACTTCGGATGTGGCCTTCGGAATAGTTAGACGCACTTTTTGATAGAAATCCAGATTTAATAGCATTGCGGCAATTGTGTATGCTAAATACGCTGAAATAAAACCACCAGCCACTTGTTATCCAATTACAGAAATGAAATTAAAACCTCTTTAGAAATACAACATTTCAATAGTGCGCCCATGGGCGATGAGTCATGACACGCTCGTGTCCGCGCCCTAATTATTAAATATTACTTTTATTACTGTCTTATACGTAGTATAAGGAAGTATTGTGATGATGAAAATTTTCGACCTCGATATTTTTGCAGATGTCGTTTTGAAGTGCCCAGATACCGAAAAAGTGGTTTTTAAAAAATGTCTATGTGTCTCTGTGTGTGTGACCACGATAGCGGTCAAACCGCTACAGGTATCAAATCCAAATTTTGTATCTACGAATATAATCTCCGTCTTAAGATCTGATTAGATTTTCAGTAAAATCGGCAGACCGGAAGTAGTAGTTTACTTCAGTGAAAAAATGAAATTTTGCCAATATTTCGTCAGCTACTAAGTTTATACAAATTTATAAAGAATTCATATGTACTCAAAATTAAATTTCAGAGAATATGATTAAAAAAGTTTTCAAAATTTGTACCGGAAGTAGGTCTTTTACTCTTATCGAAAATGAGTTTTTTGCGAATATTTCGCAAGCCATGCTTTTTAGACAGGTACGTTACGAGTATAAAAGTATTTAGAACTTAATTTTCAATACCTTTTGTATAAAAAAAAATTCAAAATTCGGACCGGAAGTAACACTTTTACTCGTATCGAATAGCCATTTTTTGCAAATATGTCGTAAAATAGGCATTCTATATATATTTGTCAAGAGTACAAAAGTATTTAGAATTAGAGATTTGCAATATTTTTTGTATAAATGAAATTTCAAAATTCGGAGGTAACACTTTTACTCTTAGCGAGTATACTTTCTTTCTAATATCTCGCAAAGTATGCATTCTATAGAGATTTATTAAGAGAATAAAAGTGCTTAGAATAGGATTTTGAATAATTTTTCTATAAAAAGATTCATAAAATTGTGTAATTTTAAAGATTCATACGTATAAGAAAATCGTGTGGTGGCCACACCTCATTTTTGTTTAATATTCTCTTTTTTCCGTGGATCTAATTTTTTTTGCGGATGAAGTGCTTTGTAACATATTTTTACTGGCAATGCCTCATTTCTCTATTTCTCTCTAACTGTCCACTGCTTCCACTAATTTTGTGAACTTGAGGTCTTTGCGTTCATGCCATTCGTGTCGCTATTTCTTGTTCATTCGTTTAGTCATCATGGCTGGCTGAAAGAAGTCTGTCCGCGTAACTGATTAAGGTGGTAAGAAATTTTATGTCGTTGGTTTCAAGAATGTGACAGTGATGATGAAAGGGACGAGGATCTTGCTGCCAGTGCAGATTCTAGCGTTGAAGAGGATTTTATGATTACAATCAGAATACGACTTCTGATGCAAAATCTACATCCTGTCATAATAATTGCCAAGAAGAACGTGTAAGTATTTATCTTATATTTACAAAAGTAAGACAGAAAATATTTATATGGTATTGAACGTCGAAAAATAAACTTGAAAAGTGGTACCTAGAGCGAAAAAACAAAATACGGTGCTTCAGAGCGTGAAGATATATGGAAAAATCTGGATGCCGAGGTGTTTACAAATCTTACGGCGTAGGAATTACAAATTAGTGAAATTTAGCAGATGGGCGCTCTATATTTACCAAAATTTCGAGTAGAAACAAGTTCACCACAATTTCACAATGTCTGCGTTTTAATAATGCTGAAGCCAGAAGAAGAAATCCAGATTCATCTGATAAATTATTGCCAATCAGAGCTTTTTTCTTTTAAATTATGGCTACCCACATTGCAAGATTCATACATACTCCGCCAAAACCTAACTGTTGACGAGTAGCTGCATACTTTTCCATGGTTGGTGCCCCTTTAAGCAGCATATACCAACTCTCTAAACCAGTCAAATATAAATTGGTAGAACAGGAAACCAGTGTGAAGGCAACCAAGGCAGGCGAGTTGACTTAGGTATGACAGAGAGTAAAGAGAGTGAAAAGATCAGGGAGAATTGTTACCATTGACAATTTTTTTTTACAAGCTTTGATCGTGCAAGAGAAATGGCATGGAAAAATGTAGCGTTGCATGGTACATTTTTAAAGAAATATACCAAAACTCTCTCAAGAACTATCGACTACGCGCGCAAGAGATGTATATTTAACAAATACACCCCTCTGCAAGCTGTTAGATTTTATCAAAGGAACGCTTAATGGCACGTGATGACCACTATAAATCTAGAATGATTGCAGTTAAATAAACAGTATCGGCCAAGTCAAGAAATCTAATCTAATCTGATCTAACCACAGAACATCTAATCACAGACTACATTAATAATAACTAAAATATTTTTATTGTCTGTCAGACTTACCTATCGGTGGAAATAAAAATAGCAGCCAATACCACCGGGTGCGTTATTGAATTCTCCTCAAGCCGCGCGGTGTAACGATCACTTGATAATAATAATCTGAGCCGGAGCGAAATGCAACCAGAGTCGTAATAATCAATTTATTAGAAATTAAATTACTAGGTAATATTAGCCTCAAATAAATTTTTAATATCAGTTCCGGTTTTAATTGAATTTTAATCTCTTCTCTACTTTTAGTGGTAATTAATTTTTTTAGAAGGGGTTCGCATTAAAGCGGATTTAATTTTAATTAAATCGAAATCGAATATTGAAAAGATAATGAAAAGCGTAGACATTGCACGAGATAGGTACTTTTTAACCATGTAGTCGTAGTGCCGTACCCATATATGATGACTAGTTTTTTTTTTTTTGATTTTTCTTCCATATTTTGGACTTATTATTATTGTTGTTACATAAAAATCAAAATGAGAAGAAATAATCTAATAAGCTAACAAAAGTAATTTCACTAGCGTCCTGAAATATTGATAAACATCATCATTTTGAACGAAATAAACAAAGAAGAAAGAGATAAAAATTATGATAAAAGCCTGTAACGAAAGAATTCCAATATCCAAAAGGTGATATTCTCACTCGGAATTGTTTGCTTCTTATATTCCTAAGTCGTAGGCTTCTACGATTGTCGTTGCATACTTATTGGTCTCTCTGTTGAAACCATACCATCCTTTAAATTAGGTTTCAACCGTATCGTTGCCTCTAGGTTTATCTAAAATAACCCGTTTCAGGTAATCTCAGCAGAATCAACATCCCCTGTAGATGACCCTTAAAATATTCGACAAAACTTCAGCAGCATAAGTAAAGACGACGACAGGGCTTCAACTCAGAAATGAAAAAGTAATCAACCTTGTTTTGTTTGCGCTTTCCGCCATAGTTTGCTAAGGAAATTAAATCTGATTTAATACTGAAGCATTGCAACAGACGTAAATGGAAAAAAAATCAAACAATTTGGCACTTTAGGAGGAGTTCAAGAAATCTAGAAGAACTTGCGGCATAGATTTATGATACATTCGCGAAATTCCTGAAGCGAACTGTGAGCGGATTTTAATATGTTTTAGTCATATTTTCATGTTAGAGATTTTCTAATTTTTCCTAATAATTTGTATCACGATGTAGTTAACCCTGATAATCCACAGGAAATTGTTGACTCTTTGACGGACATTTTTTCAAAATTTCGCTATTCATTACACTTATTCTGATTTTTGTTTGTTTATTGTTTCATCGGCACCTCTAATGGTGATTTTTACACAGATTCTTGGTAAGGTACTTAATTAGCGATAAAAGAATTATTCTTACTGATTTCTAGTACCCATTCGACTCCCCTATTAATCATTTATTAACTAATGATATAAATAAAACACTTTTTTGCTATGCTTTTTAGGAGTTTTCTTTCTTATTGCACTCTCCGTGATTAATTTCTTTCTTGTGATCCATTTTAAAACGACATTTCGTTAATTATTACTAACTCAGTGTTATTCGAGGTTAATTAAATCTTACGACATCATACTTAACTAATATGGTAAATTTCATTTTTTACAATGGATTTTTCTCACCTAAATATATACTTCGCGACATCGGGTATTCCGCAGGGCTCCAATATTGGACCATACCTTTTCATTTATCTATTAACTTCTCAAACAGCTAACAAAAAGTATCTACTGACCCAGCATTATAAACATAGACAAGTGAGGTTAGAATGGAATGTCACAATTGTATTTAATGCACTACTCACCACGTGTAAATTCAAATATTATAAGAATTTAGTACAGGTCTAATTTCATACAATAAAATTATACGCGCAATTGGTAAAGCATTTTACATTACGCTATAAAATAATATTCAAATTTTACTTTCTTATACGTAGTATAAGGAAGTATTGTGATGATGAAAATTTTCGACCTCGAGAATTTTGCAGATGACCACGTTTTGAAGTCGCCTGATACCGAAAAAGTGGTTTTTAAAAAATGTCTGTGTGTCTGTCTGTTTGTATGCCTGTCTGTGACCACGATAGCGGTCAAACCGCTATAGCTATTAATTCCAAATTTTGTATTTACGTGTATAATCTCCCTCTTGAGATCTGATTAGTTTTTCAGTAAAATCGGTAGACTGGAAGTAGCAGTTTACTTCAGTGAAAAAATCGAATTTTGCCAATATTTCGTCAACTACTAAGTTTAAACAAATTTATAAAGAATCCATATGTTCTTAAAATTAAGTTTGAGACAAATTGTCTTAAAAAAGTTTTTCGAAATTCCAATTGGAAGTAGGTCTTTTACTCTTATCGAAAATCCGTTTTTTGCGAATATCTCGCAAGTCATGCTTTTTAGACAAGTAGGTTACGAATATAAAAGTATTTAAAACATAATTTTCAATATCTTTTGTATAAAAAAAATTTCAAAATTCAGACCGGAAGTACCACTTTTACTCTTATCGAATACCGATTTTTTGGAAATATTTCGTAATTTATGCATTTTATATATATTTATCAAGAGTATAAAAGTATTTAGAACTGGATTTGCAATATTTTTTGTATATATCAAATTTCAAAATTCGGACCGGAAGTAGCACTTTTACTCTTAGCGAGTAGCACTTTTTTTCAAATATATTGAAAAGTATGCATTCTATAGCGATTTATTAAAAGAATGAAAGTACTTAGAATAGGATTTTGAATAAGTTTTGTATAAAAAAATTCTTAAAATTGTATAGTCTGAAACGCTCATACGTATATGAAAGTCGTGTGGTGGCCACACCTCATTTTTTTGTATACAATATTATATGCCAATCTGTCGTCGACAATATTATTCTGTTAATATCTTGTCGATCAAAAGTTCTCATTTTTGAAACATTCTCAAAACTATTGTTGGCAATACAATTTCAACATTCTCTCACAACAACTATAAGTGATGTCTACAGTGTAAAACTTAGTAAGTCATGTACGAGCTGCAGTACAAAAAGGAAATTGCACGATTACATTTCGCTGTATTCAAACTTATTGAAGCAATTGTATATACAAGTTTATGTATATTATAATTTGATCAAAATTTAAGAGCCCAATATACTACGTATGCATGTTAGAAATGTTGCTTCAATTTAGTTAGATAAACAAAACTTATACATACTAACAACTTCTGAATTTCAATTTAGACTTCAGCCAGATATGTCAACATGTGTTCCCATATGTATACGTTGCCAAGCATATGTTCCATGAATATATTTATAAATCATGTATCTTAATTAATTTCCCTTATTTACTTGTTTGAACGAACAGCAAATCGATTACTGTCAAAATTTAAAGAAAACATCCTTTGCATATACACTTTATATATATATATGTATACATCATGTACGCTTATTATTAAAGCTTCTATGCGGGACTTGTGTAATTGTAATTTGACAGTCCTTATAAGTAATTAAATACCGTAAAGAGTGCGATATACAACTCTAAAAACTCACTTTCTAATAGAATCGGTCACAATTAGTACACTTCCATATGTATGCACATCTGTTATATCGAGATGTCAATAGTACCTGAGACTATATGCAAGAATGTATAAACAAAAGTAACCGTTACTAAATTTAGAAATATCTCGTTTTGTAAACTAGTAAAGAATTATGGCTCGTAACTGTTCTAAATCATGTATTTACTGGTTTCGTTTATGAATGTTCTAAATATTACCCGTACATTTTGAATGCGTTATATTGCCCCCTTAATGCAGTCGATGTAGAGATTATGTTACTCGTGATGTATAAACGTAAGAATCGAATTAAAACTTTCCAGATACCGGGGCTTCTGCATGCATGGGAACATTAAAATACGATTTAATACTTGAGGGAAGTTTAATTGTATAGATTTAGTTTTATGTTACTTTTTCATGACCCGCTTAGATGTATGAACGCACATATGTATATTGCGCTGTGGCAATAATAATTTTTAGGGATTTTTATTTCCTTTAATAGGGGGCTTATACATATCGTGAAGTCTAGAGGCGTTCTCTTACCGAAGAGAATTATTTAAAATTGCACTTTCAAACTGATAGAAGTATTACAGTATGCACCAAAGTATATACTTCAACACCTGAGATCCATTAGTTCGGAATTCAGTTCTCTAAGGTGTGTTCAAACTTGGAGTTCTCGAATGATTCTTAACCACAAATATTTCGGCGGATTATAACACAGCAGTTTGGCAATTGATTATACACAAGGAATGGTCAACTAATATCAATTATTTAATACGAGCGATATTCAGTTGAAGGACATCTTTGGTCCATTAAAAATTTAATGATAAATATATTTATAGATCATTACCATCACAATTAACACACATTCTATTGTTTTACCAACCGATGTATATCCTGCTCATAGAATACTGAATGGCTACTGATTGGAGAATTGTTTTACAGCGTTTTGTAAGGCGATAAACCTAGACTCTAACACAGTGGCGGCCCGTGATTTTTTGGGACGGAAGGGCATCGGGGGTCTGAGTGTTTAATATCAAAAATTAAGTACAGACAAAAAACAAACTCAATATGCTATTTAATTATCTTGTTTGAAAATAAAATCCATCCGCCGTTCCTTACGATCAGCAAAATGATTAATAACTCATTCATTGAAGTTGAAGGTGTTGATGTCAGTAATTGTTTTTCAATGGAACACATTGCTAAGGCACATAGTCTGCTTTCCTGCATGGTATTTCTAGAAAATGTTTTTATTCTCTTCAAAGTAGAAAAACACCGTTCACTTGATTTTTTCTATTTTGCACGCCCCCAGAGATTCGCAAAATAGCAGAAGACAATTTACAAAATCTTTCGCCAACATAGTCTCGACATATTATCAAAAACAAACTTTTATAACAGTTGTACTATTCAACCTTGGAAGTAAATTACAATAGTAGCATCAGAAAACTTATCATCCAACTCTGCTTAACAATTTATATTGTTAATTAGTATATAAAATGTTAGCATGTGTGCTTTTTATTCTTTGTACAACTTCTATTGCACATGTTTGTTACATTAAAGGCTTACATTTTGACATTTAAATATAATTTGGTTCCATTTTTTTTTTTTGTTACCAACGTCAAAACAACAAAATTAGCGTGCGATAAAGAAATACTTTTGAAACCAAAACTTATGTCTTAAAGTGAACTTTATAGCACCGAAATAGAAAAAAGCATTTTGCACATTACACCCACACAACCAATCTGATAAACTGTAAGAGCTTCTTTTGAATTTTCTCGTCACGGTTTTATTAGTTTTCTAATTGTGATCTTCTAGTTTAATCAATAAATCTTGTCTAGGGAGACCTAGATTTTTTAATTCTGTCTTAATGTTACTAACGCAATTAATAGTTGCATTTGCACCGATAGAAATTACAACATACACTCACCGCTGTATAGTACATACTGGACCGCCACTCGGACCCGGCACCATAGAGTAGTGCCCCGCCGCCTACATATATACGCGCGCTACCCGCGCCAGTTTCATCGCTCGATTTCTAATGCAGATGGGGCAGTCGCGCGAGATGCCCCGTAGCCTACGTCAGACTGCGATTTTTAAACGCGCTGAAAAGACGGACTGTTACTTCCGAAAACATATTATTTGTTATCAAACAAATCAGAAAAATTACATACAAATTAGGTATTTATAATTAATTTATCTGTTAAAAGAAATTTGTTACGGGGCAATTTGTCACGGGGGGGGGGCAGTGCCCCGTTGTCCTCCCTGCAGCAGCCGCCACCGCTCTAACATCCTCCAGTTCTTTGGTTACAGATCTTTTCTACATTAGCGACATTTGTCTGACCATTATCGTGCAGAAAAATGACACCACGTGAGAAAACTTTCTAGGACGTTTTTTTTCTTATTGTATAGATTTTCATTGATAATAACTACAGCTTCGTTATATATTGCACTAGTGGAGGGGATAATATACTTGCAACACATATAATAAATAATATACCCTAATTTACTCAAATCTTGTTATTTGTATTGCTAATAATATCTCCTCTCTTACCTAGTCATTCAAATTTACTCAATTAATCTCAGGTTATAATCTATGATAATGATAATGTACCACTCAGTATATAATATTTTAAAATTTTCGCACCAACATTAATGTACTCATATGCTATTATAGGTTTCTTTATTTCTTTTATCTATGCCCAAACACTACTCAGTTTTATTCTTAATCAATTTAATTAATTCTTTTTTTTATAATAATAATAATATTATTTACTGCATTTAGAAATAAATATTAATCTCCTAACTCTTTCAAATATTAATTACGATTCATCACTTCTTTATGGTATGACTTTCCTATAAATGTAACTAGTTTTATTTTTAACCGCGCAGTACAAGCATTTCATTTACTTTAATAAAGATGTCGCTTATGTATTTACCGTTATACACTGCTACATAAAAATAACAATTTAAATGTTTCTAATAATCTTGTTATACTTATTCTTATAATGAAGAGAATATTGCTGCTAATACATTATCCCTCTTATAGGATAACAATAGTACGGTATGTATACTTTTCCTCTCACTATAAACTTTATAATGCTAATTTATTTTGTTTACTTGTAGGTCATTGACTTATCAGCTTCTATGTCCGTTATGAAAATGTCTAACACAATGTTACTATTTTACCAAATAAAAAGAAGAATTTCACCACAATACTAGTTTAATGACAACAAATATATAAATCCTGATTCGAAAATATACATCCAAAATAGTTATTCGACATGTACATAAATAGTTAACCTGTCTAATCGCACCTGTACGTTTGTTGTGATATGAAGGATGTTTAGCAAATGTTATTTATTCAAAAGGTATGTACAAAATTCAACTCAATGTATCTTTTTCAATTTGGCATGCATTATACGATGCAAATCAATTATCAATAAACAACCTTCGTCTATAAAATATTAACCAAGTTGTAGGTATGTTTTAGTACCAAGGTCATGTCAATTCATTTATATATGTGCATAATCTGTAACTTTTTATGAAAATAGAGATTTAATCTTTTAACAAAACATATTTCTATACTTGTTCTAGACTAGTAATCAATTCTAAATAATATTTAAGACTTTTACTCGATATACAATTAAATAAATTCAAATTTTCCTTATTTAAAAATTATACAACCTCTTGTTAATATTTATCGTCTATCTCTGGTTTGTTTAAATTATGTTTTCCTTTTTTTTCTCACAGGATCTTCCTGGACTCGTTCTGTGCAACTGGTAACTCTCTGGAAACCCTCCTAACACGACTTTTGGTGTATCCTCGTTCTCCTCCAGGATCTGGAACTGCTTCGGTTATATCTTACAGGATGTAGCTTGTTGTGTCCTCAAAACTGCGGGATATCTTCTGGATTTAAATGCAGCTGTACTTCTATTTCGAATTAACACTGAACTAGACCTCTTCGGAAATATATATGGGTTACCGGATCCTCTAAATAATTTAACATTTACTGGAACGACATCAGGGATTCTAACTAGTGGAACTTCTCGTTTTTATACAATAAACTGGACTTGGATAACTGGAATCCCTCTTTGACCTCACGTGCAACTGATGGATTCAATATTCCGCTCGGACTTGGTCAATATTTGGTAAGTAATCTCTAAATATTTATTTTCCTTAGACTATATCTTCTTTTTCCATACAGGATATCAATTAATTAAATTATAATGAAATTATTGAATAATTTTATGCTTCTTTATAATATATTTTGATTCTACTATCAAATAAATATTTTCTATGCTGAAAAGAACACTTTAAGCACCAACTTTCGCGGTTTTAGTGAATTTAAGATATACTTTTCGGAATAAAATCGTGATTTTCCGAAAAGTACACGCGCCTTTCTTGAAAAAATATTTTTCAATTTCGTTGTTTGTTTTTATCACCAAGACAATATTTCCGTTTTCTAATTTCATCCAATTAAATTCCTTTTCTCACAATTCTTGTTCAAAATGGTATTATAAAACTTTATTGATACGTTTCAGTGCTTTTCAAACTTTAGTAAACCTTCTCTATTAAATCTCTATTAATTTATAATAATGAATTACTAATACTTTGTACTTCAAAAAATATTGCTAATCAAAATTTTCTGTAAATGTCAATTTTGACAGATCCGCTTATTCAAACTTTTCCCGCGCAATTATTTACCAAGTTGTTTCCTTCATACTTCAACAATCAACATTAAATTATTTTACTTTACATTATTGTTAATTAGACAAGTTTTACAAGATTTCAAACTACATTTTTACATAAATTATAATATTTAAATCTCCATTTTCAGATACCAATGAAAATTACTGCCACCAAGAACCTGGTCCACTACAACTCCTTCAAGTACTGTTTTCATAATTGACTGCACACATCTTTATTGTAATAAATAACATTTTAAGTATACACAACTGTTCTTTTTTAGTTTAGATAATTTAATTTAACAGTCACAAAGAAAAATTAGTAAAATTAAATAATCCTTCCAACTTGTTCAAAAATATACAGTGCCAAACATCAATATTGTTACTCAGCACATATGCCCCTTTTAAAAAATGTAAATTTTCAACTCGAATCAAAATTTATATTTATTAAACAAAATCTGATAATACACATGTTTATCACTGTGCTCAAAACAATTATTTTAATCTACTAAATCCTTTAACAGATTTCAAATGAATCTTTTATTATTTGGTAATATCATACAACATTTATTTATAACTATCTGTACATAACAGTGTTTAAATTCAAAATTATTTGTGACACTCATAACTATAAAACTCAACTTTCTTATAAGTCCAAAAGTAATATAAGGCTTTTCTTTATTTTCATTTTAATTATAAAAGTATAAATTTATTTATTTAAATGGATGTCTTTGACCTGTATAAAAAAATTTTTGTTCCATTATTTATCGTACTATGTATTATAATCTTTCTTAATGTTCCAATACCTTATTAAAATATCTATATTTTTATTAATTGCCATCAAACTTTTTAACATTAATTGCATATATGTTTTTCTGTGTTTCCTAACTCAAACTCCTTATAACAATATTATCTGTACTAACTTTTACATAAATAGGTGAATAACATATTCTTTTTATCTGTCTATGCCTCAGTTACTTATTTGCCTCTTTTAAAATGATTCACTTATGCTTACTAATTATATATTATTTTCATTATATACTGTTCTCATACGAACAAATTCCCTTTTTATCTATAATTGACATTTTCGTCATCCCCTATACTTTCATTTATGGAAAGTCCATATTTTTTTAACTTATCGTTTTTAAAGGCTTACGTTACCTATATAATTCTTTTTTAAGACACTTTTGGTCCTATATTTTATATCATTTTTGGGTATTTTCCACCCTTTTATACATATTCACTCTATAATAATTCCATATTCTTATGGTACTTTTAATATTTACTATTTATTGTAAGCATTTACTTTCATCTAACATATTTTATTTTTAAGAGGCTCTTCTTAACTTCTTTCTTTTCCATTTCTTCATCACCTAACATGTTTGTTACATCTTGATAATTATTTTCTAACTTTATTCAGTGCTTTATTTATTCTGAAACATTCTTTTTTAATTTTATAAGGCTCAAGGTTATTTATCCTCTATACAACTTCTTTATCCATTTCATTCCATTTAAATACTCAGGCAAATCTATTTACTAGTAAGATTACTTATATTACCTTCTCTTATGGTTATTTACAAATTTATATACAACATGGGAATGAGGAAATAACTTATTTTTTTCCTTTAATTAATCATCATTTTTTTTTTTTTTTAATATCTAATAATTGTAACAGACCTATAACTAAACTAATCTAATATAATACCGGAATACTTTATGTACATTCTTTATCTGAAAATCTCTCTATAAATTCAAATTATTTCTCGATAAACATGAACTTGTCTGTATACATGTATATCTGTTTCATCATTATGTCCTTTATTCATTTTAAAGAAAGCGAAATTCAATATGCCCCTTTCTTATCAATTTGTTATCTGTATCTGGTCATGCCCCTATCTTATAATAAGGTATTTATGTCCTCCTAATACTTCATTACTATATAATTCTTTATTTTCTAATAAACTCCAGGTCTCTATTTGTCAAAAACTTTTGAAATTTTGAGATCTACATGTTACTTGGATAAGCAGGTGTTGTAAGTACCTTCAGAAGACGATCTCCTTTCTTATCTTCTGTCCTGACTAAAATTTCCTTGGTATGAATTAGCATGATTCAGAGAAATAATGTCATTTCTCCTTTTACAGTTTAAACTTCCAATATTGTTCTTACTTATGCAAATAATGTGGATTATTTGTCATATTAAATTGTCGTTGATTATTTGTCGTATTATATCATTGTGGATGATTTGTCTTATTATATTGTTGTGGATGATTTGTCTAAATAAATCATTATGGATGATTTGTCGTAATAAATTGGATGATTTGTCGTAATAAATTGGATGATTTGTCGTAACTCAGATTTAGGAAGTGTCGTTACTCACTTACACAATACAATCTCCCAATATTGTGTCTTACCTATTAATTCGGAAGATTTAATATAACTCAGATTTAGGAAGTGGCGTTACTCACTTACACAATACAATCTCCTAATATTGTGTCTTACCTATCTTCGGATGATTTAATTTAACTCAGATTTAGGAAGTGTCGTTACTCACTTACACAATACAATCTCCCAATATTGTGTCTTACCTATTCAATGACCTATTTCAAACTGTCGTATATACATTTTCCCAGTCAATTTTTCCCATTACTAATTTTAATCGGATTCTATTCTGTAAGATGTCCAATGTTACTACTTGAATCAAATTTTCTATATACCATTGATCATTTTCTTGCATAATATAAGTGATCTCGTTCATCATACTTTCAACCTTGTTGAAAAATATCATAATCCCAGCATTTCTTAATATCAATATGTCTGTACCATCCTGAAATTCAAAATCATGTCCTAAAAATTTTCTGACATCTATATCCAAAATCACTGTAAAATTATACACCTTCCTTTGCAAATCTCTATCCACATAAACTCGTTTTCTCTCAACGAAGTCATTCCCATTTGCCGTTCCTTTAAATTGACTCCAAATTTTCCCTTCTGTATTTCCTATACCACTTCTTATATGTATTGGTATTTTACTATGTATAACTTTTAAATTCCTTCCAGTATACTTTACGACTCCTGTAACTATTCCTGTAGTATACCTGGACAAATATAAATCTAAAATACTATCATCTTCTTCTCCTAATAAAAATGTATCTAAATACGATCTCAAAATTCTTCTACCGGAATCTAAGTATTTTGTTTTCTTTGTTAATGAAAAAATTTTATTCGTTTTCTTACTTTCATCTGTGTTTTGTTCAACATCAATGCAGTTTAGAACACCCTTCTCAAAATTTCCTATTACTTCTTCTTTTTCCATTTCCAATATTCCCTTAACCTCTGCTGTATCTTGTTTGTCTTTCACGCAAACTTGTGTTACTGGTATCATTTCTTCTGGATTACTCACCAAAGATCTTTTAAATTCTTCAATATCCTTTTTATATTCTTCTCTAGTATCAATGTTCGCTTTAATCAATTTATCCAATCTTCCACTTAATTCTTTTTTATCCTCATCCCTATTTTTCTTATTCTCTTCACTAACCTTGTCAAATTGATTACTTAATACCTTATTAAAATCTTCGCAATAATTTCCCCACATTTGTCTTCTTTCTTCTCTGTCGACTTCTCTCATACGTCTTCTTTCCTCTCTGTCTATTTCCATTTCTTTTTTTAATTCTACACACAATTGATAAATTATCAACACATCTGCTTGTGAAATTCCATTCTGACTAATCTCCACCTCATCACCTCTATCCTGTATTTCTCCTGTCTGTTCAATACCTTCCTGAACTTGTAATGTAAGTTCTCCTCCCTCTGGTACATTCACATCCTGACCTACTTCCTCTTCACTATCGCTAGATGATTCAGATCTATTTAATCCAAAGTTACTCTTAGATCTGGTATTCATTTTGAATAACTATAGTACACAATTTCTTATACCTTAATATACTTTAAGCTGATTTAATTACCTTTGTAAAATGTATACTAATGTTACCGCTATTTCTATGATTAATAAAATATTTGAAATATGTTGTTGCGAGTCTTATTTTAATTTCTTCACGTTAGATACGTCATAAAATGAGCTAAGGAGGGTAATATAAATTACAAACACCTAATCAAAATTAATAAAATAATCAAAATACTATTTGCGAGTCTTATTTTAATCGCCCCACGTTGGGCGCCATAAAATGCACTAGTGGAGGGGATAATATACTTGCAACACATATAATAAATAATATACCCTAATTTACTCAAATCTTGTTATTTGTATTGCTAATAATATCTCCTCTCTTACCTAGTCATTCAAATTTACTCAATTAATCTCAGGTTATAATCTATGATAATGATAATGTACCACTCAGTATATAATATTTTAAAATTTTCGCACCAACATTAATGTACTCATATGCTATTATAGGTTTCTTTATTTCTTTTATCTATGCCCAAACACTACTCAGTTTTATTCTTAATCAATTTAATTAATTCTTTTTTTTATAATAATAATAATATTATTTACTGCATTTAGAAATAAATATTAATCTCCTAACTCTTTCAAATATTAATTACGATTCATCACTTCTTTATGGTATGACTTTCCTATAAATGTAACTAGTTTTATTTTTAACCGCGCAGTACAAGCATTTCATTTACTTTAATAAAGATGTCGCTTATGTATTTACCGTTATACACTGCTACATAAAAATAACAATTTAAATGTTTCTAATAATCTTGTTATACTTATTCTTATAATGAAGAGAATATTGCTGCTAATACATTATCCCTCTTATAGGATAACAATAGTACGGTATGTATACTTTTCCTCTCACTATAAACTTTATAATGCTAATTTATTTTGTTTACTTGTAGGTCATTGACTTATCAGCTTCTATGTCCGTTATGAAAATGTCTAACACAATGTTACTATTTTACCAAATAAAAAGAAGAATTTCACCACAATACTAGTTTAATGACAACAAATATATAAATCCTGATTCGAAAATATACATCCAAAATAGTTATTCGACATGTACATAAATAGTTAACCTGTCTAATCGCACCTGTACGTTTGTTGTGATATGAAGGATGTTTAGCAAATGTTATTTATTCAAAAGGTATGTACAAAATTCAACTCAATGTATCTTTTTCAATTTGGCATGCATTATACGATGCAAATCAATTATCAATAAACAACCTTCGTCTATAAAATATTAACCAAGTTGTAGGTATGTTTTAGTACCAAGGTCATGTCAATTCATTTATATATGTGCATAATCTGTAACTTTTTATGAAAATAGAGATTTAATCTTTTAACAAAACATATTTCTATACTTGTTCTAGACTAGTAATCAATTCTAAATAATATTTAAGACTTTTACTCGATATACAATTAAATAAATTCAAATTTTCCTTATTTAAAAATTATACAACCTCTTGTTAATATTTATCGTCTATCTCTGGTTTGTTTAAATTATGTTTTCCTTTTTTTTCTCACAGGATCTTCCTGGACTCGTTCTGTGCAACTGGTAACTCTCTGGAAACCCTCCTAACACGACTTTTGGTGTATCCTCGTTCTCCTCCAGGATCTGGAACTGCTTCGGTTATATCTTACAGGATGTAGCTTGTTGTGTCCTCAAAACTGCGGGATATCTTCTGGATTTAAATGCAGCTGTACTTCTATTTCGAATTAACACTGAACTAGACCTCTTCGGAAATATATATGGGTTACCGGATCCTCTAAATAATTTAACATTTACTGGAACGACATCAGGGATTCTAACTAGTGGAACTTCTCGTTTTTATACAATAAACTGGACTTGGATAACTGGAATCCCTCTTTGACCTCACGTGCAACTGATGGATTCAATATTCCGCTCGGACTTGGTCAATATTTGGTAAGTAATCTCTAAATATTTATTTTCCTTAGACTATATCTTCTTTTTCCATACAGGATATCAATTAATTAAATTATAATGAAATTATTGAATAATTTTATGCTTCTTTATAATATATTTTGATTCTACTATCAAATAAATATTTTCTATGCTGAAAAGAACACTTTAAGCACCAACTTTCGCGGTTTTAGTGAATTTAAGATATACTTTTCGGAATAAAATCGTGATTTTCCGAAAAGTACACGCGCCTTTCTTGAAAAAATATTTTTCAATTTCGTTGTTTGTTTTTATCACCAAGACAATATTTCCGTTTTCTAATTTCATCCAATTAAATTCCTTTTCTCACAATTCTTGTTCAAAATGGTATTATAAAACTTTATTGATACGTTTCAGTGCTTTTCAAACTTTAGTAAACCTTCTCTATTAAATCTCTATTAATTTATAATAATGAATTACTAATACTTTGTACTTCAAAAAATATTGCTAATCAAAATTTTCTGTAAATGTCAATTTTGACAGATCCGCTTATTCAAACTTTTCCCGCGCAATTATTTACCAAGTTGTTTCCTTCATACTTCAACAATCAACATTAAATTATTTTACTTTACATTATTGTTAATTAGACAAGTTTTACAAGATTTCAAACTACATTTTTACATAAATTATAATATTTAAATCTCCATTTTCAGATACCAATGAAAATTACTGCCACCAAGAACCTGGTCCACTACAACTCCTTCAAGTACTGTTTTCATAATTGACTGCACACATCTTTATTGTAATAAATAACATTTTAAGTATACACAACTGTTCTTTTTTAGTTTAGATAATTTAATTTAACAGTCACAAAGAAAAATTAGTAAAATTAAATAATCCTTCCAACTTGTTCAAAAATATACAGTGCCAAACATCAATATTGTTACTCAGCACAATATACTCTATCAGCAGGGAGCCTTCATGGTTGAAAAAATGTCAGTATTGTTTACATTGCGTCTGTGACAACTTACCTGATTATTAACCCTTTGCCTGTCTAACCACATTGCGCGCGCACTTCTATACGTCTACGGCGTGGAGGGGATATGGGAGTTACTAACATGGAAAAGATTTTCAGGGGCAGTATTGTCAGTGACAGTCAACAAATAGCGCGTATAAATTGTTGTGTATCACATGTGATACACGGGACAATTTCGTAAGTATATATTTCTGTTACGGTTGTGCATCACATGTGTTACACATGAGTAAAAATTTATTATTTTTATTTTATATTTGCTGCTAGGTTTATTTTCTTTTTAGTCCCTAAAAATGGATCCAGCGTTGTTCTATGGTCGTAACAAGAAAAAAAGAATTGATAACCAGTCTCATACAAGTGACAACAATGAAGATATTACAGCAGATTTTGGTGATTCAAGTGACGAATACATACCCTCCGAATCTGATTCCACATCAATAAGTTTGTATACATCTTCCAACGAAGACGATGTTCAAGACAATCAATTGCCAGCGACACCATATCCATCGTCTCCTCTTTCCCAATGGAGTTCGAACTTTCAGCAGAGAGAGAAGTTAAATTTTACTGGCAATTCTGGTTTGAAGAAAAGGATTCGAAATGGAAATGTAATACCTCTTGACATATTCCAACAATTCTTTGATGAAGAAATCGTCAACTTGATGGTAGAAGAAACAAACCGTTATGCTCAACAATATATATCAACGCATACACTTCGACGTTCCTCCAGGATGAACAAGTGGGTCGATGTTACTTACTGCGAAATGCGTAAATTTTTGGGACTACTCTTGGTAACTGGACTTATCCAGTATCCAAATATAGAAGACTACTGGCGACGGGACAGTATGTTTTACCATCCCATGTTTCACCAAATTGGAATGAGCTATAACAGATTTTCTTTAATATTAAAAAATTGGCATGTTTGTAATAACGAAGCAGCCCTACCTCACGACAGATTGCATAAAGTAGCAAATTTCATTAAGGTGTTAATTTCAAACATTCAAGAAGTTTATACTCCAGGAGAGGAAATATCTGTTGACGAAACGATGATCTCTCACAGAGGAAGACTGATCTTTCGTCAATACAACCCTGGTAAGGCCCATAAATATGGCATTAAATTGTTTAAATTATGCGAGATGTCAGGATTTATTTGGAATTTTTCCATATATTGCGGACAGGGAACGTCCGATATATTACCTGGATTAGACCATTCCGGATCCGTTGTTATTTCGTTGTCTGAACCTTTGCTCAATGAGGGAAGGGTTCTTGTTGCGGACAATTGGTACAGTAGTATTCCCTTGGCAACTTTTTTAAAGAATAAGAATACAGAATACTGTGGAACAATGAGAATGAATCGAAGTGGTATTCCGAATGAAATGAAAGCAAAGAAGCTAAGCAAAGGACAACTTGTTGGAGCAGTAAATAATGACGGAATTAGAATAATCAAATATCAAGATAAGAAAGCAATATATATCATTTCAACTTTCCATGGGGCTGACCTGACAGAAACTAACAAAAAAAATCGCCAAGGCGAAAAAGTTAAAAAGCCCACTGCAGTACTGGATTACAACAGAGTAAAAGGTGGCATAGATCTCTCAGATCAAATGATTTCTTATTACAGTCCAGCTCGAAAAAGTATCAAATGGTATCGAAAAGTACTTTTTGAATGCATTAGTATTGCAGTAGTTAACAGTTGGGTGTTATATAATAAGTTTTATGACGATAAAACAATGCACCTGGCTCAGTTTACCAAATGCTTAGCAGCATCTTTACTTGAGCTACCTGAAAAGGCAAATATAGGAAAGCCCATTCGTAAGGCTCATGAACTAACAAATATTGCACGCAAAGAAAATGGCAAAATTGTGCGCAAGAGGTGTCATGAATGTTACAAGAAAATTAGTGCACAACATAATCGAAAGAGGGCCTTGGCGGAAACTAAACAAGTGTCTACTGAGTGTGTGATTTGTGAGAAAGCTTTCTGCCTTGTCTGTTTCAATGAAACTCACGAAAATAAAAAATAACTCTTTTTTTACATTTAAAAACGTTGTTTAATGTTTAATTTCACAGTAACTGTACATTTCTATATCAATAAAGTCTTTAAAAACAGTCTAATCGATTTTACAATTCAACAAACATAGAATACTTTTCCAAATAACAAATAGGTAGGTAGGTACCTTTGCTTCCATAAGTTTACATTTTAATTGAAAATTTTACAGTACATACACGTTGTACATGCGCTAGGTTACAAATATATGTTCAAATCTACACGTTTAAGGCAGTAGCAAGCTATATTTCATACGTTCCAAAGAATTACACAAGCATGGAAATTCTAACGTTTGTGTATCATATGAGATACACGAACGCCATAATTATATATACTGTGTATCACATATGCTGCACAGGACAGGCAAAGGGTTAAAAATTATAACAGCAAGTTTTGCTGTCAGTAGTTATTGACAAGATGTAGTCATTACCATTTTAACTGCAGTTGGTGACATGCTGCAAAGCCAGACCATTCGCCATCAGTTTTGAGCCTTATACAAAAGGTGTACAAGCTTTGCTATAAGTCAGTTTGTGTAGGAAAATCGACGATTTTTTCTATCTAACCAGGTCTTCTTCACTTACTTGAAAGTGGATGATGATGCCAAAACGAAGAAGTTGAATTCAAAGTACTGAAATATGGATTCTTACAGGAAAATTTTAAAAAATTAGAAGAGATTGTATATACAATATACCACATTTAAAGAAAATTTTCACAAAAATGCAATTAGTACTATAATCCTATGTAGTCGTCTTTAGAGAATGAGCCCATACAGACTAACAAGAAAAATCTTTGAATCAAAACCAAAAGTTCATAAATCCAAGGGAAAAAACAGGATACAAGAAGCAAATAATGCTGCTAAAACATAAGAATAATCCGGATAACTTTAACACTCAACATAGGAGAGCAAAAGCTGGAAAACTATTGGGGCAACCAGCTTCGCGCGAAAAAGATCATAGATCCGACTCGTTTGCACAAAATTAGTTTTGAATTGAGTAATATATATGTTGTAACTCTTCCATATTTCAATATACACTAGGATTTTCCAAAATATCAACTCTCATTGTCCATTTTTGCTTGTTCTTAGCCAGATTTGTCTTTTTCCTACAAAATGTTTGCCTCGGTGATGACTCAATTCTCTTTTGGCGCTTTCTTTCTTGCTTTGATCTGCCAGATATTTTCCCTGGTATACTTCCGTTCTTGCTCTTCAATATTTCCACTAAATTAGTTATTGTTCTGCGATGGCGAAAATCTAAGAACTAACCTTAAAGGATTGATACAAGTACATAGAACATATGAACATATTTTCTTAGCTGTTTTTCAAAGAAACGTTTTCTTATTGGGGTGATTGGCTAGCAACTTCTTATTTCGACATTTAAGTTTTCATCGTCATTAGTGGTATAACGATATATATATAAGCATGTCAAAGGTCATAGCCAAACATGTCACATTTAACACTGCTTTTCAGGCTTTCATTTATCTATTTGGAATAGGTGAAGATGACAGAAATTTATGTAATAGACAAATTACTACGATTCAAGGATTAAGAATATTGCTTTCACCCAATATAGAAGATAGCCACTTTAATAGTAGATCCTTGCAATGTAAACTAAAGCGGAATTGTTAAAAAAGCATTAAAATCTACATATTTCAAGGCTGTTATTATCAATAATTAATTAAGACTACTTAACAGAATAATATATATAATATAATAATATATATATAATAAATTATCTGATGGCTTTTAAATAAGTTTGCATGTAATTTCTTTCCTTATGACGATAAAAATCATCATTTCTTCACAAACATGATTCTTTTCATAAACTGTGATCGTTATTTAGCCATTCCTATATTTCTATCTGACAATTTCCCCATCACATCGCACAATAACTGCTGCAAGCGACTTTAATGAATTACGATCGCCCGTTCGTTGCTGGTAGAGCTGGTGCCGCTGCTCCTGCTGCCGCTGACGAAACTCAGAGGATTACTCAACTAAATCTACATACACAAATATCAATTCCGCAATGAATAGCATCGGAATTATATTAATTTAATTAGTTGTATTGAACAGCGCCGTCGTACGTTATGGCGCACACAGCAGAAATGCAAATGGGGTGGTGTAATGTGGATCTGCACCCGTCGAGAGGGGGGGGGGGTAGTACAGAGTGATGAGAAATGACTACCGAGCATACGAAGCAAAGCAGAGGGGGTGGATTACAGAGAATTTACCAGCATAAATCTTCCTGGTATTATACACGACCGGTCAAAAGTTTAGTGGCGCAACCTTAAGTTTTTTTTATTACACGAGTGTTAAATCGAAAATATAATATTAATTCTATAATACAGTAATTATGGAATAAACATACATTGTGTTCGAAAATTCAACCGTCTATCAATAAGTTTGTTTATCTTTTTACCATACATACAGACTGGTGGATAGAGGATGGTGGGACATTATTTTTATATTTGAGGTTATGTTATTAGCCAAATATTCCGCGTACAAAAATTAGCATCTTTGTTGAAGTAAATAGGAGGTGAATGTAAGCTATGTATACTAATACAAGTTGTTAACTTGAGTAGACCAGAGACCGCTGCTTATGTTATAAATAATGAGAAACAATTCAGGATACTTTTTGTAGACCTATACATAACTTTAAAAAAATCTGTGCGTAATATTGTTCAAATTTTAAAATTTTTTCTGTACAAAACTTGCTCTAAATTCAGCTCTAAATACTTTTGCACTTGTAGTTAAGCTGTAAAGCTGTCATAATTTGCGAGATGTTTGGAAAAACACTGCTACTAGATAAGATTGAAACTGGTACTTCCAGTCCAAATTTTAAAATTAATTCTTTTTATTCTAAAATTGGTCAACATTAACTTTACCCTTCTGTTTAGAAGAAGCATGAGATATTCCCAGAAAGATTTTTTGATATTTTTTTTTATTCTTAAAAATTAGAACTTAGTAGTAAAATTTGATTTTTTTGTTGAAGTAAAGTACTACATACTTCTAAAATTTAATCAGATTGCAAGAGAAAGAATAATTGCGTGGCATGTGCTTCTAAGTCTAAATGAGACTGTAAATAATACCTCTAATCCAGATGAGCAGATATTATCATTATGCTTTATTTTGTTAAATGCGAGGGCGGACTACACCAAGGTGTTTCTTAACTTATCTCTTCAGATGATTTTGCCCTGATGAGGACATATTTCTTCCTGACGTTTCGGTGACATCACTTTCACCTTCTTCTTGAAGGTCTTCTGAGTACGACGGTTTCTTCAAGAATGCTCTCTGTTAGAGATGAGAGCAGATATTGGTCACGGTGATTTTTCACAGTGATTTCGTAATCACTGATTTCACCGTTTGCAAATTCGTGGAATCACAGTGATTAATTTCGCATTTATTATGATGAAAAGGGTTCTTTTCAATAGAGGCAAATATATCTTTTTCATGTAAAGAAATATTTCTGTCTGCGAGTCTAAGATTTACTTCAATTTAAACTATATATTCAATTTGACATAAATATGTTTCATACTACGAAGCAATTATGATATTATTTTCAATGTTACTTATCGGATAGGCGAAGTCGATTACGTTCTAACAAAGTTAGTAAACTTATATTTTCATAATAATTAATAATTATTAATAATGTAGTTTAATATATTAATAATTAAAAAGTGCCTAAGTAAGCTTTATATTTAATAAATGTAGTATTAGAAGAGAAACTGAAACGTATATAATTATTGCATATAGGTACATTAAATTGAATAAATAATAAATAAAATATATTAACTTCATTGCTTATTCGAGCTACTTTTTACTTATTTTCTATTTTATAAGTTATATTTGTTATCCATACACATTTTGTACATATATTTATGGACATACATAATCATCTATATAATCAAAAGCATTTCATCATGTTGCTTCGTATATATTAAATTAATATTTTATAACCCAGGTAGTTTATCATCAATTCAATAATTTCCATTATATATTATACGTATAACGGGACTTTATTGTGTTCTTGGTGTTATTAGTAAGATTAGTACGAATTAAATGCAGAAGATTAACAGGAAATCCAAAAGCATAGTAGGTAGATGGAATCATTTAGAATTCTGGACTAATCCAGATATTGATAAAAATTCAAGAAAATATAGAGCACTGTAGGAAACATAATTGACTTTATTACAAAGATAAGAACGAGTAAATCCGAGAAGTGTTGCAGTAAATTCAAAAGAATCTATCTTTTTTAGCTTCTTAGATATTTGACAGGTTTTCCAGAGGATTTGGCTCCAGCGACTCCAATACAAATTAAAGAAAAATTTTCCATTTATAAACTTGTATAAAACTGTTTAGGTTTTAAGTTTGTGAATGGAAGATTTTTCTTTAATTTTTATTGGAGCCGCTTGAACCAAATCCTCTCGAAGACCTGTCAGATATCAAAGAAGTTAAAAGGTTGTGAATTACGACGGCTTACTATTTGCTATAAAATTCCGGCGTTTTAACACTCTTATTTCTTCTAATTTTGAAAGGCCGACATAAATTCTATTAAACCTAAGGAGGAAACTGTACGTCGAGCATTATTTTGGCAACACTGCCGTCTACCAGCGTCCACATAAGCTTCCACAAACACATGCAGACGCCGGTAGGCGTCCCTGTTCACACACTTATATACACACACACGGCTAAACTTGACTATTATGAATGACGTTCTCGTGATGCCAAAATAGCTTATCAGGAGAGAGCCTCTGAACGAACGGCCGATGTTAATGACTCGGGATTTCAATTAAAACTAATTACAGCAACCCGGCAGACCAATCAATTGATTAATCATTTAATTAATCAACTAATTAACGAAGCAACGTAACTAATGCGTCGGTACTGCCGCATGTATTAAACTAATTGAATCTATGTTGTTGTACGTACGCGAAATACTTCCTTACCATTGTTGCCGTTCCTGCCACCGTTACCGCTCCTGCTGCTACTGCTGATGCTGGTATGGATGGCGATGGTGGTGGTGTTGGTGTGGTGTGGTGTTGTTTGTATGGAATACATGCATGGTGTAGTGAGTCAGCGTTCACTGACGTGCGAATAGTTGTTTTCGGGTCATATATCGACGACAATAGGGTCTTAATTGTGAAATTCTATGAAATTGTAGAATATACTGAGTGGTTTTCTAATAAATTAGTATAAAAGTGCAAATAATGGCATAAGAATTATGTATTATATTTATGATATATTTCTAAGTTCATCAGTAGTAAGAAAAAGTAAAGGGGAAACAGTTGTACGACGAAACTAGTAATGATTATTGTAACTTGTCATTATTTCGCATTACTGGAATGCTTCATCAGAATCTTATTATATTAGCTTCTAAAAGTCACTATACGAGGGGGACCAAAAAAAAAAAAACTAACTCAGAGCGCGCTGCCATTAGTAGACGTAGTAGAGAGTTCTCCCGCTTGATGGGGTTAGTAGAAACCTTCCCCAAACAACTGTGTAGACAGCATCAGTTTGTCGGTTAACGTTTAAGCGTAGTGTTGCGTTTCTCTTACTGTTATTTTGTTTCGCCTGTGAAGTCGTTATGGCAAATTTAAAAGAACAAAAAGCGTGTGTGAAATTGTTTCCTGCTTGAAAAATCGGCAGCGAAAGCTTACCAAATACTTCAATAGGCTTTCAAGGAGAATGCTGTGAGCCGCACACAAGTTTTCGAGTGGTTTGGGCGCTTTAAACGTGGTGGCATGAGTGTTGACGACCATGCTCGTTCTGGGAGTCCTTCAACATCTCGAAACCATGAAAACGTTGAAAAATCGGCCAAAAAATCAACGAGAATCGTCGTTTCACAATCGACGACATTTCAGATGAGACAGGCGTGAGTTGGAGCTCGTGCCAGCGGATATTAACTGAGGATTTGCAAATGAGACGTGTTTCCGCTAAATTTGTTTCTCGGCTTCTCACAACGAATCAAAAAAACATTTGATTGAATTTGAGCCAGGACTTAAAAAAAGAGACTGAAAGTGGTCCAAACTTTTTGATCAAAGTCATTCCAGGTGATGAGAGTTGGTGTGACGGGTATGACCCAGAATCCAAGCAAGCGTCAAGCCAGTGGAAGACTCCCAACTCTCCCATACCAAAAAATGCAAGACAAGTGAGGTCGAATGTGAAGACGATGATCATTGTCTTTTTTAATGATCGTGGAATTGTACATCGGAAGTGTGTTCCTTTTCCAAGAATGAAGAAAAATCTAAAAGGGAAGCGTTTTGATGATGTGGTGGCGGTAAAAACAGCTTCGTAAAGGGCATTGGACTGTATCAAAGTTGAAGAGTCCCAGAGATGCTTCAAACAGTGGGAAAATAGACTTGACAAATGCATTGCATCTAATGGAGAGTACTTTGAAGGTCACCGACGGAATTTTGTAAAAAAGTTAATAAACAACTTTTTTTTATAAAAAAAGACCAGTTTCTTTTGGGTGTCCCCTCGTATTTGTGGGTTTTCTATTTTTGCTTATTCTTCGACCTAAGTAATTGATTTATTATACCGAAATTTATTGTTGTATAAGCAAAAATATCTATAAAAAATACAATAAAAAAGAATTACTTTAATATGTCTTGTAATTTATCTAATCAGAGATCATTTGATTCACACCATTCACTCAGTTACTATTTGCTTCAGAAATAATACAATGAGGACCACGCAGATTATCTGTATATTGTCTACATAAGATCGAAGAAATGTTAGCATTTGTTATTTTGGGGTTCTAATTGGCATTACATTTTTTTAAATTTGTATTTTAGATAATTAAGATACCATTGCTGGAATTTCGTTGGGTAATTGCACGAGAACTTATAACTCATAAAAGATGCCGTTTTACAAAAAGAGTTTACAAGAATTAATTCGTTCTGCACTTGTTAAGAGAATGGGAAAACCCTCTTCAATACCATTCGATATAAGATTGGCTAATAGGGGATGACACTGGATAAAATTTTCTGAAAAAGAGGAAGATTTGAATTTTGCAGCAAAAATAATTTTCAATCCAGACCTTTTGCTATGTGACCACATGCAACATTCACCAATGCTGTAATAAAAGGCAACATTGGATTTTAATGCCATTCATGTAAATTAACTGCTGTTTAATGAACATAATATGGATATAAAATAGTGTAAATGTTTATTTGATGTTTATTCCTATAGATCAACAACATTTTCTATAATTATATCTATTTTAGAATTTTAGGAAAAACATAATAAAACACTTAGTTTAGCTCATAGTATTTTATTTTAATTGTCAGATAACGAATGGTTAAAATTCATTGACCAAAAAGAACATTAAACGTTACAAACTTCAATGCTTTCAATAGCCTGCTATCATCCCAAAGACCGTGTTAATTTATCTTCAAAGAGAATAGCTTCGTCTGTGAAAATTGAGTATGTAGTAAACAATACCATAGTGGAGGGAGAAACTCGTTCCTATGCAAGTAGCCCACAGTATTTTTTTTATTTTACTGGTTTGCGCATCATTATATTCAATTTTTTTCGCTGAAAGTAAACAGAAATTTAATCGAGATTAACTCTAACATGAACCTATGTAGCTCAGATTAATTACGGATGTTGACGAAATCGGGTCATTTCTTCAGATTAATAAAGTACACAAATGGCTCTATTACGTGAATTGAGACATATTAAAGACTACTTAGTTGCTATATCATTTAGGATCGCACTCAACAACAAAATTATCAATTAGTAGCAGATAAAACGATGAATGTCTTGAGCCATCAGTGCCTAAAATTTGTAATTATAGAATATATTATGTCAGATTAATCACTTGTAAACCGTATATTGCTTTCCAGAAGAAACTAAACCAGTTCTTGTGTTATTATCCTCAATGTATAGGAAAAATCCATGACGCGTTGGTTACTGTTATTGCAATTAATTTAATAAAGTATTTAATTGAATAGGTATATGTAAAATTATCAATATAGAATTCATACAGTCTAAAAATTGGTAATTGCCCTCTGGCTTGTTTGTAATACTTCCATACAATGCGCATACATATAAAATTCTAATGTTAAAAAGAGGAGGTGCCGTTATTAATAATAAACGTAATAATGATGATGATAAACTTCAAACAAAACACGCTAATTAGCTTTACATTCGTTCAAATATGTACATCTAAAACAATTAGCCAATAAATTAGAAATTAATATAATAGGAGGTAAATGAAGTGATATCGCGTGTTCAAGGTCGAACACGGCCTTCTCTGATGTTCTCTGGATGCCGCTGGCCAGTTTTACGAATAACAATAAAATAAACTAATTGCTAATAACAGCGATCCGTCCAATTAGTCAATTAGTTGAAAGCGTAATCATCGACTTCTTAAATGAGAGATGTACAAATGACTCGTGTTCTCTTGAAATTTCCAGTTTTTTTTTCTGAGCATGTCTAATTAATTTATTTGTATCATTGTTCCCATTTAATAAATCAGAGTACAAGTAACAAGTAACTATTACAAATTGAAAATAAATGTATTTATGTATATATTCAATTATCTTCTTAAAAAAGAACACTGGATCAGTTCTTATATGACGAAACATATATACTTGGACGCACCAAGAATAAACGAAAACTAATGACGTCTGCATTGCAAACGTCATAACAATGAACATAATTACCTTATACATATTTTTTCTCCATTAATGTAGATTGTATTATATGTATATAATAATAATTACAATTAATTATTAATATTAATTAAAAATGATAATCTTGGCGTTATATATATACATATAAAAACCATAAAACATAGGAGAACAACCTGGAATTGTAACTATACATATATTTTATGTGTATTATTGTTACGCCACATCAATCAACTCTATTCAAACATAATTGCAATTTATTTATTTTAATTATATCATCACTGAATATTACACCATTTTAAAATATACTTGCGCAGTCTAACAATAAGTATATCGCTACATAATTCACTCCGTTGTCAAGATACGACTGCGTTTTATTTATTTTTATTGCATCACCAACATCGTACAGTACTGAATATACATATTTTTACTAAATCATCAGTTTAGTAGCAGTATATAGTAGGTTGTCTGACGGCAAGCCGGATAGCGAAAAGAAAAAAAAAGGACTTGAAAAGCACGCAACAATGTAGGAAGTTATGATGAAATACAACGTGTGTACATGGCAAGTGTTTCTAGTTACGTTAAAATGCACAAAACCAATCTATATAACATCAAGCATCGTCGGTCGACGAAGAACTAGCGCGGCGGCCGACGTTTAGTAGGACAAGATCGCGTGATGTTTTAATTATATGCCAGGCGTGTAGAGAGTCGTGTTGCAATGTTTTGGAGTGTGAGATCTCCGTGTATGTGTGCAAGCCCCGTTTTACGTATCATAGAACTAATATCGAACTGTCACTTTTGTTGGATACAGAATTGCATCGCGAGGTAGTGATGGAAGGTGGAGAACTTGCAATATTAAATTAAATACTGCAATAGCGTAAAGATCTCGGCGAATTTATATAATAGCCCCACACGTTAGGTGTCATAAATGTAATAGACAGATAAAATAAATAAACATTTATTCACTACTAAAAACCAATTTATTTATCTTTAAAAATGCAATACAGCTAATTGCATTCATCAAGAAAATTACCCATATACATATAATTACTGCTAACTCAAATGGATTTCTCTCGATCTGTAATGGTAATCATGATATATATGTATATAATCAGGCTGTCATAGTAATAAATGCAAAGTAACTCAATTTTATCTATAAAATAATCAAAAATTTACCAATAATTTTGTGGTACATTTCTTATATATACGTAACCAACTAGAAACAGTCAGAAATTTAGTAGGTATTTAATACTGAACCCCCACTTTTGTAGAATACGGAATTGTATAGCGACATAATGATGGAAGGTAAACAATAAGTGCAAAATTATATTTAATAATATAATATATATCGTAATGATCCACACGTTGGGCTTCATAAATGTAACAAGGCGATAAAATAATTAAATATTTATTTATTATTAACACCAAAGTCTTTAGCTAGCTCAGTCGGTCTTCTCTCTGACTGTTTTTAATGGTCACCGTGTTGTTTTATACTCGGTCAGTTGATTGGTGCAAAGTAACTCAATTTTGTCGATAAATCAATCAAAGATTTACCAATAATTTTATAGTAGAATTCTTATACGTAAAAGAAATAACAAAAATTTTGGTAGGTGTATTATTTTTCACTAGACGCAAAAGGTTTAATGAAATTGGTCAAACGATCTGCAATGATCACACGTAACTTTAAATGCCATAAGTAGCATATTTGAAATACGAACAGAAATATTGAAACATATAAAATGATGGATTCTATTTACTTGTACAACATCGCCATGAATATCTACCTATTCACTAGTAGTACTAGTCGTCAAGAGAGGACTGTCTAAAATACTATAATTCAGACATCATGTAAAACGGTATATTCCTTGTAAGTGGTTTGAAAGTGCCTCAGATTACATTATTGGTCCGGTGACATAGATTGCTATGAAGTAGAAAACCACAATTAGTATCACTTTCCTTTTATGTATATATACAGAGCAATTTGTATATTATTAAAGTTATATTATCGAAATTTACATCACTACATGTTTCTTTGTACATTTTCGACAACAGAAGTTACTTAACAGTGAAGTTCCTATTATTATGGTGTTTTATTAATTTCCTAATTTATTTGACTGTCATACCCAAAATTATCTGTGAACATGCGTAAACAAAAATGAGATAGTGACAATATGGGTTTAATATAAATAGCAGCTGAGAAGGTACATAGGTATAAATATATTACAATTCATTTCCAAATTCATTTTTAATTCCAAAAAGTTTAGTCTTATTTACACAAAGTTTTAGTGTAAAACACTTTTCTATTTCATAAAAGATAATAGTACATATTGGAAAAATAGAACCAAAATCTGCAAAACCCAAGGTAACCAACTGCTTCAGATATCAGGATCTGGAGGATTATGATATTCTATTATCAATAATGCATGAATTACTAATCTCTATTAAAGAGTGTTGTTCATTAGGGACGATTATATTATATTACAAAATTACACAGGACCTGATATTTATCCTTGAGATACACCATTTTGCAATCGAAATTATACTATTTACATAAGCTACTTTTAGATTAGGGTAAATTGAGGAGAGATGACGCATGTTTTGAAAATTAGGTACTGTGCTATTTGTATGGCACCAAAAATAATAGAAATAAGTCCCAGAGACTAAAAACCACTGCATTAAGTTGTCATGTATTGTAAATAAGCGTAAACATATTAATATCAATAAAATTAATTGTTTTTGTTTTTGCACATCTTGCGCTGTCTCACCTAAGTGTATAGGAGAGATGACGCAGTGTGTTAGGTGAGACGGCGCATTCTTTCTTATGAGTTTTATGATATAATAAACTACAAATATGGTGCTTAAAAAAATAATTTATTTCTGTTCAAAAAAAAAAGAAAAAACCAAATACATTTTGAACTAAAAACTACTTATTTTTATGATCTGTTTTCTTCTTGC
Source organism: Amphimallon solstitiale (assembly GCA_963170755.1). NCBI lineage: Eukaryota > Metazoa > Arthropoda > Insecta > Coleoptera > Scarabaeidae > Amphimallon > Amphimallon solstitiale. The sequence continues at coordinate 240,253,715 of OY720675.1, read as the reverse complement.
CACAAAAATCACAAAAATCTTTAAACTTGGTGCAGCCTTCGTGTAACCACCGCTGACAAATGATGCACTGAATCCAGTCCTCTGTCTTTTTGGTTTTGCTATACTCTTCTCTACATCCTACACAAAGGTCTGATTCATCTTCGTAGGTTGAAGAATCATCATAAATAATTTCAGATTCATCCTCTGCATCGTCTGAAGATTCATAAATGCGTTCTTGTTTTTTCTTTTCAATATGCTTTCCAGCTCTTGACTTCCTTTCAACATCTTTTGATGGCTTCGCCTGCTTCCCTTTTTTTTCTTGTTTCTTTTTCTTTTCTGATATATGCTCATAGCTCGATAAAATAGCAGCAAGCTGTTTACTACGTTTCCTTGTATTTTGTACAGCACGTGCAACTGGCACTGGAGATATCTGGTCCAACAGCTTTCCACGTTTTTTTTCAGTCGAACAACTAGGCTGCGGTGAGATTGACCGACTCCTGACCGTGGGATCATCTGAGGTTTTGTTCATAATGATATTGGACAAAGAATTTTGACGACATTGTAACTCTGCCTGTGATGCCTCCTCTGTTAGGTAAGCATAATCAGGAGTAATAGATGGATCAAACGGGATTATGCCTGTTGCCTTGAATGAGGACACTGCGTTTTTTATTGTGGCAGATTTTTCCCATGCAGTACTAAGTAATTTCCCAAACTGAAGCCTGGTAATGCGTCTTCCTGGATTTGCCCTTAAAAACAAATCGCAAGCTTCATAATAAAACCCCTTCAAGGACCTAAAGAATCCTCTATCCAAAGGCTGTAAAAACTGAGTACTATGACTCGGCAAGCAAAATAAAATAACGCCATTTTGAGATGCATATTCAAGCATTTCAATGTTGCTACAGTGGGAAGAGTGTCCATCTAACAACAACAGTACTTTTCCTGCTGGTTTCCGAGGTACAAATTGCTCCTTCAGCCAAGTAAAGAAAATCTCACTGTTTACATAGGCAGATTTTTTTGACATATAAACTGTTGATCCAGGAGGCATTCCATCTTGATACTCAGGTTTTTTGTTTTATCCTTTAAAAATACATGTTGGCGGAATATAAACTCCTTCACCATTGCAGCAAACAATAACGGAAATAGTCTCTCCTTTTTCAGAAGAAGTAACTGACGCGACGTTTTTAGACCCCTTGATAGCTACAACATGTTCTGGACGATTGTTTAATTGGAGCCCCGTCTCGTCCATATTGAAAATGCAGCCAGGCTCACTCATCAGCTCGTTTTCAATCAACGTACGCTCTAGGAGTGAAAAATAAGATGCAACATTTTCCTTGGTCATCGCTAAAGAACGTGCGGCAGAAACTCCTTCAGATTTTCGTATGGAGAGTTCCTTATTTCGTCTTAAAAAAGAATCTAGCCATGGATAGCCAGCCTTACGAGATTCTTTATTAAACTTGTGTGATATTGTCAAAGTTTCCGCTAGCTCAAAAGCCATTGACCTTACAGAAGTCCGTGTGGGTGCAAACCCGTGCTTTTGTAATTTTTTTATGTGTGCCACAATTTTAGCCTCGTTTTCTGTTCCTAATGTAGATGACGGCCCAAGCTTTTTAGTCTGGAGGTCTCTGCTTTTTCTTCGACGTCGTAAAGTGCCTTCGGATATACCAAATTCTCGACCTGCTTCGCGGATTCCCATATCGCCCCTATCTATAGCAGCAACTGCTGCAGACAACTGTTCTATTGTCCATTCACCTCTTTTAGTACTTCCTTTTCTTTTATACTCTGTTGGCATGCCTAAAGAAGATACATTATTTAATATCTAACACAACCTATACCAAATGCAATTTTATATGTAGGTACCTATCTGTGCGTCAACTCTCCTTATATATCAATGCGTCAACTCACCTTATTTCATGAGGAGAGATGACGCACCAGCTTTCTAACAACCTACCTGCATCAACGCTGTGAAATGAGGTTAGAAAGTACTACACATTAATTAGCTATACGAAGAAACTGAATAACATAATACAATTATTCTCTAACATACCTGTATTCTCTTCACTTCCCGTTGATGCAAAAAATGTTCAATATCTTTAAAATAAATTTTTAAAAATACGCCCACTAGAACAACTTAAAGTAAATTGCCAAAACATGCAACTTGCCGGTAATACCTAATCATACGGGACAGTGATGCCAGGTTTGTTGCATAAACATCAGTTATAGAGGAACAGTCACTGCGTCATCTCACCTAACGCGTCATCTCTCCTCGATTTACCCTATTTATACATGAAGTAAATTCTAGTTATTAAAAAAATTATACTTTTAGTAAATCGAACTTGATAACCTTCATAGAATCTAATGGGACGCAAAATCTAATCATTTTTTCATCAGTACATGTACAACGCAAATATATATGTAGAATGTACATCCCGCCCGAGCATAATACCTTATTAAAAGTAACGTTTCCCCTTTTACGACCACCATTAAAAACATCCATTAATAATGAATATTATAACATACACACTCAAAACAAATTACATTTTATCAGTTAATGATTTCGGCTCGCAGGTGAGCGCAAGTATGACGTGCTCTTTTCGGCTTTTTTACCGTGATGGCGTGGTGTGGCGAGCGCGTTATGGAATATGGCATTTGTCTGCGAGCAGTTATTGAGGACCACCCGACGATACCACGGACGGAGACCCCTACAGGAAAAAATAAAATGTAATAATTCAATTAGGGCTTGTCGGACAATAAGTTTTAACGGGGAAGTGTTAAAAAAAAGTCGTCCGTTCCCAGATGTACAGTAAAACTGAAGAGATAATATGAATGGTTGTCTACCGGGGAAATTGAAATAATGGAAATTGCAATAAATGTGTGCAAAAACTGATTTTTTTAATTAGAAAACATCTCATGCATACAAAGTAACTAACACTTCCAATATTATTTATGGATTGTTATTGCGCATCTGTGCATCAATATAATGAGCGCCAAGAAATTTGAAACCGGTTATTGATTCAGCATGAGGTAATAAAGCAACATACGTGAAATATCTGTTACATGTCTTTTATGTTAAAAGGGTAAATTATAGTTACGTAAAGCTAAAGCAGTTATAGAGAAAAATAGCATTTTTTAAAATTTTTTAAAAAAACAAGTCTGTTAGAATTTTTATGTCTAGTTATAATTCAGTTTCTCTTACATGCAGTAAAAGTGGAGTTTTGTTAATGTAACAAGCATATTGGGAGATCTTTGCTACCCCCACTTCTTGTCAGGACTATCCTGGCAGAAAGGGAGGCACAAATGGCGCTAGCGGCAATTAGCAAAATGTCATCCATCGAAAATTAGAGATGTGCCCGATTGTCGGAGTTTCATACCTGTAGCCTCGTCCAAATAAATTTATGAAAGTTTCGGAAATTTTATTGTGTGTCACGTTCAACCTGCCTTACCTTACTTTCCTAGTGCGCGTTGGAAAAGATAGGGTGGATCCTGTGCCTCTAGGTCTCGGTTTTATGGGACATAGGTCACTCAGATTACTGAAGTGGATGGCTAGGCGCCAGCTGTCTAATTTTTAATCAGGACCACTCCAAATGTTACTTATCCCGACAGCAGAAATAATTTTTGGATGCACTAGGTGTAGCAAGTCATTCATACACGGAAAAATCAACTAATAACAAGTTTAGTAAATGTAAACAGAATTACCATAAAAGTATAAGATGAACCCCTACAGAGGGAACACTATATTTACAAATAAAAGGTGTAATGAAATTAAAATTTACCCAGTACAGTGTTATAAAAGATAAGTTTAATTAATCATATGGGTGAATCACCCTGTATATATATCTTCAATAAACGTATTTACATAAACACAAACCACTACTTAAAATGGTATTTAAATTGCCAAGGTTGCGTGAATGCAACTAAGTCAGAAATAAGGCATGTAATTACCATTGAGCCTTTAAAAGGAAATGAAAATTAAGAGATATGTATATTCACAACTAGATTCAATTTACAGCAGCATTCAAATGTATCATTACAAATAAAAAAATCAATGGAGATAGTAAGATCTTACCTTACAACTAGTTACACAAGATGCCTCTACGGTTTTTGCACGCTGTATGTGTATATATATCTTAATTAAACACAATTAATGATCAGATGCAACGTACATATCAACAACTGTAAATCATGAAAATTAACGCAAAAATTAACAGATGCGCTGAAGGCACAGAATAAAAGAATTTACTTGGGTAATTATTCAAAACGTTAACCTCAAAACTTTTATCAGCTGGTATATGCTTAAAGTAGTTAAGAAATTAAAAATTAAACATTTGCAAGCTCCAAAATTTCACAATAAAATTAGTATTTCGCTTCAACGCTTAATTAAACCATGGGTTACAATTATAAAATACTGGGTACAACTTGAGCCTCCGATAACTGACACTATCGGGCATAGACTAACAAAAAAAAACTGAGCAATGCTCTTAATTTAATTTTATAAAATAAACTTGTATAACCCTAATTGATATTTAATTGTTCTAATGAAATACGACTCTTCGGAGGGTCGGAATAGAAAAGAAATCACAAAAGAAAAACCTGATTGGAAAGTAAAGTTCCTCGGTATGGAGATTCTAAGGCACGGTTTTTCCTCGAAGCAGTCACATAAGCCATAGGTAGAGTCTGCTAACTTCCATTCACCATATGGCTGTAGAAATTGTTCTTATAATTCCAAATTTCCATCCAAGATAAATCATTTGTTAAGATGGCGGTATTCGAGTCGACCAAAAAAAAGGCATGTGTTGTTCAACATTCACCACAATGCGGCACATAGCGAAATTGTGTCAGCCAAGGGTAAAAGCTAAATAAGACGGACGGAAACGACCCGAAAAGCATTAATGACCATTAAAAAAAGAAATAGTAAACTCACCAGCCATTAATCTGTCTATGTAGAGATATCCAACAAAGTTGAAAATAAACGAAGAGAATCGTACTTCTGCTTGAATAATCCGCTCTCAAATTAGCGTAATACAATGTTAACGGTACTTAATTATATCACAAAATATGTGCAGAAGGTACTTCGGACAGGTAACAAGCTGCTTATAGTTCGACAATCAAAATGAAAATGTCTTATCCCTTTTAAGTGAAAAATGACTTAGGTGTCCTTTTGCTTGAAACAACCAATGAGAATGTTCCACGCAAAGTGTGCTATTACGTAGAAAAATAAAATTAAAATTAAATTACGAGGCAATATACAGCTCGCTCCAAAAGTAAATGAATTAAAAATTCGAAAATTATTAATGTGCCCACTAAAAGGAAAAGACATATAGAGTGAAAGAAAAACAAGGTGTAACATCTTTACATATTTAGGTATATTTTTTTTCGTGTATATGCACTGTCTTAAACACTTACATGGAACCTTAAATTTTATTTGCATAGTTTTTAATAAAGCTCAACTTTTACTTGTTCACAAAAAAATATATATAATATAAAACCTAAAAATCCAAAGATTTAGAAGTTTTATTATAACAAAAAAAATTGTGGTGTGTCCAATACAAGCATTGTAAGCATTATTTGAAAACACTATAGGCACTTGAGAATTAATATTATTTTATGACTTCATGTCTTTCCAAGATTCGCTCTTCTTTCTTCATGAAATCAAAGAGGGAATCTTTAAAAATAAAACACACAAAATTACAAACCCAAATCTCATTAGAAAGCGTCGTCAGGGATGTACAAAATTCAAATACATACGTATCAGAGAGTCGTGTGGTACTCACACCTCATTTTTACGATAATTGAAGTGTAAATGATTAAAACTTGCTAGCAAACACAAGACGTGAGCTTGTATTTCAATTAAGATAATTATAGAAAGGTTCGTAAAAAAAAATTATTCATGGTTAAATTAAATAAATTAAAAATATTATTTCTTTAGATTTATTTTAGAGTCCCACATTTTTTAATTTTTTATACGCGAAAGTACTAATACACCGGAGTAAAGGCAAAAGTAACGGTGATTAATAATAATTATAGGCCGTTAGCGTAATAAAATTTAGAAAAAAAAAGCACTAAAAAAACATAAAAACGAAAATTAATTCGGATTTTTTTGGCTCTAACTAAACGAAATTAAAAAGTTAAAAAAATCGAAGCGATATTCCTAGAATTTTACGTTTAGCAAAAAAAAAGGAAAAACCGAAACTCCCGGCTCGGAATTAAATTAAATTCCGAACAGTTCGACTCCGATCCCATCTGTCCGCGTTAATTCTCGCACAACGTGTGCTTCAATTAAAATTTAATTAAATATAATTAATAAAATTGAAGATGAAATACCGAACGTCGGCCCACTTGCGATGCATTTCAAAACGTTTCGCTCGTAACCGTTTATGCGCGACCGGTACATATTCGTACATCGATCACGTAACGTTTTTCTAGTTATGCAATATATTTATAGGTAAGACTAACTGTAACTGAGATCGACTGACATCCTTGCAATAAAGCCAAAAGTACTGGAATCGAATGTACTAAATTATTATTATTGCAATCTATATTTTACACTGTAATTGTTGATGTAACCTAAAAGTAATCTTTAACAAAATTAAATTAAAATAATCTTTATTGGGAATTCAAATTAATTTTAGTGGGCTTCGCACATAGGGGTATTTGTTGGCCAAAATTATTTTATCAGTTAAGATAGCTTAAAATTGTTTTAGAACTGATTTCATGACAAAAGGTAAACAAATACATACGAGTTAAAGTTAGTATTAAACAAATAATGAATTTCATAATCTGCAATAAAAGTTAGCGTCTCGTTAATAGTCCCACTTATAATTTCTTTCGTAATGTAACCTTAGAAACAACTTGTATTGCCAGTTTTCTCTCTTTTATAATTTGTTTGTCCGACTCAACTCTGAGTTGCCACTTTGTTACTGGCAATTTATAAGCTAAATGGAACAATCTCTCAAACAATCGAATTCTAGCGTGCAATATTCTTAAACCAAATGTCAAAAACTCTCGATTGATTTCTTTTTTTAATGGTAACTTATTCGATGTTATTCCACAGATGTAACATTTCATAGTCGATTTGGTTCGATTTGGTGCTAGTAGCGGCATTACATACTTTAGCATCCACCATTGTTAGTATCATGTTGTGTTTGATTGAAAAAGAGTAATTTGCTTGTGTGCTTTCAGTCTTCTCGCAACTTCATGTGACTGGCAAACATTAATTCTTCAAAGTCCACTTCCCTAGGTATCTCAATCGTTCCTTGAAGCCAGCTGTTATTTCTTTTTAAGAAAAGTTCTTCTTTGTAACTAGATTTTGTCCATTTTCTTTTGATTTCCGATTTTATGTAGGAATGTTTGTGCTCTAAAACTTTCACTTCTTCTTCTTCGGCGTAATTGTTGTAATTAGAAGGAATTGTTCGGCATGATCCAATTTCCCATTGATGTCGTCATGCTTATAACATTGCATAATCATATAGAAATGCTTTCGAGTTATTATGTTCACTTCCGACGGCCCTAAAATGAAGTTAAGAAAATTATTATGTATTTCCGATTTTCATTTTTACGTGTTGACTTTGAATAAAAGAGCTAGTCAGTAGCAGTTCGGATTAAGTCGGAACTATTTTTTACAGCGTTACGTACAAAAATCCTTCCCCTATCTGATAAAAAATAAATCATAACCGGGACGCACACTGAAGTATAAGAAGAACCTTTGTGTTTCATAAGGGTTGTTCGCAAAACTAACAGATTTGTATCTGATTCTCAATAGGCTACTTTCTTAATAAAACTAATCATTGTTAATATTATATTTTATAATGTACATACCTGCCATAGATGACTTCATATCCCGGAACTTCACTATTTTACACAACTCAGCAAAAAAGAAACACACCGCTCTTTAGATAACGCTAAAAACATATTGCCGTGGTTTCTTGCATATTAAAAATAAGAATAGTATTAAGAACTTAAGTTTAAGTGTTAAATAAAATATTGAGTTTAAGCTCAAGGAATGTACTGAAGACTTCAACATCATGAAATACTAATAACACAGGTGTATGATGGGTTGTATATATTAAAATGTGGAGATTTTGAATATAAAATGATTTATTTATTATTACAATTATAGGTTAGATAAGTATTTAAATGTTATATAAGTACAAAGTAAATAAAAAGTACCTAAAGCTAATAAAAGAGCGTGAGTCATTTAAACACAATAAAAACTGTATGAGTGAGTTCACATTCGTCTTACACGAGATGAAAATATTGCAGAATAAATAATGCATTTAGAACGTGCATAATGTAATAATTTTTTTAAGAGGGATTTTATAAATCATGTGTAAAGGATAAAATTTACCTTAACTTATAACTATAGACAGAAAAGGATATAAGTATACATTCTGACACGATACGATCAGCAATAATGTTTTTATATAAACGACAGCTGAGCAAATAAAAATGTGCATTCATGAACTTGTATGTCTAACACAGAAGTTTCATAGATTGTGAAGACTTTTTCTAGCAGATAAATATATCACCATGTGAAAAGTCTTGGGTAGAAATGAAAGACAACGTAGTGGACTCGACTGAGCTTTGTAATATAAGTGATATGAGAAGAAGAATTCTTGTTATCTGCAATGTATTTCCCATTTTACCGAGCCCAGTATCTTCTAAAAAGAAAAAAATTAAAGATCATGTTAGCGAATGGGAGAAGGAAGTATCTAATAAATGATGAGAAAGGCAACAAATTTACAAGTAAATAGAAGGAAGGATTGTATTAAGAAAATATACCTACCGTTGAAGATACCGAATAATTTAGTGAAAGACTTTTGAGTAAGCAAATAATTTCAAATGTTGACGTTTAGTGGATGAACTGTCAAAAACAATATGTGTGCGTGTGTGTGTTAGTGTAATAACGACAACTTGAAGAAAATGAATAGCAGAGATTCCACCGAAGATGCTTCAGAATGCCAACCTAAATTTCAGTTCCATAGAGGGCGTAACAGGCGTCACATTTTTTTCCCGGGTATAAATTCAAGAACAGGAATGAACAAAATGAGATTCTGATTTCGACTTCGAAAGATAGACTTTTTGAAAAATTTAATAAAGGTTTAAGCGTAGGGTAAAATACACAACGACTTGATATATATTTATCCATTTTGTTTTAGTATATTAATTTCATTTTCATTTCAATTTCATTTATGATAATTTTTTTGTATTTTAAAATGGAGATGCCTAAGGCAGAATTTGAAGAAATGTTTAATGAAACAAAGTGAGTTTTTCAATTATAAAGAAATATCAATGCTGCAATGCGTTTATAGGAATACTATGTGAAAATATTTATTCCAGTATAACGTTGAGCAGTAAGGATAAAATAGATATTGTCCTGTAAAATAATAATTTGTTAGTTTTCTATATTATATAACACAGAAAGGATTATTAATGGTGTTGCGTGTTAAGAGAATACAACGTGCGAATGTTTATTTTCAAATACCTTTATCAGGCATCATTAATTTTCGCAATTCATTTTTGATTTCAAACTTAAAATAAAATATACATTTAGAAAAGGAAAATGTTTCTGTGTGGCGGGTATTGAGACACTGGCTGCAATACGTGCGAATGGTTGTTGCCAGTGATCAATTCAAGCTTATCTACGAACATTGACCATTGCGAAGTTCTAGAATTATCAGGGCATTACGTGCAAATATAATGTTTCTGATAGAATAGAATTAGCACAATATTAACAGATTATCGACATTCAATTGAGTTTCTTTGTTTTAAAACAGGATAATATATTTTTTTTTGATTAGCATTATCGATATATTTATTCTACAAAACATTACAACCAAGAATACGGTATAAATGTTTTCTTTCAATTATTTGTTTTTTATAATTTTTGTGGTGAATATAGTATAGCGATGCTATCTATTATTAATGTTTGAATAAAATATACAAGTATGATTTTATATAGACTTAGATTTTTCTTTAATACAAATTATAACCTTATCCCTAAACAAAAATAAGCAAGAGATTTGCCAGGAGAAAAGAAAGCTGAACACACTGCCAGAACTCACGCGTACTTACAACGTACGTGCTGTTAAGAAATAAGTGAATATATCTAATATAATAAAAATTATCATTATTTTTATAATTATGTTGCTGGTACAGCACACAGCAATATGTACGTGCACTATGGAAGACGATGAACTTTCAATTACCTCTGAAGCTCACTCGTATTACGCAGTGACAAAACAAGTATTATCTCATATTGTACATCTATTTATGTACCTAATACATAATTGCATTGTGGATTATGACCCATTTCCGGAATTCGACTTTTGGCCAGATATTTTTCTAATACCCCTATGTGCGTCGGTAAAGCAGATCTCAATGTAGTTGTGACGTCACGGCCATAACAGATTTATTTACACATGTTTTTACCATTTTGTTTATGGTGAAAATGGTAGTGTTCATCGCGAATTTTTATTGTTTTAATACAAAGAAACCGAGACGCGAAGCGTCGAGGTTAACTTTATCTCGTAAATCGTAAAAGTTTTATTGAGAGCATACAGAAGTGATTTTTTCTAAATAAAGAATAACTCATATACACAATTTCCTAATACTTCCTATATAATATGTACAAAAAGTTTAAAAATTACCATTCCATATTTGTGCGTCAATCTGATGAGGGCCAAGTATGCGAAACCGGTCATTTTGTGCGTGAAAGAAATACTTTCGATCTAAATAAAATTAAAAAATATTCAGTGTTAGTTTCCAAATCACTAACTAGTTATAGGGAATCACAAAAATATTAAAATTAACAAGGAACACACTTCTAGCTATTTCTTTTAAGGGAAATAAAATGAGACTTTTTTATACGTTTTAGGTACAACATAGTATAAACGACAAGTTCTTGAAACCTGATTTATTATGATTATGCTTCTCCAGTAATGTTATTTATACAAGTACACGAGTCCTATCTTCCTGTAAGCATTAATAATTAGTGTTGTAAAGTCTCATGAAATTTTTTTTTTAATATTTCCTGAAATATTTCAACAATCACAGGTTATTTTATGCTTATGTTAACCTCACTTCGATATTGTATGCCAATAATAATTGTGAAATGTTAATACTATATAAATTTAAATAATAATGATAAGGAAATATTGAGGGAAATATCGAGAAATAAAAACTGCTTATATAAAAAACAACAAACTACAAAAAATGTATTTCGAATAAATCATTAAAAAAACAGTTAAAGATAAACAATGAAACAATTCTCTAATAGATATTTGTGTATCAATAGGCAGGATGGGGTCTTAGGGGACGAATCGTGATTAAGGACGAGGCGACCAAGGAACCGAGTCCTTAATGAGTCCCCTAGAACCATTCGTGTACGTAGTACATTTGTACATACTCGACTTATTTACATGAGTTAAAATTTTAAACAATCCACAACATGGATTTTTTTAAGTTGCCATGACAATTCGAAATTTTTGAGCGCGTAATTCAAAAATATTTTATGAAATTCATGAAATATTTCAAGGGGTCTGAAATATTTCATTGAAATGAAATTTATGTGAAATAGGTATTTGAAATTGAAATATTTCATTTCACATCACTATTCATAATATATCGCATACGGCTAGTTACATAGCTTCCTACTGAAGATCTAACTATTACATCTATCGCTCACCTACGCGTGAAATGCGTCAATAAATACAAATGATATTCGTTCTATTTGCTTCTTCGATTCGTTTTAGTAGTTGTGAACACAAATTCCCGACGTATACGCAACGACACACATTATATTGTTGTCTATTTGGTGTCCGACTGACAAAATCTCGAGACCAGGTGGTTAAGTGGGCGTGAAAATCACGTGTAACAAGGACGAACACTGCTGCGTGCGTTAAGTGTTCAAAAGCTTCATACGTGGTTGATAAAGCATTTATTTGAATGTCTCTACGTACTTATACGCTTCTATGTATGTGACGCGATAGATGGCCGGAACCTTGGCACGACGGAATGGATCGTGGAGACGTGAGAAGGGAACCTTAAGATCTAAAAGCAGGAGAACAGCTGATCGGCGACAGCTCGGTGAATGTCAGGGGAAAAAACAAATCGTCTTCCTGTGATTATGTCCACGTAATATGGACAGTAATGTATACAACAGTGCTTGAGAGATAGAATATTTAGAAGTAAAATAGTTATAAAATAACTTCTAAGTATTTAATTCGTTTATTTATGTATGTAAATAAAATTTATGTAATTAAGTATTATTAAAATGAGGATTAAACTGAAATTTATATATATATACAGGTGTCCGGGAAAATGTGGGAAATCTCTTGGATGTAGATAGAACATGAACAAATAAGGTGACAAGTTCTTATAAAAAAATTTCCTACTGGCCCTTCCCACGGAGATATGTGTCCCTGAAGGACGCCACTGGAAATCGGTTTTTATTGAATTTCTTTTGAAGTAATTAATATAATTTAATAAAAATTTAATGTGATAGACACTAGTAAGGACCTCTTAATATAATCAAAATTAAATTAACCAGAAAACCCCAAATTTTCGTAATTCCTTTTATGTAATTCACATCAAACTCAGAATTATCCAATATTCAAATTGCAGATTAACGCAAATGGGCGCTTATGTGACCACTAATTAAACTAAAATAGACTGATTTATAAAACATTAAACAAGTGGCAGGGCACAAAACGCGGGCCTTCTTTTTTTCAATAGAATGCCGCAGAATGGAGAGAAAATGGCCGTCCATTGACAGCAAAAATTCTGTAAGGAATCACCAATTTTCCCACTTCATAATAGTAATCGGGGCATAGAAAAAAAAACATGAGAAAAGAAACAACGATTAAAATTAAGTTATAAATAACATACCCACGAAGAATAGCTAAAACCCTAGCTTACCCAATTCAACATTAACCGGAATCCACCTTTCTTCTAACAAACCGAATCCAACACAATAAATATCTCTCACAAAGAATAACGAAAGCGCTAGCTTACCCGTATCAAAGTTAACCGGAACCTACTTTTTTTCCCAACAAACCAAATTCAACACATTAAATATTCATCTTCCACTTCTAATCCAATTAATACGGTATTAGCAAACAGCACAAAGTCAATTATGCGAGAAATTGAAGGGATAACGGTAAGCGAAATCGGTGCCTCTCACATAAGAAAACGATGAATCTTAAACACTGTCCGATTCTATTCACGAGTCATGTCTACTCGCATATATGCAGCGCTGATATTATACAATTTTAATTATAAGGAAATCAAAGCAATAGAGATTAAGTAACGTACGTTATTTAAAAGTTAGTTAAATAAATTTATAAACAAAAGTCGATCAGTAAGAAAAGAGAGAAAATACAAATATAATACAGAAATCTCTCATATGTCGATAACTGAGAGAAGAAACTAGGAGTATCACCAGAAGATGGCGCGATAAGTCCAGGAGCAAATAAATAATAAATCAAATAAGTAAGCAATACGGAATTCTAACTAAAAAATCAGGTTTCTAAATTCGAATTAACGTTCATGGACTTTCAAAACTAAACGTACAAAAATTACGTTTTACGAAGACAATTCAAAATTTAGAATGTACGATAAACTGAATAATTGTTTCTTCGCCTTGATAATTTAAAAATATCTATACAATCATTTTTGTGCTATTATATTAAAACTTTTTTTGATTTATAAATTTAAAACATCTTAATGCATATTCTTATTTGTCTTAGGACAGTATGCAACAGCAGCTTTTACCTTTTTTCTGCTTTAATCTAATACGCGATTGTAATTGAAAATGTAGAGCTAATTATTTCTCTTTCTTGTTTCAGGTGAGTTCCTAATACAAATCTTCTGCTAGAGATGTCTACTTACAGTAAGCATTTTAACATTACAGTTGTTTTGAAATTGGTGCTTATGTTACCAAAGCATATGGAATTATAAATAAACATAATGTAAAAGTCTGTGATTATTGAAAATTGCTCATTTCGCGAGTATAAAATCGTTGTAAAGTCTGGAATTCAAAACTTTCAAATACAAGAAGTATTTGTGTTGATTCCAGAAATATACTTTAGTTACTAAAACTAATAAACATTTCATGTAAAATAAAATCATTTTTCTTTAGTTGGCAATAATTATTTATGAGTGAAAAATTCTCTTAGTATCTTTAAACCAGATTCTAATTTACATTGTTTCTCAGTTTTTTTTTTGCCTAGGCCGTTGATTATTATCTAAACTAATATATTATAAATCAAGATATATATTTTTAAAGATATCCGCGTATTGAAGTGCCCTGATTCTCTCTCTCTCTTTCTCTCTCTCTTTCTATGTGTGTGTGCGTATCCCGATAACGGTCGAACATCTAATGTCAAAAATCAACCTTATTTTTAAGAGTATAATTAATCATCTTGAATATCTCGGTAGTCATGTTTTTCTAGATTTTGCATAATTTTTGTATAAAAAAAAATTCAAAATTCGAACCGGAAGTAGCTGGTTTACTCATATATAATTACAGTTTTTTTGCAAATGCCTCGCAAATTATATATTCTATATACATTTATTTCAAATGTAAAACTATTTAGAGCTAAATTTTGAATAATTTTTGTGTAGACAAAATTACAAAATTCAGACTGGAAATAGCACTTTTACTCCTATAGGTTCGTTAAGAGTATAATAGTTATTTACGAACCAAGTGCGGGTAAACATATTTCGCGTATGTGTGGCTAATTTAATCGACTCGAATTCGCGAAATCTTTCACGCACGAAGTTTGTACAATACGTTTTGTACGAATACCTACTGTTAAACACGTTATGATTTATGACACACTACAAATCTGTTCGAATTAATTGAAAGTGACATTTAATTTAAAATTTGACAAATTCAAAAAATTGAATATAATATTAAAACTTCCTCTAAAACATGCATTCTGATGAAGAAATGCGATGTACACTTCCTGAAATTCGTGAAGCTGCCAATATTGCAATGGGTAATGTATTACTTATAAAATAAAAAGACGATACAAAACCATTTTTCGTAAATTCGTAACTTGGGCTAGATCTAAAAATAAAAAAAATCACTCAGAAAATTGGTTAATAGTTTATTTTCAAACATTACAATCAAACAAATCGTTATGGTCTACTTATTCTTTGATAAAATCATGCTTAACAATATAATATGATAGCACTGATATATCTAAATTTGCGAAATTCATAGCATACTTAAAACAGGAAACGAAATTCCAGATTCTTTGTTCCCACTAATCAAGGTAGTCATTTTTGTATATTTTAAATTCATTCAGTACTATATGTATATGTAGGATGTATTAATAATGGGTATTTCTGGAACATGACGACGTGTACAACTTTGCAAAATATCCTTGAGAGGCATAGAATTTAATTATTGTAACAATTCCACAAGCAAAAACAGATAACAGCCGTACACATTTGCAATCATTAAGCCAAAATGGATTGCTTTAACTCGGCAACATGCAAATTTAAGACTAGACAACAAGCAACGATTCTTCTTAACATATCGCAATGGCTAGTGTGTTTCTTTACCTGTTGGTCTTACGTACAATTGGTAAAATTCAGATGGGAATAGCTGAATACTTTCAGCTTGATAGCGCAAGTAACTTCACAGGTGACTTGCTTTCGATTAAAAGACATGGTGGATGGAAATCATGTATGGTTGCAGAAGGATATGAAGAAAATTATCAGCAAAGCAGAATTCAATTGGCTAAAAAAATAACCCAATTAGAGATGTTGATTCCTCCCGTAACTTGTCGACATCTGAAATACAACAAGATTAATCTAATAACACTATCAATGTTACCTTATCCTCACAATCGAGATCAATTGAAACAAACCGTTTAAACCCTGGAGTATCAATATCTGGTTGTGAAAATTGTACTGTCAACATTTTTAATAATTGTTCCGTTTCAATATCTGACAAGAATTAATAATGGTAATTTATACAATATTTGTTGCTGTTCTGACCTTTGAAATATAACAGTTTCTATTACATTATCTTTTATTATTTTCATACCAAAACAACGAATTGGCCGACTTATTATTAGGATGATTTTAAAATATCAATTTAATCAAGTTATAGTAAGTATCAACTTTACTTTCCGCACGAGTCCTTAAAATAGAATTTCCCACACATATTTAAATGGGTAAAATTATATATTAGGTTATATGTGTACAAAAAAGTATTTAAAACTTAATTTAGAACCACTTTTACTTTCTTATACGTAGTATAAGGAAGTATTGTGATGATGAAAATTTTCGACCTCGAGATTTTTGCAGATGTCCACGTTTTGATGTCCCCTGATACCGAAAAAGTGGTTTTTAAAAAATGTCTGTGTGTCTATAGGTATCAATTCCAAATTTTATATTTACGAATATAACCTCCCTCTTGAGATCTGATTAGATTTTCAGTAAAATCGGTAGACCGGAATTAGTAGTTTACTTCAGTGAAAAAATCGAATTTTGCCAATTATTCGTCAACTACTAAGTTTAAACAAATTTGTAAAGAATTCATATGTACTTAAAATTAAGTTTGAGACAAATTGTCTTAAAAAAGTTTTTCGAAATTCCAACCGGAAGTAGGTGTTCTACTCTTACCGAAAATCAGTTTTTTGCGAATATTTCGCAAGTCATGCTTTTTAGAGAAGTACGTTACGAGTATAAAAGTATTTAAAACATACTTTTCAATATCTTTTGTATAAAAAAATTTTCAAAATTTAGACCGGAAGTATCACTTTTACTCTTATCGAATAGCGATTTTTTGCAAATATATCGTAAGTTATGCATTATATATATATTTATTAAGAGTACAAAAGTATTTAGAGTTGAATTTGCAATATTTTTTGTATAAATGAAATTTCAAAATTCGAACCGGAAGTGGCACTTTTACTCTTAGCGAGTAGCACTTTTTTTCGAATATCTTGCAAAGTATGCATTCTATAGCGATTTATTAAGAGAATGAAAGTACTTAGAAGAGGATTTTGAATAAGTTCTGTAAAAATTTTTTTTTTAAATTGTATTGTTTGAAACGCTCGTACGTATAAGAAAGTCGTGTGGTGGCCACACCTAATTTTTTAAATTCGGAATTCATATACATCTAGGTGGTGGCAACACTTCATTTTTCACTTAGACACATCGAATTTGCACGCTGGTTTTACTTATTTATTTATGTATGTATGTTACATTTCCGACGACAAAAACTGGTATTTGTACTTTATAAAATGCTTTTAGCTGTAGTACGCAATTAAATATTCTTTTATTATCGAACCCGTACTGGTGTTAAAACAGTTGGATATGTCGGAATGAGTTTTTGGCCATGTTTATTGCCGCATTTTCAAGGCAGAAATTCGTCTCTTTTGCAGGACGATGAACTCCAGAAGATTTAATTTAATGTCTTGCATATCCTTTTCGGCATAAAAAATTTCATTCTTTGTAATAATTTAATGCTCCGTGTGGGAGTTTTTTTTATTTAGTAGAGCAATAACTCTGGAAAAGTTTCTACGAAATATAATGCAAGTTTTTTGCAGTAGTAAATCTTTAAACAATAAATAGTCGGCGAAATGTGTGAATGTACAATATACAGGCTTGTCCAAATTAAGTGCTTCTCTAAATTAAGATATTTAATTTAAAGTTAAACTTTAGAAATAAAATGTAAAATTATTTGTTTTGCCAGCTCAACTCAAACTATCTCAGGGCGATTCGGGTTAATTGAAATGATTAAGGAAAAGGGGTTCCTGTACATTACAAAAAATACCATTTAAAAATTTTAATAATCCTTATATTAAAATCAATGAATCCTGTATCTATAATTTTACAAACAACACAAGAAGTAACATATAATTAAAAAGTAATTCTAATACATTTGAATTAGAATTTTTTTTTATAATTCGTCAACTAACACAAACATTTCTGTGGGTCCTTTGTTCGATTCAATCGTAAGCTATAAACGCCAGAATTTATTACATACAATGCACATTCTATATTATATGTGTTTATATCGAGTTAATATAATGAACATATCAAGTTAATTTACACATATATTTGTTAGACGATATTTATTTAATTACTCTCTGTTTGAATTTTTATTTTTACAGTCTCTCCTCCTTTATTACATAAAAAATTACAGTCATTAAACAATCATCATTTAAATAATACCTTATCTAAATTCTTCTTATTCATCTGCTTTTTTGTACTGTTTTCAGCAGGAACTTCGGGCTGCTTATTATCGACGAAATCTTCTTTATTTCTTCGATGTTTTCAACAACATCATCTGCTTGTTCTGCTACTCGAAATACAATCTTTATTTTAACAATATAACACGTTGCATAATTACTTCTTAGGTGCAACTTTGACCACTACTTTACTACGTTTTCTCGGTAGTAAATTATTTATTGAAGTTATAGTAACAATGACTTTTATGCATAGTCTAATGTTAGGAGTTAGCCTTTTGATACGATATTTAACGTATCTTGCTGTCGACTCTTTCTTTTCTCACGCGTATTTCCCTTTTATATCAGAATGTCTGGGGTTCCCCGCTTTCCACAAAGTTCAGGGGTTCCCATTTTTTATTTACACGCACATACACGTTCATTTAGCCGCGGGATTGTATATTGCTACTGGAGTGTTTATCACGTTAATATAAACTTTCGGCGTCACCCTTTTTTACTCATAAATATATACAAAACCTATGACTAATATCTACTTAATAATACAATAACACATTCATTGATTTTAAATATTATTTCCCTTCAAAATATTAATAAAAAAATAGACTTAATTAAATTCTTAAAAAATAATAACATTTTATAAAATTAATAAAGTGAAGCAGGCTGTACCATTACTTATTTAATCTTTGATAGAAGTCTGATGCTTGGGCAACTAAAGTAGTAAATTCGAGCTCCAGATTTCTGCAGATATCTACGTTTTGAACTTCTCTAATAACATAAAACTGTGTTTTGCAAAAATGCTTGCCTGTGTCTGTGTAACCACGATAGCGGCCGAACGGTCAAACTTATAAATACCAAACTTTATTTATATTTAAAAGTATTATTAAGGAAACTTTCTATTTTGATAGTACCGTCTAGTGACATGCAACACAAACTGCGTTTAATACAATGTTATTTAAATAACCCGGTGACCCGTTGACCCGCATGACTCTGTCGCTGAGATCGCATATAAGACGGTTCGCTTATGGTATGTATCAAAATAAAGGGTCAATGCAATAAAAAATAATAATATATAGAAGACATTAATGAGATTATAATTACAATAAAATGTGTTCACAAAAAAATATATAAAACTGCATAAAATAAACTGAACATGTTTGTATAAAACAGTCAACATAATACAAAAGGAAATAGCCTGTCAGGATATGATTATATTTTCAATGGAATTGGTAGATCGGAAGTAATAGTTTAATTCAATGAAAAAGTACAATTTTACCAATATCTTATCTGCTACTAATTTTTGTAAAATTTCTGAAGAATGCCAAAAGTACTCAAAAATAAATTTTAGAATAACTTTTTCTAAGTTTCTACTATCAGTAGGACTGCCACTTTTATATGAAAGCAGTATTTAGCGAGTATATCGCAAGTTTAACAATAAGTACAGATGTAATAACAGTGCGAAAATATATAGAAGCTTATTTCGAAGAACTTATTTTGCAAAATTTGGAATTGGTGTCGCACTTTTACTCTTATCGAAAGGCTTATTTTTTTGCAAATATTTATGCCTTCCATACATATTTAGTAAGTATGTGAAACTATTTCTTTACTATTTTTCTTTCTATTTTTAATTTTTTTTTTATTACCATAATTTTCAGAAATCCAACATTCGCGCCGCAAATAGCCCTTTTATCAAAATTTCAAACAATTTATGTACATAAAATTCGCAGCGCAAGAAATTCCTTTAGTGTTCATTTAATAAGACAAAATAAATTGAAAATAAATTAAAAGGAGTACAAGTAGGGGTGAGAAAATTAGAGCCAGTGGTAATAAGAGAACTCATGTATGCGGATGACATTGTGTTAATGACGGAAAACGAGGACACATTGCAGAAATTGATAAACGAGTGGAATAAAGTGTTTAAAGAAATCAGATTGAATGTTAATGTTAATAAAACGGAGGTAATGATTGTATCAAACATTAAAACAGAATTAAATATCAGTCTCGATGGAAATAGGTTAAAACAAGTGGATTTGTTTAAATACCTGGCTTCAAAAATTAGCTGTGAAGACAGGTTAGAGTACGAAATTAACAGCCGAATAAGTAGTGCTTCAGGGGCTTATTACGCATTAGGGAAATCCATTTTCGGGAAGAAGGAGATTTCAAAGGAAACAAAAGTGAGAGTTTTTAAGTCTGTAATAGTTCCCATTCTCAACTTACGGAAGTTAGACATGGATACTTACCGAGCAGTTTTAAAGCAAATTACAGGCACTTGAAATGAGGGTACTCAGAAGAATAGAACGTCTGACGCGTAGGGACTGTATCAGAAACGAAGAAATTAGAAGATGTTTATCAGTGAGGTCAGTTAATGAAGCAATGGAAAATAATCAGTGGCGTTGGTTCGGCCACTTAGTACGTATGTCTAGAAAAATAGTGGGAAATGGGTGTTTGCGGAAAGAGATCGCGAGGTCGCCCGAAAGCAACGTGGAATGAAAGTGTAGCTAGAACTTTAAAGGACTTACTTGGAAGGAAGCAACGAACGCAACTTTAGATAGGAAGAAATGAGGAAAGTTCACGGAGAAGAGAAGTCATCTGCAAGACTCTGGGCCTCGACACCCTAAGGGTTCAAGAGGTGAAGATTAAGAAGCTTAAGTTAATAAGACAATAGATATAGAGCTACTATAGATACCAACTACAGTAGTAACTAAAACAAAACTTACTCACTGAAATTTTTATACGATCTCCGACAAACAGGTACAAGAGGCATAAGTTTCCAGAACTACTTCAGTACCGAGAGAGGTTGTTCTGCCCTTTCTGGTAGGTGGCGCGATAATTTTGACTTGGTTGAAGTGTCTTTATAAAAAAATGTCGCCAGAAGAGGTCGTTGCACGATTGGAGGAACAAGAGAAACGAAAAATGGCCGTAATTCGACGACAGCGACACCTATCGGGTCCAGATTTTGTGAATTATTTTTTGCCACTAAACCAACACGTATTGTGAATATGAGTCATTTTGGTCATAACTTGACTGAAGCGCCAACTTTCGGATCCTAGCATAGCTTGTGTGAATATGATCTCAATCTGTCAAGTTGTTCAGAAGTCACGCGATTCTTACTGGACGCAGCAAGTTTCTTCCATTTATTAACCAATGGTCTTTTTATATAGGAGGCAATAACTTTGTAGGCTGTATTTAATAAATGTATGATGCCACTATAGCTATCACAAACTGACTTATCCCCTTTTTTATGTATTGGATAGAGTCATGGCTTCTTTCCATTGTGGCTATTTTTTCTTGCCGTCATATATCCTTTATTACTTTATGCATATACACAACTATTTCCCCCCTGCATATTTAAACGTGTCAGCTGTTATGTCGTCCTTGCCGGCGCTTTTATTGTTCTTAAGTTTACGTATAATATATCATATTTTTTCTATCGCAATATAGTGTCATTGACTATTATTAATCATTCATCTAGTTCTGTTATCAGCAATACTGCTCTCCCCTGTAGTTTTTCTTCTGTCATTCGAATTTAGAAGTTCTTCAAAATATTCTTTGCATCTGTTTAGTATATCTTTTTCTCCTTCTATCAACTTTCCCTCTGTCCCTTTGTATATTTGATTATATGTTTGGCACCCTCTTTTTTCCACTTTATTGCCTTAATACAGCTTATATATTTCATTTTTTGGTACTTCTGTTCAATCACATTATTTTCTCCTACTTTTTCTCAATATTTCTTTTATAGTTTTTTTTTGTTCGTTGTACTTTTCCCAGGTCTCTTGTGTATTGTGTTTTACCATTCGTACTTTTCTCTTGTTTGAGAGACTGACTCGTGGGACACGTGGTTATAGTGCTCCGTAATTAAATCTATTTATTGCAATATATATAGCTTGATTTAAAAATATTATATTTAAAATTTTATTTTGAAAATATGTTTGCCACATGTTTTGTTTTTGTGCAATAATTGCAAATTAATCTGTAATAACTGCCACTCTACTAACATTTTTTCTACGATAAATGACTTACAAGGGGGATAGAAATAGTAAGCATTTAAATATATAGTATACTGTACATACGATATCAATAATAATAATATGTTGCAATAAAAAGATTTAATATACTATTGTTATGGTGTTATTATAGAAATCATAATATAGTGTATTCGATTATATAAATAAATTGAATGGTCACCTGAATAAATAAGACTAACAAATGGAAAAAAACAGAATAAAGAAATAAGCAGTTATGATACATACAAATGAGATGCATAATCTCAGTGCAACGTCCAGTTATTTACATATAAGTCAGGTGATTTTTGTATAATTAATCCATTATAACGTCCATTTATTTACATATTTGTCAGGTGATTTTTGTATAATTTCCTGAAAGAATGAATATTGACAGAAAATATTTTTTCGCCCTGGAGTAATCTGGCTGCAATTATAATTAACTGATTGGCTAGTAAAGTAAAGAATGTAATACATATTTAATTTATTTTTCTCTTTATTCTGTACAGGTTTTCATATTTCCATCAATTCTTGTAATATGTAATAACATACAAAATCTAATTTAAAAATATAACTTATGAACACTTAGGTATTAGGTATGCAATTAATCATCATACTTTGTGCTAGCTAACAACAAATGGAAATTCAAAAATTTCTGCGTCAAATGTCACTTTGACTTTTAGTGTGATAATACTGCATGCATTTTTGGTAGACATTTATATAAATATTTTGCTCTAGATATTTCAAATCTGGCCCTCAAAAAACAACTTCGCCTCTTATTAGAGTGGTCTTGATAAGTTATAGTTTTCCTCTGTTTAACAATATAAAAAGTACTAATAATTTGAGGACTTCGCTTAAAGGAGAAAAATACAATGAGTATTTAATTGCCATATATATATTTCGACATCTGAGTCGTTATCATGGAATACTAACGTAAAATACATCACTTTGTTAGCAACGGGATAACATTCTTTTTACTGCAGATTTTGGAAATATGTGGACGTATTTTTTCTGATTTTTATTTAATACTAACAAGCAAAAATATATTTTTATTTGGTCCCAATTTGGCGAAGACGTTATAAAAGAGGCGTTTCAAAGTAACCTAAAAAACTTTTTTCGAATACAGTAAAAGTTATGCTTCCGGTCGAAATTCTGAAGAAATTGATGGCTTGACATTGTTTCTGATCTTATAAGACTTAATTTAGCAAAGCCGAATTGAATTCAAAATAGGGAGGTGTAGTGGTGATGACCAAAAGACATACTCGTGTACAAAAAAATATTTACAAATGCAGTTGTGAATAAAAACTGTCAATTTTTCAATAAATCATCAACAAACTTTAAATATTGAACTGAATATTCAGACGGCATTTAATAATCAATAATTACCAACCAAAAATGTTTCTTTATTTATCTTTTGAACCATACATCATTGTAACGTGTCTACAACAACATCCTAGATAATATTTGTTAATTTTGAATGTAAAAAATACATGTCTACTTAAATATACATCGCAAGCTAATGTTATTTAAATTGATGTTTATTTTATGAACCTTCTATTATTTCAATGTATATGAGATTCACCTTTGACATTGAGATATACGAGGTATGTCAGTTTAATACCCGGATTGAAGATACCATACCACACCACACCAATAGATGCCGTTCAAGCGAAGATAGAACAAGGCCAACTGTATCAATATCGCTGCGCAAGGCCGTCACATAACGAGATTTTTCTGATTCTTATAACCTCAAAATATTGATCCTTATGTGGCGCCATCTCTCCAAAGCATAATAAACTGCTTGGTAGTCACTGGGCATGTTTAAAATCACGTGATAAAATTATGCAATATGATTGGATTATAGCAAATCTACTGTTATTGACATTTGACTGATTTGACATTTATTTTGTCTATTCCATGTTCTTTTCTACTTAAATATTCTAATACTACACATATTCAGTAATTTCATTTAATGTGTGCTACATGTTTACTATAATATGTTTTGGAAGTTACGTGGAGTACCACTAGAAACCTATATATCCAGTTTTCTCACGGAAAAAACGTGGCTATTCTAGGTCATTTTTTAGTTCTGACCAAAATAGTCTGCGATAAAAACCAAGTAATTCGTAATATACTTCGGAAAAAGAGTATTGACTATTCGAAATGTAGTATAAAAAATATTCTTGGTAAATAGCTATATTTTTTGCATTTTTAGGTTAAATTTATATCTTAATATTTTTAGATGTAGGTATAAAATTCTAATGGAAAATTTGCCGGACTGAAGTGGACCAGCTTTGCTAGACGTTACATGGTCATTAATATTAACATTAAGTCTGTATATGTGAACTCTTAAGGTATTTGAGGGATGATTTAGTATAATTTTAGAAAAGATACAAGTGGATTTATTATGAATATTTGAACATTGTTAATTTTTGTTCTGTAATTAGGCTTGCGCCTGTTGGATAAATAACGATGCTATGGTAATTTTAAAATGCTCTAAATATTACCAATAATGCTCCTTGTTATCATCGTACTGTTGAGGAGTGTCAACAAGAAGCTGATTAGTGTCATAAAGCAAATTTTGGTCTGTCTTGAAATGTGTGCGTCAAAATACTAACGCATTTGGAATATGCAGCACCAAAGAGTGCATCACTGTAAATAACTAAATTAGCAAATTGTGATAGTGCCAAAATGGAAAAAGTACATCAAATATATACCGAAATACACAGAAAAAAGAGTTTAGTGAATAATAGCTTTTTAACCCGTGCTATTTGGAAATATTCTATATATCTTTTAATAAATGTACATCCATGTACATCATTTTATTGTAATATTTGAGTATACTGTACAACAAAGTAATTTTGTCTAAAAAAGGTCATTTAGTTGCGATTCTGTAAACCACATGTTGTGCTTAAAGGATGTGAAAATTATACTACCGATGCCAGAGTGGATGAATATTTCATTTGCGATGTGCAAATAGTAAAGCTTCAAGATCTTCCAATACCGTTGAAAGCGGCGATTACGTCAAACAAACACTTTACAACGTAATTGAACCCCAATTCGTGTTTCCCTTTGAATTGTTATAAAAAAATTAGAAACGTAAGTAAAATTGTAATTTTTGACACTAGCCAACAACTTTATTATCAGCAACACTTTTTTAATTATTTTAATATAATTAATATCAATTACCTATTGTAAAGTTAATGTTTAAAGTGTTGTTTTAAAATTTATTTCAATAAAAATTAAGAAACTATTTCTAATGGGTACAAGATGGCGCCACATAAGGATCAGTATTTTGAGGTTACAAGAATCAAATTCATCAATGTAAATCGTAGTTATGTGACGGCCTTTTATCGCGCAGCGATATCAAATACAGTTGGCCTTGGATAAAACAGCTGTTAGTTACTGAGTCGGACGCTAGCGCCCACATCGTGTTTCTGTCAGTCGTAATGGAGCAACGAGTAAATAAGTAAAATTAACAGAAACTTACGAGATGTTAAAATTTGTATACGGTGACAACACCTGAAGTCGTACTACTGTCTTTGAGTGGCTTAAGCGATTTAGGTATGGACCTGAAAGAGTACAAGATGGTGCCAGAACTGGGCGTTCATCGATCTGTCGAAATGCCGATACGATCGTAAAAGTGCGTGAAGTTGTGGCATGAGATCGACAAATTTTTCATGAAGATTTGGGAAAGAGGAAGATTTATGCAAAATTTGTGCTGCTCAATTTTACAGATGAGCAAATATTGTTACTGATCGTGAGTCATGGGTAATTCAGTGCGATCCAGAGACAAAACGTCAGAGCATGCAGTGGCTTGGAAAACATCAAGACCCAAAAAAATTTGTTTGCAAAAATCCAGAATCAAAATAATGCTGATTACGTTTTTCAATAGACAGGGTGTAATCCGTAAAGAATTTGTAGGGGAAGCACAGTCATTCACTTGTGCAGAAATTACTGAACCGGATTTCTCGAGTTCACCTTAATTTATAGAGAAGGGTATTTGGTTTGTGTTACATGACGATGCACACTTAAAATTTTCACTAATTGAGAGGGTATTTTTTGCTAAACGATTTTACTGCACATTTTCTTCGGATGCTTGTAGACACTTACAGAGGAAGATTGAGAGAGAAATTTAAGCTGAGCTAAGAATATAGAAGAGCATGCAAATTAAAACATAATAACTTTCATCCTTATCACTACATATAAATATCTTGCCCAGTTTGTGGTGATTCCTTAATCAGTTTTCTAATTTTCTCGGATTTTTTAGAATTTTAATTTCTTAATTACCACCTATGTAACACTATATTATTTCTAGCCAACATTACATGCAATTATAGAAAAAAAAAGTTCTGTCTTTTTCATAAATTATTTTCTAATTTTTTAACGAATTTATTCCAACCTTGACGTGCTCACTCTATAAACATACATAAATACAACACGAGAAGGTATTGTCGAAAACGCAATATAAATGTATGTATGCATATTAAAGCTTATTTTCTTATATGCATGATGAGACCACCCTCGCCGTGCTACGGTACCTACCTACCCATACGGAATTCTCCTCCTACAATCTGAGGCAATCGATGAGCCTACGGTGTACACATGCACAGTTTGCCACGATGAATAATTAAAGTACACGCAGTCGGTAATTGCACGGCACTAAAATATTGTGAGATGCACCTTTCATATTATTATTATTGGTGAAAAGAGTTTTGATGGAAGCGCCATCTACGGAATGTATACGAACTATGCATAATCTTAGATTAAAATGTAGTCATGAAGGCTACTTAGTAATTAATGTTTGGAATCTTACAGAGGAAGTATGCCGTGTATACATCACACGTACATACGTTTATTAATGGGTTTTGATGAACTCTTTCGTCTTTCAAGATTCCCCATTCTGATATCATCGTGACTGAAGCTGAAAAGTACAATTTAATCGCGATATAAAATGGGCATGGATGGTCTAGCACCTGTCCGGCATGTACGAGCGTGCTTAAGTATATTCGGTGAATTTCTATGGAAATGTTGCTATTGATAAGGAATTTGGTAGAAATATCGTTTAAAACTGACGATTTGTTCTCTTTCTACGGACTCTCAAACGAAGCATTGCAGGCGGAGCTATCACATAAATGAAGAAAATGAAAGAAAGTCAGCAGTGACCAAACGTGTTTATTATAATTTATAGGAATTGTACACTATGACTGCTTGATTTTGAATCATGTACTTTTGTTTACTCCCGAGCAAACTTTAAATTCACTCTTTTTGTACACTTTGTATATAATATTTACATTAATCTTGGAACCGGAGCCTTGCTTGAATTGCATGTACCACATCTGCTATTTGTTAGACATTGTAAATTGTTCCCAATATGCACTCAACTTTTTCTTTATAGTATCTTATTTTAATACTTTATGGTACTCACCGAAACGAAGGGTCCACTTGACCTAGCCTAATAAATCTTTTAAGCATTTAGAAATATTTAAAGATGGTTCAACTGTGATTTTATGTATTTTAGTTTACTCATTCCTTTGCGGCAATAAATCAATATTTGTTTTCTATAGTGTATATGACATGGGTTAGCAAGAAATTGTATTTTTGTTTTACTTCTGAGAAACCTGATCATGCGAACTCTGCTTGCAAGAAAAATTCATATTTGAAATCAGTTCCTTAAGTTACCTCTAATCATTAACATGGGCTCCGCATTTTCTGTAATACCAAATCAACAATACAGTTTGTAATGCGTAATTTATTTCTATAATATTATTAGTGTGATACTTGTTTATTTTAATAATTAAAAACGTATGCATTTACCATTTTGATTTGCTGAGCTATCTACGCAAATATACGAAGTTTTGTGAGTTTGTGTCTTTTAATCCAACTAACTGTCGCCGATCAATTAACAAATACAGCGTATACGGCCTTACAACCCGTGGGTGGCAAGCTCATGAACATACGGTACTTGACATAACAATTTATCAGCGTCAAATAGTGCTACTGTTCGCAAAAACATCTTTAGTTCTGGTAGAACAAGTATTAAAAATGAACTCTCTGAGATCACCGTCGTGGATACAATAGTAATCATCTTTCTTTAAGAACAACTCAGTTTTAAATGATATCAAAGTTAGTAAGTTATAGGAAAACAGTAAGTGTATTAGAATGGGACGTACTCTGAGGAGTATACCATAGGTGCGTGAGGATGGCATCACAACTTGTGGTGCAAATGTTATGGTTAGTGCCAAATGTTTGAATCCAATATTCGCCGTCGATATCTAAAGACAAACACATGTACATATATCTTTGACAAGGTTGTAGACAAAAATGTACTTTTAACCAGCACCAGAACTTGCAGTCCAAACTTTCAATTTTCTGCTAATTGCTCGCACCGAATAAGGACCGTCGTTTCCTCAAAGAAAAACAAGGACGCATTTATCTTTTACAAAGTCATAAACATTGATATATATCGAGTGTCAAATTCACAACAGGATCATAACTCATGACTCAAACTTGTGCAAAACGCTTGCCCCAAATATGCGCCGTAGATGGCTGAAGAAACAAACAAGCGCATTTATCTTTTACAATGTTATAAACAAATGAGTTTGGTCGAGTATTCAATTTAGGACAGAACCAAAACTTCCGGTTGCAAATTTTCTGTGTAGTGCCAAACGCATGCTCTCAATATGGATCGTACCGATAACTGAAGAGAAAACATCAGCGCAATTATTTTGTACAGTTATGAATAAAAAGTAGTATCGCATTCGCGCATTTTTAGCACCAGATGTGATTTTCTTCATAAGATTTTCAAAAATAATTGCATCTATGTTTTTTCTTCAGATACCAGAAACATTAAAAAGAAAATGGGCGCTGCAAATTTTGGTGACTGAGATGTTGACGTCTCAGAAATGTATTTATTTACATCTTTGTTAGTAGCTAATGTCCCTGTGCTTTCTCATCACATATCGACGTTACATGCTCAGTGGTGGCGTTTGACATTATAAAGAAAATTTGCTCTGCAAGTTTTGGTTCAATCGTGAATTTAGCAAAACAAAAGTGCTTGTTTACAACTTTATAACAAATTAATGCTCTGGTGCTTTAGAATTGTTTTTGTTTATAACTTTGTCAGAAATAAATACGTGAGTGTTTTTTCTGCATCGTTGGTGTATATTAGGTGCAAGCGATTTGCATTAAATTGACTGTTTGCGCCGCGAGTTGTTGTGCTGGTGAGAATTTGCAGTCACCAAAAACTGTTCTTGTTGATAACTTTGTCAGAAATTAATGCGTTGCTGTTTTTTTCTTCAGATACCGACCAATATGCCTCATTGAGTGCAAACTTTTGTACTAGAATTAACATTTTTGCCGTATATTATGGTGCCAGCTATAAGTACCTTTACGACTTGACTGTTTGCGTCGCGAGTTGTTGCTGGTGAGAAGTTGCAGCCACCAAAAACTGTTCTTGTTGATAACTTTGTTAGGAATTAATGCGTAGCTGTTTTTTCTTCAGATACCAACCAATATGCGTCATTGGGTGCAAACTTTTGTACTAGAAATGACATTTTTGCCGCAGATTGTGGTGCCAGCTAAACGGCAAAACATGTGGAGTACCAGAAGGGTCTGTAATGGGTTTAGATTTAATTTGAATATAAAGCTAAAGTGTAAGCCCTTGTTTCAGGTCGTTGGAGCAGTCCAATAATTTAGCATAATAAACGCTCGTTTTTTTTCTTGCTCCAAGTATTTGACTACTACCAGTTTTATAGAATTCGAAACAGAAAACAGCAGTCATAGCCGTTCCGGCCGAGAAGAAGTTTTTCGCATTCTTTGACAAGTTTTCACTGTGAAGTAATACTTATACTATTATTTTAACTTAACATGAGCAATACCAATCCTGCACTTATTTGACATATACTCCATATCTGGAGTATCGCAAGGCTCTATTTTAGGACCAGTACTACTTATATTACATATTTGTGATTTATGGAAGTAATTAAATTGACATTCGCGTGCTTATTCCGATAACGTTAACATGTATAATCTGTCTATTGAATCTTTTGCTGGTTGCATCTACAGTAGAGGTTGCAAGTGCCAAAGAAATAATTGATGATATATTAGGAAATTTAAAATAAGAGGCATGATTCATGACGTGTAATTCTTCCCAAGCGTGTTGTTCCAAGCGAATTTTTTCAATTTCTCGTATGCGAACCAATTTCTTTTGTTCTTGAAGAAATCAGGAGGCCCAGAGAAATTGGTTCGCATAGGAGAAACTGAAAAATCCCGCTTGGCACAACACGCTTGGGAAGCAGGCTATCAAATCAAATGAACTGACGTGACAAGTCTGACGAAAGAAAAACATGACATCAGAAGGAAGATAAAAAATAAAAGAAGCGTACACCAAGCCTGGAGATTAAAGGGATCTAGATGCCAATAATTCGTGAGAGTATACACACGTTATGTAGTATTTATTACATTACACAGGTTAGATTCAGATCAAGTATGACATAACGCATCACATTGCCATTTGGAACTATCGTTTACACGAATTTCATCTCAAAAATACATTTTAGTTTTAGTTTTGGCAACAATCAATCGTTTATAGGGCTACCCTGAAGACGACAGATGTAATTTCCACTGAAACGTCGGTTATTCAGAATCCAAACGACGGAAATTGCACAAATAATATGTCAGAGGAGACATGATAATGTAGGAAAACACACACAGCACGAATTAGCCACACAAAATAGACTTAGAGAACAATAGATATCAACCTACAGACTACAGAAGAAAAGGACACACTGTGACACTGTATAATTTTCTTCAACTGATTTAATTGGACTATTTATGCCTGAGACCCACAATTTTTGTTGTCCGCTGCAGATTTGAACTTACTAGCAACTGGGACTGCCTCAGTGATTGGTCTTCTTGACTAGTAGGTTTCTATTCTTAGCGTTATTAATTTTTTCTTTTTTGATATGAAATTAAAATCGCTGGATTCGAAAATGGGGAATACGTTCAAAAATATTTAGTAATTTATTTATTGATAGAAAAGCATTCCTCCTACCTCCTGTACCTACCACTCGTATGGAAATATATATTTCGAACAACAGTGTATTTATATATGTCCATTTATATAATATGAGGTAGGTATTCTTATTCTTTGTATTCTTTTTCCCCCGTATTATTTATATCTGCTGTCATTGTACCTCGGAAAACGAGTTTGAATTTTAAAATATGCAATCCAATCCTCTCGAACCCTATACGATTCGTATTATGTATGCAGTTTTATTTATATATTATATACCTTCATATTATATTCATTCAACCGTTCTTCCATATATATATATATATATATATGTTATATTCTTTTGTATATCCTGCTTCGTCTCTCTCCATCGCGGGCGCGTTTATAAATCCGTACATAAGATTCATCTTTCTTCTTCCTCCGTGGCATATCAAGATGTGCCTTAGTGTATATCCGACCGTAAAATATGCAAGTAATGTGTGTGTGTGTTTATATTTTAAAAATAGTGGAGACTCCTTTCTTAG
This sequence comes from Amphimallon solstitiale, assembly GCA_963170755.1. Taxonomy (NCBI): domain Eukaryota; kingdom Metazoa; phylum Arthropoda; class Insecta; order Coleoptera; family Scarabaeidae; genus Amphimallon; species Amphimallon solstitiale. The sequence continues at coordinate 240,221,992 of OY720675.1, read as the reverse complement.
TAGGAGCGGATGGAAAGGTTTATACTGTAAATGGATTTGGCGTCCGTCTAGACTGGGTTTGGGAGGAAAAAATCGAAATCATTCGAATGAGAACGAGTGAAAAATGACATTGTTCGTTCTTCTCGGGCAGTTGAATTTCTTTGTTATAACTTCTGCCGGGACTTCTCTGAACCAATATAAAAAAAAATCTTTCATAGTCTGTGCTCAATTTTCTGAATATTAGAAGAGGCATAAGGCATTATAATGTGTGCATTTATATTATATTTACTTCACCAGTTCTTCTTGAAAGATTGGTATGGAACAGCATTCAAGCGAATGATTATAAACGATTGGAAAAGTTACAATTGTGTTAAGAGTTTTCAAAAAGGTCAGCTCCTTGACGAAAAAATAATACTTTTACATGGAAAGCTCCAGCAATCTAGTCAATAAAACTTCGTTAGAGTAATCGTGAATAGAAATAACTCTTTTTCAGAAACATAAAATGACTTTCTGTAAGTGATCGTCATATTTCAAACGCATTCATATCTCCCATATTTAAAACCACCTGATAAATGTCTTAATTACCTAATAAACACAAGTGATGATGAATAGATTCTTTGTTCTATTGCTAAAGACGCACATTTTGCTCTGGCAAATCCACGAGGAATATTAATTACTTCATGAATTACAACAAATACTGATAAGCAATATTAAGCTTAACTGGCAAAAACCTCATGTCAAATTTAAGAGAGCGTTCAATTCACCTATAGTATGTCTCGTGGTGTACTGACAATCAGCAACTTAGATGTTTTGGAATATATAGAAAGCTAACATAAGCAAACCCTAACCAATCCAACTCAATCCTAGTAACACACAATATTGAACCAACATTGAATCACTGTCGTTCATAGGTTGACACTTTATGAATTACAACAAATACTGATAAGCAATATTAAGCTTAACTGGCAAAAACCTCATGTCAAATTTAAGAGAGCGTTCAATTCACCTATAGTATGTCTCGTGATATACTGACAATCAGCAACTTGGATGTTTTGGAATATATAGAAAGCTAACATAAGCAAACCCAACCCAACCCAACTCAATCCTAGTAGCACAGAATATTGAATCAACATTGAATCACTGTCGTCCATAGGTTGACGCAATGTTGGCGGCAAATCTAAATTGCAAATGTGAACATTTGACATTTGTGTGATATGTGTGCTAAATGTTCGCGCTTATGGTCGGAGGTTGGTTTCAACTTTATTCATAAAGTAGTGTAAAAAAGTAGGTGGTGATGAAAGTTTTTGACTGATATTGTTGGCTGATCATCCCAGAACGATAAACTGTCACATCGTACCTTTTTATATATTATACTTTAGGGCAATAATGAAATCTATAAAGAACCAGTCTTACAGTGATATTTGCACGATATTGCCAATATTACAAACACACACATACGAGACTTAAATAATTAATATTATCAGGCATTGGCTTGATGTTATTGATATTCAGCCGATCTAACGATATTGGTATGATGTTACCGACTGTCATACGACCAAATGTGCTATGTGGAAGCCCTGAGCTAAGTCTATTGAATACAAAGGACATTAGACGATTATCTTACACCTTCGAGTAAAAAAGTCCTTGATGTCAAGACTGTAGTGAGCTTCTTTCATTATGTATACTAGTTTGTTTACACTCACGGACATGGTGCATATGTTGTACCTACATCAACTGCTTCCAAGCATTTTACGAATACAGAATCAACTGGCCAAGATTGTTCTTTTCTGCAACTTATGGCATCCTCTTTAACGAATCTAATAAGTTGCGTCATCTCTTCTTATTATAAATCCGACGATCAGTCTTGCCCTTTTGTTCAACTTACTTATGTAATTTCTTCTATAGCCAGCTTCCAATTATACTGATGCTCTAAAGGTTTGTAGAAGGTGAATTGTGGTGACGAAGTTTTGCGCCTACAGATGACGTCTCTGACAGAATTTTTCTCTATTTTTATAAAATTCATGAAAAACACTTTACAGCAAGCGATGAAGAATATTAATTATCACAGTCGATAATCGCATGACATTCAATCAGCATTTAGAAAATATTTATTCCGCCTCATCAAAAATCTCGTGGATATTCACGGAGAGAATAATTGGACCAACGTTATTCTCTTATTTATCAAATAATTTACTTATTAAGGCGAAAGGGGGTGGCCAAGTGTGCAAGAGAGATAAAAGTATCGGAAAATTATTCCCGTTTCTATAAACAAATTACAAAACCTATTTCCTTTTTTAAAGTAGTATATTACTTAAAATACTCTTTTTATAATAGTTGAGATATTTTGTAATTTAATTTCGGTATTTAATGTTTTTCTTTAAATTCTGAGAAAGGGCGCATGTGAAGAAAATAGTTTTAAATATTATCCAAAAAAGAAAGAAAAATCTGAGGAAAATTATCGCCCGGAACGCAAATAGTAATTTTCTCTCATGCTTTTTTTTATGTAGTTTTACAGCGAACGGTCGATTGTGGTTCTGTTCCATTATGCGTGATTATGAGACAAGGAGGTGTGGAAATGTCTACGTAAATGTTTAGTGGATGGATCGCTTCATAATTTTTAAAATTATACAATAGTCAGTAGAATCAAATATGGGACAACTGTTTTGAGTTACTAAAATAGAACAGGTGACTTGACACTAATGGAATTAATTTAAATTAATTAACTAAATAAATAGTGAAGAAAAATAAGTTATATGATATGAAGTCGAAAAAGCTATAGTCAGACCAATATCCGGCTTTGAAAATCCCTCGTTCGTTTTGCACTCGGGTTTTCAAAACTAGTAACTATGATATGTTTTATAAGAGTTTATTTTCAAAGCGTGTTGTATACTACATTTTTTAGATAGGTCGGTATTTTTAAATTAAATGACAAAAACACCGTAATATAAGTATAAGGGCGTGACAGAAATCTGACTTATTGTCATGACGTCATCTTCGAAAGAGCAAGTACGGTTTGTTTTTCATGTTGGGGTATTTATGTACGTGTGTTACTGGCAGGTGTGTTTGTAGTGGTAATTTATCAGTTATTGCGATCGACCCTTACTTATTTATTATCATCTAAGAATACGATGTTATGCAATTTTTGGGTGCTCAAATTACAACCGGAAAATTAAGATTCCTTTCACATTTTTACAGTACCCGTAATTTTAATTCTTTTTTTATTTTTGCATGCATTTGTCTTATACACCACTAGTTTTGAATTTCGTCTTTGAATTATGAACCAGAAAATATTTGCAAAGTAAAAAACAATGCCAGTCGACACTTTGTTTACCATCCTCATCGGTAAAGACTTTGACGAAAACTACATTTCGAATAAACAACATTGACAAAAGATATCAAGTTGTTAAGCTTTGAAGGCAAGAGTGTTGGTGGAAAATTGATGGCAATCAATTGTGTGGTTCCCTTATATTAATGCTCCAGCATTTTCTGGGGTTTAAAATTTCGGGCAAGAGAGCTTCTTCAAAAAAAAATATTTTGGAAGCATCTTGTTTTCCCATAGTTCCTGGTCTGGAAAAGTTCTTTCAACATGTATGTCTTTCGGGGTCCACACAACAAATTCACCGAATTCTTTTTTTGTTACATGAAGTTGCCCCTGTACCTGGTGATAATAATCGTGCTTTTTAAACAGGTACGTTACGAGTATAAAAGTATTTAGAACTTAATTTTAAATACCTTTTGTAAAAAAATTTCAAAATTCGGATCGGAAGTAACACTTTTACTCTGAGCGAGTAGCATTTTCTTTCGAATATCTCGCAAAGTATGTATTCTATAAAGTTTTGTTAAGAGAATAGTTATAAAATAGGATTTTGATTAATTTATATATAAAAACATTCTTAAAATTTGGCTCATTTTTCTAAGAAGATAAAAATATTTAAAACAATTTAGAACAATTTTGTATAATATGGAACGATCATACGTATAAGAAGAAGGTGGCCACACCTCATTATTACGTTTGGCACTAAGTCGAAGATGGTTTCATCCCTTAGTCGAGTATCTTTCATCCATGTTATTCCTGTCTGTTTTATCACTACAGAACTGAACTCACAAATGCGAAAACTTTAACGACCGATCATGGTGATCTCGCGCGTTCGTGATGGGAAGTGGTGAGGGAAAAACATTAAAAACACTAAAGTACATAATAATTAACTCTACAACGTCGCCCTTTTGAATTTTCTTTTTGTCTGTTTTTTTGGAAGTTATTAAATATATTTTTTTAATAGAATAGAATATAAAAAAAGTAAAACGTTGTATCATTTCTAAATACACTTAACTATATATACAGTCAATGAAATTCATAATATATTGTATAGTTTTTGGAAAAAACGGGAACCAAAATCAGCGCCATCTCTCGTTTCCGAAACACATTAAATGCATTTCACCTTTCGCCTTAAACAAAATGATTAAAAACAATTAATAATCAATTTATCTATACATCAGTATCGTATATTCATGAATAACAAGGGACTTTTTATAATACATTTTCGTTATGACTGTACGCACAAGTTTATTCAACGTGGACGAACGTAGCAGTAGCGGCAGCTAAAGAAAAAGGTACCACACAGGATTTCTTCGAGGTGAAGAGGCACAGACTGAGTTGGAGAAGAAGGTCGGCGGTGAGACGGTGAAGAAGAAGAAGAAGAGACGGGAGAGATTAAAAGAAGGAGAATATAAAATAAATCCAAAACGAAATGGAATGTGGGTGCATGACAGATATACAATAAATAATTAGATGCAGTAAAGAATACGCCCACGTACGTCTGAAATACTAATTAATACTATATTACTTATTATGGAAGAGAAATTAAAAAAAAAAAGAAAGAAAGGGAATAAGAGGAAGAATAAAAACCGATTCGTTAATGTAATTTATATGCCGTGGGCTGACACAATAATAAACTCTTAAAAATTATAAATAGGATATTTATGTCCGCCATTAATACATGTCATAACTAATTCAACACATTTATTTAATGAACATCTACTCTTCTTATTCTCTATGTACGATATTTATATACATAAAATATTATATTTATATACATGTAGATATATAATATGCATATGTATATAATATTTTGTTTCATGCTGATTGTTTTGGAGTAATTGAACACGGTCTGTGCTTGGTTAATAACCCTGATGTTGATTAGTTTTCTTAATTCTTTTTCACAAGTATATGAACACACACGCTGTTACATTAAATTAACCAAGAAGTGTATATAAATTACCTGTAATTACTTAATTATTAAAATAAAACGAATTAGTTTAGAGAAAATGACCATCTAAAGTCTAATGAATATAAATGTAACTTACAATTGCTAGGTCATTTGGAATGTATATCCTAATATACATTTAGGCGATTAAAAGACCTTGGGATGTGAAGATCTAATTTTCTAGCATAACCATTCCTCGGACTTAAATCTCAACATTATTTTACAAAATGAAGAAATACACGTTTAACAAATAATACAGATTAACAATGTTAAGTACTTCGAAATTATCACACTTAGCATTCTACTACGAAGTATAGTTATCTGTTGTCGCACCCTTTATTTTAAACGCAAATACGTATATATGATAAGAAAATTCAATTTTATTGACAATTTATAATAACATACAAACAAAGATGACAGACAGAAATTTACATATGTGCCGGAGACATTGAACGTATTGTCGTTTTATTTCTTAAAGAATATAAAAAACAATATGTATGAATATATGTATATATATATAAAGGCTGTCCCAGAAATAAAAAGACGGAGTAGCAGATATGTAAAGTCCGAACAGAAACAGACCCAAATATACCGCAATAACGAAGAAATTAAAATTTTAATTTTCTATGTTGTTTTTTAGATAAAAAAAATTACATTACGGACCTGGCACAGAATGTATGTTTATAATTCACGTAAGAATGTTTATTTGTAAATAGAAACGAAGACGCATTCATAGAGAAAAATACGCTTTTATTTACATAAAACGGCAAAAAAACGTTAAATCGTAAAAACATATTGTTTGCGGAATGTGTTTCAATAACGCAGCTATGTAGTCGGTTATTGACCCAGATGGGTGACCTACTTTCTTGCAGGCAATAAAAGGTTGTTTTTACTTTTTAAAATAGGAAGGTTGTTGCTCTTTAATGTGTTCGTAGTTGGAAACAGCTGATTATTAGAATATTCAATAAATCGTATTTTTCTAGCAGGTTTAAAATTAAAGTAATTAATGGTTTGATATTTATTATGAAGTATCTATTCCTCCTCCTTTTTTTTGTAACACAAGTAATATGATGGTTCTGAAAAGCACCGATTGTGAAAGTGAAGCAGGTGGATATTTAGTGCAGGGTCGGCGCAAGGCCAATTGAATTCTTTATTATTTTTTTCTGCCGTCTGCGCACGAATAAAGACTTGATATTTTGAGGGTACGTTTTTACACAATCTAGCTTCCGATTTCTGCTACTCCGTCTTTTTTTTCTGGAACACCCTGTATATATATAAAGTTTAATTTAATATAATATGAATTGACTTTCATGTTCATGATTAATTTACAGTGAAATTTATAAATAATTCAATTTTCCCCAATTTATATAATTCAAATAACTAACCTTACTGTGTAATAATTTTGTGCACTCTGTATGTAAAATTCTTATACGTCCATCCTGTTTGCTGGTGTGTTTTTCTTTCATATAACTGTTAGTTCAATGGCCCTGTTCTTGGGATACTTGTGATTCATAACAACACTTCATTCTTAATACATTTCTTAATGTAATTTCTAGTTGTATCTATTTAATACAATATGTTTAATTCAATTTTGATGTTGACTTTTCTCTCTAATCAATAGTACTATTTAGAATTTTATTTCTCGATAGAGAATAAAATACTTTATATTACACGCACGACTGGAACGATTTTGTCCGTCAATTCTGACGTTTTCCGGCAAGCGTCATTATCAGTTGATACTGATTGATCTTTTTGACGTTTCATAATAGAGAATAGAATTTTGGTGCGACTGCCAATGGAAATCAAACGTTAAATGAAATTTTAACCGTCAATTCTGTCGTTTTCTGTTACATTTAAAACAGCCTGACGTTGAAGTGCATGTGTCATTGTCAGCTGTGCCGGGCGATATCCATATTGAATACTGACATTTTCAGTACGCTCTAGAGGAATTTGACAGTTTACATGTCCTCTTTACGGGGAGAAAATCGATGCAGCTTGATTTACCTCCTGTCAACCGATTTAGTCTTTTTGGGGGACTTTGTCCATACTTAGAGTTTCTCGATGACTCCTCGCTTTCGTTTTGACTGTAAATTCGCCCGTTTCGGAGATCACTCGCTCCCCAATTTCCGAATTTTTGCGTATATCTGTCCCGTTTTAATTGGTCGTGCAAGAAAAGGCTCCTCTGAATAGCTTGTAGTATGTCTAACATAATAACGTATTTTCAATAACAATGCAGTATTATTGTGACTAAAAAAAGTATTTAATATAATTATAGTTTATTAATATAAATTTAGCTATCATAACATATTGTTAATGTTAAACAATTCTTAATTAATCAAGCAATATTTATTTATTCTTCGTGGACAAAAAATTATATTATTATTTTTATCTTGAAAATACCAGCATTTAAACTATTACAAGACATGATTGGAATTTAAATTAGTAATAAAAGTTTCTTAGTTAAATAATTTTTATATTAGGCAGGCGTACATTCAAAATTCTATATACGAATGCGACATATTCCATTACTGTCAAAATTTAATTTTTTAAGAGTTATTACTTAACTTTCCTAATTGATATATTTATTTAAACTCAAACGCAAACTTTACGCGAACCACCTATTGAATTACGCTTTCTTAAACATAAACTATTTAGTTATTCAGAATTTCCTGCGCCAATTTTAAACTTAAATTTCATTTCGGTTTTGGCGCCCTCGCGGTGGGGCGCAGGGATCGTATATATAATTTTAACCGACCGCGAGCTTCGAAAACAATTTGACAAGTGTGCCACGGTACGACACCTCGATTTAGTAAAGCAATTATCACGTCAAGTTTAAGACAATACTCAAACGTTTAAATCGCGTGGCATTAACGTTTATACAGGAAGGCGGCAGACATTTTCACCTCTTTTGGCAAACCCCATCTTGAATTTCAATCTGTTTACGACCCCCGTACGTCACTCTGCTCCTCTTCTACAGAATATCCTCTCGTATTTGCGTTTATTATTGCGATCTTCGACTGAAGAATGTAAACATTAAATGTATGAAGGACAAACTACAAGTCTATTATGTCTTCGCAGGCGACGAATAATGTTCGCTATGCGTTATGAGACGGGTGATAATTCGACGTAATATCTGTTTATGTTGAGCGAAGAAGATGCTGGTTTACGAGGGGGCGTCGAGAGCGTCGCGATGGTTGGTTTCCGAGGGGTGTTTGTTGGCGGTGCGATGGTTGAAGCCGTCGCCTGCCTAAAATTGCTGTAATTCAACTAAATGGGACGCCATTGCATAAAATTCATCAGCATGGCTTCTCCTTGATATCCGACTTATTAGTACTAGCGACCCACCCCGGCACCAGAGGGACTACAAACCCCGGAATTACATCGCGGGTGATGTAATTCCGCGAGGGATTTAGTTTTTATTTCAAATTTAAAACGCATGTCGGTCATTATTTAAACAAGGATTATCTTTAACAAATTGTGTACTGCAAACATATATAGTCTTTCTGTAGTGTTTGAAAGTGGTGTTTTGAACACACGTATGTTCATTTTTTGCATAGATGTTGGAAAATTCATTACAACCGGTACCTCCCTGTTCGATTGCTCTTAATTTAAACTGGTTTGTGTTTATATCATGTTTATACATGCCAAAACACTGATACATTCAAACACTGTAAAACACAATTTGATCACACTTCTGAATCACTGTCCATCTTGAAAGGAAACAGATTTTGATCATTAATGAAATAGAAAATAGTAAGGTTAAGTTAACTTATTTCTGTTAACACCTCCTGTGCTTTATTTAGCAAGCTTAACACTCAAGGAAGACATCCAATATATAATCTACAAGAGAAAATAAGGAATTATTATAAATGTAAAACAGATTTATGAATTGTGATACCTTATTGTAATATTTTTATTTATATGTATACAGGAATTTTTATAAAGAATGCGATTCTTTTTACTTTCTTATACGTAGTATTGTGATGATGAAAATTTTCGACCTCGAGATTTTTGCAGATGTCCGCGTTTTGAAGTCCCCTGATACCGAAAAAGTGGTTTTTAAAACAATGTCTCTCTCTGTCTGTGTGTCTGTCTGTCTGTGTGTCTGTCTGTCTGTGTGGGTGTGACCACGATAGCGGTCAAACCGCTATAGGTATCAATTTCAAATTTCATATTTACGAGTATAGTAATTTGCCTCTTGAGATTTGATTAGATTTTCAGTAAAATCGACAGACAGGAAGTAGTAGATTACTTCAGTGAAAAAATCGAATTTTGCCAATATTTCGTCAACTACTAAGTTTAAACAAATTTGTAAAGAATTCATATGTACTTAAAATTAAAATTGGGAACAATTTTATTTAAAATGTTTTTCGAAATCCTACCGGAAGTAGGTCTTTTATTCCTATGGAAAATCAGTTTTTTGCGAATATTTCGCAAGTCATGCTTTTTAGACAGGTACGCTACGAATATAAAAGTATTTAGAACTTAATTTTCAATATATTTTGTATAAAAAAATTTCAAAATTCGGAAAAAAAAGAAATTCGAAACAATTACAAAGGAAAACATAAATTTTTGTATGAACTCTTGATTCATAACTGACAAAAGGAACGACATATTTGGTTAATTCGTTTTTTTTTGTTTTTTCCGTTATGCTCCCGGGATAGAAAAACTCAATTGAATGTTGAAAAAAATCTGAAACATCTGGAGAAAGATTTTTATATATATAATCGTTGGTGCGTCTCTTAGTGATCGTGTAACTTCTGAACGACTTGACTGATCAGGTTATATTCACACAATACATTTGCTTTGTAGAGATGATTGTTCATAGCTAAGCTAGTATGCGATAAATGGCGCTGTAATCAAGTTATTCACAAATTCTAAACTTAAGGATCAGAATGACTGATATTTACAATATATGTATGTTGGTTTAATGCCAAATAAGAAAATCACAAAATCTGCATCCGATAGGTGGCGCTGTGGCCGAGTTATTATTAATTATTTCTTCTAATATATAAAATTCTCGTGTCACAGTGTTTGTCACAAAACTCCTCCGAAACGGCTTGACCGATTTTTGTGAAATTTTGTTTGTATATTCAGCAGGTCTGAGAATAGGACGTAAACTATTTTTCATACTCCTAAGTGATAAGGGTGGTCCACCCTAATTTTTTTTTTGTTTTTTTGGACAAAATTTTGTATTTTATTTTCTTATGATTCGGCAGGAAAAAATACATAAAACCCCAAATTTTCACCCTTCCACCACCAACCCCTATTTTTTCATAGCGATATTAGTACTTTAATAATTTCTACTCTCGGCGTTCGATAATTGATCAGATACTCGATCAGTTATTCCCGCCAGGCGTCTACCGATGTCACTTCTCACCCCGTAAACAGCACAGAGTAGGGATGAGAACGAAACCGGTCTCCTGTCTTTCTCACACAATAAGCTTTCTCTCACTCACTAAAGTTTAGAGCCTAAACCGTTTTCGGCCATTATTATTAATTGTGCGTCGATCGTAGCAGTGACGCTTATACTTATCATTTTACTTTCTCAGTGCAACTCTCATATTAAGTATATTCTCATCAAGGCCAAACGATGTCTGTTTGTGGCTTAGATTTGGGCACACCATGTTTTTCACACGGACAATTATACGTGGCATGTTTTCGCGTGGGTAAACCATCCAGTTTGATTGTGTTGGCTAAAGATGGACTAAAAATATCGTACACTCCATTGCACTAAGAGATTGATAAAGTTTTTTGTTTAATTGTCATTATTTGTGATAGAGATGTAATTAGAAATTTATTAGTTAAGATAAAGGTACAATGAATTCAAAAAATGAATGTTTGGTGTTGGCCAGATAATATGTAAAAAAATTCCTCATTGCCATAAAGTCGTTTCATTACAGTACTCTAAAAATATCTCGTTTAAATTCGATTTAATTCTTGTTATACATCAAAAAACCCCAGGAATTAAATCATAATCTATCCGAGTATTCATACTTACCAGCTCAAACATCGACGAGCCAAAAAGAAAAAAAGTTTAACACGTTAACTTTATTATGTTACAAAATTGCTGTTCCCACTTGGTTAGCCTCCTCCGGTTACAAAGGGCAGACTCCATATTTTTAAATATAAAACATAAACATGCCGCGAAACCGAATTATTACGACGCAAATACGAAGGCATAATGAAATAAAGGGACAACGGACAGGGCGGTCCCTAAAAATTTTGTTAGAGCCGGTGCCGTAATCTAGAAAGGCATTTAGCGGTTTGTATCCAAATGGCTGTAACGCCAGGAAATCGGGTTTAACTAATAAATTGTAAGTAGAGGCCGGTTTTACCATATGAACAACGTGTATATCGGAAAGCCGTAATAGTATACCTATGTATACATATAGATCTATATAGACAAATACGTAATATCAAAGCAGAATGACTGCTGACACCAGGCCTCTAATATGGAATTATTAGAGAGTACAAGCTCCTAATGGACTACTATGTTCTGAAATGAAGTAATAACGTTACGTACTATAATTACTAACCCCTTTGAGAACGGAAATGCATCCATATCCTGTTGTGCATAGCGACAGCGTCGTTACTAAATTTCCCCACTCAATCCCCATATCTACATGCCGACCTAACTCCTCTCCATGAACTGTAATTTTTTTTCCATATATTTTCTACCATTTTTCCATCCCCTCTCGTTAAATATACAGAACAGAGAGAAACAGATTAAGAAGAGAGAAATTTCCCCCCAACCGTTCCACCGCTAAACTCCAGACTGTTCGAGGCCCACCGTTAAACGATGGTAACTAGATTAATTTATTGTCAAATTGGCCGAATGCGGTTGTTTCATCGCGCAAAATGGCTGACGGAACCGGGAAGATTTTCACCGGATGTCAATGGGACAATCCTCACCGTTGCGTTGAATGGTCTGTAGAGATGGACGACGAGCACTTTCCAATCACTGCACTAGCTGTGCACTTTGTTTTCTTTCTCATCAACGCCGCCCTGTACTAGTTGTTTTTATTCACTTTCATTACTTATTTCGTAATTAGATTTTGTCTTTGCCGTATTTTGTAGCTCTTGTTGTGGGGGAGTCAGCGTGGTGGTGAGGTGTTTTAGCGTGGCACGGTCAAAATCGTCAATAACATAAATACAATCGAAGGCAGGCTCGTCACTGTGGATTCAGTTGGTGGGGTTTAGCGAGCGGTCGGTGGTGCAAATCAATTTTGAAAATAAGGGATTTCGTAATTGGATTTTAAGTTTCCTGTTGATCGGTAAATGTGAAATTGGTAAACGCTAAATCACGATTAGTATGGAGTAGAAGTGCTTTTAATTTTCTGAAAGGCGGAGTTGTAAATAAAGGGCAGGTCTAATTTATGAGGTTCACTGAGAATAAAGAATGATATGATTTTACAATGAAATTAAATATAAATTGTTTTATATATAACCAAAGATTATTTTGAAAAATATTACATCATAAGACATCATTTAGGTGTCAGCCTCGGCTAACTCGGACTTAATTTAATCGATTTACAATTTTAATTATCCAGTGATTGTCGTTAGTTTGCATAGACTCTACATTTAAAATAAACCCCAAAAAGTATTCGAAGGGAGTTAAATCACTTCAACTTACAGGCCAATTAGCAGTTGTATTTTGTCGGCGCAAAGAAGTTTTAACTGCAACTTCAGATGCTCTATTTAAATTTGGCAACATATATATTTCATTATGCAGATAATTTGATTTCACTTATAAATACATTTGGGTGGCAGATGTCGCTGTGATGTTCTTACAACATTTTCCACGCAAAGCAAATTACCGGCAGTCGCACGTACACTGACGAGGCCTCAAACGCCAAAACACTGTGTCTGTGCGTTGATTGTCGGTAATGACACTAGATGTGTGTGTATATCCCAACACATGTATATATAGATATACGTTTTGCGTACAAATGTATATATGTAAATAGTATTTACCTCTTGATGTTAGTTCTAGCATCTGACACTTTTCATATTCATTTGTGTTTTATTATTATAAACTACTGAATAAATGTCTTGTACTATACATATTATATTCAAACATACACAACTTGACCTTTTGGGTGTTTTTTTTCAAACGGTTTCGCTGAGTGGGGTTGGGTTTTAAATTTTATTTTAACAACTTTTAGAATTTTTCTTGATTTAAGAATCATGACAAAACAAACCAAAAAAAAAAAAAATAGTCAGAAATATGTAATCCTAAATTTATATTATTTTTTGTATTCAATTACACAGAGTGGGCATTTTATATCTCCGTATATTGGTATATTTCTTAGTATTGAAGATACAAAATCGGTTAAATTAACAAAATTATTTAGAAATATGATGAGTATTATAATTTTAGATTTGTCATTTGTTACAAACTTTTTAAACTATCATAAAAAAAAAATTAAAAATTGCGGAAATTTTCAGTTATACTTACCTTCGTACCTGTAAAAGTATAAATGGCATCTAGTAGTAAGTTTTACATACAATTTAGTAATCTTATTTAAAAAATCATGGAGCACGTAGTTATCAAGATGTAAAAGAAACTAATTATGTTTTATATATATGCCAATCAAAGTTGGCTTTGATTTCACAAAACGATTAGTTTTTTTCTGTTTTTATAGGTACAAGATTTGGTTTTATTGTCTTTTATAAATATTTATTATAGCAGAAGTACCAAGTGACTTACCATTACTGATTGAAGAAATAATGAAATCATAAAAAAGATAAATTACTAGAAATAGTAACAAAACTAAAATCTAAATAAATATTAAAAAATAGGAAAAGCATTTAGTGAAGTCATATATATAGCCGCTGTGATTACTATTTCAAAATAAATATTAATTTCTGGTATATTTTGATAACCAAGTAGGCCATGAATTTTTAATTAAGATTATTAAATTTCAGATATTCATTTCCGGTTTTCTTTATCTTCAATGCTTACGAAGATATGTCTGACTGAAAATTTCGGCATTTTTCAATATTTTTAAACATATAAAAAAGTTAACCAGAAATGACAAATCTGTAAACACTATAAAATACCTCTCAAAAGTCTGAGCAACGTCACTAATTTCACCGATCTTATAAATATTTTGCAAAACTATGCAAGTTACCTATATAAGAATATAGAAAATAACACCCGTATTGAATTAGTAGTTATACATCAAGTGTTTTTATTTAAATTATACCCTAAAGAAAATAAAGCAGAAAGCTAATATCGAATCTATTAATTTTAGCCCAATTTTTGAAACTTAGCCGAGTAAATTTAAAGTTGAGTTAAAAGTAAAGACAATATGCAGTAGAAACATATGTAAGCATCTATTACCCACCTTTGTTCTTCAAGTTGTCCTCACTTTAAAGTCGCTAACTGCAGTTTCTATATATGTCATTCAGTTGTTCATTGTGTTCTATTTTTCTTGATTTTCTATGTTAGGATTATAAAATTTTGAACAGTAAGTGAAAACCAATCTCTGTATTTCATTTGGCTCATTGCCAATTTCACATTTGATAGAACTTCATAATAATCAGACATGTCTATTTTCAAATCTATCACCAAAAATTGTTTGACTATGTGATCTATCTGACCATATTGCTACACCATTTTCAACTGGTAATGTTTCATAACAAATTTATTGGACATTCTAAAAGGAAAATATCCTTCTGTTTCTGTGTTATTCGACATCATCACCATCAAGATTGACTCTAACTTGTCTGAAAGCCAGCAATTTTATAAAATCTTGTCTTCTATTTATCTCTTTTTTCTGGGAAATTAAAGTATCTATTGCCAAAATCGTAATATTAAACGTGTTTTATCACCATTTTGAAGGATATTTATGACCAAGAAACAGTAACATAAATATCAAAAAAATACAATATTAATGAAGAGAATGCGAAACACACTTATCCAAAGCCAATGTCTGCTAGAAATTTCTTGAGGTTGTACTATCTTTTTTCTAGCAGTATTTTGCCAAATATACCCATCTTGCAAAGAAAAACTTTCAGAAATTCTACTGCAATATATTATACTCAGCTCAACTATTAATATAAAAATTGAAACATATAAGCAATAATTTTCGATATGAGTCAGCAAGAAATATTCTAATATTTCTTTTGTAAGTAATTAATTCATTGTTTGTTTTCGTTCAGAGAAGCATGTAATTTACTTGTTAAAAAACGTATTTTCCAATGTTGAATAATACACATTAAACTACTACCATTATCGTTTTATTACAGCTTTAATTAATTATATAATAATTTGACTCAATAACATTCGTAATATTGTTAATGCAAATTTGTGGAAACATACATATTATGCAAATAGTAAATACATGAAAATCATTTATCGGTTATATATATATAAATAAGAGGTAATTTTAATAATAGCGTATTATTATAATATAAATATATATATTGCATAATATTTTAATTGCCCATAGAAAACGAAATGATTTTCGAATAAATGCTGTTTATTTTAATTTTTTATATATTCACATGCGTACATGTGTGATTGCGGAAATGGTTAAACTGTTTGGGGGAACTACATTTTAATAGTTATTAATTACCTGTTGTATAACAGGTGTTTTTTTCCGATATAGGATATACGTGGATTCGTTACAAGTTGATTTAATACTCTAACATTACATCAAGCATGAATAAATTTAATTAAAAAGCGATAACCTGATAGTATGTATATAAAATAATATATACAATGTTTTAAGAAATTAAGAATACCGATACTACTTCTATTATACTTTTTTCTTGTGAGAAAACAATTTATTTGTAGTAACATTTTATAGGGACTATAAAGATTGTAGTTTTTCTCAAATTTGATCCTACTGACTGCGCCAATTCGAATTATATCAAAATTAAAACTTGAATAATATATATGCTATTGCTGAAATAAATGCGAGAACAGTTAAAACATTCAATATTGTATATAAGAATATGCTACTGTATTCATAGGTTAAAGTGAATTTCCTGATTCGTTGAAAACTATATTCTATGAAAAAAAGGGGCATTGTTGACGTTATTTCTATACTATACTATAACTATAAAATACTATTAAATAAATATATAACATATTATAGTAAATGATAATGGGCTCCATTTTGTTTACCCTCTATATAAAGCAGTATATTCAATTCCTGATTTCCACATATACGAAATTGAGTAAGAAATAATCTCAGTCTGTAAAGGAAATATGCACGATATTCGGTCCAGTTCCTGAAGTTATGAAAAACTGTACCTAATTAGCTCCTGTGTCCTGTTGATGATTAGGATCCACAATTTCTGTTGTTCCAGAGGAACAACTACGAAATGCCCTTACGGACCGAACATGCTGAGAACATCTCCTATCAGCTCCAGAATCCGCAAATAAAAGTAATGTACCACACTTTACTTATTACAATACATATTAATTATAAAATATGCCTAATTTTTTTAAAAGCGTAACGAGTGTTAAGTAAAGCGAGTGACTAACGAGTTTATAAAACGAGTTTCATAATATACTTTTTCTACGACAGCAAATAATCAAAATAATACAATATTACTTGTCTTTAGTGGCGTCACATCAGGATATTTTGCCAAATTCATGATAACTAACTTCACCCCGTGACTAAAGCACACGAAGTCAAAGCCTGTCATGGTGTAATTAAAAGATCACGAAGAGTTATGGAAACATATACGATAAATGGCATTTTCGAGAAGCGAGTAAAAAAATATTATTTAGTAATCGATATGAAACAAAATATGTATACATTCAAAGAATGCACGACAGTTCTCTGACGTCATTATTGAGAGTGGTCATGGTTTATAACCCAAACAAACTGCACAATCATAGTCATAGAAATGTGTTCTAATGATTTACTATAGTTTAACACAGAAAATACTTGTATTTTCAGATTTATAGACAATATAACATTGTATTTACAACAAACTGTGGCTGTTTTTCTGAAAGATGTTATTTATACCTACCTAGTAACTTATTTAATCTTTTCACATTTAGATTACTCAAAAAAGCATTAACTTATAATTATCAAGCAATTTTACTGAACTTGTATATGCAAAACCTTTATTAAAATAACTTTCTACGTTGGATACAATTTAAATATTGTTTCTTTCGTTAATTATATTGCTTTGTATTATTGAGATAGTTAAACTTGCAAGTTCATAAAGAATTTCAGCAGAATAATAAAGAAAAAACAGTCACTGTTTGTTATAAACACAAAGATATATTGTCTATAACTCTAAAAATACAAGTATTTTATGTGTTAAACTATAATAAATCGTTAGAATACATTTCAAGTATCATACCTAACACCAAAAAATGTCAATCTATGTACACAACTTTTATAAAAAATACTTTGAAGTAGTCTCTTCTTTAACTCAATATATGTACTTTACACGCGATAAAAAGAAGTATCCGGTTTGTTTGGATTGTGAACCTTCACCTAGGATAATAGTGATGTCAAAAGAAAATATCCGCATTCGAAACTCATAAACTTCCTTAAAAACAGAATAAAAGAATTTATTTAGTCTAGCACGGCGATAGTCTCAAATCTTCATATAAGGACTCAAACAAACTAATTGCAAATTCAAATATTATGAACAAACACTTGAGAAACCTAAAAGTAAAACAAATCTTCTCGTACGTGTGTATATAATAAAATACAAATATTTACTAAATGCATTGAAAATGTAAGATCTCTGAGTACAGGGAATTTCTAGAGCATTCGTAGATTTGTACCGACGCTTTATTATCGTCACTGGGTGGTGTTGCGATCCAATTTCAGAACGGGGGATGGGTAAATCGCAAAACGGCTTATACCGATTTTGCACGGTAAATTTGCCACAGTACTTCTACGGCATTACACGCCATGTATCAAGCACCAGTTATTACTAATAGTGTTGCTGTGTGTACAAGCTGTTAACTGGAACGAATTGCTACGAGATGCTATCTATGTGTGTGCAGTGGTGGCATATAAACTCTGCTTACAATACGCTAGATCTGCATAAGTGGTAATGATGATGTTCATAATTTGTCTGCGAACACACAGTTCGGTTTTCTCCGTGCGTCATGTGAAGATCTATCGTTGGACAAATGGCTTGATGAATTTGTGTAGTCGAATGGAGGTGATAAATGCCAGCAAAATTCTAACTAGATATACCGCTTGATCTAAGAACTCCTGGCTGTAATGATATATTAACTGTGTGTTCAGAGGAAATAGTGTGAACTGCTAGTGATTTGTCCTTTCATGCACTCTATTCATCTTTCTACAACAGGATTCAAAGAAAAGAGGACTTAAAACTTAAAGTCCATGCTCAGTGTTTAAACTGACACATTATTGTCACTGCTGATCTGATCCCTCTGATGATGTTTCACGTTCTATCAAGAAACTCAAACCCAATTTAACAGCTGGACATGATGGTCTGCCAAGTTTCTTGCGTGCGAGGCTGCGGATCTGTGCTATGTAAACCGTTAAAAACTCTGTTTTCTCAATTTGATCATTAAAACTTGTTTCTTTCCTTACGTTTGGAAAATTTGTCGAATTATGCCAGTTTACAAAAAGGGTGACCGACTTATTATAGGCCCATTAGTATTTTATGTAACTTTGCCTAGTTGTTTGAGTTTGTCATGTATCACCACATAATTACTGAACCTAAATTGTTACTTTAACCCCGACAACATGGCTTCGTGCCTGCACGACCTACCATCACAAATCTCGCTGAAATAACGCAATATATAAGCAAAGCTTTGGATCAACGATTTCAAGTTGATCTTATTTACACTGACTATGCCAAGGCCTTGATCATTCGTTGGTGCTCCAAAAACTTGATGCTTTCGATTTTTCGATTGGTTTGCTCAAGCTCCTGTCTTTATATCTTTGTCTTCGGTTCTGTTACGTATGCTACAACGGATTCCAATCTGGTTACTTTACACTGGCTACAGGTGTTCCGCAGGGATCAAACCTGGGTCCCCTACTATTCAATATATTTATTAATGATCTCTTAAATTCTCTGAACTGCTCTGTTCTGGGATATGATTTGAAAATACCAAGAGAGGTAGTGAGATTAACAGAAATGAACACTCAAAAGCGGCAGTTATGGTAGACGGAGGAGCAATTGAAGACTTCGAAATTAATCAAGTGGGAAGACGGATTAACAACCTTGTTTAACAGCGGATGCAGTAGTTAAATAATGCAGTTTTAAATCGTGCGCAGATGATTCCACTCTACGAAAAGCTTGAAAGAAGCAATAGAAAAAACTAAAGAAACTGCCAAGAAAATAGGCCTAAAAATAAATCAAGAAAAAAGCAAGTACATGGAAATAAGCCGAGGAAATAGGAATGCAACAGCCAAGGAAATAAAAATAGGAAATTGCGAGTTTGAAATAGTAGACAACTTTAAATACCTAGGAGTAATAATTAAGAATAAAAATGACGGAAGATCTCCATACTTCCGTCATTTTTATTCTTAATTATTACTCCTAGGTATTTAAAGTTGTCTACTATTTCAAACTCGCAATTACATACAAAACATCTTGAAATGTACGCATGTAAAAGAGAAGAGATCTTAAAGTTAAAAAGTGCATAGTATGGCCATACACGAGCTTGGAGGAGATGGGTTCGGGAACGAGATGCATGGAGAAGGATAACTGAGGACAAACAACAGCATAGAGTAAGACAAAAACGGAAGAACGTGGTATAAAATGGAGAAATTCACAGTGCTAAGAATTTAGTGAATACTGATTCATGAAACAATTGATGATGATGATGATCATTTGATTTTAGTCGTATATATCGCCATATTATGAATAAACAAATGTAATTACTATATCTTATTTGCTAAGCAACATCAAGCTATAGTAGCAAATAAGTTTAGATTTTTCTAGAATTCCACCATATATTTTTGTTTTATACATCCATATACGAATATACTTTGGAATTTTGCCAATCAAGCTATTACAGAAAAAAATGTGTTTTTAATTTTGTCAATTATTAGCACTTGCGTTTGTAGTTATTTTAGTTTAAAAATACCGTTGACAAGGACATACAAAATGGCTGATTTTGCCTCTATTGTCATCAATCTGTTTAACTATGCCCTCTATCAACCACTTTTACATATTAATTGACACTTTCACAATTATAGTATTAGTATATAGATTATGAACAGTCTACATTATGTATCTGTATATATAAAAATAGCATTACAATACATAGAACGTTACTAACTACATATTCCTTTCATGAAGCAAATAAAGCTTAATTTTAAAAATAAATGTTGACTCTGCAAACAGAAACGGTATATGGAGATACAAAAAGAGAAACGAGATTAAGAGCAAATGAAATTGTTATTGGAAATTCATGAAATGACAATGAAAATATCAGAAGAGAACGTACAATAGAGTACATTTATAGGAATGGCAAGCAATAAGTGAAATTTTATATTTAATCAAGCCTGTGTACACGGAAGTAGCAGTGGAAGAGGCAGCACAATTATCAGCAATTAGCTGATTGGAACACACGCAAGCACATAAATACTCTCGTATGTATTGTACGTATGCAGGTATCTACCAGTTTTGTCCACTAACACAATTAATAAATGAAATATTGCTAGAAGAGAGTAGACGAGGGGGAAGTACCAGAATTAGTTTTCCCGATAAAAGTTTTTCTTGTTTGTCTTTCTCTATCAACTAGTCCTTCCTTCTTTTCCCAATACTGTTTTCATTTCGGGACTGTATTTAATATCCCCTCATCTGTCCCTATACTATTCCCGTTTATTAGATATATTTTTAAAAAAATGATGCCAGTACGATTGCCATTTCAGTTTGTTTGAAATTAGATCAATTTGTCAATTTGTCAATTTCCCGTACCTGCATAGGTTCGTATATTTTGTATGTGTATATGTAGCTATGTACATGGAATCGTATTCATTTTTCTGGGTAATAGAATTCGGAAATTAATTTTCTCCTGAGTTGGGGCAATAACAACTTTACAGTTTTAGCCGAAGTCTAGAGCGTATAAATTCTGTTGACGGTTACGACTACTTATGACAGATAACCCAGTATAATTTTATTCAACGTATGGTATAAACATAAATAAAAGTTATTGGCAGATTTATTTAAAAAATATAAATTTAAAAAAATCCATAGTTGATCTACATAATTGCCCCACGTTGGGCGCCAATTAATACTGATAATTTTTATTAATCAATAAAATCATATACAAATTCAAAATATTGAATTGATACCAGTATTGGGGCATGGTGCAATATAACTTAATCTGGTCGATAATTTTATGGAAGATTTAACAATAATTATTTAGTACTATTCTATTACGCGAAGAATTAAAATACAATAAGAAATTTTATAATTTGTTATAATCAACGGTTTTAGATTAAATATGTCATCCTTTACAGAATATAACAAGATTCAAATAATAATGCGTTAACATACATAACCTTAAATGGGATTAAAAGAACATTTGATATACGAACAATATATATTGGAAACTAAATAAAAAAATTGCCGATTGGTAAGAATTCATGACATGTTTATTGTATGAAACCGTACTCAGCTGATGAGGATGAATATATTTCAGACGAAGAGGTTTCACATTTTTCCGAAAATAGCGAAGAAAATTTCCATTAATACAAGTCATGTTACGCCAAGAAGGACGCAAAAAAACGACGATGTGAAAATGAATGGATGCGAAATCAGAAAAATAAACTAAGAACTACAGGAAAGGAATATGTAAGACACAGAAATATTGCAGTTCGTCCAAGTAGGAACCGAAAAGATATCAATCATAGATGCAGATATAATTGCAATGAAAATATTTCCGAAATAGGCAGAAAATAGCAACTTAATAACTTTTATAAACTGCCTAGCTATGATTTACAAACATATTTTCTGTCTTCTTGCATTAAAAAAGAGGATATCGCCAGAACAAAACTAACATGCATCCTCAAAACTTTTGACATTACTAACAGGTGCTTTACAACAATTTGCCAGAAAACCAGTCGTTTAGGTATTTGCGAAACTGACAAGTGAGGAAAACTTCCAGTATGACTAGGATTAATAAAAACACTCGAAATGCTGTAATTCAACACATAAAGATGTTGCCAAGATATAAAGCCACTACTCAAGAAGACAACAGTGGAACACGTCTTGCCAGATTTAAATATTACTAAGATGTTCAACCTGTACAAAGAATTTTGCACAGAAAATAATAAAACTGCAGCCAAATTATCATACTATCAAAACATATTTAACACTGAATTTAATTTAAGATTTCATAAACCCCATGCTGCAGTCAGAGAAATTGTTCACTTTCAATATAGGAAAGTTGCAAAAGTGTATTCTTTCCAGTTAAAGTCAACATTGGAAGATTCTTATTCATTCTTCAAATGTGTTTGCAGTTTTTCAAATCCCGGACGCCCATCTTTATCACCAAATAACACACTTTTTATGCCGCTGAATAAAAATCCCCTTAAAACTGAATTTGCTAAGTGGTCTTATCTTCAATCTCTTCTCAGTTTTATACATCCTATATATCATCCATTTTAGAGCTCAAAAGAAAGGTAAGGCTTGATCAAAAATTACACCGAAAATTTAGAAGATGCTGAAGTACTATGGCCCAATTCAGATGTTGATGTTGAATCTGATACTGATGGCGTTGTATATGACACACATTCAGATTATGAATAATTTGTTTTTCAGATAAATTACGTTTTTCGTTAAATGTGTATTATTTTGACCTACTGAAATAAAATATTTTGGGCAATCAAATTTTAAAAATTATCCAGTTACTGAAAACTTTTACTTCACAAGGACAAAAGTTTGTTGCTTTTGTACGACCTGCATAAATTCAGAATATACTAACTCTGCTACAGAATTTTCCGCAACCAACTGACTCTTCAGTTGTAGTACTCAAATTATTAAATTACGCATTTATACCCTTTTTGCATCGAACTCTTCAATTGCTAACTTCTTGTGTGAACTTACAGCAAATAAAGACCATTATTATTGTTTACTATTATCTTAACAATATGTACAGGCTGTCCCAGAAATAAAAAGACGGAGTAGCAGAAATCGGAAGCTAGATTGTGTAAAAATGTACCCTCAAAATATCAAGTCTTTATTCGTGCGCAGACGGCAGAAAAATAATAATAAAGAATTCAATTGGCCTTACGCCGACCCTGGACGACTTATTATTTGTGTTAAAAAAAAGGAGGAGGAATAGATACTTCATAATAAATATCACATATTTACTGTAATAAAGGCTAGATAAACTACAATTTATTGAATATTCTAAAATAATAATAATCAGCTGTTTCCGACTACAAACACATTAAAGAGCAACAACCTTCCTATTTTAAAAATAAAAACAATCTTTTATTATCTGCTATATGGTAGGTCGCCCATCTGGATCAACAACCGACTACATAGCTGCGTTAGCTTAGACGCATCGGGCAAAAAATATGTTTTATATGAATGAGTACAATTTAACGTTTTTTTCCCGTTTTATACAAATAAAAGCGTATTTTTCTATGAATGCGTGTTCGTTTCTATTTACAAATGAGCATTCTTACGTGTATTTATAAACATACATTCTATGCCAAGTCCGTAATATAATTTTTTTTATCTAGAAAACAACATAGAAAATTAAATTTTTAATTTCTTCGTTATTGCGGTATATTTGGGCCTGTTTCTGTTCGAACTTTACATACCTGCTACTCCATCTTTTTATTTCTGGGACACCCTGTATATGCTGTGAAATTATGCCATAATGAAATTTGTGAAAATATTTAAAAAAAATCATAATCAGAAAAGTTATGACAGGTTTTAGGAATTATAAAATTTTGAAAACATTAAATTAAGTAGATCGAATTAACATTTACGATATTTTCAACATTTAGTTTGTAAGCAGGCAACTCGGCCACTGCTTTTTATACTTTATTTTATAAATGTAGTTAATTAGCGTAATTAAAATAGTTTTATTGATCTCTGAACCCACATAAAAAACGTACAAAATACAGAAAACAATATTTTTTATCGTCAGTGCATACATTTGTGTAAATATATACATGTCGATTTGCATTTCTCAACAAAAACGAAAATAAACAAATTGCACAACCTCCGCCGGTTGAATGCGTCAAAGAAAAGAAATAAATGAAGAAATAAAAATGAAAAAAAAAGCACAACAAACGATATCGATTATAGTTATTAAACAACCGCTCGCATACAGCGTTCATGTTAGATGCTGAATAAATACATTTTCTCTTGGTAATGAATATTGCATTTATTGATATTAATAAATAATTCTTAGGCGCGGTTTGCTGTCGATACAATATTACCGTCTGTAAAACGTGTCTAATATAAAGTGCATATAGAAAAGGAAGAAAGAAAAACGAGAATATCATGGTAATTAGTTGAGCTGCATCACGCTATAATCTGACATAAATGAAACTGTAAAGATAAATATTACATATACATCAATAAATATCGGATATTTAATCGTCCAAGCAACGTGATTGCAATATGAGAAAGGAGAACAGAGAGAATCAATGTAATCGAATGCAAGTTCAAGGAAAAATCTTATTAAAGTCGCATTTATAACTTCCACATTTGTTTTTAGTAAGTTCTACGTTTCTTTCTTGATTTATGACAATGTTATTCTTCCTCGGTGATCG
Organism: Amphimallon solstitiale; assembly: GCA_963170755.1. Classification (NCBI taxonomy): domain Eukaryota; kingdom Metazoa; phylum Arthropoda; class Insecta; order Coleoptera; family Scarabaeidae; genus Amphimallon; species Amphimallon solstitiale. The sequence continues at coordinate 240,197,034 of OY720675.1, read as the reverse complement.
CTTTCTGTTATTTTCAATGCATTCCATTTAAGAATCCGAAATTGTTATAATAATTATAATGGGCCAAGAAGTGATCCTTGTGGAACACTTTTATTTGATTAAAAAATGTTGGAATATGATTAAAAAATGTGATATGTGCTGCTTCTAATTGCATATATTCTTATTTTAGTTGTTAAAAATCAAATTGTATGATTACTGCATTAGTAAGAGATTCCTGTAAGCTGTATCTCAGAACAATAATGGAATGGCAGCCCTTTAGAAGAAGAAGAGAAAGTGGTAGACCAAGAAGTAGATGGCTGGAAGAAATTAAGGTGGGGACTTAAGATGCTTGTGATTAACTAGATGGAAACAAAAAAACTGAAAATAGGCAAATATGATCGAAAACAAGCCACACGTAACAGTTGTTATAGTGGAAACTAATCAACTTCAAAGAAAAGTATTGAAAGGGCTTCGGCACACGAAGCTGCTAAACTCCAAGAAAGAGTATAGTGTCTTACTTATTTTTATATTGCAAAATAATTTGCTACTTAATGACTTTCGATTTTTCATCCAGATTTCCACGACACAGATTTATTACAAATAATTATACAATCGTTTAAGAAGCTTTTGTGTTTCCTGAAAGCTTGGTTATATCGTAGATACCAGGTTTTGGCTTTGTGACGATGATGTTTTAATAAAAGATGATGCTCAAGTTAGCTGTAATTTCGTTTGGATTTTAATGAACAAATTTTTGTGTTTATAACATAAAGGATTTCCCAACAGGGCGATATGTTTGTAAAATGTCATGACATCCATATTTAAAATGGTAGAAATGTCACTAGCTGTCATTTATGTTTAGTATTGTTTGACAATACATCATGGCAAAATACGCGCTTCAACAGCGTTTGGTTATTATCCAAAAATTTTATAAAAATAAGCGTTCTTTTGTTCAAATTCAACGTGATCTTCGTGAAGATTATGGTCCACATAATCGTCCTTCTGTGCTTGCTATTCATCGAGTCGTTGAAAAATTTGAAACAAATTTCACTTTACACGATACCAGAACACGAATGAGATAACGAAACGCAAGAAACCAAGAGAATATTAACGCTAAGTGCCAATGTTACAGAAGATGAAAATCTACCAATTCTCAAGAACTTGGCCTTTCAAGACTGACAACTTGAACAGCAGTGAATGGTGAGCGTTATCGATCAATGTTAAAAGATTTTTTGTGGCCAAAATTGGAGAAAAGTGGTTTGCAAAACATGTTTTTCCAACAAACATTTTTAAAATGCCACTATGTTGTTATTGGGAGAAAAGTTTGGTGGGTCTGTAATCTCCAGAAATGGAACTGTTATTTGGCATCCAAGAAGTTATGATATAACACCTATGAATTTCCTTTTCTGGGGATATTTGAAGTCGTTGGTCTATGCCAACAAATCTCGAACTATAGACGCTTTCAAATTGAACATCGAACGCTGTATTAATGATATTACACCTGACTTGTTGTAAAAAGTCACCGAAAATTGGATTCATCAAATTCGATCAACCGGAGCCGAGATGGACATTTGAATGATATGTTATTCAAAACATAATTGTCACAAGTTGTACTATAAAATAAAGAAAAAGCTTTGATTTTATCTAAAATATTTTGTATTTTATATAACATATCGTCCTTATTAGGAAATCCTTTTCTTTAATGTATATTTAAAATTAAATAAATGATATGTTATTCAAAACATAATTGTCACAAGTTGTACTATAAAATAAAGAAAAAGTTTTGATTTTATCTAAAATATTTTGTATTTTATATAACATATCGTCCTTATTAGGAAATCCTTTACTTTAATGTATATTTAAAATTCTTCCAATTCGAAATGTGACGAGATTTTTTCAAAAAAATAACGAACCAATTTATAAAACGACCTTATTTATGTATCACACGTTGTACACATACATAATTTGATTTATTCCCGGCAATACAATTCTTCAAGAGAAATTTAAAAGTAAGGAACCTTTGGAAACATATATACAAGAGAATAAGTTTATCCATTACTGCTTATTCTCCCAGTCCGCAACTTGTTTCAATTTCATTTTTCCTTTATTTTATTATTTAATCAATCCGGAGGAGGCCTTGAGGCTTGATTGCCGACATATATTTATTCAATAAAACTAATAAACTTAAATTGCTCTCTATACAATTTGATACATGCAACGAACGTAACTTTATTATTCGAGCTCCGGTCGGTCTCTTGTACGTGTGCGGATGCAATATATTCACTTGCAGTCTATACGTTACATATAAACAGAGAAACTAGCTGCTGCGTACACCAGCCACTGGCAAACTTACTCTGGATGAAGAACGTACTAATTTAAAGTATGTGGGTTTACAAATGAGAATGTTATTGATTTATGTACGTTTGTATGTAATACGTATAAACGTATAAACATAATTGATTCCCAGCAGATAAAAATAAGATTTAATTATTGTATTTGTATAAGATCCCTACTGAAATATCTAAGTATTATAGTCGTCTTATTTAATTCTTTTAACATTTAATTAACGAAAACAACAACAAAATAAACTCCTGTTTAAAATTAACGCACCACTATAAAATTTTGTAATTATGTCTTTGTGTTTTATTTAATTTCAAGTTAGTATAATATAAATAAAGGTAATTAGACAATCTTGCAGCACAAAACATTTAATTTTAGTTAAAGTTCGAAGAAATATACAAAATTAGGCGATCAGGTACAAAAACTTAAAAATTATAAAAATTTACTAAACTTTACAAACAAAGAGAGTTTCTAATTTCCACAAAAAGGAAAAGAACTTCAATAACGCGTAGTACCTCCTCGAGCTCTTATAACCGCTTGCATTCGTCGGGGTAAGCTTGTTATTAAGTTTTGGATGGTTACTTGAGTAATGTTTTACCATTCCAAAAGAACAACACGCTCGAACTCTTGCAGGCTCATTGGGGCAGGTACAAGATGCCCAACTAATTTTTTTAGAACATCCCAAAGGTGCTCTATTTGATTTAAGCCAGGGCTGCACGGTGGCCACTCTAAGATCTGCATGTTGATTTCATTTAAGTAATCCATAACAATCCTTGCGATGTGAGGCCTTGCATTATCCTGCATGAAAATGAAGGTTTCTCCTATATGTGGCGCAAACGGCATCACGTGATCTTGAATAATGTTTTCCAGATAGAATTCTGCATTCATAGACCGCGGACGAATAGGAACCAGCTCTGTGCGTGGCTCAAAACACATTCCCCCCAAAACATTTCTGAACCTCCACCAAATAGCTTCTTTGGAGAGATAGTACATTCAGAAAATCTTTCTCCAGGTCTGCGCCATACTTTATCACAACCATGGAGATTTTAGGCCCACTCGGTTCCATCTGTTAACAACACTTTCTTCCAGTCATCGACAGTCCACTGTGCATGATCTCTAGCGAATCTTAATCTGCTTGATCTGTGATCTGCAGTAAGTAGCGATGCAGTAGCAGGCCTTCTACTATCCCAATCCGGCTTCTTTTAATCTTCTCCTAACGTTTAAGGCAGAAACCATGACATTTCTAACAGTTTCGAGTTGATTATGTAGCTTTCTACAAGTACACTTTCTGTTTCGTAATACCTGTTGTCGGAGAAAGCGCTCCATCAATTTGACTTGTTGCCGTTTTCCTGCCTTGACCACGTTTTCTATGGTATGTTCCGGTTTCTCTAAATTTTCTAACCATTCGACTAATTGTTGAATGATTAACACTTAGTAAATTGGCCACATAACGCATACTTCTTCCCTCTTTTAGTAAAGTTGAAGCTCTTACGCATTCATCATTGCTTAAATGATATGCTCGATTCATCTTTTTAAGCGAAATTGTTAAATATTGACCTAGCGAACTAATCCACACAAAAGAATAACCAACACTCAAACAGCAAGTTTAAATAATACACTTATCAAACTTTAAAAAATAGACGTGAAGGGAGACGTGAACCCTTTTTTGGCTTAGTTAAATGACATACAGTTATAAAAACAGTACAAAACTAGCAAAAACAACTACTTGACATAAGCCACCTAAGATTTCTAAATTTCTAACAGTACACGCTAATATTTGGGCGATATTTTATTAAATAATAAAAATTAGTCAGAAAATATAAGTGGTGCGTTAATTTTGAACAGGAGTTTATTTAAATTACTAATTGTAGTAATGATCAAAAAAAACACTTTTTACTGTGTTTTTCAATGTTTATTTTGCACTAATCACGAATTTTGCAAAAATAAAAGCGATAAAATACATATTTAAAAAGTATTTTAATTGTATAATTAATTACAAAATATTAAAATAACACATATGCACTATTTAGGACCTTTTGCATAAAGACATTGACGATATTACTTCTTGAATACTCATTTTGTATAAAATTAAAATGTATTTGGAGATAATTTTAGAGAAAGGAATATGTGGCATGTAATTATTAAATGATAATACAATTTAAAAGCTTTCAGTTATATAAAGAGATAGGTCTGCCACTTTGATTGTTGTATATATACTATCTATTCATCAAATAGATATAGATGAACTGCAATATGCACAAACACCAAGGATAAATAGTTCTTATTTTAATAAAAATCAATAACCAAACAACAAACAATAAAAAATTATAAAATATATAACATCCTACGACACATACACACATACTGCCGGCAGTCTGACATCGAAATAAGCGGCAATATTTAACGTATGGTTTCTCAAAACAGAAAGTAACATGCCTATTTTTGAAACTAAATACAGCTTTACTTTCAAACACATTGTCAGGTAATTACGTATATTTTTTAAGAAAAAAGCTTTAGTATTGTTTTTATCACTCTAAATTTTAAACTTATGTACTGTTTTTATAATTTACCTATATTTTAAATTGTTATATTGTTTTTATCACTGTAAACTTAAATTTTACATATTGTTTTCGTTATTATCTAACTTTGCCTCACAACCACTAATAAATGTAATTATGTTTCTAGAACTCCATTTGAAAAAGGCCCGCTAGGCCGAAACATGTAATGAGAAGATAATAATTGTTATAAAATAAAAACAATGGCATAACAACACCTTTGTTTTATTCACAAGTCAAGTCGACCTAAAAAACGCCAAAAAAAAAGAAAAAAAGGAAACCATATTAATATACAAGATCACTAAAAAGAAAACCCCTCATATATATATATCACAATTCCACTTGCCTTGAATATACCGCATGTGTCAAATATCATTAGGTATAGGGATTCAATGTTTACGTGCGATTTATACGTATACAAGTAGTGTACAACGTTGTACCCCTACTGTCCGTCACCAATCCCGGCAACAATCGACATCACAACGATTTTCTCCGATCTTCCCACTTCTCCCCACCAGATTTTACATTCAATGTTTAGTTGCGAACACGTTGCGATCTAGTCTGCAATAAAAGCCGTCTTATTACTGGAACGGGAAACATCAAATGGCCGCCGCGATCTCCTGATCTAGTAGTTTATTATTATTTTCAGAATCTTTTTTTATTTACCTTATTAGGGTTATTTTTTAATTTTATTAGAATTACGCTTTTGTTTGTATCATGCAGCGTGAACACAACTTAATAATTCTCTGCATTTACTGAAAGGAAAAAGAAAAACAAATCCTTGCAACTCGTAAATATTATTTCTGAACGCATTACAAACACCCAAGTCAGTGGTCCAATAGTTACTGCTAACTTGTATTTTCGAGCATGTATCGGTCGCGCTGGCATTGGAGAGGAAAGTAGGGGTACCACGTTGTCACGTATTGCATGAATTGATCGCCTATGGCTAATGAAAATTGACACATGCTGTATACACCAATATGAAACACACCATATAAACCACTGGTCGCAGACGGGCCCACTGGACTGATCATCGGTTTCCAATAATAGTAGGTTACGTACGGTAAATTTATACCCGTGAAATTGTTTAGTATTGCAGTTAACTGTTAATTATAAGTTAAGTACAATTAGCAAATTAGGTACTGTATTTTTATAAATTTTAAGTTACATTCTAATAATCGTCGAATAAATATTTTATAAAATTTTACGTGATTATATTTCACACTCAAGGGTAAAAGCAAATGTTACTCAAATAAAGTACAATCTAGTGGACAAATTTAATAATTTTTTCTATTACTTTGAAAAATACTTTGTCTGCTCTTGTGTGTCTTTATACAAATAATATTTTAAGAATTTTATAACCTTTAAATTACCATCCATATACATTTTTCTTACGTATTATTTTTTAATTGCTGTCCTAAATTCAACGACTACTTATATTTAATTAAATATATACATTAAGAAGATGGATGCACTATGGTTAAAAATATCTTTCGAACTCTCTCTCTCTTTGTGTTATGCTATTTCATTAAATTAGTTGTGAAAGTTGACAACACCCCGAAAAACGACTGTACAATATCTGAACCTAAGCCAAATCACAAAAGTATATAGTAAATATCGACATTCATCTACATGACAGAAATAAACACGTAACAAAAAACATACCAAGTTATGTGGTTCATTTTTTATGCCATAGTTCTGTACGTTCCATGTTTAAGTAATGATAAACTCACAGTACATTCTGCATTTTAATTATTGGTTACCTCGTGTCCGCTTCTTTTTCCCACCACAATCGATTATTGAATAATAATTTAATTATGTGGTTTGTTTATTACTGGGAACCGAGGCCTGAAATGCGCGTGATGTTGTTCATCAGTAGGTATAGCGTTTCCCGTATAGTAGTGTGTACCTCTATATATCAAATAAATTCGATAATTACGGGTAGATGTGGCAGTTTTAATTTCTTAGAAGCGAACGACCGATCCGATGATAGGTGGAGAGGTATGAAGGTGCAGTGGTCAATACAGCTAAACGATGGTAATGAGTAGTTTGGCCGCTAATTGGTTCGCGTGAACACAATTCCATTTACTAAAGACGAGTCGTATTTACTTATTAATTAATGCCTGGTTCATTAAACGCTTAAATTATTAATATAATACAAAAACTGCTTAATAGAAAAAATGGGATACCTCATACTTTGGAGTTATTTGGCAATTAAATATTTCTTGTAAATAAATTGTAAAAGTACATTAGATGTAGGATAATAAACTAGTTTACATATGTGCGGTTCATATATTCGTTTAGGAAAGGTGATTGCTCATTATTCGCTTCTTATAGAGTCCACGTGCTGTACGCATTATGTCTTCTATTGTCTTTGTTACCCTCTGGCTAGGATGCCGTTCATTTTATAGGATAGATATTTTACAATTCGTCCTTGTATTTTATTGTATAGACAGTCTTAGATAAGTAATGTGGAGATCATACCTTTCCAGCATATTTCACTTTAACAAATGTATAGAGTTTTAAGCAGAAGCCGGCTATTGAAGAAGGTGAATGTAGGATGTAGAAATGCAGGTACACAATTTAGACTGTTATTAAAGAAAATGCCCAGATCCTTTACAACATCAACTTTCCTGAGTACAGAGCAATAAAAGTAAGCTCTTCTTGTAAATTAGATTAATTAGAAGATGATATTTAACTTTAATTTTAACATAGAACACCAATGCTTAATCAGATTTATATTATGTTGCACGCGAAGCACGTCATCCCAAATTGTAACAGTCAAATGCAATTCAAGACCATTCACTTATGCAATTGATATTAGTCAGTCTAATGAAGAATAGGAAGAGGAGAGGTCATAAATATGATCCTTGAGGAACGTCTGCAATAAAAGTTTGATGATTTGAAACTGTTTACCTAAATAAAATTTCAATAACAATAATAATATTAATACAACAATGTTGCTAAAAGAAGCTTGTGATTAATATTGTCAAACGCATACGAGAAATCTAGTTGATCTCCATCATCAATAGTTAGAGAAATCTTATCTGAAATTTGGGAAGGAATTACAATGAAGAAGTAAGTACCTACTAAATCAAAATTAGACAGTAAAATTCCAAACTCAATATCAAAAGCACTACTGAAGTCAACCTGTTTATGAAGAACACACTGATACATCTTATAGATCTTGCAGAAGCAGATCTATTTTTACTCGCGTTTGGACAAGTGCCATTGGAAACATCAACCAATTACTCTTCAAAATCACTAGTAATTTTTCATGCTGATAACCATTGTTTCATTTTTTTAGTTACTCGAGGACATGATCAATGAGTTTCAAGAAAAATGCATTAAAAATTAAATTATTTTTTAACGATATATTTAGAATTGAAAAACGTTTACTTTTAATTTGATGTCCAACTCAGTTTTTCTGATCTCAGCTTACACTATTTAACAAATATTTTATTACTGATATTAGAGGTAGAATATAGATAATAGATAGTTATATGTAGCACTCGCACAATCTTTTAAATGAATGAAAGTGTATGCTGAGTTGCCTCTAGCACTTTACTAAATTTATTAAATCGAAGACAATTGTCTTGAACATGAATTACTGTTGGGGATTTTTATTAAATGAAAGCAATCATTCAAATACCAAATCGATTGTCGAACAAAGCACAAATAGATTACAACATTGAAGGAAGGTTCCAGAGGAAACATAACCTAAAATAATCTTTCTAAATGATTGCATACCGATTCTAACGAAACTATTATTATACCACACCGGGCATTATACCGATGATAATATATTAAAAATCCGGCTGTCTAGATTATTATATAGACATATACACGTATGTAATATGCAAGACATGAACAGCGACACACTTACAGCCCGGCAGTAGGTTAGAGAGAGAACGATCCTCGTAATTATAATAAGTAGAGGGCGGACGATATTCAAAAGTCCCGATTTGAATGCAATTTCATATGTAAATCGCATCGCAATCTATATGGTAATGATAGATTGTAACTGAGACAGTAATATTCGATGAATTTACAAATATATGTGTTGTGTATTTATTACATATAGACACGTTATACGTATGTATTTATATGTATGTGTATGTACGATAGATATGTGCAGTGGTGGAATATTTGGATGCATTCATTTCGTATACGGTGTCAGGATTCTGGTCGACGTTGAACGGAAACAGGCCCGCACTAATAATATCAATACCTGAATTCCGCGTCGTAATCATGATTCGGTAGGAATGTCTGGCTCCGGTTATGCCGTTGCGGTTGTGGCCGTGTTTCGGACGCTTGGCCAGGATCGGTACAGAGATACCAGATTCGCGTGTACTGGATGAGATTCGTTATTATTAGAGGTGGCGAGGAATTAGGGACACATCGTACGCAAATGATTATCATATAGTTCTTTTAACGGCCTAATTATCATTTGAATTTATATAATAATAACACAGGCCTGCAAAATTTTGAATAAAGAAAAAATGTTTAGAATGAAACACTGATTTTTATATTGTTAGGTGTGCTGATTTCCAATATGGCATTCATTTTACTTAGTCACATAAGGCTTTTTCACAAAATTGGCTTGATTATATGGAAAAGCTTGCTACGAATGAAACGTCAAAAGGCCTGTGACAATAATAACATGGCGCTGAGTAAATTAAAATTACAAATACAGGTTATTTGCAAATAATATTCCAAATGAATCGCAACCTCTATGTCCACCTACCTGCTATTCTTGTCACTAAGGCTGCCACTTACTCAGTGAAGATGGTATGGGTCGAAGATAATTTTAATAGGGCGCCACCGCGAAATTAAAGCCTATCGATATTAACAAACGCGGATCGCAGATGGTAAGAAAAATCGGGTGGAATAGGTAAAAGCAACTCAACAATAAAACAAAACAAATTCAAACCACAAGTACTAAATTTAATTCCGACAAGATGTAGAATTTTGTGTAATAACGTTAAATTGGTTTAAAGAATGAGAATAAAATAAAATTTAGATCCAGCCTCTAATGCATACAGATGAGCGCGATAGTACAGCCTGTATATAAATAATTATGAAAAGCATCAATCCATAAGGATTTAAAAAAACAACAACGATGCACCTATCAATACTGTATGTTAAACAAGATTAAATATTCTAAAATTTGAAATGCAAAAGACAAATTAATACTAAATAAAAAGCAGCAATGAAAAAGTTAAAGGTTATAATAATCAAAGCACTCATAAGTTTAAAATACAGTAGTACCCCCATATCCGCGAGGGTTTGGTTCTGTGGTCTTCCGCGGATACTGAAAACCGCGGATAGGAGCGAACGCTTTATTTTCGAGTACAATATGAAATATGAAGCAAAATTAAAACAATGAAACAAGAAAAAATAAGTTATATAATATTTATTTAAAATAAATAAACAATAAATAAATAAATATTCTTGTGCTGTGGCCCAAATAGAATTTAAATTTAATAAATATATAAGTTCATACATATGTACATATATGTAGTACATATTTACAAACACAACAAGAAAATATACAACAGGAAAAACTTTATCATCGTGAGCTACATATTCATTCATCTTCCTCCAAGTCCAAGTTAGCAGTCGATTGTTTACTTAGATCCGAAGCAAATGAGTTGATGCGTTTATATGTACAAGTAAAAGCGAGTGGCACCTTAACCACGTTCCAACTTGTTTAACTTATCATAAGAGAGCGCCGAATTCAGGGGATGACGCATATATACGACGATATATCGACAAATGCTGCTATAACTTTTATATTTCTTGATATAACGCGTTTTCTGCTCATCATAGTACATAAAATCAAAATTACCATAAGCTACACTCGCTTATCTCTTATACAAAATTACTAAATGTATGACATAGTGCAAAGATTATTTAAGTTCACCCTGTATAATGGGCCTTTATGTAACAGAGTTATCAAATATATGTCAAAGTTACTGAAATTATTCAAATACACCCTGTAGGATGGGCGCACACACAAGAAATTTATAAAATTTGAAAACAAAAGTATTCAAGAAGACTCTTGAATACTTTGATCTATAGAATCGATAGATCTTACAGCTACATATACTTATTAATGTTACAAAATTTAGTTAAGTCAACTAATGTGGCACTTATCTTGATCAAATCCAGTAGCTGGTATCACCAGCGATGCAAAAGGGAAACAGCTGATTGCCGAGAAGGAATGATTTAAATTTCCAACGGTTTAATAGATAATTCCGACATACAGTTGTGGACTTATGTCACACGTTTACGTCTCACAATTTCACGTCTCAAGATTTCGTCTTACAATTACATTTTACAATTTCCCTGAATAGAGAGAATAATTAGTTCTAAAGAAAAATGTCAAGAGATAAATCAAAGAAACACATGTCGAGAGGGTTATGAAAATGAGATATTAACAAATTAATTCATAGATAAATACCTGACTTATATCCTTATATTCTTCCAAAGTACATACGAATAATCATCAATATTAAAATAAAAGTACATTACGCCTGTTATTTTTGAACCGTTACAAGCTATAGAAAATGATTTGATAAATTATCCTGGCATTCGTAGGTCCTTATGCTGTCTTTTTCTTATTCCCTGGAGCCTCCTTTTCGCGCTGTACTGCTTGTAGACCACATGAGACTTTTCTATGTGCAGTGTACAACAGTAGTCCGCCATTATATTGACGTTCCACCTACCTTTGTATCTGTGTTCCATCTCCTTGATATCTTAGTGAAGTGTTTCTCCGAGTTTTTCACTAACAGCACCAAGTTTTTCGTAAAAGTAGCCGAATGGGAATTTATGAAATTAACTTTCAGACTCATCGAACAACCCAAGTCTTTGAATTTCATTAACATGTTTTCCCGGATACATTTGTAGTTTGGGTCCTTAAAGTTCTCGAGGAAATTTTTTGACGACATGCTTAAAAGCTTCCCCGGCTATTTTTCACTCATTTTCATTTTACTTTCAAACATTTCGTCTTGAAAAAGTGGATCTACGAAAACATCGTAGTTTATTGTTACTTTCGACAGTCCTGGAAACTTTTGGCCAATGTATTTAGAGCACTGTCCTTCTTTTGATAAATTGTTTCATCGATCCAGGCTTGCTATGAAGTGGAGGAAAACCTCCTTCACTACATTTTTGTTCCCAGGTTTTAATGCTTTCCTAGGCGGCCACTTCTTTTATGATCACCCTTATTCCGACTGTGTCATTCACACAAGAAGGAAGTATACCTAGTGTGTCCTGCCTTATATGTAATGAGTTAATGAAGAGCCTCCACTAGTTCACGTCATACTGTATATTAAGCATAGAATCTCAATCCATCGAAAGACATTCCAACAGTAAACCAAGCCACTTACTTGAGAAAAGTATGGAATGATATCTACTTCTTGCTTTCTGAAGCCAGTAAGTTATTATTGTTTAGCCTAGAGCCTAAGTGTTCTGCAGAATATTTAGAAAGGCATAAACTTCTGACTAAATCATTTCATTCCAGTTACATGAGCAAAAGTAACGGTAGCAGTAATTACTATGCATTTTAGGTTTTCTCCTAATTATAGGGACTCCGAAAGAACGATAAACTTTTAATCCCAAGGTTGTGGGTTCTGGCCTTACGTTGGGTGTCAAATATTTGCTACCGAATTATTTCTTTTCCGAAGTCCAAAACTAAATCAAAAAACATAAAAATGCACAAGATAACTCGTCTAGGCTGTAGATGCTGCAGTATCAGTATTTTTGTCCCGGTCACCCAATGAAAGGTGATTCACTGCAGGTGATGGGGAGTACAAAAAAATGTTAATTCGGAGCAACTTGCTTTATTGATACAAACCCAGGGTCCCAGTACGTTTCAAAAAAGAAACACCAAAAGTAATTAATAGTCCCCCTGTATATTGTGTACAAATACCAACAAAACGAAACTATATAGAATAGCTATGAACCACCTTGTATTTATTGCTCAATTAAAAAACCCTTATTTACAAACCCTCATTGTAATTAAAGTAATAATATGTAGAATTTCCCTAACTCATTCTAAAAAATTACCAGATGCTGAAATACACATAGAAATAAGCAAAAACACATTATTAGTACATTGGCGAAAACATAGTAATTAGTTAATAATTTGATTTCCTAGTACTCCGCTACTTTTGCTGCAATACAAGTGTAATTAATTAACCTTATTTTGATATCATGCTTTCTTCTCTTTTGTGGAGCTTTCTTTTGAAAATATATTATAATCAAAAAATATACTATTATTATTAAATAATAATTATAATAGACTGTTACATAAATTGTAGTTTTTTAATGATCATATTTTAATGAAATATCAGGAAAATTATCAAAATTAAAAATGTAAACATTTTTTATATTGCGATTTTGAAGTATAATGTCAAGTACCTATTCTGACCAGGTGGTATTGAAATTTAAGTGTTTTTGTAGTTTTGGAAGAGGTTTGAATAAAGAAGAACGAGTGAATTAAAACTTAGACGATGTATGTTGTCTATGTTGAAAGAATAATAGGTTTTTCGGATGATCACTATTACTTAATGATTATTTCGAACTGCCTGAATGAATGTGATCGCGTTATTGCTGGAACGTTGGGAGAAGTTCATAGAAAAATGTTTTGCCACCGCTGAATTATTTTTTCAAATTAAATTTAGAGATATTATTTCTATAAAATATGTAACGAAAATGTTCATAACCCCAACTGCCTAATATAAGAAAATTGAACGATACTTGTCCTACAGTGCTAAAACCGATAATCGACAATTTAACTGCTTAACATAGTTTATTACTTCAACATATAATGAAATGTTTAAGCTTTTCGTATTTTTTATAGAACAGTGCTTATTTTAAATCAAATAAATTTGAATAGTGTATAATTTGTTTGATTGACATTGTCTAATATACAATTTCTTTGCAGGTAAGCTGCTGCTAATCTCTCTTTTCTACATCTATTTTGAATCGTCATCTTCGCATGTTGTAAGTAATTTGAAAATTTATTTATCAAGTTCATCCATGAGAACTTTTGACTTTACGTTTAGGCAATTTTTGAAGAAATCTGTCTATTTCCGTCCAGGTAATTATAATTTATCGCACGTAATTATCTGTAAATAGTTCATGTTATACATTTGCTGTAATAATTAAATTCATGAAATATAATTAAACTCTGATGCTGCTTAATTTCCGTACCGTATCGATACTGAAATAATTATTACTGCTGCTGTGCTAATAAAATAAACAAGCAAATACCTATATAGGGAGTACAACCGTGTATATTATCGAGCGAAATATATATTATGTATGATATACGAAGGTATTTGGAACATACATTATATAAAATATAGACGTTGCGAATAAAACTCTAACTTTGGTTGCTTCGTTCTCAATTTACGTTTTAATTAGGCCTGAGCTAATGTCATTTATAAAATAACCATGGCGTCACAAAGCATTGTATAATTATTTTATAAAATTAAATTGTTTATGCCTTCATTCTGATGCGCAACTCTATTCTCTCGGTCTTTCTCGCGCTTAACGAAAGTGAGAATTGCTCAGTATGATGTTTAATTTTTCTTCTTTATCTTTTCGTTCTAACTTTTCTTTTTTATTTTCTACCGGGTTTTGCGCTTTTTTATTTTTTTTCTCTCTATATATATATATCTATATATAAATATGAGTATTACGCCGGAGTATAATCGTATTTACTGTAACGAAAAAAAGAGAATTTTTTTAATCGCATTATATATATTTTATTTTGCCGTTGTTTTTCTTCTTGCTTGCCCCTCTTATTCCCTAGCAGCTTATTTAAATTAGTTCTTTTATAATGCTGACAGTGAGTAATATGCTAATTACGTTTTTTAGCCATTCTTTCTTTTTTTTGTTCGTTCTTCTGAATATATTTTAATATTAAATTAGAATAATAGTTAAAATGCCGAATGAAAAACTAGACGGAAATAAAATTTATTTTAGTTTTTTACTCCCAATTATAATTATGAAAACAGATTACTTCTAGCAGACGAAGTTATGAGTACGAATATTGGCCGCTAGGTATCTTGTTACTCTTATCTTGTGGGATGACGAAAATTTTCGACCTCGAGATTTTTGCAGATCTCGACGTTTTGAAGTCCCCTGATACCAAAAAAGTGGTTTTTAAAAAATGTCTCTCTGTGTGTGTGACCACGATAGCGGTCAAACCGCTGTAGATATAAATTAAAAATTTTGTATTTACGAGTATAATCTCCCTCTTGAGATCTGATTAGATTTTCAGTAAAATCGCCAGACCGGAAGTAGAAGTTTACTTCAGTGAAAAAATCGAATTTTGCCAATACTTCGTCAACTACTAAGTTTAACCAAATTTATAAAGAATCCATATGTACTCAATATTAAATTCGAGAAAAATTTTACTATAAAAGTTTTTTGAAATTCCTACCGGAAGTGGGCCTTTTACTCTTATCGAAGATCAGTTTTTTTGCAAATATTCCGCTTTCTCATGCTTTTTAGACGAATACATTACGAGTATAAAAGTATTTATAACTTAATTTTCAATATCTTTTATATATAAAAAAAATTCAAAAGTCAGACCGGAAATAACACTTTTACTCTTACCGAATAACGATTTTTTGCAAATATGTCATAAATTATGCATTCAGTATATATTTAACAAGAGTACAAAAGTATTTAGATCGAGATTTTCAATGTTTTTTGTATAAATGAAATTTCAAAATTCGAACCGGAAGTACCACTTTTACTCTTATCGAATAGCGATTTTTGCAAATATTTCGTAAATTATGCATTCTATATATATTTGTCAAGAGTATAAAAGTATTTAGAGTTGGATTTGGAATATTTTTTGTATAATCGAAAATTCAAAATTCGGACCGGAAGTAATACTTTTACTCTTAGCGAGTAGCATTTTTTTTGCAAATATCTCACAAAGTATATATCCTGTAGAGATTTATTAAGAGACTGGAAGTACTTGGAATAGGATTTTGAATAATTTTTGCATAAAATACTTTTTAAAATTGTATTATTTGAAACACTCATACGTATAAGAAAGTCGTGTGGTGGCAACACCTCATTTTTTTGACTTGTGAGAGGAGTCAGGGAAAGGTATGTTGATAAATGATGGAGAGCAAGTCGCATTTGCCGCTTAATGTTATTCTATAGAAATATTTCGAAATGGACTTGGTTTTTGCCAAAATGTAAAACAGTGTTCCATCACATGTGCAGTATACTAAAGGAACTAAATATACCTATTTCAAACTGGTCGCTAAATGAGTATATCTTATATATTGCGAATATTACAGTCAACATTTCGAGAGTAAAATGCTAGGCAGTAGATTCTCACGAAGCATCTATTGTAGTATTCATAGATATGAAAAAGCTCTTTGACACAATAGAGCATATGCAACTACTTGACCAAAAGCAAAATATTTATTGGTAAAGTAACGCAAGTTGTGAAATAGAGTATTTCTGCCGCAAGGTACGGTCATTGGGACATTTTGTTTTAACATTTATTTATTTGACATGCTTTTGCCGAGCTTTAATGGAGATATTGTAACTGACAGACGATGCCACTATTTTCTTTTCAAATAAAAGTTAGCAAACCTTAGAACTGGAGATAATATTCAAAATAATGTAAGTACTATGTTACTTCCAAAAAACATTTGTTTACTATCAACATGGACAATACTTTTTTCTTACCGTGTCATTCACTACATCGTAAGCCATAGATTAGTTTAATAATGAGTAACACGCATTGTGGAATATAATGTACCGCAGGGTACGCCCTAGTAGCACACAATATCGGGCCAACGTTGGCTGTCGGTCGTTTATTTATTGGCCTGACATCGGCGTCTGATATCAATCCGATATACAAGTGTTAACATTTTACAACGTTGGCTAAATATCACTGCATGATATTGGCCCAATATTTTGCACAGACATTTTTTCGATTTGAGCATTTACCTTATATTTCATAAGACAAATAAAGTACACAGAATTTACTTGATTTGAACTACAAAATGAACAAACAAAAATGTGTTTTGTATTTGATAGATCACAACCCACTTGTTAGCCAATTATGTTAATAAAATAAAAAACTCTTTAAAAATACAAAATTTCAATAATGCGCCCGTGGGCGATGAGTCATGGGCCTCTCGTGTCCGGTCTGTAAAATTATTTATAAAAGTGTGCGTAATACTTTTAATGTTAATTTGGTGAGAATCGTCATTGCAAATGCTTAATTAACTTTGAGGATCTATATATTTCATTTCACACACCTAATATATTCTGTGATAAATTAATATAGACTATATCAATATTGTGTTGCAAAGTTAATACGATGTTGGCGTTTAATCGCAGAATAACAAATTGTGACGTCATCCCCTTTAATCTAAATTTATATCGAACACTGAACTACAACCAACATCACAGTGACTTTGTGAACTTGATATTATGTAGACATTTTTCTTTAATGTTAATAGTATGTAGATTTTTGTTGTCAATAAAATATCATTATCAGATATTTAGCCAATATATTACCAATGTAGACAACGTTGGTCTGATATCAACCCAACGACATAAATTGACATTTACTTGATATAGGAATTTTATATTCGTACGACATTAGGTGTGGGGGTCACTGATATTCTACCGATCTTAGAATATTGGAGTGACATTGGCCCGCTTTGAGGCCAACGAACTTGGCTACTAGGGCGGTCATTGGATACATTTTTTTTAACATTTACTGTCGAACTTTAAAGGAGATATTATAACTTTTGCCGACGGTGGTATTATTTTCTTTTCAAATAAATTAGTCAAAATTCAGAACATGTGATGAAACTGAAAATTGTAAAAGAAGAAGAAAAAATAGCGTTTTATAATAGGACACAGCTTTTTCCTAAAGCCTTGGACTCGTACTGCGGATAAAACATTATCTCTTGATATTTTCAACCGTTATCCAAGCGGTTTTTAGATGGCAGTTGAATTTAACAGAAAATGTTATAACCTATATTTACATATAAGGTGGGATATTCACTTGTATGTAGGTCTTTGGCAAATATTGACCTCATGCTTCTCTCAGATTATAACCTTGGTGACAGTTCGCTGCGGTATCATAATCCGCCTTGTCTTTGCTATTTTTGAAAGCGTTGTGCTATCTGAAGATTTTGGAAGCATTTCAAATGTCATCCAATCGGTTTTTCGAGTTTAGGGCAAAATTTCATGATTTAAAGTATCGGAATACATTTTTATTTATAATGGTGGACTATTTTGGCTAATACCGAGGTCATGCTCAGTATTAGCATGCTCAAATTTTGACCTCGGTGACAGTCCTTGGCGGTAGGATATTCCGCTTCCTCTCTGTCAGTTTTAAAAGCGCTGTACCATTTGAAGATTCCGAAACATTTCAAGCGTTAAGGCCAAGACATACTAGCATGTCATGGCATGTTGTGACACGCTCAAAGCATATCGAGTCCAGACATTTAGGTCGCCTTCGATTGCTTCAGAGCACTGGTGGGATTTATGACGCATCACGACACAACACGGAAAAATTTTGTTGTTGAAGAATTGCGTGGCTTGCAGTGCCTGCAGTACATCACTACGCAATGAAGTTAGCAAACGCATGAACGTTGCAAAGGCTTAACTACCACTGATTCACTTATCAGAAATAACGTCAGAACACCCGATTCCTTGACAGGTTAGTATGCACACTCGCCGTCACGACACGCCACGACACGTTAGCATATCTCCGCCTTTATCCAAGCAAGTTTAAGACAATATTTGATGCCTTAACACTGATCGTTACTTACATGATTTTTTTTGCGTGACGCCTTATCTAAACTCGAATTCAGTAGTCTTAGTATAGCAAAACCATCTCTACATTGAACAAAGGGATCTAATTCAACTGCGTAGGCTCCAGTATTTTTCAAAATTTTGCTATGCCAAGAGGCATCAATGAAATTGTTTCTTATTCATGGTAGAAATTTACTAATTTTGCATTTTATTGCCTGTGCCAATTCAACTAAATATTGGATATTACTGTGTTAAGAAAATAACACATCACTTATATCAACAATATATTTTATTTTTTAATATCGTTAATAATTAGCTATAACTTCTTTAGAGACTAAAAGAGAACTATAACTGTGACATTATCACAGATTGTAGCTTACACAACTATTTAGAAATTATGTCCGATTGACATCTAGCAAAATGCTAAAGGCATAGCTACTATATTTAGGACAGCTGACTCGCCGGCCATTTTGGAGATAAATGTCAGTCATATTACGTACTTATTTTTAATTATTATTATATATTCTGGGCATTTCTTAAATATACTACTATTGTAAAAAATTATACCTACATTATTTCACGTCCTAAACCGGCTTGATAGAGTCAATTATTCGATGTTCTATTCAACATTTGCTATTAGCATACATATTTACCGCCTTAAAATTATCTCCAAAATGGCGGACGAGTCAGCTATGCTTTATATAGTTGTTGTAGCTAAAGGTATGACGTAATAAAATTAATAATGACGTACATCGGCAGCTAATGTAAAATAAATAAAACAAACAGATATAACTCGGTAAAAAATAGCTGAACTTTAAATTATGAACACATGCACTAAATATTGTGATGTAAAATTAATGGTTATTCTTCATGTTCTCCATATTTTTTTTAATATGCCAAACAAGCTTGGCATTTAAAAATTCCCTTCATATTTCTCAGTACATATTTATTTTTAAGTTTTCTAAAATACACCGTCGATTCATAATAAAAATAATATCTCCCACAAAACCAGAAATCAGTTAATGTCAAAAACTATTTATTTTTCCAACGTTTTATTTATTTTTTCATCGGGGCATTATTAATATTGCGTGCCAACTGGGCCTCCGATTAGATTATGAACGTATCGAAACTCTAAACCGAAATTGTGCAATTTCCAGCCATTTAATACAAATAAATAAATAATTTTAGACAAATACTGTATGTGCATATGTACCCGTCGGGATTTTAAAGGTTTGTTTGCACTGAAATTTATTATTTTCATATGCAAATGTTATCGCCATTAATATAAATATTGTTTATATAAGTATGTCTGCTTTTCCACGATTTATTATCGTATTTTTAGATTGTTTTCGTTCCACGTCGCGTTTCAGTTTAAATTTTATACATATATTTATGTAGATGTATTTATAAATGTAATACACTGTCAAATGAATGGGCAGGACAAAGTAATATAAATAGTTTAAAGATTTGTAAATAAATAAGTGCAGTAGCGACTCCACTTTCATACCAAAATTAAAAATAGGCCACGATAATAGAATTGTAACGAAAACAATGTTGCCATTTTTATAATATTTCATATAATTGAAGAAATCATTTGTGTCGCTTGTGTTGCATGGTGTCACCATAGTGGGCAATTTTCTTGATGTCACCAATTACCATTTTGTATTTTCTTTAGACCTGTTAAGCAGATCATAATTTTGCCAACAATAAGGCCAATTTTCTCATTTAAAAATTCCCTGCATATTTTTGGATCCAGTGTCGATTCATTGTATAAATTATTTCTCCCACAAAGTCAGATATCTGCCAGTATCAAAATTATTTATTCACCCAACGTATTGTAACGAAACGAGTTTACATTAAAAAAAAGAAGCAGACCTCTGGGCGACGTATAAAAACGGACAAAGTCGTAAATCACACACATGTGTACTGCGAGGCGACGGACTGGCTGTCGAATACTTCTCGGCATGTGGAGAAAAATCCAGACTGTACCCGTATATTTCTCGAACTCTTATCTACAGATATAAAAGCAGTTGAACCGATGTATGAGTCATTCCGGATTAAGAATTCATTCAATAGTCTCGTGCGGAACAGTGCAGATAAATAAATGAACATAAATAAATAATTCCTTCAATGGTAGTCGCGCAGTGAACATAAATATAAGGAATGCATTCATTTATTCAGTAGTATTCGGACAATACAAAATAAATATAGTGGTGCAGTGTTATACAGCATGTGTCAATTTTCATTAGCCATAGGCGATTAATCCATACAGTACGTGGCAACATAGTACCCCTTCTTTCCTTTCCAATGCTAGCACGACCGATGCATGCTCGTAAATACAAGTTAGCGTGGTTAGCAGTAACTATTCGGCCACCGGCTTGGGTGTTTGTAATGCGTTCAGAAATAATATTTACGAGTTGCAAGGATTTGCTTTTCTTTTTCCTTTCAGTAAATGCAGAGAATTATTAAGCTACGTTCACGCTGCATGACAGAAACAAAAGCGTAATTCTAATAAAATTAAAAATAAGGTAAATAAAAAAGAATTCTGAAAATAATCATAAACTACTAGATCAGGAGATCGCGGCGGCCATTTGATGTTTCCCGTTCCAGTAATAAGACGGCTTTTATTGCAGACTAGATCGCAACCTGTTCGCAGCTAAACATTGAATGTAAAATCTGGTGGGGAGAAGTGGGAAGATCGGAGAAAATCGTTGTGATGTCGATTGTTGCCGGGATTGGTGACGGACAGTAGGAGCCACATTGCCACGTATTACTTGTATACGTATAAATCGCACGTAAACATTGAATCCCTATACCTAATGAAAATTGACACATACGGTATAAATAGAAGTGATAGAAATAAATACGAGTGTTTATTTGTAGTAGTTTTAAGTGCGTTACATTTATTTTATATTTTTATAATGTAATTAATTTTAAGTGTGGAAATATACAGACTGTGTCAAAACATTTGCACGAGTTGTTTATTGCGAACCCAAAAACGCAACAGTATTATATTGTTCAAAAACTGAAAAATTTTACCACACGGGATTTTTTTATTCCAGAATATAACATTTACTGTTAATTTTTCGAAGGGAAGTTTTTACGTCAGCCAATTACGGTTGTGGTTGTTGGTGATATGTCATTGATTAAACACAGGCAGTCGAAATATACTTATCGTATTTCTTTGGTTTAGAACAAGCATTGTCTCCTAACTAAGCTGTCTTTTGTTGAGGCTCTCTATTTGCTACTAATTTTACTACACGGCTTTTATATAACCTATATTAAAAGTGAAGAATTAACCTTGAAAGAGGCCTTTCAAAGCTTTCCAAGCAACTATAATATCCCAGATGGCTCTCACGCGCTCATTTTAGGAGATTGATCGATGGTCAAAATGAAAAGTCTTATTTGTTGTGTGCTTTATGTTTTTGTCTATTTTATGAAGTTTCTAATAATACTATTCATCTATTCTATCCTGTTCGCTGGGGATAAAATTCTCTTATCTCAGCGAGCAGAAGTTTTGAACTAAACATTGCTAGAATCAACTTGCCGTAGAATATTCGCGAAGCTGCCCAAAAGCAGTGAAGTTTTTTGATATCGACAGCGTTAGAAATATTATTTGACAACATCAACAATACAGGTGCTCTTCCAAAATATTTAAAATGAAATTTAACAGTATTGGTGTCCATAAACAGAACATAGTTTTCACGAAACTAAAGCAGAGAAATCGAATTTTGTAGTATGTATATATTATATATTTCTTTTTTAATTTCCACCAGTTCTGTCTCTTTTCATTCTGGATGTTTTGTCTCAATTATGGGTAATCTTTCAAGTCTATGATTCCTATCTGGTCCACCTAGTCGTTTCTCACAGTGCCTCTTTGTTAAAATATCTGGTGATATTCTCTGCACGTGCTGGTACCACTTTAGTTGTTTTTTTTCCATATTTTGGCTAATTTTTTTCTGCCTGTTTCTTTTTATATCTTTATTTCTGCATGTATCTCTCTTTAATTATTCGTACTATGTTTTTGAAATATTACTCACTGTCATATCGTAGTAGTACCAAAGAACAACGATCAACAAGAAGCGACAAAGACGTTAAAAGCGTGTCCCTTTTCCTTGAGTGGGCATGGCCAGCGTGGTATACTGCACCATCGTCTGTCTAGACCCATGTTATATTACAGAAGATTTAATATTAATAATAATAATAAAAGTTTTGTGTATATTTTTTATCAGAATATTCTAAAATTACTTAAATAGACGATAATTTAATTTCGTGGGTTAACGTTTATAGGAGTTGTTTAGAATACATTAACTTTATCATATTTGTAATATTCTACGAGAAACTTCTGCTAGTAATACTCCAACATTGCGAATAAACTGATATGATACTGATATCATAATAATCAATACAAAACTGGAACTACATAAATATCATATAAATAACTCCTTATTACTCTTTAAGAAGGTTAAGCTCTTAAATTTATAATGTTACATGCATTTTTGAACGCGTTCATTAGGTACTTGGTAGGCCACCCCTACCCATTCCAACCCCGCGTGCATAATACAATATACCTATGTTGTGTAACGTGTAGAATATTAAAATGTGAACGTGAATATTATATTAGCGGCGGTACTATCATGTGAGGAACTAATTACCGTGGTATTTTTTGTTTAATTTAACTCGAATAAAACAAGGCTATTACAAGAAATTTTAAATACAGGAGACATGCAATATTTATATTTATATAATGTCCGGGCGGTCATGCAACTAAATAAAAAAAAATATATTGTCGGGACGTTATGAAATGTAACGTTGGAAATAAGATAAAAGGGTCATTCGGAAGTTGAACATAACACGTGAGCTCGAATATAATATGAAAATGTCGAGTGAAATTTATCAGTTGTTTATTAATTATCTTTCTGTTATGTAATGCCTTACATTTCTTTAAGAATATTTTAGAAGTTCACTTTGATGTTATCTATACATACGTAATGTTGTCAGATTTTGAATTGTATGAAGGTTCTAGATTTGATGTACTCAATCTTTTTAAATTCCAAAAAAGGAATACACAGCTTTAAAGTATTCAACAGTGCTTGTGATTTAAAATTTATGCCACGGCGATTTCGAACATGCCATAATCGACTTTTTCCTGAAATGTCATGCTATTTTAAATCAGTGCGGATTTTGATCAAGAAAGATTTTGTATTCTGCTTTTTCTTTCTAATAGTCCAGTGTAATATGTGCAGTGAATCCTTCCACGGCATAAGTGGCTGCCTTATAAATTTTTTCTTCCATTCTTGGAATTTTGTTTTGTTGTGCATACAACAACAAAACAGTAATAGTTCAGGCATACTGCAACTTTTGCAGCCTTATGGGATTGATCTGTAGTATCTTTATCATATATTTCGGTAATGGTCAACTGCATTCCCAAATAAAGAAACGTTGTTACTAGTTCGATAACTTTTTCTTTTAGAGCTCTAATTTACGTCGCAGCGTCTCTTGATAAAAAGTAAGTACTTTGGTTTTGTTTTTCGATATACTTAGTGAAAATTAGGGAACTCAAAAAGCAGCCCCTCCTTTCTGTCCTATTTTGTAACCCTTTTTAAATTTCGTTTTTGGTCATTTTGATATTGAAAGATAGTGGTCTCAATGAATCACCCCATCGAATATCTTTGTCCACAGACATTCGTATTGTTAATTCACCTGTTCTCAGTTTTATGTTGGTGTAGTTATTGGTATATATCTTCTATTAGTGAGATTAGTCTATTGCAAACATTCTTTTCAGCCATAATTTGTGATATATATTTTAGCTAAAGACGGTCAAATAACTTTTCAAAAATATGTAGGCTTGTCAAACTCTAATACTTTATGTTCTGCACTGTGCAACTTAATGACCAGTCAGTATTATTATATAAACTTGAAAGGTATCGTACTTAAGGAAGCGCTTTGATTCATATTAATATTATCCATATATTACAAGGAAGTATTCAGTATTTGTAGTGTCATTAACTTTGTTGCATATAAGGACAGATAAATGATGTATTTCGAAAAACCTGTGTTTACAGTAAGGTGGTATTTCAGTAGTTCAGAAAGTGGTGACTATGTACTCAATGGTGAACTCGTGCAATCACCGAAATTAAATTATTCATTATAAATTTATTCGTGTTGTTTCGGCCACTGAGCGAAGCGTATTCAACGTGTTTTGAGCAAATTAACAAAATCCACTACACGATTTGGCGACGAAAGAGCAACAAAGCAAAGCAACGTAGCCTCTTTTATACGGCTTTGTGGAATTAAAGTGTGTCTAAATATCAAAGATATTCGAGAAGATTTTGAAGCTGGTTTATATAAAATTTATGTAGATTAGAACAATAAGATCTACACTTCTTTTGGAAATAAATGATGCATAGAAATAATACATAGTTACCATATTATATAATCATATATACACGAGGGTGGTCTAAAAAATGTAGTAAGTAAGACAGAAATGGCACCACAATAAACATGCGTGTCATTTCTGAAATTTATAACCTTTAATTTGAGAGTTCTGAAATTTTTATTCAAATACGTTGCTTCTTTTGAATTGTACAGTTATAAACAACACTTTCATATTGACGGGAAGATACCAAACGAGATCAAAAAGGAGTTACATCGCGTTCATGGCAAATCTGCGCCATCACTTAAGACAGTTTGGTTTTGGGTGAATGAATTTAAATGTGGTCGTAGGATCACAGAAGATAAATCAAGAGCAGGACGTCCAAAAGTGCCTACCACTGACGAAATGATCATCAAAGTTGATGATCTAGTTTTAAATGATTCGTCGTTTGAAGGTGCGAGGACCAGAAACAAATTCGTTTAACCACTTTAGAGTACTGTTTAAGCTTTTTTTAAGCGTAATCACACTGAATTTTTGCGTCAATTTATTACGGTTGACGATACTACTACGCACCCGAAAATAAGATTCATTCGAAGCAATGGGTAGCAACCAGTTGCAGTGCACCCAAAAAAGCGAAAGTGGTTTCATCAGCTAACAAGGTTATGGCGATTGTGTTTTGGATGTTCGTGGAATTATCTTTATAGATTATCTCCAAAAGCGCAAAAAACACAGGAGTGTACTACTTCTCGCTTTTGGATCACCTGAATAAAAAATTAAAGGAAAAACGACCGCATTTGGCCAGAAAAACGATAATGCACCCGCTCACTCATCGACAATTGCAACGGCAAAATTTGTTAAATTAGGATTCGAAATTCTTCCTCATGCACCTTATACTTCAGATTTAGCTCCGTCCGACTTTTTCTGGTATCCGAAAATGAAAAAAAGGCCCGGTAGAAAAAAAATTCTTCAAATGGAGAAGTTATTGCAGAAATATACGATTACTTTGATGCATTTGATTAGTCATGGTGGTGGGATTAAGTGACTTGAATATCGTTGGCACAAGTGTATAATATCAAAAGGAGACTATGTCGAAAAGTAAAGTGAAAAAATTTGAAAAAACAGCCTTCCTCTATGTTAAACTTTGCTTAGTGGCCGAAACAATGCGAATAAATTTACCCACAATTCCACAAGTCCATAATAAGTCCATCTACTGAGGACCGTGATAGTGTCTTGTGGTCCACACCGTCGTTATTCCCACCGGTTGGGTGATTGGTATTGATCACTAAGCTTGAGACATTGTCTTGGATGGGCAAGCGCGTTGCCGTTGGAGGTCCTTTTGTTGAGGACTGCGACGCCGTCTCTTCATTCCGCGTGCTCTTCACACAATTCATAGGTTTGGCAGAAGGACCCTCGGTGTATGCTGTTGGAACCACGACACCGTCCTGAACTGGCACATCCGTGTCCATAGTATATCCATTTGCTGTGGGCTGTGACGGTGGCTTGTGGTCTGTTGTGTACACGTAACCCATGTGTTTGGTAGTCTCGATACTGGCAGACGGAATCTGAGTTTCTCTCGAGTAGTCTTGATCATTGAAAAACTCGGTCCGAAACCGCCTACCAAATTCTTCTAATGTCTGGAAGGTTCCCCAAAAGTATTGATGCCACTTCTTTGCTACACCTGTCAGGTGAGGGCTGACTGCCAGGTCAACATTTCTCAATACATCCTGAGGGAATTGTAGCAGATAATCCTCCAGTAATTCTATGAAGACTAGTGGGTCTTCGTCAAAGTATCCACCGTAGGGCGGCGGCGGTTGGATAGTTCTTACACTGGAGGAATCTTTTATATATTGTGTTGTTTCCTGATTAACTTCCACTGCACACACATACTCGGATGGCGCATCGTCTGGAGTACCAGTATCAGCCAATGGAGTCCGTTCGCAATCACCTTGAGGTGAATTCTTCAGGAATTCCGCATATTCTTCGTCGTTAAAGAATTCCATCCGGAATCTGCCACCGAATCCCTCCACATGCCAAAAGGTGCCCTTATTTTGGCGGTGCCATGCAGCTGCCCTTCCACTAAGATATGGGCGTACTGCGTCATCTATGTCCTTTGGCGCGTCCAGGTCATACTGTTGAAGGTAGTCCTCTAATTGGTCTATGAATTCGCGTGGGTCCTCGGCTGGGTGCCCACTGAAGGGATGCGGTGGTTCATAGTAGTCAAGACTATAGCAGTGGTTAACAATTTTCCTGGGGGCGACTCCTCGTTCGAGGAACGCCATTATGGTTGGCGATGGTCTTCGGCTATGTTGTGGGTATAAATTTCGGCCATTACTTGAATTCGCCAGTTGAGTAGACAAATACATATAATTTGTTTGGTCGTTCAGTAAATAGGAAGAGTGAGTAAAAGTGATAAGAAACAGTAAAAAAGTGTGTCATTTGAATTATTTTTTAATATGATTTACCACAAAGTATCGAGTAACAGCACCAATTTATAATCTCAAGATTTAATTATTACTTATGTATTTTAAAACAATCATATGAATAAAAATGAAAGCTTTTACATTGTAAGTACATTCATTACACTTAAGTAAATAATTGTATAATTCAATCCGAAAAGTTATTTTGCACTATATATCTATACCATATGAAAATCAAGCAAGCAAGCCGTATTGTAATGAATGTGATCTAATATGCGAAAAATACGGTACAAAATTGCAAATCACGGGACACGCTATGAATGTTGACTGCACTGCACGATGAGAACCAACGTGCCTAGCTACTAACTACAGAGCAGGAAGCAATCAGTAAATTGTTAAAATGTGGGAATGCGAATTTCCGTGTCAAGGACGTAATATTTAAATTGCTATTTAGAATATGAATTTAATGTGTAAAACCTCTGTACGCGAACAGAACAACGATCACTGGCTGTGCACATACGGACACGTAGGTGTTCGTTGTTGCTGTTTCTGTTGTTCTTTGTTGCATGCATAAGTCGGAGAAAACGGGTACGATTATGTTATTTATTATGACAGTCCTACACCGCACCGTCGTAATATATCAGGGAGGAGTCGTTCGCACGTAAAACGCTCTAAAAAATGGGACGATGTGATGGCGGGAATCTGGAGGCAGAGTCCGGCCCGATCTCAGATTAAAATAATGAATGGCGACATCGCAGAATTGATGATTGCCATTATTATGTCATTAAATTTAAATGTATAATAATTAAAACGAATGAACCAGATTGTGAAATATATACGTGTTCGCCTTCACTTAAATGTTATCTTTCATTGTACTTGCAACTTACACATTATAAACTAATATAGTGAAAACATTGTTATAGAGTTGGTTGTTACTTGTTGAAATTCCATTTTAATAAAATGCACAAAAACACTTGAAATAAAACAAGGTGTTGCATAAATGTGTTGGTAAAATCTGCAGTTTATATAGTATCTCACAATTATAATTTCGAGTATAATCAGAGCCTTAACACTGATTATATAATTCATTAGAAATTTAGCCAATAGCAATTACAAATTTTACATAGTTACCATGTATTGATAAGTGAATATCGACGTTAATACGGAAGAACGACTTAAGCGCCACTGAACGAATTGTACAGGAGACTGAAAAATCTTCCTTTCTTAGTAACTACTAAATTTATAGAACGTTATCTATATGTACAATTTAAAAAAAATACATTACACACTCTTAGGCTAAAATTATTTGATTTGAATGTTGCAATCAAGACAAAAGAATAAAAATGTCGTTTAAGCCATTCATTATACTTACGTGGCATTTATGCCATTTCTAGAAAGTCGTTTCGCCATATAAACCCAATTATTCTTATTGCGATTGGCGCTTACGCATTCCTTACGTCATTTTACTCTATCCTAAAAGGACGTGAAAATGTCGGTTACGTCTAAACAAATTTTTATTACAAAAATAAAAACTAAACTTTATTTTTAAGAAAAACTACAATACTATTAGGTATTTAAATACAACAACAACATAAACTATATTCCTATACCTAATTTTGGTACTTACTGTACAACCAAAAAATAATACTGCCGGTAATTACCATCAAGTATTGGAAATCTAAGAATAATAATTGTATTATCAGACTATGATAAAGACAATAATTGTCTTTATCACAGTCTGATGATACAATTATTATTCTTAGATTTCCACTACTTGGTCTTCTATATCCGATTCGTCTAAAACATCTGTTATGTTATTGCTAGTCTTTAGTGTCAAGTATTCAAAACGATATTTGGGATCTATGGCCAAAGATTCACAAAGCCCCTTTAAGTTGTTGTATTTCAGTTTATTGATGGGTAACTCCCCCTTGTAACAGTGGACAGGTGCGGATCCATTTTTGATTTTCAAATTAAATGTTTTTTCTATTTTGTCATCAGTAAATGACGTAGTGTACTTAACTTCAGTCAAAAATTTGTTGAAAGCTACCGTTTTTACCTCAGAAATTTTGATTTTTATAGGCGCCACCAAATTAATCGATTTGAAGTCCTTAAAATCCTTGTAAGTCATTTCTTTTACCGCGTAGGGGAATGGATTTTTTCTTGCATTTCGCAATATAGTTGGCCATTCAGATGGTGCCTGTATTATCGTTTTTTTAATGTACTTCTCGATCACTCCATGCATGGAATCCACAGGCATGTAGGTGTGCCCCGTTATTAAAAAATTCAAGCAGATGTTTTCAATGTAATTAGCCTTATCCAAGAAGTGTCTGATCATTGCAAATATAGCCTTATTTTTATTTTGGCCTGCGCAGTTATCACAGAATAATGAGATCTTCTTAAATTGCTCTTCACTATCTAGTTGCTCCAAGTAAGTTAGTAAATTGCTAGCGATTTCATTGGATCCTCTTTTTCCATCTTTCTCGCCCCATATGTAACAGAAACCTCGTCTAGATTTTGTCTCGTATATGGTGAAATTGTAGACTGCATACTTCCTACTGAAACCAAGTGTCATTGTATCTCCATGGGCTGTTGCTAACACTTTTTGCAAATCTAGACTGGCCACAAGAGTTCCATTTTCTGACGAAAGCGCCTGTTCTTGCAAAAACAAGTTTTTGGCCCAGTCTTTTTCTTTAATGTGATCTTCGTAAATTTTAGTATCGGTTGGAGATGCATTGCCTCCTAAATTTTTATACCTTTCACATTTGATGCACTTATCTTTCCTTGGTACGTGAATACCAATATTATATTTGGTTTTAAATAAACGAAAAAACATAAATTTTTTTAAAGCAGCAGATCTCTCTCTACTTTTACTGTGACTATCTAAATATTTTCTGTACAAATTGCTAACACTCTTTACTTCTGCTGGCAGGTAAGTTTTTGAAGAGGAACTTCTGCAATAATGGCTAGGAACTAGTGGCAACGATTTAATGAAATTATCAAGAAAGGCCAGCTGATCTACAGCGATTTTGTTAGGAGGATTCTGGATTCCTCGTAAATCCTGTTTCGGAAATTTACATAAATTTTTATTCTCAATCACAGTTCTAATAAGGCGTTGAGTGATTGCCAAGGTATTTATTAATAAGTGCTGGCATACCTTAAGCCGTACGTACTGTTTAAGTAGATAATATTCATTTGATATGTTTCGGTTCACTATTGCTGCCGACCGTCGTCTCCTTTTTACTTCTTTAACTACAACACAGTCGTTCACAATCGATTTCTGTTTGTTACTATCGCCTAATTTCCAATAATAAGTGAACAACTCTTGTCTTTCCTCATCTGAAAAACTGTTGCATTTGTTTACACAGTTTCGTTTTGCACAAGGATTTTCTAACATTTTTTTTTTCTTTTACCAAGTTTCCCCGTGTATTTACATATATTTGACCAGAATCTTTCAGTGTCTTCATTTTTCGCTTCTTGGTAATTTTTCTCGGATGGCGTAAATGTGAGTCTTGTGTTCCTGGTATCTTATTTGTATTTTCTTCATCAGGTATATCTTCATCACTGCTGGTACTGCTGTTAGAATCTTCTTTGGAAACAACATAGTCTTCATCGGATTTGTCACGTTCTGCATCAGACAAATCTTGTTCATTATCAATATCCTCTAAAACATTGCACGAAGTGCGATCACATTGTAATATCTTTGGTCCTACATTATTTGGTTCTGTTTCTTCTTGATTATAACTATCTAATATTAATTGGTCACAGCCGTTAATCCAGTCTTGTGGTTCTAGTTCCATATCCTTCATCGTAAAAAGAGTTGTTTCTGTGTTAGCAAGGGGTTCGGCCTCAATGCTATTAATAACGTTAGAGCCTTCTCCCATTACAACATCTTCAATAATAACGGCACTTGGTGGAAGAATTTCGTACATAGTATTATGACTGTCATTTTCTTGGGAAATAACGGGGATATCCTCTTGGCTTGGATATATGATTAGGTTTTGTAAAATAATAATGCTTTTTTCTGAAGTTCTCTGAGTGTCGGGCGCTTGAAGGTTCAACAAACTGAGAATTTTTTCCCCTCTTGATAAGGGCTCAAAACTCTTAGAAGTGGAACTCATGATCAAAACTGTAAAGTAAATAAATGGCGTAAGCGACAAAATGGAAATCATGTTTTATGTGAAAAAGTTGGCATTACAAACAGGTTACATTATTTTCTTTATAAATATATACCTACAATTAATCATTTTTTATCGTTTCATGAAAGGAAAGCGACTAGAATTTTAGAAAAGCAGAAAAACAAAACGTGTATGCTAAGCATAGGCAATTGGCGCTTACGCCAAATGAAATATGGTTTTACCGTTTGGCATAAACGACTTTGAATTTTAATAGGATTTTAAGCAAGTAAACAGACTTTATTTATACTTATTGTAACTGCAAAGCATGCAAGGAACATGATGTTTCCATGGTTGTTTATTACTTACATTATTTGTGTCCAAAATCAACGACACTGCCACTTTAATAACACTGTGCTTTTGTTATGGCGCAGGTGTCGCTTACGCCACAAGGAAATTGAAAAAGTTTATAGGTGGCGCATATATATGCACACTTTAAACCAGAATATCTCAAACAATTATTTTTTTGTAGACATTTTAGTGGTACCAAACAATCCGGCTTCGAATGGCGTTTACGCCGATGTGAATAACTCATTTTCGGTATATTTGGCGCTTACGTCGTTCTTCCTTATAAACGTCGATATACTCTTGACGACGTGATATAACCGTTTTGGTGTTTCGCTTCCTCCAACAATATAAATTTTGTCATGGTAACAAGTGTTTTGAAGTTTGTTGATAAACTTCAAAAATATATTAAGCAATTTTCATAATGTTTTTTTAATTTTTTCGACATGGAACGCTTTGGTATAAGCTGGGAACTGGAAATTTGAAAATTTGATACCGCAAAATACCGTTAAAACACATAAATATGTTTGGAAACAGTTCATCGAATTTTCTGAACGGCGAAATTATAAACTTCGTGGTCAAACTTCTGACGAACAATTAGCAAGTGTTTTGAAAGATTGGGCATTCAACATGAAACGTGCAGACGGCACCGAATACAAAGAAGGTACCGTGAAAACAATTTGGAATATTTCCGCTAAACTTGTCCAGAAAAAGTTTTATGAAGAGTTTAATCGAGAAACAAATCCATTCAGAGGCGTGATTTTTGAAAATCCAAGAAAGGCGCGAGCAGCTAAAAGGAAGAAGTTACAAGCAATTCCTGAAAAAAGAAAAACAACTTCTGTCGCCCTTAAAACGGAAGAAATTAGCAAAATTGTGTCATTTTTTGACGAAAATACGCCAGACGGTTTACAAAAAAAATTCTATCAAATTTGTTCTGTGGAACTGGCGTGGCGTGGAAATGAAGCAGTCTCTTGCTTAATTGACTATTTCAAAGCAGAATGCGACAATTATGATCAACCCACAGGACGTATTGAGTAAAATACCATATTTTCAAGGCCAGCACAAGGTGGCGAAAAACATACAGCTGAATCTAAATGGCTGACACGGTATAAAAATTGTGAAGATCAGTGTCCAGTACGTCTGTTGAAGAAAATGTTAAGCAAAAGAACACCAAACATTAAAACCAATCGTCTATTTTTAACACCTAATCCTGATTGGCAGAAAACTAAAATATGGTATAAAAACTGCCCTGTAGGCCTTAATCAATTAAGTAAATGGACACGTTCAGCGGCAGAAAGTATAGGACTTGATACAAAGAAGCAAAAAATACCTAATCATTCCAATCGCTCTTCCGCTGTTAGCATCTTGACACAATCTGGAGCAAACTTACAAGAAATTATTAAGATAACAGGCCACTCATCATCTGAATCTCTGAAGCCGTATCTAAAGCTTACTAATGAACATCATAGCAAGATACTTGAAAAAATGAGAAATAAACAAGATTCTGCCAACTCTACCATCACCAGCACCAGCACCTCAAATTCAACTTCTAAAGATAATATAACAAATATTTATTATAATAATTGTACTTTTAATTTCAACCAATAAAAAAATTTCGTTAGTTAATTCTTTATATAATCGAAACGAATACCACTCGAGCAAACGAAAATAATCCATTATATAACCTCTTCACTCGACGTACATATATCCTTAAAACAGAATACGTCTCGTGACTCGGAAATATAATCGATTATTTTCTATGCTCTTGTATTATTACTGAATATACATATTAATAGTTTCTTGAATATCAAGCTTCATTTTGGTGCTATACTATATTATCATTAATTAAGCAGATGGTAGTGAGGATTATTGAATTTTAATTGCTTACGATTATGAACATTGATTTATTCTGTCTCATCTATATTGAACGTATTATGATCCGAAATTTGTGCACAGTCATAGATTCCACAAAATATTGACGCTTCCAAACACTAGTGACAGGTACAACAATTGAAATATGAACCGCATACTCTACGAGTTAACCATAACTGCCGCTGTATATTACTAACATAAAAAACGAATAATAGAGGTCATAACACTGATCCCTGCGGAACTCCAGACCTTCAATACAGTAGATTGAATTGGCCAGAAAAGTTATTAATTGACAATATTCATAAATTCGTTGGAGTACGCCCTATTTAGCTAATTATTGTGAAAGTGATTTAGTTTAGTACATATAAATAAGTATATTTTCCTAATTGCATATAGAAAGAAAGTAATATTTACAACATCATTAAAGGAAATATAAATGTATAGTATAACATCATCTTTCTGAAGTGAGCATATCACTTTGAAGTCGATATTATGTATTATACATGTATATATATTATGAGTAAGTATATATTGAGTAGCTTAAATTCGAAATATTTCCAGGTACTAATTTTACATTTCCATTGATCTAGGACATAAAATATGGAAAGAATATTAAAAGTTTTATATTTTATTTACTTCTTCACAAAGGGAATTAATGTCATGAGGCAAGACAAATATTTTTGTAGTGTATATCTGGCTGTACGGATATGCCCGACGGGATGGAATAAAGGAGAATTTTATATCAAATATGAAATTTATTTCTGGACCCTCCGCTCTTTGTTTGAGATACATGATTCATGTAAATAAATGCATTCTGACTGAGTATAATAATATTTATTCAATATTTTCCTCGAACTTGCTTTCCATTTTAAAAATATTTCATTCATTTATTCGGGGAGAAACTAATATTTATTTTAAAATAAATGAAGGCATTTATGGATTTCTTGGAATGTATTCTATATACACATAATGTTATTATTACATTTTGTTCGTATGCATATTATACAGGGTGTTTGTTAATGACTTGCTAATATTTGAGGGGGTTATTCTTGGGTACATTTGATGAAAAAAACTTCATATGAACATATGTCCGAAATGTCTTAACTTTTGAACTGTAAGGTGCTAAAGTTTAAAATAAACTCAATCATGTTGCATCTCGCTAGACCACTTATGAAAAAAAAAAACTATTTATATAACATTGAACAACAATTTATTTAAGAGAATAACGTAATCTACATACATTTTGAAATGATAACAGCAAATTATACTGAACGCTGAACTGATTCTTACCTACTAGATTGTTTTTAATCCTTGTTAATAGCTAATTTCTTAACACCGTGCACATGAATGAATTTTATTTTTTTCGCGAAAATCGTACGACAAAAAAAAACAAGAGACCACATTTGCTCAGAAACTCAGTACTTTAAGAAAAAGCAATGGCGTAACATATGTTTCTTCAAAAAAAAATTAAAAAAAAAGCCCTACAGACACCACAGATAAAATTATAAAATTGATTGTACATCAAAAAATGCATCTTGATGCATAAAAGCGTTTACAAAATTTCTCGAACCCTTAATTCTCCTCAGGTCAGCCCAAATTCTGGTGTTAAAGTAGGTCAAAACCAAATTACTCTAACAGGATTGATAATATATATCAATATTTAAAAAAACCACTAAAGGCACTTAAAGTGACGTAGGAACATAGAAAAAGTAATGCAAAAGTTAAGTATTAACATTATTTCTAAATATTTTACATTCATTTTAAAAACATTCGCATCACAAGAGGAACTACGACCGCGTGTCCGTTCTGAAGAAGAAATTCCTTTCCTTTGTCAAAGCGGGTACCTTTCTGTCCCCAGCTACCTAAGAAAAGATATTTCATACACAAACATGAGTTTCAAATATCTTGTTTGTTTTCCATATTTAATATTGTTTAATGTTTTATTCTGCCGCGTTTTTTACTATTGGTTAAGTAATAACCGCCAATTTCATTATATCACAAAACTATAAGGCCCCAGTTTCTTGATTCACTCTCTCACTACATAGCAGTCTCTCACTGCTCTCACGTGTCTCTTCGTGACCTTATCGGCGCCCGTGCGATGCATGTGTGAATCTGTGCGGATACCATTAATTTTTAACTTGTAAATAATCCCTGTGTATTTAATTTCCCATAATTCTACCTGCCTTAAATTGAAATTGCTTTATTGTTTTTAATCGTGATTTTAATTCGTTATTTGGTTTTATTAAATAAAAACTTTAAAGGCAACTCTCTCGCTTTTTTCTCGTTTTTTTCTTTGTAATACTTTCTTTTACAACACAGTATATGATGAATAGCCTTGTCCAAATAATTAATCATTTAGCGCACAACGAAGAGTGTAGTAACATTACTTACAAAAAATATTCTTTTTCAATATGATAATGGATTGACATGGTAATAATAAAACATGTTTTCTATATAAAGTGTTATTAATAAATATATTTGTAATCAGCATTTATTAAAAAATCGCCAAAAAAAACAAAGGGTCTGAAATAAGTATCCAGTGGGACTCTACAATCTTATTTAATTTAAGCATTATTTAAACTGCGAAATTTAGTGCTTTAAGACTATTGTGATACCTCAAAGGAGGTGTACCCTTATTCTAGAATGAATCTCCTTTACCCCCCCCCCCCCAATGATTTTCTAGTGTATTATATTTTATGAGGAACAAAACATTTCAAAGGAGAATATTAAAGAAGCTAAGTACCATTAAAACCAATATAAGCAAGTAATAACAAGAAACACACTTGGTATTGTTTCACAAATAAATATAATTAAATACTCGATGTACATTTCGCCTTGCGGCATCGTCAGGAGTTCTCGAGAAACTAAAGTAAAATTTAATATACTGTAACTACCTACTTCTAACAAAAATGTAAATAAAAAAGTACAAAAATAGAAAATTATGAAAAGGTCATGGCTTATCTGGAAAGACCGTTTTTACAAGGCTAGGGTTTATTAGCGGTGAATTTATGAGTTCGGTTTGTTCATTAAGAACATTGCCTGGTTGTAAAAGTAAACTTTTGTACTTTTTTATTTACATTTTTGTTAGAAGTAGGTAGTTACAGTATATTAAATTTTACTTTAGTTTCTCGAGAACTCCTGACGATGCCGCAAGGCGAAATGTACATCGAGTATTTAATTATATTTATTTGTGAAACAATACCAAGTGTGTTTTTTGTTATTACTTGCTTATATTTCGACATGTTTCACCAAGAGATTTCCATCACTTCATTTAATTATTAAAACCAATGTTAATAGACACATAATGGCAAATTCTAACCATTCCCAACAACGCACAATAGCTTACTGAACTTTTTGATCCATAATCCACTTTTAACGTCCTCCACACGTCAACATTTTGACATAATACAAACAATTTTAAAAAAAAAATTAAATTTTAACATCAAACACATTAAAGAATTGATGATACAGAGCATATAGTAAGGTGTTTGATGAAAAAAAGAAAGCGCAGTTTAGAAACTCGTTGTAAGGAATACTTATCGATATAGTAATATTTTATCTTCAGCAGTTGCTCAACATAATCACAGTGCTGGTTATTCATTCAAACCGGAATATCAGCCATAATAGCAATTTATTCCAGTGCTTTGTTAGGGGATCAATAGTAGAAATTTATCGATTCTGCAGAATCATCCTCCAGCCGATATAACGGCCTTAGAGATGCAAGAAATTACCTCTTCCACTTTTTAATGTTTCTTTATCGACACTGCGGAACTCTAAATAACTTTTGAAGAGCTTTAGGATAGCTTCCCAATAGGTTAGAACATCTTTGTAGAGTTTTTAATAGCTTTTGGATAGCTTCCCAAGGATTTTTGAAGAGTTTTTAAGATGGTCTCGTAACAGTTTTAAACGGTTTTGAATACCTGTTCAAAAGCTCTTTAAAGTTGTTGAGAAGCTGTTTTAAAAGCTCTTCAAAAACTGTTCCAAAGATGTTGGAAGACTATTAAAAAGTTATTCAAAACCTTTCAAAGCTGTTCGATGCTGTTCTAAAAGCCTTCAAAAGATATTTAGAGTCCTTATAAAACTATTCAATATCTGTTTTCCGTAATATAATTTCTCGCCCTCTGGGCCCATGACCTCGCGTGGAAAGTGGTGGTGCAGAACCGGTAAATCCCAACTAATGCTGTCTAATTCTCTCGCCTACAAACGTATAGTGCAATCTGCGATAAACCAAAGTCATGTAATTTCCTGTTAAAAGATCCAGGTCCTTTCAAAAAGGTGGTATATTTATATGTATATGGTAAGAGGCAAAGTCGGCATACACTAATACTCCCATCTTCACTGCCTTATCATCCTCATATGCTTGATCACGTGGTGTTTTGTGAGGACTCTTACCTGTCTGGTTCGAACTGCCTCATCCACCCTTAACCACAAGCCTAAAACGTCATTAAGGAGTATGGGAATACAGGGGATTTCGAGTGCTGTTTGTTTCTTACTAGGGCGCGGACACGAACGGTTGATGATTCATCGCCCATGGGCGCACTATTGAAATGTTGTATTTTTAAAGAGGTTTTAATTTTATTTATATATGTAATTGGATAACAAGTGGTGATCTATAAAATACAAAATACCTTATTATTTGTTCATCTTCACTTCTGTAAGACTTTCTCTTTGAATTAAGTACATCCTTGTAGATAGAAAACGTCCTTTCTACATCGCAACTGGTTATAGGTGCATACTGGAAATATTCTTTTATATCAACGTATTTAGCATACACAATTGCCGCAATGTTATTAAATCTGGATTCCTATTAAAAACTGCGTCTAACTTTTGCCGAAGGCCACATTCGTAGTCACTTGGAATACTTTTGAAATTATTAATAGCCCACATCTAATGTGGTTAATCCATCTTTTAATTTGGGATTACGATTTTCAAAATATGTGATTAGTTTAGGCAAATTTCCAAAGTGCTCCTGAAGGAATAACAACTGATTTTTTAAATTTGGGATTTGTGTTAGCTCCTTGCACTCAGAAATACTTCTGTGTCTGTGTATGTTTTAGCAAAGCTAAGTGACGAAGCTATGATATTTTGGCATTCTGTAACGATATTTTACAGACTTTGTAATAAATTTGGGAATCACTGACATTTTATTTTCATATCAGAAAAAGTAACATAAACAACGTTCTAGATCTAAATAAATGACAACTAAAAATGTACGCGTATGTTATTGAAACCAAACGAAATCCAGTGCACACTTACGTCTAAATAATTGAGAGAAGTCGATTCAATAAACCAGTATTAATCAGACTATTACAAAACTTACGAAGTACGTAATTAACAGTCAAAACAATGAAAAAACGAAACCAACGTAAGTATGAATGAAAATTTTATATCTCTTGCGAAATATAAGGTAAAGGTAATAAATTTTAAAAGCCCCTCACGCTCCTATCTACGCCGATGAAAAAAGGATTTTACTCATAAATTCCTTATTTTATGGGCATTTTTTGCTCCCATTCTCGGGCACTTCCGGGCGTGGACAGATGTTGCAGTTCACCATATGAATTAGTGCTATTCAGTAAGCGTGTGTTGTTTACATTATTTCTGTACTCCGTTGTAACTTCGTCGTAGTTTAAACCGGCCATGTCCACGCCCTATTTATTACTAATATTAAACTTTCCTCAGCCGACCTTTGAACTATAATTTTATTAAATTGTAAACAATTTTTTCTTTATTAATTGATTACTACTAGCAACAGTGATTGATTTTATTAGTTCTATAATACACTCTCTTAATCTGTAACTGTATGCATATATCAGAATTAAAATCGGCTGAAAAGTATGCGTAAATATGATTTTGATATCTTTTATATTTGGAAACCTAACTATTGGTTCTGATGCTTTGCTTTTATTTTAAAAGTCAATCCAAACAAACTAAAATCATTAAATTGAATCGAAAAGTAAACACTATATCTTCAGATCTTATTTTCGTATTTTCATTTGTTTAACAAAATTGTAATTGCTATTTTTTGTCTTCAAAAAAAAACAGTTTACATTTTTATTTATAGTTAGATAGTTTTTTTTTCAAATTTCAAATTTATAAACTCGATCTTAACGATCGAAAACGTTCGAGCAAAATCTATTAAGAAAATATAAACTTCGTTGATCAAAGCGGGGCAGCCAGAAAAAAAAAATGATAAAAGCTTTTTTCCACAATTCTACTTTTTACATTTTTTCTTTTTTCCCTTTTGAACTCCCTCGTGCCAATTACATATTTTTTTCAGTTACTCCCCGTGTTGCTCGAGATAAATATAAATACTAGAAGCAAGACGAAAATTAAAGTTATGTTATTTGAATTTTTAACGAACCCAAACTAGAATTTTACGAGCACGAAAATATGTATGTAAGTATTAATATTATGAATTACTCACATAAATAGTGATGGTGTTAATTCAAAGAATCTTTATTGCCGTAGGTTTTTTAATGGCTAATTGGCCTCATTTAAATAATAATATATTCCGACGAAAATAGGTATTACACTAGCGTATGTAATTGAAGTGACATATATTTTAAGATATTATGTAATGTTTGTAATAATATATGTACGTTGTTAACATTACAAATATTCTAGTTGTTATTCATTCAATTAGACTAAGAGACTGTTTTAAAATCAGATTTCATTAATGCACCTATTCAACTTATCATTCACACAACTAGGTTAAAAGTCTGTTTTAATATCAAATTGATTCTTTTATTTTAGTAGACTGTATGAAATTGTACCGACGTATATGAGAGAATAACGAAACCGCCTCTGTCGTTTAATTGTTGACCTGAAAATTAAACCTTTCAAAATCATTGATGGAACACATACTTAATTTGGTGTGCCTCTGTAAACCACCTTACATACCGGCTCGATGTATAAGCAGGTGACGTCACAAATGATGTAATTGAACTTACCTTCTAAAACGAAAATCAAAAACGATGCCCTCCGTAGGTGCCGATTGGTTCGAACGTATATACATGAAAGAATTCGTGAAAATTTACTTTATAATATGAAGAAACGTCGTTATGTGTTACGTGAATTTTCAATCGAGTTTGAATTAATACTCATATATACCGGGTGTTTCGGAATTGCACGGCACTATTGTAGGTACTTGTTCTCCAGCATAAAGTAAACAAAAAAGTCCATATAAACATATGTCTCAAATTAATTTATTACTAAGATATTGGAGCATAAAGATATTTATTTATCAATACAACATCCAAAAGAACTGCTTAAAGTGACCACCGTTTTGTTGAATGCAGCATTCAGCACGACAAATTCATTCTTGTTTGGCACTTCGTATAGCATCAGGACGATCCTTGATAGTTTCTGAGGCTTCCACGATGCGATTACTAAACTACCGATCTAACGCCGTTAGATCGGGAGATCGGGATTCATCAGAGTTTAGTAATCGCATCGTGGAAGCCGCAGCAACTATCAAGAATCGTCCGATGTGTTAAAGAAGCATGAATTTGTCGTGCTGAATGCTGAATTCAACAAAACGCTGGCCACTTTAAACAGTTTTTTGGATGTTGTATTGTTGTTATGCTCCAATATTTTTGTAATAAATTAATTTGATACATATTGCAGTGATCTTGAATAAATAATAATATGTAAATAAATAAGTATAATCAAGATCACTTTAAGATTTTATTTAAATTAATTTTTACTTTATTCATTTTTACTATGATGTGTATATAAATATTCACTATATTGATAATTTACTAAAAACTTTATTTTTATTTAAGTAAAACGATAAAAGAATCTTAGTAAATTTTTATAAGGTTATAATATTAAGACGTATTAAATGTTACGTGAAAAGGATCGAGCAGGTGTTTCTCGCACAGACACTTCTGGCATTGGCAAAGATTGACTGGGTGGACCGGCGTAAAAAGTATTGTTTATCAGGTGCACGGCTGAGTCATAAACGTATAGACGAATTTATATTCGCATGTTTGTTTACCTTTTTCAAGGATCATATATACGCTGTTTCCCCATGCGACCGATAAGAGCAGCACCGTCGATTTACAATTTTGGAAGTGGATTCGTGTTTGCCGAAAGTGGCCGGATGTTTTTATAAAGAAATTTAAGCATAAAAGCGCGGACGGATAAAATTTCCGGGATTGCTGGTGAAAACCGCAATATTAACTAGTCTAAAAGTAGGTAATAGACCACTCCCTCCTTCTTTTTAAAGGATTATTTTAAAATCCGGACTTAGAATAAATTTTGAGATTTTCGATACTTATAGAATTTTTACAAGATTCTACACTTATAATAATTTTATTTTTAACATGCAGCGCGTATTACATTAAAATGTCTAGATGTATTTGAATAACTACCTATGTATGAAATACTTTTATTTATGAACTCGGTTTTGAATTTATTTAATTTCATTTTATTTTCTTTTTCCTAGAGAGTTTTGTTTTGCATGTAGGGGTACTATGCCATACATTATGACAAAACCTTCTAGCATTTGTAATGATAACTTTGAATAGCATAATCATTTTCTTTTCCGTATAATTTATTTTTCTTTTAAATTTATTCATCCTACAAAAGATATTTGAAATTAATAATTTTGTTTTATGTGTATATAGGTTATATATAAGTGAATAAAATTTTTCATTGAGAATTATGGAAGAGTTTAATACGATGTATGAAGAGTTAAGGTGATTAAA
Organism: Amphimallon solstitiale; assembly: GCA_963170755.1. Taxonomy (NCBI): domain Eukaryota; kingdom Metazoa; phylum Arthropoda; class Insecta; order Coleoptera; family Scarabaeidae; genus Amphimallon; species Amphimallon solstitiale. The sequence goes on along the minus strand of OY720675.1, from coordinate 240,154,509 downwards.
CAATATTTGTTATAAATGTGTGTATAGTGGCGTCTCAAAATTCTTTATTTGTAGTGGTGTTTTTGTATTGGAATTTCGTGAAAAAGGTAAAGTTTATTTTCTTTTAATGTATATATATTATTTCTTTTGATATGAGAATTAAGTATGTTTTGTTGTATTTGGGTGTTCAATATTAACGTGTTGAATAATACATCACAGGGATGTGTGAAATGAATTATGTCATTATTTAATTCATAGCATGGAGTCCTGGTGAATTTGAAATACACGAATTGGTCTTGGTGGTACTGCGTTTGGGAGCGAGAAAAGGCACCAGGCAGAACTAATCAGGGCTGAGTTAATTTATTGAATACGTAGATACATTATTTTATTTCATTTTATTTATTCAATTTAAAAATTTATATATTCCTTAAGGAGTGTGCGCATTGTGATGTATGTTCGGGTTGCGTCCGACGAGCTGAAAATGACATGCTCGTAGGGTGGAACTTTGGGATACTCATCTGTGTGAATTTGTTATCTGATGGTACTGTGTTGGGAGCGAGAAAAGGCGCCGGACAGGAATAATTAGGGCAAAGCCACTTCCTTAATGTCTATATTTTGTTATCAAATAGTAGACCGCACAATTTTTATTTATTTTTTTTTTATTACATTCCAGTACAATTCATCACGGGTAATTTATTTCATTTTTGATTGTTTACATGTATCTATGACAAATATTAATAATAATAATCACGTTCACATTTTAGATATAAGCTGGCACGACATGATGATTTCATTTATTCTTTATTTCTTGTAATATTTTATTGTTTATGATGTATAAATTTGAATTATGACCGAATATTGATTTTAGATGTGTAAATATTTGTAGATTAAAACTTTTGAATTCATTTAAAATTATTTATTTTAATAAATTAGATGTTAAGATTTATTTTGTATTTTATTTCTTTACCTGACCTGGAAATGATTAAAGAGAAGGAGAATCAAGTCATATTTTCTGCCCCTGAGAGAACTATTTATTTTCAAACTGAGCTAGTTACATGTAGAATGTTTTGCTTAACCTACCTTTCAGCAGAAAGTTCACCGTATCATAGTCTAGCATAAGGCCTAGCACTAGGATGCGTGCTTGACTCTCAGTTACGTATTAATTAAGTAAATTTAATTTATTTTATATATCTATAAATTTGTAAGAGTCACAGCATATATATGGCACCCAACGTAGTGGGGCAAAACTTTTACATTTTTATGCTGATTGGATAAAAACTTAATTGATTATTTAATATTCAAATAGCTGTGTAATTAGAGGGAGATATTTTCACCTTTAAGTGCATTTGAATAATTAATAAGTATAATTCACAAGTAAATTTTGTCAAGTTTTGATTTATTTTTCTCCACAAATAAGTCTCTTTAAGTGCCAGGACAGATAAAGTAAATATGTCTGAGTATAAAGGTGAGGGTGAAAATCCTGAAAGTGGTATGGATACCAAATATTTATTTGAAACGTACAGGGAACCACAAGGCATTTCTTCTGTGACAGATTCAGAAAAGACGCTACCTCTTGATGAGGATGAAAATGTAACTGAAAATGTAAAAATTGAAACGAAAGAAATGCCAGGCAGAGATAGATTCGATTTTCTATTTGAAAAACTTTTCTGTAAGTTGGAATGTGACAAGATAGAAATGAAAGAAGATATAAATAAGAAGTTAGATGAAAATAAAACTGAAATGAATAAAAAGTTTGATGAAAATAAAACTGAAATGAATGAGAAGTTTAAAGAAAATAAAGAAGAGATGTATAGAAATAAAATGGAGATACAAGCCGTAGTAAAGTCGATGAATGAGAAAATTGATGAAAGAATTAAAGCTTGTAGAATGGAAATGTCTGCAATGAACAATAAAATAAATGAAGATATGAAACAAAGTGTTACACAGATCAATGAAAAAATTGAAGCAAATGAAAAGAAGTGTAAGAATAGCAGTGAATTCTTGATAGACGAAATGAATCAGAGGGCCAGGGTAACAAAAGAAAATTTTAAACATGTAGAAGAAAGGATTGGAGGACAAGATGAAAAAATACAATTCTTGGAACTGAAGGTGGACAGTAGTGCCATGTCAGTTCAGAAAGATGTTCAAAATTTAACAAACAAGTTTGAGGACTGTAGAGTTAAATATGGTGCATGCACAGACTCTCTTTTAAAGCTACAGGATATGACATTAAATTGTCAAGATACAATTAAGAATTTGAAAACGAGAGTTGAACAAGGTACAATTACACCTTGTGTTGTACCGCAACAGATATCAATTGGTACGGAAAATATACCAAAATTTTCTGGGTATAATAAAGACAACCCAATGGCATTTCTTAAAACCATTAAGACATATATTCGTGGTATCAATGATGATATGTCAAAATTACATTTCGTGAGAGGATGTCTTAGAGACTATGCGTTACTATGGTATGATATGGTAATTGATGAGGTACAGACATACGAAGAATTAGAAAGTATGTTTATCAGACAGTACTGGGGACAAACTCAGCAAAGACGCATCAGACATGACCTTACCTTTGGCAAATATCGTTCTATTACGTCTAGGGAGAACTATGTTATTCGGAAATATTCTTTCTTGAAACATATACAACCTGTGATCCAGGAGTGTGACATTGTTACACAATTGGCTAATCATTTTGAGCATGAGGTAGTACAAGCAGTTGCTTTACAGGGTATAGACACCGTTGAGCAACTCTTGGAATTGGTAAAGCGTCTGGACGACGTGGAAGATAGGAGTGTATCTCAGAATAAAAATGGGTATAAAGCAGGTAACAATGGTAACTATTATAATGCCCAGCAAAGATATAATGGTAATAACCACAATAACCAACAAAGATACAATGGTAATCGGTATCAGAATAATAGTTACCAGGGAGGAAGGGTGGAGAATGGTAACAACAAGAACATGGGTAATAATAGTAGTAGTAGTAATAATAATAATAATAATTGGAGACAGGAGGGTCATGTAGGAAGGAAATATGGAAAAAATAAAACAGAAGCTGTAACAAGAGATGCGTCAAGAGGAGCAATAAAGAAGGACCTGGATTTTTGGTAGGTCCAACCAAAGGGAGAAAGAAGAAACAACGAGGCAAGAGAAACGTCGTAGATTTAAGTAATATAGCCACTAAATTTCCACTGGTAGATGTTAAAGTAGGGGATGTATATGGTGTAGCTATAATAGATAGTGAATTAGAATTGTCACTTTTAGATGGGGGATTATTTGATAAAAGGTTTGAAAAATTAGGTTTTTACAAGCAAGATAATGTATTTTGTATAAATATAGAGATGGGTGATGTAGAACTTGTAACACAATTTATTGTTACACCAAGATTAAAATATTGCTGCGTACTTGGGATGGATTTTTTGAGTCTATATACATCGAAATTGGAAAGGGAAAATAGAACCTTCCACAATAATAAAGTAAACATGTCTTGGGACAAAGGTGCTCAAGATGATAAAATATTAGTTAATAATTCAATCATTGATAATTTTGATAGGGACCTCACTTTAAAAATAAATAATGATAGTTTGATTGACAAGGATAAAGGTTCACACCATGTGGATGATCTTCAAAGGGAAGAGTCCATGTTTGCCACGGGTGACATAAATAATAAATGTACACACCATGTGGAGGGTCTTCAAAAGAAAGACGCCACGAAATATATGGGTGACATAATAAATAAATGTTCACACCGGGAAATAATTATGGGTGACAAAAATTTGATTTGCAACAAACAGATTAATAATGATAATGTGAGTGATCCTTTGACAAAAGATGTTAAATTATTTAATGGTAATATAGATTTAACAGTAGGCTATATAAGTTGTATTAAAACAGAAACGACTCGTCCATTTTCTCAGTACAAAGTAAGTGTCAAGTTTAAAATTAAAAGTTTGTTAAAAGATGAAATTATTGAAAATTTAGTATATAATTTAATGAACCCCATCACAGTAGTAATTAAGGAATATTTAGATTATTTAGAAAACATTAAGAATAATAAATTAAGTTTATGTTTATTTCAATCAATAAAACAACAGCTACAACTCCCCAAATTAATAGAAACATTATTGTTAATAAGTACTAATGCAAAGTGGTTTGTAAACGTTAATTCTCTTTGGTTGGTACAGCTATATAAATGTTTCGTAAAATTATATCCAATAGTGGTAAATTTATTAGTGAATTTAAATAAAATTGTTCATAAGGAACAAAATATTTTACATTATGGGTATGTAAAGCCCGTACAGCACATATTGAACCCACATGATGAAAATGTGTCACATCATGTGAATGATAAAATGATTTTACAAGAGGGTGTGAAATTTATATGGACCCATGCGAGAATAGAGGTTTTGGATGCAGTTGAAAAGTACCCACAGCCCAGATACTTAAAAATGTTAAGAAGTTTTCCCAAAATAGTGGACTACAATTGCCACTTCATTTTAAGGGAACTCGATGATGCAATTACAATATTTGTAATACCTATGAAAGGTGTAAAATTTAAAGAATTTAAGTACACTTTTGTATATATAGTTATAAGTAGTTTAATTAATTTAGGTGTTTTAAATGTCATTTGTTTAAACTTTCTCGTCATGAAAGGAGTAAAGTTTAAAATAAACTCCAAGAGTTTTGCATATTTACTTCTGACTTGTATATAGATAGAATAAGCATATTATAGGGAAATTTCATGTCTCTATGCTTTATATCAATAATATGATAAGCAATCTATAAGTATATTAACTGGTATTTATGGGAAATCTTGAATTTATACCATTGGCATTAGCGATTCTCGCTTATAAATCGCAGATATTCCCATAGGGATATTTATGCAGTGATCTTGAATAAATAATAATATGTAAATAAATAAGTATAATCAAGATCACTTTAAGATTTTATTTAAATTAATTTTTACTTTATTCATTTTTACTATGATGTGTATATAAATATTCACTATATTGATAATTTACTAAAAACTTTATTTTTATTTAAGTAAAACGATAAAAGAATCTTAGTAAATTTTTATAAGGTTATAATATTAAGACGTATTAAATGTTACGTGAAAAGGATCGAGCAGGTGTTTCTCGCACAGACACTTCTGGCATTGGCAAAGATTGACTGGGTGGACCGGCGTAAAAAGTATTGTTTATCAGGTGCACGGCTGAGTCATAAACGTATAGACGAATTTATATTCGCATGTTTGTTTACCTTTTTCAAGGATCATATATACGCTGTTTCCCCATGCGACCGATAAGAGCAGCACCGTCGATTTACAATTTTGGAAGTGGATTCGTGTTTGCCGAAAGTGGCCGGATGTTTTTATAAAGAAATTTAAGCATAAAAGCGCGGACGGATAAAATTTCCGGGATTGCTGGTGAAAACCGCAATATTAACTAGTCTAAAAGTAGGTAATAGACCACTCCCTCCTTCTTTTTAAAGGATTATTTTAAAATCCGGACTTAGAATAAATTTTGAGATTTTCGATACTTATAGAATTTTTACAAGATTCTACACTTATAATAATTTTATTTTTAACATGCAGCGCGTATTACATTAAAATGTCTAGATGTATTTGAATAACTACCTATGTATGAAATACTTTTATTTATGAACTCGGTTTTGAATTTATTTAATTTCATTTTATTTTCTTTTTCCTAGAGAGTTTTGTTTTGCATGTAGGGGTACTATGCCATACATTATGACAAAACCTTCTAGCATTTGTAATGATAACTTTGAATAGCATAATCATTTTCTTTTCCGTATAATTTATTTTTCTTTTAAATTTATTCATCCTACAAAAGATATTTGAAATTAATAATTTTGTTTTATGTGTATATAGGTTATATATAAGTGAATAAAATTTTTCATTGAGAATTATGGAAGAGTTTAATACGATGTATGAAGAGTTAAGGTGATTAAACAATATTTATTATAAATGTGTGTATAGTGGCGTCTCAAAATTCTTTATTTGTAGTGGTGTTTTTGTATTGGAATTTCGTGAAAAAGGTAAAGTTTATTTTCTTTTAATGTATATATATTATTTCTTTTGATATGAGAATTAAGTATGTTTTGTTGTATTTGGGTGTTCAATATTAACGTGTTGAATAATACATCAGGGATGTGTGAAATGAATTATGTCATTATTTAATTCATAGCATGGAGTCCTGGTGAATTTGAAATACACGAATTGGTCTTGGTGGTACTGCGTTTGGGAGCGAGAAAAGGCACCAGGCAGAACTAATCAGGGCTGAGTTAATTTATTGAATACGTAGATACATTATTTTATTTCATTTTATTTATTCAATTTAAAAATTTATATATTCCTTAAGGAGTGTGCGCATTGTGATGTATGTTCGGGTTGCGTCCGACGAGCTGAAAATGACATGCTCGTAGGGTGGAACTTTGGGATACTCATCTGTGTGAATTTGTTATCTGATGGTACTGTGTTGGGAGCGAGAAAAGGCGCCGGACAGGACTAATTAGGGCAAAGCCACTTCCTTAATGTCTATATTTTGTTATCAAATAGTAGACCGCACAATTTTTATTTTTTTTTTTTTTATTACATTCCAGTACAATTCATCACGGGTAATTTATTTCATTTTTGATTGTTTACATGTATCTATGACAAATATTAATAATAATAATCACGTTCACATTTTAGATATAAGCTGGCACGACATGATGATTTCATTTATTCTTTATTTCTTGTAATATTTTATTGTTTATGATGTATAAATTTGAATTATGACCGAATATTGATTTTAGATGTGTAAATATTTGTAGATTAAAACTTTTGAATTCATTTAAAATTATTTATTTTAATAAATTAGATGTTAAGATTTATTTTGTATTTTATTTCTTTACCTGACCTGGAAATGATTAAAGAGAAGGAGAATCAAGTCATATTTTCTGCCCCTGAGAGAACTATTTATTTTCAAACTGAGCTAGTTACATGTAGAATGTTTTGCTTAACCTACCTTTCAGCAGAAAGTTCACCGTATCATAGTCTAGCATAAGGCCTAGCACTAGGATGCGTGCTTGACTCTCAGTTACGTATTAATTAAGTAAATTTAATTTATTTTATATATCTATAAATTTGTAAGAGTCACAGCAATATGTTTATATGAACTTTTTTGTTTATTTTATGCTGGAGAACAAGTACCTACAATAGTGCCATGCAATTCCGAAACACCCAGTATATATGAGCAACTGTAAGACTTTAAGTCTAACAATATATCATATGTATGTCATACACTGCACATGGATCACTCAGTCAATTTAATAATGAATATGGCAAAATGTCTTGGTTTAAGAGAACTTATTGAATTGCAAGAAGACGAAAAAATGCATTCTGAAAAAAGAATGTATGTGCCACATGCGTCACTAATTTATTAGCGACCAATTGATAGTGCCCCAGTAAAAAGAAGGAGAGCTGCTACAGCCAAAAGAGGGTATGTTACATTTTAAGAACCCCAACAACGGGTCTAAACGACAATTCGCAAAAAGTGCTTTTTAAAAACTCTTGATATGGGAGGAAGAATCATTTTTGTAGTCAAACAGGAAACAACTTGATGAACTATCTCCTTTTATCAGTGAAGATAGAAGAGGACGTCATCCACCATACCATAAATTATCAGAAATAAATGAATACAGAATTAAAATTCACATTGAACCATTTCCGCGCTTAGAAAATCATTAATGTTGCAAGCGAATATTTGATTTCAGATTTGAGTATATCTAAAATGTTTGACCTGTTTAAACAGAAATGAAATCAAGAACACATACATTGTAATATCAAGTTTACGACCTACAGCAAAATAAATAATCAACATTGAATATATCCTCAAATTTCACAATCCAAAAGAAGATGTATGTATGATATGCAAAGTCCATCAAACACTAACAGAAGATGAGAAATAAGAAAACTGGAAAATTTTGGAAAAATATTTAAAACTAAAAAATTGGCTAAAGAAGAAAGATAAAATAACAGCAACAGAAAATCCAAGTCATAAACATTTGTGTCTTCCTTATACAACACACATACATTTTCCACTATTTCTGTCAATGAATGATCAAGCAGAAAAGAAAGGCATATGTTTTGCCTGAAATCCAACAGATGGAAAAAGACGTTCTGGCGAGATCGGTTCAGCCATATTTAAATTATCACATTCTTTACCATGCAGAATGTTTATTGTTTTATTCATTGGTATTTTGTAATTTGTGTATTGTTTACTATATCTGTCTATTCCGCCTTCTCTTTTGGCTGTCGAATTGAACATTCCTCTATAAATGTGTAATTGATATAAACATTCTTCTTTTTGGTTAACCATGTTTCGGTAAAAGTTATTACGTCCGGTGACTGCGAAAAATTTTGTTTTTATGATGTACAAATTTTGAATATACAAAGCCCAAATTACGGCTCTATTAATGCTTGTAATGTCCATGAAACAATCTTAGAATGTCTGTGGCACAGAAAAAGGTGTTTTGACAGGTTTAGAAAATAAAAATTAGAACATATTCCAATTGGCAAAAACCGCAAAGGCGCTATACTGCTGTCTGGGGGCATTATTTTGAAGGTGACATTCAGTTAACATCAGTAAATAAAATATTTTGGTATAAACAGAAGTAGTGTAAGAACTTTTTGCTAATACCTCGTTTAATAATATAGGCAAACTTTTAATATAATCACATCTGTTAAACATTTGTTATAGCAATCACTGTACTAGATCAATAAAAATATATAATATTTTATAAATAAACATTCAAATATACACATAAGCACATGTGGATGTTGCACCAGATGTCGTTAAAATTTACTTTGTTCTGTTAGTGAGTCTATATAAGCTTTTTAATTTGAGTTTTCTATTTAGTTAATGTACTTTTTACATTAATGGCCTATCATATTAACTACAAACGGCTTATTTAAAAACAAATTAGTAAATACAAATATTTATAACGGTCATTTAGTATCTGTAGTATTGTAAAGAAATATGACATCTTAATATGGACATCATCATTTCTATAACATTAACAACGGCATCATCGTCCGTACCAAACACATGTGCCATTTTAATCACGAGACTCAATCTATTTCTCGACATAATATTTAAATTATACTATTCGAAAAAATCACGTTCACCATTCTCGTCTAAATTACTCGTTAACCGTTCTTAGAGACGAGCGTTTAAGACGTTTTTAAGAGTCGTGAGATGCGGACGCGACAACTAATAATTAAAGATTTAAAACGTTAATGGTATCTAATCTAAATAACTGGCAGGTAACGAATTGATAGAAAAAAATCGCAACGAGTAATTTATGCAAGGTAATTATTCCTAAATAAGTAATCATGCGCAATCTTTTTTGTTGTTGTTGTTGCTTTCTACCCGATATAGATTGTAATGACTTGTTAAATTAATTTTTTATGCTATTGTACAGTGGGTGTATACAGTTCGTGGTTAGAAAATTTAATATTAGAAAGTACTACATATTTTAATTGTTCTTAAACTAATTAAATTAGAATTTTTTCCTTTGTGTGTTGCGTATAAAGACTTCTTTTCTTTTCTTTTTACTAACGTAAATTCTTACTGAAACAGTTGATGGCGAGAGCTTTAAAATTCGATCGCGGAAATATGTTCAAATGTTCACATTCCTTCAAGAAAGTAAAAAATAACCGCCTTCCGTTGGTCATTCCTACGGTGAAACTAGAATAATACTAAACAGAGTGATAGCTTACTTTTCCTTTTAGGCGCGTGTTTTAATGGTATATTAAAGAACAAGTGTCGTAAGACACGTCTTATTGCACGAGCCCAAGTTTAGGACACCACGAGTGCAGCGAGGAGTGTCCTAATGGGCGAGTGCATTTTTGTTGTAACTAGCCACTACAGTTACTTTAACTCTAGTATTCTGCCACTTTTATTTAAATAATTCTTAGTAAACTGACTTCTCTTTACCAGTTCTAAAACCTGTTAAACAGAAATGACTCAATTTTGAAAACACCCTGTATATTCAAGAATTTTAAAGATGCAAAAGGCTATACTCTGAAGATCCACGCAGCTGTGGAAAATATTTAGGACCTATCGAAAGATTTTTTTTTTTTGACAGCACAGTCTCATCGGAAAAACGTATTTCTCTCTTTGTTTCTATTTTGTGAAATATTGACAGCTCTCCTATCAAAATTTATCTGAGCTATTACATGTTTGTTTGTTAGCAGGGTCAGAAGCATACCCTTTAAAGGGCATTTCCTATTACGTATTCAGGGAAAAAAACAAAAAATGTATTTACTGAAAATTTCGGTCATATTTGAATCAAGAACGATTATCATGGGTTCATTTCTGTTATCGCACCTGTTTATTTTATTTCCCAGCGGAATACACGCCGAAAATTACTATTAAAAAAGCAGCCCCCCCCACGTACATCACGCGTGCATGACCGATACACGCGGGTCGCGACATCGTCGTCGACGCAAAAATCGCGATATCCAACATTTACGTCGACAAGTGAGTTAAATGTACGCGTTATCTTAACATGCATGACGTATACGTTGTTACTGGTTAATTCATCAACGACTCGGCTAATTTTCCGTTGTGGCGCACGATGATAACAAAAAATATACATATATACACACACAAACACGAGTGCAGAAATAGTAGCAGCACAAACCAACGACACAACACGTCGACCGCATCAAATTAAAATCTCCTCACGTAACATGATTTACAGATTTTATGAGGAAGCGAGGTGGAACTTCGTCTATTTATAAATTCATTCCCGTTCGCGGTCTTCTGATACCGTGGCACGTGAATGAACATGTTTTTGTTTTGCCGATAGCGCAATGTCATGTGCAGATTTTGGACGAAAGCGTTGACTATTTTCCAATATTCTAAATCCTTATATTATATTTATTTGAGCCGAAGAAATCTATGCCAACCTTTATCAACATTCCTAACACAGGTAGACCTTGAAAGTAAGTGTAATACAGGGGACCGCGAAATTACTTCGAGTTAGAGAAAAATACATAATATTACTGTATATGTATTACAAGTTTTATTGTCGCAAAATACATTCTTACATAAAAGCAACTTACATATATTGTACATATGACCAGGTATGTATGTATTTTTTAAATTGTCTAATTAAGTTTTGACATATGCCCTTTTTTACGCATCCTGACTCCTACATTTGTTTTATTTTATCAAGTAAAAGAAATACATCATCCGTTATTGTTTCAAATGATTCAGCCGTTTCTTGGTTAGAAGGCTTTTCTCTAAGAATATGCTCAGTGACGGAAGCATCCGAATTTTCATTAAACTCATTGTTCCGTCGTACGACGGTGTCGTCATATATTATTAATCATATATTCTTATTACTATTAATTTAATTATTATTAAGTTTCTATTTGTCACACTGTATATCATATATTCGTGTTCTTGGTTGATCTAATCGACCATACCTATACCTGCGCGAGAAGGTACATTTGCGGTGATTTTATGCCGGCTATTCATGATCGCACGTAAACGTAATTGTAACTAAGTATTTTGGAAAAAACATTACCTTAAGTTTACGATCCTTTGTCAAAAGAAGCAGATATTTGTCTATTATTTACTTAGTACAAAGGGTCTTTCCCCTTCATAAAACATTGCCTGTAATTTGCTTTCTTTGACAAAGAGACAGCATCTTTCACTTTTATTGCACATAATTTAAGATAAATTACAAAGGCAGACGGTCATCAGGAATTTCCGTCAGAACCTTGCAAATCGGTATATTATCATTTAATAAAGGAAATGTTTAGGTTGACGTCAACGAATAGGTTGATCTACCAATAGCATTTCGTTTGGTGGGAGTAATTAATATTTTCAAGTTATTCTTGCTCTTAAGAAATAACAGTACAACTCAAGATGTAAGATCAAACAGTCGCTTCAAGACTTAAATCAACATTTCATTTCAAGATTTCATGTCAAAACAGTGTGTGTTCAAAGCAAAATTTAAGTAGTTCAATTCCTGATTGTAAAACAATACAATTCGTATCAATATACGAATAAATTAACAAACGTGTCAATTTAAGGTGTAGTTAAAATAAATAGTTAGTGCTACAGTGCTGCAGTTTTATTTAATCAACGAATCCTTTGGTCCTTCGAATAACATTTTGAGAAAACTAGCGTGGAGTCGCTTCTACAGTCCATCATCAAAACACGTTGGCTTCACGCAAACCCAACACTCATTTTGTTTACTAACACTGGCAACGATTTCATCATCTGTGGGAGTTTCGCTGGTAATAACGTCTTCATCGAGATTTATAAAATCGTCCATCAAAGTCACATGGTTTGTATTGCACAATCCAACATACCTATTAAATGACTGTTGAACATTGGAAATGGTGTTTTGCTCGGTGATTATTTTTTCCTTCAGTTCTGATAAGGGCATTTCATCTTCTTCATCACGAAACTTATGCTTTCCAAAACCTGCAATGCAATCAAGATCAATTTTAGGAATGGAAAGATGGTTTTCAAAACTGTCCAAAAATTTTTCCAACATTCTGCGTCTGTAATGGAACTTTATACGGCCTTTATCGACAAGCTGAAGTTTGAAAGTAACATGTGGGAGCTTGCATTCGAACTATATCTTGAAACAAACTATATGATATTCCTAAACTATAATGTTTATGCTTACTTTTGTATACAAAGTAAGTATAAACATTATTGTTTAGATAGATCATATAGTTTGTTTCAAAATGTAGTGCAAATGCAAGCTCCCACATGTTGCTATATCTTGAAACAGACTATACACAAATATACATATATACAGTACACAGACTGAGTCTTGGCCGATGGGCGGAGTCTTATAGGTTAGTGCGAGACAGAGAAAGTATTCGGAAAAAGGAAATGACCAGCTGCTCGTTCTTATCCTAATATTATAAGAATTCACTGCGCATCTTGTGGGAAAGGCCATCGGCTAGGTCTTAGTCTGCGAGCTGTCCATTTATACATGAACGTATACCTATGCATATATGCAATGCATCTTGAAATTTTAAAAATCCTGTTTTTCTAAAAAAATTGGTTTTTCCCCCTACAATCTCTCATATCGCTATGCTCAGAATTTCTGTGGCATTCATTTCATTTAGACGATAATCCCTTTTCTTATAATTATTATAGTTACTTACTTTAAACTTATGAATAATTTAAGACATTTTTTCAATTTTTCTTATCTGATTTTTTCTTATAATTATCACAACATTTCAAAATGTTTTGCATACCAATTATATTATGCTCAATATCTAAATATTTAAAAATAACCATACACTTGAGTTAAGGAATATACAACTAAAACAATATTTTATAACTTTCTATTTTATTATTATATTTTAAAATTGATAACATCTTTGCGTACTGGAAATGTCATACTGTCACAATATATAATTATTTTATTGTATGAGAAATTAAAATATTTTTAATAAACACGTTGACGAGAATCAAACGTAGAGAATAATTTTTCTATCAATCTAGTCACTTTGTGTGAACTCTTCGAACCGTACAAATCTCGGACCGGCAACCCGTCGAGCACGCGAGCGCGCACGCCTCCTTTGATGTGATGACATTTGATTATGTTGTAAAAATGGCATTTCGCCGACAGACGGACTGCGTTTACCCATAAATCTTCTCGGAAATTGGATTTACACAAATTTTAACACATTTCTGAGATCGCAAGAGGAGCGCGCAAAGTAAATAATCTTTGAATATTGCGGTTATTTTAAACACGCGCGAGTTGCGCGCCTGTATCTGTTTATTTGAGCTGGCGTCGAGAACTAATTCTCGGCCCGTTTAATGGTATTTATTAATGGATTGTTTATTAATGTTTAGTTTATTTCATTATAATAGTGGACTCATATACAGTAGTGCAACATCAATCACGATCACGGGTCGATATGATCCGCATTTTATAATATATATATATATATATATATATTGGTTTATGTCGCATAAAACCTATACGCGCACCGATGAAACAGAGATAGACGGATTGATCGAGACGGAGGAAAAAAATAAACACTTCAGTGTCACTTCTAAGTGATCTGTCGATTCATTGCACGATTAAAATGTCTTAAAATTCTTCTTTTGCAATTACGATTTTAGAACGGTGTATGTATGTTGTAGTGTTATTTATGATTTAAATAAAACTGAGTTAGAATATATATGATACATAATTTCACAATAGTTTTTTACAAATGTTTAATATTTCAAAATTATGTACAGTGCTAAAATTAAATTACTTACAGTTATGATGTTAGAGTGTGATATTTTTTATATATGATTTTTCTAATCTTTTAATGCCACTGCTAAATTTTTAATCATAGACTTGAGATTGTCTAAAATTATTGTTACCGCAGTTTGATCAACATCATTAGATTCACTATCCCCTTGATTACTTATGTTGTTTTTCCCACTTCTCAAAAGCAGAAACTCTCTAGAAAAATTAGACCTTTCGTCGTGCCCCACGTTGGGCGCCACTTGTAGTGTTATTTATGATTTAAATAAAAGTGGGTTAGAATTATGTTGTAGTGTTATTTATAATTTGAATAAAAATGAGTTAGAATATATATGATACATAATTTCACAATAGTTTTTTTACAAATGGTTAACATTTCAAAATTTTGTAGTGTTCAAATTAAATTACTTACAGTAATGATGTTAGAGTGTGTTAGTGGTTATGTACATCTACATATGTGTTTTGCATGTACGAATCTATGATTTTTTTAATCTGCCACTGCTCAATTTTCAATCATAGTTTTGAGATTGTCTAAATTATTATTACCGGAATGTGACCATCATCATTTGATTCACTATCCCTTTGATTACTCATGTTGTTTTCCCCACTTCTCAAAAGCATAAACTCTGTAGAAAATTAGATCTTTCGTCGTGCCCCACGTTGGGCGCCACTCGTAGTGTTATTTATGAATTAAATAAAAATAAGTTGGAATTATGACATATATATACATATAATAGTTTTTTACAAATGTCTAATATTTCAAAATTGTATACAATGTTCAAATTAAATTACTTACAGTTATGATGTTAGAGTGTATTATTATTGGTTATGTACATCTATATATGTGTTTGTACTTATATTATTATTAAATGTTATTTCATCTAAATTGCAGTAATTACAATTTACTTAAATTTTGTCATTACGAACCTCAGTAGTTTGTTTGCGTAAAAGATAATCGTATTGAGCGGCCAGGTAGTTATTGCCGCAGGTGGTGCAATAAAAGCATTAGAGCCGTTCAAAGTTATATTCTTATAATTTGAAATAAACTATATATAGATGAATATTCTCATACAAAATAGAGACCTTGTATTTATGAAAGAAATCCCTGCAAATATAATAAACACACACGGGCCGAACGGTAAACAATACACGAGTGTCTTTGACATTTATATTTTTGTAAATTCCAAGAAATGCCCATTATACATTTCTAATACCTATAATACTCAGAACCCATCGTACTTTGTAACATTGCTCTGCACCTGAAGTAGCGTTAAAGTATAATGAAGAGGTTTTAAAATTATATAATTAAACGTTCGTACACAATAAATTTGAAAATTCTTTAATGTTACATTTCTGAAGTAATAACAGTCGGGGCCAGTTTTATATCCGACATAACCATATTCCGGATATTTAATGTCCTATTTGGTTTTTGTAATGTTTTGTCATTTACATCGACCATCCCTCTCTCTGTCATGCCCCACACCACTTCGCCGTCAGCATCCGCTTTTTTTTTACCCGACCATTCGTTCTCTCTCCCAGCTTCGCCTCGCGCTAAACTATAAAATATAGGCGATGTGTTTAAACGAAATTTAATTAAACAACTTTTATATCTTTCGGGCCGTAAAAACTGTCGCAATTATTACAATGTATATAACAGACAAGACATTAATTCCGCACATTTGATTCCCCGACAACATTGTTATAATAAAGCGTATGCCGGGGGTATGATGGTCGTATAACAGCGGATCTGTGTGTCTAAGCGGACACGTTGTGTAATAGCAGTTGTCAGCGTCGTTGGTCCCTCGTAGAGTCCCTCGCGTTCGTCGTCCGCACAACGCCAGTCGTTTTTCCATGACCGATGAAAATTATTGCTGCAATATTAATTTTCTCGTGCAATTTTTCCCGGAAATTTGATTGAGTGCTGCTTTGCTCGGTAAAACTTGGATGCAAGGTCGTAATTCTCGAGTGCGGTCGACGAATAATCCAACAATAGAACGCCACGATATACCACTAACTCCATCTACATTTTTAAAGGGCAAATGTGAAAATAAAAGATTTTTTCATTATTTGTATTATTTTCGTGTGGAATAGTCCAAATTCACACTACCACCAATTTAGGGGCGTAATACTGGCATAATGTATTATCTTCTAGAGTTAGGAGACGAAGTTACGGAAGCGAAAATCTGATTTCATGCAAATTCTCTAAAAATTAACGAAAATAAAACATAAAAGTATTAGTAGACTTAAAGGAAATAGATACCTAATATTCGACAATCGACTAGATTCTTAAGAAATAATCTAGCCTGGAACTTGATCTGAAATAATAAAGTGACATATCTTTTAGTTGAACACTGCAGTTTTACCAGTCTTGGACCCTTATTATTTAACATCTTTGTTAATGATTTGATAACTTCAATCAATTGTAATATTTTAGCCTATGCGGATGATTTAAAAAAAATTTCATCGAATTGATGGAGCTCGGGATGCTGCCTTTCTTCAAGAGAACTTAGACCGTGTCACAAATTGGTGCTCTTTAAATAAACTTGAACATCGCCAACTGCTGTTTTGTTTCGTTTGCCAGGCAACCCAGTGGATTTTGTAACAATTATTCTATTGACAACATCGCAATCAACCGCAAAACGCATGTCAGTGTGACCTCGGAGTTGCATTTGATGAAAAGTTTACCTTCATGTTTCCCTAGTTATTGCGTCAGCATTTCGAGCATTGGGTTTCATTATCCGCACCTTCAGAGATTTTGGTTGTTAGCAAGTTGGAATATGCCATTGTCGTGTGGTATCTTACGCTCCTCGTGGATTTAACTATAAGTTGCTCCTGCATGGACATGAGGTTGGGTCGCTGGAAGCAAGGCGACACCTAATTAGTGCTAATTTTGTAAAAAATATCATTCTGTTTAAGATACGTAGACTCTCTTGATTTGATAGCAGAAGCTAACTTTCGAGTACCTCGTCAAAGCTCAAGGGTGAACGAAGCGCTTTTGCTTCTCACTGCCAGAACGAATATTTTGCTGAGGGTTCCTATGGTGCATTTTGCCAGGAATTTAAATAACCTTGCTGTTGATGTTTTTCATTAGTTGTTTATCTTTTAATATTTTTTACTTATTTTCTGGATTATTTGTTGTTATTAATTTTTCACATATGTATTATGTTTATTATTTGTTTATATTGTCTGTATTGGGTTAACCTGTTGGGCAATTCAATAAATATTATTATTATTATTAAATAAAACACTCACCATAAAAGTTATCTACATACTTACCTGTTTATAATATTTTATTATTTGCAACTGCCTTCAATCGTTTACAACGATAACGATAACGTTAAAACGCTAACGTTTAACAATAACGTTAAATGATAACGTTAAACGGTACGTATATAACACCAGGTGAAAGACTCATCTGATAATTCTACATCATCGAATCAAAAAATTAACAATCGGTCAACTATTGCAGATTTAAATTTGTAAAAAATTACTACTTCACTGGAAATCACTGATTGGTAAAAGATTTAGTACTGTGATTGCATGAGTGACTTTTCCAGTCAAATATTAAACTTCAAACTGTATTTAAATTTGATTATTATACAATATATATAAAGTGTCGGCTCTAATATTGTTCCTTTCTTGTGATCTACTTTTAAGGCATATAATAATAATAATAATAATAATAATAATAATAATAATAATTTATTCAGTCCAACAGTAACAAACCAATTACAGGACAAAGAATTAAACGTACATTAATAAAATACAAATCAATTATATTCCTATTTGTAATATAAAAAATTTACATCTATGTACATATATTTATTTATAGAGTTGCAGAATTATGTATTACTTGTTGAATTGGAAACAAAAAATATATCATAATAATGTAAATTTGCAGCACGACACTTGGCACAGCACTTGCTGACCAGTGGCGATCCCCGAAGAAGATTAGTCCTCGAAAAGAGCCAAAACCAAAACGTGGAGGAGGAGCGAGTGGAAATTCTGGGAGTGTAGAAATTCAAACATGATAGGAGATGTGGGCTATCAATTGTGCCATTACACAGCTTCCATATGAAGCGAGTACCATGAAGCTCTCGGCGATCCCGCAGTGATTGGAGATCATGTGCCTGCTGCAAGAGATTGTAATCGATGCCACGTTCCGGATAAATTCCCATATCCTTGAAAAATAAGTATTTCAGGAATCGCCCCTGCACTCTCTCAATGGCTAGTTGTAGATATATGTACTGAGGTGACCATACTTGTGATGCATATACCAGCTTACTGACGACAAAACTGAAATACAAAGCCTTCAGAAGCAGTGGATTTTTAAAAAACGTACAACTGCGCAAAACAAAGCCCAAAGCCTTTGAAGCCGAATTGCAAATGAAATATATATGACTGGAAAAGTTCAAATGTGTGTCAAAGAATACGCCAAGGTCCTTTATGCTGTCCACTCGCCTAAGCCGGTTGTGTTCAATAGAATAGGTAGATGGTATATTATTATTTTTGCGAGAGTAAGACATATAACAACATTTACTTACATTTAGTTTCAAATTGAAGTTGGAACACCAAGTCGATATACGATTCAAGTTTTCTTGAAGACGAAGTACATCGTTCCAAGTTCGTATAGAGCAGTAGATCTTTATATCATCCGCATATGCGAGTACATTGCATGTTATTGATTTAAGCAAATCGTTGGTATATAGAGTAAATAACAGAGGTCCCAAGTTAGAGCCCTGTGGCACACCGGATGAGGGAGTAAACTCAAATGACCTAAATCCATTGTAAAAGACATAATTGCGCCTATTTGTCAAATATGAATGCAGAATTTTGAGCAGGGACGGGCTGAATCCAATTGCTGCGAGCTTTTCCGGAAGGATACCGTGATCTATCGTGTCAAACGCGCGACTAAAGTCAGTGTAGATCACGTCTAATTGGCCATTAGCATCCAGTTCATGAGAGACAGCCTGAGTTATAGTGAGTAGGTTCGTAACTGTAGACCGTCTACGAATGAAACCACGTTGACATTCAGAAATCAAAGATTTTGTATTGAAAGCTATGCAGGAATAAATTACATTTTCAAAAACTTTTGCAAAGTTGGGTAGAATGGATATTCGCCTGTAGTTCTCAACTCTAGTTCTGTCATGTTTTTTAAAGATTGGGCTTATTCTAGCTCTTTGCCAGCGCCAAGGAAAAGTAGCTGTTCTTATTGAAGTATTCATTATTATAACCAGAGGTTCAGCTAAAGCAAGTCTGGCATTATGAACAAATGTACT
This sequence comes from Amphimallon solstitiale, assembly GCA_963170755.1. Lineage (NCBI taxonomy): Eukaryota > Metazoa > Arthropoda > Insecta > Coleoptera > Scarabaeidae > Amphimallon > Amphimallon solstitiale. The sequence continues at coordinate 240,134,932 of OY720675.1, read as the reverse complement.
TGGGATTTGGTCATCGCCAGCTGTATAATCTGGATTGAAAGACGACATTATTCGTATATTAAATTATGATTATACATTGACGGCGGCATATACAGCAAGTAAATTGATTACAATAAATAGGGGATCATTGAAATTGATTATCACGTCCGCTCCTGTAATTTTGCGATAAGTTATACGCTGTGCCACACAGCTACAGTAGCGGTTCAACTACAAACCTTTTATTGACGTGCTATTTAAATATATTTTTTAGGTTAGCATACGTACGAAATAGTTAATATTGACAGGGGGCGATGTAGGAATTAATAATTAACGCTAAAGCAGCTATTCACACTGGTTTAACAGGTTGCGAAAGAAATCACAATTCACTTTTTTTAATTCAACTTATTTCAGGAAAATTGCAGTTATTATCTTTGAATTGATGTCGAATGAAGAGTTTATGAAGTATTGCTTAATCACAGAATACTGAGGTTTCTGTAAAAAACACACTTATAGATGATAATAGATATGATAGCGAACGCCAATGATAAATTTCAGTTAGGAATAACAAAAATTTAGTGATTTTCTTAAAACGCTAACTTCACATTAGAAGGCAGAAGCAGATATTAATGTAATATCGGCGGGAAACAAAAAAATTATGTCAATCAATGTCAGTTGCATGTTACATAACTAACACCAAATTATTTTCAATATGAAAAGAAATGGGCGAGCGATTCACTACTTTTAGTGTACTAATTTGCGGCAAATGATACAGCAATTTATCTATAAAATAGTGCCTATAACTCAAAATCCAAATGACGAGAGACGAGCAAAGCCAATATCTGAAAGTATCGCAGGTGTTGAAGAAATAATAACTCAATCGGCCAAACTTCGAAATCATCCACAGCAAGCACAGCATGTATAGCAACTAAGTGATGGAATTAATTATTAAATTGTGCAGATATTATAAGAAGAAGGCCACGAAAATATATAACTAACTTCCAATTTATTCAACATATAAATCAGAAACTTTTTCTTGGGTATCAGGATTAATAAACTGTTGACATTGATCTAACTGCATTTCTGATTAAATTAATGATAATAATGCTTGACGACACTAACGATGTACACCACATATAAGTTGAGCGGTCATCGGCGTAGATCAAGAAGTGAGAGAATGCACGATAGAGATGGATAGAGCTGTGAAAAATGTATGCGTGTGCACCCTGCTACTACCACTCACCACTTTGTCCATTGCGCATATCACCTTCACCGCTCAACTTATGTGTGGTGAGCCGTGCTATGCTCATTCTACGTATGAGTCAAAGTTTGGATAATAGTCATTGAAATAGGTATCTAGCTTTAATTTTAATTTATTTTAGCTTAATCAGTTATAAAAGGTAAATTTAAAATTGAAGAGATGATCAACGTAAAGTGTATAACTGCCTCTTCAGAATCAAAGATCCTCTCTACAAATAAAGCTCGGTAGAAAATATCCGTAATGCCCAGGAAAGCAGCAATTAGCCTGGGGCATCCGACGGTGTTCAAATTAATATTTTTATAACCTCCCCCTTTTTTTATATTTAAATTGGCAATATTATTCAATATAAATGAAGAATGATGAAATTCTTAATAAAAATGTAAAACAAACATAGACGAGAATTTTAAATCAATAGCAATCGGGCTTCTCCATTGTTATTAAACGTAAATTTAAAAATGTTCGATATAAATTTATAGGACCTCACCTTTTTTCAATAAATGAACATTTACATCTATATATAACACACACTGCTCGTTTAAGAGGTCACCATTAGTTCGACTCGAGTCCTAAACTTGCCCGTTTACGTCAAACTCATCTTATGAAATTCCTTTCTTAATACATTACATCAATTTTTTCCTCAACGTTCATATTTAAATTATATTTTAAGCGTTTCATTCCACTAGAAATTCGTTCAGTCTGTCTCTTTTTTATATACATATTTTCCGTGGACCGCGATGCATTTAAGATGGCAGCGTTATTATGTAGATAGAACCGAGCGCAGAGAATAAATAGCCTGCGCGAGGAATATTTCATGAAGCCGGTGCCATTCGCAGTTTTCTCGCAGGCATTTATGCACAAGATTTATATCGAACTAATATTTTAAATTGGAAATTACTTTTTGTGCAGTTAGCATGGCGCGAACGGCGCTGCACATTACTGAGAATAACTTTAAAATATCTGCGCAAAATATCTGCTTTTATATTTTTACCTTTATGTTAATTTCCAGCTTTTATTTCACATTTTCAAAAGGAACATATCTCTGAGTGAAAGAATTTTTTACTATTTCTCTAGAAAGTTTATTGCATGTAATACAATTTCCTTTTCTTAGAATACATTGTCTGGAAATTACCAAAACTAAAATGATGAACATTTATTGTTCTATAACTTGTAATTACATATTACTTTTTTTAATTATGGCATTGTTATTATTTATTGATGTTATTCATCATTTGTAACAATTTAAAAAAAATTGAATGTTGAATAAGGTGTGAGCGCCATACGATTGTGTTTTTCACTTTTACCATGACGTTTTTAGTGTTTCTTCACTGATCAGTTTGTAAAGAGATTGTAATTTATTAGTACGTTCATTTTATATATTTATTCGATGTGTAATTAAACAAGATCGTGGGGCTCTTTATGTCATCATGTTGCTATATCGGCAAGTATTTTCATTTTGTGTCCTAGACACACATTTGTTTACATCGAGTTATTTATATAATAATACCTACTGCTGCACCCACCCCCCTTGTGTACGTTAAATATTTTAAAAAAAGAATTTATTTTTTAAAAATATTTATTGAGTAAAATGCATTTCGTGTCTCTTCACTCATCAGTTTGTCAAGAGGTTCTAATTTATTACTATATTCATTTTTGATATTTATTCTATGTGTAATTAAACAAGACCTTGCTCTTCATGTTACCAAGTTGCTATATAAGCAAAGTAGGATCAATATACGGTTTCTAGACCCTCCTCCCCCTCAAGGTAATTTGAAATCCCGCCAACTCATGCCAACTCACTTGCTCGAAGCTGCACCAACCCAAGCCAACTCACCTGGTCGAAGCTGAGCCAACCCAGGGTCAAAGGTCACGGGGTTGTGCTCTCTGGCGGCCACCAGCTCAACTAAAAACAGCGCCCTCTGACGGCCACCAGCTCAACTAAAATAGCGCCCCTGATGGTCACTAACCCCACGAAATATTAAATATATATGAGTTTCGAATATAATATCAGCAGTATCAATTGTAAAGTGGTGTAATAACACATTCTGTATTTATAGTGATAATTAAATGATAGTGGCAGTGAAACCATACAACGTGGAGAAATATGAAGATTTTTTGGCAGTTAATCTGGTGGTCACTGTTTGTAGTTGAGCTAGTGGCCGTCAAAGGGCGCAACCCCGTGACCTTTGTCCCTGAGTTGGCTCGGCTTCGAGCACCTGAGTTGGCTTGGGTTGGCGCGATTTCAAATTACTTTGTGGTGGAGGGGGAGGGGCAGGGGGAGCAGGGTCTAGAAACCGTATATATCGACCCTCGACAATAATTTACTTAAGCATATGAACGTCAGTCAAACTTTTCTTCATTGTCGAATAAATATCATTGAAATGTTATCACTATGGCAGTCTTAGGCTAAATGCACACGATTTATACAAAACCTGACTCTCAACAAAATGTTCTAGATGTCAACGTTCAGTAAATTATATAGAAATATTATACGTTTTATAGACGAATTCTTAATAAATAAATTCATTTGAAACAAGTTATAAATGTCAAATAATGTATAATTAATTTCTAGATATATTTTGTTTGATTTGCATCTTTATTCACAAACAAGACTACAGTTGTAATTACTCTTCATTGACAGTAATTCAGATACAGATTCCAATATCATAGTAATATAAAATAAGGAAAAGACGTCAAAAGCAATGATAACATTTTACTTACATTTAAAGAAAAATTATAAGTGTTAATATTCATGTACCTCTGCGACTGGCAGTCGTCACATTGCCAAAGAGGCACATTTATAGAGAAACTTATGGAGAAGAAGTGGACGCGAAGAGGCAATTCTAACTGGAAGAGTTTGATGAACCAAATTTCTATAGAATTACTATCTTAAATTAAAAAAATAAAATAAAAAATAAATTGAATAATCAACATTACTTATACCAGTATTGTATAACAAGCATTATGGATCACCTATGATTTATGATGATCGTGTACCAGGCTGCTGTTGCGATCATATTTGGAGCGATTCAATTATTATTTATAGTTTCGTTTTAATCATGAAATCTCCCCTTTTGTGTTATTTTTTATAAAATATTTCATAGGAATCGCATAATAATCCAACAAATAGGAATATTCCCACGTCAGTCTGTATGAATCTTTTAGTGTCAACTCTTAGCTTTACGCTAAATAGAGCCCAAACTTAAAACTTCAACAATGAAAAGTCAGACTGACATAAATAGGCTTAATTATATTGTCGTTCTACCTGTCATCGTGACAGTATTTCGCTTAAAAGAAGTATGCGTCTATACAAGGTGTGTCAAAAGTTTAGAAAATCAAACTTTCTTTTTTTGCGTTTTACAGGAAACTGTAATAAAGCTGTAAGCGGACGCGAAAAAGGCGATTCAAGCTCGAAGAGATTGCAAATACAACTAGTTTATACAATAATAACGGCTGCTCGTAAATATAAAATGGAACCATTTTATTACATATTACAATTATCGAAGGAATACTGAAGGCATTTACTTTTGAAATAAAAATGTGATGCGGCCAAATATTCCCGAAAAATCAGTATACAGGGTGTTTAAAAAAGATGCGTCAATATTAAAGGGGTTGATTGTCCAGGTCATTTTATACAAAAAAGTTTATAATAAACAAGGTCCGCAAACGCTTCGTTACCGATCTGCAGCGTGTTGAAGTTTAATTAAAAGAAACAGTAAAAATTAGATTTCTCCAAGACGGCATTAAAGATCATAATGAAATTTTAGGCGTGTTATTTTTCAAGAAAAAAATAGGACGCCGCTGATTTCTCTACAAATAAAAATATGTTTCTATTCTTTGTTTAATTGTGAAGAAAAAAGCTCTCTTAACTTTCTATCATACGACGTACCGTTTTTTAGTAAAAAAAACACATTTTAGTGCATGTACATTTATTACAGAATTTTTTTTTTAAATAACAAGGGTTTTATTTAAGGGCAAAAACAAATATTTTACCATACCAACAATTTTAGCAAGCAAGAATTACAATAACTGTGCAAAGTGACCACATCGAGCTCGGATGCAAGAATCCAATCTTCTCCTCATGGACTGGCGAACTCTCTCAAAAACAACAGGATCGGTTTCAATTGAGTTGCACCCAGCTATGATTCGATTTCTTAAGTCTTCTACGTTTTCCAATGGAGTAGCGTACACCAATGACTTCAAATGGCCCACCTCGGCCAATCCAGCGATTTCCGTATGCTTGTGTTAAGAAATCACGAGTTACTTGACTAAAGTGGGCTGGTGCGCCATCGTGCATATACCACATTGCATCTCTAATTGCTAATGGTACGTCTTCCAGAAATCCAGGGAGCGTGTTTTCCAAAAAGTTGCGATACCTCTCCGGTTAGTCTCCTTGGTAAAAATACCGGTCCAATTAGGCAGTCACCCACAATCCCAAGCCAAGCGCTCAAAGAAAACTGATGTTGAAAACGATTTTCACCAATTTCATGTGGATTTTCGTCACACCATACATGGTTATTATGGAAATTGCATATTGCATTTCTTGAAAAATTCGCTTCATCGGTGAACAGAATCAACATCAGGAATTGAGGGATTTGAACCATTTTCTGCAAAAGCCATTGACAGAATACAATGCGAGGAGGAAAATCAGCAGGAAGTAATGCTTGAACGCGTTGTATATGGAATGGGTACAACAAATTTTCCTTCAGAATGTGCCAAATAGTCCCATTACTTACATCCAAAGCGTCAGCAATTTTTCGAGTAGAAGTACCTAGATCTTCTTCAATCATGTCTAGCACATCCTCTTCCAGCTCTACCGTTCTTGCTGTCCTTGGCCTTCCTGCTCCTCCATTTCGTCTTAATGTGCCTGTTTCATAAAGACGCCGATGAATACTTTCGAAAGTTTTTCTATCAGGAGCAATACGGCCAGGAAATCTTTCAGTATACAACCGCCTAGCTTCTAATGCATTTCCATCAGCAAGTCCATAAATGTAGTGCATGTCGGTCATCTCTGCATTTGTATAGCGATTCATGATAAGGAAATTCAACAAATTCGACACATACAAAATTATTAATCATATGTCATTCAATATGTCAGTGAATAAAACAGGACTGTTTAAAAATAAAATATTTTTGTAAGCATGATAAATGTACATGCACTAAAATGTGTTTTTTTTTTAGTAAAAAACGTTACGTCGTACGATAAAAGGTTAAGAGAGCTTTTTTCTTCACAATTGAACAAAGAATAGAAACATATTTTTATTTTTAGAGAAATCAGCGGCGTCCTATTTTTTTTTTGAAAAATAACGCGCCTAAAATTTCATTATGATCTTTAATGCCGTTTAGAGAAATCTAATTTTTACTGTTTCTTTTAATTAAACTTCAACACGCTGTAGATCGGTAACGAAGCGTTTGCGGACCTTATTCATTATAAACTTTTTTGTATAAAATGACCTGGACAATCAACCCCTTTAATATTGCCGCATCTTTTTTAAACACCCTGTATATCACAACTATTACTATTCGTTTCTGCAAAATAAAAAATCACGCTTAAGTTTATCAATTTAAAACTAGAACTTCATCCCTGTAGAAATTCAATTTTTAAACAATTTTCTTTTGACGAGGACGAATTAAAAAGTTTTTTCACTGACAGGGCAGACACGAAATTTCATTCCGTTTAAAAGCCGATTATTAAATAAGCTTTTTCTAAATAAACGAAGAGACAGAGATCGATAGAGAAGAGAGGGAGAGAGAGAAAAAAGAGTGCTTTGTTTAATTAAGAGTGTGTCTAGTGAAGCGCGGATATTGAAAATATATTTAAGAAGAAAAAAAAAAGAGAACCAAGCAGGAAGATAAAATAGAGTGGTGAAATAGGTATATCAGGACGAAGGGTCGAGAGTCTTCGTCTGATCGCACAGTTCTCGCCTTCTGCATCAGAAAGCGCACTTATCTCTCTCTATCTTTCTCTTTCTGTGTGTTGTAATTTATTTCTGTCTGCGTTTTAAATGTGAATTTAATGTATCGATAACAGTTGCGCACGCGGTGCAAGAAAGACGGTTCGTTATTTTGCGAAATGCTTGAATGAGAAATGTCGGAGGAATAAGAATAAGTACAACACGGGTTGTAACATATACCTATGCGTGTTTGTGTGCGTTATGTGTATGTGTACATATTCAATTGAAAAGTTTCATAAACATATCCAGACTATTTATAAACTAAGCACAGCAGTGCAATACATTTAGTACAATATTCGTAAAAAGGCAATAAATAACGCCATGGATGATACTATAGTCTCATAGATATATAGATTATAGATAGCCTACTCTAGCAGGCACATCTAAATTCTTAGCATTTGTATTATAAATATGCGCATACAGATATATTTATACTTTTGCCATTGGCGTTGAATATACTATTGAGCATTGCCTCTCTTTAGAGGACGCGAATTGACGTGTTGGCTCAAGATAAAAACTAAAGTGAGAAAAATGAATCTGAGGGTTAAATATTAGATGACTCAAGGAAAAAGAAATACTTATAGACACCTTTACCGAAAAGTAATAGAATTGCTACATAATACAAAGCTACAGATAAAATTGGAGTGTGTAAAGTTTGTGAGGTTAAATTATGTTGATATTTTTAAAAAGTATGATCTCTCACATATTTATGATACAAGAGGTACAAGGCACTCGTACTTTCGTCCACCAAAAACGAACCTAACTAGACTACAGAGCACTGTTCTGCCGAATGAGTGAAAGGCTCTGTCTTTGGAAAAGTTTAAGCGGGCTTTAAAGGGATAATTATGTGGGTTCGCTCCATAAACCACTTGTGTCAAATATTATTAGGCATAGGGTATCGTATAAATATTGCAGTGATCTTGAGCCTGGGATTGAATTGTAAGTAAGCATAATCAAGATCACTTTTAGATTTAATTTAGTTAATTACTATTTTATTTATTTTATAATGATCATTGTATATAAATATTTATTAAGTTAGGATTTTAGCAAATTTAAATTTATTTAATTAAAATAATGTAGAAATGTTATTATAAATTTTATTCATAAAATTAATATTTAAAATAAGACTTGTGATAGCAAGTAAATATTCACAATAAAGTGTTTCCCGCAAGCTTCAGCGCAAGAAAATATTAATGACCGAGAACGTTCGATAGATAGGGCCGGCGAAACAATATTATTCCCCGCGAGATGCTATTAACAATCACAAACGTAAACAAGTCGACATCGAGATGGATGTTTGTTTACATTTTTAAATAAGTAATACATCACTTTACCGATAGGTGCAGTAAATGTTAATATAAGCGAGGACATGATGATTTTAGAGGATATTGCTGGTGCGAACCGCTCTCTAAATTAATCCTCTAGAAGCAGGTGGGAACCGCTTCTTAAAGACCCAGGGTGTTTACGCTTATTAATATTTCATGAATTAATTTTATTATAAACGTAGAATAAATTTTCTTGATACATCGGAACTTATTTTCCGAGATATCTAATATTTTGACTTAGAAAATTTTCCTATAAATCTGGACTTGTAAATATTTTATAAATTCATTTTATTTTGAACTTAGAATAAATTTTCTTTTGAAACTAGGATGTTTTATTTTTACACGCTGTGGTTTCATACTAGGCGTTATGGTAAAACATTTTAATAATTGTATTATCTTAATTTGCTACCAAACACTGCAGAAGGAAAATAACATCACAAAAATAAAAAGGATCAATTTAATATTTTTTTATTTAATTGGAGGCAATAAATCTTCATCAGTTATACTAAACAAAACGCAAATAATGAAATAAATTTTTAATTTTTTTGAAAAACAAATTGTTTTTTTCTACTCTAGTATTGAAATTTTCTATTTCCTACACTACCACACTAAATGAACAGGCGATCCCAGTTAACTGAAGCGATACATTTTCATGTCCAAACACGTGTAAATATGAAATCAACCAATTACGAGTAATGTGACTTTCAAATGCCAATTAAGATATTCTATCAAATTAATTTTAAACCTTGTTTGTGTTCACAATTTGTGTTATTATTAATTTCCAGATCATATAGCTTAAAATATAAGGGTGATGTGATATTAATACCATACCTTATCTTTAGATCATTTACGCTCATATTCTGATGTCAAACACAACGACAGATCAGATCAGCATTGAGATTCGGAGCACTCGACACGACACTTGCTGACGGCACGACACCAAACATACAGCCTTTCAGAGATTATCTGGAACGTATTATTAACATTAGTGGAGAAGAATGTATATTGCATATACCAAATTAACTGTACAACTACTTACTACATAAACTTTATACAGCCAAGGCATTATGTTGAATGTTTCTCGTCCATCAGTGGATACGTATTTCGACCTTTTGATCTCACCAATACCACTTTAGCGATCAAATTACTTTGCTAACTTTCCGCAAAGCCGATTTGGTCGGAGTCTTGCAGAAAACAATATAGATACCCGAATAAAGACAACTGAAAAAGAGAAAGAAAGTGTATTCATCGCACAAGTCCTATTTACTAATATACTAATATCTTTTTACAGGCTGGCACCTACTTCATTACTTCTTGAGCTTTACATACATTGTCAGCGCTACTAGAGCCATCTAATCTAAATTATTAAATATTAAGTAGCTTTATATAGTGTTACATGTGTAGTATTTATAATTATCTGAACTGTTATTTCTGAAACATCTTTGTATGTGTGATTTAATTTTTCATTGTGGATAATTTTGCCAATATTCATGTTTTTCCGTTGCAATAGCGGTAAAATTATTCATTCGATGGTATAGCTAACGATTTTCAGAAATACCCGAAGATAAATAATTCATAATTAAATGTCAATTTAATTCTGAAACTTTATAAAGTGACAATACATTGGACATATTTATTTCCGTTCAAAAATGAAGCAAATAATTTGAAAAAAGAAGCTTCAGTTAGTCTTTAACGGATACTTTAGGGACAGGTACCATTTAAAGCAAGCATTGGAATTTGTCAAAATAATTTTGGCTTCGACAGGTTATGGTCGAGTCACAAGAAATAAATATTCCGTTTTCTGAACTAAAATCTATTTTAAAATATAAAATTAGTAAATATTGCCCAGAAAAATAATTAGAAATAAGTAGAGGAAATGTTAAATGTATGCTTAAATCAAAATTCACAATTGTCGTCTTTATTAGCGGATCTTGTGGTGTATCATTTCGAAGGAATTTTTTTTTAAAAGTTAGATACTTATCTAATACAGCCATGGTAGTAACTTGGTTTAGTTATATGAACGACATTTTTTGTATTTGGTCAGGTTCTGATAGATAGTTGGATAATTTCTTAGGTCAACTTAAACTATACACTAAATAAACTTATTTTACTAAATTTACTATTAATAATAATAAATTCAAATAATCCTACACATGTTTATACGCTGTTGTTTTAACTTTTATCGAACAGCTGATTAAACGCAAACATGTTGTCACCACTATTTTTCTGTCTACACTCCATCCATTAACGAAATGTTAGAATCAGTGGTTGAAATAAATACAATAAAAAGTGTGAATTTGCAGCTAAAAGAAACATTAGTTTTATAGACATTAAGTATGTACATTTTAATTCTAACAATTTCTAAAAGTATAGTTTACTTTATATGTAAAATTCGTTACAACCCATTACACTAAACTGGTCGAAATTGAAAATGAAATGACATTATCAACTACTGGAATATTTATGGGAAAATAAATTAAAAAAATAAAAACCCGGTCACACGTACCTGCCATACATACGAAGTAATTTGCCTATTAAAGCAAGTCGTGCTCTGTTTTACCGTCGGTTATTTTTAAGCAATTTGTACGAACACGACTGGGTATCAAGATAGCGATCTAGTTTTCAATTTTTCAAGCTTTCGTCAGAAATGTACCTCCATATACATGGATGGGGGTGAGGTCTGCTTACAAATAGTGTTTTCCGGACCTCGCATCGCGAAAACTAGTTGGCAGGAGCGAATGGGGGAGGCCAGCGATGGGTTGTGGTTATGCAAAAAAGGGGGTGTATGCTCATGCTTGGATGAATGTGTTTATACTTGTAGGATCACGTAACACAACTACGATTCAACATTTAACAAATTTTTATTTGGAAGAATAATTTTACTTAGATTAAGTAGTAGGTTGAAAACTAAATATTGTTTATAATACAAAATTAGAAACTTTTTTTGATATACGGTGTGATTCAGTGTAACATTTCAGATTTTGAAAAATGTACAGGGGAAGTAAATATAAAAAAAAATTCACTAAGAATTAAATCCGGAAATGTCACCATTCTAGGATATGGGAACTGCATTTGGGTAAACTTTATTTATCTTGGGTGCTTGAGTAACTACAATGACTATAGAGAAGGATTGCTATTTCTATTGACCACGTTAACAGAAAAAGTACAAATGGCAGATCATTATATCACATGTTTCTTAATAACATGCTAATATTTAACTATTATTAAAACATACATGGTTCAATTTACGAATTCTGAGTATGCAGACATGCATTACATGTACGGTCTAGCTGATGGTAATGCACTGGAAGCTAGGCGGTTGTATGATGACCGCTTTCCAAATAGAATTATTCCGGATGCACGAACATTTTCAAGCATTCATAGAAGGTTGTGCGAAAAGGGAGGTTTTGAAGTAGACAATCATCTAAAAGGAGAAATTGAGGTAGCGGTTTTGAATTTAGTTGAGAAAAATCCAGAATTAAGTACATTACGTTATTCTCGTAAATAAATGATGTTAATAGTTACATAAATAGTTTTTTCTCATAAGTGGTCTAGCGAGATGCACATGATTGATTTTTTTTTAAACTTTAGCACCCTATAGTCCAAAACTTAAGACATTTAGGACATATCTGCATATGAAGTTTTTTTCATAAAATGGACCCAAGAATAATCCCCTTAAATATTAGCATGTTATTAAGAAACAACCTGCATAGTATAATAAATAATTAATAAAATAAATTGCGCTTAGTCATTCTTAATACTAGAGCTAATCTTCGCATAAATCTTAAATTTAGCAGAAGTGATTTAAAGAGTTTGTTTAATTTTTAATTTTGATTTGTTATTTTTACAGCGAGATCTTTTATTCTTAAATTTTGGAGATCCCTGTATGAAAATTTGAGATTAGAGTCTTAATTTTTAGTTTTAATTTTACCTTATCCATATAATTGACTATTTACTATTTTTCTTTTGGAACATTTCGTGCCATCCGTCGTAATCATTTTTTACTTGTTCATATCGACATAGTATATGCTATTTTTGCAACTTCCGTATTTAATTGATTTATTGTGCAGTTATTGTCTCTAAATTTATATAACTAATTTTTAACCATTCTACGTCATTTATTCGCGTGTTCTTCAGTTTCCTCTCAGGCTTTTTGTTAACTGTTTTTAATTTTAACTTCCTTTTTGTATACTTGAGAGAATTTAAAAAACACATTCTTAGGAAGAACGTCTCGTCTAGACAGACGTTCGCACAGACAACTACTCTTGTTTCAGCTATTGAAGAATTTTGTGGCTTTTTGTGGCTGCTCATTGGTCGTTGTTCTGTGATATAACACGTCAGCGAAGTTATTAAGGCCATTTGGCCGATATTGTATTTGATAGCGCTGTCCTTTAAAAGGACAGCGGTATTTTGTCTCCCGACGCGAAACAAACAACCTCGAGCTAAAATCTAATACTTTTTTCCCTTGTATAATAAATAACTATTACAAAATATATTTTATGTTTTTGTTTCTTATAAAAAATATCTGACTAAATATTGAAAAAGGAGGTGTGGCCACCACACGACTTTCTTATACGTATGAAAGTGTTACTTCCGGTCCGAATTTTGAAATTTCATTTATACAAAAAATATTCCAAATCCAACTCTAAATACTTTTGTACTCTTCATAAATGTATATAGAATGCATAATTTACGACATATTTGCAAAAAATCGTTATTCGGTAAGAGTAAAAGTGATACTTCCGGTCCGAATTTTGAAATTTTTTTTATATAAAAGATATTGGAAATTAAGTTCTAAATACTTATGAATTCTTTATAAATTAGTCTAAACTTAGTAATTGACGAAATATTTGCAAATTTCGATTTTTTCACTGAAGTAAACTACTACTTCCGGTCTGCCGATTTTGCTCAAAATCTAATCAGTTCTCAAGAGGGAGATTGTATTCGTAAATACAAAATTTGGAATTGATATCTCCAGCGGTTTGACCGCTATCGTGGTCACACACACAGACAGACACACAGACATTTTTTAAAAACCACTTTTTTGGTATCAGGGGACTTCAAAACGTGGACATCTGCAAAAATATCGAGGTAAAAAATTTTCATCATCACAATACTTCCTTATACTGTATAAGAAAGTAAAAAAAAATCATTTCCTTATGTCGACGTATTTAAATAAATTCTTTTTATAATTTCCCACAAAAAATAAAATGAGAATGACATTTTTCATGTATAATTTCGTTTATCTCGTTTTGCCACTCCCTATTTGTGTGATGTATTAACCAGTATAGATGCTGGTCATCAATAGCAGGAGAAAGACGAGCTCCAGTTCCGTAGCCGTTATCACAAATGTTAATTGGAGACTTGTCTGATAACTAATGGCCCGGGACCGGTGCCATGTATCTCGCCTTGTCACTACCGTAATTGTAGTTATTGGCTGCAACTATGACCATTTACAATGAAATATGCCTTGCACTAGTGCTTGTCATAACAATAATTTAGCTAAATCAATTTCGTTGCCGGGTCGTGGGCTCTCTCTCGCAGTGCCCCCCGGTGCCCGGACCGCGCGCCGGTCACTTTTTCCCCGTTAAGTTTACGCCATTAAACGTAATGATGGAAATTAAAGGATGGGGTCAATAGCTAGGTCGGTTTGCAACTAAATCAGCTAATTGTAATTAGTAACAGTGCGCAATGAACACAGGGCTAGGGAGTGTGAGAAGTCGGGGGAATGGGGTAAAGAGGAAGCGACTAACCAACTCGACCTAGCATTCTCTAGCCATTTCACGATGGGAGGGATTTTAGGGGGTGGGGGTGGGGTGATTGGCGGCGGTGCTGGTGGTGGTGTTTGTTATTGATGTGTCGCAGGAATTTCGATATAAATTCGATATTACACAAATTGAAAGACAATACTACCACTATTCATTACAATATTGTTTTAATACATGTTAATATATCACTGCCGATATTTCATTTTAATCTAACGAACGTTTCTGGCCCAGTCGTAATTAATGTCTGAAACTTTATCACGTCTGTAATGTATTCAGGATGTTCTCCGAATACACATAAACCAACAACATTATATGACATGCACATATATATGTACATAGATACATACACACAGACGTGTATTGAACTTAATCTATATATATACAAGCCAAGCGATTCTCCAATATGTGTTCTTATTTTTATGTCTATTGTTTCATGTTTATATTTTCAATTAAATTATATCATGTACGAAATGTTTGAAATTTCCAAATCAAAATAGTTTCGAATCGTCCGGCCGACATATTGAATAAAAATCTGTTTGCTTAGAGAAACCAATTCCCTCTAACGATGCAGAGTCGAAGTAAGCAACCATCTCTTACTTTCTTATACGTAGTATAAAGAAGTATAGTGATGACCTCGCGATTTATGCAGATGTCTACGTTTTGAAGTCGCCTGATACCGAAAAAGTGTTTTTTGCAAACATCTCTCTCTCTCTCTCTCTCTCTCTCTCTCTCTCTCTCTCTCTCTCTCTCTCTCTCTCTCTCTCTCTCTCTCTCTCTCTCTCTCTCTCTCTCTCTCTCTCTCTCTCTCTCTCTCTCTCTCTCTCTCTCTCTCTCTCTCTGTGTGTGTGTGTGTGTAACCACAAAAGCGGCCAAACGGATACAAGTACCAATACCAATCGCTTTAGGAGTATAATATTCCTCTTGAGATCTGATTAGATTTTCAATAAAATCGGAAGTAGTACTTCACTTTAGTGAAAAAATCGAATTTTGCCAATATTTCGTCAACTACTAAATTTAAACAAATTTATAAGGAATTCAAATGTAATCAAAATTAATTTTGAGAAAAATTTTATTAGAAGATTTTTTGAAATTCCTTCCGGAAGTATGTTCTTTACTCTTATCGAAAATCAGTTTTTTGCGAATACCTCGAAAACCTTGTTTTCTAGGCAGGTACATTACCAGTATAAAAGCATTTAAAAAATAATTTCAAATACCTTTTGTGAAAACAAATTTTCAAAATTCGGACCAGAAGTAACACTTTTACTCCTATCGAATAGCGATTTTTTGCAAACATGTCGTAAATTATGCATTCTATGTATATTTATCAAAAGTACAAGAGTATTTACATCTGGATTTGCCATATTTTTTACTCTTAGCGAGTAGCACTTTTTTTTTTGAATATCTAGTCACGTCTAACTATCGTCCAATCTTAATTGTTTGGTAATGTCGGAAGAATGGCTTTTGAAAAAATTATTTACAACTATGTGAGCAATTGCTTGTCTACTGTATTTCTTTTATTGAAGATATTTTGATAGAGCTTTTATTTTTGAAAATAAAGTCATAGGATTAGTCTACTGACTTACTTATTACAGCAACATACACCTTTATGGTATCCTAATTGATTTTAGAACCTTATTGTGTTTATTTTTGAAAAGTATAAAGAATCATAACAATCCCCGTTAAACATTGACATATTTTAAAAGTAATTATAGTCTAAAACCTTTCCCTAAATTCATTTCATGTATCAACAGTATATTGTGCTACAAATGAGTGAAGCTAATTTTTTATATTATTTAAAAAATCAATTAACAGAAATTAGTAATTTTTTTTTGAAATAATGATGACAATTTGATAGATTTTTGAACATGGGACCAGCCTCTCGCTTAGAGACTTTTGCACAACATTACTATTTGAACTCTGATTCGTCAAAATTTTGTTTGAAGTATGTCCCCTTGGGCCACCGATGATGATTTCCAGCCCCCATGCTGTTTTAGCGTTAGTAAGTGTGCCTGCCCCAGCTTCAACTAATAAAGAATCAGTCGACTGTATGAAGTTGGTGAATTATTTTGCATGAATCAGTTTAAAAATACCTTTCATAACATTCCAAGGCACTTTCCAATTTTCTTCACTCTGATAACTTGGTGGGTAGTATTTCCTCTTTGAAAATTAATAAAAAAAATTCTGGATAATTTTGAGGACTTGGGCTCCATTTTTTTTTGGAAAATTCCAAATTTTCAGTATTTTGAAAATTTTCGTATAGTTTTGGTTTTTGTGTCAGGGACAACCACGACGAGAATTGTTCCCAAATCTCTAATATCGTTCGGTTGCAGCTTGTAAAGTTTGTCCTTTCTAAGAGCATTAGCAAGTCTATAATAAATAATTAAAAAGACCTTCAACTAAAAATATAATATAAATCATGTATTATAGTAATGTTTGGATAATAATTTTGCAAATACCGTCTTACTTTGGTTAATAAATATGTATCATCAAGTTTTGCTTTATAAACCTGTGTACTTGAGTACTTGAATTCTCTTTCCATAATACTTGATTTTTTTGGTACATACCATTCGTTCTTCCCTTTTAAATACACACGGATTTTCGGATACTTACTGATGTTTGTATTATGCTTAAAATTTACGGTACTTTTCATCATGGAGTACGTACTCTAGAGTATTGACGATTTAAAGTTGTTTACCAGTTGCGACAATTATCATAACATTAGGTTTTTAGAAAACGAATGGATTTTTTTATTTTTCTGTACTAGGTTCGTTCTTAATATGGCTGCCACATATTACTCCTACCGTTACGTTAAATCAATAATAAATTACACTAACATTTTCCACTCTCTATGTACAAAAATATAGTGTTAATAAAAAAAATATCACAATTTCGTGTAAAAAGCTTAAGTTGCGCACAACCCTGTATATGAAATTTCCTTTTCGCGATAATATTTTACTTAATTCATCGTTTGTTCAAGTGAATTTACTCCAGTTATGAAATATTCAAACCATAGCACGGCCCTTAGACGTAAACTGTTGTGCTCTTACTTCATCATTTTCCGGTTTCGTACTCAGGAAAATGTATCTTGTCTTCGAGAAAGCAGACATCATCAGTGGCGCAGGTGTTGGGTACCTAAAACAAATTAAAACGAATTAAATATTAACTCACCCTGAGTGTGACATTAATAATTTAAATTAAAATTAATAATTAGCGCCCGTATTCTGGTGGTGCGGCAAGCAGGCTGGCAACGTCTGGAAGTGAAACGTCCCGGTTTAAGAGGAAGTACACACATCCAAAATACATAATATACCTGTAAACCTGACGGTCTATGTATATGGGCAACGTGTAATAATAATAAGGGAATGATTTATATTTTAAAGGGAGTGCTAATGCATTAGGAGGCGGTTTAATTATTAAAAGGAAAACTATTTGCCTTGCGTTATTAACACCTAGCACCTCTTTCTCCCCTACACCCCGTGCAGGTTATTACACTACTGTTAAATTGAGGCGTACATTTTCGACTTATTAATTTCACGTGCAGATGGCGACACGTGCGCGACCCATTTGACATATTATATATGTACAACTTTATACATAAACACGCGCATTTATATATATATATATGTATAATATAAATTCGCACATTTTGAGCGAGTTCTTGTAACGATCGGAGCCACCAAAAGAAAGATAGAGACAGCAGCTTGATGATGACGAATATGTAAATATAATAAATCAAATTGACGATGGTGTGTATTTACGGAATGTCGGGTTCAGTTGAGAGTTTGTATTTAATTAGATGATTCCATTGTGCGAGTGCTTACTTGTTCATAGATGTGTATGTGGGAGTCTTCGTACGTACTCTTGTATTTACCTGCCTTCAGAGTCGATATTACTATTTGGTGAAATTTTAACAAACGCTAATTTGCAGACCACCTTAACTATATCACTTAAAGATTATTATTTTTCAATTATGGACTACTGTGAGAGGTGAATATAATTTATTATTAATGGATTTTCATTTTTATCGGGTATGTACTGAAACAGGAAAAATATATTAATTCGATGATGCCTCAGGATTCAGCTTTGAGGCCTTTTATTAACGATTTTTTGAGTCCTTACACAGTGTCTTCTTAATTTATTTTTCCGTTTTCTACGGATTTTTCCCTTGGTTCACTCAAGATTAAGTATGTCTCTTTCAATTTTATTCCTTCCATCCTCGAATAAATTCCTTGTCTTTATGTTTCCACTCTTTTACTTTATAATTTATGTTTGAGTTATCTTATTCGTCCTGCTTCAGTTCTTTCCAATGATTTAAAGATCTACTTTTCTTAGGATCTTTTATTTTTCCCTCAATCTTTCTGAGAAATCTTATATCTGTGGTACTTATCTCCTTGGGTTTTAGATATTACCCATGATTACGAAGTATTGAGTTAGATTATCTGCTCTGCTCAATTTATTTCTCAACTATCCGCCGCTTGTCTCACTTCTTTTACTTAAGTGTTAGTACCTCTCGTCCAATGTTATTCTACCACTCATCGAACGTTTTTGTTTTTCATTTTCCATTCCTGTGCTTTCTGGTTGAGTGATCTCATTTGTCCATTTTCCATAGTTTCTAATACTGACTCGAATTTTACTACTTTTCTCCAGATGTTTTATTCCTTGTTTTCCCGTCACTCTTTCTGATCTTTTGCTGCATGTTTTCATCGTTCGCTCTTCCTTGATTGGAGTAGATTGAGGAGTATTAGGAACACTAATGGAATCAGGATGCAACCTTCGGAGGTTTTTAACGTATTTGATTCTTCTCTTTCTGTTGTATCCAATGGCATTATCAATTTAGGTGTATTTGCATTAGAACTGAAAGTATCTTAAGTTGTTTATTCTGAAAAGCAAGGCAAACAATAAAAACTAAGGGCTCCTCAGTATTATGTTCATTCATCTCAAATCTGAAAAATATTTTAAGATGTAATTTAGAAGCGTCTAACAGTAATTAAAATAAACTTAATGAACTACTAATTAGTAGCGATCAATATGATATTTGAGCTAGAAGTGCACAGATATTGCAGCGACAAGCTTACACCATGTGCGTGTAATAATTGAATGAAATAAAAATTAATTCCGTCACCATTCGTTCACTGTCTTTCGCATCTCAACGAGGCTCATTTTCATCATAAACAATATAGTATCAGTATCAGAGATTTCCTCCAACATATAATAGCCTAACATAGCAGGCTCGGAGTGAAACTGTTCTGAATCAGAACAAAAATATGTTGACTTGGGTGTGCCGCAGGGCTCCGAGGCCCCTTTAGTTTTCATCTTTCTATCAACGTGTTTTGATTCGATTCTCCCTTTAATGTTTTGTACGTGAGCTGGTACCTTACTTTCACCAAACATTGAAAGGTTAAATTAACTGCTGTTATTGTTATTTTCGATACACATTATTTAATATTATCTTAAATCCCTTCATATTTAATTGTTTAATTGTTGAAATCCAGGAATACAATTTGGTAAATAATAGCATCAGCATTACAATGTAACATTTTTATATCTGGTTGGAATTTAATGAATGTCAGACGAAGATTAGTTTGCAGATTAAATTCCATACTGAATTTATTTTTAATTGCTAGCATTGCGGAATATTCACTTCCTCACACATGTGTTAATATGCTGGAATATGTTTCTCCCTACTTGTCGTCTTAAAATTGCATGTTCTCTGTGTGTCGTGCAGATCGATCAATTGTTTCCCGCTGTCCCAAAGAAAAAGTGAAATAAATTTGAACGAAATGATTCGGCGGACCTTCCCCTGTTACACGTAAAGGTATCGCCTTTCTTTTTCATGCGAGCAGTATGTTGGAGGTATTACCACAACACCGACTGACGTTTTAAGTGCTCTTTATTTATTACCCTTACCTCTAATTCTCACATATGTTAAGATCTTTATCGTCGTCACTCTTCGACGGAGTCCTGCACGCTCTTTTCCTTTTTTTTTTCTTCGACCGCCGCACTAACATAACACACACATACAACGCTTTACGAGACTACCAGCGTAACGATCAGTTTTCGTCGTGTAATAACGTGTGTAGTGTAGCGGGGAAAATGATTTATTGAGGTGATGTTGTGCGTTCTTGATCGCGTGTAAACGTGTTTGAATAAAAAAAAAAGGAGTCTTTTGCGGGCCTCCTGATCGTCGATTTTGCACAATTTTGGAAATATCTTAAATCTAAAATAAAATATTTAAAAACACCAGCGCAGACAAGTAAAATTAAAAGTTTATTTTATTGTAACGTTTTCGGCTTCGCAATAAACAACTCGTGCAATTTATTTATTTAAAACAGTCTGTATTTCACACACGTAAAATTAATTACAATATAAAAATATAAAACTAATGTATCGCACTTAAAACTACTATTAATAAATTAACACATGTATTTATTTCTATTACTAATATTTATGTCCGTATATTTAAATCACTTCTATTTATATAACACGCACCACTATATTTATTTTATACTACTTATATTTATGTTTACTCTTCGCCTACCACTGAAGGAACTATTTATTTATTTCTTATATTTATTTTTACTATGGTCTGTTCTGCGCGACGACTGCTTAAGGACTTTCTTATTCCAAACACACTGGCTTTCTTCGGAAATTGTACGAGAGATATTCCATTCCTTTTCTCTGCGCTTACGTCGTACTGCGTGGAGATGATTTATGGCTATTTACATTTCGTTTTTATATCGTCGTATTTTTGCTGCCTTTTTCTGGACTTGTTTCGTTACATTATCCTATGAGAGAATAATGTGAAGAATGTTTTTTGCTTTATATAGAGCCAGGCAAGTAGTAGAAGAAAAACATGTTGCGAACGATACATTAGAATATAGAATTAATAGTATTTTATCTGTACACGTAGAAGATTCTTGAATACAGATAAATCAATAATTATTATAAACACTACTTGAAATGTTAAGGCTGGGATCTGCCCGTGTTATTTGTCCATAAGAGATATTGGTAGCATTTTAAAGACAAAATGTGAATCACGAACAATGAAATTTTCACACAGTAAATGTCAGATTTCCCATTACATTTTTCAAAAATTTTACTTTCTTATACGTAGTATAAGGAAGTATTGTGATGATGAAAATTTTCGACCTTGTGATTTTTGCAGATGTCCACGTTTTGAAGTCCCCTGATACTGGAAAAGTGGTTTTTAAAAAATGTCTCTGTGTCTCTGTGTGTGTGTATTACTGTGTGTCTGTGTGTGTGTCTGTGTGTGTGTGTGACCACGATAGCGGTCAAACCGCTGTAGATATCAATTCCAAATTTTGTATTTACGTGTGTAATCTCCCTCTTGAGATCTGATTAGTTTTTCAGTAAAATCGGTAGACCGGAAGTAGCAGTTTACTTCAGCGAAAAAATCGAATTTTGCCAATATTTCGTCAACTACTAAGTTTATACAAATTTATAAAGAATTCATATGTACTTAAAATTAAAATTGAGAATAATTTTATTTAAAAAGTTTGTCAAAATTCCTACCGGAAGTAGGTCTTTAAAAAGTTTGTCGAAATTCCTACCGGAAGTAGCCCAAGCAGCATCAAAGTGACGGGAACTGAGACCGGAACTTGGACTCGGTAACTGTTACGTAACTGCTACTAAATATTTGACTTAGCAGTAAAATTTACTCCAATTCAGATCTTATTAGTAGCAGTCACGTAACTGTTACTACTAGTAGGTCCTCTATGGTCCCATAACTTCTTAGTAGCTCTTAACGTATTTGGAACCACACGGCTACTAAATAAGATTACTTTAAAGTTATTGGAACTTTAAAGTAGAAAACGATAGTGGCCATAACCATCTTGTATTACTGAAGTGTGACTTTAAAGTTAGCATTCCTTGAAAGTTACGCTCAATGTTTTTGCTACGTTATCGGAACATGTATTAATTACTACAAACTTACGGAACTGTTTAGTAATATTTATAGTAATTTCGACGTTCTTACTACTCCGAGATGTTACTTACAGGTAATTTTCACTTTCCGTATAAATTCAGAGCGACTACATAGTTGCAGTTACTTTTAAAAAATTACTACGAGGTAAGTTTCACTTCATCGACTTTAATAACAAAGGCACTCACCAATAACTATCGCTCGTGTCTGTGAAAAGAAACTGCGTTCGAATTCATGGCGTCTGAAAACAAAATTCGTCGCAATAGAAAGCCTATAGACATTCGTCGATATTTTATCGAACACTGAGGCTTCAGCTGAACGCTCTTAGTTGTAATGGCGACATTTCCGTACATTATGGCCACAGGAAAAATATAACTATTGCAAAAGCATCAGTGTCATCAGTTCAAACGACTAACAGTGGACAAGTCTGTCAAGCGGAACCAGAAGTAAGAGGATGTGAAATTTGTTGAAAATTTTAAAGATAAAATCTGCAATTATTAGGGCTATGATGAGTTATTTGTTCCTAAATATGACGTTGATGATGATTATAAAGACGAAATAATAGTATATTCGTCAAAAATTTCATTCTCGCAACAGCTTAGAGAATGGTCTGTATTGCATAGACTAATCGACAGTTCAATCATTGATCTACTGCATATGTTAAAGCCGATTAATTGTTTTTCGGTCTGTAAGGCATCTTTAAAGTTGTTAATATTCGATAATTTTAAGATGTACGAATAATGTACCCTACTCTCTTCTGGAGCATTGGCGGGATTGCATCTTAAAGTCTCCCTATGTGAATGATTTGAGTTGTGCGGCCAGTACAATACTTTGTCGTTCTCCCATTTCTCCATTCTTTTCTTTCGTAGCCAGAACTTTGAAAAAAGCTATTTATACAATAATTCACTACCATATATGTGTTAATTTTTGGTTAAGTTCTACGTGGAACTTTGAAGTGGCAACGGGAACCTTACAGTAGTGTGCTACTTCATGGTAGTCTTAACGAACCTGCACAACTTTAAAGTTACAGGGGCGTGGACCAATTGGTCCCATGTACTACTTTGAAGCAACTATAACTTTAAAGGAAATATTTGTAGTGGCTGCTACTACACGATTACTTTTATCAAGTAGTATGTACTTTAAAGACGCATATTTCAGTAATTACTACTTGTAAGTTCTCTTGCGCAAAATTCGCCATATTTATCGAGCAGAATTGCGACGCCATTGCTGTTCATGAACGTTGAATAACGTCACAATACTGATTAAAAATTAATTTTTCTTGAGAGCTGTACTAAAAGTACCAAATCAATGAATATTTATTGGTTTAGAATGTTCAGGAATAATTTAAAAACAGGTACACATGCCTAGATGGACAATTTCGAAATTGTACAGTATATTTTTTATAAAAATTTTTTTTAAGAAAACGTATATTTTAAGGGCGCGTTGTCATTTTTCTAAGTACCATCATCATATTTGTCAGAAAACTTGTATTCGCATATAACTTTAATACCCAAGATATCCTTTAAAATGATCAACGCGTGTTTAATATTTCTAATTATTGTGTGTTACTACTCACACCATCAACGTGTAGTATTACATTCTACCATCAGTTTACAAGCCAGCTTCGACAACGGAATGAGATGAGAATATAGTTGAAGCTTTGCTGAAGGTGTGCGACAGAGAGCGACTGAGAGTGTCAGAAACCTAAGAAGTTCCATTACAGTTGCTGCGACCACCCTGCTACGTCGCCGTTACGTAGCCGTAACGTCCGGGAAACGTCGCGGAAGCAGTTCCAGGGACGTCGCTGGAACGTAGCTACTACCGAATAATTATTCCCCATTTTGGTCCCAGGCACGTAATAGGACCGTTGTCACCACGTTCCGGCGACTGGTGGCGAAAACTTTAAAGTTCTTGTGATGGTCGCCGTTACGTTCCTACGACTAAAAATGTTGCTTGGGAGGTCTTTTACTCTTATCGAAAATCAGTTTTTTGGGAATATTTCGCAAATCATGCTTTTTAGACAAGTACGTTACGGGTATAAAAGTATTTAAAACATAATTTTCAATATCTTTTGTATAAAAAAAATTTCAAATTCTGACCGGAAGTGCCACTTTTACTCTTATCGAATAGCGATTTTTTGCAAATATGTCGTAAGTTATGCATTCTATATATATTTATCAAGAGTATAAAAGTATTTAAAACTGGATTTGCAATTTTGTTTGTATATATGAAATTTCAAAATTCGGACCGGAAGTAGCACTTTTACTCTTAGCGAGTAGCACTTTCTTTCGAATATCTCGCAAAGTATGCATTCTATAGAGATTTATTAAGAGAATAGAAGTACTTAGAATAGAATTTTGAATAATTTTTGTAAAAAAATTCTTGAAATTCTATAATTTGAAACGCTCATACGTATAAGAAAGTCGTGTGGTGGCCACACCTCATTTCTTTAAATAATAGTAAAGTTTGAAGAAACTGAACAAAAGTAAGTCCATTTATAAAGTGCACTATATGCTGATGTCGAATCCAAAGCAAAAATGATTTTTGAGCTTTGGTTTTGCCTAAAATTATGGTGAATGTTTACTTCAAAGAGTTGTCTTAAATATCATATTTTATGGTGACAGACCGTGGGACGAGGTTGACTGTCGTGGTACTAATAATGACAGAGTTGGTCGAAAACGTGTACGAATCTTGAACAAAGAAAATATCTGATCCCGACTCCATCTATGGACTCTAGTTAGCGATAGCCTTCGAGAATTATGTTAAGATAATGGAAACAAAAATTTATATAATTTAAGATGTAAAGTTAACCAAAGCTGAATGAATGTTCGTAAAAGGACACGCAGATATTACGATGATGTTTTCCTAAGTAATACAGAAAAGGATTAACCCTAGTAAATTTTTCATCCTTCGGGCGCTTTATGGAGAAAGACGCTAGCTGAAAGGTTTGTGTTGAACACTTTGTCGAATGTCCGAGAATAATTCTTGTCGTTCTGCATCAAAAATTGTATCCCCTACCGAGAAATTAAATTAAATTAAACAGACCAATTTAAACAATATTCCGAAAGTATTTATTGTTAGCATACGATCAACATAGCTATTACTGAAGTCCACGACAAGATCTGCTTCTAATATGTTTTAAAATGGGAAATAAATGAAATTCGCTATTCTGTACCAATAACATAAAATGTTTAGCAAATCTTCTTTTGATTCTGTCGGTAACAGAATTTAATTACCTTCGGCGCATAATCTTTCCAAGTGTCTTTAAAAGGAACTTTTGATAGAGATGGTATTCTTTAGAATGCTGTCATATTTAGCATAATGAGTTTTAAGGATTTATGTTTTACGAAATCGTGAACTCATGAAAGTGCTCCACAACGCTACCCACGTTGTGGCGTTCTTTTAACGTTTTGACATTTTGATTCTCATTCACCGTTATTATTTTTGGTGTTAAAATATTTCCAAAACACACTTTTGGTGGCCTACTGGAAAAGGATGTTGTTTTTAATCTGTGGTTGGAATGCTTAATTGTTGTTTGATAAAAAGTAACTGTGCAATGTGTGGTTGTTTTGAATGGTAATGTATTCCGCAAACTCGGAGTGCATTAATCAATCTAAATCGTGACTTGATATTATTCATTAGAATTGTGTTACATATGCAGTTTTCTAAAGTTATGAATTTCTCCAAAAAACAACTCCCACTCTTTGTACAATTTTGATTAGCATATAGTTGCGGTAAAAACTTTTGTCGGGTCCTTAGACCAGTGATTTGGTAGGTATGCCTTATCAACTCTAGTAAATTTTCACACCAAATAAACAGAATTTATATTCACGAGTTAGTGTTTATATTAAATAGTAAAAGAAAATACGTCTGGTATAAACAAACAAATATATTTGGAATATTTGTGTTCATTTATAATTTACTAGCGATACCCGGCGCGCGCTACTCCCTAAAGAAAACGACTTTTAT
Organism: Amphimallon solstitiale; assembly: GCA_963170755.1. Classification (NCBI taxonomy): domain Eukaryota; kingdom Metazoa; phylum Arthropoda; class Insecta; order Coleoptera; family Scarabaeidae; genus Amphimallon; species Amphimallon solstitiale. Next base: position 240,108,740 of record OY720675.1, on the reverse strand, counting down.
CGGCACCAAACCCGTAGGAACATTCTCCAGACTTTGCTAGAGTTTTCCTGAAAATTTCATCAAAATCGGTCCAGCGGTTTCGGAGTCTATAGGGAACATACACACCCACCCACACACATACATCCACTTTTAATCTAACCACTAAGTAATCAAAAGTGATCCAATGTAAATAAGATCGTTGTACAACTTCATGGCTTAGTACCAATCTAACCATGGAATAATTACAGGTGATCCGATATCAGTAAGATTAAATGATGGAAAATGTTTTTATTTTTTGTCCAATCGGTACCTAAGTTCACAGGAACACTCTCCAGACTATGTTAGAGTTTTTATGAAACTTTTATCAAAATTGGTTCAGCGATTTCGGAGTCTATAGGGAACATACACACATCCAAGATTATACAGTGCGTTCATGATGAAAGGAACGAATTCGTTTAAAATTCAAGTAATTATTTCGCAGAAAAACGCTCGGACAGGTCGATTAGTATTTTTAGTTGTGAATGTTTTGACATAAGAAAATTATATACAGGGTGTCTAAAGAAGAACATATACAGCAATCATTGTTTTTTTTTAATAGAATATACTGTATATTATGCCACATTTGAATTGTATAGTAAATTCTCAACACTTTTTATGTAACATATCATATCCCCAAAATCAGTGGTTTTCGGAATAATGACGTTTAAAATGTAATAAATTAAAAAAAATACATGAAAGTCGATTAATTCGAAGTAGAGTTTTTTGTTGAAGATAAAATTTGCAATACCAGGTTGTTTTTGTTGGTTTTTAAAAAAATTTTCAAGATGTCCTTGTTCAATTTAAACATTTTATTTCATTACCTATGTGTATTTTAATTTATCACAAAACTCATTATTACGAAAACCGCTGATTTTAGGGATATGGTATGTTACACAAAAATGTGTTTAATGTGTTTAGAATTTACCCTACAATTAAAAAATGGCATAACATACAGGATGTTCCATTTAAAAAAACAATGATTGCTGCATATGTTCTTCTTTAGACACCCTGTATATAATTTTCTTATGTCAAAAAATTCTAAACTAAAAATACTAATCGACCTGTCCGAGCGTTTTTCTGCAAAATAATTACCTGAATTTTAAACGAATTTGTTCCTTTCATCATGAACGCACTGTATATAAGAGAATTTATTGCATGATTACATTGATTACTTTTACCCTATTACCTTACTTTATTTGAAAATAAACATTTTTGTTCCTTCCTCAGTACTCTTCTCGCTTGAAAAATGTATTTTATTTAGTAATGGCAAAGAGAAGTGTTCTAGCATTGTAGATTTTGTTATTATTTTATTGATATTTTATTTCAAAATTAATTAGATATTAATTATTATTAAATTTTACCACTTGTTATTTATTATTTCTCGCAGGGTTTTAAAGAAAACAAAAATATGTCAAAAACAATTTTGTATTGTAACAATAACGTGCATATTTTTCGTATAAAATGTAAAAATATTTATATTCTCTAATAGGAGGCTGTTTTAAGCATTTTACTTCGGCTTCTAATTTTCTATTGTGTAGGGATATACTTACATAGGCAAATGTATGTGTTTGGTAGGATGAATAAAACCAAAATTGTTTAAAGGCGCTAATTACTCTTGATATATTACCGTATAAATATCGGCTTCGGTTATACATGCATGGCATCTACAGAAAACCGCCCCATCATATCAGGCATCCGTTCTTTCCTTTGCAAGAGTGTTAAAAGACTGAAAATATATTAGTTCCTGTGACGTTGTTGTACTGCCGTAGTCCAGAATACACTTACTTCATTTACATCAACCTCGGAGCGCACGTCCACGACTATATACATACATATATTATTCGTACTCTAGCTGAAAGACGCCCCATATTTATAATAGTTATCTGGTAACACATAGGTAAGAATTATTCATGGGATTTGCATATAGTTGTCGTATATCATACAGTCTCGGAGTGTCTTTGTGTCTTTCATCGCCGTTCTAAGCGATTTTTTAATCTTTGTAATTAAAATGAGTTTCCTCTACGTGTGGAATAAGTCTGACACGGTAGTAGATAGCGCGTTGTTGGCCGGCGTTGTTACGTGTAGCATATAAAATTCTACGTTGGAAGTTGCGTTCTATGTATATGTTCTATGTATATGTATGTGTTTGTACATATTCAAATATGAATGGCAATACACTCCGTGGTAAGAATATCTGTAGATATTTGTCTTTCAAAAATAAAAAAGTAAATATATTGATAAGAAAGAAACAGCATTGCTTAGTAAAATACCTGTGACCAGGCTTCTCACGTGATATCTTACAATTAACAAGAAAAAAACTAGGGAGTTGGGTGTACCTCAAGGGTCTGTTCTCGCTCGCTGTTTATTTTTAATGTGAACGATATGATTTTGAATTTCAGTAGCAACATACTTGACGTATTTGTCGTTACATATACTCTGACAATTCATCTTGGCTAAATACAAGTTTCAAGAAGCTTTGCTTATTACCCAAAAATGTTCGGGAAATGTGCATTCATTTGTGAATACTCAACATGCCCTTCGCTAAAGCTATAGTCAACATAATCGCTTTTTTTGCTTGCTGTTCCTTTAAATGGGTTTTTCTCTTCAGCTTACGAAAATACCAACAAGTTATCGAAATGCAAAAAGTTTTGGGATAGCATTGCAGACGTTCCAAATTTATTGATTCGTCGCCCTGGTCAAGAATTAGGTCCTAGAGAAACAATAACTTGGAGTATATAATATAAAAACATTTGGGTTTATTTACCATTATCAGATTGTAGTGACTTATGAACTGAAGCCGCTGGAGTATAATTACCAATTTTGAGAAATATTTTTTTTTTCTGAGATGAATCTTATTCTTAATTAATTGGATATGTTAGCCAAAAGGTAATGTTGTTTTAGATGTGAAAATATTCCGCAAGAGATTTGCGAGGAGCCCTTCTAATCGCAAGAAGTTATTGTGTAGTGTGATTTATCTCATGGTGGCATCATTTTTTCCGCATTGGTGAATGATAAAAATATTGGATAAAAGGGATACGTAAATGATGTGTTACTCAAAACATAATGTAATTGGCTATGCTTTAAAATAATGCGAAAAGTTTGGTTGTACCTATCTGAAATAGTCTCTATTTTATTTAATAGTAAAATCTTATTGTTTTTATTAAATAAAAACCCTGTATATTAATTACTTCTAAACGCTGCGATTTTAATACTTAATTCTATGCGCGAATGATACCTTAGCAAATTTACTGTGAGCTCATTTCAAAATAACAAACATCTACCACTGATTTCTACGACATAAATTTGGTATGAATGCAACCTACACAAAGATTATACTATCATAACCTCTCAGACGGTACTCTTACAAACCCATAAAACAGGCACAAATTACAAAATTAATCGAACTCAGTCACATAAAACTATACGGTCAAACAAATATTCAGAAAAGTGATACTTTAAATCTAAGCCAGGATCAGCAGAATATGAAAGTTTGATTCAAGATACTACACCAGTATATCGCTTATTATGGAGAAACTGTAGATCAGTTAATTTTGAGGTTAGGAATCCGATAAATGGATTTTTTAAGTAGTCTTAGTAAGCAGCTTATGAATATGAGATGAATATAGTGCTACAATTTTATTTTGCTTCATAATGTATCATAATAATGCAAAATGATCTATCTAGAAAATTTGGGAAGTTTAGATATAATTAAAAGGCAGTAAGACCTATAGTTTTTAAAATATAAACATAATAAAAAGTTAACATATTGCATGACTGGAATGTGTTAAATATTTTTGCTGCGCGCTATATAAAAAAATGAGGTGTGGCCACCACACGACTTTCTTATAACTATGAGCGTTTCAAATTATAGAATTTTAAGAATTTTTTTTACAAAAATAAACTTCCGGTAGAAATTTCTAAAAACTTTTTAAATAAAATTATTCTCAATTTTAATTTTAAGTATATATGAATTCTTTATAAATTTGTTTAAACTTAGTAGTTGACGAAATATTGGCAAAATTCGATTTTTTCGCTGAAGTAAACTGCTACTTCCGGTCTACCGATTTTACTGAAAAACTAATCAGATCTCAAGAGGGAGATTATACACGTAAATACAAAATTTGAAATTCATATCTACAGCGGTTTGACCGCTATCGTGGTCACACACACACACACACAGAGACACACACACACACAGAGAGAGAGAGAGAGAGAGAGAGAGAGAGAGAGAGAGAGAGAGAGAGAGAGAGAGAGAGAGAGAGAGAGAGAGAGAGAGAGAGAGAGAGAGAGAGACATTTTTTTAAAACCACTTTTTCGGTGTCAGGGGACTTCAAAACGTGGACATCTGCAAAAATCTCGAGGTCGAAAATTTTCATCATCACAATACTTCCTTATACTACGTATAAGAAAGTAAAAAATGAGGTGTGGCCACCACACGACTTTCTTATACGTATGAAAGTGTTACTTCCCGTCCGAATTTTGAAATTTCATTTATACAAAAAATATTCCAAATCCAACTCTAAATACTTTTGTACTCTTCATAAATATATATAGAATGCATAATTTACGACATATTTGCAAAAAATCGTTATTCGGTAAGAGTAAAAGTGTTACTTCCGGTCCGAATTTTGAAATTTTTTTTATACAAGAGATATTTAGAAGTACGTTCTAAATACTTTTATACTGGTTATGTACCTGCCTAGAAAGCATGACTTGCGAGATATTCGCAAAAAACTGATTTTCGATAAGAGTAAAAGACCTACTTCCGGTCGGAATTTCGAAAAACTTTATTAATACAATTTTTCTCAAATTTAATTTTAAGTACATTTGAATTCTTTATAAATTCGTTTAAACTTAGTAATTGACGAAATATTTGCAAAATTCGATTTTTTCACTGAAGTAAACTACTACTTCCGGTATGCCGATTTCGCTCAAAATCTAATCAGTTCTCAAGAGGGAGATTATATTCGTAAATATAAAATTTGAAGTTGATACCTATAGCGGTTTGACCGCTATCGTGGTCACACACACACACACAGACACACACACACACACAGACACACACACACACAGACATTTTTTAAAAACCACTTTTTTGGTATCAGGGGACCTCAAAACGTGGACATCTGCAAAAATCTCGAGGTCGAAAATTTTCATCATCACAATACTTCCTTATACTACGTATAAGAAAGTAAAATGAGTTACCAAAGAAGAATATGAAGTTTAAAGAATGCATAAAAACTCTCTACTCTATATTTGACGCGGCAATTGCTGTTTTTATAAAAAGAAATCTCCAAGCCAATAGCGGAACGCGATAAATAATATACATATGTACATCCAAAGTTAAGTACATTTTTCAATTGAAAGTAATTTACTTCCTTGCGAGCGATTTCACTACATAAATATACTTTTACAATATAATAATTGTTCTTTATTATCTTGTCAATGGTTTAGTAATATTATTTATTAGCTATTTAGTTCCAGTGGTGATTTTGCTGGACATGCATGAGCTTCCTTGATTTTTTCTTTTAAATATATAGAATTATTCATAAGAACTTGCTGTAATTTCGTATTTAAATTGTTCTTGTGTTTCTTTAATTTAAAGCAAAGTTTGATCATTTTTATCTGTAATACCTACTAGGTTAACTTCATTAGCTATATCATACTGCATGATTACCAATCGTATGTGTACCAAAATCAAGGCGCTAAATTTAATAGTTTTTGAACAATTTAAGTATAACCAATTACATTGCAATATTCCAATTCCCTAATATACCTTTAATTAATTATTCGTGTTATCAACATAGCTTGTAATAATAAATAAAAAATGATCCGGTATATATATACATTCCTCAGTCGTAGCTAATACTTGACAAAATATAAAGTAATTGATCTACAGCTGCTTTGTCAACATGATAAAATTATCATATCACTAAATCATCATCCGCATAATTTATTTACTTTATTTAGAATGGCAAAGATGGAAAGTACCTCCCTTCAGCCTAAAGAAAACATACTAGGTAGAACTTACTAATGCTAACACATTTATAAGATACGTTATGGGGCTTTAGCAACATTTTTACAAATTAATTATAAAAAATTCCAGTAAAAACTGATTAAACTGGTTTCGATTCTTTAAACTATTAAATGCTAATAACAAAAAATTAAAAGTCGTATTCTATTTTAATTATTTCATACTAGTGTTTATTTTAAACGTTAGTGTAAATTAAAAAAAAATACTTTAATACATGAACAATATAACTTTTAATCCAAATAATACTGTAATGACAGAATCCAAGAAGTATTCTAAATAAAATATTACTTTGTGGCAAAATAAGTAGGTACAATTGGCTACCAAAATCAACGATATAATACATTATACAGTTTAGAAAAATGCGATAATAGGTGAATAGGTTTTGAAAAGCCTGCCGGATCAGCTAGTTATACTTACTAAAAGCGCACACGCGGATGGGTACATGTAAACCCGACTTTTACTTAGTGAACCTGCTAAATTGAGCTTCTCTAACTGAGTGGGACATTCGTCTTTTAGAAGGTGTCTACGGGAATACTCCCCATAATCGCGATTACGTGTACAAAAACTACGTGAAAGTCGATTAAACATGTGACAATCAACGTCAAAAACGTTCACAAGTGTCAAAACTGGCAGACAGAAACCCATTAGTATCACCAATAAATTATTTCCTATATTAAGATGATTAATACATATAAAGCATTTCCACGAATTCTATATCTGTCTGGTTTCTTTTGCAAGAGAAGAAGACAAAGGCACATGATAAACGCAAGAACATGTAACAGGGCATACCGTCTTAGCGTGAATTGATCATAAGAAATCGCGTCTATATTGAAACAGAGCAATTTTAATATTTCGTTGCTTTGGGAAATCACTGTAAGAAGATTGTTCCTGCAAATGAATTCAAAGCCATTAATTACAAAGTTTAGTAAAGTTTATAATTCATGCATAATATGTGAACCTTCCATCCGTCCATCAGTGGATACGTATTTCGACCTATTGGTTTCATTAACACCGCTTTAACAAAACATTTGCGGAAAGATGGAAGAGTAAGCAGTTGAATTAACCTCGTTACAGAAATGCTAATCAGTGCAACAGATCGAAGTACGTATCCACTGATGGACGAGACAGATTTTTTCGTATTGTCATTGTTGCAATCCTAAGGTGTTTATTTGCTTTACTATATTTAGATTATCGGTTACAAAAGTTTGCGTCGGTGTATTAGATTGAGTTTCAATTCAGTACTTTAGAACTTCAAAAGTAGTTCACTTTCCAAATAAAATTGAAACGAACACGTGAATATGTATGTATTCACTCTTTCAAATTTTGTCTTTGAATGTACCATGCACAAATACGTGTGTATGTGATTCTCCACTCCCCACTGCACTTCGTGTATCTCAAAAATTCTTCATCGATTTACCCTCCACTGTCAACCACCAACATACACGTGCATTTATTATTCACGTCGGAAATTCAGTCACAACTTGCTTCTTCTTTTTTTCCCTCCATCAGACGACGTGAACGAGTACGAGCAGGACGTTCTCGATGAAGATAGTCCACCGCCGCTGCACTCCTTCCTCCTCTTTGCCCTCTTTTCCTTGAATCTCCTACGACTGACTGCCTTCACTCGCGTACGGGTGTGTGTTTTTCTGTACGTGTATGTCTTTCTAGGCGCATAGACGTAGTATAAAGCGAAAGGCGTCGCGTATGCATGTGGATATGTGCGGTGGATAATAGGTACTCCTAATTTTCCCTGAGAGTCGCCTACTTTCAGGATAATTGTGGAAAAATGTGGGAGACTAATCTTCGCGGTAGCGACGGAAATATCTGCTGGTTGCAGCCGAGAGAAATTGGAGCGTATTTACATTTTTTTCCTTAAATCAGACTCAGCGTACGTACAAGTATGCATTGCTGTTGATTAGAGAGAGATTTGAAGACGTTTTGTGAGCTGCTTTATATTAAAATCTTGAAAATAATTTTCTTTGTATTACATATATAAATGTACTGTTCTAAGTTTATTTATTACCTTTATTTTTTGGAAAGGCTAACCACCTAATTAATTAGCGAAACTGGACAAAAATGAAAAGTGCAATTATTAAAAATATTTGGCGAAAGAAATAATTGCGGATTAAATGACAAATGCTTATCATAAGAAAAGGTTTGGAAGAAGATTTTACCGAGTAAGTAAACTATGCAAAAGACAATAGTAATATTAGTCTATGTATTGTATGGGATGGAGGGGGAGGATCACAGCTATCTAAAGAAGGATTTTGAGAAAAATATAATTGGTTACCACACGTGACAAAATATGGAATGAACTAATCAGAGAAATATTGGAGGTGATGTCAATACTAATCAGAATGGGAGAGTGTTAATTAAGTTAGGTTGACCATTTCGACCAAATCCGGAAATCTGGAAAACAGGATTATATGACAAAGAAAGGTAAGAAAGACCGACGAAAATGTGTAACCAACAAGTAGTTGAAACAATATCAAGAAAGAGTGAAATGAATCTAAAGAACAGAACAATCATTAATACCTCATGGTAGCGTAGGATTCGCATAAGTAAAGAAAGAAAAAAAGGGATGGATTGGATATGTCCAACTCAAAACTGGCAATTTATAAATAGAAAGAAGGCTAAACAAAGACGATAATATTAATTAAAAAGGTTAAATAACAATATAGGGTATAGAGAAAACAATAAGTACGCTTATCAATAGAATAACATGATAAGATTACGACAAAGGTGCTGAAAATCCTCAAACAGTTATGACGGGGGGATTATTGCTAGTTTATGATGAGAGAAAAGGAGAGGAAAGAGACAGACAGAGGCAGAGATGCAGGATGTAAAGGAAAACCAGCATTTATAAAAATAAGTTGTTTTTTTAATTAAACGCCTATACAGTGCTTTTCATTTAACTGTGGCCATAGGGATTTACATGCTAATATTTCGACTCCCTGTGAACTTTCGTTCTCATAAAAATATTTCATCCATTTTTGCATTACAAGTTGAAGAATTTCTTTCTTTATTAAAATGATTTCAATTTATCATTAGAAATTACAATGAATCTACCAAAAATTTTTTTTTAAATCTCATTTTATACGACTTTTTAATTTCTAATAGCTTGGATTTTACGCTGACATTTGCAATTATTGGCCGACACGAATAAAATTTAACACAATGTTATAAGATAGGTGTGTTTTCTTATAAAAATTTATAAATTTTATAAATAATTTTATTGAAATAAGCAAACATAATTTTATTAAAGTAATCACTTATTAAAGAAATTGCTCAAAGTGTTGTCCTTGTGTGGCTAAACAATGTCCCAACCGTTCAGAAAAATGTCTACGCGTCTTTTGTAACTCTCGAACTATGATGGAGTTGCAAGCCTCTGTTATTCTTCTCTTCAACTCTTCTAAGTTCTCTGGCTTATCTCGCACATTATCGTAGACTTGATTTGATAAATGACCCCACAAAAAAAAGTCGAGAGGAGAAAGGTCTGGGCTTCGGGCAGGCCATTTAAATGGTCCAAATCGCCCTATCCAACTATTGGGAAAACTTTCATTTAAAAATACCGTTATAACTGCGGCACTATGAGCTGGGGCTCCATCATGTTGAAAGATAATTTGTCCATTCGCTCTCAGGTCGTCTAAACGAGGGCCTACTTCCATCTGAAGCAAATCCAAATATTTTTGCTGATTAAGGCACCCATTAATAAAAAAATGGCCCCAAGATGTTATTCCCTACAATTCCAGCCCAGACGTTAACTTTCTCAGGCCATTGTGTGTGAGATTCTCGAATTTTGTATGGATTTTCTCGTGCCCAAATGCGTCGATTTTGTTTATTGACTGTCCCATCTAACTTAAATGTACTCTCATCAGTAAATAGAATTTTCTTTAAAACGTTTTGATCATTATTAATTTTTTCCATCCAAAGTTCACAAAATTCCATCCTTGGCAAGTAATCTCGTGGTAATAATTTGTGCACATTTTTAATTTTGTATGATTTGTACTTTTCCTTTTTTAACACCCTGAAGCAACTACTCTGCGAAACATTAAATTGATCCGCAAGGGAATGCAAGGTAGTGCAGCCCTCATCTTCTATTGCCAAACATAAATTACTTTTCACCTCTTCTGTCAGAACCAAAGAATTTCTCACACGTTTATGATGCTCAGAATTAAGACAACCTGTTGTGCGAAAAGTGGCGTACATTTTAAGGACTGTCGTCTTACTAGGAATGGGACGATTGGGATGTGCAGCAGCAAAGTTATCTACAATTTCTCTGCTAGACATACCTTTTATGTATCCCATAACCAATTCCACTCTTTCTTTGATGGTATAAACCGACATTTTCTTTAAAAGTCACAATAAAAAGCTTTGGCGGAACTTTATAATAATTAAATGACAGCAAGCATAATGACATTTTAGCCACGTTGATTTTTCTGGTTTAATTATCTGTGTTATTATTCCATCTTGTAATGATAAAATAAAAAAATAAAACATGTTCATGTTATTGTGGCAATGTATATTTTGTAGAGAAATGTTTGATTTATTAATGAAAACCAAAAATTTCTTAAAATTTATACGACTACAAAAGTTAACAGGGAGTCGAAATATTAGCATGTAAATCCCTATGGCCACAGTTAAATGAAAAGCACTGTATAATGGAATTTATGTGAATATTTTTGAAGTAATGTACGAAGTAATTAAATATATTTATTTATTCTTTTGCCATTGGCTTTGAATATAAATATATGTGCTTCTCTGCATACACCAGGGGTTGAGGACAACCACAGTACAGCCAATAGTCAGTGCAGATAATGCCAGATCATAAGACAAGCAAGAGTGCTAAATACAGTATTACCAGTTTGCTAATATACATGTTATGTTTCATTCCGCGTAGGTGGGCTTGTGTTCTGCTAGAAACCGGTGCAGCGTTTCGGCAAAGTCCTAATTCCATCTTCAAGCGATTGTTTATTTACAGTATGGATTGCTTTGCTGGAGCCTCATCGGTCGGTAGAATTAGTGGGAATGGCTGTGCCACCCGTTTATTGGCCCGTCGATTTGTAGGGGGGGGTCTTCTCTTACTCGCTCTAGCACCCTAGATGTTATTGCACTATTTCAGCACAATAGCTCAACAACATCTAGGAAGCTAGAAACATTGTTTCGTTAGAGCTGTTTTCCAAATGTACGGTGGATATTTTCTGTTTAAATTATCCGGACGTTTTTCAATTATTATTATTATTAGCATCATTGTTCCTTCGAAGTCGATGTTATGTTCCGACTGCTTGATGTTCTTTTCAGCACAGAAGTATTGCTACGCAAGATGAAACTCGAAACAACGCGGCTGCATATTGTAGTCGCGCGCTAATATATTCATAGCAAATAACCATGAATATAAAAGATACATTTTCCACAGGACAGTTAACGTCCAAACTTCGATTTGTGACACACATTTCAAACATTATAGAAAAATATTGCAAAAGTTTCATCGACTATTACATTTTGTAAGTATGTAATATTAGTACCAAATTAAGAAAAGAAAATTAAAAGGGGAAAAATGAAATTTTTGAAAGGAAAAAAAAAAGAAGGCACATGGAGAAGAATGAACAAAACAGAACCAATCTCACAAGTAAACACCCGTTTTTCTTTTCTATTCATCTGTATCAAGATTTATTTCATTTTGTGTTTTGCCTTTGTTTATGTATCTTTCATCCCTTATGTATGTTCTATATATAGCTTAAAACGTGAACGTGAACTTCTTGCTGTTGGTGCTGCACAGGGTGCGCGCTCGTACACACACACATACACACACAATCATATTCAATGACCAAAAGCGGAACGAGAATACAACATGACGTGTAGAAAGCACTTCATTATAAAAACCTTTTTACATTTTGCCCGTTCAAACAAATCAGATTTGATTAGTATTCCCGCATACAGTGAGAGATATTGAGAGAAAAGAGAGTGGAGAAGATGAGTGGAACTGAAGAATGGGACGAGATGAACCGCGAGGCGGGTAACGAAGGTGGGGCGAGAGGAGTTGAGACGAGAGGAGTTCGGCTTAGGTAACGTTTCATCCGGGGATCCTGCACATAACAATGAAGAAACGTAATTCTCGAAGGCTCTTCAAAAACGCATCATACCACCGCCTCACTCAATTCTTCTGTATATACGTGGATGGTTGATGCAGATTATATATGCACACACACACACAAGCGTTCCCATAACACAGTGCTGGGTAATAGTGGCAACCAGCGGAATCAAGACTCAAGCAGAAGTTATACATTTGCAATGTCATATAATTGAATGGAAATTCATTTAATTAATGTCAATGAAAGAAAGTATTTTAATGTTCAAATATTGAATGCCAAGCTCGATGCAATGAGAAAGGATTTGTATATTTATCTGTGTGTGTAAGTATACACGGATGCACGTACATTCCCAACTTGTTCATAACTTATATTGTAGAACTGCAGATGCAGACACTAGTTAGAGATGCCGAAGTAACGTCAAAGTAAGGACGTATTAGAGATGTCATTCTTTGAGAGTTTATGTTATTACGTGCATTAAAGCTGTAATCGAAATTAACTACTTGCTTGAGTTCCATTGTATCGAATATGCTTTAGTTTATCTACATATATCAGAAAATACAATTTATTTTTTCATATTATACCGGCCATATCTTGGCAACCGTTCATTATACAACATTGCAACAAAAGGCTTATTCTTGTGATATGTTGCGGTCAATACATAAATATCTAAATTAAATTTATAACAATTCTTTAATTATGTGGCATGTATGTATGTACGAGGGTCGGGGCAAAAGTCATGGCAACTATTTTTTTTCTTGAAGATACCAGTCCGCTTGGAAAATGTGACATATACAGACGAAAGGAGAAAGTCTTAACTACATGTATGGACAATGAATAGCACTGAAATATCGTAACACACTAATTTATTACGGTAGTATACAGCGCAATATGGCCTTCACCGTGCAAAAGAATGATAACGTACACATACAGTTGACATGACAAACCTGGGACTAAAGACTCTCAATGTAGTCCTCTGCTGTCACCACACGCTGCCAATGATCTGGGAGGCGCTGAATACCATCAGCGATTTGCAACACGAGAGGACATTGCTAATGCTGTGCGCCAACAGATGACCCGATTCACACATGGTGCGGCAAATGCTGAGGCTGATGGTATTCAGCGCCTCCCGCATCTTTGGCAGCGTGTGGTGACAGTAGCAGGGGACTACATTGAGGGTCTTTAGGCCCCGGTATGTCATGTCAACTTTATGTGTAATGTGTTATCATTCTTTTGCACGATGAAGGCCATATTGCCCAGTATACTACCGTAATAAATAAGTGTGTTACGATATTTCAGTGCTATTCATTGTCCACACATGTAGTTAAGACCTTGTCCTTTCGTCTGTATATGTCACATTTTCCAACCGGACTGGTATCTTCAAGAAAAACAATAGTTGCCATGACTTTTGCCCCAACCCTCGTATTATTTATAGTCAATTCACTTAAACGTCTCATGGTACTTACATAATTTATATATATATATATATATATATATATATAGATCTTTCATACAAAGTCAGGCCAAATATAGCACGATGAATGCACAATCTTGAGCCAGGCAAACAAACCTGAACCATATATATGGCTCAGGATCGTTTTCCCTATATAACTTCTTTAACTCAAACCGTACAGTAATCGCCCCACTACAATTTGAAGTGACCCTCAATTTCGCTGTCACCCAGCAGGGTTGACTTTGTTTAGAACTTGCCGGTTACGAAAAAAATGGACATTTATGATGGTTCAGCTTTGTAGGAATAACCGTTTGTTTAGTTCTAGGTTATGCCGCTTGAAGTCGTTGTTGTAATATACTGTATATAGTTACATATGCACAATTCTGAGCCAATTAAGCCTGGCAACAATGCTTGTTTTCTAACATAAAGGTCTAGATGCATCGTGATTCTTACTACCTGCTATCCTCACTTTTACACCACATGATTGCTTCCGTGCGGATTGCCATTGCGTGGTATATTGTATATTTGTACGAGTATTTCCACAATGAAGCGGCGCGGAACGATGGACTTTGTGACCCTTCGCATTGCTTTAGAAATAGAGGTGATTATCGGGCGCTTAAAACACCGCGCATTTACGTTTTGAAACATTGGGCTCTCTTTTTTAATTTATTCACATGCACGCGGTATTTATTGCGCGGTATTAGTAAATGTAAAGAATGTTTTTATCGAAAATGTCTATTATTAAATACCTACAAATCACTGAAATTTTTAATATAAAATCTTTTAAAAAAATTTTTAAAGGAAAGCTTTTTATTTTAATTAAACAATATTTTTAACTACAAAAGGAGATAAAAAAATGAATCAAAATTGCGCAAAATGACATTATTTGATATGTAATGATTTGATAATACAATAATGTCTTTCTTAATGTTGCCTGGACAATTTAGAAAAACTTTACATGTCTCTACATGATTATCTTGAGATTTTGGGCCTATTTATGTCTACTTTAAATTTAGAATTGCCCCATAAACTAAAACCATAGGAGACATAGGACAAATAGCAAGATCTAATTTAGATCGCTCACGTGGAACGTAACTAGGTACATTTACGTTCTAACTTCCAGTTCTTCTTAATAAATTCGTTAATACATATGTAATCGTCTGTTCTTTAGAAACATTTACTCTTCAGCAAATTTTAGACCCGATGTGCAATTGTGTGCAGAAAAATCTCGTACACTTCAAAATCAAGCAATCATCTTTTTAGGTATTTTGTACTTTGTAAATGTGAATCTTGAGATTATGTTTGCAAATAGGTTAGAAACTGTCAGTGAAATTGTCATTTTTTTAATATGAAAGCCAGTAAACTTATTTATTAATTATTATTTATTGAAACCAATTTATAAAATCCTTATTAGGTAAATAAAAACAACCAACAATTTTAATAATATATTTTATAAAGAACTGTAGATAAAGGTCGCTTCAATAATGTCCAGACACAATTTCTCTCTCTGTGTGTGTGTTTGTGTGTGACCAAGATAGTGGTCAAACCGTTATAGATATCAATTCCAAAATTTGTATTTACGTGTATAATCTCCGTCTTGAGATCTGACTAGTTTTGCAGCAAAATCGGTAGACCGGAAGTAGTAGTTTACTTCAGCGAAAAAATTAAATTTTGCCAATAGTTGGTCAATTACTAAGTTTAAACAAATTTATAAAGAATTTAAATGTACTCAAAATTACATTTGAGAAAAATTTTATCAAACAGTTTTTTTTAATTCCTACCGGAAATAGGTCTTTTACTCGCATCGAAAATCAGTTTTTTGCGAATCCTTCGCAAGGTATGCTTTTTAGACAGGTACGTTACAAGTATAAAAGTATTTAGAACTTAATTTTCAATACCTTTTGTATAAAAAAAATTTCAAAATTAGGACCGGAAGTACCACTTTTACTCTTACCAAATAGCGATTTTTTGCAAATATGGTAAATTATGCATTCTATATATATTTATCAAGAGTACAAAAGTATTTAGAGCTGGATTTGCAATATTCTTTCTATATATGAAATTTAAAAATTTGGCCCGGAAGTAACACATTGTCTTAGGGAGTAGCACTTTTTTTCGAATATCTTGCAAAATATTCATTCTATAGAGATTTATTAAGACAATGGAAGTACTCAGAATAGGATTCTGAATAACTTTTGTATAAAAGTTTTTTTAAATTGTATAGTTTAAAACGCTCATACGTATAAGAAAGTTGTGTGGTGGCCACACCTCATTTTTTTCCTATATCGTACTCAAAAAGTATATACTAGAAGAAAGGCGTCTACTTCTTGCATTTACTAACTTGCGATTAACACGGAAATACCCCGTCTATCATTTACGGAGTTAAGAAAAGAATTCCAATAACTTTTTAAAATTATTTCAGTACCTATGAATAAAAATTACTGGCAAGATTAAATATAAGGTTTAGATGAATGAGATTTTCTATACCTTCTACAGAAACGTTTTTGAAATAATTTTTGTAATTATCTATTTGTTCTTTCATTTCAAAAAATAATGCATTATCATGTAATATATGAATCAATAGCCTACACAGTATTATTATAATTTTTACGATGTCAGGAAAATACCTCTACATTAATTTAACACAGAGTTTAGGAATAATTATAGCTTGAAAATAAGCCTTTAAGATTTATGGCTCTCTTCCCAGGGAGTCATACATTTAAAAAGGTCAGAAAAAAACATTGGCGACCGTTTTTTTTTGTAACTTCAGTTGCAAGAAAAAGATCATAAAACTACTTATCTAAGTACGACATGACAGTTCCTTTATATCTATTAAAACAGGAATGTTTTTTATATTCGCCATTCATAAATAATTAAGTTCGACAAGCTCGACTTCAGAAAAAGGGGTGTTGTTTTGCACAATGGTATACAAGTGTATTTGTTATTGTTTCGATATTGTAACCAATTTTAACTTATAGTGAGGATTTCTTTCTATTATTTTTCAGAATGGTTGTTTTTAAGTTATTTAAGGCGAAAATAGTCACACATCTTTTTATCTAAAGCGTGGGGGTTATAAAGCCAATAAAATGTATAGGTATTCCCTTTTCTAGTTTCGTGATAAAAGAATATTTTTCTATAAACTTCAAAACAGTTTGTAACTTCGGTTAGACTAAGATTAAGCTCATTTAGTCTATAGTGGATGTTTACATGGTAGTCATTTACAAAAAAAAATAAATATTAGTTCAGTGAATGTGTGATGAATAGATATTTTTTTTATATTAAATAAATATTATGCTTCTATCAAGAAAGTACTTTCCTATAACAAATCGCCAAGTTACTTAGTTCAAATGTGTAATTGAATTGGCGCAAATAAATATTTGCTTTTAGGAAATAAATCCCATTTTTTTAAAGTGATAACCAACTTATACTACTGAAGTAACTTATTTACTTAAACCAATTTTACCATTTTCTTAAGTTGAATAAATCTATTTCTCACGCAAGAAAAGCATTTTACTTACTTTAATACCAATTTTCTTAATTTAAAAAAACGAAAACAAGAAAATATTTTCTTCGGTATATGCAAAGCTTTAATTTACTTAACTTTTATTACAAATAAATATTTCTAACAATGTACTTTATTTATACCGGGTGTCCCGTAAAAAACGCCAACAATAATAACTCTGTTATTTATTGTCCGATTTTATTCAAACAAAAATAAAGTTAATTTGCATCAAAAATGCTACAAAAAAGCAGTGTTTTGTTTGTTTTCAGTTGTTTTTATTAATGACAAACGATAGTCAACTTTTTTATTTTAAATGGAAACAGATATATTTTTGGCTATATTCGGATTGGATTTTTTATTCTGAATTCAACAATGTATAAAATATCTATTTTTGATAAACAATTATTGAAAAAAAATATAAAACACCTAATAAATTTCATCTTTGTATTCCATTATTTATAAATTTTGGAATGTGCCATGAGAAAACAAAAATGCGATAAATGTCAATAAACGTCAGTGTGAGTGTCTATTAAGTCTTATTTATTGTTCTGCTTGAACGTTTTGCCACAAAAAAAAGTATACATATTCGTAAAAATGAATAACAATGAGTTAACAGACATGTTGCAAGTGTTTTTTGACTGAATAAAAATCGTCTTCAAGCAGTTCAGCGTTACAGCGTTCGTTTTCCGGACAGAGAAGTTCCAGATTCGAAAATATTTCAGAGAATTGAAACGAATTTGAGGAATTATGGATCATTTAAAAAACCTAAAACACAGCGACGTAGATTCGCCGAAGATACGGATATGATGTTCTTCTTGCACTACAAGAAAATTCAGGAACTTCGACTCGCGAAATTGCACATAATATTGAGGTATCAAAAACTACAGTCCATAGTGTTTTAAGAAAACACAAATTTAAACCGTAAATAGCTCGAAAAGTTAATGCATTAGAACAAAATGATCAACGCCGAAGAATACAGTTTTGTCGACTTTTTTTAAACGCATTAGAACAAGACCGGAGTTTTTACAGAATGATAATTTGGTCTGATGAATGCACTTATAGCAACAATGGTATTTTTAATAGAAACATACATCGGCAATGGAGCCAAGACAATCCGAGATTTGTCGTTGAAAATAATTTTCAAAGACGTTTCAGCGTAAATGTTTGGTGTGGTATTTTAGGCGATCAATTAATTGGGCCATTTTTCATAGATGGTTGCTTAAATCAAGAAAAGTATCACACTTTATTAAACGAAAATCACCAAAACTTTTTAGATGAATTACCTTTGGCAAATTTAAATACAATATTTTATCAACAAGATGGGGCCCCCGCTCACAACGCCAGAGTAAATACTGATTGGTTGAACACCCAATTTGGAAATAGTTGGATAGGAACATCCCATCCTATCGAGTGGCCTGCGCGTTCACCCGATCTTTCGCCCCTAGATTTTTGGTTGTGGGCTTATCTACAAGATCGAGTTTATTTGACACCTCCAGAAAATGTTGACATTTTAAGACAAAGAATTATTAACACTTGTCAAGAAATACCTGCCGTTTGTCTTTTAAATGCGACTCGTGGAGTAATTAGGAGATGTGCGTTATGTATTGAACAAGGTGGCGGGCAATTTGAACAATTATTGTGAAGTGTTTTGTTTTGTTTTTTAGAATAATACTTATAATACTTACGTTTTCAATGTTTCATAGCACATTCGAAATGTTATACATAATTTATTAAAAACATGGTCAATTTTAATAAATGGTTTTCTTTCAATAATCGTTTATAAAAAATAGACATGTTATACATCGATGAATTCAGAAAAGAAAATCCAATCCGAATATTGCCAAAAATATATCTGTTTCCATTTAAAATAAAAAAGTTGACTATCGTTTGACATTAATGAAAACAACTAAAACACTACTTTCTTGTAGTATTTTTGATGCTAATTAACTGACTTTTTGTTTCAATAAAATCGGACAATAAATAACGGAGTTATTATTGTTGGCGTTTCTTACGGGACACCCGGTATAAGTATTTCTCCTATAAATATATTTTTTATACACGTTTTATACGTTTCATTTCAGCCCTAATAGTATTACTAAAGTTTGCGATAATTGAAAATATACTACTTGTAATTATTCTGTTTATCTTTACGGTATATATTAACTGCAGTTTATCAATTATTATCACTACCTATTGTAAAATAAATTTTTAACATTTCTTTTCCGCAATATTGTATCAGCTTTGTGTTCTTACATTCGTAATAAGAGAATCAAAAATGCTTAGTCATCAAATTTAAAACAAATTGATAAAGATTTTATATTTTGATCAAGTTTTTTGGAATTGGGAACACTGCGCGATAGTTGACGCTCGGCATTAAGTCTACATACACATACATTATTCAAGCAATTCAGTCCTAATGTACATAATATTTTAATTTGTTAATTAATTTGTTTGAATTAAGAAACTTCTTTGCTTGAAAAAGAAAACTATTAAACGGAAGCATTACAAATGCGTAACTCTTATCTAAGCTTTCGGGGTTAATCATTTCGATATTAATAAATTAATCAGTCAGAAACTGTTTCTATCAATTTTTGTGAGATGCCTTATGATCGAAATTAATAACTTTAGCATTCAAATAGGTTCCATTAATTAATAAAATAGAACTAAACATGAACTGTAGTAGAATACAAAAAAAATAACTCATTTAAAGTTCCATTATAATTCCCAACCTATAATCATTTTCCATACCGCTTCTTACTCTGTCTTGCTTTGTACGAGGCAACAAAATGTAAACCACATTGCACTCGCAAGTTAAAATCACCCTTCTCATGTGTTAAGTTACGGCAACCCTGCTCTGGTTCAGGAAAAGCGGTGCTATTACATGTTTGTGTATATACTGGACTGAGTTGCTACCAAAAGCCAATGGCTTGAGATTGCCGTATTTTTGAGACGATATACAAAAACTTTATTATAAAGAAAAAGTGTTGTATATAATGATTTCCATGTGTACCATATGTCATTTAGGTCCGCCTATGTAAGAATTTTTTGTCTACGGTTACTAGAAATAGATGGTTCAGAATTGTATGAAATCCTAGTTGGCCTGACTTTGATAGAAAGATGTATATATATATATATATATATATATATATATATATATTATAATGATATTTAAAATAATAAAAGAAACAGATTTGAAATGAAGCAAGTAATAAATAAAAATTGCCTTTAAACATTAAATATATGATTGATTTAGAACGAATATCTAATTTATTGTTAAGTTCTGTAAACAATTGTAATTGGATAATTATAATTATCAAGCATGAAACATGAACCCTTAAGATTAATTAAGGGTCAGATTTATATTATACATATTATTATTTCAACACTTGGGCCGATGTATATTGAAGATAACTAAGAATATAAAACACGTGTCTGTAGTAGCCAATAACACTTAGTAGTTTTCATTTTTATTTTACTGTATACATTTTCACATTATTTTGCCACTTATGTGTCATTTTCGCATAGCCAATGCTACATGCTCGCCATGGTCTAGAATGTAGTTAAGTTGGTTGTTATCTGCAATAAATTGTGGAACTGCCGACAGAAGCTACGAATTCGCTCTTTCTTCTCCTTCCTATTTTCTCATTTTGTAATTAGTTTTCTATATCTTGTCCCTGCGTAAGGATCACTAAACATTTTATAAATTTTTTCTCTTATCGAAAATCAATTTTTTGATAATATTTCGCAAGTCATGCTTTCTAGACAGGTATATTACGAGTATAAAAGTATTTAAAGCATTATTTTCAATACCTTTTGTATAAAAACAATTTCAAAATTCGGACCGTAGGTAACACTTTTACTATTATCGAATAGCGTTTTTTGCAAATATGTCATAAATTATGCATTCTATATATATTTATCAAGAGTACAAAAGTATTTAGGGCTGGATTTGCAATATTTTTGTATACATGGAATTTCAAAATTCGTACTGGAAGTAATACTTTTAACTCTTAGCGAGTAGTACTTTTCTTCGAATATCTTGCAAAGTGTGCATTTTATAGAGATTTATTAAGAGAATAGAAGAACTTACAATAGGATTTTGAAAATTTTTGTACAAAAAATTCTTTAAATTGTATAATTTGAAACGCTCATACGTATAAGAAAGTCGTGTGGTGGCCACACCTCTTTATTTATAAATGTAACACAGTAGTTTATAGTGTGCTACTTGATATTATAGTTCCTTTAGTATATCCGATGTTTAGCTAATATCAGACTGTTTCATGTTAATATATTTAATTAGTTGGTTATTTAAAATGGGAAATAATTTAAATTACTACTTTGGAATTAGGTATATATTAATTAAAAGGAAATAAAATCTTATGTAAAATATAAAACAACACGAGTACATAATAATACATTTCTATAACAAATCAAGGAAAATTGTAAATGTAACAATTCAGCAGTTATGAATATTGACGAAAAATCTAGTATCTAGTACAAGATGGCAATAAAATTGAATCGTAACCATAGTTGTTATTTGGAGAGTTGTGTTATAATAAAATTAGTCAGTCAGTTTTATGTAATTGCAAAAGACATTTAGCTGCACAGTATTTATTTAGTGAAAATGCTTAAAAAGCAAATTTATATTTGTATTAAGTATAACAAAATATAAATGAATTGATGCGATATTAACAAATTTTAAGGAAAAAGGAGAAGAAAAAGAAAAACAAGACATTTGGTGGAAAATGCATGTTTACGTATGTAGTAAGAATATAATTTAAGTAAATATTAATATCTGTTTGTGTAAAAAATATTGTGAAATTAAATATGTCAAAATTTATATCATTTTTCTTTGAATAACCCTTAAACATACATGCAATTAATATCTAAAAAAATACATCAAATTAAACGTCAGAATATAGTTAATTTAAATATCCCTTTGTAAATGTTGTCCTACTTGAAGATAATACCAAGAAAATCATCGTAAATGTACCATGCCGCGCAGGTATAGATATGGCCAATATACGGCTCTTAACTACAAACACAAATATACTCGACATACACTGTGACAAATAAAAACTTTAATAACAATTAAATTAATCATACGACTGAACACCTTATATATATTATAGGTGAACTTATTAATGTTCAAACGTGTGTTGTGTAATCGTTGTACGCTTTGAAGTATGTAAGTGAAAATAAGATCGATAAAAATATTATATTCCTACTCCTGGCTGAGAGCATCTGGTGCTTACTTCGTAGATTAACTTGTTTATACAGAACCTTTTCAATCACCCAGAATGATACAAAGTGACCAACGAACAAGAAAGGAACACAGAATGGATATGAAAGGCAAAAGAAAAACATAATTAACCTTTAACCTATTCTGTAGAACATAACGAACTAGTTGTATTATGCAGTGGTGTCGTAAAAATAAAGCACATTCTCTCCATCTAATGTAACACAATAATCTTTTAAAACGATGACGTGTTAATCTGCTACGTGTGAGGTGCAAATTTCTATTTTAACCGGCGTCCATTATATTATAAATTGCATTCATTTCGAGTCTTATTATTAAAACATTAAACAACGTCGACGTCGTCGGAACAACGAGTACAGCGCGGAAGCGCCGCCAGCGAGCCAGTCAGAGCGCGCGCGAGAGAGTTAATCCTTCACGAAACTCCGAAATAAAACTCGACTCACTCACGAGTCTAATGCTCCGGACACTTATTTGATTAACACGCTGGCCGAGCAACAACTCTCGCCGCGTCCGACAAACGAACCTAAACAACAAAAGCCTCACTAAACGGTCGACCTGTGTACAGTGAAAACGAAATGAAACTGAGCCAAGAGGGAAAAAAAGGGAAGTAGACAAGAACAATTAACATAAAATAAAATAGTATAGAAGTGAACTTGGTATTTTAGGAACTTTTTTTTTTAGAATTATATATAGCGTGATGAAAAAATAATGTATCGTGAGGATTATGTGCAATAAAACAATGATATATATTTAAATTTCTTCCTGAATTTAGAAATGAAAATTTGAACCTGTTTAATGAGCGACCACAAATTGACATTATTGTCGATATTAAGCGCCAAATTTAAAATATCTTTTATTTAATGTGGTGCAGCCCACTCATGAATCTTAAGCTTACCTTTATCAAGACTACTGGTATTATATAGATTAGTATTTAGTGCAGTGGCGGCCCATGATTTTTTGGGACGGGAGGGCACCGGGGGTCTGAGTGTTTAATATCAAAAATTAAGTACCGACAAAAAACAAACTCAATATGCTATTTAATTAACTTGTTTGAAAATAAAATCCATCCGCCGTTCCTTGCGATCAGCAAAATGATTAATAACTCATTCATTGAAGTTTGGTGTTGATGTCAGTAATTGTTTTTCAATGGAACACAGCACAGGCACATAGTCTGCTTTCCTGCATGGTATTTCTAGAAAATGTTTTTATTCTTTTCAAAGTAGAAAAACACCTTTCACTTGATTTTTTCTATTTTGCACGCCCCAGAGATTCGCAAAAAAGCAGAAGACAATTTCCAAAATCTTTCGCCAACACAGTCTCGACATATTATCAAAAGCAAACGTTTATAGCAGTTGTACTATTCAACCTTGGAAGTAAATTACAATAGTAGCATCAGAAAACTTATCATCCAACTCTGCTTAACAATTTATATTGTTGATTAGTAAATAAAATGTTAGCATGTGTGCTTTTTATTCTTTGTACAACTTCTATTGCACATGTTTGTTACATTAAAGGCTTACATTTTGACATTTAAATATAATTTGGTTCCATATTTTTTTGTTACCAACGTGAAAACAACAAAATTAGCGTGCGATAAAGAAATATATTTTGAAACCAAAACGGATGTCGTAAAGTGAACTTTATAGCACCGAAATAGAAAAAAGCATTTTGCACATTACACCAGTCTGATAAACTGTAAGAGCTTCTGTTGAATTTTCTCGTCACGGTTTTATTAGTTTTCTAATTGTAATCTTCTAGTTTAATCAATAAGTCTGGTCTAGGGAGACCTAGATTTTTTAATTCTGTCTTAATGTTACTAACGCAATTCATAGTTGCATTTGCACCGATAGAAATTACAACATACACTCACCGCTGTATATTACATAGGACCGCCACTCGGACGCGGCACCATAGAGTAATGCCCCGCCGCCTACATATATACGCGCGCTACCCGCGCCAGTTTCATCGCTCGATTTCTAATGCAGACGGGGCAGTCGCACGAAATGCCCCGGAGCCTGCGTCAGACTGCGATTTTTAAACGCGCTGAAAAGACGGACTGTTACTTCCGAAAACATATTATTTGTTATCAAATAAATCAGAAAAATTACATACAAATTAGGTATTTATAATTAATTTACTTTTACTCCTGATTACCTACCAAATGTACCTCGACTGCTGATCCCTAATTATCACCATCACCTACATACTCCTTATATCTATGAATGTGAACATACATTTTAAATTTGTCTGTGTTGACAATTAAAATTATTCCTGAATGCACTGTCACATTCACTACTTTCAGAACTTTCCAAATTAATTATGAAACTCTCTTGAAAATTTTCAACAATTACGTCTAACTCCCACAAATTCTTCTCTATTTCTAGAACTGGTTGAATGCCATCAAACATGTTAATTTGATGGCATTCAACCAGTTCTCTTTTGTAACATTGTTCAATGATGTGTGTAACAGCTCTTTGACTTCCTTTAATTTAAATATAGTGTTTTTTCTTGCAATTTCTCCTTTAACTAGGGCCCATATTAATTCAGTCGGGTTCAATTTGCAATGATATGGTGGTAGTCTTAGTACCGTTCTATTGTAAGGTTTTGCAAGTTTATCAATCGCATATTTATTGAAATGTTCTTTGTGCACCTTAACTAAATGTAATAGTTCCTCTTTAACCATATCTTTTTGAAAGGATATATTTTTTTCTTGCAACCAAGACTGAATATCACCTTTCCGTGTGACTGTAGTTGGCACTTTTTCAATTTTTCTACTGTGATAGAAAGCATTATCTGCAACTCGTAAATATTATTTTTGAACGCATTACAAACACCCAAGCCGGTGGTCGAAGAGTTACTGCTAACCACGCTAACTTGTATTTACTTACGAGCATGCATTGGAAAGGAAAGAAGGGGTACTACGTTACCACGTACTGTATGGATTAATCGCCTATGGCTAATGAAAATTGACACATGCTGTATGCACACTTGTTCTACATTAGCCAATATGTATTTTCATCCTTCTCTAAAATTGTGATTTTTCTGCGTGGGTATAGTCACAATCATGTGACAAAATCACAGAAAGCAGATGATTTATACCGTGTATTTTAGAATTTGTATGTAGCTCTTAGAGCTAATAGAAAGGCAGTATTAAAAATCATGCGTTGGTCACGCGTTTTTTGCTACTCTATACGTTCAGTGAACGAAGTATAGTAGAATACCTTGATATCAACATGCATTATTATTTTATGCTACTTGAGAAATGTTGAAATTCTAGTATATATACGTTTCTCAAATATCTTGAGATCTGTAATTTTCGACATCTGATTTGACTTTCACAGGATTTCTAAAATTTTCAATTAGAAGTAAGTTGTTTATAATACGAAGTCTCTGTTTTTTAATTTTAATTTTCATATTAAATAAAAGTCAACGTAACGAGTACAAAAATAATCCGAGTCAAATACAAATTACACTTAAACATAACCGTGAAAAATGCGAGTACGTATACGAACCTCCCGGTATAAATCATCTCCGTAACGAAGCGCGCGCCATCGCATCGTGAAGAAAATCTCTCAAATAACCGTGAAAATTGTCAGAGATAATTGTAATAATCTAAGCGGTGACTAGAGATAAATTACTAATTTAAATTGTGCGAGTAAAGAGACGTAGGCGGAGGACGAGGCTGAGGTCGAGACAGTACTCATCACTCACGGTCACGAAACGAGAGAAAAACAAATTCTATGTAAATAACTGACACGGGGAATACAGGAAATTCAAAGCTGCATATAATTCATTATTATTTTACAAGTTTAAATTAGCTCGTTTTCCGTTACATTGATGAATTAATATGCGAATACCGCAGAAGGTGACGTTTTTATATCCCTAGACTAGGCAAGAATAGAACTAGAATATATTAGATTTTTAGTTTTCAGTTTTATTTTGCATTGAATTCCACCATAATCTGAAAAGAAAAGATTTAAATATTAATTGTTGTATTATGATGTGTATTATTATTTTGTAAAAACTTGTTTAATTAACGTTAATGATGTGAAAAAGGAATAAGAACTCAATCTTGGAAAATGAATCGAATGAATTGATTAAAAGTTCGCGCTTAAAATTCATAATACGGAACTGACAGTTCAGTGACATTTCATTAGAAATTTGATAGAAATAATTTTTGTTACACTAAATTACATGAAATCTACTAAAAACATGGAGAGAATTAAAATAATAAGATTGTTTAATTTTAGAGAGTATTTAAGGTATTCAAACAGATTTAAAATCTATGTTGTGTAAGAAAGTATAGTGTAATATGTTCATTGGTTAAATTTGAAAATTATGAAATCGTCAAGGCGATAATAAATAAACAAGAGAGAATTTTTCGAATTTTAAAAAGAAGCGGATGTGTTTATCGGAAAATTGAAGATTTTCTCCGATATTTACACTAGAATAATTCTAAAATAGTTAAAAAGTGTTAGAATAATATATTCAAACACATATCTACATATTTAGTGGATGAAAAAGTGATTTGTAAAAATTTAAAAAAGTATAAGTTACAATACAATATAAAAATATAAATTACTTACCATATTGGATTAAGAGACAAGAGGATTGTAGATTTCTTCAAGAGGAAACTGTCGAGGTTCTGAACCCAGAGGTCTACCAATTTCCTGAAGAGGTAACTATTTAGATCCAGAACCCAGAGGACTGCGGTTTTCTTCAAGAATAAACTGTCGAGGTCCTGAACTCCAACTCACAAGTTGCTGAGAATTTTCTGATACTGAACGAGATATATAAAAGGTCTGCCAATTTCCTGAAGAGGTAACTATCGAGATCCAGAACCCAGAGGACTGCGGATTTCTTCAAGAGCAAACTGACGAGGTCATATTTATGCCAACTATAAAATAAGAAAATTACTGAGATTAAAGTACTCTTGCATTTAGAAGAGGCAGGATAGTACCAAAGACATTAAGGTTCACATAAAATGGAAGTTTAAAAGAAAGGCAATAAAGGCTATTTATTGTGAATATAGATAAGATAATAACAAAAGAAAAGAGTCCCATGTTCTTGGATATTAAAATCTAAATAAATAAGTATTGTTTATATTATAGTTGAGCTAGTCGAAGGTATAATTTTTTACATATTAGATTTTGAAGAGTGATATAATTTAAAATAAATTACATCTTAGTTCATGGATTTGTTACATATACAGGGATCATTTAATTAGTTTTTGATAATTTTTATTTTCAACTTTGTAGATATTAGATTCATAACTTGGCATATTGGTTGGGGCGGTATAGAGTTCTTTTATCAACCCCCCACCATAGCAATATATATATTCGATTAGTTTTGTTGCAGAATATTGCTCTAACTTCATCATGGCCAGAATTCCATTTCTTATAGTATTTTTTTATGATTCGGGAGAAACAAGTAGTCACAGGATTCGAAATCTGGATCAGAAGTGGGAAATGCATCTTCTGTGAAACCACAATCATTAGGCGTAGTTTTTGCTTTGGTCAAATTTCCTAAGCTGTACGTTTCATGTTCTTACATAGTTTAAATTATTTTTCTCCACAATTAAAAACTTCCCATATCTACTGTCATGATGCTTAATGATTGTGAAGATTTATAGAAGCTTCTTTATTTCATAAGTTTTACCCGTTATATATATTTTCGATTAGTTTTATCGCAAAATATTACTCTAACTTCATCATGGCCCAAAATTCTGTTTCTTATAGTGTTTTTTTATGATTCGGGAGAAACAAGTAGTCGTGGGATTCGAAATCTGGATCAGAACTAGGTAATGCAACAGGCGCTAACAAAAGCCAAGATGCAGCAGTCAGTGAGAAAGATCCTTTTCATTACTTTCTAAAACTACGAAGGCGTATTGCCCATGGATTTACGTGACAATCAATGCCACGTACTACTCCAACCTTTTGGACGGTCTTCTTGCTTCAATACAATACCCGGTCGCATATAGCCTTGCTGAAACCATAACTTTTATCCGTTTTGGGCAACTCAAAGAATCTATAGCAGGCACGAAATTTAAGCAACTAGTTTGATTTTTCGATAATGACATTAAAAGGTTTTACACCGATGGGAAAAGTGCGTTTTGAAAAGGCGAAAATATGTAGAAAAGTGAAATGTTTAGTAATGGTGCAGAAGGAAATATGACAATTTAGCGATAATAGAATAAAACACTTCAAGGTTAGTATAGCATCAGAGGCGAAAATTGGAGCAATGCTATTAATACTGAGCCCTAAGCTAAAAGTACTACACAAAGACAATAGCTATAGGAGATGTAGGTGTTAAAAAGCTTTTGCTGATGTAATATACCAATTTGATAGATTCGCCTATAATTATGAACACTCACACTTAACAATAATTTATCATATTTACTCATATGCTCTCATACGGTTACATAATCTTAATATATAAACTATTGAAAGTTAGTGTTGCACCTTGATGAGTAAAAACCATGCATATCGTACATGCATGCACACTTGTATATGTGCATATGCATATATTTCAAAATAATTCATCTTTCTCTTGTAACCTGACGGAATCGTACCGTTGGTGAATTATCCGCATCACGATTTTCCTGCATGTGAACAGGAATTAACGTTTCCAAATAGATCGCTCGCGTAAATATCGAGAAGAATTTGCATTTATAGTATCTATTTTACATGGCTTCTAAATTGTGATTATTGCAAAATCAAATTGCCGTCTGTGGAAATTGTATATGATTCGTTCGTAACCTATGAGTAACACGTTTAAAATCTTTTAATACTTAATAGTGAAGTTGATTTATGATTCTTGTGAAATCACAAAAACTCTAAAACGAAGTAAACACATGACAGTATATTTCTGGGTTTCAAAATTTAATACTACACGGGTAGGTACTTATTACTGATTGTATGTGAAAAAGAAGTTAATAGTGGAGCCAAAACATTTATGCATTGAGAATTGCTGTAAACTTTAATGAAAACATGCAATAATAATATATTAAACACTATCCGAGATTTGATTGTAGCAATTGCCTCTTCAATAGGGCAGGGTAGTGGTGTATTAAAATAGGTCAGATGTTGAAAGAGAACGTTGTAGTTCGTTCTGATAGATTAGAGATTAGCACCGCTCATATTCACCAATATATTAAGTAGGTACTTATTCTTAAGTTTTAACGGCGTAGAAGTGAAGTAACAGCGCCATGAAATACTTTGCATACATAATAACTACAGTAGGTGGCATCAGAGTTTTGACAAGCTTACTTAAAATTGAACATTAGAGGCAAACTGCATTACAGCAACATGTAATGACAATTTTCGGATATTTTGAACTTAAAAATGAAGATATTTACGAACTCAAGATAAAGGTTATGTTTCAGCACTGGGTCTTGTTTGGTTTTAGTGAGGCTTTTTATACTGTTAACTATTAATTTATAGCTAAGTATCTTATATTGGGGTGAGCACGTCAATAACTGATTTGCTGCATTTGTATTCGATACCGAACATTGGAGTACCGCTCATTGATTTGTGGAATCCTTCAAGGCTCAGTTTTTATACCTTTTCGCGTTTCAGTTTATACCTCTTCTGCAACCTATTTATCATTTGGTGACTGGAATGCTTAGCATGCTTTCTTTCGAAATAATGACGATCTTTTAAGTCTAACTGCATTCATTATCTGTTTGACATAGATTAGTAATAAATTTTTGAGCCGGCTGTGTTTTGCTTTCCTAACACAACTCAACCCAACCCAACCCAACCCAACCCAACCTAACCCAACTCAACCTCTACTTAGACCCGATCTAAAACATTGCCTGTTAAATGTGTGATTTTTATTTGTCAATATTTAATTTTTAGAATCAGCTACAAGAATTTTCGTCCTCAATATCCACGTTTTTAGGTCCTATGATTTCGAAAAAAGGGTTTGTCTACTTGTCTGTGTGTTTCTCTATGTGTGACCACGATAGTGACCAAATGGTAAATGATAACAATATCATACTTCTCATTTAGGAATATAATCTTCCTCGGGATATCTCATTAGATTTTCAGTGGAATCGGTAGACCGGAAGTGGTAGTTTGTTCAGTGAAAAGTCAAATTTCACAGATATTTCATAAACTACCATATTTAGACGAATTTCTAAAGAATACTAAAATACTCAAGTCAATTTAGGAAAAAAATTCTAACGGAAGTAGGTCTTATCAGAAAATAGTTTTTTGCAAAACCACGTCGTAAGTTATGCTTTCTAGACAGATATTTTGATAGAAAACTATTTAGAACTTGAATTTGAATAATTTTTCTGTAAAAAAAACTAAAATTTGGACCGGAAATAGCACTTCTTCAGACTTACCTAATAGCGGTTTTTTGCAAATATCTGAGAAATTATGCAGTCTATACAGATGTATTAAGAAAAGTATGGATTTGGAATAAATTTTTTATCAAACAAAAATTAAAATTCGGACCGGAAGCAGCACTTTTATTCACAGGTTTATTTTATTATGTTTAGTTTTGGTATACAAACTTCGGAACGCACATACCTATAATCGTGTGGTTTTATATCTGACATTATGTACTTTATGTAGGTCTTAACTTAAGATTCAAGTTTACTTTTAAGGGCAAATGCAGTCCTCTTGCTATAACTTCAATTACAAGTTCTGATTCTCTTCCAATTACGATTTAAACTCAACTGATATTAATATATATTTTGTATATTTATTTTTTGTATGAACAAGTCTGGGAAAAAGAAAGTTATTATTAATATAAATAGAAATATAAACGAACGTTTACTTATAATGAAAAAATAAAATTCAGAGAAAACATCATAAAAAATAAGGCAATTTCATCTTACAGCAAAGTTTGTCTGGCTGTAGTTTTTTCTTTTTTAAATTCTGGGTAAGAAAATAATAAGAAACTAGCTGACTTCTGTTGATAAATATATTAAAGAGAGACCATCTAAAATATATAGACGAAAAAAGCTTTGCAAATCTACTTTCATAGGTGGACGCATTATATTTTAAAAATTGCTTTGGTGTATTCATTAATACAAATTTTTCATTTTCTAGCTATAATTAATTATCATATATTCCATGTTATAATATTCAGTGCACGTATGAACAAATCTGTATTGTAATGTACTAAATTTTACTTATGGCCTCGTCTTTTTAAATGTTTTTTTCCTTTGTTTCTTTTTGAATACGTTTGAACGTGTGTGTCGTTAAACAAAAGCGCATTAATTTTGTTTTTAGACGAAATGAGATGGCCAAAAGGGCTTTAGAATACGACCAAAGTGTGCCTGGAACGGCGGAATTTTCTGTGAGTATTTTTATAACGTAAAAGGATTTTTGCTTTGTAATTCTAAATTTATTTATTTAATTTCTCCTTTGTGTATTTATACGGTAATAAATTGTTTTTTTTTCTCTCTTAAAATAAAAGGTAGGATGTAAAGTTATTTTTAGAACATTATATGAAATGTATTAAATTTAATAAGGGCGTATTTTAATATTATCTACCTGAAGTAATAAAGCGCCGATGTCAAACCGATTATTAAAATAACCTTTAGATTTAAAATGGTCTACACTAGGGTGTATTTAATATTACATGGTAGTGTCGTAAAATTATTCCAGAATTATTAAGTAAATAAAAAAAATCTGCTATTAGAATAGATTCGCCATCTTTTCTTCATCAAGTAAAATTAGCGATATCCCAAATTCCAGGCGATAAGTGCCAAACTCGAAGTATAGCTATCAGACTGAATGTCAAAAAATTTGTTACTGCAAGATAACTTGTTGTCTAAGTATAGGAAAGATGTCACCAGTTAGCTTACTCCAGATCCCAAAAAAACATTGCTTGAAGAACCATCAGCTAGGCAACTCGAGTTGAACAGAACCTTCTTTTGCCAAATATCATCATCGTTGGCACATCACCGGCATCCTTTCCTTAAATAGGAATCCATGCATTAGGTTTATAAGTTTTCTGTATCACACCAAAAAATGCCAAACACAATATTCTGAAAAAGAAACCTGACCGACACATTTTTATAAGCCAAACAGAGTCGATCATATCATAAATGACACTAATGGAATAAAGGTTTTCATGTTAAAGTTCTGATCTTTTTACACTCCTTCTATTCAAGACCTTAGCTATTAAGAAAGTGAAGCGCGCGAGGAAGATTTTAAACGTATTTTTGATAATTTAAAAAAGTATTTAATAACGTGTACGAATTTTTTCGCATAATACAGTGTTAAAATTCTTCATCTACTAGTGATAAGTGGATTTATTCAATTGCATTGTATATTTTGTAACATTATCCAAAGCACTACCAGAAAATAACGATCAACGAGAAGCGATAGCATAGTCGGGTCCTTTGATGTCTCGTGTCCCACTTTCGCGTCGTCCAATATAAGTGATAAACTACCAAGAACAGGAGACGTCAGGGCAGGCCAGGGCCCTCGAGGTACTAATGGCTATGACGACTATACAACCAAGCTTACCGAAGAAACTGGGACACGATTTTGAAATCTTTGTCACCTTCCGGTATTCGTTGTTCTCTGCCACTATACTCAGCAATTGCCAGGATGACATTTATGTCAATCGTTCTTTCAAATTTGAAATGATTACAGCTTAATATTTTCCCTTCTTATTTGAAATAGAGTAGTTTGTTGAAAATTGTAGTTTTAATTGACGGTACTAATGATTTAGTGTTACAGAATACGTTTTTTAAAGAGATGTCACATACAGTATGTCCCCGGATTGAGTTTACAAAAGGGAAAAAATTCTTGTTTTTAATTTTACAATAAAATGCTAATGTAATTAAATTTTATGCTTCATTTCAAATGATCAAATCTGTAATTAGAATTTTAATTCCACTTATGTATGTTCCAAAAATTTTGTTTTAATTTTTTTCATCGCATTTCATCCATAATTTTTTTGTGGTGGAAGGTTTGACTTCAAAACGTCAGGCACTAATTTATGTGTTAAAAATAACTTCAAACTATAATTGATTTTTGGAAACTGGTTCCGTTCTGAATTTAAAGAAAAAGAAAATAGTAGTTTTGTGGCCTCCAAGAAGCCCTGACTTAACTATTTTAGATTTTTATTTATGAGGACGGTGAAAGAAGCTAGTCGACATGGCAAACTTGCCTATCAATGTGGAAGTATTAAAAAATCGTATAAGAGATGCTGTTGCATCCTTGACACTTGAAGAAATTCGCAACAGTTATAAGTGTGATAGCACTTCTTGCAGCACATTTCTGTAGAAAGTAAGTACGGTTGAATTACGACAAAATAAAAAAGATGGCGACATCGGAGACGCCACGCCAACGCCTACGTTTAATTTATATTACACGGAATAAAACCATTTCAATTTCCTAGAAATATTTTTTAAATAACTCACTACGTATGTACGAGAGAAATATTTCATACATATCTTAATGATTAATTTAATATTTATCATGATTAACGTCCGATTCCGTGTTCACATACTAACAATATTATACCAGGTCAAAATCTACTACTTCAATTATTAAACATCACAATTATTAATGAGTGCGAATAAATAATTCAGGTGGTAAGGCGAACAGGTAGTCTTGACTGGAACTCACAGAGAAATAGACGCTTATTTGTGAAATTCTGTATAAATCATCTTATGTAATTGAATAAAATCATTCTGAGTGCACTTTTTGCTCTCTTAACTTTTCGGTGTTTCCGTTTCTCGATAAAACGCACACGTTGTTAATGCTGTGTTTTTAAATAAGTTATTTCCCGTGTATTTGTGTCTAATGGATCGACGGGGAAGCAGTCTTACAATTAATTATTGAATGCACTAGTTAGTATGGATATTAATTACGGCAAAATTAGTGTTACGTGTTTCGAATCAGTAATTACGTTTACCATTGGCTGGAATTATTATTTCAAACGAATCTTTGGATTTTATTACATTTCGAATTTATTGATGTTCTTAATTATATTGGAAGAAAAAGTGGAATAGGTCATAATATTTACTTGATTATGTAAAATTGGGGTGAGAATAAGAAATTTAATAGAAATTACCACAGAAAATACTAAAATATTCCTATAATTTTATCACAGTATTACTGGTACAAGTCACCTTCCATTGAGTCCATATGCAGGGTTAGTTTTAAATAGCGTCATTAATTAAGAAAAGGTATTCCACCGAGGTTCCACATAAAGGCTATTCACACACAAGAAAAAAACATCGCCATAGAAATTCTTTTCAATTGCCATTCATTCTCAAAGGTTGTAACCATTTGCATTTTATCGTTTCTTTTTGGAAGAACGTTAAACTTAAATTACTAGTGGTATTTACTTAAATGGGTATAGGATAAACAAAGTTATAGACCGACTTTAACTA
The DNA here is from genome assembly GCA_963170755.1 of Amphimallon solstitiale. Taxonomy (NCBI): domain Eukaryota; kingdom Metazoa; phylum Arthropoda; class Insecta; order Coleoptera; family Scarabaeidae; genus Amphimallon; species Amphimallon solstitiale. The sequence continues at coordinate 240,074,014 of OY720675.1, read as the reverse complement.
CATTTTGGCTCTAGAAATTTAGAGATTTTTGATGAGATACAAATAAATTTATTTTTTTATTTTTAGTTAAACATTTACACGTGTCCTTCAGATTCGCCTATCCTGGTACCTATTTAGCGGTAACCCTGTATAGTAGAAAAATTAACCAGTATTTTTATTTTCTTACAGTGCAATATAAGGAAGTATTGTGATGAAAATTTTTGGGCCTGGAGATTTTTGCAAAGTTCCCTGATAGCAAAAAGTGGTTTTTGAAAAATGCTTGTTTCTTAGTGTGTTTAAGTGTGTGTGATGAAAAGAAAAGCTATCAACACCAAACCTTATATTTAAGAGTATAATCAGCTTCTTATGGGTTGATTTGCTGTTCAGCAAAATCGGTGGGTCGTTAGTTGAGTGAAAAAATCAAATTTTAGTATCTAATCAACAACTATGTTTAAACAAATTTCTAGTGAATACTAAAGCGCCCAAAAATAAAAAAACTATATATAAAAAGAGTTTACTCGGTTGTCGTTGATACCTCCTTGGTGTACCCCTGGGTTGAAACCAAGAACGTATATGTCTTTTACTCGTATCGGTAAACTGTTTTTTGCAAATATCTCGCGAGTTATTCTTTCTAGGCATACATTACATCAATATTTAAGGCTTGATTTTGAATACTTTTTGAATAAAAAGAATTTTTAAATTCAGACCAAAAGTAGCACTTTCACTCTTATCGAATAGCAGTTTTTTGCAAATTTTGCCTAAATTATGCATTATATACAGATTTATCAAGGTGACAGAGGTACTTTGAGCTGGATTTGTAATAAAAGAAGTATCAGAATTTGGACCGGAAATAACTTTTATCCTTATCGACGCACAATTGAAGAAGTTGAGGGAATCCTTCTTTACCGATGGCGCTTGGCTTACTGACTCGGAAATGAATCAGAACGCTGTACTACAAGAACTCTACTCACCACAAGATCAACTTGATTTATTTTAGGCAACCCTTCGTGTACCATCTGATTATAGAAAATTGCTAAGTCTTCGAACATCTTGCATATATGGCTTCTACTATTTTCTTCTTTCTTCTTCTAATTTGAGATTCATAAATTTTAGAATACCATTCTGCTAGAGTATAGGTAAGAAAAAAATATACACATTGCATCAGTAATTAAGCAAAACATAGTAAACGGAAGGCGTCAGGGTATATTACAACTAAGTAATTATACCAGAGTACAATATTTTATGCAAAAATGCATTTCGTATATGCCACGTGGTAATTCGCACACAAGCAAATAGGCATATACTTTTGCTTCATATTATGTATGTATGCATAATTCTGAAGAAACTGCTTAAATTTTAATGTCGCAAGTACGAGAAATCCCACAATATATCACACCGAGTAACCCGCTGTAGCCTCCGTCAGACCAGGAATACTTTTAATAGTGAAAATATTCATAAGTTTCCTGCATAAAATGTTTTTAAATTATCATAATGTACGGGATTCGTATATATTTCATTAAATGTAAGTTGAATGAGGGCAAGTGCTGGCTGGCAAGTTCTTTATTCAAGTCTCCGTAGAACTAGTTGTAAACTTGTGCGTACAATCTTTCACAGGTATATATGTAGGTACTTTGCTCGGTATGTAGACGTATATATTATAATTATGGTTTTAATTATACCTCTTGTCTGAGGCTCGCGAAACAGTTGAAAATGCACGACGACGTGAAATATTTTGTAATAAATTCGAAAAGATGTAATTAACTTTGGTAAAAGAAAAAGGAGAGAGACTTTGGAGTCATGCCTTTGGTTTTATTACGAAGCCGGTCGAGATCGTGCTGAATTATCATTACTATATGGCAAAATTATTTGCATTTGTTAGAATATATTTTCTCCTTTATTTCAGATATGTACCTATCTATTACTAAAAATTTATCAGTCCAACAATAAGGTATCGAATGTATTTTATTCTTTCAAAATAGGGAGTGTGAAGTCAGCCCCCCTTTTTCAAAATTAAAATTCTGATGATTTTTCTGAGGTTCTAAAGTATTTCGAAAAAAAATCATAATCGGCCGCAAAAATGCAGAAAAACAATTTTTCGCTAGTCCCCCCTTTTTTTCGAAAATCGATATTCTGACAGTTCTTCCAGATTGTTCTAAGTTTATTCTAAATTATTTCGAAGTATTTCAATGGAAAAAATTATAATCGGCTGAAATAATAGGAAAAAATTATTTTTCGCCCCCCCCCCCGCTTCCTTTTTCTCGAAAATTGTAATTCTGACGGTTGTTTTTTCCTATTATTTCAACCAAAAATGATTTTTTTTCATTGAAATGCTTTGGAACAATTTAGAACAAACTAGAACAACTGTCAGAATATCGATTTTCAGAAAAAGGGGGCCTCTCGAAAATTTGTTTTTCTCCCTTTTTTCGCCGGTTATGATTTTTTTTTTAATACTTTGGAACAATTTGGAATACATCTAGAACAACGGTGAGAATTTAAATTTTCGAAAAAAGGGGGCCTACTTCTCACTTTTGGATCTCGTTTTTTTTTCAGTATCTTTTGATTTATAGGGATACAGTTTTGATGTATTCGAGTACACCTAGAACAACCTGGAATAACCGTCAAATTTTCGATTTTCAAAAAAATTAGGGCTGGCAAAAACTTGTTTTTTGAGATTATCTCTTGCAATTTTGAATTGATTCTTTTTAAGAATGTTTAGAACAACTAGAACAACCTAGAACAGCCTTTAGAATTTAAATTTTCGAAAACAAGAGTTTGGAGAAAATTCGAATAAACCTGGAACAACCGTCAGATATTCGATATTAGAAGTTCAATTCTGATGAGAATATCTGGTGACTGATACAACTGCGAATTCCATAAATTGTGATGAAGAAGAATCAAAATTATTGCAAAAGTTATTATTACAAAGTAAAAAATGAGGTGTGGCCACCACACGACTTTCTTATACGTATGAGCGTTTCAAACTATACAATTTTAAGAATTTTTTTATACAAAACTTATTCACAATCATATTCTAAGTACTTTCATTCTCTTAATAAATCTCTATAGAATGCATACTTTGCAAGATATTCGAAAAAAAGTGCTACTCGCTAAGAGTAAAAGTGCTACTTCCAGTCCGAATTTTGAAATTTCATGTATACAAAAAATATTGCAAATCTAACTCTAAATACTTTTGTACTCTTAATAAATATATATAGAATGAATAATTTACGACATATTTGCAAACAATCGCTATTCGGTAAGAGTAAAACTGTTACTTCCGGTCCGAATTTTGAAATTTTTTTTATACAAAAGATATTAAAAATTATGTTTTAAATACTTTTACACCCGTAACGTACCTGTCTAAAAAGCTTGACTTGCGAAATATTCGCAAAAAACCGATTTTTGATAAGAGTAAAAGACCTACTTCCGGTAGGAATTTCGAAAAACTTTTTAAATAAGATTGTTCTCAATTTTAATTTTAAGTACATATGGATTCTTTATAAATTTGTTTAAACTTAGTATTTGACGAAATATTGGCAAAATTCGATTTTTTCACTGAAGTAAACTGCTACTTCCGGTCTACCGATTTTACTGAAAAACTAATCAGATCTCAAGAGGGAGATTATACACGTAAATACAAAATTTGGAATTGATATCTACAGCGGTTTGACCGCTATCGTGGTCACACACACACACAGAGAGAGAGAGAGACACACAGAGACACACAGACATTTTTTAAAAACCACTTTTCGGTATCAGGGGACTTCAAAACGTGGCCATCTGCAAAAATCTCGAGGTCGAAAATTTTCGTCATCACAATACTTCCTTATACTACGTATAAGAAAGTAAAAAGAATGATAAAAGTGCTGAAATAAAAGATCCTAGAGTATTAGAATCGGAACCACTTCACAATAATACAAGATTACATATTGTAAATGAAATGTTACATATACAAAATACTTTCATTATGGACGGTTTATCACAATATTAATTGGAATAAATTGAGCAATTACATCAAAGTTGCAAGAAACCAAACCCCCTCAGTACCTAAATTATCAGATGAATCTATTTAACAAGACAATGTTGGCCTTAGTAAATGATGATGCATTGTCCTCTTTGGACGAGCATTTAGTTATCATGATCAGGAGCTATCAGAGGTTGTTTTTGCCATAAGATATGGCAGCCTGGATATGGTCAGAGCCATGGTTGGCGCAGTACTGAAACCTCGTACTGAGATCTATTCGAAAGTGGTAACAAGATCTAAGGAAGTATTGCGGTGATGAAAATTTTAGACCTCGAGATTTTTGCAGGTATCCTAAAAGTGTTTTTTTGCAAACGTTTCTCTCTGTCTCTCTCTCTCTCTTTCTGACCACAATACCTACCAAACGGTTACAAAGCTTAAGAAGAAGAATATATTCTTCCTTTCACGATGTAATTAGATTTCCAGTTAAATCGGTGTACCGGAAGTTTTAACACAATGTATACACGTGTATCAATAATGGAGAGTATTTTGAAAAGTTATAAAAGCTCTCAAAGCGCTGGTACTAGTTACGTCTTCAATTTTCACCAGAGAACAAGAATAAAGAGATAAGAAAATCTTAAACCCCAAAACCAAATTAAATAACGCCCCCAATTCAAAGATAAAGACAAAAATCGAGGGAATAACATTTATGTCGTGTTTTCGCTTACAAATATGTACGAATAAAAACTCTTAATTTTTGGGATGAAGCATTAAAGCCTCTCTGTGTCAACGGCGACAGAGTATTATCAGCAAGGACGCTCGTTTGTGATGACAACGACGACGACGACGACGACGACGACACTGAAACGACTCGAAAACAAACGATGCGATAAAGAAGACGAACCGTAACAGTAAGAAGGGAATGTTCATTATGGTTAACTATAGGTATATAAGAATGGCTAAGAGACGTTTTACGATCGACCGTTTTCTCGCTTCCTCTCCTGGTTCCTTTGCACTCACCGTGCCTTTTCCATTTATTCGTGTACGGTTAGCATAGTGTTTGCGTTTTGTTGTTTCCACAGTATGACATTTCCAAGCGTTACGCTGAAGCCTAGAGAATCACTTTAATGACGTTTATTTAACTCATTGTTAGCACGTCAGCAGACGAGAGTCGAAAGTGTATACAACAAGATTATAAACTAAATTATTCATGTTTTATTGTTATTGTTGGGAGTAGGTAACGGCTTCCCAAGCAGTATTATTGTCATAAATTACATATTGTCATAAATGACGTTATAGTTAATGTTTTTTCTTGTTGTTATTATTACGTCTTTCCTGTTGCGTTTTAGCGTTGTGAAATTCTAACATTTCATTTTTTGCACTCCTTAAAAGTAATACCGTGCAAACAACACATATGCACGTATTATTGCATGCTATTCTTCCTGTTACTTTCCGCATTGCCATTTTCCCTACATTTTTGTTTGTATTGGCAGTTGTAGTAGCGACTAAATACATTTACAAATTTAATTTGTAAATTTTAAAACCACTTCCTCACACTTACTGTTTGCATCTTATTAATATCTTGTACATGTTTAGTAAGAATATTGTGAAAACATCCGGGAAATGTTTAATTAACACTTTTTGTCAATATTAATTTGGTATTTCACTTGTACAGCAGCAGAATGTTACATACATAAAGGAAAATACATGTACATATTGCCATAATCGTTGTCTAATATCTATAAAGCACATATTAGACAACGCTCATGGCAATAATTTACAATATGAATAAGTTTCACATTGTTAACAATCCGTCTTATAGTTAAAATTTGTTTTTATAAAAACAAACAATATTTGATATATTCAAATTGCTTATGTAATTGATAAAATGTCTGTTGGCCATATTATTTCATTTAATACCCCTCTAGTTTATACGGTTACAGTCATATGCAGGCTGTTTCACAATTACGTTTCAAATATGAGGATGTACTTCCTATTACTATATCAAGAAAAGAAAATCAGGAAGAAAAATCCTGACAAAATCTAACACCATTGACATTTATTTTATTATGACTTGAATTTTAGTTAAATTTTTGTTTGTTTAATGTTATTGTGTTTAAAAAATTCTCATTATTATATGGCTAAAATATGTATTTTGTTAAGGAGTCGCTAAATAGCAATTCCTTATTAGCTTCTGTCAAAATTATCTATTTTATTTTAATATCAGTATGAAACGCACTTCTTATTTCAGATTAGGCAATTGTAAGTTCAAGTATTGTATGTCTTGCTTAATCAAAAGTTGATATTATAAAATTACTTCTAAATATTGCAAATTTAAAGAAACCGAATTTTCATATAAAGAAATCTATTAATGTTTTCATTTATGACACTATCACATTTATAATTAAAGAAATCAATTACGTGAACTTTTTATTTGGAACTAGCTGACCCAGCAAACGTTGTTCTGTCCCTTCCGGAAGGTGGCAAGATTAGTGTTCTACTAAAAAATAGCGCCATCTATCGGACGCGAACATATACCAAAACAATTTTGTTGACCATGCGAATATATTGTATGGATATAAATCATGTCGTTGTATATATATAATATTTATTAATCAATCGACTACAGCACAAATTACAAAGCGCGCATTAGGTTTCAAAACTCAGATATGTCACACTGTTAAATTTATATGTATCTTATTTAAAAAACAATATTTTATATACCCGTAATATTTGAAAAACTAAAAGTGGTAATTATGTATATGAAAAAAAAATGTTAAAAGAAACATGACAATTTGTGAATTTTAAAGAAATTGAATTTTCATATAAAGAAATCTATTAATGTTTTCATTTATGACACTATCACATTTATAATTAAAGAAATCAATTACGTGAACTTTTTATTTGGAACTAGCTGGCCCAGCAAACGTTGTTCTGCCCCTTCCGGAAGGTGGCAAGATTAGTGTTCTACTAAAAAATAGCGCCATCTATCGGACGCGAACATATACCAAAACAATTTTGTTGACCATGCGAATATATTGTATGGATATAAATCATGTCGTTGTATATATATAATATTTATTAATCAATCGACTACAGCACCACCTACAGGTGACAACTTAATGCCACTTTGACAGGAACAATATCAGAACTGAGGAATTAAACTTGACTTATTAATATTTAAGGTTGTGTAGCTTCGTCTACTGAAATGTAGTACATGGAAGCCAGTTATAAATTCAACATTATAAATAAAGTTAATCAGTAATACTCTTCTATACCAATATTTTATTTAAAACATGACCACAAATTTGTATTATTTTGATGACAATTATAACAAACGTCAAAAAGAATTATGATAAATATGTCACAAGATGTATGAATATTATTATATTGTTACATACATCCATTTATATATTATATATATATATATATATATATTGTGCTGAGTAACAATATTGATGTTTGGCACTGTATATTTTTGAACAAGTTGGAAGGATTATGTAATTTTACTAATTTTTCTTTGTGACTGTTAAATTAAAATATTTAAACTAAAAAAGAACAGTTGTGTATACTTAAAATGTTATTTATTACAATAAAGATGTGTGCAGTCAATTATGAAAACAGTACTTGAAGGAGTTGTAGTGGACCAGGTTCTTGGTGGCCGTAATTTTCATTGGTATCTGAAAATGGAGATTTAAATATTATAATTTATGTAAAAAATGTAGTTTGAAATCTTGTAAAACTTGTCTAATTAACAATAATGTAAAGTAAAATAATTTAATGTTGATTGTTGAAGTATGAAGGAAACAACTTGGTAAATAATTGCGCGGGTAAAGTTTGAATAAGCGGATCTGTCAAAATTGACATTTACAGAAAATTTTGATTAGCAATATTTTTTGAAGTACAAAGTCTTAGTAATTCATTATTATAAATTAATAGAGATTTAATAGAGAAGGTTTACTAAAGTTTGAAAAGCACTGAAACGTATCAATAAAGTTTTATAATACCATTTTGAACAAGAATTGTGAGAAAAGGAATTTAATTGGATGAAATTAGAAAACGGAAATATTGTCTTGGTGATGAAAACAAACAACGGGATTGAAAAATATTTTTTCAAGAAAGGCGCGTGTACTTTTCGGAAAATCACGATTTTATTCCGAAAAGTATATCTTAAATTCACTAAAACCGCGAAAGTTGGTGCTTAAAGTGTTCTTTTCAGCATAGAAAATATTTATTTGATGGTAGAATCAAAATAGATTATAAAGAAGCATAAAATTATTCAATAATTTCATTATAATTTAATTAATTGATATCCTGTATGGAAAAAGAAGATATATTCTAAGGAAAATAAATATTTAAAGATTACTTACCAAATATTAACCAAGTCCGAGCGGAATATTGAATCCATCAGTTGCACGTGAGTTCAAAGAGGGATTCCAGTTATCCAAGTCCAGTTTATTGTATAAAAACGAGAAGTTCCAACTAGTTAGAATCCCTGATGTCGTTCCAGTAAATGTTAAATTATTTAGAGGATCCGGTAACCCATATATATTTCCGAAGAGGTCTAGTTCAGTGTTAATTCGAAATAGAAGTACAGCTGCATTTAAATCCAGAAGATATCCCGCAGTTTTCGAGGACACAACAAGATACATCCTGTAAGATATAACCGAAGCAGTTCCAGATCCTGGAGGAGAACGAGGATACACCAAAAAGTCGTGCTAGGAGGGTTTCCAGAGACTTACTAGTTGCACAGAACGAGTCCAGGAAGATCCTGTGAGAAAAAAAGGAAAACATAATTTAAACAAACCAGAGATAGAAGATAAATATTAACAAGAGGTTGTATAATTTTTAAATAAGGAAAATTTGAATTTATTTAATTGTATATCGAGTAAAAGTCTTAAATATTATTTAGACTTGATTACTAGTCTAGAACAAGTATAGAAATACGTTTTGTTAAAAGATTAAATCTCTATTTTCACAAAAAGATACAGAATATGCACATATATAAATGAATTGACATGACCTTGGTACTAAAACATACCTTCAACTTGTTTAATATTTTATAGACGAAGGTTATTTATAGATAATTAAATTGCATCGTATAATGCATGCTAAATTGAAAAAGATACATTGAATTGAATTTTGTACATACCTTTTGAATAAATAACATTTGCTAAACATCCTTCATATCACAATAAACGTACAGGTGCGATTAGACAGGTTAACAATCTATGTACATGTCGAATAACTATTTTGGATGTATATTTTCGAATCAAGATTTATATAATTGTTGTCATTAAACTAGTATTGTGGTGAAATTCTTCTTTTTATTTGGTAAAATAGTAACATTGTGTTAGACATTTTCATAACGGACATAGAAGCTGATAAGTCAATGACCTACAAGTAAACAAAAATAAAATAGCATTATAAAGTTTATAGTGAGAGGAAAAGTATACATACCGTACTATTGTTATCCTATAAGAGGGATAATTTATTAGCAGCAATATTCTTTTCATTATAAGAATAAGTATAACAAGATTATTAGAAACATTTAAATTGTTATTTTTATGTAGCAGTGTATAACGGCAAATACCTAAGCGACATCTTTATAAAAGTAAATGAAATGCTTGTACTGCGCGGTTAAAAATAAAACTAGTTACATTTATAGGAAAGTCATACCATAAAGAAGTGATGAATCGTAATTAATATTTGAAAGAGTTAGGAGATTAATATTTATTTCTAAATGCATTAAATAATATTATTATTATAAAAAAAAGAATTAATTAAATTGATTAAGAATAAAACTGAGTAGTGTTTGGGCATAGATAAAAGAAATAAAGAAACCTATAATAGCATATGAGTACATTAATTTTGGTGCAAAAATTTTAAAATATTATATACTGAGTGGTACATTATCATTATCATAGATTATAACCTGAGATTAATTGAGTAAATTTGAATGACTAGGTAAGAGAGGAGATATTATTAGCAATACAAATAACAAGATTTGAGTAAATTAGGGTATATTATTTATTATATGTGTTGCAAGTATATTATCCCCTCCACTAGTACATTTTATGGCGCCCAACGTGGGGCGATTGAAATAAGACTCGCAAATAGTATTTTGATTATTTTATTAATTTTGATTAGGTGTTTGTAATTTGTATTACCCTCCTTAGCTCATTTTATGACGTATATAACGTGAAGAAATTAAAATAAGACTCGAAACAACATATTTCAAATATTTTATTAATCATAGTAATAGCGGTAACATTAGTATATATTTTACAAAGGTAATTAAATCAGCCTAAAGTATATTAAGGTATAAGAAATTGTGTATTATAATTATTTAAAATGAATACCAGATCTAAGAGTAACTTTGGATTAAATAGATCTGAATCATCTAGTGACAGTGAAGAGGAAGTAGGTCAGGATGTGAATGTACCAGAGGGAGGAGAACTTACATTACAAGTTCAGGAAGGTATTGAACAGACAGGGGAAACACAGGATAGAGGTGATAAGGTGGAAATTCAAGGAGAGACTTCGAAAATAGAAATGTCGACCCCAGTAGTAGATTTTGGACCAATTTTACAAATATTAAAACAAATGAATGAAGATAATAAGAAAAATAGGGAAGAGGATAAAAAAGAATTAAATGGGAAATTTGACAAGGTGAGTGAAGAGAATAAGAAGAATTTAGTGGATTTGAAGGAAGAATTAAGTGGTAAATTGGATAAGGCTAGTAAGGATACTAGAGAAGAGAATAAAAGAAATCTTGAAGAATTAAAGGAATCTTTATTAAGAAATACCGAAGAAAAGGTTATAAAACTTACTACAGAAATGGATAATAGGGAAGTTAAAATGCGCAAAGAAATGGATGACAAACTGAAGATTAAGGATACTGAAGTTAAAACTCTTATTACAAAGAAAGTACAAGAGGTTGAAGGTAAAGTAAAGGTAGTACAAGAAAACGTTAAACAATTAGAAAAGAACAATAGTGAGATACATAAGGAGTTAGCTAAACGCATACGAGAGGAAGTTGATCAGGTTAGCAAAGATGTTACGGACAAGACAGAAAAATTGGCGGAGAATTTTAATAAGAAGATAGAAAATACTGAGGATAAGTGTTTGAAAGATATTAGAGTATTAACAATGTCTACGAGTGTTCAGAAATCTGGAATAGAAGAGGTTTTAAAAGAGTGCGAGGTTCAGAAATTAGAGTTGAAAGAACTTTTGTTGAAATCTAAAAATATTAAAATACCACAAGCTACTTGTACACCGTCTTATCATATATTGAATAACGGTATAAGAATTGAAAATATTACTCATTTTAGCGGAGATAAAATGACGACACATCCCATGGCATATTTAACTAACATCTTAAGATACATAGAAGAGATACAGGATTTTAGGAGCCAAATGAATATTATTCGAGCGACTTTAAACAATGGTGCAGCGGATTGGTTTCAAAGGGTTGAAGACAGTTGCGATGATTTAAGTAAGTTTGTGGAATTATTTAAAAACAATTACTGGAGTGAGACGCAGCAAAGCAGAGCACATCAGAGGTTGTTAACAGGGAGATATCAGCCAGGTAAATCTTCGAGGGAGGCTTATGCACAAAGAATGTATAATTATTGTAGATACATCTCACATTTAGACGAACAGACTATATCTCAACATTTGTTGCAACATTTTATTCCTGTTGATACACATGCAATTATTTGTCAAAATGTAACAGATATGAATGGGTTGATCAACATACTTAGACGATTAGATGATTATTCAGACGGCGTGAAATATAGGTAAGACACAGTATTAGGAAGATTGTATTGTGTAAGTGAGTAACGACACTTCCTAAATCTGAGTTATATTAAATCTTCCGAAATAATAGGTAAGACACAGTATTAGGAAGATTGTATTGTGTAAGTGAGTAACGACACTTCCTAAATCTGAGTTATATTAAATCTTCCGAAATAATAGGTAAGACACAGTATTAGGAAGATTGTATTGTGTAAGTGAGTAACGACACTTCCTAAATCTGAGTTATATTAAATCTTCCGAAATAATAGGTAAGACACAATATTGGAAGTTTGTATTGTGTAAGTGAGTAACGACACTTCATAAATCTGAGTTTAGACAAATCATCCACAACAATATAATAAGACAAATCATCCACAACAATATAATAAGACAAATCATCCACAATGATATAATACGACAAATAATCAACGACAATTTAATATGACAAATAATCCACATTATTTGCATAAGTAAGAACAATATTGGAAGTTTAAACTGTAAAAGGAGAAATGACATTATTTCTCTGAATCATGCTAATTCATACCAAGGAAATTTTAGTCAGGACAGAAGATAAGAAAGGAGATCGTCTTCTGAAGGTACTTACAACACCTGCTTATCCAAGTAACATGTAGATCTCAAAATTTCAAAAGTTTTTGACAAATAGAGACCTGGAGTTTATTAGAAAATAAAGAATTATATAGTAATGAAGTATTAGGAGGACATAAATACCTTATTATAAGATAGGGGCATGACCAGATACAGATAACAAATTGATAAGAAAGGGGCATATTGAATTTCGCTTTCTTTAAAATGAATAAAAGACATAATGATGAAACAGATATACATGTATACAGACAAGTTCATGTTTATCGAGAAATAATTTGAGTTTATAGAGAGATTTTCAGATAAAGAATGTACATAAAGTATTCCGGTATTATATTAGATTAGTTTAGTTATAGGTCTGTTACAATTATTAGTTATTAAAAAAAAATGATGATTAATTAAAGGAAAAAATAAGTTATATCCTCATTCCCATATTGTATATAAATTTGTAAATAACCATAAGAGAAGGTAATATAAGTAATCTTACTAGTAAATAGATTTGCCTGAGTATTTAAATGGAATGAAATGGATAAAGAAGTTGTATAGAGGATAAATAACCTTGAGCCTTATAAAGTTAAAAAAGAATGTTTCAGAATAAATAAAGCACTGAATAAAGTTAGAAAATAATTATCAAGATGTAACAAACATGTTAGGTGATGAAGAATTGGAAAAGAAAGAAGTTAAGAAGAGCCTCTTAAAAATAAAATATGTTAGATGAAAGTAAATGCTTACAATAAATAGTAAATATTAAAAGTATCATAAGAATATGGAATTATTATAGAGTGAATATGTATAAAAGGGTGAATAATACCCAAAATGATATAAAATATAGGACCAAAAGTGTCTTAAAAAAGAATTATATAGGTAACGTAAGCCTTTAAAAACGATAAGTAAAAAAAATATGGACTTTCCATAAATGAAAGTATAGGGAATGACGAAAATGTCAATTATAGGTAAAAAGGGAATTTGTTCGAATGAGAACAGTATATAATGAAAATAATATATAATTAGTAAGCATAGTGAATCATTTTAAAAGAGGCAAATAAGTAACTGAGGCATAGACAGATAAAAAGAATATGTTATTCACCTATTTATGTAAAAGTTAGTACAGATAATATTTTTATAAGGAGTTTGAGTTAGGAAACACAGAAAAACATATATACAATTAATGTTAAAAAGTTTGGTGGCAATTAAAAAAAAAATATAGATATTTTAATAAGTGATAGAAAAATCAAGAAGGATAATAATACATAGTACGATAAATAATGAAACAAAAATTTTTTTTATACAGGTCAAAGACATCCATTTAAATAAATAAATTTATACTTTTATAATTAAAATGAAAATAAAGAAAAGCCTTATATTACTTTTGGACTTATAAGAAAGTTGAGTTTTATAGTTATGAGTGTCACAAATAATTTTGAATTTAAACACTGTTATGTACAGATAGTTATAAATAAATGTTATATGATATTACCAAATAATAGAAGATTCATTTGAAATCTGTTAAAGGATTTAGTAGATTAAAATAATTTTTTGAGCACAGTGATAAACATGTGTATTATCAGATTTTGTTTAATAAATATAAATTTTGATTCGAGTTGAAAATTTACATTTTTTAAAAGGGGCATATGTGCTGAGTAACAATATTGATGTTTGGCACTGTATATTTTTGAACAAGTTGGAAGGATTATGTAATTTTACTAATTTTTCTTTGTGACTGTTAAATTAAAATATTTAAACTAAAAAAGAACAGTTGTGTATACTTAAAATGTTATTTATTACAATAAAGATGTGTGCAGTCAATTATGAAAACAGTACTTGAAGGAGTTGTAGTGGACCAGGTTCTTGGTGGCCGTAATTTTCATTGGTATCTGAAAATGGAGATTTAAATATTATAATTTATGTAAAAAATGTAGTTTGAAATCTTGTAAAACTTGTCTAATTAACAATAATGTAAAGTAAAATAATTTAATGTTGATTGTTGAAGTATGAAGGAAACAACTTGGTAAATAATTGCGCGGGTAAAGTTTGAATAAGCGGATCTGTCAAAATTGACATTTACAGAAAATTTTGATTAGCAATATTTTTTGAAGTACAAAGTCTTAGTAATTCATTATTATAAATTAATAGAGATTTAATAGAGAAGGTTTACTAAAGTTTGAAAAGCACTGAAACGTATCAATAAAGTTTTATAATACCATTTTGAACAAGAATTGTGAGAAAAGGAATTTAATTGGATGAAATTAGAAAACGGAAATATTGTCTTGGTGATGAAAACAAACAACGGGATTGAAAAATATTTTTTCAAGAAAGGCGCGTGTACTTTTCGGAAAATCACGATTTTATTCCGAAAAGTATATCTTAAATTCACTAAAACCGCGAAAGTTGGTGCTTAAAGTGTTCTTTTCAGCATAGAAAATATTTATTTGATGGTAGAATCAAAATAGATTATAAAGAAGCATAAAATTATTCAATAATTTCATTATAATTTAATTAATTGATATCCTGTATGGAAAAAGAAGATATATTCTAAGGAAAATAAATATTTAAAGATTACTTACCAAATATTAACCAAGTCCGAGCGGAATATTGAATCCATCAGTTGCACGTGAGTTCAAAGAGGGATTCCAGTTATCCAAGTCCAGTTTATTGTATAAAAACGAGAAGTTCCAACTAGTTAGAATCCCTGATGTCGTTCCAGTAAATGTTAAATTATTTAGAGGATCCGGTAACCCATATATATTTCCGAAGAGGTCTAGTTCAGTGTTAATTCGAAATAGAAGTACAGCTGCATTTAAATCCAGAAGATATCCCGCAGTTTTCGAGGACACAACAAGATACATCCTGTAAGATATAACCGAAGCAGTTCCAGATCCTGGAGGAGAACGAGGATACACCAAAAAGTCGTGCTAGGAGGGTTTCCAGAGAGTTACTAGTTGCACAGAACGAGTCCAGGAAGATCCTGTGAGAAAAAAAGGAAAACATAATTTAAACAAACCAGAGATAGAAGATAAATATTAACAAGAGGTTGTATAATTTTTAAATAAGGAAAATTTGAATTTATTTAATTGTATATCGAGTAAAAGTCTTAAATATTATTTAGACTTGATTACTAGTCTAGAACAAGTATAGAAATACGTTTTGTTAAAAGATTAAATCTCTATTTTCACAAAAAGATACAGAATATGCACATATATAAATGAATTGACATGACCTTGGTACTAAAACATACCTTCAACTTGTTTAATATTTTATAGACGAAGGTTATTTATAGATAATTAAATTGCATCGTATAATGCATGCTAAATTGAAAAAGATACATTGAATTGAATTTTGTACATACCTTTTGAATAAATAACATTTGCTAAACATCCTTCATATCACAATAAACGTACAGGTGCGATTAGACAGGTTAACAATCTATGTACATGTCGAATAACTATTTTGGATGTATATTTTCGAATCAAGATTTATATAATTGTTGTCATTAAACTAGTATTGTGGTGAAATTCTTCTTTTTATTTGGTAAAATAGTAACATTGTGTTAGACATTTTCATAACGGACATAGAAGCTGATAAGTCAATGACCTACAAGTAAACAAAAATAAAATAGCATTATAAAGTTTATAGTGAGAGGAAAAGTATACATACCGTACTATTGTTATCCTATAAGAGGGATAATTTATTAGCAGCAATATTCTTTTCATTATAAGAATAAGTATAACAAGATTATTAGAAACATTTAAATTGTTATTTTTATGTAGCAGTGTATAACGGCAAATACCTAAGCGACATCTTTATAAAAGTAAATGAAATGCTTGTACTGCGCGGTTAAAAATAAAACTAGTTACATTTATAGGAAAGTCATACCATAAAGAAGTGATGAATCGTAATTAATATTTGAAAGAGTTAGGAGATTAATATTTATTTCTAAATGCATTAAATAATATTATTATTATAAAAAAAAGAATTAATTAAATTGATTAAGAATAAAACTGAGTAGTGTTTGGGCATAGATAAAAGAAATAAAGAAACCTATAATAGCATATGAGTACATTAATTTTGGTGCAAAAATTTTAAAATATTATATACTGAGTGGTACATTATCATTATCATAGATTATAACCTGAGATTAATTGAGTAAATTTGAATGACTAGGTAAGAGAGGAGATATTATTAGCAATACAAATAACAAGATTTGAGTAAATTAGGGTATATTATTTATTATATGTGTTGCAAGTATATTATCCCCTCCACTAGTACAATATATATATATATATATTATTTTATGATATAAGAATATATACACTTTACATCAAGGGCGTATCAACTTTCAAATATTTCTAATTTAAAAGAAATAATATACAAAATAGTTTTCCATAAAATACAAGAAAATTTGTTCTTAAGCAATTAAAAAGAATTAATTATAACTTGAGGATAGATAAGCTAATTGCTTTATGTAATATCCTTAATTGATAAAATGATATTTAATAGGAAAATAGCTTGGTGTTTCCTATTTTTTATCTACTCGATATGTTTTATGTTTATTAATATACAACACCTGATTTCAGCATCTTACGTCTTCATCAAATTAGTAGTTTGCCTAATGTATTAGGCGACTGATATAATGTAGTCTAGACATTTATATATGCCAGTATTTATTTGCAATGTCCTTAGAATCTTTTTAGCATAATTTTAATTCCACAATTTATTACATGTGCCCACGCAAAATTAAAATATTTTTTCTCTTCCTGTGTAAATGAATGTTGTGAAATCTGGTCAAATTCCTTAACTATATTTACATATTTTTGCATAGATGAATTAAATATGCGTTTTTATGTGTTGATAAGAGAAATTTATTTATTGTACAATTTATTGAATGGTTGAGTTGTCTGTACAAATTATTAATTATTCTTTGTTGTTCTTTTGCAGGTGAGTACCATTCATTTCAAGAATTATATCGATTTGTCACTTTGTCACGTAAAGGTAAGAGAACGATTAGAAATTACGTATTGTTTTTTCAAATTACATGCACTGATAAAAAAGGGTGTTGTTTCTATAGAAAAATCTTTGATATTTACACATGCCCTTGAAAAACTGTAACAAATTAATATTTGGGCCATATGACCACATAGAAGCATCTGCTTAATAATTTTATACGCATTTCGATAGAGCAAATATTTTCTTCAGCGATGTACTGAAATTTAGTTCGAAAGCCGATTGAAAAATATTTTTTGTTAACACCACCCACAGTTCTGTCAACCAAGATTCCCAAGGAAATGCATATAAAATTTAAAAAAAATTGACGTTTTTCCTGAATAAAAGTCTTAGATATGTTGCGGCTAATGTTCAAACTTGACTTTTTATAAAATATGTGGTTGCTATTCAAAAGAACTAAGTAAATCATTTTTTTAGTAGATAGAATTGAGAGGAATTCGGTGACCTTGCGAAGTAGTTCAATAGTTTATAAGCTCATATAAAACGACAAACTATAAACATTCTAAATAGCCAATTTAATCTAGTCAATATAGATGGTGTCAATACGGGTTTTTTTCTAAACCGTTGTGACTAGATATTGCAAAATCTGGATTTTTTTTGATATTTTCAGTATTATGAAATTGTGTGAAGTTCTTCGTTTGTTCAGTTTTCTACTGGAAAACTATTATCTTTATCAATTTCTAATTAAGCATTTTTGTAATATAATTTGCTTCTTAATTTTTTATAGTACACCATGATACTATAAAATCTACCTATATAGAACATTTAAAATAATTTTAATACATAGTCTGCTTAATTTTAACAAGTCATTAATTAGGAAACAAAACTTGGAGTCTGTGGCTTGATACTAATAAAAACACTGAAACAGCTTTACCACACTAAAGCACAAAGAACTAAATACGTATTTCGACAACTATGTTTTCATCTTCAATAGCACTGATTAAAAACCGCGTTGTCTGTATACCGTAGCGTATACAGAACAACACTGATGTACACCCTACAGTGTATAGACAAGGCGGTTTTCAATCAGTGCTACTGAAGATGACAACACAGTTGTCGATATACTTATTTTGTTTTTTGTGCTTTAGTGAAGTCATTAATTATTATTTACTTATTATTTATTTATTTTAACTTTTTGAAGTGTAATTGAAGTGTAAACTTCTTTGGGCGCGTTGCGTTGATTGTGGGCACTGAACAAGACTGAGCCGTCACGCACGGCTATGTAACGCTCGTTCTGGTAAAGTCGGCTCGAGTCGACTAAGGGAACGAGAGAAATATATCATATAGAGGTATTTAATTTCAATTAAATTGAAATTTAAATGAATGAATAAATTTATGACCCCGAGCAGATTCGATCTCGAGCCGCACGGGTGAGAAGCCGGCACGTTAGCATCAGACCAGCGCGGGACTCGTAAGCGAGTATTCATATTGTCTATTTATATATATAGTATGAAATTATTACTACTTTAATAAAAGTAGAATTTTGTGCTGGATAGTTGATTCAAACACAACTGTTGGCTATATAACGTTTCGGAAATATATTTATTCCTTCATCAGATATACAAAATAATTACATTAGGGACAACTGTTAAGTAAACTATTAATTATCTTACAATTGCCACACTAGGACATAAAATATATGGGGTTGACAAACGTTAAAAATATACCATGATATGACAGTGACTTATAAGTATAAATGTCAAGATGACATATACAAAATTGTAAAAAAAAAATTACAAAGCGCGCATTAGGTTTCAAAACTCAGATATGTCACACTGTTAAATTTATATGTATCTTATTTAAAAAACAATATTTTATATACCCGTAATATTTGAAAAACTAAAAGTGGTAATTATGTATATGAAAAAAAAATGTTAAAAGAAACATGACAATTTGTGAATTTTAATTTTATTCAAAAATTTTTTATTAAAAAATTTTAGTAAAGCTGAATAAATGATGCTAAAATTTTGAGAATCTGATCTGGAGTTAATATTTGGTGTAAAAACATTAACACAAAGAGTTTCTAGAAATAATCTCTTAGTCAAATTAGATTCTTTATATAAGATGTTAGTTCGATCAAATAGTATGGAATGACCAGTAGTATATACATGTGATGCTAATTTACATGCATTAGGTTTATTTCGGGCATCACTTTTACTTTGTGTATTACGTTCTTTAATACTTTGTTTAGTTTGACCTATGTAGAATTTTTTACAATCATTACATACTAAACCGTAAACCACATATAATAGTAATGTGGTTTTCGGTTTAGAATGTAATGATTGTCAAATCTAATTTATCTTTAAGTGGTGTAAATAATTTTGAGACAGAATTAGCTGACGTGTATGCTATGGATATTTTTTCTTTAAATAAATCCCTAATATAGTTAGTTAGGTCGATGCAGGATGACCCTAATGTAATATAGAACGAAAAAAGTTGGATTTCGTATTATTAACCTCGCCTTGATGAAGTTTTCACTTCTGTCGTGTGGTTTTAAACACACCCATTTTCTTGTTTATACGTAGCATAAAGAAGTATTGTGTTGACGAAAATTTTCGACCTCGAGATTTTTGCAGATGTCCACGTTTTGGTCCACTGATACCGAAAAAGTGGTTTTTAAAAATCCTCTCCCCCCCCTTCTCTCTCTCTCTCTCTATTTACGAATTTAATCTCCATCTTGAGATCTGATTAGTTTTTCAATAAAATTGGTAGGCCAGAAGTAGTACTTCACTTCAGTGCAAAAATCGAATTCTACCAATATTTCGGCAACTACTAAGTTTAAATAATTTTATAAAGAATTCAAATGAACTCACAAATGAATTTGAGAAAAGAATTATTGAAAAATGTTTTCTCCAATTCAGAAGCTGGAAAAGTACTCATATCGAACATCAGTTTTTTTGCGAATATCCCGCAAGTCATGTTTTCTAGGCAGGTACATTACGAGTAATTTGCCAGTCCTGTACACAATGTTATACATGCAATTTACCCCTTTAGTATTGTTTGATTTGCTATGCCATAATTTTAAAAAAAATTGCTTTCTGACAATATAAAATAATGAATATACTTTAAAATTATTAAATCTAATTATTTACTACACATTCATGTAGATTTGTAAAATTAATTTCAATATCGTTGGTAATTCTCATATTGATGTAAAAATTAATTCTCATATCAGATCGGGATTACGGGATTCACAAAAAAAAATTAAAAATAATTTTCACAACCAGAAGATATCCATCGCCGAACTCAGAACTACTTCAAGAACAAGAGTAAACACTCCCGAGAGCAAAACGATTTAATCAAAACATGCGAAATTGAACTCCGACCCAAAACTTTCACATTAAAATGCATTTTAGCATTGTGCCATGGCATAATGCAAGTCGTGGATGGCAGTGGATGGTAATACAACAGCACCCGCTCACGCACACAAATAGGGCTTCTGGAGTACCGTCACACTGTACTACTACATACTACAACTACAAGTAGAACTACAACTACCATCCGAGCATTAGTTTGTTTATACAACAAACACTGAACTTGGTTTAACTTTGGGACTTTATTGATCGGATAAACTTGAACGGAAAATGGAAACACAACGAAGATGGATAGTGGTGGATATGAGAGGGGGGTGCGGCATGTCGAGGGGACGGTGAATTCAGGAAACGTACAAACTTATGAACTAATTAAACTATATCCTACACTTGCCATCCTATAACAATAGAGATATGTAAATGTACCAGGAATAACTTGCACTGTGTGGGAGGATGTGGAGGGGCGCTTGGGGGAATCGGGAAATGGTTAAGTTTCCCGGTGCAAATGTGATTCTCTAAGTTTGTATTGCAGCAGGTAATTACATAAGTCGGTAGAAAAATCGATGAATCATATATATTTACAAAACATTGCTTTAATAATCCTAATAAAAAATAAATGCGAAATGAATGAAAGTGCATTTCACTTAGTCAAAGTTAACTTAGTAAATAAGCAAACTTTATTCATCTTTAGACGGTAATTACCACAACACGGATAACTTATAGGAGTAATAAAGTTTACGTATTTTAACATAGTAACTACATTTTGGAAACCTAATCAAAATACAAACATAGTCACTAGCACATATCTTAAACTTAAACTTAGCTAAAAGACGAAATTGAATATAAATTTAAAGTTAGTCTAAATTAAATTTACGGAAATATTTCTTGGACTCAATCAAATATTTCTCAAACTTAGTCAAAATGCGACATTAAAAAGTAAAGTAATAGTGCAGTCAAGTTAGTACTTAAGACTTTACTCATCCGTAGATGGCACTAGACCAATACGGATAAATACAATATCTCTAGAAGGGAAGCATATTTATCTGCATTAGACATCTTTTTATATACAATTTCCAATATAAACTATTTTATTATTCTGGACCTTTACGAAAACTGTTAAAGTACTCTATAAGAAACAATAAACGATGACTGCCGGTCTATGTGCCTGCCTTCTCCTATCTGGTGGCCTCCCCGGTGTTGTCTCACTATACAGGGTGACTATCAGTTTTATTTATTCAGTGCTAAGACTAATAATCTTTCTTTCTTTAATTTTGAGAATACATTAATAACAGACACAGTCTGACATATCTCCTTGTGATATATTCCATATAACAATTATTTTATGTACAATCATTATAAACCATGTGTATCAATAAATGAATTTATTATTATTATTGTTAAGTATAGATAATATATTAATTTACTTAATGTGTCTACAGTTGATATACACCGCCTCCATTTGTATTTTAACGGGTTTTACGTTTTACAATTTGCACCCCTGCGTGAATTTAAATTAATAGTCAAATTAATGTTAAAAGGGCTTTTTGAATTGAGTTTGAAGATTATTAGCATTAACTAATCAACTCTAACATAATATGAATTCGAAATTACTTGTTATTAATGCTTTTTAAACATATTGACAATGTTATAGTTGAAATTTTCTAAAGTCAATTACAGACACGAATTATAGCAAAGCAGTTTATTGTTTACAATTGAATAAATTAAAGTCAGCATGTTATATTTTTCGTCGAACACTGACCCTCGGTAATCTATACATTAAACTAAATGTAATTTATTATTTCCTTGTTTCTGAATTGAAATTGTGTTTTCTAGTTTCTTCCATTGCCGACGTTTTATCCACTACCTTATGGGACATCTTCAGGACTATTGCTGAAGATGTTCTTAACAAGGTGGATGAAACGTGGACAAGAGAAGTGTTACTCAGTCACAACTGCGAAAGCAAACGACTTGAGTAATATATTTAATCCTAAAAATAATAATAAAAAAATTAAGGAAAATCAAATAAAGTAGTAAGTATTTCAATCACAAAGAAAAAATCAGTTGCGGGCACCAAACAACATTCCTTTTTTTGAGTACGGAAGTTCCAAATTAAGTTTTAAGTACTATTACCTTCTTAAAAAATAAACCTGTGGGTAAATGCTGCTTCAGGTCCGAATGGTGAATATTTTTCATTGAAAGATTATACAAAATACTTCTTTACTGAATAAAATTTTAAAAATCCATAATTTGCGAAATATTTGCAAAAAAAAGAAACTGCTATTCGATAAGAGTAAAAGTGTTCCTTCGGGAACGAATTTTTAATTGTCTTTTTTACAAACATTATTCCAAATCCAGCGCTAAATACATAAATAAATAAATAATTTGCGAAATATTTGCAAAAAAAAAAGAAACTGCTATTCGATAAGAGTAAAAGTGTTGCTTCGGGTTCGAATTTTTAATTGTCTTTTATACAAACATTATTCCAAATCCAGCGCTAAATACTTTTGTAAGTATGTATAGTATGCATAATTTAGGGGATATTTGCAAAAAAATGCTATTCGATAAGAGTAAAAGTATTACTTCCGGTCCAAATTTTGAAATTCAAAATCAAATTTTGAATATATTTTTTATACAACAAATATTCACAATCATGTTTTGAATACTTTTCTACTCATAATAGTATCTACCTATAAAGCATGGCTTGTGAGATATTTCCAAAAAGACTATTTTACGAATAGGTTGGAAAAATGTCATATTTATTTTTTACTACTTTCGTGTTCCCTAGAGTTTTGTTTAAACTTTGTAAACTACTGCTTCCGGTCTATTGATTGAACTGAAAATCTGATCAGCTCTTCAATACCCTTAAATGCAATGTTTAGTATTGCTAGCTTTAGCAGTTCGTCCGTTATCTTGGTCACACATACACACACGCAGAGAGATAGAGAGAGAGAGAGAGAGAGAGAGAGAGAGAGAGAGAGAAGGGGGGAAGGGAGTCTAACCATCAAAACAGATATAAAAGAGTTCATTATTAAATTATTGTGGAAAGTTTGAGAAGTTAAAAAAGACTTCCGCTTGTTAAAATAAATTTATTACACCAATTACATCATAATTTATCCACTATTTTTAAAACGTTTAATTTTTCAACTGAAGAAGTCGAAATTTTGTAATGGTAGTACTGTAATGTACAGTTTCTACTATATAATTAGGAGGAGTGATTGTAAGATTACAAGGGGAGACTCACCACAAAAGAAAACAAAAAGCATCTTGAAATAGTTGAAAAAATTCACACAGAAGAACTCTTTCTATATGATTACCATACCAGATCTGAAACAACCTAATTTATAGTAATATGAGAAAGAAAAAGATAGATACACGCAACTGGCGTTTAAGATATCTACACTTATCATTACATACTGTTAAGGATCTTTTTTTTGTTTTTTGTTTTTCATTTTAAAATGCAAAAATTATCCTGAAAACATTAGAATTAATTCCTCATTATATTTTGATGAAGTTTTCAGAACCGGTTAAATTTATGTTTTAATGATGGCTTCGGTTTTATAAAACTTTTTAACTGTTTGAAGGGTAATACTTGCTTCCTTTTGTTTTTAGTCTTTTTCTCCGCGAGTATATAATTGTGAGTCCTTAAAATTTCAACTGCGCTCAATAATGTAATTATTTTATGCATTACTGTTCGTGACAAATACCATTTAAACATTTTAAAATATGCATTTCGAGTATAGCATTAATAATTTGTGGAATCCATTTTTATGATTGCTTTTTGAAATATGAAGTAGGTATGTTATAAATTTATTGCTGTTGTAAATTCTAGCTTTCATTAACGAGGTATAATCAGGAAAAATATAAAGTATAACTGAGAAGTTTTTAATTAAAACAAATCTTTAATTAACTAAATTAATACTGGAAAACTACATATTTTACTCGCAAATTAAAATATAAGTAACATGTAATTTGCCGTTTTGCTTGGAGAGACTATATTTGAAATTTACTTATTAAGAAAGAAGTTGATTTCGCTAAAAGGAACGGGTAAAAATTCTTTTTCGCCACTTTATCAATGCTTAACTAGCGAGATTCATAGAAGGGATTCCAGATTACCTTGCATATTCCCTTCTAGATAGAGAAGATCCTAAATTATACAGTATTTCTTGTTAAGCACGAAGTCTATAGTCTCAGTGTTAATGTAAAACCTTTAAGCGAGTAATTGTATGGGTAAGAGTGAATCACATCACTTTGCATTTCGATACGTCGATACGAAATGTTGTTATAAGGTCAACTTTATTTCTCTACTTTTCTAGTTCTTTTTCATCACAATAACTAGTGAAAAATAGATTTGAAAAGACATTTAGATCATCATATTATATGTTACACTCAATTAAATTAAGAATATTGTTTATGAATATAATAAAGAACAGGGGCCTCAGGTTTGAGACATGTGGATATCACAGATCTCATACTGACTATATTTAACAAATACTATACACTACACAAAAAATTAGAATTGGTGTGTCTCTGAGAACCCAACAAATATATAAATGTATGCGATGATGAACAAATGTTATTATTTCTTTTTTCCGAATACTTTCTCTATCTGACACTGATCCATACCTCGCGCAGCGATAATTTCTCCTACCGGCCACGTCTCGTTCTGTGCACTGTAGTATAATATTGCTTCTTGAATTATTGAGTGGTAAACTATTGCTAAATTTTGAATTTCTGTTCAGTCATTACTGCATTATTAATTTTTTTTTATTTGAGTTAGTTTTGAAGTATTTTAGGCTTTGTTCTTTGCTTTTTAGCATATTTGTGGCTAGTTAATCTATCCGATAAATATTGGATGGTTTGATCTACATATGGGCTATTACAATCACCACACGGAATCTTGTTTTACTACGTGTGTTTGTTTATTAAAAGAATCATTTATAATTATTATGATTTTTACATCAACTTTTATACTCTAAGGGCGTGATACTTGACTCTTTTTTTCTGGTAAATGTTTAACATAAGGAATTGCTACATAATGAATTTTTTTATTTGTATTTCTTATTATTTCTATTATTATTATAAAGTTAGTTTATTATATTTTCTATAAAATAATTTATAAAATTTACAGGATATTTGTTATTGATTAATATATCTTTCATCTGCTCTATGATTTGTGGTCTGTATTGAGAACGTCTTAATTTAATAGTTCCATTTTTAGCGAAATAATTGCACATTTTTGATTGTTATTAATTGGCATGAATTATATATAACTTAAATATTTTCCTGATAAAGTTGGTTTTTGTATAATTTTGTTAAAATATTGTTTTCTAAAACGTTTATTTCACTCTTTGTTTTCTTTTCTTTTATAAATTGAAGTTTTGGTTAATAACTATTAAATGATTGTAAAAGATATTCAGCTTTGTTTGATGTTATATTGAAGATAAGCTTTATTTATAATAAATTCTAATGCTGAAAAAATTTCTTCCAGTGCTAAATTCTTCAAGATAATTCCAATCTTTTTTGAATGCATGTCTATGATATAATATCAAGCGATATTAGTAAATCATTGATTTCATTCAGCAGACGGATCGGGAACCGATCCCGCTCCAAACGTTCACTTCACAACAGTTGAGTGTTCTCTGGACAGGACCGCTCACCTTTATGTCATCGTCTGTCATCTGGTACTTTTCATTGCTGCCATATGTTAAAATTATAGAGATTAAACCGAATAAACAATAATAATAAATTGTTTTTCTGCATTAAGTTTTGGCTTAGTTTTTAGTGGAAGGGCTGGTTTTTCCAACCCCGAATAAAATACTGGGTGTACTCCAATATTTTAATACATTAATTATTTCTGCACAATACCTTTAATTTGCTGTATCTTACTTTTCTATCTAACTTTCTTTAAAATTGTGTATTAGGTTGGTCTTGGCATGCATCAATAGCGCATGCGTACAGAATTTGTGGGCTGTAAATTATTTAATGCTTTGCCAAATGAAATAAGAACATGTCTACATTACTACTTTTTAAAAAAAAATTGAGAGACTCTCTCCTTCATATTTGTTGTTATAGTGTTCAAGATTTTATAAATTATTTTAAATAACTTTATATTGTATTGTATGTGACGTATTTCTTTTACTTTTTTTTGTACTGTGCTACATACAATGTCTGAAGTACTAAGAAGTAAAATGAATTATTATTATTATTATTATTATTATTAATACGCTCACTAATTGAGCGTAGAATTTTTCCGCTCACAAAAATGGCGGCCGCCCTGAACATGTTCAGAGTGAGCGCTCGTCTACTGGACATGATCACTGAACAGTTGCGCAACTGTTGTGTCTGCTGAATGAAAGCATTTTCAATAATTGTGATTTCCTTTTCCAAAAAATATAAGCTGAAAGTATGCACTTTTTAGAACAAGATCGACTCTGTAGCCAGTGAAGTATCCTATAAGCCTTGTGACCTCTTTCTTATACAGGGTGAGTTTTTTTGAATGTTTAGCATTGGGATCTCAGAAACTACTGGAGATAGAAAAAGCGCTTAAATGGGGAAAGATGCGCAATTTTACGAGTTTGATTTAAAACTGCTTTTGTTTCTCCGATAACTTTCATGGCTTATTAGATATTCAAAGAAAACTAAATTTTACGATTTTCTTCAAACATGCTTAGCATCGTTAATAGTAATTTTAGAGAAAAAGTATTCAGACAAAAGTTTTAGATAATTTTATGCCAAATAAAACTATATAGCTAGTATTTTTTTTTCGTTCACCATTATCGAGTTATGACACAAACTTGTGTTTTTTTAAATGGAAACCATAGTTGGTTTTGACATCACTAAAAAGCTTATTTTTTGCTGATTACAATGATATAAGGTTTGATATGTTTATTTTATTTTCTATGATTGTTCACTTTATAAGATATAAACTTTAAAAAAAAAATTTTTGGTATTTTGTATTTCAAAAAAAAAAGCTTATTTTTTGCTGATTACAATGATATAAGGTTTGATATTGTTATTTTAAAAAATAAAGAGGATATAGACATTTCTATGATTGTTCACTTTATAAGATATACCTAAACTTAAAAAAAAAATGTTTGGTGTTTTGTAATTCAAAAAACTAAAAATCTGAGTTACAATAGTGTTCGTTGGAGCAATCGAGAAAAATATACTAACATTGCTTTCACGTTGAGTCACAGAAGTGAGAGCTGTTAATTTTTACTTTTAAGTCAAGTTAATTTTCAAACATTGACAATTAACTATTAATTAAATTAATTGTAACTTAACTATAAGCGGTGCAAATGGCCGTTAATCATAAGTTTGCATTGGCTATGGAATTTTCTAACGTAGAAAAGCGTGATATGGTTGAATGTTACATTCAGTGTCAAAAAATTCTGCTAGAGCTGCTGAAGTTTATTTTGAAAATTATTTTGATCGACGTCAGCCGTCGCTACCTACATTTAAGAGATTATGGGATAATTTAGCAGATTATGGTTCGTTCGTTAAACCAAAATCAAAAAAAGGATGGATGAAGATAGAGAAATAAACATATTAGCATGTGTCGCTCAGAATCCATCTACATCGACCCGACAAATTTCAACAGAAATGGGCTCCTCTCAACGCACTATTGTCAGAGTGTTGAAGAAGCATAAATTTCGTCCCTACAGATTATCAGTATCACACTTTACATGAAGGTGATAACATCAGACGAATAGCTTTTTGTAGATGGTTTAAAGATCAGTGTCAAAACGATCCACACTTTTCAATGAAAATATTATGGACTGATGAATCTCGTTTCACAAATTGTGTAATGTTTAATAGGCACAATGAGCACATATGGTCTCAAACAAATCCACTTCACGTTGAACATAGGAGACCACAAATTAAATTTGGGTTTAATGTTTGGTGTGGTGTTATAGGATCAACTGTTCTTCCTCCTTTTATTTTCGATGGATCACTAACTGGCAATCGTTATTTTAATTTTTTACAACAAGATTTCGAGGTAATGTTAGATAATTTAAGTTTAAGAACCCGAGCAATGCTGCAATGGTTTCAACATGACGAAGCGCCTCCGCACAATCAACTGAATGTTAGAAATTATTTAAATTTGAACTTCCCTAATCAATGGATAGGACGAAATGCACCCATTGAATGGCCGGCTACACCCCACAAGAAAAAATCCAAAACTGATAAATCAGGGGATCGATTTATCAGTTTTGGATTTTTTCTTGTGGGGTGTACTAAAGGACACAGTATACAAAAGAACATATGAAATAATCGACGATTTAAGAGAAGCTGTCTTAGTTGCTTTTAATAACATCGATATGCGTAAAGTACGCAATGCTACAAATTCTGTTGTGAAGAGATGCAATTTGTGTATTAATAATAATGGAGGTATCTTTGAACATTAATAATGTTGTGTGCCCTTAATAAAAGTTCTTATAGTTTTCATTTTATTACTACATAAGATTTCAAAATAAGTTTTCGTTTGGTTTGTATTTTATCAGTTCGAAATTCAATTGTTTTCTATAAAAACCATAAAAATGTCTATATCCTCTTTATTTTTTAAAATAACCATATCAAACCTTATATCATTGTAATTAGCAAAAAATAAGCTTTTTAATGATGTCAAAACCAGCTATGGTTTCCATTTAAAAAAACACAAGTTTGTGTCATAACTCGACAATGGTGAACGAAAAAAAAATATTAGCTACATAGTTTTATTTGGCGTAAAATTATCTAAAACTTCTTTCTGAACACTTTTTCTCTAAAATTACTATTAACGATGCTAAGCATGTTTAAAGAAAATCGTAAAATTTAATTTTCTTTGAATATCTAATAAGCCATGAAAGTTATCGGAGAAACAAAAGCAGTTTTAAATCAAACTCGTAAAACTGCGCATCTTTCCCCATTTAAGCGTTTTTCTATCTCCAGTAGTTTTTGAGATCCCAATGCTAAACATTCAAAAAAACTCAGCCTGTATAAACGAGGTATAGGGAATTATGATCTGATACTTAGGAAAAATATTGCTTACCAGCAAAATTATTTAAATTAATTTTTTTAACTCCTTAAATCAGGCGTCCCCATACTACAATTCAATTTAACAAAGTTTAAGCGCGAATTAATAGAGAGCAATGAAATAGAAATTTAATTATCCTATATTTGAATGAGGGAATGAGGATTTAAATCCTGTTAGAGATAATTAAAGAAATATATTAAAGTTGATTCCATAAAACATTAAAACAAATACAATTCTAAAAGCTATCATGTAAAATTACCAATAAATAGTAAGATATTTCCACATAAATAATATCAGAAGGAGAATATTCCCTTCTAATGCTATAACTGAAAACACATACACACACATACAGAAAGGCAAAACAATATATTAATTGTACAACGTTATAACGATCCCCTATTTGGGTCGACTTTAGCAACACCATTAATAAGCATATACTTCAGAGAACAATGTTACACATATATAAGCGAAATGCAATTTTGTTCCGGTGCCATCGACATAAATTGCCCCGAAATTGTATTAATATTGGCCTTATTGCTCGCTGTGAAATTATTACAGAAATAACTATCGTCATACATATATCAATTTAAATAATAATCAGTATCTACGGCCAGGACTAAGCAGAATTATTCATCGCCCCTTGCTGTGTCCATTGTATTATTATTATTATTGTATATATGTATATATATATATATATATATAGTTCATACATGTGGTATGTATAAACTATGCTACAACTGGTAACACTAGCGTGTACACAGCTACCTTGTTTCATTTATTGCTGTTAATACATTGTATAAATTTCAAATGCGATACACAAAGTAACTGCTAATATTAAAATATCAATTGTTTTATTGTATTCTAATACAATGGTATTGTTTTCGAGGAATAGATTTACTACGGCTCCGTTTGTGTGTTACTAAATGTGTGCCAGAACACGTACGGGTACGAAAGAAATGAAGAAACGTAATCAACTTAATCATGAAACGAAGAAATTATACCTTTTGTTTCTTAACATTGATTAACATTAATTATAATTTCTTATAAAGTCGAATACTACGAAATACTTCATTGCATAGAATGATGAAATCTTTAGGCGGAGATTTATATGAACTTAAAATAATTCAGACACCAAACAGAACTTAGTAGTCTTCTTGTTGGAGAATGATTGATAAACGAATTTCATTTTCCGTTATTGGATTATGGATACGAGAAAAATTTCGGCAAAGTTACTCACTAAATGCGTAGATCATGAACAGATGGCAGATGAGTCATTATCCAACATAGACGCAGCATAGTGTTTGCATGTAGAGACTTATGTCAACCGCGTTAGTAAACTTATTGTGTGTAAAATTAAATAATATAATAAACTTGGAATTTTTGGTCAAGTGCACTTCAAAATCAATAAGATCCCGTGTATGATACCATTCAAATTAATACTAATGAAATCTAACCACCGATAAAAGGAAGTTACCTTAAATCATCTTAAAAGAAATTACTAATGTAAAGTAATATCCACTTTTAATTCACAAGGTGCTAGCTCTCTGATAAATTAAATTGAGATTCTTGTAGCATTTCAAGTTTTCCTCTTCCAAATTTCGTTAAAAAACTTCACTATATTCAACTTTACACTGTCTCTTGCAACATCTCAGGAATTATGGAAAACAAAATAATCATCTCCTTAAATCTTCAGAATTTAATTATTCATTTCACCACACATAGCAAAATCTTTTAGAGCAGAACAAATTGCTCAGAACAAGTTTTTCGAGGCGGCTAAAGAACTGCTATACTATATTGTGTAGGAATAGCAGATTATCCTGTGATGTTGGTAAGTTTGTAAAGAGTACTGCTTCTTTTCAAAAAAACTTTGAAGGCGATTTTCTCGGAACAGAATTTCTTGTCACTGTGGGCACGACTAAAAGAATTTTATCAAGGGATCTTAACGAACCAAGACTTCCTTTGAATCTTATCTGTAGGTATAGTTTCCATTAGAACAAAAGGCACGACACAAAGTTATCTCAAATATTTTTTTTTTGCAAATCAACTTCTAATTTTTCTGATAAAAAAGAAATTTATTTTTATTTATATATTATTTATGCTGCCAAAATTTTCAATTTTCAAATAAAAGGTAGAAGTTTTTATCTGTAATAAGTACTTGTATTGATTTATACGATTTAGATTGCTTGCTTTGTTTTTCAACACATGATCTGTTAGACCCAAGATAGAAAGCAAAATATTAAAGTTATACGAAAGAAGTTAAACAACACCAGAGTGAAGATAACAAAAATTAAAGATCAGAATAGTAGCAAAAAAAGGGGAATTGTAAAGAAACTTGTATTCTTCACAAAAATGCAACGCACGCCGTTGAGGAAGATAAATTCATCCTAAATGTTAGCCCCAAAGAGATACTAAAAACCACAACAAGTGAAAGTCTGGCGGCTTTAAACAGTATGAAAAATGGAAGAAACACCCGATAACGACAGAATCACTGTAGAAATGATAAAGTTTGGAAGACAACCATTGATGAATGCTTTAAATATCCTACTAAACCGATGCTTGCAGTAAAGTCGCATTCCGCTCTCCTTGGAAAATACGGAAGTAGTCCTAATACACAGAAAAGATGAAAACGCATATGTAGAAAATTTGCGCCCAATCAACTTCCTATCCAACTATCTCTAAATACTTTTGTACTCTTAATAAATCTCTACAGGATGCATAATAATACTTTAAAAAGTATTCAAAATCTGTCCATAAAGCATGACTTTCGAGATATTTACAAAAACCTAGTTTTTGAGAAGAGTAAAAGACGTACTTCTGGTGGGAAATTTATTGTTGAGTGAATTTATATTGTTTAGAAATATGTCTAAACTTAATAGTTGACCAGATTAAATTTCTAGTTTTTCGTAAATGTAAAGGATAGTATCGATTGCTTTAGCTGGTTAGCCGTGGTACACTAACAGACCCACAGACACATTCTAAAAATCACTATCGAAAATGGTCGTCAACATAATACGTCCTTGTAATTGGTATAAGAAATAAAAATGATATGGCATTTTTTAAAATGAATACTTGCGAGTACGATAAAGCATTTCTCTTCAATTTCTCGAGTCCTATAGCTATAGGCTTTAAACGGGTATGTATTCTTCACCCAATCGGTTAGTACCAATTTGGAAACTCTTAGGTATATTAATGACATTTATTTTTCTGTAGGTCATGTAATTTATATTGGGCATTACAGCAAATCAAAATATAAGCAAGTAATAACAAAAAACACACTTGGTATTGTTTCACAAATAAATATAATTAAATACTCGATGTACATTTCGCCTTGCGGCATCGTCAGGAGTTCTCAAGAAACTAAAGTAAAATTTAATATAATGTAACTACCTACTTCTAACAAAAATGTAAATAAAAAAATGTACAAAAATAGAAAATTATGAAAAGGTCATGGCTTATCTGGAAAGACCGTTTTTACAAGGCTAAGGTTTATTAGCGGTGAATTTATGAGTTCGGTTTGTTCATTAAGAACATTGCCTGGTTGTAAAAGTAAACTTTCTTTTATAAAATAACCTTCTAGAACATTCATTTTTTTACTTTTATTTAAACTATACAGTACTTCTAAATTGTCTATTGAAATGCAGCATTTCCCCCGTCCCAGGATTTGACATTAAAACAATGGGTTAAAATTCCATATTTAGGTAGTATAAGTATGAAAATTAGTAATGTTTTAAAGAAACTGGATTTTAAAATAGCCTTCTATAATAATAACACTTTAAAAAGTCAATTAACGAATAATAAAACAGCGAATCCTAAACTAAATAAATCAGGAATTTATAGAATTAATTGTAGTGATTGTAGTAAATTTTATATAGGTCAAACAGGGCGAAATTTCAAATTAAGATTCTCAGAACATATGCGAGCCGTTAAATTAAATTATGAATATTCAAGTGTAGCTAACCATGTTTTAGACACGGGACATCAATTTTCAATAGACAATTTAGAAGTACTGTATAGTTTAAATAAAAGTAAAGAAATGAATGTTCTAGAAGGTTATTTTATAAAAGAAAGTTTACTTTTACAACCAGGCAATGTTCTTAATGAACAAACCGAACTCATAAATTCACCGCTAATAAACCCTAGCCTTGTAAAAACGGTCTTTCCAGATAAGCCATGACCTTTTCACAATTTTCTATTTTTGTACATTTTTTTATTTACATTTTTGTTAGAAGTAGGTAGTTACAGTATCTTAAATTTTACTTTAGTTTCTCGAGAACTCCTGACGATGCCGCAAGGCGAAATGTACATCGAGTATTTCATTATATTTATTTGTGAAACAATACCAAGTGTGTTATTACTTATTACTTGCTTATATTTCGACATGTTTCACCAAGAGATTTCCATCACTTCATTTAATTATTAGCAAATCAAAAATTTAACAATAAAAATTAAAATCGTATTTGTTTTAAAGAATAGAGTAAACTGAAAAAGAAATGGCATAATGAAAAAGCATATTTTTACATTTTTACACAAAAAATTGTGTACATACATGAATATAGAAATATCAAAAAATTAGGGTCAAAACATTTTTTTAAATCTGTAATAAAAAATTTAAAATTACGACTTTTAGAATTTAGAAAAGTCATGAATTTTTCCAGCCTTGCTTATTAGTGTTGAGAATTGATTGATTTTTCAAAGAGTTGCTTAATACCTGTTGATTGCTTTTCATATTATTTTCAGAGATACCTAGGACGTAATCAAACTCTTCATTATCATACGTAACTACACGCAATAGCATCAACATAACAATTTTAATAAAATAAACCGGGAGGATTTTTTAATGTACAGTGTTAAATCTAACTAAACCTAATTGTGCCGAACTCAGAGAGGCAGTTGTACATCTATATACACGAGTTTATTATACATGCACGATATACTTATCAAAATACTAAACATTTGGGAATTACTGGGGTTTAAGCGAGGTCGTTCCATCAACAAATGGTGTTCCTGTTCTTGTTTACGCCTTTATTGTGCTAATTCGGTTTTTATGTCACGTAGAACCACAACACAAACACACACACACACACTCATTCTAGAGACCGGTTACTGGTTTCTGGGTGTTTTTATCTCCTCCTGTTTTTTTTTTTGTCGGTCATCATGGAGAAATTATAACGCATTAACGTTATGATAAATTATCTTTCAGCGAGAACAACGAGGAAAAATAAATATAGAACAATACAGAAATGGAGATTAATTATAATTAATTTGATGTATTTGATAAACATACCTGCTTTACATTAGCGAAATTAATCTGATTTTCAACAAGACGAATGAATATGTGTCCTTTTTATTTGTACAAGTGTGTTTCATATGAAGTAGCTGTTGTCAGGAAAGGCGTAAATGTTTTAATTTCCTACCCTAAATGGTAACGACACAATGTTTTTATTAAGGTATTAGACTTTATGTGTTAGGTATGTATAACATATTTCCATAGGTGAATCGATTTAGTTATTATTCTTGCTTGGATTTTTATACATTGTGATTAATTACGAACAGTAAATATAATTTTATGATTTGTTAGATCATTTAGAATAATTTACCAGGGGAGGGGAATTTGTGATATCCAATAATCTTAATCTTCAATACGGCCCTTTTATTAAAAGGTACGATGGTAGATTATTACGAAATTAGAAATGGAAAAGGTATTATATTATGAATTAAGCCACGATTATATGTCCGAAAGAAACAGAATTTGAAAATAAGTGATATCAGATACGTTACAATTCAAAGGAAATGCAGAAGAAAAAAAGAAATGCAACAAAAGTTTCGAATCTATCAAATATTTTGTGGTGTATATTGGACAAACTAACCGCAGTGTGGAAATTTGTTTTAAGAAAAAATTAACATGTTCTTGAATAAAACCGAAAAATGTAACTTATATCACAGAAGGGAATTGGATGTTCGAAAATCAATATATTACATTAAAGCAAAACTAACAACCAAATTTATTGAACAGATAACACGTTTTATATTACTAAATGTTCTTGTTACTGTTTTTTATTATAATTTGTAAATATATATGTTTATTCTCTTTTATAAGTTTGTAATATACAAGGATTCAAATAAAAATTCAATTCGAAAAGAAGCTACTTTGTCATATATTTATTGCTAATTTTGTATTATTGAGTGGTATAAATTTGATAAATTTGCAATGTCTGATCTGTCATTTATTGAGAATTTTTGTTTTTTAATATGAATTATTTCTAATATATCTCTTGCTTTTTGGTTATGTTGAAAAATTGAAATCAAATTCATGCCCAGTATTAGTAGTATGTTTTTTCAATGCAGTGTTGTTTTTACAGTATTTATGACCATTCATTCTGCTTTTTAAGTGTTGTTTTACTTGTCCGATATAAACACTTTCGCATTCCTTACACGGTATTTGATATATTAGGTGTGTTTGTTGATCTTTCTGTATTTTAGCTTTTAAGTTGACCAAAGTTTTTGTAAATTGTTATTGTTTTTATTTGCGATTATTATATTGTATGGTTTAAGAATATTTTGTATATTTTCCGATAAAATTATATACATAACCAAAAATAAATATATGACAAAGTAGTTTCTTTTCGAATTGAATTTTTATTTGAATCCTTGTAGATTATAAAGTTTTAAAAGGGAATGAACATATATATTTATTTACAAATTATAATAAAAAACAATAAAAAACAGTAACAAGAACATTTAGGAAAGACAAATCGAGGTGATGTATGTATACAGATATTATATTTGAATATATACACGTGAACGTGTAGGTTAAAGTAAAATAATTCCTTCAATATATATTTATTTTTAAGGAGTAAAAGGAAAAACAATATGCACGTTAAAAATGTATTTGAAAACAAAATGTTTTGACATTCTAATTAAAAGAAAATATTAATGTTTGACGAAACGAATTTTAAGATTGGTTTCCCGTTGCCATACATAAAAAGAATTTTAAGTATTGTTAGTATAAATCATGTTGTACCGTAGACTGATATTTTGTAATGTTTTTTTACAGTAATATGTTTTATGACCTTTGAAAAAGATGTTAAATACATCGAAACGTTAGTAAAATGTGTTAGTTTTAATTAAAAGGAAAACCACAAACCCAAGAAAGAAAGTAAGTATATATATATATAACAAATATAAAAAGAAATTAAATGGTAAAGAAGAATATTCAATTTCTTAAGACAACAAACATAAATAGCAATAACTACAAGAATATTTAATATGACAAATTTTTATTTCTATTTTTGTTTTTTGTTTCTTAAGACACACAGGAGTAGTGTGCCTAGTCCTAGAACTCCGTAATACTATAGACGGTTCCCTCCAGCTTGCTAGAACTTGAAATTTTCATGAGCCCTCGAGGTAGTCGATTAAGTACCCGTTCAGCTATATACCGTGTGGCCGCCGTTCATAGCGCGATGCATGTATTAGTAACTACTGGTCGACTATAAATGGGCGTGCCAACTTGAATTGCCACACCGACAGCAGGCGTATAAGTTATACATATAAATGTATTCGTAGGCAAATCAAGTGAAAAGCAGTGTAATAGGTATTGCGTTCCCGTTGTAAGTAATTATTTGTAGTTGTTTGAAGCATCAGATAATCACTGATAATATGTCATTGAAGTAACTCATCACAGATTCATAAATAACATAAAAGAGCAAAAATAAATAATAAATAATTCCTAGACTTTAAAATAAAAAAAACTTCTTAACTAAAATAATATTTTTCAACAAATATTATAATCTAAAAACTCAA
Organism: Amphimallon solstitiale; assembly: GCA_963170755.1. Taxonomy (NCBI): domain Eukaryota; kingdom Metazoa; phylum Arthropoda; class Insecta; order Coleoptera; family Scarabaeidae; genus Amphimallon; species Amphimallon solstitiale. The sequence continues at coordinate 240,036,543 of OY720675.1, read as the reverse complement.
CTATAATAAAATACTGAAACATAAAATATTTACTTCTTAAAACAGAATTGTAATTCAACATTGCAATTAACCTGTAATTAGCTAAAAAATGTTATTCTTAAGCAATAATAAAACTCGAACTGACGCCCATATGTGGAAGCGACGGCGAATGCGACTGCCCGACTACACCGTATAAATGTGGATTTTTTGGACAAATGCGAGTGCATCATAGGGATATGCGAAATACTAGCTCTGTTGTAATCCAGTATAACACTGCGTCCACTTGTTTACCGTTCTAATACACAGACATCTCTATCTGTTTCGCTTACACTACAGGTATCGCTATAATGCAGACGCACGCGGTCTTATGGTATACTCTGTGCCCCCCGCATAAAGAAAGTCGAATAATGAACAGAGAAATCATTGCATTATCGAGTTCTCATGTTATCGCAAATTTTGCCGTTGCTGGTAAAGAGCGTGTCATTTACAATGAGAAACATAACAAGCTCATACATGCACAAGTCTGGTAGAGTCAAAATTTGAACTTAAAAAAAAATGAGTCTGCACGGAGTATTATATTGCACTTCGTAAAATGACGGAATTATCCATTTCTGGAACCTTAAAATATTTCCGAAAAGGACAGAGCTCCCCAAAAAATCAGCGCATAACGCAATCTCGTAATAAAAACATATTATATTTGTGAAATGCATATACCCAGTTTTATCGCTGTTTACTACTAGGAGGTTATCGAAGCAATTCGCTGCCATATCTCTGATTAAAATAATATTTATTATAACTTTCATTATTATTTGGTGTCGTTGGTTTAGATATTTTGAGATTTTAATCATTTATACACATTCAACAGTCAACCTGAATACATAATTTTAATTAATTTTAAACACTCTTCCACTTATTTTTGAACTGTGTTCTGTTGCTGAAGAAAACAACTAAGTCTTCCGCAATGCTCACACTGTTTTTAACCAATTGCATTTATATGATTATACGGTACAATATTTCGAATTTAAGAATTATATACTTGTATTTTGCCCTAAGAAATAAGTAACTACAGTATATCAAATTTCATTACAGGCATAAAAATTAAAAAGATATGCCGGATTAATTTAAAAGTATGTAAAAAAGTCAGTTTGGTGAGGGAATGATTACAGCCACGGAACCGTTCCAATTTTAAACGGAAACAATTCCCAAATGTTCACTATTTTGATAAGTACATCACGCGTGCGTTCGCACCGACAATCTCCATCGGGTTGCACGTAATTAGTTGGCGCGCTAGGTTAGGTTTTAGATTTGACGCTCGCTATGTGGGGCCCTCGCGTGAGACCCTCATCACTCGAATATATACAGGCGCAAGTTGTAATCAATAGTAATGCAGCCAGCCTAGCATGCTCGAAGACTTGACTAATAACTATTAATACGTCTTACTGCCATCACGATATATCAAGCACACCACCCCCGTCGTCTCGTTTTGCCTCTCGTTCTCGCCACCTCTGTGCCCCCCCCCTCCCCGCCTCCTCCCTGTTCACAGACCGCGTTCCGTATCTTGCGCCGTTAGAAAATACACGACCTGGCGGATCCTTGACGATTAAACGCTCACAGCTCGATTCTGACAGCTTCGTCTGCATTTCGCAACAAAGTTTATGACACATCGCCCTCCACGTGAGCGGTGGAGCAATATCGTGCCATATTACTCGGGTTTACTGGGAAACTAATATAATTGCTACTAATTGTATCATGTGAACTATCGTTTTAATTTTAAACGAACAAGGTGTGGTAATTATACTCATATTTTAATATAATATTGTAAGTTTTTCTACCCGATATAATTTGTAATAAGATTATCCTTATATGTTGTGATCACTAAGCTGATTTCAATATAGGCCGAATTGCTATGTATATTGCTTACCATATTTTTTAATGTAATACCGTATTTCCCCGAAATTAAGACCCCCCCTGCCTTATATTAATTTTTGCTGCAAACGACATGGTAAGGTTTATTTTCAGGAGATCTTTGTCTTATTTTTCATGCACAAAAATTGTCATTTGTTCTCCATCAAGAAACACATTTATTCAGGTTCAAGAAATAGTTTTCCTCACGTTTAAGAAACAGTAAAAAATGAGCAGAATTACTACCACCTCTTCGCTTGGAATATCGTCATAAAGTTCCAAATCCTTAAAGAGGGCCTGAATTTTTTGCGACTTTATTTCTAAGTGGTCTTTAAATGAGTTGTTTATTGCAATATTAAGAGATTATGCAGTCATTATGGAATCATTATTTGGTTAATTTTTCTTTCTGCAAGCAAGTTTTTCATGACTTTAGCGCGGTGAATGCTGGCAAAATCCCACACTAGCGTACATACTTCTTGGTCCAACTCGCAAGACAAGTGGAAGAAATAAATTGCAATTGGTTCTTATGTAGACCAAGCGTTTCCAGTTTCAAGAACATAAATACCTTTTAAACACGTTCGAATTCCTTATTCTTGTCCTTAGAGATGATTTGAGGGTTTTTTTCCATCGAGACGAATTCCCAAAAACATGTCACGCAAGCGCTTTCATAAATGTATATCGCAGAGGTATGTCTCTGACCAATGGTAGTTTGAGACCCATGAACCATTTCTGTTTCGTCTATAGTAAACATGTTCGAAAGTTGCTACTTAGAGAAGTCTATGTCATAAGCGACAACATTTGAGTGCAAGTGCACGTTTAATGATTTCAATATCTTCCAACTTGAACAGTCTTGTCGATCTTCTTAGAGACAGTACATATCGGTGAAGAAAGCCATCCGCCACTGTTGTGATGGTTTGAATTCGTCTAGCGATTGTCCATCTATGGTGCCATTGCAAGGGCAAATGCTTGAATATCAGCCCCGCGCACTATCAAACACTTTGCTTTTCTGACAGCAATTAATCCACAGATGTTTTTTTCAAAATCATGAAGTAATGGTTGCAACCCTTATCCACACTTTATGCTTCTTAACATTTCCCTTGTCGACCTGTTCACTGAGATTATTGTACTCTAATCACCATTTTCGGACCATATGTAGAGTGCAGAAAGCTGTAAGAGATGTATCTCTGGAGTCTTCCACAATTCCTTTCTTGAACTCGATGGAATGAATTTTTCCATATATATAATTAGTATGGTCATGGCCAATTGGTCGTACGACGAGCTTGATTTTTTTCTATCGTAAACTTATTTTTAAGAACCATATAGAAAAAATTACTCAGTTTATTTATGTGGCATTCAAATTTCCCTGCAAAAATTATGTTATCTTTAAAAAGTCATGTCTGGTCACGTCAAGCTGAAAAAATATACATTTTGAACGGGTGAATTTATGGTGATTCTTGTTCTATTTCACTAAAAATAATGACATCCACATCAAAATTATTAATATCTAGTTCATGTACAATCTGGAATGCTCTCACTGATTATTTATCGTAACTTACGATTAACATAATTGGAATTGTAATAAATTAAATGCACCAATTATTTACAAATTTTGTTCTTGCATCAATCCTGCACTTATACATTATTTCTTCTGAATAGTCACCATGATTATGCCACCGTAACATCGTTTACAACGTTTAATTACGACGAATAAAATTTCTTCATGAATTGTGCACGCTAATAATAAAAAAAAAAAGTCTAGCGCCGAGAACATAATAATAATGCCTGTCGTTAATTTGTATGGAAAATAGGTTCTCTTTATGCCATCCTCTAATCAAGCAATTGTAATGTTGCGCTTAAAAAAGTAATAAAAACGCAAGTAATCAACTCATTAATAATAACGCGGAGCCATTTAAAAAAAAGTCGGTATTAAAACCGTATTTTATTATTTGCCGTAATCACGGTAGTTCGATAGCTTAGGTGACAAGATTTAAATTTTTTTATAGGTCGCGTTTCAAAACATGCATAGTGTATTTTTTAATTGATAATTGAATAAAATTTCTACAGTAATTTGGAGTATTTTTCTTGTATTTTTATTAGTCAACCAATTTCTTTCTTGCACTCTGGTCTAACAGCATTAATTAAAACAAACTGCTATCAACAATAATCTTTTTACACGTTTATTAGTGTCCTTTAATATCATGCCTATACACTTTTGTCACTTTAGGATCCTTAGCTTTAGGAACTTTTTACAACTATTATGTTTGAGTTGTCTTAAAGAAAAACTGCTTAAATTAAATTTGAATAATACTAAAAGACACGCGAACTTACAAAACCAGTAAACCTGTTCTCTAAAATGTTTTTTTTTGTTCGATTAGGATTTGATTGTGAAATAAGAAATTATAGAAAATTTGCATTGCTTTTTTTAATTTTGCTAGCCTCTTCACTATTTCTTTTATTTGTGCCAATAGCTTTATAGAACTTGATATTTATTTCCAATTGTAATACGGTTTAATCATGTTTATTATTATATATTCTAATGGATCAGGTTTTGCTAAATCTACACCACGTAGATATATTATATTTTTTTTTGCGGAAATGTGCAAGAAATGTATGTAATTCAATAGTAATTACTAACAAAATGACAGTTCGAAAGCAAGCTGTCATCTAAAATGTTCCATTCACTAACATAGATATAATGTAAATGAGAAATGTGTAAAAGTGAATAATGTGAACAATTTAGCATAGAACAGCCGCTACTATTTATGCAGTTTTATTAAAAGATCTTGATCTATCATAGATATGCATTAAATTCCACTACACAAATAATATCAACGCGAATTGTGTATTTAAAAAAGTAAACGTAAAAATTTTCTGTAGAGATGTCATATACCATTCATGTGGGTTAATCAGAAGATCTAGGTTTACCTTAAACGAACAAATAATTTTATTACACGAATAATACTATATGTGAAAGATAGAAATATAGAAATGTGTAAATCGCGCTTGATGGTGTTAATTAGTAGCCATAGCTATATATATATTACGACCTTATTTGGTCTTTTCAGTGTGTTACAACTAAGAAAATGCTAACTATTTCTTCTTTTCTGATTAGAAATCAAACAAACAACTTAATATTCACTCTATACTCATTACTACTCTTGTTGTCTACCAATCTTTTTCAAATACAAGTTTCTTACATCTTTCATTCGTGCATTATTAATATAATAAGATACGAAACTTTCAAATTTGAAAAGTGTTGATTATGGTTATAATTATTATCATTATAAGCAACTCTCCCACGAATTTTATGGCTCAAAATCTTGCATTTTGTAACAACAAAAATCTCAGATGGAATTGTTATTCTAACATAACCAAACAAGAAAGCACCACAAATACTATTTTCATAAAGAGATGAATACTTATTGCACCTTTTGCTTCAAACTATAAATGGCGTAAAGGTACGGTGAAAGGGCCAATCCTTGAGGGACTCCGATTGTTAATATTTTTGTGAATGACAAGGTGTCCTTAATATTGCTGATGTTTCTCCTTCGTAGATAGTTGTTGGGCCAACTCATTTATTAAGTAAAGTAAATAAAAATATGCATGACATGTATATGAAAGTATACCTTATTATATTTTCCCTCTTTGAATAAGAAAGGTACAATGAAAGAAAAAGACAAACATACACCTACTTAAAATAAAGAAACATTATCACATTATATATTTATTATGTAGAAATATACAAAACACATATACAGCAAGAGCGCGCGAGGTATGATCACCCGATGGTATACGTAAACTCGCATCTAAACGTGGTCCGATAATACATATTAGAGTAACGGCACAACATACTAGCATTGCCTGCTCATATTCGAACTCATAGTGATCTGATTATTTTTTTGCAGATTGACAAAAAGAACAAATTAAATTTTCTCTTTAAGTGATGTCGATTGCTTAGATAACTAAGTCGATAATAACGCGAAGATTGTAATACTTATAACGTAATTATGATTATCCTAATGAAATTAAATAATAATGTAGTTGTGTACAAAGTTATAGCAGTACAACTGGGTTTTAGAATGAAATAAAAACAACCCGCCTGAAACATCTGCAGAATAAACTAAGATGTCTAGAGAAAAATAAATAAATAGAAATTTCATGGTAAAAAAAAAACTATAAACAAGTATAACAGGAATACCATAAAATAACATAAAAACGACCCTTGAAATAGAAATTAAAATTAGAGATTCTCTCCAGTAAATATAACGAAATAACAACTCTGGAAAAATAAATCTATATATCTATATCTGGCGAACACAGCTAGCGGAGATCATTTGCCGAATATACGTCCGAAGAATATCGACTAGCATCGGGTGATCATACCCTGCGCGCTCAAGCTGTATATTAGATGGTACAAGAGGGAAATGTACCGATTCATATATGCCTGTTGATTGGAGTGAGACAAAACATAGGTATTCGAATTTAAGCAGTGCCAACACAAAATATGACACGAACATTTATGAATATTAAAAAACTTTAAGCGTTGAAAATTTCAATGCAATTTGCATATTTGATGAATGCTTTGTGTTTTAATTATGGTATAATATTTAATTCAAATTTTCCATACAATTAAATACACGTAACAACACATACACAAATTCACACATATACACTTTCGGGCGTGTATCGAAAATATTTTCATGCAAGCATATATACACACGAACAGTACATGTATCTAGTGTCCGTACATACGTTATTGTACAACTACTACATGCACGCTCAATAAAGAGTTATGACAGCGTTTCATTACCCAACAAAACGGGATTTTATGTTCAACATTTTCGAATATAATTCGTATGGTGGTACGGGAATGCTTTTACTTTCGATAAATTGTAACCACTTATTAGACCGTTTATATGATCAGCGTACAGACAGATATATTAAATAGACAAAAAAATATGTATAACCGTTTAAGATGATTTCGTCTAACTTCGTGATCAGAGTCTTCGGCTCAATCAGTGCTGGAATTTAATTTAAAATTTTACTATAGCTCGGTTAAGGGGGAACTGCCGACTACCGAAATCAAGAGATTAGAAATTCAAGTTTTTCTCCGTTAGTTTTGCAGCGATTTTATTTAAACAAAAACCAACAAATGTGTTAAGGTTTTTCTGAGGTACCTAAAGAATTAAATTTTATAAAACTTATTAAAATATTTATAGATGGAGTCTAGAAAGTGACTCAAGTTTAGCATATGTTTTCTATATTATTTTTCCAAAAATGGAAAAAAAACGTCCTTTAGGTACCTTCAATAAATCTTACTGTAATCGTACAGCCTTAATTCAACTTAATTTACAAAATAGTTATTGAGAAAAACTTGAATTACAAACGTAAGTTTTGCCCTGTTTCTGACTACAGATATCCTAAATTTTCATTGTTCCTCTCATAATTAGTCAATCATAAGATATACTTAACTTAAAACACACGAATAAATTACTTTTCTTTTGTATTTGTTCCACAAAACAGAAAATTACAACTCTCGTCAAGAATCTTACTGACGGCGGTAGTTCACTCTTAAGACCTGGTGGCACTTGCGTGGATGACAATTTTAAGACAAAAAAGGAGAACGCAGCATGAAACGTGAGAGATAGACATAGATTTCGCTACATATGAGGGGGTAAAGACCGACTTGAAAACATTAGTCGGTATTTAAATTAATTGCACTTTGTCTATCGCAGTGTATTGCTTTCGATACCAATGTAACGCACATGATACATATTTTAGCCACGCCTCGCGCATCCTGAGTGCCATCAGATATTAATCGAGCTATACCTGAAGTATTTCGTACATTTTAAAATTATATAAAAATATATACAAAGAGATCATTTTGAACTGTCCTGGGTTGACCATAAAAAAGTCCCAGTATTATCAAAAACTAGGAAATATTTATATATTTAAATGAAAGAATAAGAAATTATTGCGAATACATAAAATATCAGAAAAAGAAAAATATTGGGTATAATCCGCTGTAGAGCAACCGCAGACACGTGTTTCTGACTAATTGAGGATCTTCTAGCTGAAGCTGCAAATGGTGGTCTGTCACCTGATGGTCTTCCGTTTAGCTTACATCTCCAAGGTTAACCCACCTAATTCCTTGGCTACACCGTACTGATGACTACCAATTAGTCAGAAACACGTGTCTGCGGTTTATATATTTATATATCATTTTGCTTAAAAACCATCCAGCTGCGCTGGATATCCTTTCGTTTACTTCCATATCACCATATCTTTTTTTTTGGACTCCCAAGTATTTGAATATGTTCACTTGTTCAATTTCTTTCTGTTGAATTTCGATTTGATTTCTTCGTTATCCTTGCTGATTACTAGTATTTTTGTTTTATTTGTGTTTATTTTCATATTCGTTTTGGATAACTTCTCCTGCCATATTTCAATGTTTTTCTTGAGATCTTTACAGACATTGGAACGCAGTACATTTATGAACCGTTTCAACCGAGTGTGTGTTGAAGGCAGCAATAGCGATTTTTTTATAGTTATAGTTATAGCGCTCTATCCGTATTGCTAAGGAAACCATAGATGTCGTTCCAGTAGTTGATTATAATCTGAATTTCTAGCTGCATTTTATATGAAAAATATAACAATTATTGATGAGCTGATGAATGGGCAATTCTGAAAATATTTGTTTAGAATGCGTTGTAAATATTGCAAACAATCTAATAAATCTTATTTGCATCTTTCAACAAAAAGTAAGCTTTCAATTTCATCCAAACCCTGACTTTATTTTTTAAAATATTGAAAGAATTATTTTTTCCGAAAATATATGTAGAAGAAAATAAAAAATGGAATTAGAAAAATATCCAAAAATTAACGATAAATATATACCTAATGTGATTTGGAAAATAATAAAAAGAAATACTGCAAGACTGATTGTTGGAGAAATTTTAAAGTGAAACATGGTACAGTTTCGGCTAGTTGGCGGAGTTTTACCATACGAGATTTATTGAGAGAGACACATAGATAACGATCTCCCATTTACAATCAACATTTGAATGGCACATGTCGAGTGTTGCTTTAACAAATCAAACGCACGGTACACGCATAAATCAGAGTGCCTTACCGCTGCAACTAAACATAAATATTCCATCTTTATCACACCACCTGTGATTAGCATAACCGTCCAAAACGTATGTCGGTGTACAAAAATCGGAGATATACAGCACGCGCCCACTTAAAATCGGGATTCTTTCAAACTGGAAACACAGCCTTAAGATTAATTTCAAATTAGTTTCAGCGCTTGTTCGAATTAATATGAACAATGGATTAGTGATAATCCAAGTTATGTAAATTAATTATAAATAGTAGCAAAAATGATAATATAAAATAAACTGAGACAAGGCGAAACAGTCGTCTCGTCGGCATTGTTTAATTAAAAATTCAAATGTTTCCTTCTCTTCTCTTTCGTTGTTTGTCATTAACATACAAAGAATTTTATACATATAGTGCACAGTTCGTAATAACAGGAGTCGCGAGACCGTATTCTTCTATTTGTGTTTTCCGGGTAAATCGTCGGGAAGGAGAGAGGAATATTTTTCAACTATTTCAACAGTTATGCATAAACTGCTTGTGTGCTGTTATGTCCAACATATCATTTGGATTTATGACGGAGAAGCATTTGTTGTGTTAGTATTGTTTGTGTGGATCCCGGTTTCAGGCCGTACGAACAATGCGAAATGAAATTTTTAAATGTGTGATAATTTCTAAATTTTTAAGCGGAACAATGGATGGAACGCTTTTAAATACTAGCAACATTTTTAATTAGGTTTTGTATCATTTTTCTCAAAATATGTACATATTTCCACTAAGATTTGCAAAATTGTATCTGAATACATTACATAAATAAATACAATGAAATTAATGTAGATTAAAATTCCAGTGCTGTCACGACCACTATCGTTCGTGATAGGTTAATATCATTGAAGCTTAATTAATCTGGGCATTCCGCATTATTTTCCACTTCTTAGAGGAAGTTTTAACTACTAAAATACGTATTTATACTTTACTAGTTAGTAGTAGTAGTAGTTAGTTTCTATTTTTTCATAATTTTTTTATTCGTATCATAATTTGGCAGTTAAGATAGAGCTACGTTATTGCTTTACTTGGACCATTATAAAGAATTAACATCGCCTGACCAAACCAAAACGCCCTAGCATAGAAACATTAGTCAACACCAAAGAGTCCAATACCACTTATGCAGAGGTATGAGATAGAACCATAAAAACAATACACACATACTGACTGAAAGCAAATTTCTGATACTAGTTGCGGAAGAAGAAGTAATTTCAATTATTGAAAGATTAAAAATAGAAATACTGTTGATATTATGGAATGTCGGTAGAAAAATTGATCAACGATGACAGCTCTGGTAAACGTGGTGGATCAGATGGCAGAGAGCTTAAATTGTGGTGAAAACTGATTCTTACTACTTAGACCTGAGTAAGGAGTTCTATACGGTATCTGTAAACGTTCTTCTAGAAAAATTATTCTGGTATCGAGAGAGAGAGAGTACTAATTTATAGAGGCTTACCAGTTCAATAGGGAATAGGGTCGTGTGGAATAGAACTACATTTGTACTACGAATAATAGTTACTTCCGCAGGGGTCAGTATTAGGACCATTACTGTTTATAATCAATGTAAATAACCTTCCAAGTAACTTCGGGGCGTAAAAAGTTACCAATTCGCAGACGATAATTCGATACTGACTTCAACAAAGAATACGGAAGCCTATGAAGGTATAGAGAGACGCCATGGAAAAACTTCAAGAATAGTAATAGCTTAAAGCTAAACAAAAATAAAACTAGTCATTTGCAGATATCGACCAAATCAAACACTTGTGTTCTTGGAAATAGAAATAAATAACAAACTTAAATAGGCTTCTCATTTGCAGTTTAGGCAAAACAGATTAGCATCAACCATGTATTTTAAAAGGACAACCAGAAAAATTTCGAATTACCATGTAGCTAGAATCATATATTATACTCTCTTGTACACCAGAACTTCGTATGGAAGAATAGTGTGGTGTTTTTTTCCTTCAGATCATGCTTTCGTTGCCGTGTTATCTGCTTTATTGTTTCATTAATTTCTCATTCTAAATTTTGCAGAAGGCATCAAAAATGGTCTATAATTCATTTTGATATAAGTTTTGCGCGTTCAGTTTAATTTCAATAACGCTAAAACAGCTTCAGAATGATTTCTCAGACAGTTGTCGAATGTTCCTCCATATGCCATTAGATATTGATGCTGAAAGAGCAATAAGCACGTGATAGAAGAAAGTACAATATTATAAAAAAGACAAAAAACCACAAGGGGCCTAGGACTGGTCCCTGTAATACAAGCGAGGGTAAGAGAGGACAACACGTGAACGATCTGGTACATTAATTGTATAATTATTTCAAAGATGACCACGAGAAAAAATATCGGAATTCATAAACTGCAGTAAAAAGGTCATGCAGGCTTAGTGAAGAGTGGGAGAATGCATGCTGCGAGGTCCAAAGGAAGAGGGGGGACGTGATTGATGGTGATGAGAGAAAAACTTTCACGAAACAAAAAATTGGAAGATGCTGAAGACAAAGGTATGAAGGCGAAATATTCGGGAAGACAATCGATAGAATAAAGGGTATATTTAGAGTGTACGATGACTTATTTCATGCAATTTTAATCATACACTAAGATATGTATTTATTATCCAAAATATCAATGCACTATTTCTAGAAAGATTACACCAGGCGCCAATGTTTTATACAAATTAGAAACTTTAATAACTGTTACTACCAGTGTTCTCAAGAATATAAACTAACCAAGTTCTTTCAAAATCTATTAACTATTATTGATATATTTCGAAAATAAAACTGTTTTTTGTTATATAAGGATTTAAAACACTGCTCTGAATAATAGTTACAAAGTCAAACTAGGAAGATATTACACTTCGAATTCATAAAATTAGATTCACCCAAGACAGAGGGAAATATGTAATAGGATAAACCAGTGGTTCCCAAACTTATTTTGCCTACTGCCCACTTTGAGAATAAATTATTTTTTAGCGCCCCCATTTTTTCACCTACTCAAAAACCACTATAACTTCAAATTAAATTAATTATTGTGAGCTATATTAGCGGAGATTAAACATTCATTCTAAACGAGACTTTTACTATGGGTTATAGTAAAAGTCTCGTTTAGAATGAATGAGTTAACTTGAGACCTGAGCGTAGTAGGTAGTACACAACGGCGCTCAGGTCTCAAGTTAACTTTTACGGGCTACACCTGCCAATGAGAATGATTATTGAAACGCAACTTTATAGTATTCAGACAAAGTATCTTTTATTCAAAATTCAAAATAAAACAAACATAATCGATTCTAATATAAAAACTAATGTGAAGGATGAATCTGATGCTGTTTAATAAGTTTGTTGATATCAGGTTCCAATTTACTCAAGAACAGCCGCAAGTCACCACGTTCGGTAACATGCAAACGATTTCTCTTTTTAGTAAGCAGCGTTGCTACAGCACTAAATCCACGTTCACACAAATATGACGATGGGAATGCTATCAAGAATCGTTGAATGATTGACCACAATCCAGGGTACAATTGCGGGATCGGTTTTTGTAGCCAAAATTCTTGGTAGCCATTTTTGAACTTGATTTTTATTTCCTCGTTCGTTGTCAATTCTATAAGTTCTTCTTCCAGATGTGGTGATATTGCTGTGTTGACATTTGAAAACGGATCCAACACCCAGTCTGGTATTTCCAAGTTCAAAATATCCTGGTATCGTTCGGTGAAGTCAATGTGGAGCTTTTCCAAATGTTGGCAGTAGGCAAACAAGTCGTCGTTACTGCAGGATACTGATAAATTCGGAAAATTATGAAACTCACGTCTGCCCATATTCTTTTTGTGTAGAAGCAGTTTGGCTGCGAAAGCAGCAACGACATTTTTTGTTTTAATTAAATTTAGTTCATCGCCTTGCAGTTGGAGGGAGATTCATGTTGTTGAACAATTTATACAGGTCTGTCATGTAAGCTATATCATTTTTTGATGTAATGAGCTTGTTGCGCAATTCTGTATCTTTAGTTTCCAAAAACTCTATCACAGAGTCAAACAGGTTGTAAAATCGAGTCAGACAATTGCCTCTTGATAGCCAACGAACTTCGGTATGGAACAACAAACGGTTGAAATCTTCGTCATTAGTAACACAAAGCTGATGAAATAATCTATCATTCAAAGAGCAGTTACGGATTTTATTGACTGCTTTGATGACATATTGCAGTGATTGAAATAGTCGTTCACTTAAATTTCTAGCAACCAAATGTTGTCTATGAATAACGCAATGTACAGCAAGGACATCTGGAATTTTATTTTTTACGTACGCTATGAAGCCTTTATGGCACCCTGTCATAGGCGGAGCGCCATCCGTAGCAACTGATATAATATTTTTCAAGGGAATCTCTTTCTCATCACAAAACTTTTCCAATGTATTGAATATGGTTTCGCCTTTTGTATCGGTCTCTAAATTTCTAGCAAACAATAGTTCTTCACATATTTTCTCATCTTTAATAAACCTCACGTAAGACAGCAACAATGCTTCATTAGTTGGTAAAGTGGACTCATCGAGCTGAATTGAGAATTGACTAGTCCTCAGATGATTGCACAATGATTCTTCTATGTTTCCGGCCATTTCATCAATTCGTCTTTGCACAGAATTATTACTCAAAGGAATTTTTCCGATAATATCTGCGGCCGGTTTATGAAGCACAGTAGTTATTACTTCCTTTATTGCTGGCAAAATTAACACTTCTCCGATGTTGTGTGGTTTGCCTTTTTGAGCAATTAACAAAGAGATGTTGTACGAAGCTCGAAGTCCGTCGTCATCTTGCTTAGCAGCCGCCGAAAAGAGTTTTGCTACACTTGGCCGAGTATTATGCTTCTTCTCTAGGTCTTGAAAATATGCTACATTCTTGTCTTTCTTATCTGGATGCATTTTATTCAAATGATCTTGAAGTCTTGAAGGCTTCATTGCTTCATTCGAAAATGTTTTTAGGCATAGAAGGCACAAAGGCGACGATGGGTTTATAGGATTTTCAATGAATCCGAATTTAATATATTCCGCACAGTATTGCCGTCTCTTCTTTTTTATTTCCGACATTGTTTTGTTTTGAGAAATACGTAAGTATAAGTGTTGAACTTAAGTACTGCTTATCTATTACGCGCGAAACCGCAAATGAAAATAAAATAAATATTACGTTGTTTATATAGGATTGCATAAGCAGCACGCACCGACAGGAATAAGACAAACATGCATAAACTCGTTTATCTCATTCGACGCTCAATCGTACTCAACAAGTAAGAACAAGTATTCTATGAACCAGCCGATTGATACAGTTGCCTTTTTATTTGTTTGTTTGTGTCTCTTTTCGTTTCGAAACGGAGCGACCGATTGATATGTTTTTTATTTTATTTATTCAATAAAACAGGACAGATATATGAACTACTCGGAGAGAAATATCGAACCGAGTTGGTTTGAGCAATCTCTTAATTAATATTAGTTGATGTTCACAAGCTGTAGTCGAGAGTAGGGATGGGACATCGGTGGGTAAACATCGATATCAAACATCGATGTTAACATCGTTGATCAACATCGATGGTTGCAAAATATCGACTACCAAACATCGATGTTTTTAAACATCGATAATTATATTTATAGATTTATTTTTTTGCAGTTTAACAAAAACTTTATTATAACTTAATTAATTTACGTCCTTAACAAAATGATATAAAAGATATCACTATTCAAAAAAAATAATAAAAGAAATATATACATTTATAATATGTAGTTAACTTTAGAAACTACTCAAAAAAAACTATATAAAAAAACAATATTATGCAATTACGCATGAAACAACCACATGACTTAAATCGTCTGATACTTAAAAAATATATACATTTACGTGTATCAAAGCTTTTTAAGAGAACGATTTTTATTTGGGATTTTATAGTCTTGCATTTTTTTTTGACTACGCTGGCAAATACCGAGATACATATGGATATGGTTTTATATTTCTGATGTGTCATCTTGCATTTAATACGTGTATCGTCGTGTATGATTGTACGCACTAGGGAATTTCCCGAAGAAGTATACATCGGTAATGTCTATCTCCCTTCTTTTTCTATGAAAATACGTTTACCTCCTTCACTTATTCTGCATGCATACATAATTTAACTTTTATTCTGCACATTAAAAGTACTATAAATTTATGTATTTAATTATATATTATTTAAATATTTATACTGAGTAATATTTAAAAGAGCCTAAAATGAAATATTCGAATTTATATGATATAGCACTGTGTAATTTAAATACTTCTTTTATTCGTAGACAATTTTACATCCTCGTAGCCTGTATGTGAGCTGTTAATTTGGAAACATTTTTGTATTTGTCAACAGAGGACGCTGTTTTATTTTGTGATTAGTGCAAATACATTTTGTCAAGCTTAAAAGTTCGATGTTCACTATATTTCTTCTAACATCGATAGTTTATCGATAAATCTAAATTGCAAACATCGATGCAAAAACATCGAACATCGATCCTAAAATATCGATGTTCAATGAACATCGATGTTTATCGCCCATCCCTAGTCGAGAGTCGAGAGCTCAGTCGGTGTCTAAGAGTCCTCCTAGATTCTAGATGAAATTACAAATCGCCCCCTAAGCCTTTACACAACGCCCCCATTTTTTTCTGGGTCTCTTACCGCCCCCCTTTAGACCTGCAGCGCCCACAAGGGGGCGTTATCGCCCACTTTGGGAACCTATGGGATAAACTATTATATATATTCGTAATTCGCTGTTCATTATAGTCAGGTAATTCTTATTTAGCTATAGAAATCAATATCAATGCAAAAAAATAACATATTTCTTCATTGACACACGAAAAACATTCCTATGGACACGAAGCTAATAAAGTTAGATCTGATTTTTGGCCAAGTACACGTTTAAAATACTCTACGGAGGTCAAGCTTTTATAAAAAGAAAATCTTGTAATAGTTAAATATTATCAGCACTAAGCCATACATGTGGACTGATGACTTCAGAATTTTGTCTTATCCAAAATAATTATTAGCTTTTAATTATAAAAAATATCACATGTCATCCGCCCTTAATCAGTTTCTTAATGTTGTTACTTTGAGTGTTTTTTCTAGATTCGGGTACAAAAAATTGAATTTAAGTCTTGATTGTAGTATCAGCAACACTTGGTTTTTAAAACCGTAACTAGTGTATTAGTCAATTAAGACCGAGGCACATGCTTCGCTTTTAAAATTGCATAGTTTCCTCCTACTATTATCGTATCCTTGTCCGTTTTTGAAATGCCGAGAACATTCAGGAAACCCATATTTATTATTAATAGGTATTTATGTAAAATTCTGATAATTGTGATATTTGAGTGCAAAAGATTCTTTCACTGGTTCAATAGAAATCTCCAAACACATGCGTCAATACAATTTACGTTAATTTTAATTTCGGCTTTTTGTTTCTTTTTGTTGTTGTTGTTATAAATGTATTTTTTCCCTAACAGTTTTTAATTAGAGGAGGAACATAAACACATCTATCCGCATTTTTAATTAAAATGCATTCGTTACCTATACTATTGTATGTACCGGCTATTAAGGTTAATTTATAATCGTCGGTAATTGGACAGTCGAAAAATTCCAAACACAATTATCGAGGCCTGGAATATACCGTATGGTTTGGTTACGTTCCATGCGCGACTGACAGCGAAAACCGTATTTTGTCGAAATTCAATTTTTGATGTAATTTAATAACGGGAAAAAAGGCATTATTAGATTAATAAATTTAAATTGTAATTGGATTTCTTTTTGCAAAAGCCAAATATTAATGGCGTTGATATTGTTAATGTTTTTTTCAGAAAATTTACATTCAACTAAGTTATTCTAATCTTTATAATTTGTTGTGTTTGAGAGTTTTTTTTATAAAAGAAAACACAGATTTATTAAAATAATAATATTATACCATTATTTTTGATACGTATCAGTGCAAGGGAAAAATGTTTGAACTGAGATATACAGTTAAAAATGATGTTGTTTTAATACAAACATTAAAAGGCATTAGAGTAAATCGGTTAATTAAGCTTGTTTCATTTGATGTAAGCATTCCTTTTACTTCTATTCCGATTCCTGTATTAAAATCTATTTTACAGTATAGAATTAATAAATATTGCCATGAAAAGTCATTAGTATAGGGGAAATGTTAAATTAATGCTTGAATCAAAATTATCTTTCGTTTAACAACTTTTACAAACAGACAAATCCTAGCATTTGCTAAATCGTTTTTCCACATAACTAAATGATATGTTTTTATCTTTCAAATTGTACTGCGACTGTGCAACGTTTGTTTAATACAAAGCAAAAGGTTCATATTCTTTCGAATGAATCATAAAATATTCAAAAATAGAAA
Organism: Amphimallon solstitiale; assembly: GCA_963170755.1. Classification (NCBI taxonomy): domain Eukaryota; kingdom Metazoa; phylum Arthropoda; class Insecta; order Coleoptera; family Scarabaeidae; genus Amphimallon; species Amphimallon solstitiale. Next base: position 240,019,129 of record OY720675.1, on the reverse strand, counting down.
TATAATAAAATACCATATGCGAAAAATTATGAAGAAGCATATTTTTTATTTTTTTGAATTTATACGTGGAATCATTTTAGTGCTCTTTAGATGCTTTTTCTAGCTGAGTAGAAAAATATCTGTTGGTATCTTTGTATGGCTGTAGAAATTACCCAAAAAGACAACAATTTCAATATAAAAGTAGTACAGTACAAGTTTTGAATTAAACTCTGGCAAAACTGGAAAACTACCTAGGTAATGATTTTTTAAATCTTTTTAATTAAAACATGAGTTCCATCCAAAATGCGATTGAATAGAATAACTTTGCATACAGGTGTTCGCTGTATAGACGACACAGAAAAACAGTGAAAAGCTAACTTGAAACATAAATCCAAAGATTCATACATACATGTTTAAACACAAAATTAAGGTAAAGAGCAACCGAACGTTGGCCTAATATTAAGGCTGGCGTCACACTTACCGTTTTCGACGCTGCGTTCGGAACGGTAGCTTTTATGTGATGCGCAAACGCAGGACGCCAAGTGTGACCGACTTCATTTGATATAATGTGTTGCGTTTGGTAACAAAAGCGCACCGTTCCAAACGCAGCGTCGAAAACGGTAAGTGTGACGCCCGCCTAACAACTCGAAATAGACATTTCAGAGAGTAAAAAATAGACGATGTCTGTAGTACAAAAAGAAGAAAGATAAATTTATTTCAAATTCTTATTAAATTATTTACTTTGCAGTAAATAAAAAAATATATATAGTAAAATATTGCTTATTAAATTATTGAGGGAAAGCTATTGCTAGATTTTGAATTTCCGTTGGGGTTTTTACTCTATTTTTGCTTCTTTTTATTTAATTTAGTTCTAAAATATTTCAAGTGCTGTTGTTTTGGTTTTCATAGAATTTTTCATCAAATTTTAATTTTTTTTTTTAACGTATTTGTGTTAGTGTTTTTAATTCACTGAAAAAGATAAGTTTTAAATTTTAAGTTCACTGACAACTTTTCCTTATAGGAATAATTGACCTCTGGAAAATAATATTATAATAATAAATAATTCATAATAATAATAATTAGGGGAGAGGGGGGCACATTCAACCAGTTTTTACATTAACAAAGGTAACTTTCTAATTTGAAAAAAGAAACACGTTGTTATTACTTGATTATGTACTATTGGCCTTTTTTAATAAAACTGATATGCTTGGAACCAGTTTCAAATATATTTATTATAAATTTAATAGAACTTTAACAATCATTACAAATGGTTGAATGTACCCCGGTGGTGGGGTACATTCGGCCAATGGAAGGGGCAGATACAACCATGCAGATAATTAGTAAATTCGTGGATTTAAGGCATCAGAAAAAATGATTATAAAACAAATATTTTATTCTAAAAATTTAAAAGTAATTTTATTTAATACATGTTTTCGAAATACATAATATTTACTTTAAAAAACGTTGTATGATTTAAGGTTAATACCAAATGTCATCAGAGATGACGTTCGTGCTGTTTTGGCAGAGTTTGGCGAGGGTAACTTTAATATTATGTCACTTCGATCCACTGTAGATATATCATCAACTAATGGATACGAAAATATATATCCTTCCGCCTTTCTGCGTAAAAATTTTATTTGGTATTCATTTAAATTTAGCTTTTCTAACACTTTTCCCACATAATATTTAATGTGAGTTTTGGTTGGAAATTTAACCAATAAAAATTCGTCTACATTTATCTCGTCGTCGTCACATAAAAGTGCTGCTGCATTTTCCTCCTCGCTAATGTCATCACTAAGATCATCGGACTCCAAATGTATAGACTCAGCTGTGTCAGAACTAGACGAACTGTGGCATTGACGTTTTCTCTTGACTACTGCTTTGGGCTGCTGACCAATTTCAGAAAATATGTATTTCACGTATTTTTGGCGCTTGCGTTCTTCTTGCTTTTTCTTTCGATTTTGTTTTTCATATTCCTTTTCCTCTAGACGATTTTTCTCTGGGGTGTCTGTATATATTCTTGATTTTCCACGTCTTTCTATTCCTCGACTACGTTTTTTGATACAGGGTCTAGGAAACGGCCTAACTGAGGCGGGTGTCACAACACATTTCTTCACGTCTGCTATAACAAAAAATATATTATACATATGTAACTAATAGGCAGCATAGAAAATTTACCATTTTCAGAAATAGGAGTTGCACTCCTTTCACGAGCTATTAGTTGGTGGGATGTAGTAGGCGTAGATAACTGCGAAGACTGGATGGAATCAGATTTATGAAGAAGAGGTGGTGTAGTGTTTTCAGTTTTTTCAATATTTGATAAAGGCGATGAGGTCTGGTTTGCATAACTCGCTTCAAATTCTTCATCGTTAAAAGCAAGCCTGTTTAAAGGCCACAGACCCGGTTTCTCAAAAGATTTTACAATATTCTTCTGAGAAAATGCAGATTGAAATGCGGGCTTCGTTAACTTAGCAATTTGTTTGACGGTTATGGTTGTCCCAGGATTCATTGTCATCCAATCATTGAAAGAAGTGGCGCAGTAAGTTTTGAAAGGTCCATACACTCCTACATCCAATGGCTGGAGCTTATGAGAGGTGTGTGGAGGGAAAGTTAACAAAACGATACCATTATCTCGACAGAAATTCACAGATTCAACAGTTATGTGGGTTTCATGATTATCCATCAAAACTAGTATTTTATTGTCTTTGCTGCTGTTCGTGTGTCTTTGAATATGCTCTAAAACACGCAGAAATAGATGAGACGTCATCCATCCTTTTTTGCTACCCAATCCAAGACTTGATGGGGGAGCATCAATAAGGTATTCCTCCGGATGGCGTATTCTAGGAAACACATACACTGGTGGTAGTGCATTGCCCACTGCATTTATTATTCCAACAAATGTGGTTAATTCACCACGCTCTGAAGATGCTGCTAAACTGACTTGTTTTTTTCCTTTGGTTGATACAATTTTTACTGGTTTTAAAACCGTTGTCACTCCAGTTTCGTCAATATTATATATCTGTTCTGGTTTAAATTTGTACTTTTTTAAAACCACAGAATAGTTATCAAAAAACTCTGAGACAGCTTTTTTATTAAAGCCCGTAGCTCTCGCCAGGCTAGTATTCTCCGGTTTTCTCAAGCTAATCTTATCACGGTTTCTTTTCATAAAACCTTTCAGCCAATCAATGCCAGCTTTCTTATTGATACCCCATTGATCAGGTATCTTGCAACTTGGAAGAATTCTTGCATAATCATACGCTAATATCCTGATTTGCTTATAAGTCATGCCATAGTTCATATTGGAACAAGTCTTTATATATTTTACTACTTCGGCTTCCTGATCGTTCGTGAATACTTGAACTACAGTGTATTTACTAGAGTAGCTTAAATTCACAGTATTGTGATCACTTTCGTTCCCAGAATCATAATCACACAATCTATTTAAATCATCTGGGGGGTGTTTCTTTTTCAAAGTTTGAATTCTAGAATGAAGAGTGCCACGTTTCAGATTAAATGTTCTTGCCGCTACTCTCTCCGACATGTTGTGCCGTAAGACTTCTCTAATTGCATCTTGGAAATTGCGTTCATTTAAATGTGATCGATCTGTTTTTGTTTTGTAATTTCTAACCATCTGAAATGGTAGGACATTCCATAAGACAATAGATAAAATACCTTGCACACACTGGTGGGGCAGTTTCAACCAGTGGTTGAAACTGCCCCACCAGTGTGTGGTCGAAAGTGCCCCGTGTAAAATTTTACATGGAAATTAATTCTTTGTCAATGTGAATTATTTTAAGGTTATAAAAAATTGAAAATATTAATTCCTAATTAGAAAGATGAATAATGAAGCACAGAAAAATCAAACAATGCCAAATGTCTTTCTGTAAATGATAAAATAAATACTTACCTCAAAATCACAATTTTCACAAATTTATTAAAAACTTTAATAGCCGTTTAACCAAACGAATGAAATTTCACTGAATGGTGGCATAAGTAATTCTAGGCACTATGGGATTTTTTATTGCGGCAAATTCAAATCTATGAAATTATTATAAAGCGTGGTTGAATGTGCCCCGCGGTTGAATGTGCCCCCCTCTCCCCTAAATTCATTTAAATTACTTGTTCATGCTTCTGTTATCTCTATTCACTTTCGACATCATTCTTTTTTTTTATAAGTAGTATAAGGAAGTATTGTTAGGACGAAAATATTGGACCTTGACGTGAACATCCGATTTTGAAGTTCATAAGAAAATCTCTTTCGTGTGTGATCACGATAGGGGACTAACAGTAAAATATATCAATACCAAACTTTATATTTAGAAATATAATCTGCGTTGGAAAGTTTAACTACCAGGTACTTAGATTTCATTGAATCGATAGACCGGAAGTAGTAGTTTACTTTAAAAACAAAAATGAATTTGACAAATTTTTAGGAAATACAAAAGTTGTCGAAAGTAAATTTTAAATATATTTTCAAAACCGGAAGGCTATTGCTCTTATCGAAATACAGTTTTTAGCAATTATTTCGTAAGTTATATATTTTATACTGATTTATTAAGAATATAAGAGCATTTAGAGCTGGATTTGGAATAATTTTTGTATAAAAAATTTAATATTCGAAGCGGAAGTAACGCCTATCTACAAATCCAATAAAATGTTTATAGATTCTTGTCGCAAAATTATTATATTGAGTATAAATATATCTTAATTCAGATTAGTTTTGAAATTGTAGATATAACATTTGCGTAATAAGAAAAACGAAATATATTTATTGAGTCTCAATATTTTGACGTAAATTATTGCACTTCCTATTTTGTTTTCCAGGGAAGTTCATATATAACATATGTTCAAGATCGTTTTTCAACAGACAGGAAATGCAATTATTATTATATCACTATTTCCTGTTTTCATATCGTTTCACTAACAATCAATTCGTATATAATTTAATATAGTTTTGTAGCGCTCGTTATCGCAACTGATAAATGTAATGCGTGCATTATTTTCTTGTATGTACAACAATAAAAGAATTTTCTTATATTGTAACGTTATTTAATGCATAGTTAAAATAATAATATCAAGCTGTAATAATAGTAATGAGGGTCGTATAGACTGTTTGGCATAACAATTCTAAGTTACAAAAATAGATATCTTAATTATATATGCAGAGCTTGTTTACAGTACGTAATACGGCAGATAATAAACCTACATATAATAATAATTATATTTATACTCAAATTATATAAGTATGTTAGAAAAGATGACATAAAAAATATTTATAAAAATTGAATAGAATATTATTTGGAATAAAAAATCACTTGAAATCTAATGTTTCAGGTTTATTTTTAAATATCATAGATACCTACGTGTACAATTCAAATTGAGAATGTTTACAGAAAATTTGGACAAGCAGTACTTTATTATTTATGACGTAAGTTAAATCATGATTACAATGAAAAATATTTTTTTACAAGAGTTTCTGAAGTAGATTTACTTTAAACACGTTAATTAGTTTGTAAAGTACCATTTTTTTTAAATCAGTGCATAAAATACTTGAAATATTGAAATTCAAGTTTCATAAGGCATCATTTTTGCTTATGAAGTTAAGTGTAGTATATTGCGCCGAGTTTTCTAAAAAAACGCATGAGCAAAATGTTTTATGAAAAGTGCATTTTATACTATTTAAAAAATTCGTAACTTTTTAATAGCTCAACCAATCGTCCTGATATTCTCAGATCATATTTATATCGTCAGATAAATGGGTTCAACTCAACGGTACACTATATATTAAATTAATTTTTGCGCAAGACTGACTGATAAGCTATTATACCACTTTTGCGTCGATAGGTGTTGTTAAGACAAAAGCTAGATTGGGAAAGAAAGATTAATCAACCTTCCAGAAAAATTTGGCATAAGAATTACCAAGGCGCCCACTAACCGAACATAGGAAACACAATAACAACTGACTAAAACAACTATTTTGGCTTACTAACGGTAATCTCAAACCAGAGTAATTATATTATTATTTATAAATCCCAAAACAAGCTTAAAATAAACAACAAGAAATAAATTAAAGAATTTCCATAAAAATTAACATATAAATAGTCACGCGCCGTCTATAGCTGATAAACAGAAGCTACCGCGGCGGTTAAGACACAGCACTCTTTGCAAGTTCGGCACTTGCCTAACTACCCTATAGATGTCGGTAATATACCCAATCATTAGTTAAATCTATATTACTACATCGATAAGTACAAGAAAACCAATACAGGCATTCCACGAAATGTAATGAAATATAGAAAGCAAAATTAATATTCTCTAAATAAAGAGATAAACAAGGAAAGGAATAAATTTCATTAAATTGAAAAGTAGAAATTCTACCAATAAACAGTACCAAAACGGTAACCAGCAATACTAAAGGTTACGTAAACAAGATATAAATACATAGTACCTCAAAATAATTGTACAAGGAAGATATACATTAAGAACGAAAATTAAATTGTAACAGTTGGTTTAGTAACAAAAAAGAAACTCACAAAATCACGACACGATAGGCGGCGCTGTGGTCGAGCTATTAATAAACTTTTATATTTATAAACAGAAGCGATTTACATGTACGTACACAATATGTTTGCGTGGTCAACAAAATTGTTTTGGTATATGCTGCCGTTCGATAGATGGAGTTATTACTTTTTTTTGTGGATAGAATTGAATTTTGACATATAAACATCATTTCTCCTTGAATTTCGACATTGACTATCCTGTAATCGCACTAACGACATTAATCAAATCAAACTCATCGCGCGCCACCTTCTAGAAAGGGCAGACCAATACAGCTGTTCAGCTAATAACCTATGAAAAACAATTTTTTCATTGCAAATTTATGTAGCTAATTTCGTAATAAATTTTCGTATTTTTTCAACTTATTTCCCTTACTAATCATTAATTAAATATTGATAATTTGATCTGTTTTATTTGAGTAATTTAAACAAACGGATTACGAGCAGTAGAAATAAAACGGCGTAATAATTATTTAATTACATTTATATTTATTTAAACATACTATGCATATATTAATGGGCCGTTACAGCCGTTCATAGTTACTAATATTCATTGCTTTATTTATTTGCATACATCATGTCTAAAAATAACTATTGAAATAATGATTGTTCTAATAAAAGTAATTTTTGTTTCATAAAACAGGTCATCCAAATAAATTATGGACGATAATATGATAGGCGAGTGCATTATTAGACATTAATGCCAATAATAGGCTTCCTTATTTAGTTTATTATATTTATAAATACAATAAAGATCTTTATTAGCGAAGCATGCCGTTAGATTTACTTCTTTATATGTATATTTATAATATACATACTACCTATATTGATTAATTTCGAAGCCTTCAAACGTTTATTTCGTAATGAAATCAATATGATATAAAATCCTCAGTATTTCAGCATAATGGAACAAATTATCATAGAGAGATCCGTAAATACGTTTCAAATGTAATAACCAACATTTTCAAAAAAAAATTAGCCGAATTAAGAAACCGAAGAATATAATAGAAAAATTCAATATATTTTTTGGTCAGTGGTAATTGTATACTGACAAACAGTGATTGGATTTCAGGTGAGACGTTAGGTTAACAGCAAATAAAATGTGCGAGAGAGATAGAGAGAGAGAACTGGACGTATACAAGCGGATTAATATCTGAAAATGTCTTATTCTACTAAACACGTCAAATACAGTTTGTATAAAATATATACAGGGTCCCACAGCTATTTTCCCGCGTCTTTATTCGCTAATTAATGAAGATAGTAGTAAATCCAGTAAAATTCAGGTTATATTGTACCTAAAATTCTGTCATTGTAACACATTAATATCCTCTTATCTCCTTCTGCACACTTCACTTTATCAAATTTCAACCCGCATCTTACTTCGCGAGTTTTCGGTCGATACTGGTAACAAACAAAAAAGATTTTACAATAAAATTTATATTATTACTAGGGTGCGTACATGACCGGTTTAAACTACGACGAAGTTACACCGGAGCAAAGAAATAATGTAAACAACACACGCTTACTGAATAGCACTAATTCATATGGTGAACTGCAACATCTGTTTACGCCCGAGAAGTGCCCGAGAATGAGAGCAAAAATGCCCATAAAATAAGGAATTTATGATTAAAATCCTTTTTTCATCGGCGTAGATAGGAGCGTGAGGGGCTTTTAAAATTTACTATATTTACCTTATATTTCGCAAGAGAAATAAAATTAAAACTAACGTAAGTAAGTTTCGTTTTTTCATTGTTTTGACTGTTAATTACGTACTTCGTAATTTTTGTAATAGTCTGTTTAATACCGGTTTATTGAATCGACTTCTCCCAATTATCTAGACGTAAGTGTGTACTGGATTTCGTTTAGTTTCAATAACATACGCGTACATTTTTAGTTATCATTTATTTAGATCTAGAACGGTGTTTATGTTACTCTTTCTGATATGAAAATGAATTGTCAGTGGACCAAGACTGAAATAAAGAACACCTAATTCTAATAACGATTTTATTCTTCAATATAGTCACCATTAACGTCAATACATTAGGCCCAATAGCTTTGAAATTATTTTATACCACAGCGGAAGTATTTCTGGAAAGTCTGCGAAATATTCCTCTACGGCAGCTATAGCTTCTTGCACAAAATCGGTTTGATTCTTCTTAAAACGATTCCAATGACGCAGAGAAATATGCTTCCGAACGAGTTTTTGTTGAATTGTTAACATATGGGGCACCACTTCTCCAAACAACTTCTTCATTTGTAATTCTTTATGCAAAATAGTCCATACCCGTTCATCTGAGATGCCTATGGTAAGAGCAGTTTCACACGTAGTCACATTTGGATCCTCCGAAACATTAACGTGTATTTGGTGAATGATATCTGCGTGGGTCATCTTTAATGCTTGCACGACCACATTGAAACTCAAGTGTCCATTTACACACCATTGTGTTTGAAGGAGCAGATTCACCTAACACATTTACCACCTTAAAATAAATTTCCATCGCCTTTATATCTTTTTCAACAAAGAAGTCAATTACTGCACAGTGTTAGAAATATAATGACAGGTCAACTTCAATTGGCTAGTCAACACTCAGAGAAATAACAGATGAAAATAAATCCTCATATGAAAAGTTCTTGTATTTAACTGACTACAATTTATAATTCTACCATTTACTTATAGATGTCATTGTGTTATTTTTGCTTTTCTTTACTGAAGTTATAAAGGTATGGTCTGGCGTTTTAAAAACTTTTTGATGCACTCTAACTGCAATATTTTTAAACTATGCATATTTGCTGAATTATCAAGCTTTTCGCTTCAAAACTTTGAAAATGCTAATTACTTATTTGTAATTGGCTCAGTGCGCAGTGACAAACCATTTTCTGATCATAGTTGCCTTTCCACAAAGAATTTATAAAATGAAAAATAGTATGTTATGTAATTTTATTAAATCAGACTTAAATTGAATACAGCATTATATATACCATAACTCCAAGTCATTGCATTATCCTTATTAATATTAACTGGATGCATTGGTGGGAAATAATACAAAACAACATTTCTTATGTAATTATAAAAATAACAATCTTCATACGCTTGCCAAAAAATGATGAATGTTGCAGACGATACACATGTGATGTCTAAATTTAAAATTCTTGGGCACATGTATATAATTAAATACCATTTTCTTTTCGTTTTTGCATCATCTTTCAATATATAAAGTCATCAAAGGCTATAATAGGTACACATACTTAGTAGTGAGCATCATCATAATCAATTCTTTTCAACGATTTTTTCCCTACAAGATCATTAAATTACCAGCTTGACATGTTGGACAAAAACGACGAACCGATGTAAGGCCTGATTATCTTCGAAATAAATGCGAAAATAAAACGCATATCAAGAAGACCGCTGCGTCTCCCTTTTCCCCTCTCCACAACCCCCAACCCTGAATTATTAACGGGAGGAACATCGTACCTTCGCATCCACACTACCGGTTATTAAAACACCCGAAGTACCAATCAACTAATTTTCAATGTCTTCAGACCTAAAGCTGCGGAATGATTTATTTCGGTATGATTATAAGAGCGTGTATGTATGTATATATAATTCATTAATATTTAACAACAAATGCCGATTTTTACCACGTGACGGGTTATTTATTATTGCTTTTTTTTTTGCTCGAATAAAGAAACATGAAGTACCACCAATCACGGCGCCGGTCTGCGCGGTGCACATCCATCTTCAATAATAATATTCGAAACGCAGAAAGGTCCGTGGAAATGAAAATAAAACTTATGACTGATGTTCCGTAATAACAACCTTACGTTCAATAATTGCCACGAACGGCTCTATAATCTTTTATACAGATGAATTTTATATCAATTAAATGTTACTATACATATTTTAATGGAAGCAAACGGGGAGCGTACGTATTTGAAAGAGATGGGAAACATGCAATCAAAAACCCGAACGGATAAAAGGAGAAGATATCTACAATTATATAATGCGACTATGAAATTATGTGGCTCAGTTGTATTGTGTACGGTGAATTCGAATCTGCGTATGTACACTATTACTCATAAATAGTTGGACACCTATATTTTTTTCTGATTTAATTTATAGTACGTAGAAGATATTTTTGCAATTTTTTGATACTTTATAAAGCACGATCGAGGATTTGTTCGAAAATTTAAATTGTAAATTCCCATAAAGAAATAACAATAAGAAACTCAAAATTTAAGTTTTCAAAACCAAAATCAATATTAATACAGTCGTTACAACAGATTCTGACCATTATTAACAAAACAAATGGCTCCACTAATTTTTACTGTCTTATATGTAGTATAAGGAAGTATTGTGATGTTGAAAATTTTCGACCTCGAGATTTTTGCAGATGTCCACGTTTTGAGGTCCCCTGATACCAAAAAAGTGGTTTTTAAAAAATGTCTGTGTGTCTGTGTGTCTCTCTCTCTGTGTGTGTGTCTGTCTGTCTGTGTGTGACCACGATAGCGGTCAAACCGCTGTAGATATCAATTCCAAATTTTGTATTTACGAATATAATCTCCCTCTTGAGAACTGATTAGATTTTGAGCATAATCGGCAGACCGGAAGTAGTAGTTTACTTCAGTGAAAAAATCGAATTTTGCAAATATTTCGTCAATTACTAAGTTTAAACAAATTTATAAAGAATTCAAATATACTCAAAATTAAATTTGAGAAAAATTGTTTTAATAAAGTTTTTCGAAATTCCTACCGGAAGTAGGTCTTTTACTCTTATTGAAAATCAGTTTTTTGCGAATATCTCGTAAGTCATGCTTTCTAGGCAGGTACATTACGAGTATAAAAGTATTTAGAACATACTTTTAAATATCTTTTGTATAAAAAAAATTTCAAAATTCAGACCGGAAGTACCACTTTTACTCTTATCGAATAGCGATTTTTTGCAAATATGTCGTAAATTATGCATTCTATATATATTTATGAAGAGTACAAAAGTATTTAGAGTTGGATTTGGAATAGTTTTTTTATAAATGAAATTTCAAAATTCGGACCGGAAGTAACACTTTCATGCGTATAAGAAAGTCGTGTGGTGGCCACACCTCATTTTTGTGTGTGTGTCTGTCTGTCTGTGTGTGTGTGACCACGATAGCGGTGAAACCGCTGCAGATATCTATTTCAAATTTTGTATTTACGTATATAATCTCCCTCTTGAGATCTGATTAGTTTTTCAATAAAATCGGTAGACCGGAAGTAGTAGTTTACTTCAGTGAAAAAATCGAATTTTGCAAATATTTCGTCAATTACTAAGTTTAAACAAATTTATAAAGAATTCTAATGTACTCAAAATTAAATTTGAGAAAATTCTCTTCAAAAAGTTTTTTGAAATTCCTACCGAAAGTAGGTCTTTTACTCTTATCGAAAATCAGTTTTTTGCTAATATCTCGCAAGTCATGCTTTCTAGGCAGGTACATTACGAGTATAAAAGTATTTAAATGATAATTTTAAATATCTTTTGTATAAAAAAAATTTCAAAATTCGGACCGGAAGTACCACTTTTACTCTTACCGAATAGCGATTTTTTGCAAATATGTCGTAAATTATGCATTCTATATATATATTTATTAAGAGTACGAAAGTATTTAGAGTTGGATTTGCAATATTTTTTGTATACATGAAATTTCAAAATTCGGACTGGAAGTAGTACCTTACTCTTAGCGAGCAGCACTTTTTTTCGAATATCTTGCAAAGTATGCATTCTCTGGCGATTTATTAAGAGAATGAAAGTACTTAGAATAGGATTTTGAATAATTTTTGTATAATTTTTTTTTGAAATTGTATAGTTTGAAATACGCATATGTGAAAGTCGTGTGGTGGCCACACCTCATTTTTTTGATAAAAAAACTACTAATATAGATTTGAAGAAGAATTAAATATCATCAAATGTTTGCTATTTATAATAGTATCTTATCGACAATCTATAAAATCGTTTGTAATGTATGTGAAAATGTGTATGCTGCACAAATGAAACGTACTAGAGAAACACGTTTTAAAGAACACAGAGTTACTAAATAAGTTTGTTTACCTAATTTTCTTGAATTTAGAAGTTTGAATATTCCAATATGGAAATGACTGCAAGAGAAACAAATTTCAATCAAAATATTTTTTTATTGAATGAAAAAAGTTAGCGGTAAAGCAATATTTTGAAAGGTTATTTGTTACATTATTACATATTGTTTTGGGTGCAGCAACTTTTGTTTAATCTTAGAAAACTGTCTTTTATTCAAACAAGTAATTTTAAAGAAATATTGCAAAGCAAGGTTTTTTTTTTACTGTGTAGCCATTTATTAATGTCAATATTATTAATTATTTCTGACACCAATAATTTATTATACTTCACTTACTTAGCTTTGAAGGTTTAGTCATCTGTTAACTTTTGTTAGGATGAGTTTAACGGTACCCAAGAGTGACTGCACCTCAGTAGAAGGAAGTAACAATAATTAGCAAGGAGGAACTGCAATTGTACCCACACGCCACAATATCAACAACACTTACCAGGAAAGATAATCTTCAATATATAATCGCAAGTAAATCCACGTTCATCCAAACTAATAACAACCAAAATCCATTAAATTTCTTTGTCATACCCAAAACTAAGCTGATTCGTGCCTTTGCATCCTTTATTTCAAAGTCATATACACTAGAAGTATAGCCCAAGGTCCAGATTTCAGATAATAGTTAATAAATCTACCTAGAAGGTTACGCCGAAATAGAACGAGATCGAGGACACCTCTAACAGCGCACTAGACAAGCCCCCTTCACTAAATGATTCACAAGTGACGTTGCGGATAAATAATTGCAAGGAATAATGCAAAATTTTGGAAATACCAAGTAGATATATTAAGCATCGTTAATTCGGTATGCCGATTACATGTGGCACCTTAAAAGCCACGAAAATAAATAAAATCTGAATTCTTAATCACGAAAATAACATCGCAATACGTGGACCAATATACAGGGATACCTAAAATTAATGAAACAGGCAAAATAGATGGAAATTGCAACCAAACACAAAGTCGGTTACAGAAGACACTTACTTCAGATCTATACATTAAGTTTTGTCTTTGCTGGACTGCCGTTTCCTGTTAAATTGCCTAATTTAATATATGATTGTAGGCGAAATCTTATTTTCAATGATCAGGGCGAGATTTTATGAATATATCATTATTATTCTCACACAGTTGCCTAGATACTATTGAAGCGCAGTGTAAATAAAGAGTATGCAGTAAAATTACTCCATATGCCCTCTAATTTACTGCTTTCTCATTTCTAATTTACTTTCTATCTCCTTCAATCATCCCCTCTATGTAAATACATATCGCCGTACCCCACAACAACTTTTTTTAATTTATATTTGCCACCCCAGTCCCTCAAATTGCTCGACTCACTGACCAATGATGCTCGCGGTCCATATATAATAAGAGAAGATGTGTATCTGATCACCTAATAGTACCAATTTGTTTATATTGTACACAAATCATCGCTTATTAAAGCGGTAATTTAAAAAAATTACGGTTCAGTACATAACGTCAAGAGATGCATATAATATATAATAATATAATGATAGTACCTAACTCTCCTCCATTGTTGTTCATGACAACAGACAGTTCGTTAAGGTATCATTATGCGAGATTGTATTCCTTATCTCTCTTTGTAATTGTTATTTTCGATATTTAAAGGAGTATATTTAAAGTGTTATTAAGCAGATGTATTTTTTTTGTTTAAAAAAATTCAATTTGTTATTTGCTAGAAATTATATTCTGATGTGCGTCTTGGGATATACTTAAATTTAGAAAATATAGAGACGAAATGAAAATAATACATATAAATTTTATACAATATGAAGGCAAATTAGCTAGTTTTAATGCCAATTCATATAAGTGAGAATTAAATGCTGTGCATTGGGTTATTGGCCGTTCAGGAATTTTTTGGCGTTTAGTGGAGGCGATTCATATAGCAAAATAATGAGGAGATATAATACGCCATATGATGTTGTAAAGTCACTGATTCCAACTAACATATGATATATAAATTAAAAATGAAAAGCACTGATTCCATGACTTATTATGACTCCAATATAGGTCAGGTGTTATTTTTTTATATTATTTTGTTTAGTACTTTTCTGACAGTAATCGAAATTGAACATATTAGGAGAGATTGAGTAGGTTATAATTGAGGAAGCAGCCAAAATTGATCAATTGTCCCTCAAGTTTTCCCAATATTCTACTGCTTCTTCAGAAAAGAGAGGTGCCAAAGTGGAAAAGAAGTTAACTCCTTTTTATGTTTCTCAAACTTCCGCAATGTTTTCTGCTGAAGAAGCAATGCCGCATTACGAAAGCTTGAGGCCCGTTTAACACTTACTCAATTATTTCTAACTGGTACAGCTGTCCTTCCATATAACTTAAACAATTAAGGGTTTCAGCAGTTTTAATTTCAAATTTTGTAATGAGTAAGTCAATTTTTCATCAATCATTTTGATGACAATATCACATTTGACAAATACATAGTCACTTTATTTTTTAAAATGCTGCAATTATTAGAATTACAAAAATCTATTACCTATCAAAATTATATTGAGAGACGAAATGAGCATAAGGACCATATCACAAGAAATAAATGTAGACAAAAACATCGTATTATTAGTAAAACGAGGAAACTGGGTTCATCAGAAGGAAACAAGGCACCGGGAGACGAAAATTTTCAAATCATAATGAACATGTGCAATTGCTGAATTTTCTTAGAGAAAATCATTTTGCAACTGCAGTGCAAGCAAATATTCCCACGAATTTTCCAGCTAAAAGAACCGTACGCAAAAGAATTATTGAAAGTGACCTGAGAAATAGAGTTGATGCTAATAAGATTTTTTTAACGGAGGCAGACAAAATGCAAAGACTATGTTTTGCTCAACAATATGTAAACAATGATAATAACTTTTGAGAAAACATTGGTTTTTCGGACGAAAAGACATTACAGTCCTGTTGCAATGCACTTGTTCGAGTGTATAAACCAGTGGGCGAAAGATATACAGAATAACACGTTCGCAAATGCAAACGCATTGAACGATTTTCAATCAATGTTTTGGGGTGTATAAGTGCATGAGATTCAGGAATATGTGTTGTCATAAAAAAAACTCGTAGAGCTCTTGTACATAGAAATATTCTTGAACAATACATGTTGCCCTCAGTAATTCCGGTTTTTTGGTAACAATTTTATTCTTCAACGTGAAAACTGTAGAATTCATACGGCGCATATTAGAAATTTTAAGTTAATGGAGTGCAGACATTGCCTTGGCCAGCGAGGAGCCCGGATCTAAATCCCACAGAGAACATTTAAGGGATCATGGTCAAGAAAATCAACGACGAAATTTTGCTACAAAACCAGAAAGAATTGATTCAAACCATTTCAAATATCTGACATGAAATCTCGTTAGGATGTGTGCAAAGTACGGTATCGTCAATGCCAAGACGCCTCCAAATCGTTACAGATTACAGTGGTGCTACAATTAACCTCTGTTAACAGCTAGAAAATGTTTTTGTCTCTAAGTGCCTGAGTTGTCAAGGACCGCAACTCTATGTATTAGGTTACCGACGTTTAAAGGATAAATTTGTTTTTAAGACTTCGGAAGAACACACTGCATATATGCTGCTGGAATGCCTAGTTCACGCCAAAATGTTAAAGTCGATCCAAAACTTTGTTTATTCTATACGCATTTATATAAATATCGGTAGTAATTCCAGTTTAAGGTTCTTCCAAACCAAAACCAAAAAAAAACGATAAAATGGAAATAGTTACATTTGTTAGAGAATAAATGGCAATTAAAAAGATTTTCTATGGAGATGTGTTTTTTGTGAATAGCACCTTTATGTGGAAAAGGTCGACAACCTCGGTGAATTACCATGTTTTCTTTTCTTAAAATAGAAGTATATTATTTTGAAACTTGAATTCCTCTACCTGAAAATTGTTATGTTTGTATATTAACTGCGACAGGCTCGGACTTGAGGAAAGAAAAATCAATTTCTTGTCATATATTTTTCTTTCACTCCCTTTTTCTAATGACGCTATTTGAAACTAAACCTGCATATTAAGATAATCTCAATAAACCCTTGCATTATATTACATTATCGCACTCTTCTTATCCTATGAAGATGTTCATATCAAATAAAAATCATATTGCACAAGGAATAACGCGGGAATTTATGTTTTTATCTTTTCGGGAGGGCGATATATTGACAAGTAGAAACCTCCTATGTCATCAGGCATAGACGAGAAACGGGTATATAGGAAAATAAGCCACGATTGACATGAATAGATGCCTAATTTGAAATGAATTGCATGGAAATATGACGGCATAATGACATTAGATCAGGTTAGAGTCGAAAAACAAGTGTAAAGATATCGAGACACAAAGTTTACTTTGAAAATTGGACAAATTAGACGGTTGAAGTAATCTTTGACATTGCAAGTTACAACATCGAAATACTCTTATTCTCCTCCTTAAAAAAGAAAATTTCAAGTCAACAAATTAATACTGTTTAAAGACTTTCTCGATAAATTCTACTTCATTCTTGATTTTCTGCTTCGTTTTTGTTCGAAATTAATTCAATCTTGGACCTTGGATCTCATCATCATCATCATCGTTCCATACATACATCATCCATTATCATAGCTTTGTCCTGTTTGAAATAAATAAAATTAATCAAACAAAAATCTAAATTTCAATACCTATATGTGAAATTGTCAATGGTGGTGGAAAATGTGGAAACAAGTACAATATTGGCTATAATATACTACCTTGTGGGATACCTATTATAATCACTTTGGTTGTTTAAGTATAAATATTGTGATTGATATAATATACGACAGTAGTAGTTTTGAATTTGCTAACTATTTTTACATATATCAGATTTTCCTTTTTTCTCTTGTTACTTGTTAAATTCTATTTTTTTTTTGAACCGTGAGCTCCAATGCGAGAAAGGAAAAAAAGAGAGAATCCAGCAAAAAATGAATAGTAATATTTATCTACGTCGAACATTCATGTTCTTTATTGATATATATGCATTTTGTATGCAGGGTACGTATAATAATAATCCGTATTGGGCGACGTTCCTCTCTCGCGCCCTTCCTTTTGTCTGTGAACGTTTGCTGAGCCGATCAGGACAAAGCGGTGATCCGTTCTCGACAAATGCTCTCCGGGATTTCACAGTGTATTTTAGTGCTTAGCTCCCTGTGTACCCTTCGACTCTCTACTTGTTGTTCGTAGTCCTCTCGTCGGCGAGATGTCTTCCAATCCTGATGGATATTAATATTACGTGTCGGAACAATGCTCATGGTCGAACACTATCGTACAATTGAATACCGCACAGCGCGTCTCTCTGTACAACGTGATAAAATGAATTTTGATTTCTGTCTGGACGAACTCGCATTAATAACGTAAAAGCTGTGTGTGTATGAAGAAATGAGCTGCATAGTATTTGTGTTACTACTAGATGGCGAGAGTGTAAATGTCAAATCAAATTAACGCGTTATTGTAATATTTACAATACTATATTGTAAATATAGCAATACAAATGCTAATTATACAATTTTTGTATTTTGGTCTCTGTAAGGTTTTTGATAGAGCGATACCAATTTATTTCGATTTTACAGATCGTAGTGATTAAAACATATTTGCTGAGCTCCTTAATTTGTCATCTAAAGAACCACCCTTTATGGAACTGGTATGGTCACTTCAATGTTAAGCTGTGCATTCACCCTAATTTGTTTAAAAGCAGGTAGATGTGTGTGGTAGATTAGATTTCACTTTTAAATTCGTATTAGTAGTTTACACCGTACTGATGATTACCAATGAGTCTGGAAGACGTGGTTGTGGTTGTACTATGCATCACACGTATATTCTTCCTTTTATTTTTCGATATAGTTGTATGCTAGCTCTGCCAAGAGGCTAAATACGGGTCTTCCTATAACTGGAAACCCAACACATGAAACAATGTGTTTAAGGGAAGGTTACTGTTCCTGACGATGAAAAATTCTAATTTTTTTTACAGAATTTGCAGGCTTAAAGTGTTAGAACAAGTAGGTACGAAAATATTTTCCTATCAACAGTATTTTTGATTCAACTTTAAATGCGTTTTTGTGGAAACAGCATTTTTCCGCGGGCGGGGCGCTTCACCTAATGAACTGTTTCGCATGAGTCTCTGCGCAAATGAAAGGAAAGTTAACTTGTGGAGCCATCAGGAAGCGATTTTTGTCAAAAATTGATTTAAAAATATTTCTTTCGTCAGTTGAAGCAAAAAAAAAAACTGTCCAAAAGAATGTTTTTTTCAACCTGCTGCTATCTTATTTTCCATGGTATTTTTTGGAAAACCAAATAACGATAAGGCCCCGCGAATTTATTTTAATTTAATAATGTTTAACCCATTTTTGTATCACACGCACTGGTTTTGGTTTGCGTGGGGCTCTCCACTTGAGCCCCACGTAAACTAAAACACGCCGTGCATGCATGGCTTTATTACAAGTGTGATGAAGCCGCCATTTTGTATTTTTTTTATTATTTTTCATGCCTTTCGATGGTAACTCCCCCTTTTCTTCTAAATATATGTATTTACAATAAGAATGTAGTATATGAGTGGCAAAAAATTAATATTTTCATGAATAGTATTAGTATCACAATTGGAATTAACTAGTAGAAGAAAAATTCTATAATATCATAACGCCATACTATAACTTCATCAGTATTGGCACTTCTAAATCCAAGCTGTATCTTTCAACTTGTATTTAGAAGTGTCGGTATTTACAGACATCATTATAAATAGGTTTGAACAAAATTACAATTTAATTTTAATTTAATTCTAATTTTTTTTCTGCAAGTGGATATCTTGGGTGTTCCATTTTACTTTTCAATAATTCAAACGTCTCCTCCCAATTTGATTGAAAATCATGTTTACGAAGGACGTTTTCTTTCCGCTGAAGCTATCTAGTAGGTGATGATATTTTGCGACAAATTTTGATCAGTTGTTTACATGTTTAGTTATAGTAACAGTTGTTAGAAATACCTGATTGTTTGTAAGTTACGTTATTTTAAAGTACTTCTTTCGCCAATAAATCATGAAACTGAATAAGGAACATTATCGATCGGTGATTTTTTACAAGTTCAAGCGTAGCTTAAGACGTAAAGAATGTTTCGAGGAAATCATGCGTGTTGGTGGCAAGTCGTGTTGCTTCGCTACCATAAACCGCTACTACAATGAATTTGAATGCGGCCGACTTTTCTTAAACGACACTTTTCGAGCTCCTAAGCCAAAAAATGGCAGTTACAGAAAATAAATATTGCTCTAATTCGGAACATGATTGTAGAAGACCAACATACTACTGTCAGAAGCATTTATGCAATTTTAAAGATTGGTGTGAAAGCAATTAACATTATCTTACACAAACATTTGAAGCTTTTTCTCGGTGGATTCCCCATAACTTGACTTCAATTCAAAAGAAGACTGTGTGAGATGGTACTGATCGCTTCATTTGGTGTACATCATCATTACACATGATGAAACATGGGTATACTGCTATGATCCCGAAAAAAAGCAATAATCGACAACAAAAGTTGTTCGTGATAAAGTCGACACAAGAAGATGGTCGCCACACATTTTGGAATTGCTGGGCATGTTTCCACTGCATCACTGGCGGATAGACGCGATGTTAATTCAGAATTGCGCTACAGTTTGTTTGCCTCAGGTTCTCCAAAATGTTCGCGAAAAAGGATCATGTTGCATCAAGATAACGTTCGGGCCTACACTGCTGCTCAAACAACTGAGCATAGAAATAGTGGGTCATTCACCGTATAGTCCAGATCTTGCACCAAATGTCTTCTTCTTATTTCCGCGTGTAAGGGAAGAAGCGGCTAACGCCTGTAAAAATGATATAATCAAACTACGGCCAGACGATTGGAGAACATGTTTTCAAGATTGGTTTTTACGGATCCAAAAATGCAATTGACTGTGGAGGAGAATACTTTGAAAAATTAAAAATATTTTTTGTTTGTTTTGTAAATGAATTGTGTTTGCTCAGCGGCAAGAGAACATCCCTCGTATTTACTAGACAATTTAGATTTTACTTAGCACAAACTAGCCCATCATTTGTAAATTCATAGGCGACAAAATTAACAAATTTGAAAACTGCCGAATCTCCCCGAACTATAGACAGAAGGACCGGATAACGATTTCGATATAAATTTAAAAAAAATCCATATTAGCCGGGAAACATTCGAGTTTTTGATATGACACGGACATTTCGAGATGACAGGTTTGATTTGGATGATGGTACCGACCGAGACCCCACGGTTACAGTAGGGAGATGCACGATCCCGAAAAAAAAGGGTCGGTGGCTAATGTGTCGCACAGTCCCTATATATATATATATATATATATATATATATATATATATATATATAGGGAGTACTGAAACTCCCCTCGTCGAGGACGTATAATCCCTCCATCGAGGGGGGCTCAATTTCTACTTGTCGCTCCCACACGTCGGGAGATGGAGTGGGAATCTGAATACACACACACACACACATACGCAGGGGAATCCCTCGGTTTTACTGACGCCACGTTTCTCACCAGCCAGTACCCCTTTTACATCGAATCAGAAAAATAAAAAAAAATGCCCTTCATATATATATATATGTTCGTATGTATTTTCTCTCACCCTTTTTTTTCCGTAAAAACGCATCACATACATACATACATATAACGTGAAAGTAGATAGAAGCAATATCGCGAATCGGCTTTTTTTGTGCAGATTTATTTTCCGATAGCGTGTATCTGGTTCGACCGACCGCCCTCTTCCCCCGCTGCCGTGCCCCCTTCGATATTTTACATATCTATTTCAAAAATTAATTACACTTTTTATTCGCACCAGTCCAAGTGAGAATGATAGAATGGCGTACTGCGATGACGTCGTTTATTCGATATATGAATACATACATGTGCCATACGTAAGCGCGTGTGTGTGTATTGGATTTGGTATGCATCTGTGATGGCGACATATCGCGGGAAAAAATGAATCGAATATTAAGAGCAGCAATCTATTGACGCGTTTTGAGCTATCTAGAGCACACTCTTTTTATAAAGAAGTTCCATATGTGATTGTAAAAAAAAAGTTTTCATTAATATAATTGGGAAAACAATTTCTGTCAAATACTGATTAATTTTGCAGGTTAGAATTTCAATGTTTCCTAGACTCAATAATTTTCTTTACCACAATGTACTCGTATATAAAACAGCTTTTAGTTTCTTGGATATGTAGTATTGTTAAATAATAAACCTGAATCATTTCTCTCCGTTTCTATATGTTTAATATACTTCATTTATTGCATCGTTAAATTAATAAACAAGTTAATATTGTACATATTTTTCATGTTATAGACATTCATTCGTAATATGTATAACTTTTTATTAATTTTCTTTGATATCTTATATGCAATCAAATGTTTATTTTACTTGTGCAGTAACGATTTGATAATTGATTTAAATTAATATTCAAATTATCTGGAACTCTCCGTGTGCAGAGTGGAATGGTACCTACACAGCACGTCATTTCTGCATACGTCAGAGATGCTCGCGCTGACTAGTATTCTAGTGTGAGGCCTCAGACCTCTATATAAGCCGACGAATAAGGGTTTAAAATCACTTGCTTTCCTCAAGTCTTCTAATCTTTTCTAGGTAAAAGATTAGTTCCTGTCCTATCTTAAGAGAACCTTCCCCAGGTGAAAAGTTTCTTTTTCCCGTAACGGAGCATCACGTTTAGACACTTGAAGCTCCATCCGAATCTTCAACCGCTTGTCTAGGTGAATGTGGAAGATTTCCGTATATCTAACAAACCACCAATCTTGGCATTGGAGTATGTTAAATATTTTATCCGTATAATTAAGATTGCAAGGCTAGAGTTAAACCGTCAGTGATAGAATTTTTCCGAAACAGATCAATTAACAAATCGTACAAAGTCTAAGATCCGTATTCACGAATTGTTAAATTTTTCTCAAGTTTATAGTACTAAAATTTCTTGATTATTTCAAGTTGTTGTTTTAAAAGTAAAACGAAGTTTTGCTAAAGTAGAATTTAATTTGTGACAAAAGTAAAATAAAATTCTGTTACCGTAAGATAAATTTTCGATTAAATAAAAGTCAGACACCGTTAAAATAAAATTAATTTTTGGGAAAAGAAAGTTTAATTTCGATAAAAAATAGCTAATTCTTGTCAAACTGGTCCTGATTATATTAAAAATAATTTTAATGAAGTAATTACCGATTCTTTAATCTTATGTTCTGGTATATTTTTTTTTGAATTGTATTTTCATTTCTCTGTAGGACAATTTACTTGTAAATATATTTCATTGAGAATAAATGTGTGTCCATTACATGTTACTGTAATAAAATTGTGTGTAAATTTTATCCTTCATGAAATTTTATTTCAATAAAACTAATTGAAATACATGTGCGTTTCTATTTTGAAAAGGGTTAAGTAAGGTTAGAATCAATTAGAGATTAAAAGTAGACACTTACCGAATGAGTAATGTTTCCAATCTCCTTCGATGAAGCTACCCGTAGTTGGGTTTTCTCTTGATGCATACAACAAACACATCATCTTCAACACTAATTAAAAACCTCAGTTCATTATCAATAAAAGAAAAATAAATCAAATCCAACCTGTCCCAATCGTCCAGTCTCATTCCACTGGATCCCTTGCTTCTGAGCCAACCTAATTGCCTTTCTCCGATCACCAACTCTATGAGTTTTGTCTTTAATTTGGCCAATACTGACTTATTCCTTACTCGACCTCTTCTTGTGATTCCTTTTATTCTTCTCAGGAATCTCATCTCAGTAGCTATTACTTTACTTTGGTTTGGTTTTGTTAAGGTTCATATTATTAATGGCCTAATCACTTTCTGGATATATGTACTTCTGTTTGTATTTCCCGTGGTATCTTACTTACCAAAATAATGTTGTTCTCAGGATGTTATAGATACGTTTTGCTTCATATCTGAATGGGACGAGGTGAAATATTTGTCTTCATCCATTACAATTAGTTTATTGTGAAAATAGTTGCATCTTAGTGCACGACCACACCTGGGTGGGTATTCTTTCTAACTGGGCAGCGATATATTTTGGCGCTTTCCTTCGTTTTCAAAACACCACGTTGTTTTGGGAAATTGTTCTAAAAAAAGTGGTCTTTGAAACGTCTAATCTTCCACCTATTTCTCGCTGTGAAACTCTGTCCTTAAGGGCTTCAAGGATTCTTCGTTCCCTCACTTGGCTCAAAATTCTTGGTCGACCACTTTTGTGCAGACTAACACATACATATATACACACAATGGTATTCCCTCTTCCCATTTCTTTATGGTTTGATAAATTGTTGATAAGAAAATGTCTTGTTCACGATAAATTACACGCTTGGGCATTCCCCCAACTAGATTGTAAATTTCTATATCTAGCTTATAAGACATATTGCTGTACCAGATTACAAAAACTAAACTGTCATAATTGAAACAAGTTAATTGTGATATATGACTTCCAGCGACAACTTAACCAAACGTCATTCATCAAAAAATTTTCTGAAAACTTTCGGACCATACATTAATTATCGTTAACTTATAAATCAGATAATCTAATAATATTACAGTCTACCCCACTACCTTATACGTCTTATTGACGATAGATGTCCCTTTGCTTAATTAATATTTATCTAAGTTAAATTTATAATTTGTATTAATAATTAAATCATATGTGGGTGTAAATACATTTATACCATTTTTATTTCAATTCTGCTATATATAAGCTTTGCCAATATATTGTTTACTCAAAAAAAGTAATAAGAAAAAAATATTTATGTAGTATATGTACGAATTTCACCTTGAAAAGATAAATTACTTTCCATTAGTATATCAACTTGGGCATTCTCAATAAATA
Organism: Amphimallon solstitiale; assembly: GCA_963170755.1. NCBI lineage: Eukaryota > Metazoa > Arthropoda > Insecta > Coleoptera > Scarabaeidae > Amphimallon > Amphimallon solstitiale. The sequence goes on along the minus strand of OY720675.1, from coordinate 239,994,576 downwards.
CTATTTATATAGGAATAGGAAAACTATTACTATATTAGCTGTAACATAATTAATAATAAAAAGACAATTTGACAGCAAGTCATCTAAAAAGTTTCAATGTCTAACAAGATATAATGCAACAAAAATGAAATGTGTAAAAGTGAAAATATGAACAATTAAGCATAGAACCATCGCTATTATGTATGTAGTATCATCAAATGTTCTTGATTTATCACAGACATGCACACCACCACACAAATAATATCTACGCAAATTGCATAATTAAAAGAGTAGATAGGTAATGAGGGTCAATTAGAATTACCTGCTCTAACTGACCCACATGAATGGTATGCCTACCTACCTTACCATATCTTTCATAAATCAAGACCATTTGATTAAGTGATTACCGATGGTTCTATACTTAATTGTTTACATTTTTACCTTTACACACTTCATTTTTTTGCATTATATCTTATTAATCACTGAAGTTGTTCAGATGACAGCTTGCTGTCAAATTGTCATTATTTTATTATCTTACAGTGCCGCTAAGCCAATATAAATAAGTACTTTCAATACATTTCTTGTATATTTCGGCAAAGAATTTTAATATATTTAACTATTAACTGTACTACTAGTATATTATTATGCATGTAAGAAATATTTAATATTGTGTTAAATAATACTTAAAATCAAATCAATTGTAAATCGACAGATATTAACATTTTTAAATCGTGAATATATTATCGATAAATAATCTCTCAGCATTGAAAAATATTCATATACTGATGTATTTAATAACTTTATTGCATTTATACATACAGGGTCGGGCAAAAAGAGCGGAACACCGAATTTATGGCTTAACTAGCACTTTTTCGAAAATTTATCCAAAATTAAAGTTTTTGTATATTTTATGTATTATTTATTGGTGTTTGCAGATTTTCCGTTTTTGTCACATTTTTGGAGGTATGATGTCACCGAATAGTATTATAAATGAATCAGCCTGTATTTATATTTTTTTTAGTAGATATTTTTTTCCTGAATTCACTAATACCAGGTTTAGTGGGTCTCTGTCTTATGGTTTCATAAGAAAAAAATAAAATGTAATAGCACTTAAATATTTATTTAATAAAAAACGAACGACAATAACTAAAATTTCTATTCATTAAAGCGTCCATTTACTTTAACAAATGATTATGAAATTCATTTCTCGCTTAAAGGTGACATGAACTTTTAATGCAGCATTAACTTTTATTATGATATCGGCCCTAAGTAATTATCGCAGTAGGTATACCAAAAACTTTTTATCTATAATATTTTTTTCTGAGTTCTGTCAAAGTAAAAACGTATATTCGAATAACACTCCAGTTTGTTTAAGTTCTTTTATCACATTTGATTTTACAAATTATTTGACATTAATACATTATTAGTAATGTCTCAACTAAGTGAACGTGAAAGAATTATTTTATTGATGATTGTTGGTTTTGGAGATAGAAAGAGATCTTTACAAGAAGCCGCCGATTTATTTAATGCTACATATCCTGACAGAATTTTTCCAATTTCAAAGTCAACAGTGTCTCGGAATTTACAGAAATTTAACGAAACTGGCAGTGTAAAGAATATTCCCGGTAATAGACGAAAGAGGACAGCTACAACTGAAGATAATGAACTTTATGTAATTCTAAGTGTACACGAACAACCTAAAAATTCAATATCAAAACTTGCAATAAATAACGATATTAGTGAGAGATCTGTAAGAAGGATACTTAAAAGAAATAGATTTCATCCTTATAAAGTGCAATTAGCATTAAATGAAGATGATCCTGATAAACGAATGCAGTTTTGCGAAGACATCATGAATTTAAATGTTATGAATAATATTTTTATGAATAACATTGTGTTTTCCGATGAAGCAACATTTTGCCTAAACGGATTTGTAAATCGACATAATTGCCGGTATTTTTCGGATAATAATCCCCACTGGATGGAAGTAGGTCACACATAATGTCAACAAAAAGTGAACTTGTGGTGTGGAACAGTTAGAGAAAATACCTTTTTTTTATAGAAGAAACATTAAATGGTGATAGATATTTACAACTTTTACGCGATCAGATTGTTCCAGAATTAATTTGTTTGTTTCCCAATCGTATTAATCAGCTACAGTTATCAGAAGAAATTTGGTTTCAGCAGGATGGTGCTCGACTTCATTATGCTGCTAGGGTTAGGGAATACCTGAACACAGTATTACCGCAGAGATGGATAGGCCGAAGAGGCTATATTGAGTGGCCGCCGAAGTCACTGGATTTATCTCCCCTGGATTTTTTTCTGTGGGGTCATTTGAAGTCGATAGTTTATAAGGATTTACCTCAAACTCTTCAAGAACTAAAAGATCGAATCATAGCGGCGAAAATAGTACAACGCCTGAAATGATACAAAATTCACTAAGGTCATTGTTGACAGATTAGGACACTGTCAGGCAGCCGAAGGTTTTCAGTTTGAACACCTATTGTAAATAAATGTACGTAGAATTTTCAGTTATTGTCGTTCGTTTTTTATTAAATAAATATTTACGTGCCACTACATTTGACTTTTTTCTTATGAAACCATAAGTCAGAGACCCACTAGTGTGATATTAGTGAATTCAGGAAATAAATATCTACTCAAAAAAAAATATAAATACAGGGTGATTCATTTAAAATACTATCCGGTGACATCATACCTCCAAAAATGTGACAAAAACGGAAAATTTGCAAACACCAATTAATAATATATAAAATATAAAAAAACTTTAATTATAAGGTTAAATTTTCGAAAAAGTGCTAGTTACACTATAAATTCGGTGTTCCGCTCTTTTTGCCCGACCCTGTATAATCACATAAGAAAAACCATAACAATATCAAACCAATTGTAGCCAATCAACTCTTAATTTTTTTAATATTATGTTCTCAATAGATTTCCATTTCGTTTGCCAACCCTAGTATGTAAACCTGCTTTATAATTATTTACATTTATGTCACGAATATAAATGAATTACAAGGAATTATATTTTATTGTTACAACTTATACAAAATCGATGAAATATAAAGGCTCATCTGCTGTGGAGAATTAAAGATTGCCACTAGATGAGCGCCTCCCGATGAAGGGGACGAATTTAACGAAAAATTCAATTTTTATAATTAACACCCATAATCCAATTTTAATGATGAACGACGGCGGTGTATTTTTTATGACCGTCTTTAATTTAATTTATTATTTTTATCATGGACTATAAATCAACTCTAATTAAGTTAATTAAAAATAATTTTAGCGAAGTTCTTTGTGAATGTTCTCTCTTTCCTCGGTGGATAAAAGAACGAAAAACGTAATCAATTTAATTTATTAGAAATTCTACTACAACACAACTACCACCATCCGCCCGAGCCATCCGGGCAGTCCGAGTGTGCTACCAGCGCCGGATGAACGGTATTTAGTACGGGCTGGGATCAGAAATATTATGAGCGGAAAACTTGGGCGCGCCCCGTCGCCCCCTTCTTTCCCCTTTCCGACCCCCTTCATATCGTGTCCTCCTTTTTCTGCAGCACGTTGCTGCAACATAATTGCACATTAATAACGATTTATATTTTTCTTAAGTTGTATTTCCATCGCTGGTGAAATTGCAAGATATTCCAAACGGGTGGTCTGGGGAAGGCGGAAGACACCAGGAAAACGCGCGCGCCATTGTTATTACTAAATGGCTTTCGTATTTATTTTTCGTAAATTTAAATTGCTTCTTATTTGCAGCGAGGGAAAGAATTAATGCTTAATGTTGGATTTGAGAAACGAAAAATGGGGAATTTTCTTTTTTTTTGCTCATTTTTTTCCAAGAGGGAGGAAATTTATGATAATTTTTAATTGTCATTTCTGATAACGGCAATTTACCGTCTCCTACAGCGCGCAAGTTATTGTCGAAGATTTATAATATGGCCCATAACAAAATGCGATAATTATAAATTACACGTTTTTTTTTTTAATAAATGATGACAGTAATAATGCTTGAAATATGTTTTGTCGCCGCATACTGAATCATTACCCCGGTTTTGCACTATTTGGTGCTCGCCAGACTGATGCATAGAGATTTAAGTTCTTTTTCTTTATTAAATAGTATTACTTTTTTTTCATTCTTTTATTACTATATTATTTTGTATTGTTTACACCATCTTCTCCAATGGGAGCTTCGGCAGAACTGATGGTGTTTCCCTTTGGCACAGTTTTATAATATAATTGTTATTATTATTATTATTTTCCTAATTAAGAATATCTCATGTGCACAACGTTACAAATAATAATCTTTATTCAGAGTTAGATATCTAAATAAAGTACAATTTTAAAATTGAAGTAGAAGAAGTAGCAGAATCCATTCTGCTCGTCGATGCTTACTCTGGAAAGTGGATGTAAAACCCGATGCTATAATAATTCATAGCCATATTCAGGTTATTGTTTTGCAATTTATCGTTATAAAGGGGATAGGACAGAATCGAGGGTAAGGTTAATATCTGATGTTCTGTACAGCTGTTTCTATATCATTAGCGCCTTCAGTATCTCCTATATAAAATGCTATTTTACTTCTACAAGCTATATTATGGAGTATATGGTGGTAGATAGCATTTTCAGTACTGTAATTTCATTTATTAGATAGATAAACAGATATTTTTATTTATGTGCCAGTGGCATGGAATATATACAATTGATAAATATAATATTAATGGTCGAATATCCCCCAGTAGTCATCTGAGATCCTTCAATTATGTGTCATAATAAACATGTTGGTCGTAAGTATATTATTCTAGCACTTAGTCAAAAATGTTTCTTTTTTTAGTAATAAATTTATTGCAACATCAACATTAGGCTTTTCTTATTAAAAATCCTATAGGTGATTTACTATACATTCTGAGTTGTCTATTTGATCATATCTTTCTTTGTAGTGTCATCTATGGTCTTGGATTTGGCTTTTTCATCTGGAATCTTAATCTGTAACTTTTACTTCTTTTTATCAATGCCCAATAGCTATACTGCAATCTTCTGATATACATTGGTTTTAATTTATTTCAGAACTTAGTTACTTACTTGTTTTTTTATTATTATCAGAATTTCGTTTTTACCTAGAGATGTCTACATTTCTAGCAAAAAAGAAAAGCAGAATGATTGTTTATACCCTTGCAGGATTGTCTTGGTTCTATTGTTCTCTGTGTTTTGTAACTGTTTCTAAGTATATGTGACTTTTTACATGTTTAACCACTTTTTCTCATACTCTATAATTTAACGCTTCCTGCCTATCTATGCTGTTTTTGATATTTAGTTTTATATTCGTTAATTTTCTTTTGCTATTTCTACAACGATACAGTTGATGAATAATACATCGTAATTCTGGTATTTTCATCACTACTTTAGCATTCCCACACTAATGCATTTTTCTATCAAGTATGCTTTTACTTTTTTCAAACATTCAGCTGAAGCAAAGCACCCATTTAATAATTAGTTCAAAAATTTGCGAATATGAAACTTCAGATACACATATCAACAAAACGACTAAGTTCTTTCATCGGCATTTGATATGCACATCGGCAGATATACTAACGTACTGAGTTCTAACAGGCATCTTTATAACACGTCGTACGCTGATGAAGTCAATGACGGCCGAACACGTGTACGTCTATTGTTGCTGCATACTACAAGTTATATCCTGTATATTGAGCATACGGATTCTCAATAATTATACAATCTATTGGAAGTCAAATCCTCATTCTAACATAATGAAATTATTTTCATTTACATTTATAATTGTATGTATAGTCTGTTTCAAATTATAAGAACATAACTTTCAACGGCTCTAATGCTTTTATTGCACCACCTGCGGTAATAACTCATTCATACGTTGCAAATAGGTAAAACGTCTGTACCCGTTCATTAAGGAGACCAGGTATAATAATTATCATCACAGTAGGTGGTGCAATAAAAGCATTAGAGCCGTTGAAAGTTATGTTCTTATAATTTGAAACAGACTATAACTGTAATATAGAGAAGATCTTATACTAGCCGTCAATTTTAATTTTTTTTAAATTACTGTTGTAAAAATGGGTGTAAAGTTCTTACAGCCTCTAACTGAAGGCATAACCAAAATTCAAATCCTTCCACCACGTCTAGTATTAGAGTAGTATTAGAGTCCGCTAGTTGATAAAAGTAATATTGTATTTAGAAAATTTATTGTGACGTGATGCCTTATGTTAGAATACCGTTTATATGTTTAAAACAATGTGAAATACTAAAATTTTAGACTGTTAAGTCATTATACCAATGTTTAGTTATTTGATATTCTTCAAGTAAGACTGTTATCTATTTATTGACTAATTTATTCTACCTTGTGATAATCTAGAAGCATTTACTTATTTATAGTTTAATAAATGTCATTCTTTTTCATGTGTTTTGTTTTCATACGTAGTAAGTTGAAGATGTGTAGGTTATATAGCAAAATTATACTTCTAGAATATAGTTTTTCCGAAATTCTTTGATGGATATTGGACGAAGTATGGCCAGTAGTAATTTTCGCTCTTTATTTAAATTCGCAGTTTTAAGTAGTCTCCCTAATAATTAATTTTTCTTCAACAATATATTCCTAATTAATTTAAATACATGTAACATTTACGTGCATGAGTATTTTGCTCGAGTGCAGACGATGCATGTTACATCATCCCTGGTGCCGTGGCACTACATACACTCGCCTGTTTCATGCAACTCATACAAATTCGATTCCGCATATTAAACAAGAGTTGGTGGTGTGCATATTATTAAATTAGCAATCAGGGTGGTGCACGGGCAATGCTGTACAAGTGTCGACGAGAAATAGGATCCCCTCGTCGTTTTGATATCGATCAAACAGGGCTCCAGAGGTGAACGGGAGAGAATCAGGAGAGCAAAAGAAGGGCGAGTGAGTGGTGCAACATAGTAGTTTGTGAGTGTGTACGTGTGTATATGTGTGTGTGTATTTACAGAGGTGGTAGTGGATCGGCAGCGAAGCTCCATTATAACCCTTTCTTTCTCCGGGGTCCCCCATCTCCAAAACTACCCTCCGCGCGTTGATGACGGGGTGTAGGCAATACAATAGGCGAACACAATATGTATTACTCTTCTTGCATGGGTTGTGTATATACATTGCCATACATCCACTTACGACCCAATTACATTTTTCGTTAAACGCTGAAAGTCTTTAATATACGCATATACAGTCGCGACAACAGGGGTTACTTTATCGCTATCTCTGTAATGTACATTAATGACATCATCTGTGTCTGATATATAAGACATTATAGTTTAATAAAATAATAAAAGTGGAATTATAATTACTTTGCAATATATATATATATATATATATGAAATCGCGTTGTTTCGGGTCTCTTCCGCGTGGAAGTTCTGACGTCCTGAGAAGGACCGGTGCAACGTTTCGATAAAATCTCATTTATCATCTTCAGGCGTAGTTACTCTCTGACGATCTTCGTCAGACGTACACTTTTTTATTGTTTTCATCAATAACATCTGCTTCAACACCAGTAATTATTATTTTATCACTACAATTAATAGCGATACCACCTTTTCCAACAGTTTTTATTGTTTCAATTCCAAGTGCTAGTTTACTTGGATCCACTTTATTTTTAATATCCTTTTTTGTTTCGTGTGATTTTTGATCATCGTTTTTAGGTTTAACGATTAACACATCATTTTTCTTTTTCAAGAGATCGCTATACAATGTCTTCTTTTCTGCCTTATTTTCTGTGTTCGAAATAAACTCTAAAATTTTGTGAATCAGTACATTTTGTTCTGATATTGTTTGGAGACAATCATGAAGTTTCTGGTCCATTTCTTTCATGTTTGATACACTTTTATTTTACGACAAATATCGCATATCCGTGTCACTCAACTTCTTAGCTGTTTCGTCACTAATTGCAGCACATTTACTGTCTCTCTTTCTCACATACGAAACACTTTACAGTTCTTTCTGTTCTTCGGAATTCCACGCGGCAAATATAGCACTTATTGTTAGACATATTTTTGTGGTTTTATATACAGTATGTCCACGGATCGAGTTCCAAAGAGGAAAAACTTTTTTATTTTGCATTTTACAAGAAAAATGTATTCTTGATAAAAGTTTTTGCATGTCTCGAAACGGCCAAGTCAATTTTAACCTTTTCAAAATTTCTTTTAGTTTAAGATAAAAATCGAAAAATTGGTCGTTTTATTTGAAAATTTTTTAAAGTCCCAGAAATTAAGTTGCGTTGTCATGGTAATTATCCATATTTAATTATCTAATTAACTGTCAGTTAGAAAAATCAACCATAATAGTTAAAAATGTTGTCAAAAGACCAACGAATTTACCTAATTCAATGCTATGGCAAAGGTAATAAAGCGATCCGTCTAGTTGTCGAAGAATTTAATCAAAAGTTTCCGGATATTTACATCTCAAATAGAGGTGCACGAGCATTGGTCAAAAAATTCCTATCCACTGGTTCCATACTGGATGTAAAGAAAAAAATATAGCACGCGATGATGACGACGCCGCCACTCTTCTTGTAATGGATTCAGTACGGAACTATCCCAAACTTTCTTTGCGGCGCAGATCAGTCCATCTGGGAATTAGTAAATCGCTCATTCAAAAGATTTTGAAACAAAGGAAGTTCCATCCCTACAAGCCCATTTTTAATCATGCATTAGAACCCGGAGATCCTGCGAAACGTTTGTATTTTTGTCTGTGGATGGGCGCTCAAATTATGGATAATCAATACTTTTACCGAAATATTATTTTTTCTGATGAGGCCACGTTTTCTACTAATGGTACTGTTGCATCTCAACATGTGAGATATTGGAGCGATTACAATCCGAATTTTCGCATGCCTCACAATCGACAATATTCGGCAAAAGTTAATGTGTGGTGTGCAATTTCTTACCATGGTATCATTGGACCATATTTTTTTGATAATACTGTCAATCAGCATACGTACTTGGATATGCTGCAAAATTTTGTTGATGAACGTTTGGACGATCTACCGATTAATTACCTCGCAAGGTGTTATTTCCAACAAGATGGTTGTCCGGCTCATTATGCTAGGATTGTTGTTGAATGGTTAAATCAGCAATTTGGACAGAATTGGATAGGTCGAAATGGTCCCGTGATATGGCCACCAAGGAGCCCTGATTTAACAATGGCTGAGTTTTATCTTTGGGGTCGTTTGACGCAAATAGTTTATGCAAATAATCTTCCTCCGAACGTAGAAGATTTAAAGGAGAGGATTAGAGACGCTGTGACGTCTTTAACTCTCGAAGAAATTCGAAGAAGTTATAGAGAATTGCGCCGACGGCTAGAATTGTGCGTTGAAAAGGGCGGTGAATGGATTGAGTAAAATAGTTATTAGTTATATCATTTTTGTTTTTGAGTTTATGAAAAATTTTTCAAATAAAACGACCAATTTTTCGATTTTTATCTTAAACTAAAAGAAATTTTGAAAAGGTTAAAACTGACTTGGCCGTTTCGAGACATGCAAGAACTTTTATCAAGAATACATTTTTCTTGTAAAATGCAAAATAAAAAAGTGTTTCCTCTTTGGAACTCGATCCGTGGACATACTGTATATTGACGCACTTGACAAATGATTAATCATCCATTTGCTTCATCGATATATTTCACTAATAGTTTACACCATCACAATTTCATTTATGTCTCAATAATAAATAACAATATTTTTCTTTTCGACACTGCACTATATGCAGAGCCGATAAAAATACGTCCTCACTCTTTGAATATTAAACTACTACTCTGTACGCTGTTATAGGATTACAAGCAGCCGATATTACCTGAAAATAAAAACAGCTTTCTAGAAAGTAATGATACCATTTAAATCCTTAAAGTAAGTACTTTTACCTGTAATAATTAATCTTAAATCTACTAAGATACCTGGCTCACGTTATAACAAACACAACTTAAGTTTCGGGTACTAAAACTCTATAGAAATATTGTTAGAGTCGCATCCAAACCTGGTGATACTCCGTGTACTATCCGTGCCAAAAATATCGACACCAAAGCCATCATAACTACTTATTCCCGCTTCTTTTAAATACAAGGTACGACAATAATTGTTGGCTTTATTATTAATAACTATATGGCAAAAGCCAATGAAAAAGTAAACCTCAACAGTATATATAAGTAAATCAAAAATAAAAAAAGATTAAATTAATTAAAAAACTAGGTTTTTATAAAATTTTATCAACCGCTTTCATCAGACGAATAGCCGAATACAGAATCAGTATTACTGTCACAAGCTACGTTAATAATAAATTCTTCGTAGAAATCATCCACACCATAAAAAATCGACACCAAAGCCATCCTAACTATTTATTCCCGCTTCTTTTGAATACAAGGTACAACAATAATTTTTAGTTTAATTATTAATAACTACATGGGAAAAGCAAATGAAAAAGTAAACTTCAACACTAGATAAATAAATTAATAAGAAAAAAAGATTAAATTATAAATTAAAAAATTAGACTTTTATAAAATTTTATTGACCGCGTTTATCTGAATAATAGCCGAATACAGAATCAGTATCACTGTCACAGTGTACATTAATAATAAATTCTTCATGAAAATCATCCATAATATGTTCTTAAACAATATAATCTTCTCAAATTTTCTTAACATGAGCACAAGGTTTGAAAGTGTATATAAATGATGGAAAATGAATCGGAACACCACACCGCACGATGCAAGGGCTAGACGACAAATGATAAATTAGTAGACCAATGTTTTCAGGCGTGACCGTATACAGCGCTCCCTATCTATAGACGTTTCTCTCATTTTGTACTGCTGGTACTTTATAATACCCAAAATCGTTTTCTACGCAAGTATCATCAGGTTTGGATCGGACTCTAATTTTGCAGTTTTTGATAATTCTGTGGTTGGCGCTTAAAAAAAGCTGTACTTAAGCCCTACAGTTTAGACAATTTGTGGGAAATGGCGCGTCAAAATTTAGTAATATTATTTTGGCTGCACAGAGGATCCAAATTAATAAATGGAACGTACTGTAATGTAAATTAAGACAAATTTGATCATTTTTTTAAACTGATCACACAATATTATTGACAAATCAGCATTTTTTATAAATTGCTTGACTTATGTCCTTTTGATCAAACAGGTTATCCAAAACAAAAACGGTAAAAAGGGACTAAGTTTATTTTTATTCCATTTGGGTGTCGCGTTACAGCGCTTAAAAGGAAACAAGTGTACATATGAAAATTTTTTATTCGTTTTATTAACTTCACGAAAAACACAAATACACCTAAGCTTTTATAAAAAATTGTCATGAACATTTAAGTCAACTTCTTTTTAAGGCTTCCGTAGTTAAATATGTGAATAAACGTATTACTTTAAAAATAGGAACATTATCTTTGGAAAACATTGAAAATAGGTTTGCTTCTTAAAATTATTATTCGTATTCATCTTCTGAGAGATCGTATACATATCAAGATCTAGATCTGTGTCCTTGACAATATTTTTGTCGCTTGGCAAATTTCGGTAATTATATATAAACATCAATGTCAAGCAGTTTTACAATTTGTTGTGTTTTTTTTTCGTTTTTTCTGAACTGGTCCCTCATAACTAGTTTCATTTTCAGAACTTCCACTATTATTATCTTCTTTGCTAGCAATGTAATCAGGATTTTTTCTAGTGTTATCATCTAACACTTCCTTGTGTCTTTCTAATACTTCAAAATGTAATAAAATGTTTTTATTGGTGGTTTGATGAGAAAGTTGTTTCTCACTGATAAGAGCTGTTTGTTGAAAGTCTTGTTCTATTTCTTCCACGTAATATACCTCGCCTGGCTGCAGATTTTCCACATTATGGTTAATTGCATCTTCAATTATACCTTGTATATCAATGGACTCACAAGTTGATTTATCTAAAAAATAGAACTATATAGTACGTACACGGTTAAACGATTTCATAAATTAACATCTTCTAAGTTAGGCGCTAAAAGTACATATGGAAATAATTATCTGTAATAAACATCTATTGCTGATTTGCTCAACTTTGGTCTGAATCTTAATTTTAGAAATATGAAAATAATGCAAATCAAAAATGTGTTTCTAAATAATTTCTTATGATGTTCGTTATTGCAACAATAATCCATTTCCTATATGAACATTAATAATTGTAGAAGTTGTGTTTGCTTGCTTGCTTACCTTGGGGATTCTTAGTAGGAAGATAATTGTTTTTAGGAACACATGCACCTTTACTGAAATTGTTGCATTGAGAACACAACCAACACTATACACATAACCTCAAAACAGTTCTAATAAAGAGACACAAACTAGCAATAAGTCAACTTATGCCAGCTTATATTTACTCAAACAAACATATAAAAGGGAATATGTCAACATACTTTTCTAAGTCGCTACTGAAAATACACTCAAAATGTCACAAACTTAATTATATACCCTTTTAAGGGTTTTGTTTAAATGAAAACTAAGAAATAAGTAAACATACATTGTTTTAATAGTTTTTATTAGCAAAACATTCACGGGTTATGTCTATTTATGTCTTTTTAATTATAGTAATTCTTATTCAGCACCTTAATTTTTACATTCTCCAGCATTAATATTGTCGCGAATCAACACTCTGTATAGTACTATAAGTATTGCCGCGGTAACCTGAATCCGGATTTACCTAGCATCCTGTCTGTCCGTTCGATCAACTTCCGTTGAACCCATCGAACGGCAGACAGGATGCTAGGTAAGTCCGGAATCAGGTTACCGCGGCAATACTTTTAGTACTATACAGAGTGTTGATTCGCGACATCTCCCCCTCCTCCAGTTTATATGCCATACACAACCACTAAAACTTTGGGGATCGCAAATCAACACTTTGTCGCACAATTAAACTTATACCTTGATCCTCCTTGCGGAAGAACACTTATGAATTCGCTTTCTCTTCGGAATCTCTTTCTTTTATTACCTTGGTAACGCCGAGTCCGTCTTTACCTCGCTGAATCGCACATTCCTGTCCGTTCGATGGGTTCAACGGAAGTTGATCGAACGGACAGACAGGATGCTAGGTAAGTCCGGATTCAGGTTATCGCGGCAATACTTATAGTACTATACAGAGTGTTGATTCGCGATATACTTATACCATTTTAACAGACCAAAGAATCTCCTTTTTTAAACGTTTCTAGTCAAAAGCCTTAATTTCTTAAAAATACGACTTATAACCTTTTAACCGCCGACCACAGAATTAATATCTCTGGTTTCGACAAAGATAAAACAGCAATTTTTGGTGAAAAGTTTTATGATGACGCGTACAAACAAATACATAGGTTAGAGCATTATCAAAAATTTTAAACATTTTTAATTACGATCACGTTTTTGTCGATTTTTCAACGCTGTGCGCTATAACAAACTGTGTAGTAGCTGGTGTAGTGGATGACTACTACCAGCTGACAATTCTAATTTGGCATTTTATTGCTCATGTCAATATGACGTTTCAATAGAGTTGTTCAGATTTATTATAGGTGATTTATGTACTAAAATACATTATTTCATATATTCTTTCTACTTAGAGGGGACATTTGACAATGTGTATCACGCTACTACGCCTTTGGTCCCTGTTGTAGGTACATATTTTAAACGAAATTTATCGTTATTAATCATATAAATTTAACTGGCGAACAACCCTTTCATCGCAATAAAATCACGCTCATCTATCCATCTAAACGACTCGGATCGGACCAATCTATCTACGCACAACGCAAGCGAAGATATAAACAAGCGCATGTCGTGTAGTTGTTGCACGTAAAAAGCAACGTTAACCTGATTTTTAATTCAAAAACTACACACCGCGGTCCGAATTACGAACGAACACGCAATTCAACTAATAATTAGCGATCATTGTGGGGTGATAGTAGGTTGTAAACAAGCGGGCAATACCGTGGGAGAAACCAGAGAAATGATTCGTCCATTTAGAAAATAAGGCAGTCGGAATATATACGCATTTATATCGCAGTATATGCCGTAACTGTCTCCCTCACACCCCTTTCATATTTTAATCTATCGCATTAACAGTGATACGCATTCACTAGCTTTTAAATAATCCGATTGCTACTCGTCTCCCTGGTTTTCTCCTTGTACTGTACGCCACGGAAACGCCCAAACCCTTCCCACGATCCGATAGGGTTGATGTCACCACCCATTCTACACCACCACCTTTCTCGAGATGAGGTTATATAGTGGAGTATTTCGTGTTCGATGATCGTTATTTTTTGCACCACACCAGAAACGCCAACCAGCCCTCTCTCACCCCGTCCATAGCACAACTCGCACATCTCTTCTGGAAATAATCAACTAAAGTAAATATTACCATCGTAAATTAAACACGGAAATATACACTGTTAGACACCCCCGCGCGCACCTGTGCACCTCTAGGGAAAGAATAAGCCAGAAGAAGACGGACGATATGAAAATAGGAAACGGAGTGCAGTAACGGTCCGAGTAGATCTATTATTTGCATATTTGATTCGTCCATAAGTTATTGTCGAAACGCGTGATGGTGGCCGTCGGGCGGTAGAAACGTCGGCTACGTGCTCTTCCTTATTCCCCGTGTTATCGGAACTCTCTCGTCTTTCGCCCCGGGAAAAGCGATGACGGGGCGTGAAATTATGCAGATGGAAAAACCATTTTGATAATGGAACAGTTATTATTCCGAACATGTGAGTCTATCTATTCGCGTATAGACCAGACGATGAATGCGCCCTGCTGAAGCTGATATATTCGTTAGTAATCCCCTGTGGGTTTCCGATCTAATTTATAAGAATAAATATACGCAATTAATCCGTCCTTCGATACGTTTGAAATGTTTAGCAGGTTAATAAACGGTCTGATGACAGGTGCGCAGTACCTTCTGATGTATATTTTTAGGGTGTTCCTCATAAAATATTTAATTAATACTAAAATATTACGATATGAACAACTATTGATTTTAACGCAAATTACATTGTTTCCCTTGATGCTCAGTATTTCATAGAAATAAAGGAAAAAATTAGGTGTGGCCACCACACGACTTTCTTATACGTTTGAGCGTTTCAAACTATACAATTTTAAAAAAACTTTTATACACAAGTTATTCAAAAACCTATTCTAAGTACTTCCATTGCCTTAATAAATCTCTATAGAATACATATTTTGCAAGATATTCGAAAAAAAGTGCTACTCGCTAAGAGTAAATGTGTTACTTCCGGTCCGAATTTTGAAATTTCATGTATACAAAGAATATTGCAACTCCAGCTATAAATGCTTTTGTACTCTTGATAAATATATAAGAATGCATAATTTACCACATATTTGCAAAAAATCGCTTTTCGATAAGAGTAAAATTCGTACTTCCGGTCCTAATATTGAAATTATTTTTATACAAAAGATATTGAAAATTAAGTTCTAAATAGTCTTATACTCGTAACGTACCTGTCTAAATAGCAAAATATTGGCAAAAAACTGATTTTCGATAAGAGTAAAAGACCTACTTGCGGTAGAAATTTTGAAAAACTTTCATAATAAAATTTTTCTCAAACTTAGTTTTGAGTGCATATGAGTTCTTTATAAATTTGTTTAAAATTAGTAGTTGACGAAATATTGGAAAAATTCGATTTTTTTACTGAAGTAAACTACTACTTCCGGTCTGCCGATTTTACTGAAAATCTAATCAGTTCTCAACAGGGAGATTATACTCATAAAAACAAAATTTGGAATTAATAGCTGTAGCGTGACCTCTATCGTGGTCACACACACACGGACACATACAGACACACAGACACAGGCATTTTTGAAAAAGCACTTTTTCGGCATTATAGGGGAGTTCAAAACGTGAACATCTGCAAAAATCTCGAGGTCGAAAATTTTCATCATCACAATACTTCCTTATACTACGTATAAGAAAGTAGAAGGTGTGGGCACCACACGACTTCCTTAGACGTATGTGCGGTATCAATTTTTTTATATAAAAGTTCTGCCAAAATGCTTTTATTTTCTTAATAAACCTGGGAGGAAAAGTGTTACTTACGGTACAAATTGTGAATTTTTTTTAAACAAAAATTCTTCAAAATCAATCTTTAAATACTTTCATACCTTTACATTATCTCTCGAGATATTTTTCGATAAGAGTAAAAAAATCTACTTCTAGTAGGAATTTAAAAAAAAAATTACAAAATTTTTATCAAATTTACTTTTAAGTAAATTTGTGTTCTTTAGAAATTCATTTACACTTAGTAGTTTACGATTTTATTTCTGAAATAAAGTACTACTTCCGTCTTATCGATTTCACTGAAATTATTAAAATTTCGTATTTTTTTAAAATTCAAAATAATTTTATAATACAAAATATCTGAACTTAGATTAAACTAATGTTTGCCATTTTTCATTAATGACCCTTTATCATCTTTCTGCCATCAGTTGTATTCCGCGAAGATACCAGCCAACTCCTTTGGAATCAAAAAATTATTGGCATGCTGTTTGTATTTCATGAAGTTCATTGAAGTTTCTGTCTCTAAGAAAGTGTTCCATCGAACGAAATATATTACCAGTCCGAAGGAGCAGTATCAGGACTATATGCTGAGTGCGAAGGAATAGTCCATCCAAGCTCCAAAATTGTTTGTCGAGTCCGAACTGCAGCATGTAGTTTTGCATTATCTTGATGGAAGATTACTTGGTTATCGTAAACGCAAAATACCCTGCACTCTGTCAAGCTGAGCACAGTAAAGCGCAGGTTAATCGCACGGCCATTGGGAATAAACGCAAATTGGATCACACGAAAGATATTCCACCAAACGCAGAGCATTACTTTTCTTTCAAAACGTTCGTTGCTTCGTTTAAATCATGTGTTAATGGTCGAACGTTTAAGAATCTTACACACCTTTTTAAGTGGCACCAAATGGTTGAATTGGATACCCTCAATTAGGTAGACAATCGACGTGTCGTAGTAACTGGGTTTTCATTAACAAGTTGTAAAAGATCGTCTTCATTCACCTTTAAAGGACGACGAAAGTCACATTTCTTTCGCAGAGTAGTATCGCCATTTCTTAATTTTCTAAATACACGTTAAACTTTCTTTATATTGACAGATTCTTCACCTTTTTGTTCGCAGATCTTCGTCTCGATTGTACTGCTTTACTTCGCATTCTAAACTCGTACAATAACAGCTCAAGAACTCTTCGTTTTTGATTATCCATGGTAGGATTACAAGATAATATGAATTGACAGTGTCGTAGTACATTATTTAGAACAGCTATGTTACCAGTCTACAAAACCAAATATTTGGATACTTTGCTAACAATCTTATTGAATTTAAAAAAAAACGACATTTTTTCGGAACAACCTAATAGAATCAGTTCTTGAGAGGAAGATTATACTCGTAAATATAAAGTTTGGCGTTGATAGGTTTAGCCGTTTGGCTGCTATATTGGTGACAGGTACAGACAGAGGGAGAGACTTTTTTAACATACACTTTTTTGGTATCTGAGGACTTCAAAACATAGTCATTTGCAATAATCTCGAGGGAGTAATACTTTTACTCTTATCGAATAGCTAGTTTTGGAATAATTTTTGTATAAAAGAAATTTCAAAATTCGGACCCGAAGTAACACTTTTACTCTTACCGAGTAGCACTTTTCTGCAAATATCTCGCAAAGTATGGATTCTGTAGAGATTTATTAAGAGAATGGAAGTACTTAAAATAGGATTTTGAATAGTTTTTGTATAAAAAAATCTCAGTTTAATTAAAGGAATATGTTCGTTGGCACGCAGTATTTTAGGTTATGCTTCTTATTTGAGTATTTTTAGTATTCTCTTAAATTACTTGTAGCATATTATAATTCTGATCGTATTTTCACTATACCATCATTATAAATTCACAAATTCACAATGCCTAATTTACATGCAAACGCAATTGTCTAAACATGTATCGATTTTTCCCTATAACATTCTCTCATAGGTATCATTATAATTATTATTATCGGGATTAGCATAGTTAATGACTTGATTTCGTGATGCGCAGCGGTGTTCCTACAATATGACCGCCGCCATCACATCCCTGAAATAATATAATGTTATCTGTATAATCCCGATGGGAAAATTGTTTATTTATGCTAAATTTGGAATTTGTATGATACGTAGATATAAATGTATGCTAATATTCTATACTTTCGCCGCTAATATACTGATCATAATTTTATTGGCGAGATTTTTCTGAAAAGTGACGACTAATATATTTTTGCGACTATCTTTAATGCATACCTTCCTGGTTACGAACGATAACAGTTTGGGGGAAAATAATATTTTACTTTACAGCATATGATCCACTAACTTTCAAACATTTATTCCAAAGTTATTTTAATATGACTATGTCTGCATATGTCTTTAATTTAGGAAAGAGATAATAGTTATTCTGTGCCGACTCTGTAAGGTGGATTTGTCATATTTGAAAAGCCACACTCGTCGGTTCCCTCCCTAACTTGGTGAGCTATTGATCATAGTTGTGGGGCCTTTTTTGTCGTGTAGAAGTTATCAATTTTTTGGTTGTTTCTCTTATTGCAGATCCATTTTTCGTTTATTCAACTGTAACATTCTTTCTATACCCCAAAACACCGCACCGTCACCATCAGCGTGTTCAGTAAAAATCAGAATATTACCGCAACTTGACAAAAATTGCGATCGCCGAAAAAGGAAGGTTTTCGAAATTGCTACCGGAAGTAGGTTTTTTATTCTGATTGAAAAATAGTAAAAGCAAATTATGCATTCTATATAGATTTACTAGGGCTATAAAATAAAAGTATTTAGAGTTGGATTTGGAGTAATGTTTGTATAAAAATAATTTGAAAACGAACTAAAAAAGAACTCAAATCAATTAAATAAAATTAATGGAGTTTTTCCTATGATTCTATTTAAGGGGGGGTTTTACTTGATCGGCGTATGCCACAAAATGGTCAAATTCAACGCAAAAAATCGCAAAAATCAAGGCACTTGAAAAAGTTGCCGCTACGTGAACGAAGTAATGAATATTTGTTCTAGCGACTGACGATTCAAATTTGCAATTATATTAAAAAATAGTTAAAATACAGCACTTTGAATTTTTTTCGTTTTATAGCGATATAAAGCTTACTCTGTTTAAAAAGTACTTTTTTGAATCTTGAGTACCTAGATATTTTTATTCTGAACTCGACAATGTATTTACTTTACTTTCAAAATAACCCTGGTCTCCAAAAAATTACTTTGAAACCAATGAGAATGATCACAAAGTCCGCACTAATAAATGGCAAATAGGCAACACATAATTCAACCTCTTACTCACACTTTCGTAATGTCTAAGACCAGCTATATGGAAGGTATACCTGGTCGACTGTATTAAGCCAAACATCATATAAACAGACAGATCTTCACCTTTTTTTTATTACCTTACGTAAACGAATGCTTCATTCAGATATCGGCTTTATTTTCTAATTATTTTAATGATATTTGGGAGAATGTATTAGAATTCTTCGTCTGGAATAAATATATGTTGTTATTATTATGAAATTTAACTTGTTACTTAATTTCTGGCGGTGATATTTTGCTTTAGATGTTGAAGGTTTTTAATCTTAATAATATGAGCAATGTAGTAATCAACTAAAATATTACAAAAACAATTCTGTGCTGTAACAGTAACAGTAACAGTGCCTGTTTTGTTTTTTAATAAAATGTAAATATATATATTTTATAATAATCAGATGTTTTGGATTGTTGAATATTATATTCTTCCCAATCGGCATTGATGGAGTTGATTAGCAAAATTAAATTATAAAACATTTTGTCACAGGGAAGATTCGAACTAAATTTTATCA
This sequence comes from Amphimallon solstitiale, assembly GCA_963170755.1. Classification (NCBI taxonomy): domain Eukaryota; kingdom Metazoa; phylum Arthropoda; class Insecta; order Coleoptera; family Scarabaeidae; genus Amphimallon; species Amphimallon solstitiale. The sequence continues at coordinate 239,974,663 of OY720675.1, read as the reverse complement.
CCAAATAAAGTTGTATTCATTATTTCATACATAAGTTTGAGTATACATTAAACATATTTGTAAAAGAAAATACGTGCGCTTGATATATACAAGCAAATTTTAATATATTTCAGATATTTGTCGGTGTTCATTTATGATTGATTACGTGATAACATTGATGTGTCTACTTTATTAGACTCTTTTTCTGTTCCTTGATATTCTTCTCGCTTTCAAAATGTATTTTATTTTTCAAGGACAAGGTTTCGGCTTTATGGAATTTCAGAAATGCAGTTTTCTTCGGCAATAAATATACATTATTATTATTAATTATGAAGTTGCACGACTTATTGTTATTTTTAACCTTACATGTTGAAGCTTTTTAATAATATGAACAATGTTTGTAGAAAACTAAAATCTGACAAAAACAACTTTATGTCATTGTAAGATATGAAATTTAGAGATTTTCCGGACTCTTCAAACTAAGATGCATTGGTTTTAGACAGCAAGTTACACAAATTTCAGTTTTCTAGATGGTAAAAGCATTTATTTAAATATCTGAGTTTGTTGTGCCTTCATGTTTTTGTTTTATTTGTACTTTGTATTTTGACCACAGGACAGTTTTTAGATTTTTTTTTTGTATAAGTATGTGAATAAGTAAAAGAGCATGGGCCAAACGAGCGCATAAGCCTAATTACAGCAGTTTATCAGGAGTGACAGCAATTGTTTAATGGCTAGCGAAAAAAATGTTGTATGTAGGCGTAAAAAACAAATTTTGTTTAATTTGTGCAAAATATGGTGAATCTAAAAATCACGTATGCTACAAAAATTGGTCTTCGTCGTCAACAGCCATGGAGTCGCCAATTATTCCGGAAGGTTTTCGACATTCTGGTGAAATGCACGGTGTAATTCATGGTAGATTAATAGGGGACTGTGATAGCAGCGTTCTTAGAAAACTACGTGAGATGGCTCCTTACGGTCCCCAAAAAATTATTGAAAAAATTGAGTGCCGAAATCATATATTATGTAATAAATAAAATTAGCGGCTGTTTGAAAAAACCTAAATTCAATTCGGACATAGGACAATCAATAACAAAAAATTTACTTAGATTCAGAGCGCCCTTGACAAAAGCAATTGAACATTACAAAAGTTCGAACTTAACAATAGCAAACCAGATTGTGAAACTGCTACGTCACATTATAAATGGATCAAGACATATTTTTGGTGAACACTCGGATTGTGCTTCTTACTCTTGTCAAGGATCTAATGAAGATGAGTAGGGGACTTATGCCGATTCTGGGACACCTCCTCCCCCTCTCACCCAGCTCCCCCTCACCCCCCTCGCCCTAGTGGCGCCCTCTGCCAACCCAACTGATGTGGCGCCCCCTCGCGGTCGCCAACCCAACTAAAAATTACAGATTTCATCATTACCAACCCAACTAAAATTGCAGATTTCATCATTACCAACCCAACTAAAATTGCAGATTTCATCATTACCAACCCAACTAAAAATTGCAGATTTCATCATTACCAACCCAACTAAAAATTGCAGATTTCATCATTACCAACCCAACTAAAAATTGCAGATTTCATCATTACCAACCCAACTAAAAAGTGCAGATTTCATCATTACCAACCCAACTAAAAATTGCAGATTTCATCATTACCAACCCAATGTGGCGCCCTCTGACGGCCACTAACCAAACTAAGAAATGGCAGATTTCATCATTACCAACCCAATGTGACGCCCTCTCACAGCCACTAACCAAGAAATGGCATCTCTCATGATTGCCATAATGCAGCATCCTCTCACGGTCACTAGCCAAACTAAGGTGACGTCAGACAAAATGGCTGACCATCAAGATGGTCTTTGTTTCTAGAGAATTCCTGAATAAATTACCAGGCTTGCTATCGCGCTTCTCAATGTACTTCAAACAGGTCTAAACATGTTTCCAGCGGAAACCGCAACGGCTGTATGCTTCTGTGATAGCCGCATGCTTGAAATGTATATCTTACTTATAAAATAAAATAAAACAAACAATGTATTTATTATTAATTAACAATATGACCAAGTTTCATACCCTCAAGATGGTCGATAAAAATATAAACTTTATATCTAAGATCGGCATACCATTTCAAAATTATAAAATAAATATACAGTATGCTTCTGTGATAGCCGCACGCTTGAAATGCATATCTTACTTATAAAATAAAATAAAACAAACAATGTGTTTATTATTATTAATTAACAATATAACCAAGCTTCATACCCTCAAGATGGTCGATAAAAATATAAACTTTATATCTAAGATCGGCATACCATTTCAAAATTATAAAATAAATATACAGTATGCTACTGGACGAGATAGCAACCAAGTATGAATATACAGGACGTTTCAAAGGTAGGATAGAATAGCAAGATGGCCGCCAAAAATATAATAAACTAAGGTGACGTCAGGCATCCAATCTATCAAAACCATGCACTCAAACTCCTATGAAACATCATCTCAAAACCATCGCTAGAATCAGCTCACAACCGGGTCATGAAGCAGTTCTGAAACCCCTATATTAAAACCACACATTCAAACCACCATCAAATCCCTCTTTTCTCAAAAAGCCATCCAACCATCCATCAATCCATCCATCCATCCATACATCCATCAATCCATCCATCCAACCATCAATCCATCCATCCATCCATCCATCCATACATCCATCCATCCATCCATCCAACCATCCATCCTCAAAACAATACTTTCAAGTCCATTAATCCATCCATCCATCTGGACGAGATAGCAACCAAGTATAAATATACAGGACATTTCAAAGGTAGGGATTTTTAGAAAAGCAAGATGGCGAATCCAAGATGGCCGCCAAAAATCTAATAAACTAAGGTGTCGTCAGGCATCCAATCTATCAAAACCATGCACTCAAACTCCTATGAAACATCATTTCAAAACCATCGCTAGAATCAGCTCACGTCATGAAGCGGTTCTGAAACCCCTATATTAAAACCACACATTCAAACCACTATCAAATCCCTCTTTTCTCAAAAAGCCATCCAACCATCCATCAATCCATCCATCCATCCATCCATACATCCATCCATCCATCCATCCATCAATCCATCCATCCATACATCCAACCATCCATCCATCCAACCATCCATTAATCCATCCATCCATCTGGACGAGATAGCAACCAAGTATGAATATACAGGACGTTTCAAAGGTAGGGATTTTTAGAAAAGCAAGATGGCGAATCCAAGATGGCCGCCAAAAATCTAATAAACTAAGGTGTCGTCAGACACCCAATCTATCAAAACCATGCACTCAAACTCCTATGAAACATCATTTCAAAACCATCGCTAGAATCAGCTCACGTCATGAAGCGGTTCTGAAACCCCTATATTAAAACCACACATTCAAACCACTATCAAATCCCTCTTTTCTCAAAAAGCCATCCAACCATCCATCAATCCATCCATCCATCCATCCATCCATCCATACATCCATCCATCCATCCATCCAACAATCAATCCATCCAACAATCAATCCATCCATACATCCATCCATCCATCCATCCATCCATACATCCATACATCCATCCATCCATCCATCCAACAATCAATCCATCCATCCATCCATCCATACATCCATCCATCCATCCACCCATCCATCCATCCATCCATCCATCTGGATAACATAGCAACCAAATATTAATATACAGAACATTTCAAAGGTAGGGATTTTTAGAAAAGTAAGATAGCGAATCCAAGATGGCCGCCAAAAATCTAATAAACTAAGGTGACGTCAGGCGAAATGGCCGACTATCAATATGATCGATCAAAATATAAACTCAACTTCTAGAAAATACCCAACTCCATATCACGCATCACAACAACAACCACCACCACAACCACCCAACATAGTTTCAAACGCCACAACACCAGACCAACTTAAGAAGATACAGCTAGGTCAATCCCCAACACAACATACTTTCAAACGCCACCACCGCGGATTTACATCTAAGATCGGCATACTTTGTCAAAATCATAAAATAAATATATAGTATGGTACTGGATAACATAGCAACCAAACATGAATATACAGGACATTTCAAAAGTAAGACTTTTAGAAAAGTAAAATAATGAGCCCATATTTTTAAGAAAACAATTTATTAAAAATAAAACAACTACACACATCAAACAAACCTCAACCATACTTTCAATTTCACAAATATCAAAATTTAAACAAAACAATCAAATGCAAAGGCAAGGAATGTTCTCGAGATGACCCATATAGTGCAATATAACAATGCAGTAAAACGATAGAGGTGAGATACATGGTCTATCAAAAATTTTTATTACCCACTTTTTTTCAGCAATCAAAACTTTTTTGACAAAACACTATACATATGAAAATAGACATAACATTAAATATTTCCATTTTAGAGATACCCCAGTTTAATCTCAATTTTAAATAACATAATTTCTTAAATTGATTTAGTTAACTTTCTTATAATATTTAAAAAAAGGTTGAAAAAGAAAACATACTAAGTCCCACAACAGATAAAATATGTACTATCTTTTTACACTTCATGTTTAGTACTATCATTAGAAGAAATATGCTTGAGGTACAGCTTTTAATATGAAATTTAGAGGTTTTTATGCAAAATACATAGTTTATCACTAATAAAACTAATTTTGAAACACATTGTCCACATAGCAAATACCACTTCCTGTACATTTTAAAAAATAACAATTTTTATATATCATAAAAGAACCAAACAAAAAACTAATATAAAGACAGCATTAACGTTCTAACCAAAAGATTTACAAAAATATTAAATATATACCTGTTCTAAAAATGCTTCTATCTCTCTTTTACAGTTTATGTTTGTACAGCAGCGAATGTATTACATTTCCTTTGAAATTACATAAAAATCCATGCAATACACTTAAAACATTTGAAAAATCATGTTTGGTAAGCCCACTATATATCAATATTTAAGACAAAAAATTATTATTAATTTTCCATCTACAGATACCCCTGCTTAATATCAATTTGAATTAACATAAATTCATAAAATGAGTCTATCTTTTACAGTTCGTGAGTTGTACTATCATTAGAAGAAATATGATTGACGAGCGGCTTTTAATATGAAATTTAGAGGTTTTTACACAAAAACATAGTTTATGCCTAATAAAAACTAATTTTGAAACACATTGTACACATAGCAAATACCACTTCCTATACATTTAAAAAATAACAATGTTTATACATCATAAAAGAACGAAACAAAAAAAACTAATATAAAGACAGCATTAACGTTCTAACCGAATTCGAGCCATACTTTCCCATGTTTTGTGAGCTGTTGCATTGTCCTGTTGGAAATACCCATGTAAAAGTTCGTCATCATGAAGATTTTGTAAAAACGGTTCAAGTAAATTATTACGATATCTCTCAGCATTTATCGATCCTTCAAAAAACACAGGTCCAAATATACACCTTCTAGAAACCGCTAGCCAAACACCAATTTTCTGCGGATGGAGAGGCGATTGAATAAACTCATGAGGATTCTCCGAAGACCAAATACGCATATTTTGTTTGTTTATATAGCCGGATAGGTGAAACCATTCTTTTTGTATATATTTGTAGAGTAAAAGCAGCATTCGATCGACTAAGAAATAGTAGCACTTAAAACATTTGAAAAATCATGTTTGGTAAGCCTACTATTTAAGACAAAAATTATTATTTATTTCCATTTACAACAGATAGCCCACTATTTATCAATATTTAAGGGCAAAAAATTATTATTAATTTCCCCATTTACAACAGATTTCCTTGTTTAATCTCAATTTTTGAATAACATAAATTCTTAAATTGATTTAGTTAACTTTCTTATAATATTTAAAAAAGGGCGAGAAAGAAAACATACTAAGTCTCACAACGGATAAAATATATGCTATCTTTTACAGTTCATGTTTTTGTACTATCATTACAAGAAATAAGCCTCGCGATTAGCTTTTAATCTGAAATTTAGATGCTTCATAAAACCACCTCAGAGACACTAAAAAATTATGATTTTCAGCTCAACCAACCATTCAAAAAGTTGATACATCAAATTCATGAATATTAATATCACTCTACACTCTTAATAAAAAATTTAGCAGAAGTATCACATTAAATGAATACAAAATTTATATATGCACTACATTAAATGAAGATTGAATTTTATACACTGCTTATATCACCAGAAATTTTGTTACAAGATTATATGATTAGATAGACTCATGACTAAGCCTAAACGGACACCAGGCTTTCAATATGTAGTAAAGTTTTTTTTCTTCATACATTTAATATAAACTAATGATCTATCTTTAGAAAGCATCCACAGGTCCATTAGAACTTGTGGGTGGTGCAACATCTACTTTAACCCTCTTCTTAGGCGGTCCGGCAACATGCTCACATGTATCCACACCCTCCCTACAAATACCGCAAACAAAATTGCGGTGGAGAGTATTCACATGTCGCTCCATGCTATCACGCCGGGTGAAGGATTTTCCGCAAATGATGTAATTCATTCTATGAAAAACAAATTAAAAATAATTAATATAATAAATTTAAGAGAATAAAAAGCTATTGAAACCTAATTTTTAATATATCTAAATTGCTAATTTATTTGAAAAGCTCCTCGTATATGAATTGCTATAAAATACTAATTATAGACCTACATATATAAAAATAATATTTTAATACATAAACTTTGACTGATACCCGTATATTTAACTAAAAATACTCTTATTGTTCAGAATTTATTTAAATTATTGAGAAAAACCTTTAAAGAACCGTATGAAATAATCAACTTAATTATATAAATTTACACACTTAAACATTAAAAAACAATTTAAAGAAAGCACTAAATGCAAAAAATACTTTGAAGCACCCCTGGATTAATTGTATATAAAAATAATATTCAATAAAATTTACACCATTAAATTATTAAAAATAACCTTATAATTGAGAAAAAACAATTTTTAAAAGTCCTATAAAATTTTAGAGTAGTAGAAAAACTATGATCAGCGTATATTTAACTAAAAAATACTTGTATTATTGAAAATTTATTGATAAAACCCTTTAAAACTTTATAAAATAATCAATTTAATAATATAAATTTACGCACCTAAAAATTTAAAAAAAAGGAAAAAAAAAAAAACAATATAAAGAAGCTACTAAATACAAATAAAATACTTTGAAGCACCCTGGATAATTGTATATAAAAATAATATTCAATAAAATATTAATAAAATATACACCATTAAATTATTAAAAACAGCCTTATAATTGATAAAAACAATTTTTAAAAAGTCCTATAAAATTTTAGAGTAGTAGAAAAACTATGATCAGCGTATATTTAACTAAAAAATACTTGTATTATTGAAAATTTATTGATAAAACCCTTTAAAACCTTATAAAAATTAAAAAAAGAAAGAAAAACAATATAAAGAAGCTACTAAATGCGTATAAAATACTTTGAAGCACCCTGGATTAATTGTATATAAAAATAAAATATTAATAAAATATTAATAAAATTTACGCCATTAAATTATTAAAAATAGTCTAATTGAAAAAACAATTTTTAAAAAGTCCTATGAAATTTTAGAGTGGTAGAAAAACTAATGTAAAATATTGCAAGTTAATATTATATAAATTAGGCTTTCTAAATACCTTGTAGTAAAACACAAACAAGCACTAAAAACGATGTTGACTGTTCGAAGATAATGAAATTAAAGATGCCGATCTACGTATATATAGATACACATCTGCGTCAGATTCCCACGCAAATGGAGTGATGCATAAAGAGAAAGACCTTTTTTTCCCCGCGCATACATATATATACATATATACGTATGCGGCCAGAGGCAATTAGCGGCGGGCGCATTCCGTCCCCATGGTCGGGCTGTGTTTTAAGGAATGCACTTAATTTTTTTCGGTCGCATACCTGCATCTAATGAGGGTTGCGAGTCCGGGAATTTCGTCTTTCTACCTGTACAGATAGATCTGTCTTTATATAAAATTCGTATATATTATCTATGATTTTAGTTTTAAAATAAAAAATAATAAGAAGGTTAAAATAATTCGTTATTTTGTAGATAGTTGCATTATTTTGCATGCATATACATTCTCCATTAGTTTTATTATTATGATAAAAACAATGATTGACATTTTAATAAGCTTTGATACATCATTAAAATATTCCAGTAAATTAAATGCTAATGATGTAAAAATACCTAAAAATATTTCGTAAAACAAGAGTATTTTAGTTAAATATACGGAGATCCATATGAAAAACTACGAAAGTTATATTAATGTTAAATATTAAATAATTTAATTAAATGAAAACACATCGTTTCACAAAAATTATGTTTTATTAAACACTAGATGTACATCTCATTTACCATAACAGTACATTATAAACCTTTCTTAATATTGATGATGCAGGATCAGTTAAATTAGTATGGTTGTTAAGAAATTGGAGGAGCATTTGATAGTATTTTCTTCATAAAAGTAGTATGTATTATAATATAAGATAGTGTTATAAACTATACAATAAATATTATTCAGTATTGGAATACACAATGAATAACACAAATTTTGAGTAGAGAAAGATAAATATTTCTAATTGCACATGTGTGAATTTGAATTTATCGGGAATATAGTATATAGTAATTAGTTACATCTGATGGTGAAACATGGTCGCGTATTTTATATCATTCAGTAATTTAATTTGCTCTATAGCTAGACAATGAGGTGGATGCTAAGCATTAATTTGTACACACGTAATGTTATGATCGTCAGTGTAACATATATATTCAAGTCTAACACAAACTTTTTGATTTATTGAAACCCCAATAGAAATTATCACTATTTCGAGAAGAATAGTCATGTACCTCTACATATTCAAAGCCGCTGAAGTATGAGTACATTAACAGCTGTATACGCGTGTCTTTATCATCCACTTTAATGTGTTACTGTAATTCCAGCTACTTTTTTATTTATACGTACATATATTGTGAATTATTACACTAATTATAAAACAAAATTAATTATAGATAGACAAACATTATACAGGTATATTGCAAACATGTAATGCTAAGATAATCAGAGTGATATATACATACATGTAAAGAAATTTATAATTTATTCAATCTCTTATTAAAAGAGTTATTAATATTTTTCAAATGAATACCTGACAGTGGTGGAAAACTGTTGAAATTTGGATAGATTAATAGTTACATATGCGAGCTTCAGAATAGCTTCTGAACATGTTGGGTTGTAATTTGGTATACAATAAAAGGCAGCGGGGAACTGAACCGCCTCCCAAAAAAGGTATTTAATATTAAAATCGTCGTTTTCCCATCACAGAAAATAGTGTATTATACAATGGAAAAAATTAGATTTTAGCTCTCGGTAATTTATCTTACCTCGAGCTAAAATCTAATTTTTTCCCTTGTATGATACACTATTTTTCTGTGATGGGGAATCGACGATTTTAATATTAAATACCTTTTTTTTGGGAGGCGGTTCAGTTCCCCGCTGCCTTTTATTGTATACCAAATTACAACCCAACATGTTCAGAAGCTATTCTGAAGCTCGCATATGTAACTATTAATCTATCCAAATTTCAACAGTTTTCCACCACTGTCAGGTATTCATTTGAAAAATATTAATAACTCTTTTAATAAGAGATTGAATAAATTATAAATTTCTTTACATGTATGTATATATCACTCTGATTATCTTAGCATTACATGTTTGCAATATACCTGTATAATGTTTGTCTATCTATAATTAATTTTGTTTTATAATTAGTGTAATAATTCACAATATATGTACGTATAAATAAAAAAAGTAGCTGGAATTACAGTAACACATTAAAGTGGATGATAAAGACACGCGTATACAGCTGTTAATGTACTCATACTTCAGCGGCTTTGAATATGTAGAGGTACATGACTATTCTTCTCGAAATAGTGATAATTTCTATTGGGGTTTCAATAAATCAAAAAGTTTGTGTTAGACTTGAATATATATGTTACACTGACGATCATAACATTACGTGTGTACAAATTAATGCTTAGCATCCACCTCATTGTCTAGCTATAGAGCAAATTAAATTACTGAATGATATAAAATACGCGACCATGTTTCACCATCAGATGTAACTAATTACTCTGTATATTCCCGATAAATTCAAATTCACACATGTGCAATTAGAAATATTTATCTTTCTCTACTCAAAATTTGTGTTATTCATTGTGTATTCCAATACTGAATAATATTTATTGTATAGTTTATAACACTATCTTATATTATAATACATACTACTTTTATGAAGAAAATACTATCAAATGCTCCTCCAATTTCTTAACAACCATACTAATTTAACTGATCCTGCATCATCAATATTAAGAAAGGTTTATAATGTACTGTTATGGTAAATGAGATGTACATCTAGTGTTTAATAAAACATAATTTTTGTGAAACGATGTGTTTTCATTTAATTAAATTATTTAATATTTAACATTAATATAACTTTCGTAGTTTTTCATATGGATCTCCGTATATTTAACTAAAATACTCTTGTTTTACGAAATATTTTTAGGTATTTTTACATCATTAGCATTTAATTTACTGGAATATTTTAATGATGTATCAAAGCTTATTAAAATGTCAATCATTGTTTTTATCATAATAATAAAACTAATGGAGAATGTATATGCATGCAAAATAATGCAACTATCTACAAAATAACGAATTATTTTAACCTTCTTATTATTTTTTATTTTAAAACTAAAATCATAGATAATATATACGAATTTTATATAAAGACAGATCTATCTGTACAGGTAGAAAGACGAAATTCCCGGACTCGCAACCCTCATTAGATGCAGGTATGCGACCGAAAAAAATTAAGTGCATTCCTTAAAACACAGCCCGACCATGGGGACGGAATGCGCCCGCCGCTAATTGCCTCTGGCCGCATACGTATATATGTATATATATGTATGCGCGGGGAAAAAAAGGTCTTTCTCTTTATGCATCACTCCATTTGCGTGGGAATCTGACGCAGATGTGTATCTATATATACGTAGATCGGCATCTTTAATTTCATTATCTTCGAACAGTCAACATCGTTTTTAGTGCTTGTTTGTGTTTTACTACAAGGTATTTAGAAAGCCTAATTTATATAATATTAACTTGCAATATTTTACATTAGTTTTTCTACCACTCTAAAATTTCATAGGACTTTTTAAAAATTGTTTTTTCAATTAGACTATTTTTAATAATTTAATGGCGTAAATTTTATTAATATTTTATTAATATTTTATTTTTATATACAATTAATCCAGGGTGCTTCAAAGTATTTTATACGCATTTAGTAGCTTCTTTATATTGTTTTTCTTTCTTTTTTTAATTTTTATAAGGTTTTAAAGGGTTTTATCAATAAATTTTCAATAATACAAGTATTTTTTAGTTAAATATACGCTGATCATAGTTTTTCTACTACTCTAAAATTTTATAGGACTTTTTAAAAATTGTTTTTATCAATTATAAGGCTGTTTTTAATAATTTAATGGTGTATATTTTATTAATATTTTATTGAATATTATTTTTATATACAATTATCCAGGGTGCTTCAAAGTATTTTATTTGTATTTAGTAGCTTCTTTATATTGTTTTTTTTTTTTTTCCTTTTTTTTAAATTTTTAGGTGCGTAAATTTATATTATTAAATTGATTATTTTATAAAGTTTTAAAGGGTTTTATCAATAAATTTTCAATAATACAAGTATTTTTTAGTTAAATATACGCTGATCATAGTTTTTCTACTACTCTAAAATTTTATAGGACTTTTAAAAATTGTTTTTTCTCAATTATAAGGTTATTTTTAATAATTTAATGGTGTAAATTTTATTGAATATTATTTTTATATACAATTAATCCAGGGGTGCTTCAAAGTATTTTTTGCATTTAGTGCTTTCTTTAAATTGTTTTTTAATGTTTAAGTGTGTAAATTTATATAATTAAGTTGATTATTTCATACGGTTCTTTAAAGGTTTTTCTCAATAATTTAAATAAATTCTGAACAATAAGAGTATTTTTAGTTAAATATACGGGTATCAGTCAAAGTTTATGTATTAAAATATTATTTTTATATATGTAGGTCTATAATTAGTATTTTATAGCAATTCATATACGAGGAGCTTTTCAAATAAATTAGCAATTTAGATATATTAAAAATTAGGTTTCAATAGCTTTTTATTCTCTTAAATTTATTATATTAATTATTTTTAATTTGTTTTTCATAGAATGAATTACATCATTTGCGGAAAATCCTTCACCCGGCGTGATAGCATGGAGCGACATGTGAATACTCTCCACCGCAATTTTGTTTGCGGTATTTGTAGGGAGGGTGTGGATACATGTGAGCATGTTGCCGGACCGCCTAAGAAGAGGGTTAAAGTAGATGTTGCACCACCCACAAGTTCTAATGGACCTGTGGATGCTTTCTAAAGATAGATCATTAGTTTATATTAAATGTATGCAGAAAAAAAACTTTACTACATATTGAAAGCCTGGTGTCCGTTTAGGCTTAGTCATGAGTCTATCTAATCATATAATCTTGTAACAAAATTTCTGGTGATATAAGCAGTGTATAAAATTCAATCTTCATTTAATGTAGTGCATATATAAATTTTGTATTCATTTAATGTGATACTTCTGCTAAATTTTTTATTAAGAGTGTAGAGTGATATTAATATTCATGAATTTGATGTATCAACTTTTTGAATGGTTGGTTGAGCTGAAAATCATAATTTTTTAGTGTCTCTGAGGTGGTTTTATGAAGCATCTAAATTTCAGATTAAAAGCTAATCGCGAGGCTTATTTCTTGTAATGATAGTACAAAAACATGAACTGTAAAAGATAGCATATATTTTATCCGTTGTGAGACTTAGTATGTTTTCTTTCTCGCCCTTTTTTAAATATTATAAGAAAGTTAACTAAATCAATTTAAGAATTTATGTTATTCAAAAATTGAGATTAAACAAGGAAATCTGTTGTAAATGGGGAAATTAATAATAATTTTTTGCCCTTAAATATTGATAAATAGTGGGCTATCTGTTGTAAATGGAAATAAATAATAATTTTTGTCTTAAATAGTAGGCTTACCAAACATGATTTTTCAAATGTTTTAAGTGCTACTATTTCTTAGTCGATCGAATGCTGCTTTTACTCTACAAATATATACAAAAAGAATGGTTTCACCTATCCGGCTATATAAACAAACAAAATATGCGTATTTGGTCTTCGGAGAATCCTCATGAGTTTATTCAATCGCCTCTCCATCCGCAGAAAATTGGTGTTTGGCTAGCGGTTTCTAGAAGGTGTATATTTGGACCTGTGTTTTTTGAAGGATCGATAAATGCTGAGAGATATCGTAATAATTTACTTGAACCGTTTTTACAAAATCTTCATGATGACGAACTTTTACATGGGTATTTCCAACAGGACAATGCAACAGCTCACAAAACATGGGAAAGTATGGCTCGAATTCGGTTAGAACGTTAATGCTGTCTTTATATTAGTTTTTTTTGTTTCGTTCTTTTATGATGTATAAACATTGTTATTTTTTAAATGTATAGGAAGTGGTATTTGCTATGTGTACAATGTGTTTCAAAATTAGTTTTTATTAGGCATAAACTATGTTTTTGTGTAAAAACCTCTAAATTTCATATTAAAAGCCGCTCGTCAATCATATTTCTTCTAATGATAGTACAACTCACGAACTGTAAAAGATAGACTCATTTTATGAATTTATGTTAATTCAAATTGATATTAAGCAGGGGTATCTGTAGATGGAAAATTAATAATAATTTTTTGTCTTAAATATTGATATATAGTGGGCTTACCAAACATGATTTTTCAAATGTTTTAAGTGTATTGCATGGATTTTTATGTAATTTCAAAGGAAATGTAATACATTCGCTGCTGTACAAACATAAACTGTAAAAGAGAGATAGAAGCATTTTTAGAACAGGTATATATTTAATATTTTTGTAAATCTTTTGGTTAGAACGTTAATGCTGTCTTTATATTAGTTTTTTGTTTGGTTCTTTTATGATATATAAAAATTGTTATTTTTTAAAATGTACAGGAAGTGGTATTTGCTATGTGGACAATGTGTTTCAAAATTAGTTTTATTAGTGATAAACTATGTATTTTGCATAAAAACCTCTAAATTTCATATTAAAAGCTGTACCTCAAGCATATTTCTTCTAATGATAGTACTAAACATGAAGTGTAAAAAGATAGTACATATTTTATCTGTTGTGGGACTTAGTATGTTTTCTTTTTCAACCTTTTTTTAAATATTATAAGAAAGTTAACTAAATCAATTTAAGAAATTATGTTATTTAAAATTGAGATTAAACTGGGGTATCTCTAAAATGGAAATATTTAATGTTATGTCTATTTTCATATGTATAGTGTTTTGTCAAAAAAGTTTTGATTGCTGAAAAAAAGTGGGTAATAAAAATTTTTGATAGACCATGTATCTCACCTCTATCGTTTTACTGCATTGTTATATTGCACTATATGGGTCATCTCGAGAACATTCCTTGCCTTTGCATTTGATTGTTTTGTTTAAATTTTGATATTTGTGAAATTGAAAGTATGGTTGAGGTTTGTTTGATGTGTGTAGTTGTTTTATTTTTAATAAATTGTTTTCTTAAAAATATGGGCTCATTATTTTACTTTTCTAAAAGTCTTACTTTTGAAATGTCCTGTATATTCATGTTTGGTTGCTATGTTATCCAGTACCATACTATATATTTATTTTATGATTTTGACAAAGTATGCCGATCTTAGATGTAAATCCGCGGTGGTGGCGTTTGAAAGTATGTTGTGTTGGGGATTGACCTAGCTGTATCTTCTTAAGTTGGTCTGGTGTTGTGGCGTTTGAAACTATGTTGGGTGGTTGTGGTGGTGGTTGTTGTTGTGATGCGTGATATGGAGTTGGGTATTTTCTAGAAGTTGAGTTTATATTTTGATCGATCATATTGATAGTCGGCCATTTCGCCTGACGTCACCTTAGTTTATTAGATTTTTGGCGGCCATCTTGGATTCGCTATCTTACTTTTCTAAAAATCCCTACCTTTGAAATGTTCTGTATATTAATATTTGGTTGCTATGTTATCCAGATGGATGGATGGATGGATGGATGGGTGGATGGATGGATGGATGTATGGATGGATGGATGGATGGATTGATTGTTGGATGGATGGATGGATGGATGTATGGATGTATGGATGGATGGATGGATGGATGGATGTATGGATGGATTGATTGTTGGATGGATTGATTGTTGGATGGATGGATGGATGGATGTATGGATGGATGGATGGATGGATGGATGGATTGATGGATGGTTGGATGGCTTTTTGAGAAAAGAGGGATTTGATAGTGGTTTGAATGTGTGGTTTTAATATAGGGGTTTCAGAACCGCTTCATGACGTGAGCTGATTCTAGCGATGGTTTTGAAATGATGTTTCATAGGAGTTTGAGTGCATGGTTTTGATAGATTGGGTGTCTGACGACACCTTAGTTTATTAGATTTTTGGCGGCCATCTTGGATTCGCCATCTTGCTTTTCTAAAAATCCCTACCTTTGAAACGTCCTGTATATTCATACTTGGTTGCTATCTCGTCCAGATGGATGGATGGATTAATGGATGGTTGGATGGATGGATGGTTGGATGTATGGATGGATGGATTGATGGATGGATGGATGGATGGATGTATGGATGGATGGATGGATGGATTGATGGATGGTTGGATGGCTTTTTGAGAAAAGAGGGATTTGATAGTGGTTTGAATGTGTGGTTTTAATATAGGGGTTTCAGAACCGCTTCATGACGTGAGCTGATTCTAGCGATGGTTTTGAAATGATGTTTCATAGGAGTTTGAGTGCATGGTTTTGATAGATTGGATGCCTGACGACACCTTAGTTTATTAGATTTTTGGCGGCCATCTTGGATTCGCCATCTTGCTTTTCTAAAAATCCCTACCTTTGAAATGTCCTGTATATTTATACTTGGTTGCTATCTCGTCCAGATGGATGGATGGATTAATGGACTTGAAAGTATTGTTTTGAGGATGGATGGTTGGATGGATGGATGGATGGATGTATGGATGGATGGATGGATGGATGGATTGATGGTTGGATGGATGGATTGATGGATGTATGGATGGATGGATGGATTGATGGATGGTTGGATGGCTTTTTGAGAAAAGAGGGATTTGATGGTGGTTTGAATGTGTGGTTTTAATATAGGGGTTTCAGAACTGCTTCATGACCCGGTTGTGAGCTGATTCTAGCGATGGTTTTGAGATGATGTTTCATAGGAGTTTGAGTGCATGGTTTTGATAGATTGGATGCCTGACGTCACCTTAGTTTATTATATTTTTGGCGGCCATCTTGCTATTCTATCCTACCTTTGAAACGTCCTGTATATTCATACTTGGTTGCTATCTCGTCCAGTAGCATACTGTATATTTATTTTATAATTTTGAAATGGTATGCCGATCTTAGATATAAAGTTTATATTTTTATCGACCATCTTGAGGGTATGAAGCTTGGTTATATTGTTAATTAATAATAATAAACACATTGTTTGTTTTATTTTATTTTATAAGTAAGATATGCATTTCAAGCGTGCGGCTATCACAGAAGCATACTGTATATTTATTTTATAATTTTGAAATGGTATGCCGATCTTAGATATAAAGTTTATATTTTTATCGACCATCTTGAGGGTATGAAACTTGGTCATATTGTTAATTAATAATAAATACATTGTTTGTTTTATTTTATTTTATAAGTAAGATATACATTTCAAGCATGCGGCTATCACAGAAGCATACAGCCGTTGCGGTTTCCGCTGGAAACATGTTTAGACCTGTTTGAAGTACATTGAGAAGCGCGATAGCAAGCCTGGTAATTTATTCAGGAATTCTCTAGAAACAAAGACCATCTTGATGGTCAGCCATTTTGTCTGACGTCACCTTAGTTTGGCTAGTGACCGTGAGAGGATGCTGCATTATGGCAATCATGAGAGATGCCATTTCTTGGTTAGTGGCTGTGAGAGGGCGTCACATTGGGTTGGTAATGATGAAATCTGCCATTTCTTAGTTTGGTTAGTGGCCGTCAGAGGGCGCCACATTGGGTTGGTAATGATGAAATCTGCAATTTTTAGTTGGGTTGGTAATGATGAAATCTGCACTTTTTAGTTGGGTTGGTAATGATGAAATCTGCAATTTTTAGTTGGGTTGGTAATGATGAAATCTGCAATTTTTAGTTGGGTTGGTAATGATGAAATCTGCAATTTTTAGTTGGGTTGGTAATGATGAAATCTGCAATTTTAGTTGGGTTGGTAATGATGAAATCTGCAATTTTAGTTGGGTTGGTAATGATGAAATCTGTAATTTTTAGTTGGGTTGGCGACCGCGAGGGGGCGCCACATCAGTTGGGTTGGCAGAGGGCGCCACTAGGGCGAGGGGGGTGAGGGGGAGCTGGGTGAGAGGGGGAGGAGGTGTCCCAGAATCGGCATAAGTCCCCTACTAAGATGAGATCAATATGTTTGAAAAATTTCAGAATTTTAATATGTATGATAATTTTATTAACGCTTTAAGTCGGCTCAGCCTAATAGTAGATCTTTAATAGGAAACGTAGATGCCAACATAGTAGAATCTTTTAATTCAGTCATTGCAAAATTTGTAGGAGGTAAAAAGATTGTATTATATTCAACGTAATTCTTACAGTGCACGTTGCAAAGCGGCAGCAGTTTGATTTAATTGTAAGGGCAAATATCACTCAAAGCTTCAGACCAAATATGGATGTATACGACAGTGTGTGAAAAAAACGGTATGAGAAGAAAATTTTTTTATAGGAAACAAAAAATACATACAGGAACTACGGACGATCGCGACTATGGGCCGGAGGCAAATGCATATTTTATTGAAGATATAAATAATCATAACAATACCAGTGTCGACTGTGAAGAATATAATTTTCAATAATTTAAAACATGTGCTATTTAGAGAATATAAATTTTTACATTTTGTAAGAAACACCGGCACTGTTTTTTTAGCAGATTTTAGTTTTCTCTAAAACATTACTCATATTATTACAAAGCCTCAACATGTAAAGTAAATACAAATCATGGTGAGAAATAATAAGAAGTACAACTTAAATAATTGTTAAGCATAAATAATAATAATTAAGTTATATATTTATTGCAGAATAAAACTTAATATCTAATTAATTTCGGCAAATATCATTAAAATAATTACAAATTACATAAATCGGTAGTCTTAATAAAACTAAATAAATACAAGCCAGGAGAATACTCAGAAACAGCAAAAACAAATTTCGAAGAAAATAGCCGCACCAATATTTTCATGCAATAAATGCAGGAGGCAAATATCCCAAATTTATTTGCTTTCCAGTTGACCAGGCATATCCCTTCATATTGCTAGCCGGTATCTGCATCGTGTACAAGATGCAGGCATTTTAAACTCGGTAAATATATTCAATTTATTTCAGGCAACCCGACATACGCCGTTCGGTAATTTTTCTTAAGGAAAGCCCACCCTTAATGGATTGGATTTTCTAATCCTTTTTTGTTATTGATGGCTATCACATAATGTATGCCACTACGTCAAGATGATTGATTAATTTAAATACATTTATTATATATTGTAGTAGGATTTACTATTCTAATGAATCTATGTCCTATACATGTAATAATGTTTCACGTTTAAGTGCTAAAATGTTAACAGTATTTGAAGAATGTATCTTAAGTACAACAGAAGTTATCTATAAGACAAATAAAAATTAATAAACATGAGACTCTTATTAATCCAATGCAAATTTATATTCAAAAGTTTATTACCTTCTTTTAAATCCCTTATTTCTTAAACAATTACTTTTCAATGACACTGTATATTGATAGATTTAAATGAATATTAAAATAGGTAGAGTCGGTAATATAGAGAATTACCTTTATTTGGTTTGACATTGACATACACAATATCTACAATATGTATTAACTCAAACTTTTCTATTAATATTTGTTTATAAAACTCAATTTTTTTTATCTCATTCGTGTTATTTGGTCCGGTTATAATACGAAACAGAGAATGCTTTGAAATAATATGCATGAATCATTCTTCCCTGGTAAGTACTAAAATATATTTAATCCTCTTGATTCTAAAATATATTAATGTTCTTTTTAGGTTATAATATGTTTGCTGGTTTAGTACATCAATATCTCCTTCATATATGGAAATAATAATACATACGTTAATATAATAACTTCTTTAATTATGGGATCTAGAAATTAGTTCATCAATGATTTCTACAATTAAACGATTGATTATTCTGGTTAATCAAATTTGATAAAAAGTAAATAATCGATATTATAATAACCCTGGAAATTATTAACTCTTATACGCTTTTTAATATCGTGAGTTAAAATTGTAACATATACACTTGTGGTTACAAAATAATTTGATTCTATTTAATGTTCATTTGATTTCAAATATTATTACAATATAAATAACTTGATTTAGGAGTTTAAAATTTTAAAACATCGATTCTATGAAAAGGAAATATTCATACGATTCTAAAAATCATAAGATACATAGTATACAGTATGTTAATATAAAATAAACAACAATGATGTTCCTTTTGTGCACAATTTAGAAACATAATGACATAATGCATGTGTGTGTGTGTGTATTAAAACAAACTAAAATGAATTATAATATGTTGTGTATGTACAAACTGAGGAAGACAATATACAGTTGTCGAAACGTTTTTAAATATGACTTTTATCTTACCATGTTAAGTATTGAATAATGGTAATAAATCAATAAATGGTCGCTAAGCCATACAAAGCTAAGGATAATTGGCAAATCCCGCTGTGGAGCAACCGCAGACACGTGTTTAAGACTTGTTGGTTATCGTCAGTACGGTGTAGCCAAGGAATAAGGTTGGATATCCTTGGAGATGGAAACAATAAACGGAAGAAGGAAAAAATTCAAACCTTGGACCGTTTAGTTGATTCTTCGATTATTGTATTATTTCTGCAGTATGACGGATCTTAGTCAAATAAAACAAGTCGCGATTCTTTAAATATGAGGAATACGTTTATTGTTACTTAGTTATATAGATTTATACTTATTAAATTTTGCAAAAACTGTAAGAGTTTTAAGTAAAATTATAATTGTGTATTAATTCTAATAACATTAACTTCAAATTATATAAGACCAATTTGTAAGAATAATAATACAGGCAGATTTTCTGTAATATATGTAGAATATGAATGTGCGCGATTACTGCTTTTGATTCTAGACCCCTTATACGAAGGTACTAGCTTTTTTCGCATCAAAAATGCAAATACAAGACGAGCAAAACCAATCATCAATTATAATTATATCTCCCTTCCCAATAAAGGCTGACAACAGAAAAATTGTTATCCCCTGATGGAAAAATTCAGAGATTGCTCGTTCCGCGATTGGTGAATAAAATTTATAGGAAAAAATTAAAAACACGACGAACACACAGAGAGAGATTTGTGTCGGCCAAGCACAGTTTTATGAGATTCTCCCCCATTTTTGAAAGGCACACATATACGCACCCATCTCCGGGATATGTGCGGTACAGTGGTGCCAGCTCCACCCTCGACAACACAGCACTGATTTGTGTGTACGTGTTGTTACGCAGGTACGTGTATGAAAGCATGTAAGTGTTATCACAAATCCAGATCGAAGAGTTTCATTATTCCGTCTCTCATTAATCAAAAAAAAAAAAAAAATCACACGCCCAACGGTCGAATCGACCACCCATTCCACCACACCCCATGCGTAAATTTAAAAATCTCGTTAACGGAATAACTCTTGCGTTGTATTTATTGTGAATTCAAATTCGGCATGTTCTATTGCTCCTGCTTGCTGTTCGATATTGGTGGGTTGAAAAAATTAGTTGAAAGGATGGCGGCGCTTGGGTACTCGGGCTACGTAGGTTACTACACGTCCATGCATGTAAACTGTGCTATGTGTGTAGAATGTCGCCCATGTGCGTTTTGTTCGCGTCAGCGATTTATAATTTTTTTTTTTTGGCGCCCAACGAGAGGAGAAAAAGAGAAAAAATCTTGTTTGATTGATTGGCGTAATTGGAAAAAATCAACGGAATCGAATGTGTCAAAATGTATATTGAACGATTTCATTCCAGTTGGAAAGTGTGTTTATTTTATTCTCTTGGTTGTGTCGAAATAATATACAGATACCTACCTATTATAGTTTAGAATTTAAAGTCCGCAGAAGCTATGTTCGTCGGATAATATTGACTGGAATATATTTATAATTGGTATTGTTATTTGTGAAACAATACCAAGTGTGTTATTTGTTATTACTTGCTTATATTTGGAATATATTTCCTCTTACAATAATACAGAGTTATTTTAAACATAAGATAACCATTAGCAGTCGAGTTGGTTAATTAATTATTTTTTCTAAATGTGTATTCATTTTTAAGTATTTAATAATAACTCTTAAATTGCAGATTTCCACGGTTTGAAATTGTGTTGTCGGTTCTGCTTCTGCTATCGACGTTTCGAAGTAGTATGACTAGCCCTGTTGTTGTCCCTGAGGATAGCAGACGAAACGTCGGCAGCAGAAAGAGTGACAACACGCGATTTTAACACGGAAAGGAAGAAGTACATTTTTAAGTATTTCTTTACCAACTATTATTAAAATATAGTATATTTCACGTTCTAATATTTTAGCTGGTCATTAAAAACCGCATAGAATGGCTACATATTTCTAAATATGCATAGAGCAATACAATATTTAGACGTTTAAAGTTTTAGTTTTACTTTCGAATCTTTTATTTTTCTTTTTAAATTCATTTGTTTGACTTAACCTGTTATGGAAAATATATTTAAAAATAGAAGATTATTCCGCCAGTGGCTTCAGACCATTAGGATAAATTATTTATGTAATAAACGCATAAAAGTATCCATTTATAACTACTAGAGTAATAATACATGGTTATGTGTTTTATAATATATTGGATCCCATTAACAAGATGACTTTGTCCTAAGAAATAGGTATCAAAAAAAAGGAAAGGAATTCTCCGTAATTCATAAATTATATAGATTTATTAGCAAAATTAAGTTCAAAAGAGACATGTTAATGACAACATGAAATTCATACGCTTCAAAGTTGATGGGATAACTGTAACAAGCTGATATATGTATATACAGTGAACTCAAAAAGGTTGGAATAAATTCATTTAAAATTCAACCTTTAATTTTTTTAAAAAACACTGGGACCCGTCAATTTTTATTTTTTGATGGGCATTTTTTAAACTAACTTTTGTTTATACAGGGTGACTCAAAAAAAGATTTCATTTGACACTTCAATTTTTTTTAATTGAAACACCCATTTTTTATTTTATTTTCGGATTCTACGTAAAATTTTGATCACATTTCATGTATTATAACCTAAGTCTAAGTTAAGTTCTTTTCTAAAATAATCAATGTAATTTAAAAAAAAAATTATTTAATTCTAAATAATAAATGTCTCAATGATTCGTAATTAAATTGTGAAATATTAATTTAATAAATGTTGAAATTGGCCACCACCAACATCCTGGCAATATCCGAGGCGATCTTCGAATTCTTGCAAAACATTGTGCACTATTTGAGGTTCTATCAGTCTCATTTTTTGTCTTATTCGGTATTTAAGTTCGTCAATATTGTTCGGTCTGTTGATATACACTTTAGATTTTAGGTAGTCCCACAGATAATAGTCTAACGGGGTCAAATCAGGGGATCTGGCCGGCCATTCTATTGGGCCCCGTCGACCAATCCACCTTCCAGGAAAAACACTATCTAAATATTCACGCACCGGGCGAGTAAAATGGGCTGGTGCTCCATCCTGTTGATACCATAAGCTATCATTGGGAATGTCAGGATCTTCTGGATTTGGATACACTACAGCAAGCGCAGGTATCAAATCGAATTCTAGAAATTCTAGATATCTTTCTCCAGTCAAAGTGCTGTCAAAGAAGAAGGGACCCAAAATTCTGTTTCCAATAATCCCAGCCCAAACATTTACTTTTTGAGAGTATTGTGTGTGACACTCCATAATCCAATGCGGGTTTTCTGTAGCCCAATAACGGAAATTTTGCCTATTCACGGTTCCGTTTAGGCAAAACGTTGCTTCATCCGAGAACACAATTCATCGTGAAAATTGAGGATCATCAATACATCTTTCCATCATTATTTCACAAAATTGCATTCTTCTATCTGCATCGTCCTCATTTAGTTCATGAACTAACTGAACTTTATAAGAATGCCATTTATTTTTATGTAAATAGTTTAATACAGATCATTGACTAATTTTGTTCTCGTCAGCAATAGCGCGACTAACTTTATGGTTGTTCTTCTCAATGGATAATAGCACATTCAACTGCACATCTTCTGAGATAGTGGGCCGGCCTTTTACATAATTATCTCTCACATGCCCCAAATCCCTATATTTTTTTTCAATTTTACTAATAGTTGATTGAGATATAGGCGCTCTGTTTGGGTATTTATTGTTGAACAGTTCGGAAACTTCCAGTTGGGTACGCATCCTATCTCCATAGCCAATCATCATTAGTATTTCTATGCGCTCCCTTTCATTTACTCGTGCCATTTTACAGTTAAAAAAAACTACTTTTATTAGAACTTTTATACAAATGTTTAAATACTTTTGACAGGGAATGAACTTCAACGTCAATGTTAAATAACCTAGGTAACAGATAAAAATGGTATTAATGTTTAAATGTTTACAGTTTCAGTAAATTTGATTATGTTTAACTCATAATATGTACAGTTTAAATGAAAAGAAATAAGCTAACTTAACTTAGACTTAGGTTATAATACCTTGAAATTTTACGTATATTTCGAAAATAGAATAAAAAATGGGTGTTTCAATTAAAAAAAATTGAAGTGTCACATGAAATCTTTTTCTTGAGTCACCCTGTATAAACAAAAATTAGTTTAAAAATGCCTATCTAAAAATAAAAATTGACGGGTCCCAGTGTTTTTTAAAAAAATTAAAGGTTGAATTTTAAATGAATTTATTCCAACCTTTTTGAGCTCACAGATTGTTATTTCAAAATATTATATTGCTTAGGTATTTCAGGTTCTAACTGGAGACAGGCCAAATAAAAATATTTAATCTTAGCTTTGATGAAAGGATTAATTCAACAGTAGAACAAAAAATGCACATATACATATACTTCGTTATGTATAGAACCATGTCAGATCACCAGGTATTTTACATATAACTTTAACAATTCTCGTTTCTTCCTTTCTTATAGGTTTTCTATTCTCCTGTCATCATATCTCTTCGTCAATTTTGCTTTCATATTGTTCCAAATAGTCTTCTTCTCTTTGATACCCTGTACCTTATTGGGAAGCATCAGCTGCATAATTTTCTGTTAGGGCCTCTCTAAAATGATGGTTTGATGTTTTAAAAACGGAATTAAACAAAACTATAGAAATATAACTATTTAGAACAACATTAATATATGTTGACCTATACATTAATCGTGTATGGAATCCCCCCCCTTTATCAACCCACGATTGATAATACTCCAGAAGAAAATTGGCTTGAAGTTATTGGGAGATGTTGAATCTTGGGTTGGTGTTATTGCAAAATTATTTAATATAAATATTCAATCTACTGACGAAAGGGTAAATACTGAACACATAAAAAAATTACTGGTCCACTTCACATGATTACTCATTTAGGCCCCTACAATTACGTAGTGTTATAATTCCAGCATCTATTTTTGAATTTTACTGAATACAAAAGAACGCTTCAAATAAGGATTTTGAAAAGAACAAATATATCTCATTATTTTTTTAGTGCAACTATTTATTTTATGGCAGCATCATAAGAAATAACATTTAAATATAAATAGTAAAAAGAAAAGGGAGGATTTTAAAAGCGTTACGTTTCCAAGTGTTTTAAGTCCCTAATGTTCTAGATTGCTTTGAATTTAAATGAAGCAATTATAACTACACTCTACACACACGGTCGTGAATACTTTTAGTCGACTGGGACTGTTATATCTGGGACATATCTGAATAATTAAATGGTGGTATGTTAAATGGTGGTAATTATGCACTGTTTATATATATAATGCATTATAGTTTATTAGATAATAAATTTTGTGAATATTAGCGTTATTAATGCGTATAGATAATCGACTAATATAAATGCACGGGCTAATCAGGATTCGGTTCAATTAATAAATTAAGTTGTATTTTCTTCTTTATGGAAATGCGTGTTTAGTATGTAATACATTTAGTGAATACAGAATTTATTATATCATGTTCATAACTTTAAACGATGCACTATTAACTTAACTATTAATTAATTATTAACTTATTTAGAAATTAAAAAATTTATCACTCAGTGAGAATAATTAAGTTTTCAGTTTAATTTTTCATTTCATCTCCAATATTTTGAAATGTCTACAGGATAGTTTTGATTATACTGAATAAATACATTTCATCATTTATCCTTTCAGAAATAAAGAATTAAAGTTAAATAATTATTTAGAATTTTTTTGGAGAATTTCAAAATAACTCTAAAATAAAAGCATTAGCATGTGCGATTTGTATCAATTAATTAATAGTTTACTGCTAAAGAGGAAGTTTTCTTGGAGCAATAAATAGTTACGATCGGCTTTGGGGTCGATATTTTTAGCACGGATGATAGTACATAGTTTAAACCACGCCTCGCGCATGCAAAGTATCATCAGGCTTGGATCGGACCCTAATAATTTTAATATAGGGGAATTTAAGTTTCAAACTAATATACTTCTATTTACAGAAAAAAAAAACATGGTAATGCACCGAGATTATAAAGGCAGGCTTTCACAAAAAAAAAACATCGCTATAGAAAATCTTTTCAACTGCCATTCATTTCTAACAAAGGTTGTAACTATTGCATTTCTCGTTTTTTTTTTGAAAAACGCACACACGGGTTATATAAATAAAAGTGTATTGATCACAATTTGTCTTTTATTTTATAAGACGGTACTTGCAAAATAGGAAGTTTCCTTAACATTCGCTCTGAAAGTATTTTCATGTAATATAGAGTATTTTAATATTCAATGAACAAAATATATCTTTTCTAACGAGACTAGATTGGGTTCGTATCACATCTGTCTTAAATATTTCTGTGTTACTTATTTCATTAAAACAACTTATTTACAAATTTAAAGAAAGAGTGATTTGTTTATTGAATCAATTAAATTTGAATATTTATTTAAAAAAAATGTATGTAACTAATTTTATTTTAATTATAATCTCAAATTTATTGTCTTTTATTTTAGATTTATATCAACAGGATTATTTATGATATATTTTTAAACTGACCACTCTGTGTGTCTGTCTGTGTGTGACCACGATAGCGGTCAAACCACTGTAGATTCTATTCCAAATTTTGTATTTACGTATATAATCTCCCTCTTGAGATCTGATTAGTTTTTCAGTAAAATCGGTAGACCGGAAGTAGTAATTTACTTCAGTAAAAAAAATCGAACTTTGCAAATATTTCGTCAATTACAAAAGTTTATACAAATTTTCAAAGAATTCAAATGTACTCAATATTAAATTTGAGAAAAATTGTATCAACATTTTTTTCGAAATTCCTACCGGAAGTAGGTCTTTTGCTCTTATGGAAGATCAGTTTTTTGCGAATATCCTGCAAGTCATGCTTTTTATAGGCAGGTACATTACGAGTATAAAAGTGTTTAAAACATAATTTTAAATATCTTTTATATAAAAAAAAATTCAAAATTCGGACCGGAAGTAACACTTTTACTCTTACCGAATAGCGAATTTTTGCAAATATGTCGTAAATTATGCATTTTGTATATATTTATCAAGAGTACAAAAGTATTTAAAGTTAGATTTGCAATATTTTTTGTATAAATGAAATTTCAAAATTCGGACCGAAAGTAGCACTTCTACTCTTAGCGAGTAGACTTGTTTCAAATATCTCGCAAAGTATGCATTCTATAGGGATTTATTAAGAGAATAGAAATACTTAAAATAGGATTTTGTATAATTTTTTTTAAAAAAATTCTATAATTTGAAACGCTCATACATATAAGAAAGTCGTGTGGTGGCCACGCTTCATTTTTATTTTTCAAACGCTGACAATTCTATCTTTATATTTTTTACTAGACTTTACTCAAATTTCATATAATAGTGCTAAACCTTGCATAAATTTACAATAGTATTTCGAAGTATGAGTACATAACTTCATTTGGCTTTATGTCAAATCCTCATAATAATTATATCTTATAATATAAAATCTTGTCCAAAATTATGTGACATTAAATTATACTACGATTTTTTTAATATTAAATATATCTTCTGTTTTTATAATATTTTAATAATTTCTAGTATTAGTTACTTATTCTAATCAAATATATGCCACAACCTATTATTATCTTCATGATTTTTCATTTTGCACATTAATTTTATATTTGGAAAAAAATTAAATTTATTCACCAAGTGAGGAAAACATAATACTTGTATTGTGATCTTCAGATATATAATCTATATGCCTTTGCGGTCGTTACATTTTCTACAATATTCTGATTCATACTTGTAAAAATACATGTATTATATTACAACAAATTATATAGAATATCAAAACGTTAGTATTATATAAAAGCATTAAATATATGAATATAAACCTAAAACATTATCAATTAAACTAAAGGATGAAAATAGCCAAAATATAGTCCTAAATTTTATTATATTACTTGCGTGTGCGGTGATCACGATGGATGTTAGGTCAATTAAGCTACGCCGGTAGTTGCAAATACATATCTTTTTATCGCTCTGGTTAATACATAGTGCTTTTGAAATTTTATATATTTCAAATAGCATGTTACGAATAGCAAAAAATAATGTAATTTTGTACCGCGTAGGTGTTTCAGAGGAGATTTTTATAGAAAAATATGTTTCTTCAAACGAAAACATTTACATATTTGGTACATATATTATAGAACCTGACTTTATTTCTAAAATAAATGAAAGACGTAATGAATTCAATTCATGAACGGAATGTATAAATAGATATATATGTATATCTAAATTACCATATTACACTTGTGTAGATATAAATCATCTTAGACCATTTAAATATTTTCTGATTTTCTTCGCTCTTATTACGTATGTAAATGCAGCAGCTTGTTTGAGACCTCAACTGTCAGGAACAATGAATCTAATAATTCATTCCGAGAAATGCCGGCGAAACGAGTACGGCCCAGATAAGAAATATTTATTTATATAAACAAGTTATTCTTCCCGAATACATTTCGATCTAACGAGGACGAAAAGAAAGCGCAAAATACCCGGAAAGCTCCGGACGGCGCTTGAGGAGAAAAACCAGAAAGCGAAACAAAAGAGGAAGCGCGGTTCGAAAAACAATAGACAAATTTGCATATTTAAATATGAAGATTACTGGAAAAATATAAAATAAAGAGACGGGAACGGGTCGCGGCGTGTGGGCGCGGGTCGGGGTTCGTAAGGAAATGTACCACCCCCTCGATCCCGGCTCGTAAAAGAAGGACAACGGTCCGGGCCAAGGACCCGCCGTTGTGAATCCTGGCGCGCCATTTTATCAAATATATTACAGTAAAGTTAAGCTTTAAGAGGACCCGCTTTACATAATTTATAAATAAACATTCATAATGCGTATTATATGTTGGGCACGGCCAAATGAGATGCAAATTACAACGTAAGTGTACAAGAATTTAAATTTTAATGCATTTTGGTCCCCGTCTGACAGTTTAAATAAAAAAATCCGTGCCGATGCTCTTTTCTCGCTGACATAAACTTTAGTCATTTTTAGAGACGACAACCACTATTAAATGTACTTCATTGTAGCAGAAAAGATCGATACGAATACATGTATTTGATTTAATGTTATTATACCAAAGATTTTATATAATATTATAGGCTGTATACGTTTGTTTATTCAAGACGAATAAAAATATAGGAACAAGACAAAAATTAAATAAAATTATTTGGCACCCAATACGTGGGGCAAAAAAATCTGAAAGAAAAGAAAACACTAACTTAATGCAAAAATATATATCTCGCAAGAAACCAATGGAATTAATTATAAGTATTCCTTCTTCTTAATAATGTATAAGTATTTATTCGAAATAAAAAACAAAAGAAAATTATTTCGTCGTTAGATTGCTGAAATATCCAAACAATAATTTCAATTACATATCAAAACTGCTGATAATTCGTCGATTTTCTGATTTAAAATGTTTTAGTGTTCTAAAATCTTTTGATTTCTTGAGTGAATATTTTTTTGCCCAGTTATGAATGTTCAATATAACATTTCGAAATTAAATGAATCAACATTTCTCAATGTTTTCTTGCCAGTTCAGATGTGAGTTTTCTTGAAGTATTATAATTTTTTATCATTTTTTTCCCATTCCTCTTCCATACACGTTTGTTTTGCGCTATTTATTCCGTTTCCTGCAATTTCGCTGTTATTTCAGCCTCTTCTGGTTAGAGGTTACTTAGCTGTCAGTTCTGCTTCCTTCTTTAATGGTTTTTGTCATTAGAAATAACAGCCAGATTTTCACCTGCTTTCAATTTTCGACAATACTGGCCACACAAGTGGTGTTTCCTCAAGGCTTCTGCTTTTAACTCTTGGTATTTCATTTTCCTTCAAAAATGATTTTTGATTGCATTGAATCTTCATCTAGTTTTTTATCTTGTGATATGTTTGTACATGGATTGTCAAAACTCTTAGTTTGTTCCTGATACGCATCCATTAATATCAATTTTTGTAAATAAAAATACATGAGATTTATTTGTTATAAATAACCTGAACAAATGTGTTATACAATTAGTTAAAAACTAAATAATAAAGTTATATTTATTTATATAGAAAACATAATATCGAAAAAATTATTTGTTTTTATTTTTGATATAATAATATTTTATAACTTACATATATTAATACCTGTTATCAAGTTCATCTGATATGTGTTGATCATTTATCGTGAAATATAATATCTGAGTAGTTTACTTTTGATAATACATCCATTTATTTTTAACCTGTAGTATATAATTATTGTATTTGAATGTTTCTTTGATTTTCTAGTACTGAGAAAAAGGAAATAAATCCATATATAAATTCATGATGATAGTACACTTACCAGCGGAAAGATAATATTATAGTTTAAATCCTTTTTAATATAAGATCTGAAGTAGTAATTATGAGTTAAATATTTTAAGAAGGTATAAACTATTTATCATATAGATACAAGGAGTGTTTATATAATTATTTAATTTTTATATTATAAGATAAAGTATAGTTTTTGGCGTCCTGCGTGGGGCATTATACCTACACTCCAATAATCAATTGCAACCGTTACATTATGTTCCCCAAGTTACTCGAACTAGCCAATTGTATTATTATTAAAGTGATAATCAATTATTATGTTCATATACTATATGCATACCTACCTATACAAAGTGCAGACTATGAATGACGTTGGTGTAAGACCAGACAATCTCATCGAATTAAGAACGGATCGAAATCGAATTAAACGGCTATTTACCCCTATTTACTTCATCCAGTGTCGAGAAAATTAAATAAAATCACCAGAAAAGAAAAACGACAAACAAAAATATCAAGGAGGGAGAGACAGAGAAGAGATGTAAAATACAAAGGAACAAAGTGATTCTTACTTCGTCTGTTACTGTGTCTCAGCTTGTTTATGTGCACGTAAAGGAGTTCTTAAGAATAATTGATCGAAAGAAATTCGCAATATTAAAGAATAAGGAGAGCATGACGGGTTAAAACGGGACAAAAAGGAACGAACAGATACATTTCGAGGTAGAGAAGATAATCATTCCGCAACGAGCGACGACACAAAAGCAATTATTCGAAATCAGACTAAAATAAAAAGCAATAAGTTAATGCCGGCGTATTTCAATTTAGTTTAATTCGTTCGAAATGAAGAAAAAGTATTTACGTGGATGAGTGGTGAGTGGTGGGTTGGGGAGGAGGTGATCCACCCGTGGACGAAGCACGAAAGGTGGAGAGAAAGAGGTGAAGTCGCCGACTACGACGGCGGGATATAAGAGAGAGAAGGACGGCAATAGCTTGCCATGAAGAATACGAACGAGACGCTTTCAGGAGTGCGGTTTTGAGGGATAAAGATATTATATTATATTCAGGATTGGTAAAGAATTGAATGCGACGTGCATTAGAAGAGGACGGCCGTATGCGCAAGGAGAAAAAACGAGAAAGAACGCGAGAGAGAGAATAGGAAAGGACAGTGCCAGTGTAAGACTGGAGTGGCTTCGAGCTTTTGATTTAATTTAATCTGCGGAGAAATATTAGTTTTCTGGAGAAAGGTTTCCTCCGTTTTGGAGTAATGGCGTGGTAGATAACCGGAGTGGTAATATTTATGGCTCGAACTAAAGCATTAGACTTAATATATTTATATTGTTATTTATAGTGTTTTCTTGGAAATTACTGGCCGCCTCGGGTCTCCGCAACCACAATGTGTTTCACAGAAATAGGTGGAGAAATCCGAAAGGATATGGCGGTTGCGTGTTTAACTTGCCGACTTTCCTTGATATCTGTTATGAACAGACATGAATCTACTTATTGCGGACACTGTTTTCTAGCATTACAACATAAATTTATGCATAGGGAAACGAACAACATGCAAATAAAGCAAATATCTACAAAAATCTTCTACTGAATTTTGTATGTTTTGTTCATAAAATAAAAAAAGCAATTCTGTAAATTCAGTTTGGAAATATACAGGCATTAATTATTTGCAATTTGTTTACAAATTAATGCTGACAGTAGTAATAATAATCTTCATTATCCAACAGTATATAGCAATTAGAAAAAAATAGTTCAGTCATTTTGGCTACCGACAAAGTATGAACTAAAGATGATGAATGC
Source organism: Amphimallon solstitiale (assembly GCA_963170755.1). Classification (NCBI taxonomy): domain Eukaryota; kingdom Metazoa; phylum Arthropoda; class Insecta; order Coleoptera; family Scarabaeidae; genus Amphimallon; species Amphimallon solstitiale. The sequence continues at coordinate 239,942,520 of OY720675.1, read as the reverse complement.
CATTGCAAATTCCTGTTGATCGAAATAATTTCAGAACAATAAAATTAAGTTAATTAATTAATATTTCAGGCTATATAGCTTCCACTAGGGAGATACAAATTCATCTCGTTTGCTAAAGCGATTCAACTATAAGTAATATTCTCACAGATATTATGAAAAATTGCATTATACATACTAAAAGCTGTTCGAGTGACCCACTCTAATCGCCTTGGTTGAAATAGCTTAACCGTTAAAATCGACAAAAAGCAGCGAAATTATGTAAAGAACTCCTCTCTGGATACACCAAATTGAAAGCTGTCCTATGGGGTGGGTGTACGGACGACTTTAAAGGGTTCCTCGACGGAGAGATTTTCCTTTTTAGTGGAGCGTGTGCAGAGATATGGGCTTCTAAAGGGGAGCGTGCAGTCGATGTTGTAACAGAAAAATGGCTTACGTTATGACCAATTCCCGCGACACCCGATAAAAATCGTAAAATTGTCAGGTATGACAGGCACACGAAGGAATTGCAGAAATTTCACTTTGACGAAGAAATTTCAGGCCGTCAAGGATTAGAGTGCCGAAAGAGGGTTGGAAACCAAAAGAGTGGACTTTTCCGCGACGATTGAGTGCACTGTCCACGTGCCAAGTCTGTCGCTGTCGAAGGTACGACTCATTTAAAGCCTTTCTGCAGGTGGATGCGGTAAAAAAAACTCGCGATGACGCGTTAGCGAGAAAGTGTGATTAATTCAAACGGCCGTATGATTTTGACAGCTGTAGTTTAAATTTTTGTGATGGAATTTGATGTTTCGAAATTTTCTTATAACGATGGACAGTGCTAATTTTCAAAAAAACGCTTCTGTGTGCAAAAGTAGCCGAATAACACACCGAAGAAAAACAGTTAGTAAAGTGCTAATGTTATGTATGTAATGCGGAATGTTCTTTAAAGTAACAAGAAACTTCAAACATCCAACTGAAGATTGATTTTCGACGATAGTCTTACGAAAATTGGATTTCAGCTATCACATGTAAGTACAACAAAAACAATAACGACTTTTTATTATTATAAAAACGCTTCTTAATGCCAGAAAAATTACACACAATAGCCACATTTACTTATGTCAACAATGACGGTTAAACGTCAACTAATTTTAGACGCAATGACAGTTTGTGCAAAAACTTAAATTAGACGTACCTATATACAGGGCACGTCAAAAGTTTAGAAAACTGGACATTATAAAGAGCATCAAGGCGATGCTCGCGTTTTAAGCGATTCAAGCTCGAAGAGATTGAAAATTGAACTAACTTTTTACTAAAAGCAGCTTAATAATAAATACTACATAGTAAATAAAAAATACTGAAACAACCATCAGAGCGTGAAAAATTAAATACACTTCAAGTCAAAGCATCTGCAAATATTCTAAGTGGTTTTTGCATTGCGACACCTTGAAATTAGTAGTGAAAAATCTGTTGGGCATTGGTACATAGAAAGTTTGTTTATTTCTGCCACCGAATCGAGATACACAAATACAAAAATCTTAACAAGTTAGACAATAGACATTTATTATCAATTTTTGAAAGTATTTAAAACAAATTGAAAATAGCCGACATTTTTGGTTATCCATATCTTCGTAATCATTAAAGATAGGACTAAAGTAAAAATGGCACTTGGTAGTAACTTTTACGTAGAAAGTAATAATCTTCATTAAAAATTCATGGCCAAATTATAATCAAAATATGACATGAACTTATATTTTTTTAAATGGCAGTTACAGTTGGCTATGACTTAATTAAAATGCTATGGTTATCTTGTTAAAATTTAATTTTATTTTATATCCTGATAATTAAGTGTGCAGGGAATTTTTAACCAAGTTTATTAAATTCTACGTAAAACTTACTACCAGGCGCCATTTTTACGTTTGTTATTTCTTTAATGGTTACGAAGATAAGGAAAACAGAAAATTTCGGCTATTTTAAATTTTTTTAAGTATCTTTAAAAGTTGACCACGAATGCCAAATCTAAAGGTACTGTCAAATACACTTTAAATTTCTTGACTCTGCTAATTTAGCTGATCCTGTATTAAGAAAGAATCTATATGCCGAGATAGAACATGGGCATCCAGTATAGCCGATATAATTTTCTGAACTATTAAGTCGATTTCGATAGTTGTTTCACCATTGTAAAGAACAATTATGGAAGATTAACGTTATTCAAGTTATCGAATAATAAGTACAAAAATATATCGCCAATAAACCCTATGTATTAATATCTAAATTCGGTATGGAAATAAGTAAGGTAAAGACAAACTATATGAAGATGGGAATAGAAGATTCACAAACAAAAAGTTATAATTTTGAAGAGATCACCTTATTCAGCTATTTCAGTGAGATCAACTGGCAAAGACACAGCAAGAGAAAAAAGAGATTCTAAACAAGAAGATCAAAATAAAAGTATATAAAATGAAAAACTCTACTCTTTTCTCGATGGAAACAAATGACACTGAACAAGAAAGACGAAGATTTCGAAATAATGGAAAAGAAAATAATGCTATAGGACTAACAATAGTCGGGCATGGTGAAGTAACGCCGAAAATGAACAGAGATATTGAAGATAAACTCGGGGAGGAAAATATTATAAAGTACAGCAAAGCGCGATAGATACAGCGGGCAGAACATTGATCCATTTGTGGTCCAGAATAGAGGAAGACTGCAGAAAATATGGAGGGATACTCTGCAAGAAGATGCAAGAGCAATACATGTGAGAGATTAAAGGTTCGTGTGCAAGCCCGGCAAATAATAGAAGGACATAACACAGGCGGCTAGCACTCTAAGAGTTAATGAACAAGTTGATTAATCCACATAAAAGAAGGAACGGCTTTGACGTTAGCCATAATCCAGGAGAATTTAACGTTTTGATGATGATGATTAATATCTATGGACTCCCTTGAATACTGAGAATGCTGCACTGGTTGAATGTGTAGACAGCAACAATCCGGCATGCTGCAGCTTTGTAGTTTTGTTTAAATGGTGGTTTGATAAGATTCATCCAATAGATGCATTCATTTATTGCAATAAAAGCAATATATAATCACAGCTGTGTTACTTCTTCTACTATACAGGAGATACGAGGGCGTATTTTTATGTTATCTACCTAGCCATGAAAAAAAGCACATAAGAGAACAAAAAAAATATTTTTCTACATAACTCCCTTCAACACTAATACACTTATTCCATCTTTTTTGAAGTTGCCCCATACCCTCCGAAAAAAATTGCTTCGGTAACCCCGCAAAATATTCTTCAACAGCTTCTTTGAGTTCTTCATCAGAAGCAAAACGCTTTCCTCTGAGATGCTTTTTTAAATTTTTGAATAAGAAGAAGTCTGACGGAGCTACGTCGGGCTATAATGCCTTAACTCTATAAACCCACACTCATTGATTATCTGCTGAACTTTGTTTGCCTTATGAACCCGACAATTGTCGTGCAGCAACAAGTTTTTTTTTGTGGATAAGAATGCGGGCATTTTTCCTCCAGAGCAGTCTTTAAATTTTTCATTGTTTCCGTAGGCCTCTCCATTTATGGTAGACCCTCTCGGCATATATTCACTAAGCAAAACTCCTTCAGCATCCCAGAAAACAGTTGCCATCATTTTTTTCCAGAAAATTGTGTGTTGGCCTTCTTTGGTGGTGGAGAGCCCTTATGAACCCACTGCATGGATTCTTGTTTAGTAGGGGGGTCCCAGTAATATACCCAAGTCTCATCCCCGGTAATAATTCGAGATAAAAATGTTTTGTCCATCTCCAACTTGACCAAATTTTCTTGAGAAACTATTTTTCTGCACAGTTTTTGTTCAGGTGTAAGCAATCTGGATATCCACCGTGAAGGCACCTTCTTCATACCCAAATCGTCATGCAAAATTTTGAGAACACTTGTTTCGGATATACAGACTTCATTGGCAATGACAGAGATCTGTACACGCCGATCTTTCAGTACCAAATTTTCGACTTTTCGCACAATGTTTTCAGTTCGAGCTTCAACGGGTCGTCCGGACTTTGGACCCATCGAAAGAGTTTAGTTTTTTTACTTGAAAATATGATGGTGTATCTTCCCCATATACAGCAATAATTCTTTCATGAATTTCTTTTGAACCATCGCCCTCCTTTGTCAGGAACTTTATTACGCTGCGATGTTCAACTTTAGTTTCACTCATTTTATCGAGAAATGGACCGTCTCAAATCTCTATACACAGCATAAACTAAACACAACTTAGCACATGTACTTCTAACAGTGACAGCAATTTTTCAATAATTTATTTGACATCGTCACTCTTTTGTTTCATGGCTAGGTAGATAATATAAAAATACGCCCTCGTATAAAATAAAAAAGAATATATATTTTTAGTACCAAACAGAATTGTTTACGGTGTTATCTATTTCCTCCAAGATTATTCTGACAGTTTCTAAAGTTTTCATAAAATAAGTATAATGGCAATGTTTACAAATATGATCTTGTACTTAATCTGTTCACTTTCTCAAATCAAAGAATAAAATTTAACTCAACAGTTAAGTGGATATTAATTATTAGAATTGGTAGAGCAGAAAACCACAGAAGGATCGGGGCTCAGACACGATGTAATATATGACAAAATAGTGTGACATCTCCAATTTAATAAAAACTCTTTGGTATAGACTTCTGATCTCGTCCCATGCAATAACTAACCACCAAACGGGAGACCCAAAAATACTAAAGGAGATGTAACGCGGCCCGTCGTTAAGCGAATTTTTTTCCCAATTCTCTCCGTCTGTCTCCTCTCTAGACTCACTCATAAGCTACGAGACGATCGTACGGTCGCGTCCTATACAATCGTGCCAGCACGAGCGACGACGAGACAACACTTGTTGGGCGAGAGCCCGTGTTATCCGAGCTCGAGAGCGAGGTGTGTTTTGTCGCCGACTATTGCCGGGAGGCTTTTCAGCTTAACCTTTGAGTTATATCTGGTGGAAAGTGGATACCCAGCGTCGCTCGTAAAACAGCGACCGACGTCGACGATACCCCAACCGAGAACGACGACCGCAAACGACACGACGGCATACCGGAATTTAAATTGCCGCTGAGTGGTTCGGACGGAACTCGTCTGGCAGACAGCAGGATAGGATTTCTCACTTAACGCAGGGACTTGGCCGGAATCTGTGTGAGAGATATATACGGATCGGTGTTTGGCTGTTTCGTTTCGGCTTTGTGTGATTTCGCAGTCGCACCTTCGTTTTTCATTTCACTTGCCGTGAGCTTTATCTGTATCCTTTTTCTTTGTCTCCTTTCTTTGGTTCTCTTTTGTTTTTTCTTGTTTTTTTGCTGAACCGTAATTGGAACCGTCGTTTGACTAATCTTCTTTTATTATTATTTCTACTTTCTTTTTATTTTATTCCTTGTGCAAAGTTAACACTGTTAGTTAGATTTTATTCTAATAATCGTACTAACTTTCTTATCTTGTTCTTACCTATATCGGTGTATTTATTTGTCTCGATTGTCATCTATTCTAAAATATGTAATCTTTCCTTTCTTTCAATAAAAAAAAAACTATTAAGACAGACGCATATTTTATTTACGAGGGCGTATTTTTCTGTTATCTACCTAGCCATGAAAAAAAGCACATAAGAGGACAAAAAAAATTTATTTTTCTACATAACTTCCTTCAACACTAATACACTTATTCCATCTTCTTTCCAGTTGCCCCATACCCTCAGAAACAAATTGCTTCGGTAACCCCGCAAAATATTCATCAACAGCTTTATTGAGTTCTTCATCAGAAGCAAAACGCTTTCCTCTTAGATGCTTTTTTAAATTTTTGAATAAGAAGAAGTCTGACGGAGCCAGATCGGGGCTATAGGGTGGACGCCTTAACTCTATAAACCCAGTCATTGATTATTTGCTGAACTTTGTTTGCCTTATGAACCCGAAAATTGTCGTGCAGCAACAAGTTTTTCTGTGGATAAGAATGCGGGCGTTTTTCCTCCAGAGCAGTTTTTAAATTTTTAATTGTGTTTCCGTAGGCCACTCCATTTATGGTAGACCCTATCGGCATATATTCAATAAGCAAAACTCCTTCAGCATCCCAGAAAACAGTTGCAACAAGTTTTTTTCCAGAAAATTGTGTCTTGGCCTTTTTTGGTGGTGGAGAGCCCTTATGAACCCACTGCATGGATTCTTGTTTAGTAAGAGGGTCTCAGTAATATACCCAAGTCTCATCCCCGGTAATAAAAATGTTTTTTCCCTCTCCAACTTGACCAAATTTTCTTGAGAAACTTCTTTTCTGCACAGTTTTTGTTCAGGTGTAAGCAATCTGGGTATCTACCGTGCAGACACCTTCTTCATACCCAAATCGTCATGCAAAATTTTGAGAACACTTGTTTCGGATATACAGACTTCAGTGGCAATGACAGAGATCTTTACACGCCGATCTTTCAGTACCAAATTTTCGACTTATCGCACAATGTTTTCAGTTCGAGCATCAACAGGTCGTCCGGACTTTGGGTCATCATTGATTGACTCTCGCCCCATCGAAAGAGTTTAGACCAATACTTTAGTTGGAAATACGATGGTGTATCTTCCCCATATACAGCAACCATTCTTTCATGAATTGCTTTTGGACCATTGCCTTCCTTTGTCAGGAACTTTATTACGCTGCGATGTTCAACTTTAGTTTCACTCGTTTTATCGAGAAATGGACCGTCTCAAATCTCTATATCTATACATAGCATAAACTAAACACAACTTAGCACATGTACTTCTAACAGTGACAGCAATTTTTCAAATAATTTGTTCGACATCGTCACTCTTTTGTTTCATGGCTAGGTAGATAACATAAAAATACGCCTTCGTACATGAAAGAGAAAATATAAATTGGAAGTATTCATCAATACTAGTAACATTTCAGAAGTGAGTTGCCAGAAGTATATCCTTTACCTGAAGGTTTACTAATTGAACAGTGAGCAATTAGAAGTATAATTTTCATTTAATCAAAGAGAATACATAATTGGTATAATTTATCAACACTGATGCTCTTTCTCCATTAGAAGCTCTTCTGATAATTGAAAAATGAATGCAGTTAGAAGCAACATATTCTTTACTTAATAATGTGAAATGGTAATAATAATAACAACCTTTATTTCAAGAGTTGTATACAGGATTGTCAAAATACACAAATATATATTGCAAACAATGATACAATCATACTAGAATTTGAAAAGTCGTCTAAACAATAATAATAATAATAATAACAACAATATTTTAAATAAAAATAAAAATAACACTCTTGACAACTTTGCACAATTTTTACTTAGTCTTTGCGACATATGTTTTGGTATTTTCATACCATTCATAAAAAACTGCTCATTAGGAATCCTAGAACACCTGTCCTTTATGGCCAACCAAAATTACATAAAGAAAACAACCCAATTAGACCTATAGTTTCATACATTAATGCACCCACATAAAAACTTTGTAAATATTTCAGCAAAGAACTACCACAATTAATTAATTTTAAATCTGAGAAAGGCATTAGAAACAGTATAGAATTAGCCAAACAACTAGAAAATATTGAAATCAATAGCAGTACAAAACTAATTTCTTTTGACATAAAAAGCTTACTCACATCAATTCCAGTAAATGAAATAAAAGAAATCTTAGAATACCTTATTAATAACAGCCATTTAGAAGATAAGGAAAAAACACACACTCTGGAAATTTTTAATTAATTAATTATTTAATTAATAATTAATTAATTTAATTTAAATTCAATGACAAGGTCTATACACAAATAAATAGTTTACCGATGGGGAGTCCACTAAGAAGCCCTCTTCTAGCTGAAATATTCATGGCAGAATATGAAGAAAAGCTGTTAAAAAGTAATAATAAATACATCAAACAAATAAAACATTGGGTCAGTTATGTAGATGAAATTTTCTGTATAATGCGAGGTACTGAAAGATAGGCACGCGACTTCCTAACTTATCTAAACACTATTCATGAAAAGATCCAATTCACTATAGAAATAAAAAAAGAAACAAAACTAAAACTTTCTAGATTTAACTATCAAAAAAGACAATAAAAAGTTAAAATTCAGTATATACAGGAAACCTACATACACCCATACGATCATACCAGCTAATTCGAAACAATCTTGGCGCACAAAAACAACAGCTCTACATAGTTTCGCTTACAGACTAATTAACATACCACTAAGTGAAGAAGATTCCAACACAGAATTATGCATAATTTAAATTATAGCTAGAAATAATGGATTTAAAGAGAAAATAGTAGACGACATTATCAAACATAAACAAAGAGAGAAACTCAAAATACACTTTTACCCTAAAATAATAGAAAAAGACGACACGAAATGGCATATTATACAATACATTCCACATATTAATTATAAAATTAACAGAATATTGAAGAAAATAGGAATCAAAACAGTTAACATAAATAAAAACAATTTAGGTGCGATGTTAGTCTATAACAAGGAAAGAACTAAGCGTACCGACAAATCAGGTGTATATAAAATTAGTTGCACAGACTGTAAAGCTATCTGAATCGGACAAAGTGGCAGAAAGATCGAAACTAGATTAAAAGAACATAAAAGATCAACATTGCATAATATTAGAAATACGGGCATTGCCGAACATTGTATTGATAATCTCCATTTTCCCGATATAGATAGTTGCAAATTTATGCATAATGTGAACAAAGGACCGAAATTAAATTTGTTAGAAATATTAGAAATTAAAAAATCAATTCAATGAAAAGAGAAAGTAAGGAACACACACAGATTTTACAAACACAAGCAATTATTTAAAATAGTTATTAATAAAATGTTCCACCAAGAACCGTCTGCTAATAATAACAATAGTATTTATTTATCCAGTAGCAAAAATTCCAATTACAGGACAATAATTATAAACAATATACAAAGCAAGAATCTAACAGAGAAAAAGAAAACTGAATATATGCATTAATACGAAATCCATTACAAAATTAAATCACTAGCATAGAGATGTTAAGTTATAGAACACATCAAACTGATTTATGAAGGAAAACACACGAACAACTGGAATAAAAAAGTTAATATTCAAAATCTGATACCTACATATAGTAGTGGTTCATATTGTAGTAATAATAATAATAACAATAGTAATAATGAACAAAAAAAAAAGCTTAACACATTAGACCGAGAACGGTAAATATTTAATAATTAATACACAGCCAAATGCATTTAAATACAAATTAAAATAAACAGTATTTGCAGACTAAATGAAATACAAGGCAAGAAGCCCAAAAAGAAAAAGCATAATTGAGTTGAATCCAGAGACATATCTATTTGTTGTTAGAGTGAAGTTTTTGATTTAAAGGTAACTGAAAAGGATCAGGGCATGAGGTGCTTTAGCTGGAGCTACCACAAAAGTATCACTCGAACGCGTACCGTATCTGGGAATCAAAAAATTCACAGCGGAGAGCAGATTGGGGGCATCAATTCTATTACTAACCAGTAATAACATAATTTTATTTCTGTAGGTCATACAGTCAAGCACATTACACACGTCCATATAAACAAATAATTATACAGAAATAATAGAAATATAGCACAACTCGTTTATAACGTCATCGATTATAGCATCAACTCGGGTATAGCACCATAATCGTCTTGGTCCCTGGAATTACCTATAGTAGACAACCTAAAAAATATTGCATATAACGGCATCATATTCTGGTAAACCTTGGGTTTAACGTCAGTTGAAATACATATTTTTGATTTAATGACATGAAACAGAAAATATAAATTAAATAATTTCTCGAAACTAGAGTTTACTTTTGAATTAGTTGAACTGCTAGTAATAGTATCCCAATTAATAGTGAAACATCCTTTTATATTATTTTATTCTCGATTTCAATCAAGATTTCTTCAAAAATAAAACACGTTAAAACCAATATATGACTATTTTTATTTGTAAATTTTACTAACACCTGATTTACGTTTTATCATTTTTAGCTTAAATTTCTATATGTTAGTTAAATTATTATATATTAATATTTCAGCTTAAAGACACCATCTGTTTTTGTAATTATAGAATAAATGACATTCTATTCTATGATTATATTTATTTAAAAAAAACTCTTTAATATCAAATATATAAATATATTTTTTTATATAATAATTTCTGATGCAGGGCAGTCACTAATTACTTTTGTAAAATGTAGGGATCGGTCGAAAATCAAGACAGCCTTGATTTCTAAAACGATACACATCTGTATCACATAACAGACCGGATCGCGTACGTTGAATGCCGAAGCTTCTGATTTTCTCCGACAGGGAGCTTTCACTTCCTACACTAAAGCGGTTAAGGATCGGCGACATGAAGCGGATCGCGGCGTTTCGAATGCGCTCAATTAAACACGACCCCGCTTTTGGAATTTTACGTTGAATTTGATCCTGTGGAAGTTGCAAATCGCTTAAGAGAGTGGGGGGGGGGGGGGAAATACATACGTCGTATAATTTTCATAACATTAAAAGTGTCATATTTTTAAATATTGTTATATTAATTAATAATTATTTTACGGAATAATAATATTAGATTTTATAAATTAATAAATATACAATACTTGTTCCTTTTTCATATTCCTTTGAAAATCAGAAATATAAGTAATTTGTTTAAAAATTCAAAATAAAATACATTAGTATTCGAATTTCTTAAAAGAAATATGTTTATCATTAGATCTTTCACAGACAGATAATTTTCATCATACTCTTTTGTAAGATAAATAAAAACTTTCTAATTCCTATAATAAATAATTTAAGAAAAATGGGTGTTGTTGACCGTTCTAATTTATATTCACTAATGATAAAATAAAACAGTTTTTACCATTTCTTTTATCACTTTTATTTTGCTGACTCATTTGTGAATTATTTTCAACTAGTTTCGATCAGTGCAAAATTACTAGAGGTAGAAAACAGTCAAAAATGTTTTATTTGTAATATTAGTTTATACACGGTGTATTTGAAAGAAGGGGACAGAGTATGATAAATGGAAAGATGCAATTATGTGGAATATAAATCCCAAAAATTGTGAGTCAATTATGACACGAACGCCAAAATTAAAAATCCCCGAAAAGTGTTTAATGTGCCGCCTATGGATTTAGCAGGTATCGCGCGAGTTAGGCCAGGCAGCCGACGTCATGAGTCGTAATAAATAATATTTTTATGGAATTAAATAAACACACATAGATACGCATACATACACACACCGCAATAACAGTTGTAAACGTTATAAAAACCCCAATGTTTACTATTTCGAAACAGGTGTTCATGCTAAGAGTTCAACAACCTTAATATGAAATATCAGCTGATTTGCGGTAAAATTGATGCGTGTACTTTATTCGATTTCATTTGTTCTCTTTTAAAATATCTTAGTTTTCAACAACGAGAATTTTTTTATTGAGATGCCGACTGTATGAATTTTGTAATTATTTTAATATTTGACAGGATTATTTAGATATTACATTTTCTTCCACAATAAATGAATAGTAAGTACTAGACTGTTATTATGATTAAATTCAACGACTTTTTACTTCTTATTTCTCACAAAAACAAATTTGTTTTGTAAAATTTGCCCAACTCTACTTATGAGAAACTTTTATTTTAATTGGACGCAAATGAAAAATATCTTTGTAATTTTTAAAGTTTGAATTTGCGCAAAATATTTTGGATTTGAGTCTAATAAAATTAAATCTTTCCATTAATCACACTCTGTCTCCTTGTTTCAAATACACCCTGTATACATATATATATATATTCGATACCATGTGAATTTATTATTTTTTTTAACCATTCTTATTGCATTATATTGAGCTTTCAGTTTGTGGCAGAGTCTATCTGCATATTTAGTCAATCTCAAATACTGATCTGGGTAATTTTACCAATTTCTTTATCAAAAATGCAGTGCCATCTAACGGAATACCGTGAACTAATTTCTTCGCGATGAAGATGATTAATTTTGTAAATAATAATTATCAATCTTATATGTTTTGCGTAGGAAATAAAAATGTCGCTCTTGTATTTCGATACGAACAGACTACAAATATATTCTGGTGTCTACAATTCAAAATTGGCGTATAATTACTAGTTGTTCATTTCCATACGTTAGTTCTAATATCATGTAACGAACCTGTTCATTTGCCAAACTGTGAAATTACATACTGGCGTTACCGCTAAAAGGAAATTTAATATCTTTGTTGCATTAAAGTCACGTACACACATACATACGTGTGAAATTAACTAGGCATATAGGTAAATCGAATTCTAAATTTAGGTATTCATATATTTTGTGATTTACCTCAAATTATTTAAGTAATATTTAAAATTAAAACGTAAAGAAGAATAAATTTCGAAAGGACATCCGAAAACCTAAGATGTTCAAGGCCAAATTTAAAATTATTTTCGTTTTCAGATGATCGATCAATGTTGAACAACAGCATCATATACTATGGTACAGTTTAATATGTCAAAAGTTAGTTTATACGGTTTGATGAGATTTATCTTTAAAACATTTGAGTTGATAGCTTATTCCGATATCCAACAAGGATCTAATCAGATCCACTGCTATTTATTAGAAGTAGATTTTTATATTAATTATATTTTAAAATAGTAATATTGGCCAAGCATGTTCAGCTTTTATCATCACTGGAGCCATCTAGTGTTGTTTTGTTCAAGTAGTGTGTAATGGCGTTTTTCATGATTGTTTTTTCTTTACCTCCATCCCCCTATATCCTGGCACCCAGCTTAGTTTCACCTTGTGCTGGTCCGCCAGCGATTTCATTTCTTCGACATGTTTTCAAACCAGTTATTATAACACCACTTAGCTTGATAGCCTCAGTGCCGTTTGATTGTCAGACAATATTTGAATTCAGCGGTGGACGAAGGAATTCGTATTGTTTTCTATAGCACATTGGAGTATAGCACACATCTCTGCCTTAAACACATCGACATACCTCCCCAGTGCACAGTATTTACTCTGCTAATCAGATTCCTGTCCCAGTGCCAGCCTGTCTACCAGGTTTGGTCCCACCTTCCGAAATCCTAAATAACAATTTTCTCATTCAAAACTTTCTATAAAGCTTTCTTCAAATTATTTGTTGAGGCCATATCTCTTTATCATGTGGTCGGTCTTCATGTTTAAAACATCTCCACACACAAGGTTTTCAATTGCCATGTGCCCCACGCATATTTTGATATTGACGATTTGTTATACCTTCAGTTATACACCAAACTAAACACTACATAAAACAAAAGTTTGAAATGCAAAAATACTGATCGACTAAAGAGTTGATAAAAGAGAATAATTATCGTTTCTTTGTCCCAGCATTAGTGAAGGAGGTATTTGGTCTAAATAGTAAGAACAATATTTGTTTATTGTTACAGTTATACATGAGTGACAGAACAAAGTAAAACATTATATACAAGCATAAAACAGAAGCGAGTAAAAAACGTGGAAAAGGTCAAATAAGTAATCGGTAAATACCATTGCTGTAATATAAGTTAACTTATCTGCATATTTTGGTGAGTGCTGATTTTTGAAACAGGCACGTCTTCGCTTCGAAAATAGAATTGAAGACGACCATGTTGGAATTTAGATCACTATGTAGAATAGACTTCTCAATAAAATCTGCTCTTATGGCTACATTATCATTTTGAAGTGATCTAAATGAATGCTTATCCAAAAGTGGGACATACTTACTGACGAAACACCACCATCCATGTCTATGAAAAGACATTTTAGGAAGCATGTCTGTACCTTTCAAAAGTAAGCTGAACATAAATATAGCAGGGAAGAATAGAGGAAAAGATTGTGTAATACTCTAAAGATTAGTGATGGAAGAACTACAAAAGTTATTAAAAGAACAAAATTATTGATATATTTGAAGATGAGGAAAATGACTAAAAAATCGTTGTAGGATTGTATCAGAAATCTTTAGACAAATTACTTTTGTCTAGTTACTTTATTTTAAGCTGATTTATTTTTTTGCTTTGCTTTATGTGGAAACCAAATTGAATCATTTTCGTTTCTTTTTTTTTTATTAATCAGAGGCAGACAGACACATTATAAATACATTTTCCTTGACGTCTGATCGTCGTTCGAATATTGAACGGATGAGCGCCGATGCTTGTGCCAAACAACGAGTTTTAATCTAACGAAAAGCCGTAATGTGATTAACAATTAAAAGGGTGGGGTCATCTCACGCATATTAAACGACTTCAAACAAATCACTTTTTCAATTAAGCTTTTCCATTTCGAGGAGTCACATTTTTATTATCAAACGCACACAGACGTACAATACATACATCCATACACGAATATATGATCGCGCGTGCTTGCGTTTTTTTACCGTATTATAGGCGTACCCGAAATACTTGATCCGGTATGTCACAGACGAGACGAATTAAAATATTACCATAAATAAATTGCAACGATATTCTAGTGGTGTACAAAATTGTAGGCGCTTATCTATTTTTACTGTCTGTCTGACTATAAATAATAAGTTCGAATTGATAATTACGAATTTTGTTATAGACCCGTCGTGATTTTGGGTGCCTTAGTGATCGGTTTTAGGTCCTATTTCTTATACGTAGTATGAAGAAATACTGTGATGATAAAAATTTTGTACCACGCGATCGTTAGAGATAAATACGTTTTGAACGCTCTTGATAACGAAAAAATGATTTTGCAAACATGTCTTCTTTATGTCTGCTAGTGACAACGATAACGACCAACCGGTAAGAGCTGTTAACAGCAAACTTTATATTTGGAATTTCAATCCGCTCTTTCCAAGATCGAATTTGATTTTGAATGAAAGCGCTAGACCAGAGGCAGTATAAAAGTATTTGGAATTTGATTTGGAACTATGTATGCTTTGTCTTTAAAAAATGCAATATTCGAACTGGAAGTAACATTTTTATTTTTATGGAATAGCAGTTTTTTTGCAAATATACAGCAAGTTATATATTCAGCACAGATGACTTATTATGTATTTAAAGTTTAACTTGGAATAACTTACTTCATACCTCAAATATGATAAAAAAAAGTGGTGAGCTTCCCATGCCTCGTTTTTTTAAATTTATAAATAAATGATTTACCGACAGTTTTATTAGTTTATCCATTCAATAGGAGAATAAACCAAAAAGTGAATAACTTCTGCACCATATTAGTGTCTGTATGCCCAATAACAGATTAGTTATTAATAAAGATAAAATCAAATTTGTGTATGTTGTTTCGAGCGTTGGTAATATTTATGATTCATTGTCTTCTGTTGTAATATTGATTCATTGAAAATCTTTGATAATTCAGAGTCTCCGTCTTGTATGTGATATGGTGCTGTGCATTGAGATGTACTATACTGAAAAACTGGTTTTTGAAATCTCTCCTTTCTCTCTATCTTTCTCTCCGTGTGTGTGATCACGATAACGACCAAACGGCTATAGCAATCAATACTAAACTTAGGCATAATCTCATATTTTACCAATATTTCGTAAAATTTATTTAAACTACTAAGTGTAAACAAATTTCTATAACAACAACAAATGTAATAAAAAGTTTTTCGAAATTCTTGCCGAACGTAGATCTTTCAACCTTTTCGAAAAATAGTTAGTATAGTTTTTTTTGAATATTTTGCTAGTTATGCTGTCTAAACAGATATGTTAAGAATATGAAAGTATTTACAGCTTAATTTTAAATAATATACAAGAAAATTCAAAATTCGGAACGGAAATATCACTCTTATCTATTAGATAAGAGTGGAGTTTTTTGCCAATATTTCGCAAATTATTCATTCTATACAAATATATCAATATTGAAAGGTATTTAAAGCTCGATTTGGCATAACTTTTGTATAAAAAAAATTCTAAATTCGAATCGGAAATAATACTTTTATTCACAAATTTACACTATTTACACTTACTATTTCTTTATTTTGGCTGTGGTACTATGTACCCAAAGCCAAACCTTGCCTTGCGGTTTCCTATTTCTCCTGTTTTTAGTCAGTATATATTTAATATCTATTACTTTGTAAGTTATGGAGGACGAGAAATAAATATATTATTATTATTATTATTATTATTATAAAAGTATTTAAAACTTGATTATGCAGTTTTTGTATAAAAATTTCTGAACGCACATATTGCTGTAGCTATATATATTTAAATAAATGGAAATTTTTATTTTGTGATAAAAATGTAACATTGCCCCACGTTGGGTGCCATATAAATATATGCTGTAGATGCAACAATGCTGATGAATAATAAAAATTAGAGTAGTTTATTTATAAGCATAAAATTTTTATTTATTTTCTTATGAGTTCTTGCAGTGATTTGCTTCTTATATTCTGGTACACCTCTTGTTTAGTTTTGTTAGTTATAAGGTTAAAATTAAACAAAGTATCTAAATCTCATCTAAAAAAAAAATTATATTTATATTTTTGTAAAGATTTGACGATCATTAATAACATTTATACACTATATCATATATATGCAGCAAAAAATAATGAAAACAAATGCATTTCCTTTATGGGATTATATTTTTCGAACAGATTTAAAAAGAATGAATTGTTTGAATCTATTTGATCCATTGATTCTCCATGAAAGCTTTGTTTTTTAATTTCTATAATGAAATACACGCATAATTTGAGAAATGGCTATTATACCTTACTAGCTATCCATCAATATCTTCAAGCTTGAATTCGCCTATTCGCATACAGTTACTTCTTCTCTTCCAATTTCCTGTAAAACGTGAGCGCTGTCATAATGCTTTTGACGAACCCCTGTATATGCATATATATGTACGCGTTATAATTGTCATCATGAAAGCAGATCAGATGTCATCGCAAAATCAAATTGATCGATCGTTTTGACGTTTGATAACCTGCAACCGCCAACGTTAATCAAACATCAGACGGATTTTTGTCTGTCAATGATTTGCGCAAAAAGAATCAGTTTTCTTTAATTAATAAATGCAGTAACGGACAACAGATTAATAAAGTAAAACCCTATGAAAAGAAAACTAATTAATACTAGAAGAAAAATTAAAAATGTTATATTTCAATCTATAATCTTTTAAGCTGTATAAATCATTTTTCCACAAAGCCATAAATAACGAAAATAATAATACCCTATACACAATAAGGCTCACGTTATCTTATCGATCCTCCTCAAGAACAGTCCAATTTAATTTAATCTTAAAAATAAATTTAGGATTGCACTTTATTACCAACTACCGCCGTCATAAAAAATAACGATAACATATAAATTCTTTTCCAGAAATACATTCCTGTTAAGATCATCGTCTTTTATAGACGTGAAGGAAAGGTACTCGATGGCACAAACAAGAAGAGAGTCCAATGAGAACATGCGAAGTGAGAAAGATAGAATATATAATAATAAATATAAAAACGTTTTGTAATTTTAATGCGTCTGGGTTATCTTGTCATTTATCAAATGTATTATATTATATTTATACCCCCCGCTTGGTCTAGAAACCACACCCTGTTACTCGTCCGTCCTGTTCTTTTATTAATGCGATACCAATCTTTTAATAACAATATAATAATATATACTTATGTATAGAGAAAAAAATATGTATATATATGTTCCTGTTCACCTACATAGTTATATGCCAGGTGCTCAATATGAATATATATAGATGTAAAGAAATATTTAATTTATTTTTTTGTTCTTTAATATTTTGATAGGTCATCTACAATGATATATAATTTAATATCATTTTAAATATACGTAGTAGACATCCAACGGTGTATAATATAAAAAAGTCACTGTTTCTGTTCTTTTCTAAGACAACTTATGTATTCGATTAGAATAAAACAAGATCATATCGCTTATATGAAGTATGTAGCTTAGTTGTATCTAATTCCGAACATAATTTTTCTGTTTAGTCGTATATTTTTAATACACATATTTCGAACAGCATTTATTTATTAATAATTGGAGCAATTTTAAATTTCGAAATTAAACAACCCATAACTTCCTCTATTTAATACCAAGAAATATATTTTGCTGGGAGATACTACATACTTCTAATTTAATTAATTTTCTTTATAATTCAATCTTATAGATCTATATAACCTTAAACTTGATTAATCCTTTTTTTAAAAACAGGCTATCCAAAAGTATCACACTGTGTAATATCACAATATCTTGGAGAAAATTTATAATTGCTGTTCAAACCATCGTTTTGAGGATATAGAATAACTTCAATATAAGAATAATCGGGGTTGTATTCTACATTCTTCTGTTTGTGTGTCCACTATCATGAAACCATGCTTCGTCCTAAAAGAAAATTTTGCCTAGCAGTGCATGAAAACCATTTTCAAAATACTACTCATCTCGGGTAACCAGTAACAAGGATTGCTTGCAAACAAGTTGTACGATATGGAAATAACTGCGAATCTTCTTTGAAAATATTATGAGAAGAACCGACTGATGTGCTAGTTTTTTGAGCGAAAGCTTGTAATTAAGTTTTTGGGACATCTGTTATATTTTGTCTTAGATTATCAATCACTTCTTTTGTTTGGACTTTTGGTTCTCCAATATCTTCTTGTCATCCCACATTGTCGCTTTGTCAAACAATTTGAATAATTATTTTTTGTGTATTTTGAAAAGTATTATAATCAAAAACCAATTTTTGGAAATTTACTTCAAAATTCTTCTAAACAATTTTTAAATCCTTCTGGTTTGAAAAACAGTGGAGCCTGCTTTTAAGTTCCTGATGCCCGAAAGTATGACCGTGGATTGTTTCGCCATTTGTATATGCTACTAAGATTTAATATATTTAAATAGAAGCTGAATATGTTCATATTATGTTATGTTAATATTTAACACTTTCGTTTAACTTAAAACTTAAAATAAATATAATTGAAGGTGTATATATGTAAATGTTGACCTATTCTTTGATGATAATGTAATTTTTGAAAGGGCATTATTCAAGTGGAAAGTAGAATCTTTCTTTTCTAAGTATATGATAGAATTGTTTCTGCAACTAATTCTATAGGAAAGCTTAAATTGCAAAGATTAACCCCATTACTATTGATACATTTGTTAGGTATCCAAGTAAAAAATCATTACTCCGCTGACTACAGATTAAATAAAAGATAGTTTACGCAAACGTTTACCAGAGTACATATTTAATATATCTTTATGAGAGTTAACAAAGGGAGGAACTACTAATACGAATATTATCTATGGACGGTATTTAGACAGAAAGGATAAAAACCCATCGTAAAGGGATATTAAAATCGACATTTTACATTACAAATATTGTTCCTAGAATATATAAATATGCGAAACTATTTTAATTGTCGGTTTTAGTAATGCTGTAATATAAAAAATTTAAAAGAATTACGAGAAGAGGAACTTAATATTATAATGAAATACATAATACATATACTATAAGGTTTTCCCTAATATACTGGAATTTTATAATAATAAACGTAGAGTTTAATGAGAAAGCTACTAAATACTTTAATACAATTCAAACTAAATAATAAAATATATACAGAGTGAATCTCCAACAACAATTTTGAATAAAGTATTTCCACTGTCTTTCGATGTACTGATTATTTCGAAAACATGACTTATTATTGAATTTTTGCTTTGATTGTTTACAATTAAGGTTATATTGTAGGTCAAGCGACCACTTAAATAACTAAAAATATTAACCAATTACATAAAATCAGATATAGTAAGCTATTAATGCGTATCTCTTATACAAAATTAACAAAACGTATGACAAGTGCAAAGATTATTTAAGTTCACCCTGTATAATGGGCTCTTATGCAGTAAATTCTCAGAATATATCTCGAAGTTATTGGAACTAATCAAATACACCCTGTAGGATGGGCTTATATTGTATAAAATTACAAAATTAAATAAAGTCTATTCAATAGTCCTCTGATCAAAAGGATCGATAGATCTTTCTCCTACAATTACTAAATATTATTTTAATTAATTGTGGCACTTAGCTAGGTCTAATGAGGTCTTCATTAGCTGACATCAATAGCGAAGTAACAGGAAAACTAAGCTGACTGCCAAGAACAATAGATTTAGGTTTGCAACGGAACCGACCTAAGTGAATACATACATACATAGATGTCGCCAATATACCGAATACACAATTAATATTATTACTAGTTATTAACGAGTCAAACTTGTACTAATTCAATTAAGAATAATAATAATTGTTAATTAAAAATAGAAATAATTAAGCCTATGATTTTTGAACTGTTACATTCTATAGAAATTCATATAATTTCACGTTGTTAATTTTTTAATATTTTACGATGAAAGTTGAAAAAAAAAATTATGACAACCTTCCACAACACATAACATAAGGAACATACACACACATTTTATCAAAATCGTTTATATGCTTTCCGAGTCTATAAATAACAAATGAAATGTTTTTGATTATATATATATATATATATATATATATATATATATATATTGAAAAATTGAATATCTTCTTGGTAGTAGTGGCATACAATGAAATAAAAGTAATAACAAAGAATTGTAATATATTATATATATACCGATAGGTCCAGCTCGGAACGGGCCATAGTCAGCAATGAGTGGCAACACCGAAACCCCCACCGAAACCCCTCTACCCGCAGCAGCAGCACATTGCAGTTAAGAATTTAGTAAGACTTAAACCGCGCAAGGATATAGTCGTTTGCATATTCGTTCTGTATACGTAATTTGCCCATTTGTGTCAGACATAATAAGGTCCAATTTATTATTATTATTGTATTCTTAGCTGCTACGGAAAAGTAATTTTAAGTAATAAAAAAACAATAACGTTTTCTAAAAGATAAAAGTAAAAAAATCAATAATTCTACAAAATAAATTCAAATTTTAAGAAAGTCACTCAAAATAGGAGCACGCGGAGTGGTATCGTACACACGTTGCCACATAGCACGTTCCATACGTATATTGTTGCCTATGTATGGCCCGTCGCGGGCTGGACCTATCGGTATATATGTAGATATAGTTTAATCAAGTTAATAATCAAAGTGGGCCGTAATTAACGCGACGACCATGTTGCCAAATTTCATTTATTTTTGTATTTGTCAAACCGCTTTATTTTTAGGTTAGGTGTCAAATGTCCATCTTACTGACGTGAAGGTTAATTTACCTTTTCTAACATTATATCCATCATTTAAGTACGCATGAATGTGAAATGTACTACAGTAATAAATAATTAAACGTTATTAACAAAGGCTCATAGTATTAGGGCAGCTGGCAAAGACAGAGACTAAAGACACCAACCCAACGGTAATAATGATCACGAATTTTTGTAATTCAATATTCCTATGTCCCGAAATTACTAGAAAAAACATCGCCATCTCTTCAAGTTCGATGAAGCCTCTAAATTGATAAATGAAAACAAAAACATTGTTAAAGATTACAACAGAGTGTCACTATTTGATGGTTGGTACTTGTGGATATCGTCATTAAAATATTGGATGAATTTTTACGTTTACACTGTTCAATAAATTGATTAATAAATCAGGAATTTACTCATGCAGAAATTCCTCAGTTTATTCATCACTTTATTATGCCGTGTAAACACGGCATAAATGTATCATCACTAATTATATCTAATCTACTTATTTCAATCAAATTAAAGTATTTTAGAATCCATTTAATGTATGTTTTACTTCGTTCGCGTCTCAGCTGAACATTGAAATCATCATATTACCACCCTTAAAAATAACTGAAAAAAAGTTAACATTCTACCAACTCGAGGGTGTAGTTCGTATCATATATAAATACATAAAGCGAGCAGGGACCATATTAATACAACACATTTGATAAATGACAAGATAACCAGACGCATTAAAATTACAAATGGTCTTATTTATGCTCCTTTTTTCTCTATACTAGTATTCCGTAGCGTCCTTTCTCTGCTGCACGTCTAGCGATCTGCGTTACCGACAGAGACCGCTCTATACAAGCGGTGGAAGGAGATAGCGCGTACAAAATGCGAGAGGGAAAATATGAAGAAATAAAAAAAAGCAGCTTAACGAGAAAGAATGAATTTGGATATTTTGTTATAAATTATCATTTTTATTGCGCCGTAAAACCTAATCCGAAATTTATTGCAAAGAATATTAAATTATTTTGTTGGGATGGGGATAATAAATATAAGATATTAAAGTTAAAGACTGGAACATTTTATCTTCTACCATTCCGTTGACTAGTAATAGTCTCATAGTGGTGGTAACTAGTAGTAATAGTAGCAGTAGTCTGTTCTCTCTATAGCAGACGTAATATATATCTGCTACTAACGGCGGTGAGTGTATATTTTTATTTTTATAATATAAGAAAGACGATATTCATCGTTCAACATCCGCACATAAAGTTGGCTATTAAAGATACAAGTTTATAATCTTCCCATTTTATATTGCTTCTAATAGCTATATTCGCTGCGTTCTTCATCTACACAATTTCCCATCCCACTGCCACTCCTGTCTGTCGAGTTGTTGTTATTTTCCCGAAAAGTTTTTATTGTACAAACCTCGCCGCTAATGTCGAACCAGCAAAACGGCTTT
Organism: Amphimallon solstitiale; assembly: GCA_963170755.1. Classification (NCBI taxonomy): domain Eukaryota; kingdom Metazoa; phylum Arthropoda; class Insecta; order Coleoptera; family Scarabaeidae; genus Amphimallon; species Amphimallon solstitiale. The sequence goes on along the minus strand of OY720675.1, from coordinate 239,919,879 downwards.
ATGTTTGTATTTTTCGTTTCGAAATCTGCACCCCTTATTATTTTCTTTCCGATACTAATATGTAATCTCTTTTCGTTGGACATCGTTAACTAACTACTGTCTAACTAGCATGTTAATACTGAAGTTTAAGTAATAATATCATCAGAACAATGAAACATCGAAAGGCGATATGAATGGTAAGATTAATAATGAGAGCAAACATTACATGAAATCACGAAATTCATCCAAATTGCAGACGCGGAAACCATACTATAAAGTCAGAATTTTCTAAACCTGTCTTCAAAAAATGTCAGTTGTAAACTAAACCTTTTATTAATATGCTAAAACTACGAATATAACATAAACTTTAAATATTACAATTATATTGATGAATGAGTTGCATAATATAGATTTTGTTTTTACCTGGTTTTGGGCAATAGTTATTTACATAGAAGTCAATAAAGTGATGCTTTTCCTGAAATCCAGTAATTAAATTTTAGAAAATAAATTAATATTGATAATGAAGATGATCAGAAAATTCAAATCAATACTATACCTATTGTACATTCAATCATTCTGCAGCATTGGCCTACAAGGAAAATATCTAGTCAATGCAGATGATACGGTAATAATTTATACAGGATGAAGTAGGGAAGAAATGGGAAAACAAAATAAAAGCAGATCTACAAATTTGGGCTAATGGCTAGTTGGGCAGAAATTAACATTAAACACAAAAAAAATATTTTTTATCACCTTTCAACAAAAAATCAAACATCCATTATAACTGAGGCTGAAAGAAAAACTTAAAGAAGTAGACAGGATAAAGTACTTGGGAATTATTATAGATAATAAATTATCACTTGGACCTCGTGTGGCCTACATTCAGAAAAGTGTGACACCCCTAATAGGAGCAATAAAAAGAAGTGGGTTATGTAAGAAGACAAAACTAATGATGTCATTTCGAAAATACGCTACTTAATGGGGGCATGGGGAAAATGTTCAAAAACATTAATAAAACCTATACAGGTGATTCAAAACAAGGCCTGAAATAGTACCCCCTTAAAATGCAATTAAAATATCCCAAAGTTGGGCACCACAATGAACAGGAATCTCAGTATCTAAAGTAATATATTTAATGTAAAATTTGAAATTCTAAAATCAAATTCAAATAAATGGTTTTGCCAGCTGAACTCAGTTCGGATCCTCTCAGGGCAATTCGGATTACTAGAAATGATTAATGAAAGAAGGTTCCTAGATCATTTATAAAAAGAGATACCATTTATAATATTAATAATACTTATATTCAAAATCAATGAATTTTGTATATTTTACAGACACATAAATATCCTATACAATATAATGTTTTTTAGTACAAAAGAAACAAAAACACATTAATATACAATTTAAATAGGCTTTTACAAATAATAAATGGACACAAATATTTATGTAGATTATTTGTTTTATTCAAATATAAACAATAGAGCCAAGAATTTACTACGTACGCGGTATATAAGATTTATGAATGTTTATATCTGTACCAACCATAGATAAAGCATATCGAGTTACATTACTCTTTATAGTACTGAGACGATGTTTATTTAACATTCACATTTACTTATTTCGTCTCTATTTGAAATTTACTTTACAATCTTTAATTCCTTATTATCAAACATACATTCATTTACAATAATCGTTTAATAATACCTTATAATAATGCTTCTTTTTTCAACTTCTTTTTCATTCTTCGGGCTGTTTATCATAAGCAAAATCTTCTTTATGTTCACGACTAAGACGTGACGAATCTGCTTGCTCTGCCTAATGGAGCACAATATCTTTTTTACGACGATATACACTTTGCACATTTAATATGTATGTGCCACTTTAATCACTGTTTTAATACTTTTACAAATAACAACAATTCTTATGATTGTTGCCGAGTTTCCCAGAAGTCTATTATTTTACTTGAATTATATTAACAATGATTCTTATGATCATTGCCGACTATCCCAGTAGTCTATTGTTTGGAGTTTGCCTCTCGATACCAACTCTCGCGCTTGACTCGGTATTTTCTTTTTATAGGAGGATGTCTGTGATTCCCCGCTTTCTACATAGTCCGGGTATTTCCAATCACACTTCACATGTACAAATTCTTTTAGGCCGTGAGAATGTTTATCAATATCGGCGCCACAATTCTTATTCATAAATACATACTAAACTTATGAGTAATTGCCATTTAATATTACAATAATACATTCATTCATTTTAAATACTTTTTAAAATATTAATAAAAATATGCTTAATTAAATTCTTTAAAATAATGAAATTATAAAATTAATATATAGAAATGGGCTGTGCCATTTCAGGCCCTGAAGGTAATCCCGGACTTGGACTGGTATACCCATACTGAGAATATATACAGAGATGCGGGACTACTCAGTATAAAACAAATAGTTAGACTGGATTGTTAATTCTTGCAAGTCTTTGAACTTATGCAAACATACTTTATATAACTATTTATACTCGCGGAAATTATTAAGCAATGCATAATTTAATTTGCAAGATCTAAGGATGCATAAACTATTTCAACAAAAGCATTCCCAAGACATTTCCAGAATATCCGAAATGGTTCTGTAAAGATTTTGAAGCATAACATCGATAAGTTATTCCGGATTTAGTTGTAAAGCTAATATTAACTTTAATGCCTCCAGATATGACTATATATTACGCATGCAATATTATATTTAACAATATATTAGTGGAATACAAAGAATCTTCAAAGGAAGAAGATTTAGATCATGACGCTTATTAAATATATTATATTTTTTATAATTGTTATTCCAGGCCTGCGTTAATTACAAATTACACACTGCGATCAACGAATTTATTATCTTATTTTCATACTGAACGCGCATAAATTTCCAGCACGATAATAAACACCGACCATAAACAAAAATAAGTTGATAAATTGGGGCTGTGCCCGACTGTGGAAAATACAATGTTTCTTAATTTATATCTAATATTTAAGTGAGGGGGATAGTGGTTAACGTTTTGTATGTGCCGCTTCTGGTTTGCTATTAGCGAACATAAATTTGTTGGTTAATTATAGACTGCACAGTGTGAACATTTGTGAGAGGAAATATACTGTTGTATGTTGAAAACTAGTTTGTTTTTTACGTAACTTGGTAGCAATCTAAAACGAAAATCTTACAAACTTCTGATTACTGAAATAATAGATGTGAAAACGCATTAGCATAACAATTAATGTTAATTACAATGTTCGTTATTTCTTCGTATTGCCGTTTCGCTCATCCCCATTACATTTTTTAGTAGACTACAAGAGCGTTTGGACTATTTGAAATCACTCTCTCTCTATAAATATTTATCGAAACGTTTCAATTTTTCTGTTGTTTACTTACATTGACAACCGTTAAGCCACGAAAGGGAATTGTTTTATCAAATGGCTATGAAAACAATAAGAAATATTATAAATATAAGAATCGTAATTAAACTCTTATGTCATCTTTACTTAGTGGCTATATTGATTAAAACAGACATTAATAACAGAAATGACAATAAGAAAGCAAGCTGATATTCAAACAGTTTCATTATAGTTATTATTGATGACAAATAGCTAGTAACAACAAAAATTATTATTAGTAAAGCTAGTTAATTAAGTAGAATCAATGGAAAATCTTTAATTTATTGAAAACGATATCCATCAATAACATCACTGGAAAATGCATTTTTTTCTTGAGTCATGTTATTTGATAATAACAGTATAATATAAAAAATACTTTTAATTTCGCCATATTATTTTTTGCTACTCCATATTCTATTCTTGTTACAGATTCAATATAATTCTCCTTTATATAAACGTTCCACTTTTTACCCGTTGTATAAGTCTCCATAATTAATGTTATCCTTTGTTTTACCTAATCCATTTATTTGAGTTCCTCTAGTTTTGAAATCTCATTGCATGCCTATTATTCACTTAGTGCAATGATCACGTTTTCTTTTTCACGATGTAATGGAACCATTCAAATTGCCCCAAAGTTGGGCGCCATAATATAAAGGCACCCTTCAATTAATAAATTTAGTGTAATGTAAAAGTGGATACCCTAAAAGTTGAACTCTATAATTGAAAAAGGAACTGTTAAAAATTTAATTAATAAAAATATAAAATATAATAGATTATTTAATTTGCCAGCTAAACTCAGTTCTTAATCTCGAGGGCGATTGGGTAAAACAGATAATTAATTAAGAGGTTCCTCAAAAATGAATTGCGTGTTAATATAATAAAAATACCATTGTATAATTTAAACAATAATTATATTCGAAATCAATGATTTTTTCTATTCCGGTGCTATAAAGTTCACTTTACGACACCCGTTTTGGTTGCATAAAGTATTACTTTATCGCACGCTAATTTTATTTTTTTGAAGTTGGTAACAAAAAAAATGGAACCAAATCGTATTTAAATGTCAAAATATAAGCCTTTAAAGTAACAAAAATGTGCAATAAAATTGTACAAAGAATAAAAAGCACGCATGCTAACATTTCACTTACTAATTAGGAATATAAATTGTTAAGCAGAGTTGGATGATAAGTTTTTGGATGCTACTATTGACATTTACTTACCATGTTGAATAGTACAACTGTTATAAAAGTTTGTTTTGATAAATATGTAGAGAGTTTGTGGACGAAAGATTTTGTAAATTGTCTTCTGCTATTTTGCGAATCTCTGGGGGCATACAGTTATTTATTTCGTCCTTTTTGTTGATAATTTGAAATAATTTATTGTATAAATCAGTCTGAATTTTAAACACAATTATATATAGCATCACCGATATTCAAATATTTAAAACGTTCTACTTAAAAATCAGAGTAACCAACTTCAAAAAAGCAAAATTTCTAAAATATTCGAACAAAACATGTCTCTTATTTTAAGCTTTTTTGAACTTTTAATAACCGAAATAGAAAAAATAGTATAAAATACACGTTTCATAAGACATTTTGCGCACTTGTTCTTTAGAAAACTCGCCTAGCGGCTCGTTTTCTAAACTTGAACGCGTGCGCAAAAATCGTGTCTTATGAAACTTGTATTTTAATATACTATTATAGGTTTTTCACAAACTAAGTAAAATCTTATACAATAGACTGCTTTTAACGGAAAAAGGAACAAATTAACAAATAAGTTAAATACACCTTTATAGTGGTTACATTGGATAATATTTACGTGCATTATTCATTATATTAAAATGACAACGCAGCAAGAGATAACAACTTAGGCTACAAAATTCGTATATATTTATATACGTACAACACAATGCTAAGACATATCGACTTACATTATACTTTATATTTTAGAGACGTTGTTAATTTATCAACTATATTTATCCCAACTAGATAAATATTTTTACTTATTTAGTCTCTATTTGAAACTGATGTATTATGTTAGATTCCTTACTGTATTAACACATTTACATATAATAATCGTTTGAAATACCTTATTTTAAGGCTTCTTATTTTTTCTTTTCTGTCTTCTTTCTTCGCTACTTCCCAGCGGAATCTTCTTACTCACGAATAAGACATGGAGAATCGGCCTACACTGCCAATTGGTGCACAATATCTCTATCACAAAGATATGATAACTTTCCACATTTCAATTTGTATACTCAATATGCGGTTAACTTTACAAGTTTCTACTTGTAAAAATACTTTTATTTAACCGATGTTTTTATACTTATTGGGATCGATACACTTTTAAAACTTATTTGTCGACTTTTTATTTAAATTTCACTTAACAACAACTCTTCTGGCTGTTGTCGACCCACTACAGTTATCTATGCTTGGAGTTCGCCTTTCGACTTGTTGCTTAAAGTCTAGCCGCCGACTCATACGATTGCAACACGTACTTTTCTTCTTATAGTTGCATGCCTGTGATTCCTCGCTTTCTAAATAGTCTGGGTAATCCTGCTCACAATCGTCACGTAACCCTGAGAAGTTATAGATATCACGGCGCTTTGTCTCACTTTCGACATCACAATGCTTATGCATAACAAACTAATCTACATACCTGTACCATTACAACGAGTGTCTATTTTCCTCTTTTCTAATCTATTCAATTCCACCGCAGAAAAAAAAATCCTCAGAGAGATGATACCACTCCGGAGTCCATATACCATAAACTAGGATAATTAATGAAGAAATGAGGTGTGGGCGCCACACGACTTTCTTATACATATGTGCCTATCAAATTATGTAAAGTTGTTCTAAATTAATACTTTTATCCTCTTGAAAAAATAAGCCTATGAGTCAATGTGTTACTTCAGGTCCGAATTTGGAAAATTCTTTTATACATGAATTATTCAAAATCCTATTCTAAGTACTTCTAGTCTCTTAATAAATCTCTACAGTATGCATACTTTGTGAGATATATGCAAAAAATGTTACTCGCTAGGAGTAAAAGTGTTGTCTAAGAAAACAAGACTTGCGAAATATTCGCAAAAAACTGATTTTCGATAAGAGTAAAAGACCTACTTCCGGTAGGAATTTCGAAAAGCTTTCATAATAAAGTTGTTCTCAAATTTAATTTTGAGTACATGTGGATTCTTTATAAATTTGTTTAAGCTTAGTAGTTGACGAATAATTGGCAAAATTTGATTTTTTCACTGAAGTAAACTACTACTTCCGGTATGCCTATTTTACTGAACATCTAATCAGATCTCAAGATGGCGATTATATTCGTAAATACAAAATTTTGAAATGATATCTATAGGGGTTTGACAGCTATCGTGGTCACACACACACACACACACATACATAGGAAACAGACTTTTTAAAAACCACTTTTTCGGAAGCAGGGGTTTTCAAAACGTGGATATCTGCAAAAATCTCGTGGTCGAAAATTCTCATCATCACAATACTTCCTTATAGTACTTATCAAAAAGTAAAAACTGTAATAATGTGTTTCAAGTTTCAATGCAGTGATTGTAGTTGTGCATGAAAATATATATGATTAGTATTAAAATACTACGATGCCTCTTACATTAAATGAACTGATAAATAACATTTAAATGACTGATTCTTAAATTTTCCACTGAAGTTCAACATATAAAATCTGCCTTTGCTAGACAAGTAGACCTTGACGACATGCACATTTCGTTTTAGAATACATATTTTTATAGCACTAACCACTCACTCTATATTTTTATCTAATATATTATTTATTGTTATTCTACAAGGTCAAATAAATAAATAAAATATCATTTAGCGAAATGATTAATTCATAAATAATATGTTGTTCCTTTTTTGTTCTCCGTCTTTTTTCTGAATTATTTATTATACGAAGGTGAAGCCGACAAATCTGACATTTATTAAATTTAAATCGTATTATACACTCGCATATTTCAGATAAAGTATTGTGTTGTTTTGATTGTTAATAATAATAATATTACTTGCGTCTTTGTCTATATTTCGTGCTTGTTCCGCCTATAAAATAATTAAAATGTATGTGTATATTTTGTTATACCAGCTAATTATTTTATTTCTTTTCATTTCAGGTAAGTCGCTATCACACTTGTCATTATGGGAGGTCGAAAATCCGAGGTACAGTCAACGAGATTCGATTGTTTGATTAACTTCGTAGAGTAAGTTCATTGATCTGCCGTTATTGAGGTTTCTGTGTTAAATGTCAAGAACATTTTAATTGTAAATTATCCGAAAGTAGTGACATTTAAGTATAAACTAGTCGATTAAATTGGAATTCTATTCTATATTCTAATATATTTTCTATCTCTGCTAATGTTTAGTGATTTACGAGACATTTTAATTTTTTAAAAAAAACCAATATTATGAGCTATGGAGGTAATGTTTCTATAAATACTTTGTGAATCGCCAATATTGTTGCATCTGATGTAGTAAAAGTCCACGTTATTCAAGAAAAAATAATTTATCCTCAGAAATGTTCCCTCTAAATAGAGGACACTCCGGTCAAATCATTGCTTCGTACTTTCTTCAGAACGAAGTCGGAAATGGCAATGGTGTACACCAGAGGTCCCCAAACTTTTTTGTCTCGTAGACCAGTTGCCATGGTTTTCGGTTTTGGATATACCCTCTGCTTACCAGATATTGTTTTTTGTAAATTCATCCACTTCAAATGTATTTTTGACAGCTGATATAGTGCTACTTACTTTGAAAGATTTAAATTTCTAACTGCAGTGAAGTCTAGTGTAGAAACTTAAAGAAAGCACATATTAAGTTTTGTACATTTATTAATTAAATTCAAATTAAAACGAACCAAATTAAAATTTAGTATCTGTTACATAAAATAGGTAAGCAATGATAAATGCATTTAGTGGGAGGGATAAGCCTGATGCTTTAATAATACATTTTCAACATTTGGTATCAATTTGGTTAGCTTTAATCTCAAATATCCTAGGTTAATGATGTGCAGTCTGTTTCCTTTTATTTGTTGGGAGACTGCTAACCGCGCTAAAACCCCTTTCCACTAGATATGAAGATTGAGCAATTAAAAAGTTCTCGCAATATTCCATAATACGGAATAAGTAACAGGTATGTCTTTTTGAAGCCAGAATTGCTGCACCTTATGCTCTTCGTTAGTGCTTATTCCGATCAGTTCTTCTTATAATAAGACATCAGCTTCATCAGTGTCAGCATATGTATTGATTATGAACATCCTCAAACCTAGTTTTAAAATCTGGACAGAGGGCATTTAAATGTTGAGTGTAGGTTGGAACGTCGGCTTTCTGACAGTTTGTGACGAATTGGGGAACTGGGAAAATTTTTGTCGTTTTGCTTCATTAGCTTAATTTTGGAACACGCGCTGAAATGATGGACTTTCTTTTAAATTTGGACTGTTGTCTTGTAACTACAAGTTAACCTCATTAAATTTAGTAAACAAATCTGTTAAATAGGCAATGTCTGGTTTCCACTTGATTAAATTTTCTTTTAAAATTGAAACTTTAGCATCTAAAAACTCTAATATAGTTTCAAAAAGTGCAAAAATCTAGTTAAACATAAGCTTTTCTACAGCCAGCCTACTTCAGGGTACTTCAGAGTAAGCGTATTCAAAGCGTTGCTTCCGTAATGTATTGTCGATCTATTTGTTCTCTTTTCACGTAAAACCTAAGCAATAAATTTCCGTGATCTTGTGCACAGATAAAGTTGGAGGTCTAGCTAGCTAAAAAGTTGACACAGGCTATAATTTACCGCTGAAAAATCCTTTTTTTTTGCAAAATACAAACTTAGATGCAGAGAAAATAAAAACGTACGCAAGTTTATAATAATTCTTAAACAGTTTCATATATCAGAAAATATACTTAATAACTTAAATTTTAATATAACTCTTCATCACGTAACATTCATGTTTTAAAACTTTTTATTTCATTGGTAGTTTTATAATTTATATTATAAGAAAGTATTACGTAAGTAAATAGGTACTCTTTGTGTATGTGGATTATTTCATCCATGGCAAGCCAAAATTAAAGTCTCGTCCTGCTTAAATGAGATCCACTCTCGTGGACCTTCATTTACATCTCGTGGACCCCCATTTTTTCTTCGCTGTCATGGACCCCATGCAAGTCTTCTTATTAACTTATTAGAATTTTTGTCAGGCACTATTTCAGTGATATGGTTTTTATTAGCAAGTAGACGTAAAATTGCTTACAGAGCTCCATTTAGAGGAAATAATTACGGAAAATGCTGCAGAAGAATAGTATCATCTCAGTGAGTCGTGGCTGGCATTTGACCGACATAACATTTCACACGTAATTGCTAAAAAACGAAATCGTAAGGTTTAATTTTTTATAAAGATAAATTATTTAATTTTTAAGTCCTTCTTTTTAGTATTTTCTTAATGTATATTTAAATTTTCTTGCTAATTCTTTTTCCTCAAGGCAGACTTTACATCTGGCCATGATGGTCTACCCAACTTTTTTATCAAGGACTGTGCGTCCATTCTATGCAATCCGTTATGCACAATTTTCAATCTCGCCCTTCGCACGTCGACATTTCCTGAAATTTGGAAGATAAGCAGGATTACGCCTGTATTCAAAAAGGAAGCAAGCATGATATCTCGAATTACAGACCTATTAATATTTTGTCCAGTTGTTCTAAGGTCTTTGAGCAATTGCTGTATAATAAACTATATAACTCCATTCGGTGCTTTATCTCCACGCAACAGCATGGATTTATGTCAGGAAGGTCAACTGTAACTAATTTGTCTGAGATTACCCAGTATATCAGTTCTTGTATGGACTCAAAAGATCAAGTTGATGTTCTGTATACCGACTTCGCGAAGGCCTTCGACACTATTGACCATACCATATTGTTATCTAAACTGAGTACATTTGGCTTTACGTCATCTATAACTAATTTGATAGCTTCCTATCTTTATAATCGTTCGTGTTACGTCTGTTATAATGGCTTCCATTCCTCGGTCTTCACCGCTTCTTCGGGTGTTGCGCAGGGCTCGAATCTTGGCCCACTATTATTTAATGTTTACATTAACGATCTTCTGTCGTTACTCAATTGCCGAGTCCTTGCATACGCCGACGACCTAAAAATTTTCTCGAAAGTATCTTCAACTTTCGATTGTGAAACTTTGCAAAATGATTTAAACACTATCTGTGACTGGTGTAATAGGAACAAGATAGGAATCAGCATAAATAAATGCGCAGTTGTTACTTACACAAGAAAAACTAATCCTATAATACATTCCTACTCACTAGATCTTGTCAATATTCCTAGGCAAACACAAATAAAGGACTTAGGTGTTTTGTTTGATCATCGCCTGCAGTTTACTGACCACATCTACTCCGTTTTCAATTCCGCTTCACGCTCACTCAGCTTCGTAATTCGATCCTGCCGAAAATTTTCAAATTTAAATACGCTAAAAACTCTCTATTATACACTGGTGCGTCCGAAACTCGAATATGCTTCAATAATTTGGTACCCTTACTATGTTTACCAGAACTTACTGATTGAGAGAGTGCAGAGAAGATTTTTAAAATATTTAATTTATAAATCATCTGGTAACTATCCAGCCAGGGGCGTCGACTACGATGAGCTCCTTCTGAGGCACAATTTCACCTCACTTTCATATCGCAGAGAGATGGCCAGTGCTAACTTTATGATTAAATTAATCAATAGTGGCATAGATGCCCCCAACTTGCTCACAGAAGTGGATATAGCGGTGCCAAAGTATGGTACAAGATCAAGGGAGACATTTGTTGAGCCCAGAGCCAGAACAAATATCCTTGCTAAAGCACCGATTGCCCACATGAGCAGAAATGCGAATAAAATCTTCCCAGATCCCTTCCACTCTTCCTAGTCCTATTCTTCATTGAGTTTCCAATTTATACAGGGTTGTACGCAAGAACTGTTTGTTAGCTATTTGTTTCTGTTTTGCCATAGCATTAATATATTTATTTTATTATTATTTATATATTATTTTTAACACTGTACAATATCATTGTATTATATTGTCCTGTTAATGGAGTAATCTGTTGGATAATAAAGACAATTATTATTATTATTATTATTATAAAGAATATTTATTATTAAGCAATACAATAATTAGGAAGTGTATTTAGAAATAAAACCAATCAATATGTTTCATTGTTACGATTAAATTTTCAGCAGAAGTAAGCAAAAATATTCCAAAAACCTGTTGGTAACGAATACGCACAAATGTGAATAAAAGACCTTACTCGAGAAGTTCAAAAAGAAAACATAATCGGACGCAATAGAATCTAGTATCAGAGCATCAGTATATGGGATGTGAACACACAATATCTGAAGATGCAAAGAGCAGTTCCGCCGATTTAAGTCTCGTAATCCGGGTGCAAAACAGAAAGAAAGACCGGGGCGCGATAAAACGAAAAAGCGAGAAAGGAAAACGGGACGGTCTGTGCTCGTGTAGCAAGCAGTCAGGCAGCTATTGAAAGTAAAACTCGACGTGCTGGAGCTGGCGAGAGAAGACTCGGTCTCACCACTGATCCCCCTCAGTAAAGAGCCACTTCCTGAAAACTGTACGTATAGCCTCGGCCTTTCAGTTCTAGCCCGGAATATCACATCCGCTTTAAGTCGACACCTTAGAGTGGAACTTTGGAGCTTTTATTTTCCCCCGGATTTTCGAATTGCTCGGTCGTGCCAGTCTGTCTCCGTCTGTGTGTGTGAGAGTACGAGAGCATGATGCTTGGGGGCGCCGTTACCTCTATACTGCTATATTGCTATTTCTACTACCTTTCTCTCGTCGACCTCCGTTACACATCAAGTGTAGCCAGACGTGCCACGCTTTGCCACTACACAACTACGTTCGACCACCAGTACGCGCCATTCTAAAACTCTCTCTTTCGCTTATCAAATTAAACTTTACCATGTTTCGCGTGTAATCTTCTGCGATATAGTTCGTTTTTTTATTTTTGGTTTTACGTTTGCTGTTTCGTTTTTTCTGTTTATTTCTGCACGTGCTTCTAATTGGTATAATTATCTTATTCAAACTAATCTCGTTCGCAATTTTCTTTAATTGTTAATAATTTTTAATGCTTAATAAGAGTTTAGCAGATATTTTTGGCCAGAGCACGCAAGGTAAATTAATGGCTCTATCGTACTTCGCTATCCATATATATCTTAATCTTTGATAGTAAGGAAGCATGTCGTCTATTGCATGACACGCTCAATACTAAATTGATATTGTTTTAATATATATGCACTATATCCGAAGTTAAATGTTTACAATTGCTAACTAAATTGGAGCTATGAAGTTAATTATACAGGGTGTAGCACCTAAGATGCCTCGAACCGTAGCTCCTCTATCGTATAATATATATATAATATATCGAAAAAGTCTAAGAGAAAAATTGTCTATAATTACAATCGCAATTTTCCTAAAATATTTTTGGTCATCAGTGCCGTGCCGTATTCCAGTGGCGTATCAAACCTATGTTTTTTTAAATGGAACAATATATATTTTTTGTCTGATTCGGAAAGTCCTTGAAGAGTACTTTTTTTTCTTATGTAACGTCATACCGCTAACATTAGCGGTTTCGCTGTTATAACGGTGTTTCTTCGCAGTTAAACTATACCTCGACATTTTTTTTGGCAGGAACTAAATTGTACCGGCGTTTGGATTTCGAATTTAGGGATAGACTAAGAAGACCACTTCTACCTACTCTTAATTTTTTTTCAAGTGACTTAAGGAAAGAAGATATTTTTTTTTTATTGGAAAACTTGGAATTTCGATTATCCAACGATGTAATTATTTTATATGCTTCCCATTTGATATTTTATAAAAAAATGACTATTTGCAAAGCCCAATCAAAAATTATCTTCTTTCCTTAAACCACTTGAAAAAAAAATTAAGAGTAGGTAGAAGTGGTCTTAGTCTATCCCTAAATTCGAAATCCAAACGCCGGTCAATTTAGTTCCTGCCAAAAAAAATGTCGAAGTATGAAGGTCGAAGAAAAACAGTTATAACAGCGAAACCGCTAAAGTTAGCGGTATGACATTACATAAGAACAAAAAGCACTCTTCAAGAACTTTCCGAATCAGCCATAAAACATATATTGTTCCATATAAAAAAACATAGGTTTGATACGCCACTGGAATACGGCACGGCACTGATGACCAAAAATATTTTAGGAAAATTGCGACAGTAATTATGGACAATTTTTCTCTTAGACTTTTTTCGATATATTGTATGATAGAGGAACTACGGTCCGAGGCATGGTGCTACACCCTGTATTAGCAAGTTCGTGGCATTTTTTGTTTAAATTGAGATTGTGATATTTAAAGAATAATGAACATTTTATTTCCATAAAATATTATACCGCATGTGTCAAATATCATTAGGTATAGGGATTCAATGTTTACGTGCGATCTATACGTATGAATGTAATACGTGGCAACATGGTACCCCTACTGTCCGTCACCAATGCCGACACCAACCGACATCACAACGATATTCTCCGATCCCGACCCAGATTTTACATTCAATGTTTAGCTGGGAATACGTTGCGGTTCTTGGCCGTCTTATTACTGGAACGGGAAACATCAAAGGACCTCCGCGATCTACTGATCTCTCTCCAAATGATTTTTCTATGTGGGGATATTTAAAAAATATTGTTTATACACATGAAGGTGGTAGAGCAGAAAACATAGTTGCCTTGAAAGAAAAAATAATTGAGGCTGGTAATTCGGTAACTGCTCACATGTTAGAAAACGTAAGAGTAAATTTCTACGACCGCCTAGGGCAATATCTTACTGTGCAGGGAGGAATCCATTTTATTTATTTTATTAGGGTTATTTCTTAATTTTATTAGAATTACGCTTTTGTTTGTGTCGTGCAGCTTAATAATTCTCTGCATTTACTGAAAAGAAAAAGCAAAACAAATCCTTGCAACTCGTAAATATTGTTTCTGAACGTATTATAAACACCCTAGTTGGTGGTCCAATGGTTACTGCTAACTTGTATTTGCGAGCATGTATCGGTTGTCGCGTCTCTGGCATTAGAAAGGAAAGTAGGGGTACCACGTTGTCACGTATTGTATGTAATACAACAATACGTGACAATAAACAACAAATTATAAATACATTTATAGATATATGAAATTATTCGTAGTCAATATATTTAAGAGATGTATAACATTAAATTAAGTTGTCATCGTGACGTACAAGCTTCGTTCATAAACATATTAAACTAACAAGAAAATGACAATTAGGAGATCAGGCTAACTACCAGTTGTTTAGTTTTCATCAGAAGATCCTCGATTTATCGGGGACGATATCCAATTCAACTACATGACAGGCAATGCCGACATATGTGTTAAATGACACACTAGTGTCAAAACTTAGAAAGGTGAAGGGAATTGAAGATGTAAACTTTAGGTATAGAGCAGCCGCTAACATTTTCACTTTTAATTTACACAATTCCCCGATATCTTTCCAAGTTTTATTACTCGTGTATCATTTAAAGCATAAGTCAGCATTGTATGTCATATAGTGAAGTTGAATATTTTATGCTACTTTATCTGGTATTTTTGAATTTGATATATTGCAAAGCCAGACATTTTTAAATAACATAGTAATACCAAAAAAGAAAACATATCTTAATTTCATGAGATGTCATATTAATGTAGACTAACATTCCTACTCATTTTGCTATAGAAGCAATAGAAGCACTCTAGGACAAGCTATAAAACTTTACAACTTTAAAATTACACCTTAGCACTAAATACAGCAAACGTTCAGTACAGTAATCAATTCTTCAAAACAAACAAATCCTTGGTTGTGCTGTGAGATCATCTATATTCAGCGTTATAGCAGAACTTGTACTAGAATAGTTAGAACATGAAATAATAGGGAGACTTGATTTCATACTGGTGTTCTTGTTCGATGATTCCATCATCTGTATCCCCACTAATAAAGCAGAAATAGAAAAAGAAAGCAATTAACTTTTTAGATTTAACACTAAAACGATCAAATAACAATATATTGACAAAATTACACCAAAAACCTACATCTTCGGACAGATATCTAAATTGCAAATCATCCCAACTCGTATTTTAAAAAAAAAACATAAAAACAGTTTTAATCAACAGAGCAATAACATTAACTAGCCCATTAATCTAGATTATAAATCGTAACAAAAACAAAAACATCGCTTTTGAAAATTCCAAATTATGCGTACTATAGAGTTTATTAAGAGAATAAAAGTACTTTGAGATGGGTTTGTGACAATTTCTATATAAAAAAGTAATTGAAAACTCGGAAGAAACACTTTGTTAGTTTTATCTTATTAGGAACATAAGAATTTAAAACTTGATTTGGAACAACTTTTGTATACACACTTCGGAACGCGCATACGTATAAGAAAGTCATATGGTGCTCACACCTCATTTTTTTATTTTCTTCAGACTTACAGGTTTAAGTGTAATTTTTCCTTTATTCCGTGTATTATAATTAGGGGGTGGACATGACCGGTTGAAACTACGACGAAGTTACAACGGAGCAAAGAAATAATGTAAACAACATCCACTTACTGAATAGCACTCATTCATATGGTGAACTGCAACATCTGTTGTTTGCTTGAAAACGACAACAAAAAATACCCATAAAATAAGGAATTTATGAGTAAAATCCTTTCTACATCGGCGTAG
Organism: Amphimallon solstitiale; assembly: GCA_963170755.1. NCBI lineage: Eukaryota > Metazoa > Arthropoda > Insecta > Coleoptera > Scarabaeidae > Amphimallon > Amphimallon solstitiale. The sequence goes on along the minus strand of OY720675.1, from coordinate 239,903,719 downwards.
ATGGGAGCGTGAGGGGTTTTTAAAATTTATTATATTTACCTTCTATTTCGCAAGAGAAATAATGTAAATATGTATGTATATACTTACTGTTATTTAGTTTCAATAACATACGCGTACATTTTTAGTTATCATTTATTTAGATCTGGAACGTTGTTTATGTTACTTTTACTGATACGAAAATAAATTGTCAGTGATTCCGAAATTTATTACAAAGTCTGTAAAATATCGTTACAGAATGCCAAAATATCGCACGTTCGTCACTTAGCTTTGCTAAAACATACACAGAAATAGTTTTTATGCAGAGAATTTTGATAGTTTACAAAATTTCGTTACATGTTTAAATGACGATGCTCGAAGTATTTCTGAGTGCAAGGAACTAACACAAATCCCAAATTTAAAAATTCAGTTTTTATTCCTGCAGGAACACTTTGGAAATTTGCCTAAACTAATCACATATTTTGAAAATCAAATCTCAAAATAAAAAATGGATTAACTACATTAGATATGGCCATTAATAATTTCAAAAGTACTGTAAGTGATTTTGAATGTGGCCTTCGGCAAAAGTAAGACGCAGTTTTTAACAGAAATCCAGATTTAATAACATTGCGGTAATTGTGTATGCTAAATACGCTGAAATAAAAGAATATTTCCAGTACGCACCTATAACCAGGTGCGATATAGAAAGGACGTTTTCTATCTACAAGGATGTACTTAATTCAAAGAGAACATGTCTTACAGAAGAGAAATTGAACAAATAATAAGGTATTTCGTATTTTATAGATCACCAGCCACTTGTCATCCAATTATATAAATAAAATTAAAACCGCTTTAAAAATACAACATTTCAATAGTGCGGCCATGGGCGATTAGTCATCAACCGCTCGTGTCCGCCCCTAATTATAATTATCTTCATTCATTTAAACAATGTCAGTGTATTTTTTTAAGCTCATATAAAACATTATAAGCGTACATTTGTCACATATTCAAAAGCACCCGTTAAAAAAATTAGTTATATTAAAAAAATGTCTTTAAAGATTATAGGCGCATGTACTACAGCCAAATGTGACTGAATCCATGTTTAGGATTTAATGTGTAACATTATGTACTACTGAATCATTGGAAGATTTCTTTGGACACACGTCTGTCAAAAAGCTAAGATAAGGGGAAATAACTTGAAAACCGCTGGATAAATTAAAATACTATTTGAGACAAATTGGTTATAGTTAAAATATGCTGGAGAATTCGAAAACTCAATAATATACAGGCTGTTTTGAAAATATAAAGTGGTATGCTATTGCGAGAAAACTAAACACCCTGTATACTTAAAAATAATTTTAAAAATCTTAGATATTATAGATGCACGCTCTATTTATTTACACATATTTTTTGTTTCAAGCAGTTTGGTAGATATCACGCACTAGATGGAAGTGATGTGTAATGCAAAGTAACGCCACGCCATTGAATTAATTTACCTATTGACGTAGTTACGCCGGCCGAAACATCACAACGATTGGCTCACTTCAATCACGTGAAGTTTAGAAATCCTTCGTGATATGTGTGGATCAAGTGATCGCTCGAATATTGGTCGATGACCATCAGGTCACCGTTTGGATCCATTAGGCGATGATGGAGTAATGGCTACTGCAGTTTGTTCAGTACCCATGCATCGCCGCCGCCGTGATTTTATCTCATCACAACTTACTACTCGTCCGTGTGTTGTTGCTGCTGCTGGTGGGTACACTGAACAGTGAGATTGCGGACGAATCTCATTCGTTGTACGGCATACGATAATTTGTTGTGTTAACGTAACGTTTAACGTTTTACGAGGAAGCTACACACAGTTTTATTTCGATAACATCGCCGTTGCTCGAGGGGACACGGACGAAAAGACAAAAAAAATGTTTAAATTTCGGGACTACCACTCTCACACGGCTGCTACCTGAATTTTTATTACCTCTAATTTGTTAATTGTATCGGTCTCGTTGTGTGGTACTCTTGTTTGTTTGCCGAAGGTATATTTATAATGTATACTACTTGAAGTGTTATTGTATCCATCTCTTTTAAAAGCAGTCGATATTTCACTTCTATTTTTTAATTGCTAGATGCTCAACACATTGTTGATCCCAAATTTACTAGTGAAATAAATTAGACAGAAATAGGGGATTTAGATAATGAAACAGAAATATTAAAGTTTGCCTCCCAATAAAAATATTGGTTTACAAATCTAAATACCTACTTATTTTTGACGTAGTAAGAAAATCATTTGCTGCATATAGGACCAAAATTGCTCTATGGCCCAGCATGATGATAAAGTTATTACAAAATTGGGAGGTTTATTATATGAATTTAATAAATTTAATCTGTCCATCTTGTACTGTTAAGTGTATGGAGAGTGCCTTAGTGCTTCATTTTTCCTTTCGGCTTTCTTTCAAAATTCTTTTTCTATTCCTTCTAAGTTTTACTAAGGCGTCTGCCTGGTTCCACAATTAACAATTATCTTTTAGCAAGTTTTGATACCTCACTCAGTTCTCTCCTTCTTCTTCTAGTTACCCTTGCTTCCTAACTTGTCATTCCACGCTTAGTTTTTTCAAGTGTCACCACCACCGCATTTGATTTTCAATACACTTACTTTAAATCTCCAAAATTGCTCTATGGTATCGTTATAGTTAGTGTTCTTAGATATTACATTTCTGCAACCTCTATTTTCTTAAATAGCTTGTCAGTCTATACGCATCCCGGTACTATCTATAACTGCTCCCAGATATTCAAAACTTTCTACTTATTGAATCATCTATGAGTTAGTATGAATGCTATTTCTTCTCTCTTTATCATTTGTTATCATCTTCCTTTATTTTCCAGTTCTTTAACCTACATATTTGCATTTAATTGCAGGTTCTTTTCTGTATATTCTATTATCACCACGCCATTCATGAACGCACGTTCACTTATGTCCAAGGATTTAATTTTATTATATCCTGCGTTTATTTTCTTACTTTGAATACTGATGCTTCTAATTAACTCATTCATGAATATAATAAATAACAATAGGATGAAGTTTCCTTCTTGTCTTGTGGTTCGGAATTTATTAGATTCTAGGTTGTTAACTTTGACATTCTAGTATATCGGGTAAATTAGACATATAACATTAATAAAAACAAGGTAAATAAAAAGATCAAAAACATTTTAATAACACTTCATAAAATAAGCTAACTTGTGCTTGAAAAGATCTATGTCAATATGAAGAATGTACATTTTCTTAATAATTGTGGTCAAATCTTTCTTCTTTCAAACGCCCAAGTACTATTTCTACAGCGTAATGAACATTCAAAATAACCTTTAGTTCTATTACAATCGAGTATTATTTTAGAATTTTATACACATATTCAATAAACAGTTTTAGATCCAATTAATAAAGTACTTATTACGTTCGCTGAAAACCTTGAAGAAATTATGCGATAGCAAGTCCTAAGCGACAAATGCATCTTGCTCTATAATTTCTCAACACGCTCTTCTCTGACCTTTCTCACAACTCGAACCAGTAGGAATCACTAGGGCGCGGACACGTACGGTTGATGACTCATCGCCCATGGGCGCACTATTGAAATGTTGTATTTTTAAAGAGGTTTTAATTTTATTTACTTATATAATTGGATAACAATTGGCTGGTGATCTATAAAATACAAAATACCTTATTATTTGTTCATTTTCTCTTCTGTAAGGCTTGTTCTCTTTGAATTAAGTCAAGTCCATCCTTGTAGATAAAAAACGTCCTTTTTACATCGCAACTGGTTATAGGTGCGTACTGGATATATTCTTTTATTTCAGCGTATTTAGCATACACAATTGCCGCAATGTTATTAAATGTGGATTTCTATTAAAAACTGCGTCTAACTTTTGCCGAAGGCCACATCCGATGTCACGTGGAATACTTTTGAAATTATTAATAGCACACGTCTAATGTGGTTAATCCATGTTTTGGAAATTTCGATTTTCAAAATATGTGATTAGTTTAGGCAAATTTCCAAAGTATCTTTGATTTGTGTTAGTTCCTTGCACTCAGAAATACTAGCATCGTCATTTAAACATGTAACGAAATTTTGTAAACTATCGAAATTCTCTGCATAAAAACTATGTCTGTGTATGTTTTAGCAAAGCTAAGTGACGAACGTGCGATATTTTGGCATTCTGTAACGATATTTTACAGACTTCGTAATAAATTTCGGAATCACTGACAATTCATTTTCATATCAGAAAAAGTAACATAAACAACGTTCTAGATCTAAATAAATGATAACTAAAAATGTACACGTATGTTATTGAAACTAAACGAAATCCAGTCTAGATAATTGGGAGAAGTCGATTCAATAAACCGGTATTAAACAGACTATTACAAAAATTACGAGGTATGTACGTAATTAACAGTCAAAACAATGAAAAAACGAAACTAACGTAAGTATGAATGAAAATTTTATTTCTCCTGCGAAATATAAGGTAAATATAATAACTTTTAAAAACCCCTCACGCTCCTATCTACGCCGATAAAAAAAAGGATTCAATAAACCGGTATTAAACAGACTATTACAAAAATTACGAGGTATGTACGTAATTAACAGTCAAAACAATGAAAAAACGAAACTAACGTAAGTATGAATGAAAATTTTATTTCTCCTGCGAAATATAAGGTAAATATAATAAATTTTAAATACCCCTCACGCTCCTATCTACGCCGATGAAAAAAGGATTTTACTCATAAATTCCTTATTTTATGGGCATTTTTGCTCTCATTCTCGGACAGTTCACCATATGAATTAGTGCTATTCAATAAGCGTGTGTTGTTTACATTATTTCTTTGCTCCGTTGTAACTTCGTCGTAGTTTAAACGGGTCATGTCTTTATATGCGTTCTATTAACAGATAGAATTTATTTTTGGAACCCTGTAAAATGCCATAGATATAGCGCAATATACACAATAAAACAAATTCTTAGACCATGTAAAAACAAAAAGTTAATTTAAATTTTATATGTATATGTCAGATATTCACTTTTTTAAAAATAAAACGACAAAACTGAAAATAGCACGGTATTAAGCATTGTACCTTGAAGAATCCCAGAAGTCTTGGTGAGAAAAAGTTATCCAAGATATCTAAAGACCTGCTTCCTTTCGTATAAATAGAATGCCAAGAAGCTGAGAGGGAATACAATAACAACTGCTATATTTTCTCCATATTATTCTGCCTTTACTGTACCCCATGTACTATCAATAACCCTATTTTTCAATAATATTTTAATTGAAAAAAATATATCCATAAATAAAATTAAATCTGAAAGAATTTGGAATCAAATTTTAAAATAAATTAACGCTACCATCGAAGGATCGCGTGTCACTTTAAAAGGAAAACGAATTTTATTGCAATTTTCACTTTCAATTGAATACATACCAGTTCGTCCTCCATGCCTAGCAGAAAGGTGAAATTAGAAAGAAATACTTCCACTCTCTCTCGGTATAATTTCCACTATACAGCCAACAGAAAAAGGGGCAAAAGAGGGTAAAAAAGCTGCAAATTAAAATTTTATAAAAGCGACAAAAGTCGTCCACTCAGACGGTAGGACGCACACACGTACAACGACTGGGTTCTCTCGTCTGTATCATTTGCACCATTAACAAGACGATCGTGAAGATGAAGTGAAGAAGGGAGCAAGCAAGGGAAAAGAAAAGGAAAATTCCAATTGAACTAATTTCTCTTATTCTACTTTTACCACTCTTTCGGTTCTTTTGCAACAACGAAAAGTGTAATTATACAGTCCGGTCTGGGTATAAAATTTTTAAATGAATCGGAGAAATGAAGTGGCGACGGTGTAGGAAGCGCTGCGTGTCTGAGGCAAGCGTCGGGGTTCGAAAGCGGAGGTGCAAGGGGGGAAAGGGATCCAAGGCGACTTGGCTCAGATGCAGCGTGCAAAAAGGGTGGACTGGATGGGTGGCGGCGCCGGGGTAACAGGAACATTCGCCAGCAGCAATGAGAAAATAAAATATTGAATCGAATAAAAAGGAACCGGGTACTTCACAAAATAAAATTTACAAGACTTTAGTGGAGCATGAGGGGATGGAGAAACCCAGTAGGAACGGGGGGGGGGGCGACAAAGGATGATGATAGAGAAAGTGCGAGAAAAGAAAGGATGTTAAGAAGAAGAATATTTCCATCCATTTTGGTTATATAAATGTAAAGAGTCCCTCATTTTTCCCGGTCCGCCGTCCTCCTTCTCTCTTCGTATCGTTTCGCTAAGAAGAGAGAAATTCAAATGTGTAAATTAGATTATTTCGGTTCTTTTATCGGAAAACTCTAACGGTATGAGTGGAGCGAGGGCAAAAAAAAGGAGTAAATACAAAGGACTTCGGGAGGAAAGAGTTACATAAAGGGGACTCAGACGGTGGGGTCGTTAAGCAACCGAGGGCGTTGGCCGGGGGACACGTCCGAGATCAGTAATATTTATTTCAAAAGTTAGTACACATTGCCGCTAACTACTAGCGAAATTTAATCTATGCTATATGCATACGTGACGGAAAATTGTAAGTTTCATATTCCGCTAGGGTAAATATTTGACTTGTTTTCTAGCACAATTCAGAAAATAGATGACAAATAGCACAGATCTGCTATGTCTTAAATATAATTATTGTTAAATAAATTATTGAAAGATTGCAAGTTGGGTGACACAATGTAGAGAAAACCCTATCTCTAAATTAAGGTATTTAATCTAAAGTTAAACTTTATAAATAAAATTATTTGTTTTGCCAGCTCAACTCAAATTATCTCAGTGCGATTCGAGTTAATTGAAATGATTAAGTAAAAGGGGTTCCTGTACATTAAAAAAATACCATTTAAAAATTCTAATAATTCTTATATTAAAATCAATGAATCCTGTATCTACAATTTTACAAACAACACAAGAAGTAACATATATTTAAAAAGCAATTCTGATACATTTGAATTAGAATTTTTTTTAAGTAATTGTTAAACTAACACAAACATTTCTGTAGGTCCTTTGTTTGATTCAATCGTAAGCTATAAACGCCAGAATTTATTACATACAATGCACATTCTATATTATACGTGTTTATATCGATATTTGTGAACATATCAAGTTAATTTACACATACATTTGTTAGACGATATTTATTTAATTACTTTCTGTTTGAATTTTTATTTTTACAGTCTCTTCTCCTTTATTACATAAAACATTAGTCATTAAACAATAATCATTTAAATAATACCTTATCTAAATTCTTTTTATTCATCTTCTTTTTTGTACTGTTTCCAGCAGGAACTTCGGGCTGCTTGTTATCGACGAAATCTTCTTTATTTCTACGATGTTTTCAAGGGCACCATCTGCTTGTTCTGCTACTCGAAATACAATCTTCATTTGAACAATATAACACGTTGCAGAATTACTTCTTAGGTGCACCTTTGACCACTACTTTACTACGCTCTCTCGGTAGTAAAATATTTATTGAAGTTATAGTAACAATGACTGTTATGCGTAGTCTAATGTTAGGAGTTAGTCTGATACGATATTTAACGTATCTTGCTGTCGACTCTCTCCTTTCTCACGCGTATTTCACTTTTATATCAGAATGTGTGGGGTTCCCCGCTTTCCACAAAGTTCAGGGGTTCCCATTCACATTTACACGCACATACACGTTCATTTAGCCGCGGGATTATATATTACTACTGAGTGTTTATCACGTTAATATAAACTTTCGGCGTCACCCTTTTTTACTCATAAATAAATATATACAAAACTTATGACTAATATCTACGTAATAATACAATAACACATTCATTGATTTTAAATATTATTTCCCTTCAAAATATTAATAAAAAAATATACTTAATTAAATCCTTAAAAAAATAATAAAAGTTTATAGGATTAATAAAGTGAAATTGGCTGTACCATTACTGAAAGTAAAGCTAAATTTAATATGAACCATATATAACTCCAGTTAGGTTACTCTTTCATTTGTATTCAGTTTTATTAAGTATATTAAATAAATTTTATCAGATTATTAGGTAATTAGACAAATGCTTAAGCAAATCTGAATATTACCCAAATCAGAAAGTGTGGCTACGTATAAGAAAGCAAAAATAGACGAAGAAAGTTGGGGAAAAAGAACTAGGGATTTGTAACCTTTTTTATGAAAATGTCAGAATATTACGACTTGAGTTAGTTAATCCTCCAAAATATGCAATAATTTTCTGAGTTGATCTTAGGTGACAGAAAAAATGGACAAAAATAAAGAAAAACAAAAATCGATTATAAAAACTAAAAGAAAATTCACCTGCCTCTAGCCACGTTTTCTTTGTTCTATTTCTTCTGTTTCTTCTCTTTGACTTCACTTTGAATATATATTTCCGCCATTCTATGCATTTTGGTTCATCCTGGGCTATTTACATGACCTAGCCAAGCCATTTACCATATTTCTACCCATTTCTCTATGTTTTTTTTATCTTGAGTTGTTGTCAGTATATATTCTTCTTTTATTTTGTCTATTCTGATTTTGTTTATATTTTGAATTAATTTTGCTTATAGATTATTCACGTTTCATACTGAAATACGCAGGCTACAATTACGTTGTTTAGAATTTTTTTCTTGACCGATATTAGATTTATCCATAGAGAGGTTCTTATGAAAACCTTTACATCAATTTACTGTTTCGTGTACAGTCATATTCAAGGATAGTTTTTAGTTAATGAAAACATTTATTGTTTCTCTTTCTATCGTAAATTTGTTGTTAATGTTGACACTTTTTCAACTAATATTCTTCAATTATATTTTGAATTCCTTTATGAACCTTAAACCAGATAAGGTTTCTATTATTTCTACTTTTCGATTTCATAGTTTTCAATATGGTTTAACATTTCAAAATTCGGACCGCAAATAGCACTTCCACTCATATCTGACAGCAGTTTTTTTGCAAATATCCCACAAATTATGTATTCCATATAGCTTTATCAAGTGAACAGTTGTATTTAGGGAGTATAGAAAGAAATTCAAAATTCGAACTTGAAGTAACATTGTTACTTTTATCAAATACCAGTTTTCTGCAAATATCTCGCAAATTATGCATTCTATACTGGTATATTAAGACAGTATAAAATAGTTGAAAGCTAGATTTGGAAGTAACACTTTTACTCACAGGTTTATCAAGATAATAAAAGTAATGGAAACTATTGGGAACAACTTTTGTCTAAAAGATGTGAACTGCTCATACGTATAAGAAAGCTGTGCGGTGTCCACACATAATTTTTTAATCAAAATTTAATGCGAATACTTTATTTCTTTATTACTGCAATGCGGGTGTTTTCTGTTGACGTCACTATTATCCTAGGTCAGGGTTTACAATCCAAACAAATCGTATACTTCTTTTTATCGCGTGTAAGAATATGGAGTGAAATAGGAGACTATTTCAAAGTAATTTTTATAAAAGTTGTGTACATAGATTGACCTTTTTTGGTGTTAGGTATGTATGATATTTGAAATGTATTCTAACGATTGATTATAGTTTAACACATAAAATACTTGTATTTTTAGATTTATAGATAATATATCTGCGTTTACAACAAACAGTGACTCTTTTTCTTGTTTTTTTGAAGAATCTAAGTGTGAAAAGATTAAATTACTTACTAGGTTGGTATAAATAAAATCTTTCAGAAAAAAACAGCCACAGTTTGTTGGAATCACAATGTTGTATTGTCTGTAAATCCGAAAATACAAGTATATTGTGTGTTAAACTATAGTAAATAATTAGAACACATTTCACACATCATACCTATCACTAAAAATAGTCAATTTATTTAGGCACTCTTTATTACAATACTTAGAAATACCATATAATTTACACGGGAGAAAAATGACTGTACGGTTTGTTTAGATTATGAACACTCTCAATAATGACGTCAGATAATTGTCGCGCATAGGTCCTTGACGGCATTTGCTGTGATGCATTTTATATTTACACAGATGACTTTTTCACGCAGTTGCAGGTTATCTGCATACTTTTTGTGTAGTTTATTTCCTGTCCGATCTCTACAAACTAAGTAGAGAAAGCAGCACTGTTTAAAAATGTGATTTTGGTAAATTATATTGAAATTAATAGACCCCAGACACAGAGTTCTGGTGATGCTAGCGAGAGATAAAATTTCCATTATTAGACATGTTTTTCCATTTGAAATTTATTTATCATACGCCGTTATTTGTAGTGGCGACATTTCCCAAACATTTTGCGAGACATTCGCGAAACTTCGTCGCCACAAGCGGTTGCGCCCCCCTCCCCTCCCGGAAACGAACCTGGTCCTAAACCCATAGGTCTCTCTGCGTGCTACAGCCTCCAACCTGTTCACTTATAGCTGGAAATGCAATTAAAACTAATATCATCGCTGCATCAGCGCGTGATTTTTTTAATATTTTTTCCCGTTCTGTTTCATTTCTGTGTTTCATACACGAAGCAATAAGTTGTGTAAATTTTACATTTCGCGTTTGTGCATTTATGTAGGTACCTATAGGCACATACGAGTATTTTTTCCCATTTAAAGCTTTCCCTGGTATACTCATACAACGCGTGTCCAACAATATTCCATATACTTTTTTTTTGTTTCTTCATTTAACCCTGATGTTCGCATTTTAATGTGATTTTTTTAAATATTTGATGATTGCTCGAAAGCACCCCATAACTGTGTTGTTTAAACATACTTATGTGTGTTTTTATTGGTAGACCGTGGTGCGCGGATGCGTCCATGAAATTAAAACGGACTCGTTTCCGAGCTTTTACGGTGCATGTTTTGACTAGATTTTAGTGTTTTTCAGGTATCTACAATATGAACACATTTATAACAAACAAAACGTAAATGATACCGGGACTTTATTATGTTTTATACGAAAAGTTTTTACGATCTCGGCCTATTCAATGTGTATATCCCATTATATATATGGAGGTATGTGGGTATATTTGGCGTATGTATTTGTATTTACCCTATTACATTGATCAGAATTGTTCTAAACCGGTAACGAGTAGCAGCGTATATACATGTATACTACTCGCTTTACGAGTCCCGTTTCGGCTGTATATATTGCAGTAAAGAACATTACAAAATTTAAAAACTACACCACTACTATACCACTGTACGAACACACGAACATTGTGTAATTTTTTTCTACCAGTCCCGTCTTGTAACTGGAGGACGGGCGATACGAACTGAAGGCATACATATAAAAGAATATAACTGCCGAGAACGTAACGAAAAGTTTTATTGAGAATATAACTGAAGTAATAAAGCATTTCTATGAAAGATTTCCTTAGCGTGGAGTGCCAGAAATGTACTTACTTTTATATATATGGGTATGTGTGTTGGAATACGCGGAGATTTCTATATACGACTATAAAAAATCCTAATAAGTTCTTGGGCGATGTTGAAAATTCGAAATAGACTGCATAAAAATGTTTATATAACTAATAAAGATGCAGTTACGTATATCAATACTTGTATTATGTACTTCTCGTTCTAAAATAACGTATTGTCTTGAGATATTCTCCAAAAATATTTGTAAAAATTGGGGGTATTTATTCGTGATCACGTGAAACAGCAAATACAAAGTACCGGCTGTGCGCTGGGAATGTATACTACTTTGTGTGATCATAATTTTTTGTTAAATGAGAGAAGGGATCTAATAATTGAGTTTATGAAAATTTTTATGACAAGGTTATTGTTAACTCAAAAGAGTACATGAGCTGGGCATGCGCTGTAAGATAGTAAGAGTGCCTATGTACAAGCAAACAACGTTACGTGTGTGTCATTCTTAATCTAATAATATCAAGTAATGAACAACAAAATAAAAGATACAGTCCACTTATTCCAAATAACCCAACATATGGTCCTTCGAGCCGAATAGCAATTCAAAGCTAAAAACAAAACAAAACGTGTGCGGCAATCGACATAACCTAAGCGGAGCGTCCACCGAGTTATAATTCAAAAATATTTTTATCAAACTTATGTTTTTATTATTGGTAATGTACAAAACATCACCCAACTGTCTGTTGCATGGAATATTTTACATGATTCTGGGTTAGTTTTTGACGCTGATTTCGGGTATGTTATCAGTGTTTATGTATCAGCTCTATTGTTTAAATTATATGGCGGGGGGGGGGGGGTGGAGAAGAGGATGCACTCACCGTACAAAAATATTTAATTATAAAAAAACTACAAACTCTGGATTTTTTTTTTATATAAATTTCTACTGTTGTTGAATGACGTAGTGCTACTCTGAATATTCCAGCAAAAATCGGCCATCATATCTGCATTCCAGCGACCTTGGAATGGTTTCTCCGTAATCCGAATATATTGTTGGACAGGAAGTGTACTTTGATGCTCATGTTGCATTCAAGTCGGTGGAAGTTAGATAACATCTCTTCAACATGCTCAACGTTATCATCATCCTTTTATTGCCTAAGAAATTTTGAAAAACCCAAACAAATGAATCCCATGCATTATTCTCTTCAATTTCTGACACTGAAGTGTTTAAATTCAAGATCGTTCACTAATTTGCGAATTTGTGGCCCATCAAATATGCCTGCTTTGAGATTTTCTGAATTCAGATTCGGAAACATCCTTGAAATATGCTTGAAACAATCACCGTCTTTGTTTAGCGCTTTAACATATCGATGGCGTCACGATAAAAAGGCATAAGCGACTTTCACCACTTTTTACAGGGAATGCAAAAAACCATGCAATCTCGGTAATCCCTAATTTTTTGTTTTTTCTTTCACATTATTGCATTGTTGAAAATTAATGCTTTTTTTTTCATAATTTTTTAGTGACAATTGTCATTAGTATTATTTTGACACACCATTTTGGCAGTTACGCCTTTTGTGTAATTTTGCTTAGCGTTTACGTCCTTTTGTGTGGTGTTTACGCCTGTCCTTATTGTCGTAGTTTGTCGCTTACAATGTCTCTTACGCCTTCGTATTTTACAAGAAGGAATGAGAGACGGTGGTTAAGACCTTCAATATTTTTAATTAAAAAATTGTAACGTTATTATAATTTTATTTGTTTGTAACAAAATGAAGAAAAAGAAAAATATATGTATTTAATCCTAACTTAACAATAATACTGGTATTTAAACATTATCTTCTATGTCAGTCTCAGGTAAAACGTCAGGTACACTATTGCTTGCACTTAAAGCTAAATACTCAGCGTGATATTGCTTTTTTATTTTAAGGCTTTCACATAGTTGTAAAAGGTTTTTTAGTTTTTCTTTATTAATAGGTAGCTCAGAATTATAAGCTCGAGAAACGTGGTCATTTCGTCTTTCTATCCATTGGATCTCATGAGCTGTTTCCATGTCATATCCAGTAAAGACGATAATGTTGTTTGTATTATTTTTTGAAAACTTTGCTCTCGTAATGTCAGTTATTTTAATTTCTATTCCGTGAACTGTCTTTAGTTTTTTAGGAACCGCAAAGGACTTCCAGTCTAAAACATCTCCGTAATATACTGGAATTACTTCATATGGCTTTGGGCGGCGTCTTGCATTTCTGATTATAGTTGTCCACTCCGATGGCGCTTGAATATTCATATTCGATATATATTTTTCTATTACTGCATGTACGCTGTCCACTGGCATGTACGTATGACCCGCAACCAAATATGTTAGTGTTAGGTTTTCTACTGACTGTGATTTTTTCAAAAAATAGTGCAACATTGACAAGACATATTTATTTTTGTTTTGTCCAGGACAATTGTCACAGTATAGAGATATTGATTTATATATTCCTTCATTATCAAGCTTACTGAGATACGAATATAAATTACTGCATATTTCGTTGACACCTCTTTTGCCGTCTTTCTCTCCCCAGATATAGCAGAATGTATTTTTGGATTTGCTTTCATATACAGTAAAATTATATACTGCGTATTTTCTGCTAAATCCAAACATCATGCTCGGTCCATGTGGTGTCGCCAGAACCTTTTGCAAATCAAAAGAAATTACAATAAAACCATCGTTTGCAGATATTGTCTGTTCAGATAAGAACAGCTGCTTAGCACTATCTTTGTCCTTTTGATGTTTGAGAAATTGATTTTTATCGGCGTCTGTTCTTTCTGTTTCTGGGATATTTTCAAATTTAACACACACGGGACATTTATCTTTTCTTGGTATGTGTATTCCAATATTGTAATCCCTCTTGAAAATCTTTTTAAAGCTCGACATTTTTAAAGGCACCTTATTGTTTTCTTGCATTTTCAAGTTATACATTCTGTAAAGGTTTGCGATGCTTTTAATTTCTGATGGCAAATACAATTTGGTACTGGATCCTCGAGCGTAATGTGAAGGAACAGAAGGAAGACTGCGAATAAAATCTTTAAATGCTGTCATTTGTTCTGTGCTTATTTTATGTTTTGGCTCATGCTTTCCTCTATTTTCTCGATTTACTTCAATTTTTCCTTTTAAGGCATTTCTTATTAATTTTTGCGTAACGTTTAAAGTGCTCTTAAAGAACTGCAAACAGACACGCTTTTGTACTCCATCTTTCATTAAGAAATATTGATATGTTAAACTTCGACGTGAATCACCAAAAGTTCTTTTCCTTTTTACAGGAATTACGTTAATGCAGCCATTGATAAAGTTTTTTTTTGCTAGGTTATCTCCTAGTTTCCAAAAATTACTAAAAATTGCTTTTCTTTCCTGTTCGGTAAAGCTATTGCATTGATTTACACATTTGTTATTTAAACACGGATTGGGAAGAACTGTTTTTCTGTCAATGTGCTTACTTTTATAATTCAAGTAACTTTTTCCTGCATTTCTTCGTTTCCTCTGACGCTCCAATGTGGTCTCCTTTCTTTTCCGTTTCTGTCCTATTTCTAGGTTAGAAGATAAACTTCCGCTAGACCTTTCACTAGAACTCGGACTATAGGTCGAACTTGAATTATTATTGTCTTCAATATTACTTGCTTGGGAATGGATATCAACTGATTCAGATTTAGAATTCATAAGAAAAGTATTTTCACTACAGAATTGTTGCGAATTGTTCTGGTGTGATTCACCGGTGTAACTATCCTCACTGTCTGAGTAATCTACAAGCTTTTTATCACACGCTAGGGGTAAATCAGTCTTTTTGGTGTTTTCATTCTCTTGAAAAACAGGAGATAATAAATCGGAATTATTATTTACATTGGTGATTGAGATAATAATATTACTGTCACAACCATCAATTGGTGTTTGTTGATAATTGTCTTCAAATATTACAACATTGCTGCAGTCCTCAGAATTGTGACAATCTGTCAGTTCTTGTATAGCTTCGGCAAATTCAGCCTCTACCAGTAGGTCATTGTTTAATGCTTCCGTGAGAATGTCATTTCCATTACTATTCTTGTTCTCTTGAGTCAGTTCTTGAGATAGATTTTGTAAGGCTAAATCCCTTATTCTTTGCCCACGGGACATCATCTAAAATGAATTAAAAAAAGGTGGTAAACGACGTAATAAAAACGAATTTTTAAATAATTATTGCAACTAATGAAATATACTTTTATTCAAACCAAAACAATTTTATGAAAATATAAGCAATCATAATTGTTTTAGTTTCTGCTTTTTTCGAGTAAGTGTAATTTCAATGATCATAAATTGCACTCAAATTTCAATGTATCCAACATGGTAAAGTGGAGCTTACGCCACCCAGTTAAGATGCACTAAAAAGGCGTAACCGACAATAACAATTACAACACGTTTATACAGTGTAAAACGACTTTTTAAAACGTAAAGGTTATCTAGTTGGCCAAAAAACAACAAATACTGTTACATGTATATATTATTTACTTACCTTTCATCAGAAAAATGGACTTTTAAGACACGGGCGTAACGCAATGTACCACTATGAAAGAATGGTGTTTACTGACTCTGGTGTCGAGTTCCGGCATAACCTATATTGGTGGTTACAAAAAGGAAGAGTCATTTTATTGTCGCTGTGAATTTTTGTCGTTTAAGTTACTATACCTAGTAATAGGCGCTTAATTTTTTTTATGCAACGGTACAAGAATTTTTATTTTGTATATTTGGCGCTTAGGCCTTTTTGTCATGACGCCGTCGATATTATTTCATCCGACCAAGTTTAATATGCAGCGGTGACAATGTGATACGATCTCGTGTAACAAGAGATACATTTATAACATCAAAACTTTCTGGAACTAGTGCTTCCCTAGAAGGCTATTCTTTTCTTGTCCAGTGCTCTCATTTATCTCTGCTATCCTATAAACATATAAAACAAGGATATTTGGTTTAGCCGCCTTGTTGTCCTAAAAGAAAATTCATCATCTTAAAAGGTCAACACAAATTACCCATGATCAATGCTACGGTAGGGTATTCTTCCTTAACCACGGTTGAATGTACGATCGGTAAGGAGCCTAGTTTATTTCAGTTATGCAATAGTACACATGAATAGATAAATAAACGCCATTCCTTTGAATACATTGCCAAATTATTTTAAAAATGTAGCAACAACAAATTTCAATACCAATGCGACAAAATTGCTCATTGAGAGACATATAAACAATTTTTTTCTGATGAAAGACAATTTTATTTTTCGACATTTTTGAATTACTGAATCCAACGATGCTCCAATCATTGCAACCCGTCCAAATAGTAGTTGCTCTGCAATGACTGTATGACGTATGACCTTCTTATTCTATGAAAAGCTCTGTTCTCCAAGTCAAACTTTGAGCTTACAACAACGTTTGATCTTTGCTCTGTGCTGAGTTTCTCCATTATAAATGTTCCAAGTTTTTCAACGCCAATTCTGGAACAACAACAAAAAATTAAATGAAAGAGTTATTCACTAGTTAAACCATTACGTTATATTATTATTAGTATTTTACGCACGTGTAAATACTATTTCATAAATTTTGAAATGCCAATCTACAAAATAATAAATCCAATCCAGTATACTGTTTTCCACAGTACTTACACAAAAAATTCTAGGTTGCATTTGCAAATGGTCCAGGTATGTACTACAAATTAGTTATTATTTACCACCCTTAGAATGACGCAAGTCATCTGATGATCATACTGTTTATGTTTTTTCTTAACGCGAGTTATATTTATTTTTTTTTAATTTTGAAAATATCACAATAAAAAAAATAACACTGGAAACGTCAAAGAATACTTGAAAGTTATAAGAATTAATGGGACTTAACTAAAGGAAGCAGGAATACTGCGAGAAACAGAAAAAAATATATTAAAAATTAAAGCGATCTCGGCCCTGCGATGAAAAACAATCACGCGGTCTTAAGTTCTTACCAAAAGAATTTTAATTTATTTCTTTGCTGCGGAAACCGAAATATTTATTTAAATAAAACGCTGCGTAGTTGGTGGAGGTTGAAAGAGGTAGGAGGAAAGGGAAAAACCGTCGCTCCGGGTGTTGGTTGGTCAACGAGCCAGAATGAGACGGGGGAATAATGCAAACACGGAGGGGCAGAGAGATGGCAAAACAACATAAAAGTTTAATATCAAGTCTCTTCTCGCTCGTTGAAATATTTCTCGACCGCTGTGTTTGAAAAGATGTAATTCGCGAAATTAGAAATCTACCTTTTTATTGTGTGCACAGGTCTGAGTCGTTTTCTCTTTAGAAAACCGCCAATAATAAGACAACAACACGCCGTCGAGATATTATAAGCGGTTCTCTTAAATTCATTTGATTATAACAAAGCAGAGAAGCATTTATGAGAGCGAAGTTGAATATTTGGACTCCTTCTTTCGAGTATGTTACCAAGGCGATATACATCCCGCGATGGATTTTTTTTAATCACACTAAATTGAAGGAATATCTTTTATTATAATCCTAAGAAATTTGCTACATACAGATCGTTTCTTAAATGGTTTGCAACAACAATAATAGTTTATTTCCTGATAAATTACAATCATTCATATTATTAAACATCATATGCAAAATAATCTTCTATCAGACTATCTATCATGCTGTTATTAGTCTTTAATTATAAAATTCCACTATACTTATAGACTCTTATATCTCCTGACAGCTACCTCTTCTTCTAACAATTTTAAATGGAATAAGTATGGTCGTATGTTACTTCTTCATTTTTGATATAGAAATTATTCACTTTAAATCCATTAATGTACAAATATTATTTAAATTTTTGTTGCCCTTTGTGATAGTAATATTATGTTAGGCTTCCACTGGAAGAATATTCAGGAATTTTTTGTGTTGCGAGAGGTGTATTGCATAAAATACGCCTAATTAGTAATAGTTGACCATCTCTGCATAAGTCGTGCTAATATTCCGAAATAAAGTTTGATACAGATGGGTAGATATGAGAATAAACACATCTCAAATACCTTTGAAAAAGTTGATTAGATAGCTATTGGTGTTTATTAATTATATTTGGGTCATCGCTTTTCAAAATCGGACAAACTCGCGACAACTTCCAGGTGTCGGGAAATGTCACTGTTTTTAAAGCCAAATAATAATTTCAGAGTTTGGGTAAATATCTCCACACAGTCTTTCAACAAGAAACTGGGAATTTTATCGTGTCCTGCAATTAGTTATTATGATGTCCAAGGATACAGTTTCGAACTGTGTAAGGAAGGAACATGTTAATATTTATATTTGTAAGATCTTAGATTATTATAATCGTCCGATGGCAGATACACCAAAGTAAAATATTCCGCAAAGGTATTAAAAATTGTGTTAGAGTCTTCGAGCTCTCCACATCATTGTATTTCAGCCTGCCTGGAATTCTGGTGGAACCCTTCTTCGATTGGATAAACGACCAGAAATATTGAGCATCACCTATAACATTGCTCCCCACTCTGTTCAAATATGAGCTATATGTAGAGGAAATTAGATTCTTTAACAGTGCTCTAATTCTGCGAAAATTTTCGAAGACGGTAAGGGGTCCAAACTGTCGAAACTTATAACGATAATCTTCTATGAGTTTTATGCTGTTAACAATTTCTTGAGTGTAACAGACAGGGGATTTGGATTTTTTTTTGTTATGGTAAAAAGGAACATTCACATCAAGAACAAAAAACAGTTTGTTGTAAAAAGAAGTTTTGAAATGAACACACTGTATTAAAATTACTATATAAGCAGTGGCGTAACTACAAATTTTGGGCCCCTCCCGCAACATCCAGCTCAAGCTAACCAATTATTACCTTGGTCACAGTATAGTAACTATACAGTACCGCGACTCTACCGCGGTCCCTTTGATGTTCGTGGTCGAGTTTTATTTTTTTAGGACGACTGCGCAGTGAACTACGCGCATAGGGGAAGTGAATATACAGGGGTCGGCGAAAAAGTTATAAATATACAATAATAATGAAATAATAAATAATTTGATTAGTTATATGAATAATAAATATTAGATATATTCTGAACACTATATTAGATAAAAATATATGGTAGCTAGTTTTAAATATTGCACATTCTAAAAATTACATAACACTCCTATAAAAATATAAAATAATACAATTATACTACTTTTAGTGATTCTATTGATAAAATTGGTTAACTGTAAGCGGGGTCATAAACAATGATTTAAAAAATCTGTGCCATACAAATATAATGTGAAAGACATCAACGGTGTTTTCTGTTGTATTGTCTAGAATTTTCAAATCAACCATCATTCCAAGTGGAAATGAACTTGCCATTTATCAACAAAATTCAAGAGAATAATGTGTGTGTGTAATGTGTTTACTGAAAATGTAGTTATTTATTGTATTTTTTAAAGTTTGCTTTACTTATTACCACTTTGTACGTGGCAAATAAACAAATGCTCTATCTCACTTTCAAGGTCCTTTTTTAAGCAAGAAACATAAGCACAGGAAAAAAAATCTATCATAATAAACGATTATTTTATTAGTTCATGGGTTAATGTACACATGTACAAGGTTACAGGTAATAAAACACGATATTAGTAAAAATAATTATTTATTGATAATAATATAATTTAATAATTAAAAACATGAACATAATAACAACAGCATATTGGCAATATCTGTTGAACGACTATTAAAAACATCATGGAACCCAACAATTTCATCAATGCTGACATTATAAAACAAATGTGATTTCAAAGACAGTTGTTCATCTATGCAAAGGATACAATCTCGATTCTTTTCTTCTAACGTATTCACTTTCAATTTTATAGCTGAAAATAAGAATTCATTAAATCCGCTGCTTATTTTCCAATTAAGCGTAATAGACCTAAGAGTTGATACTGATGGTAGTCGAATTATATTTGATAGATATTTATAGGCATTGGAACTATGTAAATATAATGTTAAAGCAAACTGTTTTAATTCATTGGTGTATCGAATACCTCTGGAAGACTTTCCAGCCACATAAATTTGAAATTCAAGAAAATTGGCAAACTCACCAGTAAAATACTTACCTAAGTTCTTCTTAATATCCATACTTACATCTTCCTGTTCCTTTAATATTTTTTCATATCTTCCTTGTGCTTTCGATAAGGTCCTGATCTGTTTCCTTAATGCCTGCTTCCTTGGTGATGCAGCTGATAGAGCTTGTGAAGTTTGTGTTGCTGCATCTTAAAGTAAATAATGTTATGTATAGCTTAACACACAAAGAGCTATATATACATACATACACACATACATACATAAAATACCTTTCATAATCTTTCTTGATTTAGCATCTTTTACTGAACTTGAAGAAAATTACTTATTGAAATGTATCAGTAAGTGTTTTAACAAAATTCAATAAATGCCACTAAATCATAATGATAACAGTATGTGTAATTGGGATATATATCTCAGTGAAATACATTTCAGGCTTGCGACAATATTTAGTGTTTAATTCTAACCTTTTCATAATATTTACTGTGGAACTGCATATCCCAATGACACATTCACACTATATTGTGTAAATTCATATGTACTACATTTTTGTACTAATTAAATATGGTGAAGTGTTAAATTTAATAGAAAATGATACCTGTAAAAATCTCATCTTGAGACACATCAAAACTTGTGGAAGGTACTTTACCAATACAAACGACACTGGACATATCTCCTCGATTGTCTAGAGAAGGCTCAAATCATCTTCAAAATGCTTCTTACATAATCTCAAATAATCATAACATTTTTTCGATGAGAAATTTCCATATTTGTGGTTTTCATTAAAACCAACCCTATTCATCTATTCAAAACATCTAAAAAACACATTACATAACTAAAATAAATTATAACATATACCTATTTAGTATTATTACTGAGATTCATCAAGTGGAAATCGAAAAAAGGATATTCCTGGATCACCTATAATACTTCCACAACAATCAGCAACACATTTCTTAACCAAATTGTAAATGATTAAAGAATGTAAACCTAGATAAATTCTAAATAAAGTACCTAAACACTTAAAAAACAATAATAGAATCAATTAATTATTAAAAAATGCTATTTATATAACATGTATACAAATCAAAAAGTAAAACAAACAGAATGTAATAAAATCACTTCTTTTTAAATATATTTCAAATTTAGGGTTATATAAATATAAACAAACACTCGTTACCGAACCAGAGAAGTATATACTGTGCTACAGAGTGGTGAACTATGCGCATGTATTTTATGGAGGGGATCGAAACGGGATTTTTAAGGGAGACGTTTTACTGTATTGGTACTATACTGTGCCTTGGTGTATCCTACAAATTGGTGTATCTGGGGTCGCCCCCCCCCACACCGCGGGGGTATAGTTACGCCACTGTATATAAGTGAACATTAACTATACATATTCCCGCACCGCACATTTGAACGAGTACTCGGTAACGAATAAAAAGTAACGGATAGTTAGAAGTAAGAGTAACCGAAATCAACATCACTAATATTCAGTAATAATACTCCAGTGTTACTTTCAACAAAAACCGGTTATTGATATACACCTAACATAAATAAATTATTTGTGTGTGATAAATTATAGGTGGGGGTTTTTTAATATGTTAGATATTTTCGAGAGTGCACTTATTTTAAAATGAACCCATTCAAAGACATTTTCGGAAAGTGTCCGAATAGATTGCTTATTATTCGAAAGAACTTATATCGGCATATAAAACGAGTATATGATATTACATTCTCTTCTACTACATCTATATAAGGTACGTTGGCTTAGAAGCCTATATAATAAAAACGAAAATAACTTTTATAGAAGCCCAGTGTATGGATAAAAAAATACAGCAACCAAAACACAATATCGTTTCCACCACGGGTTATATAATTTT
This sequence comes from Amphimallon solstitiale, assembly GCA_963170755.1. Taxonomy (NCBI): domain Eukaryota; kingdom Metazoa; phylum Arthropoda; class Insecta; order Coleoptera; family Scarabaeidae; genus Amphimallon; species Amphimallon solstitiale. Next base: position 239,881,424 of record OY720675.1, on the reverse strand, counting down.
TTCTTTGTGTACACACACTCACACACACGAAGTGAATTCCTCTTTTTTTTCTTCCTATACAAACGCAGCTTTAAAATTCAACCTATCGAAAGGCGTATGCCGAGAAAAAAAATAAATTTTATAGCAACAAATATAAAAACTGTAATATAAAATATATGTTTCCACATGATATAAAAATTTGATTGCCGAGTAAAAAAAACAGCTCTGGAATAAAGAATAAAACAACAAGACAATAACTCAATATATTTATGTTTTGTTCCCCCTGTGTCCTCACTCCCCCTTGGCATGGTTCTCTTCTATTTCTGGCTCCTTTTTTTTGCCCTGCCCTCACCAGTAACCTTAAAAACATAAGCTGTTTTCGTCATGTGTGTTGCGACACACAAATGTACAATGTTCGTTGGAAAACTCGCTTTTCATTCTTTGCCGGAGGAACAACGAAGTAAGTGAGGACAAGAGGCACCGGCGTAAAATTTTGGGGAAAATCGAATTTTATAAAGGGACTTCTATTGAAAAACGAAGTTTTATAGCAGTTACAAACGAAATTAATTTTGTCATATACCGTCTGTGTATAAGGAGGGCACAATTATGAGTTCTTTGGATCTACCTACCCTTAAAATCAACTAAATAGTAATAGATTTAATAATATAGCATTTTGTCTCATAACAGGACAAAATAAATACAGGTGTCCCAGCGTAGCGGTAAGGTCCATTATTGGTATCTATAATTTAAAAATATTGTTATTTATACAGAGTGTTCGACAACGATGAACAACCACAAACTTGTGTTTTTTTTAAAGGAATGCTATGCATTTTTTTTACATTTCATGATAACCCTTGAAGGCCTGATTAAACTGACGTCAACTTGTAATTGCCGATTTTCAACTGTTTCAGAGATATGGCGGTTTTTTGATAAAAATTGTACAACATTTGAAGAGTTGCTATGAAATAACGATTAATGAAGGGCTCAATTAGTAGAGATATCTTTTCGTATGAAAAAGGAGCCTTGTTATTGCTGACGTAGAAAACGAAAATGCACAAAAAGATTCTTTTGTTATGCGTTCAAGAAAATCCTCATACAAGTGTGCGTTGATGTTAGCAAAAACTTTATTAAGAAAACCTTACAGAAGATTTTAATTTGTTAATAATAACTTGTAATTACTGTAATGCTTGAAAATAGTAACTTATACATTCTTCATGATATTGCGTAAGTTATAGAAGTTTTCAATAACGTACATTTAACTACTTGTATGACGGTTTGCTTTTCAAGTGAAGTTATAAATATAAGTATGACTTGTTTAATTTTAAAGTAATTTAAAAGTTAGCCTAAACTTAAACAATTTTATGACACAGAGCGACTGCGATATTTTAACTATTGTTAATTCATGACCTTCCACTCTTTTCATTTTATGAGTTTTAAAATTTTAATAAAAATTACTTATTTGTAAAAAGAAAATATTAGATATATAATATTAGATTAGAAGGAACTCTTTTCGATTACTTTTAATTATGCTATCCGTAATTAAGTCATGGCAACTCATATTTTTAAGTCGTAAACGGGTTTATTCAAATATAATATCCTATAACTTTTGCAATATCGCCCACAGGTCGAATAAAGTATATATTTTTAATTAGTAAATTTTAAGTACTTTTCAATAACATGTAAATATACAGGGTGTTCCATTTCAATTTTTTTTTAGAATTTTTAACTTTGGCGAATGGTATGTGATTCTAAAGAACATGCGTAGATATTCTGTTATTTTCACAATAAATAACAAAGAAATCAAACACATCATTGGGATAATCTTCCATAATTAAACTTCGACAAAACGGAAATAATAAGAACAAAGTGATAGAATAATAGCTAAGTTTGACATGCATATTTTCAAAGTTTACTACCCGCAAAAAAAATAATATTGTTTCTGAAACCATGGCGATAATTTAAAACTGGCTCTATTTTTTATGTTTTTGAGCAATAGGTGTGGTAGATAAGATAACTCATCTACGATATTTATTTTGAGTGGTTAAGGAGATATCAGTTTTTTAATGCACTTCTGCAATTCTGTTTTTTTTTTGCGAAAAATGTGACGTATGTCACAAGTTCTGACAATTAGGGTGTTCTAAATTCACAATTTATTGTAAAATTTAAAAATGAAATCGAAATGTAGCCTTTCTATTAGAAACCATAGGAATTGTGTCTTGGTTGGCTAAACTAATTTTATGTTGATAATATTCCACGAAATCGCATAATTTCTAATGACTTTTCTACGTGAATCAACCTGTATATATCGACTTTAGAGATAATTAGAAAAGTGTTAAGAAAAGCATAATTATTTCTATACAATATCTATAAATCAAATAACAGTAGTAATAATAATAAATATTTAATTTTTAGTAGTAGGATTACGACACAGATTTTTGCAGTTTTCTTATTTCATTAAAGCGTCACATTTATACGAGGTAGGTCCATAAATTCTCAGCCTGATATACAAAAAAGAAACTTGGAACAATATAAGAATTTTTATTTTTCAATGTAATCTCCCCTAACTTCTATACATTTATTACAACGATTAATTAGTAATTCGATACCCTTGTAAAAATAATCTGAAACTTTTCCGTCAAAATGTTCTATAACAGCTGCTTGCGTCTCACTGTCGTCCTTAAAACTACGTCCCCTAATGTCTTTTTTTAAATTAGAAAATAAATACCCAAATGGTCATGGAAAATTTGTTTCGGAAATGTTTGATATCACTGCTAATTCCTTCACTTTCAAACGGCGATCTTCTAGCACTAAATGTTCAATAATTGAAAATTGTTGAGGCGTTATCACTTCAATTGGTCGACGCGAGCGATCAACATCTTCCAGGGATTCTTGTCCTAAACTGAAACATTTTGCCCACTTTTTTACAGTTGAATACGAAGGAGATGAATCACCGTAAACGCCGTTTAAACGTTGTTTAATGTGATAAGGTGTATGCCCTTCTTATGTTAAAAATTTAATGAACGCGCGGTACTCAATTTTCGTTACTTCAGACATTTTCGTGCGCTAGTCACGTTGGTTGGCTGGTTACTAAAAACTACTAGGCTTCGAACCGTCATATTTATAGTGTACACCTCGCGTATGTGCATTCATGACGTGACGGTGTTTGAACACGTTTGAACATATATGAGCCTGTCAGGCCGAAAATTTATGGCGCCTACCTCGTACAGTCATATCGAAATCTTCCTACTACAATATATATATATATATATACGTGACACTTATTGGCATGAAATAGTATTATAGCATTGGACGTCACTTACAGGAAAATACAAAAGGGAAAACATACGGTTCGAAATTTCGTTTCCACCAATTACTCGATTCCTATCGGCACACCGTCAATCCCAAAAAGTGCAAGCACCGCTGATTAAAGCTAATAACGTAAAAGGTTGTTAGCGGTGGCACAAGCTCATCGAATATAAACCTTAAATTAGATACAACCGTCGACCAAATCGCAATGTTATATCGAATTGGACGGGTGGTGTGCGGGATACGTCTGGTGACGGTGATGGCGCTGGTGTTGGTGTTCAGTTACCCCCGCCGTTATTCTCTAATACTCGTAGCAGTAACACACTAAACAAGAACAGTAGAACCTACACATACAGCACAACCAGCATCCGACAACCCCGAACAAATCCCAGTACGAAAACGGTTATTGCAGATTAACATCCTCGTGCATTGTATTAATACTGGAAATTATAAAGCCGTACAGCATGATAGATAGAGAAAATTTGATTTTAAAACTGTCCTATCTATATTGGATGTTGCTTTAATATAGGGTGCAATCTAGTGTTGTTATTACATACATAGATGGCGCGGCGCCTCGTGTTACCTGGACTACTTCAATATATGTTCTCGGCTTTACTGTGTATGCCCTATACATGTACAATATATATATATATAACAGTACATACATATGCATGAAAACATTGATTGCCAATTTACAGCTCTAATATATTAGTCCCTGATTGAGTTTTGCTGTAAAATAGGAATAATGCTGACGTACCAGGCGCTGCACATTATTACAGAGCTTAAACTTTGATTAATTCGACGGCCGAATAGCGAGGCGACCGTTACATACATCTTCATTTGAACGCGGGACATCCCCCTGTGCGCAAGTGAGAACGAACCATCGCCGTACGGGTATGCACAGTATGCAGACGCACACAGATGAGATAAATAAATAGATAGATGAATTGCCGATAGATGGAGAACCGATTGCGACATTACGACGATAGAGAGAGAAAGGATGAGAGATATAGACCACCCTCCTCTTGATAGAGGAGGGCGGGTTATGTAATTTTGAGCCCCCCCTCCCCCCCGATGGAAATCCTCCCACCCCATACGCTTTTTTCTCGTTTTCCTTTTACGAATACTGTCCGACGAGTATTTAATGTACAAAAAAATTGCAATAAATAATTGAGATTTATAGAAATGCTATTGGAAAGCCGTCACTGTGAAAAAGTAATAATATACAAGCAAAAATATAGTCGATGATTAAGTTACCATTACTTTACGACTAAAAGGGCTAGTGTCATTTTGACTAATATTTATTACCTTTTCCAAAAGTTGTCTTCACCTGAAGTTTTGAATCCCATCGATACAGGAATTCAACATCTATAAAGAGATGCACGCATTTGCTATTGATTTGATTCTGACTGCACAATGTCGTAAAACAATAAATTACTGTAGATATATATTTTATAATCAATAAAGGAATTATCGCGGATAATAAAATAAAACAAGAGAAAGAGAATATTGAGTAAATTCCGCTGTAGTGCAACCGTAGACACGTGTTTCTGACTAATTGGTCGTCATCAGTACGGTGTGGCCAAGGAATAAGGTGGGATATCCTTGGAGATAGAAGCATACACGGAAGACCATCAGGTGACAGACTACCATTTGCAGCTTCAATTAGAAGATCTACGGTTTTGAAGACAACAACTAACAACGCTACGAGGAAGACATTGTCAACCTGCGTGCCAACCGAACCCAGGAAAGATAATCAATAAAGGAATTATCGCGGATAATAAAATAAAAAAAGAAAAAGAGATTGTTGGGTAAATTCCGCTGTAGTGCAACCGTAGACACGTGTTTCTGACTAATCTCTAATCTCCAAGGATATCCCACCTTATTCCTTGGCTACACCGTACTGATGACGACCAATTAGTCAGAAACACGTGTCTACGGTTGCACTACAGCGGAATTTACCCAATATTCTCTTTTTCTTGTTATATTTTATATATATTCATTTATTCGTATGAAACTACATGACAGGTACAACAAAAGAAACATATGTAAGTTATATTACAAGAGTAGAAATATATTTAGAAGGGCCATAACTGCAGGCGCCCTTTGAAACACTGCACCATTTGGTCTAGGATGTAGGAAAAAACCTGCAGCACAAAAAACCTACATTACACCGCCACAAAACTAAAGGTCTTTAGTTGCTAAGATCCAAGCAACAGCCTCTGGAGTTAAAGTATGTGAATCTGTATATCCAAATTCAAATTTAGCTAGAGGACATTCTTCAACAATATGTTTAACTATTTCAATCTCAGCTCCGCAATCACAAGCTGGACTTGCAATCATATTCCACTTGACTAACATAATATTCTCCTCTTGAAACCAATTGATCCACTGATGCTACATGAATTTCATTTGTCTTTGGATATACCTTCGATATTAAGTTGACAAATCTTAACAACTAGACCAACATTCCTAAAAGAAACACAATGTGAATTCAATCTTGAAAAATGATACCTGTCATATGACCGTGAGGATCTTGGGGATCTTGTATCGTCTTCCAAGTGATGGTCATTATGGACAACATTATATTCTCCATTTTGGACCATCGTAAAGATGGTTACCATCGATCAAAATCAAATAAAATGAAAGAAATATAGATTAAAACATAAAAATAGCTAGGAAAATAGAAACTTAAAATTGACACTGACAAGATGTCAAAATCATAGATATTTTAGATAAATGTATTAAACTCTAATAACTATCACCAGTAGCAAGAAATCTTAAAATTATTGGTAAACGAACGTTAGCAGATATTGAATCTCTCAAATTTGAATTTTGTTTTGAAACTTTGTGGCCAATTAAAAATTCAAAATGGAAGCTCGACATTCTTACAAAATTATGAAATGATGAACGCAGATCCCTGTACAACTGAATATCATCATTCTGGAGATCTCTCATCAGTTCTGTAGCACCATAATTTACTCTTCTTGATAACAGAGATCTAACCCAATATCTATGTTGTCGACATCGCTTCCTTCTCCTAAAACAAACATGCATTAATTACTTCTAAAATAAAGATAAAGTCAATATTGACATATAAATGAAAATTATGTGCCCTCTTACGTCTTTTTCATATAACCCAGAACAAACCAACCACAAGCCAGAAAAAGCAAATCATCATATCTTGAAGCCATTGCGATATTCCCACACTTGAAATTCAAACTTTAATAACCGAAAAACATACTGGTTGGTTTGGTGGAGAAGCACTGAAAAGAAAAACGAAACTCCAACAAAATCATGTCTGCTTGGTAGAAATAGGGTTTCGAATTTGTCTGAGTTTTGTTTTCTGTTATTAGTGTTATTAGTGACTCGACTAGTCCGTTTGGTTGAAAACCGGCGTAAGCATTTAAACTTTTACGTTCTCACACTACTGTTTTTCGGGACAACTGCTATAAATTCGAAACGAATAAATGATGATGATGAAAATTTTCGACCTCGAGATTTTTGCAGATGTCCACGTTTTGAGGTCCCCTGATACCGAAAAAGTGGTTTTTAAAAAATGTCTGTGTGTGTGTCTGTCTGTTTGTCTGTCTGTCTGTCTGTCTGTCTGTCTGTCTGTGACCACGATAGCGGTCAAACCGCTGGAGATATCAATTCCAAATTTTGTATTTACGTGTATAATCTCCCTCTTGAGAACTGATTAGATTTTCAGCAAATTCGGCCGACAGGAAGTAGTAGTTTATTTGAGTGAAAAACTCGAATTTTGCCAATATTTCGTCAACTACTAAGTTTAGACAAATTTATAAAGAATTCATATGTACTTAGAATTAAATTTGAGAGGAATTTTATTACAAATTTTTTTCGAAATTCCTACCGGAAGTAGGTTTTTTACTCTTATCGAAAATCGGTTTTTTGCAAATATGTCGTAAATTATGCATTCTATATATATTTATGAAGAGTACAAGAGTATTTAAAGTTAGATTTAGAATATTTTTTATATAAATGAAATTTCAAAATTCGGACCAGAAGTAACACTTTCTTACGTATAAGAAAGTCGTGTGGTGGCCACACCTCATTTTTTAAATATGACAATCCTCACATTAGTGTGTATACGCCAAACATTGAACTGATCTTTTGACTGAGTCCTTTATTGTACACCATCAATCAATCATATAGCGAAAGCTCAGTTTTCGATTGCACAATCGACTGGCGTCGCACACGCATAATAGAAATCGCATTCTGCGGCACCTTTGATGCAATCAATCGATAATATAACACGCTAATTATGAAATAGTATTGTCAAGTGATGACCGGCCGCCGAATCCGATTCCGACCCGAAACGCAGGGCAGAGAGAGGATGTGTAATTCTCTTTCCGCGCGGCCCGCTTTCATTTTGACATTTCGCCGCGCGCTAGTGACCAGTTTTAGTTTCGAATGTCATTTTAATACTGTTATACAGAGAGGCGCTGGCATTTTGTGGTGTAATTATAATACCTAACTGTCTATTTTGACTCTCGACATGCACATAACGATTCATACATGTATTCGTGTTTCGTTACGTTATTTTGCGTTCTGATGTTTTGATTCGTGCACTCCCGTGACGAGAACGAACAGTAGCTGTGCGAGCGCACGATATACGATGTGTAAAACAGTTATAAGCGCACACACACAGTCACATGTCGGTTTTCGGAGAGTATCACGCGAGCTAATGCGATTATTTATTGCGAACGGATAATATTATTGGCAATTAACACTGTGGTGTTGAAATTGAAGAGTCTCCGTCGCGTTGATTTGACGTTTCGTGCAACATAAAATCGATCATGAAAGGTACTATGGTGGCAATACTTCTTAATATTTCCTTTAATGAAAAATAAAGTCGTTTGGTCATTTACCACAATAGTAGAATGATTTAGGATACCCAGAAATATTTTCGAAAAGGAAAATTACTTTAGTCTTGGAAGATATTATTTAATGAAACAATCTGCACAAAGGAAAGTACGCGTATCAGTCACCGGATTAATATCACATACAAGAATAATAAGGAAGAGCTTAGAAACGCAGAAGTAGAACATAAATTAAAGAAATAACAAGCATCATACAAAGGGATGAGACGTACATATTGTTGCGTTTTCGGGGTCGAAATAAACAACTCGTGCAAATGTTTTGAAACAGTCTGTATATTTTCACACTTGATTGATTGATCACAATATAAAAATATAAAATAAATGTATCGCACTTAAAACTACTACAAATAACTTAACACACGTATTTATATCTATCACTACTATTTATGTCTGTAATATTTATGTATTTCTTTAACTACACTACTCACCATATTTATGTTTATTTGAACTGTACGAATACACTTCCACGAATTACTCATCCCGGGACCACAGCCGCTTTTATATCCGCATACAAAAAAAGCCTAGAAATATACCAGAAAATTCTCTCTTTCTTCTCGATGTTCGTAGTAAATACGAGAGAAGATCCAGACTTTTTTGCTTACGCCGTACTTGTGTGCCGATTATTTATGACTTGGTTTTGTGGACTTATTTCGTTACAATATTATTAAAAAAACGTAGAAAGATAAACAGAAATAGAATAAGAATTTCCTAGATCTAAAAACAGCATTTGACACAATTAGCAGAGCATACAGTTGGAAGTAGCTTGGAAAACTTGAAAATGCCGTATAAACTAATAACAGTGATAAGAAATGTATATAACACAATTACATAAAACAAGAATACAAATAAACGCCTCTGCTTGATAATGGTGATCTATAAAATACAAAATACGTTTTATTTGTTCATTTTGTAGTTCAAGTCGAGTAAAGGAGTATTAATATTAACTAGCAATACTTAAGGTTTGTTCTCTTTGAATGAAATACATCCTTGTAGATAGAAAACGTCCTTTCTACATCACAAGTGGTAATAGGTGCATATTGGAAGTATTCTTTTATTTCAGCGTGTTTAGCAGTTACATTTTATGTCATTGTTCCCATACACAATTGCCCTAATATTATTAGATGTCTTCTAATGCATTCTATTGTTTTTGTGAAGCACTTAGGAACATAATATTTGCGTAACGTGGATTCATCAGGAACATTTCGACCAGTATATTTTTGGACAAATGTTTTCAAAGTGGGATTGTCAAGTTTATTTAATGGGATATTAACCGCCATTAAAGTTTCACAGAGTTCTCGTTAAAATTGTTAGCTTCCAAGGGGTCCAATTTCTGTGTATGTTTTAGCTATGCTTACGATGTTTGGGCATTCTGTAACAACATTTTACTGACTTTGCAATAAATTTCGGAATCACAGACATACAATCAGTATGACCCTTAATCCAACTCGCCATTGTTTCACGATGCTATTCTGGACGTTATTCCATATCATATCTGAAAAAGGTAACATAAACAATGTTCTAGATCTAAATAAATGATAACTAAAGTGTATGGGTAGGTTATTGAAACTTAACGAAATTCAATGCACACTTACGTCAAAATAATTGGGAGAAGTAGATTCAATGAAACAGGATTAAACAGGAACTATTACAAAAATTACGAAGTATGTAATTAACAGTCGAAACATTGAAAGAACGAAACTAACTCTCCGTACTTTATTTATCTTACCAAATATAAGGTAAATAGAATAAATTTTAAAAACTCCTCACGCTTCTATCTACGCCCATGAAGAAAGGAATTTGACAGTAAAATCGTCTTTTTTGCTGGCCGTTTTCGGGATAATAACAGATGTTGCAGTTCACCATATGAATAGTGCTATTCAGTAACTGCGTGATGTTATACATTATTTCTTCTGTCCGTCGTAATTATGGCCTCGTACTTGCGGTCTATAGCAATTAGATAGGTACGCTATTGGATGAGAAATCATTGTATATTTTATTTACTTGATAGCTAAAGGATATAACACACAAAAAAGTATAGTTTATTGATGCTTCTATTTTCTATTACCATTTTTACAGCATTTGAATCATTGAAGAGGAAAATGATGAGGATATATTGGGAAAGAAAATAAAAAGGAACACTAGTGTTTTGTTAATTCAAAGGTGGCTAGCAGACATATATGAATTATTCATATTACATTTATTGCTACACTGTTAAAGTAGGCATCTTTCACAATACCGAAAATTTCTCTGGCTTTATTATATTTAGAAACATCTTCGAAGCAGTAGTGTTAAAGTGACAAAAAGTAAATACATTTGAACGATGGTCGACTATGTTTGAGTTCAAAATGACAAGTAGATTCAGTGATTTCTCTAAAATTATTTTTCACATTGTAAAGTGGAAAGAGGTATTGATAGCAACAGCATATCTCTCCACGGAAAATACAGTAAAACCATTACTACAATTTCGAACATGTATATAATCTTCAAATATTTTTTTATTGTCAAAACCTGTCATTAAAACGCATTATATTTGACGTTTGAAAAAAGTAGTAAATTATTTTAAACAATTTCTTGTTTGTAGCAAGACAGTCTAAAGGGAAGATCTTTTTTGTAGTTTTTATATAATTTTTTGATAGAATGAAAATGTAATCAATGTCCAGTACATATCCTAACTTGTTCCATGACTAAAAATTATAAACTACTAGCAGTACCTGCACGGCGTTGCCCCTGACATATTTATTATTCTGTATGTTCTCGGATTACCCAAAATATCAAAAAACATTAAATATGTTGATATAATCATCTTAAACGTGATTTTATTTTGTTCGTGAGGTTCCTCAACTCATCGAAAGACACACAATCGGTGTGTGTATGTATGACGCGACAATTGTGTGTCTTTCGTTTCCTATACAAATTCATATAATTTCACATATTGTTAATGTCACCAACACCTCATTATCAGACTATCGAACAAAAATATCAAACTATACATTCAAATTGTATATTTCTTTGTCAAGCACACATTTCAAAAGAGAAAAAAAACTCATACTGAAGCTTTCGAATTATAAGTGCACACAGCCCTCCATATAACATCTCTCCCGACCCTATATCTGCATGCGCACAGATATGCACGTATGCATTGAGGAATGTTCAATATGTGTACATTTAATCCCAAGTTTTTACTCTATTCCATTTACTGAACTAACGCAACGAGGGGGAAAAATGACTGTGAAGATATGTATTCTGTACTCCATCAAGAGAGCACGTGAACAGCAGCGTCAGCACCAGTGCGGATTGATTCATTCCTATTTTCAACCCCTTTTTTCTACCAACGTTGAACGCTTTTTTATTATTTTTGGCGGGCATGGGTGGGGCTGCATCGTTTCCATGCATTCCTCATATACTCTGTATATATACATACATATATACATTTTCATATAGTATTGGCGAGGGATTAATTGATTAAAATTATTCCGGTTTTTCTTTTGTGTATTTTTTTTAATATTTTTTTTTGAGTCGCAGGAGCGTATAGAAAAAATAATGCTGCAACGGCATTTCTGCCGGAAACTTGTATTGATTCCAGTGCAGTTATTGGACGTTGATTTTTTTCAACTGAAATTCAGAAGATAAAGCAATTACCTGTTTATTATCTAGAAATCGAAATTGTGTAGATAAATGAATGTATCTTTAGCATAACGAATTAGAATATTGTTCATTGCTATAATGCTAAGGTATCCAAGAGTTTGTCAGTAAGAGTTACTGCATTTATATATTTTTACCTTTTTTTATGAGTAAATTTTTATGGTAGCAAGTATATTCTGCTTAATACTTAGTACTGTATCTTTACACACGACTTCAGAACTGAAATTTTGGCACATACTGGCGTAAAATTTAATTTTCTATCTTCAATCTTAACAAAAAACGTCATATATATCACCAAAACCATAGGATGAAGACGCTTTATTTGTCGTATCCAAAACAATGTATGGTCACTGCTTAGTAAAAATATATAATCACACTCTGCTTAGAAAAAACGCGACATCTGTATCTCAGATACGGCGTCTTTACTAAGCATGCATTGAGTTGTGCGTTCCTAGTTCTTAGTAAAGACGTGATATGTTTTACCTGTCACAACTTGAAAGATAGTTGTTTAATTCCTATTTTAACCTGATTTAGAGAAAGTTTTCATGTTGTTTATTATGTTGCCGAGAATGGACAAGTTGAAGAGCGTTTTGTTTTTCCAAAAAGCTTTAAATTTACATTCAGACCTTCGTGCCTTTGAAGAACAATATTAGTCTTATTGTTAATAGTCTCATTTTTCACTTTACATTTATTTGTTTGTATGTTTTGTACATTTTAAAAGCTAAATTAATTTTTTTTGTTTAAATTATATAAGCTAACATAAAAAAAAATTATGTGGGATATTATTAATGAGCAGAGAGGGATAGAGAGGAAGAATGTCACAGAGTGCTGTGATATACAACCAAACGATTTCAATGAATATTTCGTAAATGTCCCATTTGATATAATAAGCGGAATGGATCCATCCGGGACAGATCCTGTCTCGGCAGATTTGAGCATTGTACTTTCATTTTCGCCCAGTAACATTAAACGAGATGCGAGAGACAATTGCCTCCTTGAAAAAAAAAAAAAAAGTAGGGACACTTTCGGTTTAACTATTGATTTAATAAAATGTGTCAAAAATTTAATTATAAGCCCGCCCGCTGACTATATTAGTGAATCTGTGTTTGGAAGAAAGTGTCTTTCCATCGAAGCTAAAGAACACAATACTCATCCCTATTTTTAAGAAAGGTGATTATCATGACATTAGTAACTATCGTCCTATATCTTTAATTCCCATTTTTTCAAAAATATTTGAAAAATGTTTAGCGAAAAAAATCACAGATTTCTTCGAATTGAATCGCATATTTTCAAATCGTCAGTTTGGGTTTGGGAAGGGTTTAAATACGGCGCTTGGCGTACTGGACCTTGTCAGTGTTGCTTATCAGGCATTTGAGGATGGAGAGTGTCTGGCGAGTGTTTTTTGTGACCTGAGTAAGGCTTTTGACTGTGTGTCGCATGGTATTCTCTTGCAAAAGGGGGAAAGTATGGATTTGACGATGGAAGTGTTTCCATTATAGGAAGTTATCTGTCGGATAGGTATCAGCAAGTAAGGGTTGGGGGTGTTGTCGGAGAGGCGAAGATTGAACATGGGGGTGCCTCAGGGCTCCGTTCTTGGGCCACTGCTTTTTCTGATCAACATCAACGACCTTCCAACCTGCGATCGAGAATCTCACTTTACACTCTTCGCCGATGACACCACTATTTCCAGGGTGGGCAGGGGCTATTTTGAGGCTCGGGAGAGTATGGACGGGGCACAGTCTTTGGCTGGGAAATGGTTTTAATTTAATAAACTATTTCTTAACAACAATAAAACACAAAAAATGATTTGTTCGACGAAGGATGTCCCGGAGGGGAGAAATGAAAAGAGTGTGGTTTTCCTCGGGGTGCATCTGGACCCGGGTCTCCGCTGGGTGGCTCACACCGAGGCACTGTGCGGTAGGCTCAGTTCGGGTACTTTCCTTCTGAGGGGCTTGGCGGGTAATGTGTCTGGGTCTGTACTGAGGAGTGCCTATTTTGCCCTGTGCCATTCATATATTATGTGTGCTGTTTTACTTTGGGGTCATTCTGCTGGAGCTGTGAGAGTATTCCGTATACAAAGAAGGGCAGTCAGATTAATTTCGGGTCTGTGATACCAGGCTGACTGTCGGTAGGCTTTTGTAGATCAGGAGATCTTAACCTTGCCCTCTGTGTTTATTCTTGAGAATCTTGTCTACTTAAAGAATCAGATGGACGAATACCCCGCACACAGTGACTTGCATCCATACGACACCAGACATGGCGGGGACGTAGCTGCTGGCTATTGGCGCCTGGAAAGATGTCGAAGTGGTCCGGGTTATTGGGCGGTTAAATTTTTTAACAAAGTGTCACCTCATCTGGGGACTCAACCTCTAAGAAGTTTTAAAAATATATTAAAAGAGTTTCTCCTTAGTAGGGCTTTTTATAGCATGGAGGAATTTTAACGAATAATAATGTACCGTAGCTGAATGTGTGGTAATGTCTAAATTTTTAACATTAATTATTCTTATTATTATTATTATTGTTTTTTGGCTTGTGTAAGTATAACATTATACATGGCACCAATAAATGAATTGAATTGAATTGAATTGAATTGAAAAATATAATTTAAGCCTTTCCCTTTTCACGCATATTTTGACTTGTTAAGTGATGACTTATATCAACTGTGAGGCTGTGGTGCTTGAAAATGGAAACCAGTGTTATGTTTTTAAAGATACTTACTTTTCAGTGACGTAAATTTGAATACTTGTACTGATAGTTTTGCTTTTTCAGCTACTGTTATAAGAGTAAGTATAGTATAAGTTTGGCATTGGATACACTGCAGATAATTGCTATATTTTTAAACTATGTAATTCTTGATTTAGCAAGCTTGTCACTTCAAAAGTCAGAAAAATTTATTGAAAATGACCAATTTGTAAAAAGAAAAATTTATAATCAACTCTTTTCCATTAATTTCAGTTATGCTATGTCTGTTGCAAGTCATGGCAAATCATATTTTTAAATTAATAAGTCAGCTTTATTCAGATATTCCATTCTATAACTTTTGCAATATCGCCTATACAGACGCAAGAGGTATTTTTAAATAGGATTTTTTTTGTATTTCACTGGCATACATCATTAATCGTTATTTCACAGCTATTTTCCAAAAGTTGGACAGACGCTTTTAAAAATCGACTATTACAAATCCATGTGAGTTTAATCAGGGCTTTAAAACGTGTACAAATAAATAGAATTTCATTTAAAAAAAAAAGTACAGTTTTTTTTGTATTTGTTAAGGATGTATTTCATTTATTATTTTTTTATCTATTTTGTGTAAATGAGTCTAATAGGTAGACGAGTCTCTACGCTTCATGTTTTCAAAATGCATATACATATTTAATCGAAACGTATTGTTATACTAAAAGAAATTGGCCCATTAATTTGTAGAGAAAGCAACTGGACCAAGTTTCCTGTTAACTTCTGAAGGCTTGTGTAGTTATTGTGGAAGACTAACTAATCTTCAGAATTACTTAACCATAAATACATATTTTTATTATAGTACTATAAAAGCTATCCCGGCAGACATTGTTCTGTCCTTTCTGGTAGGTGGGTCGAAGATTTGATGTGATGTTGAGTTGAATCCAATAACACAAGCAATTGATACTTGTATGTTGAAATCCAAAAAGAAATGATGTTCATACGTCAAAATTTAATTCTACCAAAAAAAAAGCGCCATCTGTCGGTTGGCAAGGTATACCAAATACAATTCTGTTAAACACGCGAACATATTACCTACATATAAATCATTTCGGTTTATAAATATAAAATTCATTATTAATTTGACCACAGCGCCACCTATCGGGTCCAGTACTTGTAATTTTCCTTTTTGACGCTAAACCAACACATTTTGCGAATATGAGTCATTTTGGTTCATAAATATAGAATTTGTTAATAACTTGACTACAGCGCCACCTATCGGATTCTAGTCTAGCTGTCGACCATTGTCTCAGCCAAACAAATATATTTTGTTAATATGAGCGTAATCCGTCAAATCTTGCATATGTTATACATAAATTGTCCTAATTTGCCGAATTTTTCCCGAACTTACCAATTTTCCAACTTTTCTACTCCTAAAAACCTCATTCCGACTATTACCAACATTTTTTTTTAAAAACAGTTAAATGCGCTTACCAAAAAACAGCATTTAATTTTTGTTTATATAGATTATCATCCGGAATAATAATCATACCTATTACAATGGCAATAATATGGAAAATAATAAATATGACAAATAAATATGGTAGCGAACGCCTATGATAAATTTAAATTAGAAATGACAAATATTCATTGTTTTTCTTAAAACACCGTTTTTACATTAAAAAGTTGAAGTGTTAATTAATTTTTATCCCATGTTAGTAATAAGTCGATAACATTCGATTTTACACCTACATTATCTCAATGCTTTTTGAGTAAGAGTTGTACAAATAATACAAAATTAAATTTTTGTATTATTTGTACAACTCAGATACAGATGTTCCATTTCAAAAGTAGTAAGTAAGGCACCAAGTTATCGAACACTTTGTGTAATTAAAAATAAATGTAATGCGTTTCTATCTTCGAGAAATCTCTATTGATACGAGAACAATCTGCATTTTCGACGGAGATAACTCACACTGTATATTTATCAATAACTGCATTTTTATCATGCTATTTCAAGAAATGTCAAATCAAATTCAATTCTTCAAAAAGTAATGCATAAATAAATAATAAACACTATAACTTACCTGATACGTCAGCATATGAATGCTTCAGGTTTCCCATGCACTTGACAAGATGAGTTCTAGGATATAACATATATGTATATGTATGGCCAATACACATATCTTATGTATATATAAGCTATATATATACATATACTAAAACACAATGCGAAACCTCGACTCGCTTGGCTTCTGATCGACACATAAAACATTTATAATGGGGTTTATTATTTACTTCTGCTGTTCGCCCGTTGGCAGATCTCATTCGTCAGTCAGTCGTTGCGTTGTGGTAGTACATAGTTGCTTATGCATTTTAGCAATCGATTCCGCTGGCTTTCATGTCAAGGGACGAACGATTGGTAGTGCAGAGAAAAAATTCTGGCCTTTATTAGATATGCATCTGAAAACTGCTCGAATAATAACATTTGTTTCTAATTCTTTATTTTCTTGTAATGGATGTCTTCCATACCCACATGTGACTTTTATATGCTCATTGTATGTATGCGTTATAGACATATATATTACTCTAATTTCTTTTTTGCGGTAATACGTTTGTCTCCAAGTGAATCAAGCAGTAATTTATTGAACGTACTCAATCTAAATAACGTTCAAGACCTGAAATTAAACTATTTTATTTAGAAGTTATTTTCTAAAAAGTTAGTATATGTACGTAGAAAGAGAAAATAGTAGACGACATTATCAAACATAAACAAAGAGAAAAACTCAATATAGACTTTTACCCAAAAATAATAGAAAAAGTAAATACGAAATTGCACATTATACAATACATTTGACAGATTAATTATAAAATTAACAGAATATTTAAGAAAATAGGAATCAAAACAGTTAACATAAATGAAAACAACTTAGGTGCTATGTTAGTGAATAACAAGGAAAGAACTAAGCTTACCGACAAATCAGGTGTATATAAAATTGGTTGCACAGACTGTAAAGCTATCTATATCGGACAAAGTGGCAGAAAGACTGAAACTAGATTAAAAGAATACAAAAGATCAGTATTGCAAAATATTAGAAATACGGTCCAAAATTAGTTTTGTGGGAAACATTAGAATTTAAAAAATCGATTTAAAGAAAAGAGAATGTAACCATCACACAATAACGACATATAATAATACCCTTCAGCTCGAAAATGGTATGAAGATACCGAAACATATTGCTGTGATAGCATATATTTGTGGGTATAGTCATTTGTATATGCTGTGTTCTAAATTTTTCTTTTTACACCAAAAACTTATAATTGGTTTTATATTTAACTCATATTGTTGAAGCATGTACCTAATAACTATTGTGGATTCTGGCAATGTATGTGGTTCCTTCTCCTTCACTGGTGGCCTTTCACTTACTTATAATAGGGACGAGGTAATAGTTTTGTTTAAAGAAGAAAACAGAATGTCTATTTAACATGATCATACACCTTTTATTTTTGTAATTTATAGATTCAAATAATTTTTATATACACCTTTATGCTCTAAACAAATACATAATTGAAAATGCTCATATCATTTATACCTAATGTCGGTTGTAATGTATGTAAATCTTTTATTTATTTATTTATGATGCAAAACAAAAAAATAAATATTTATCCTGTAAATAAATAAATGTAAACTTTTATTGTACATTGATAGTGATATTTATCGATGTAATTATTTTTATATTGGCTTCAATTAATTGCCTTAGACAACCATTTGCACGTGTTGTATCTAGCTTTTAATCTTTGCCTTATGAAACTTTTAATTAATTATTAACCTAACTTGAAAAAGATTAATGATGCTTAGACAATACCATGAAGAAAATGCTCATTCGCACGTAGCATCTCTTCAACTGTCCAACACCATTAGTCCTATTTTGTTGTAATTCCAACTTTATGAATTAAAAGAAAACCTTACAGGATAATATTTGCTTATCTATATTGTCCAACATTACATTGATTAATCATTTGCACGTAAAAACCAATGTCTGTCTAACAATTTAGATAACTTCTTTTCAAAAAAAAAAAACTTACTTGCTATCTTTAAATATTTCATCAAAATGTTCATTTTGAATGTCCATATTGAACGTTTCAAGTGAATTTAAATATATATTAATAAAAGAAAAATTATTATGAATAAACGTGATAAAGAAATAATGAAAACTACTATTCTACAATGTAACAATTATTTTTTTTTAGAGCGTCTTATTCTTTCGGAGTCGAAATCAGAAGTCTCTTCTTGTCGAATCTTGTTTCTTATTTATAGCGGCAAAAAAACTCTACGTTGACTATTGCGCCCTCTAGTCCATATTTTAGGTTGGCATTGGAATATACGTTCCAGTGAAATCGCTGCCCACATGTTGCCGTCTTGATACACACACACATACACATATTGTTCTGACAGTTCTTTATTTACCAAACGTCATTACAAATTGTTTTTCCAATTCAAAAGTCTTTTCACTGCCTCGCACAGCATTTCCGACGGTAGGTTTATTCTTGTTGTTAATACCATCCTTCTTTGTATTCATCAATGAACCTATTGCCTTGTTCATTGTTCAATACATATTTTTTCTTTCCATTTATTAATGTCAATTTCACTTTTCTTGTAGCTAGATTGCGATTTGGTAAGATGGGAAACACGTTGGAGATAACGATTATTTTTCTTCCCGCACTGCCTGCACCTGGAAGACACGCTTGTTTGTCTACTGCAACTCTGTTTTCTATCCATGATCTTTCCATCGGTAATATGTCTATCTGCAATAAACTTTACACAAGTTTTATATTTTGTTGTCTTTTGTAGGTCATGAAACTGTACACGTCTGTTTCCAGTCTCTGAAGCATTGTGTTACAAACAAATCATAAACACATACACTTTTTATTTATGCTATCAGCTACCTTTTTATACCAAATGTTATTGCTGATCGGGTTTACGTTTTACATATTTTTATATCCTTTTCTTAGTCTCTAGTTATAAGCTAAGGTAATTTTTATCTTTTAATATAATTTAGTTCTTAAACTCTTTCATAAAGTTTTATTGCTTTATGCATGTAAATCATAATGATTTATTCAGTCATATTTATGTTTTTTGCATATCGTATTTGATCTTTTTCATACAATTCTATTGCTTTTACATGACTAATTCTCTTGACTGATCCGTCCATTAACATCACCCTTTCTCGATTATTTGCCTTCATTACCCTTTTTGACTTAAACAGCGGTCCATTATTTAGAATATTTAAAGCAATCTTTACGCATTGTATAAAATTAGGTTCTTTTTGATGATATGTAAACCATACATTTTGTGTATCCTTTCTACAAAAGAAATATATTGCTTATATTTATTTTGTCTTTTATTTCATATTTATTTAATAAATTTTTATTTTTACATTTCTCACTATTCACTTGAATAATAATGACTTTTGAATTACTTGCTTGTATATTGACCATGTGTATGCAACTTTATATACATCCATGTAATTTTGTTGCATATTTTTACTCTTTCATATTTAAATACGATTTTTGTCATATTTATTTTATTTCAAAACTTAAACTAATTCTTAAAGCTATTCTTATCTTATAAACTTGCGAGATATCACGGCAATATGTCGCAGACTTAATAAAAATTGTGGAAAGTTTTCAAGTGTTTCATTTAGATAATATATAACATATCACTATATTATATATATTCGATAAATTATATATTAACAAAATGATCCACCAAGAACCGTCAGCTAACTCAATTAATAGAATGTGTATCATTCTACTAAAATTTCCCCTTCTTACAACTGATTCTTAAGTTTCAAGAGGGGCATGAATTATTTTGCATGTATTCAATTCAATTCAAGTCAATTGACATCACCGATCACTTGTACTTATAAATATTTGACTTAAGGGCACGTTTCAATCTTAGCAAATCCATTTCGGTTCGTATCTAAGATTTTAGAGTTTCTTAAGTACTACTAGTAATAATTGGATGGCGCCATGATATCGATTCTAAAAGATTCTAAAGAAAAGATCTTAAAACATTTCAATGTTATTTTACCTGCTTATTAAATTTAGACCTACATACGAAAATTTTGTCTGTGCGTGCTTACTCTGCAATTTGATAGTATACATATGAATCTAATGAATACTTACTTGTCAACTTTCATGTTGAAGGGAGAAAGACGCGCGAAATTTAACCATTCATTTGAATTTATTTGTAAAAATTTAAATTCAATTACTTTTTATATATTTATTTTATTAATAAATTTAGTTATCCTTAAACATATTTTTAAATGCTAAAGATAAGTGATACTCATCCATTCGAGTTTCTTATTTCATACAAAACTATACAATAAATAAAGAGCAGTGTGTTTGCGTTATGCAAAATAAAACATTTTCTGTTACTTGATACGTTTCGTACACGCAACTGCATCTATGCGATATCATCATATCTTTGTTGATCATGTCTAATAATAATAATAATAATAATAATGTGCAAAACAGAAATATAGTCATATTTTTGTCTTCATAACGTACCCATTAGGTCAACATTATAATAAATATGTTTTACCCGCTAAATATACGCTTGATTTGATATATAGTTTGAATTTAGAGTTTTTGTTTTATTTCTATTTTGCCTCCTGGACAGTTTTTAGAATGGATATTTTTTGTAAGTTTGAATAAGAGAAATTCTACATATTTTAAGGCATTATTTGGTCATATGTACGTTGAAAGCGCAATGAGATTACCAGTGGCAAGCAATTAGTAAACGCTATGTCCGTCATTATTTTGTCTTTTAATCATACTCTTACTTCATATTATAACTTTTCAATTCAAATATCGCGCCAAAACGGTACTATTTTTAACAGAGTGTATTGGTTCCTGCATAAGGAAATTAAACAAGGAAGTACGGCGAGATCAAAAATTATATTGATAAAGGTTTGCCGTGGAATGTAAAACGTCTGTCTTAAGTTATATCATTGTCATACTGTCATTAATATTTGTCATTATATGTTCTCTCAGACATCTTGTAGTTTTTCAATTATGGTTTACACCACAGGACACAAAACTTACATGATTGAAGCGTATTTTAGAACAGGTTAATGGTATTTGGGAATACAGTAAGCGTTTATGTTTGGATAATTTTCATGTTATGTTATTCAACATGTAAATCATTTTAAATAAACATATATTTACAAATTTTATGTCAGTCAAATGTCAGTATGACAGTTAACCTGATAATTTAATCAGAATTATCTCAAAAGAATATCTAAGACGGATGTTTTACATTACATGGCAAACCTTTATCAATATAATTTATGATCTTGCGATATAAGTATGCCATACCTGCCATATTTTATAACATAACCAAGCCATCACCTGTGAAGCTATGATCATTCTCTTGCATTTTTGTTTGTGTAAATAATAATAACACAGTAAAATATAATATTTACTGTGTTATTAAACACTATCTGTAAAAAAAAATGTTCAAGAAGTTATTGAACTTCTTAGTCAACAATTTCTTCACCAACTTCGTAAATATAAAACAGCTATTAGGCTTTTATCGGCATTAAGGCTGGGGTTCGCCCGTGTTATATCAAGAACAATGAAATTTTCACACAGTAAATGTTAAAACACACTCATGTGGTTCAGTTATTTTGAAAATCCTAGTGCCCTTAGTTTTTTCAAAAAAAAAACATAAAATTAGTAAATTTGGAAGAAACAGAACGAAATTAACTCAATTTATAAAAGGCAGCTGATGTCGAATCCGAAAAAAAAATGAATTTTGATTTTTGGTTTCGCCTAAAATGGTACCGAAAAAATCCTTTAGATGGGTGTTTTAATTCGAATTTAGGAACACTTTCTGTATTAATTTTTGTTGTATTACTATCTTTATTATAAATATTTCTCTGTTTGTTTCTCTATTGATCAAGGGTTATAATAAAAACTGCAAAAAATCCATATGCAATCACAGCTCCATCTATGGACCCCCGTTAGGGTTAGGCATCGAAGACCGCACCGTTAAAAAGCAGCCAAGTTTAATTGATTTGCATAATTCATCTTTCTAGTAAAAGGACAGGCATCTTTCAATTAAAGATAATAGAAAACTCCATATTTTAGAATATCACAATTTGATTAAAATCACAAATTAAACTATGCATAGTTACTTCTTATGGTTTATGGTGTCAACCTGTGATACCAACTGGTGATTGTCTATTAGGTATTTTTAAATAACTCGTAACATACTCAATTTTATAATTAGTAACCGCACGAATTGCTGAAAATTATAATTTTAAATTATAATGAATAATTAAATTATCATATAACATGCGATTAACAACTAAATAATTTCAAGATATTAACGCTATTTATTCCATAACTGCTACACTGTAATGCGACGCAAATGTTTCACATATCTGTAAATGTAAGTAATTGCTTACAAAAATGTTACAAGTTTTATTTCATGAATCACTTAAAAAATAACACATATATTTAGCTACTAACTAACTGGAAGTAGGAATGGTATTTTTCGGGGACATTTCTCTTCCGCCAAAACCTTATCAAACGCAACCTTAAATACACTCAGGCTAAACCAGAGCTTGCAACTTGGGTATTTTTCTTTTTCAGACAATAGATGGAGCCAGTGAAGTTTTGTTACCTCCTCTAGATAAAAAAGCATGTACTCATTTATCTATTGGATAGTACGCGGTAAAATAAAGTGTCTATAATTTTGGGTGTTTACGTTCTTTTACAAACTGGAGTTACATGAGATACACTCACCAGTAAAAATATAATTATAATTTAAATCTTAATGAAATATTTGAAGTAGTAATTTTGAGTTAATTATTTTGATATCATTTTTTATTAGGGCCGCTGTAAAATGTAATATAGTCTTTGGAAATATTTCATGTGCTGCGAATCTTTTTTATTGATGAAAATCTTTATTAATTGGCGGTGCTTTTGAAGTTTTTCGACAAAATAACATAACGAACGAATCGAATGAGAATTATCGATTGGTACCGCAATATTATCATGAAAACGACACCAGTAATATCAACAATACCGCCGCCAGCGACAGCATTAATAATAATAACAATAATTGATCTGTTTTAATCTGGCTTTTGTTGTATTAAGCGGGCGCGGCAATGAAAACTATCGTGCAACACTTTAACTCTCTCCATTCTCGCGACTCAACATGCATTATTCCCCCGAAATGCAATTCTGAAATTATCCGCACTGTCAATTAAAAGTTAATTTTCATTATAATATAATTCTCGCCGGGACTAACCTTCCCTACTCCGCCCGTCCACGAAATCCCCCCGGCCCCTTCGCTCCCTGCATTTCGCCCACCGCCGCCGCCGCCATAGCTCTTGATAACGCGCGCCACTGAGCCAACTTCCAATGTAATTTAACATTTGGATGGCACTGCCGGAATGTAATATTACATTTACGCAAGTTATAATTAATGTGCTGGTGTCGTAGTGTTCGTTGTGTTGGTACTCCTGTTCCGTTGCGATATAACTACCACTGTTCCCGCTGTTGCTAGTGGGATTCACTAACATACAGTCAGACGATGAGACTCATTCCCTTAATATTTAGTCGAGGTGGTGGTGGTGACGTTAGAAATGGTGTCCTAGTCGCCATAGTTTTGACATCTATATTCCAACAGTTCACTAAATTGCAACTATATATACACATTTATTACCGGATGTAGTTATGTAAACTATTCCTTGCATGGTTCTAAATTGCAACTTCAGACGCATATTTGCGAATCAATGATTATTAATGGCACTTTCTACACATTTAATTAACAATAAAGTGTACACCAAAAATACATATACTGTCCAATAATTTAACGGAAAATGTAACATAGGCATAAAAAACAATCAGAGAAATATATTTTCTCTACTATTATAAAACTGTAATTGTCGTTTAATTTGTTCAAGCATCCCGCAAAAACTACTGAACCGTGTTTAGTAAAACTGTTTGTGTATGAAAGCTCATAATTATACTTAAAATCTGGTCCATTTTATCTCGAGATACAATAATAAACAACATTTTAACATTTTTTCACATATGTGCTTTACCATGTCATACGCGAGTGAAGCTTAATAATGCAGTAACTAGAGTCTACGCGAAATTATCATATTCAATATGGAGGTCGATTGTCACAGCTGACAATGACAACTTAACGTCCACGTTAGATTGACTTAAATTTTACTGGAAATGAAGGCAGAATTGAAGGGTGGAAGATCCACCTGACGTTTGATTAACGTCGGCACTAAACGAAAATCCAATTGCGGGTTATATGAACTCTCAAAAGCATCAAACAATTTCAGTTCGCGATGACACTTGTCGGGAAACGTCAGAATTGACAGAGAATATAGCGTCAGAAAAAGATTGTGGATGAAGCCACGGTTAATGGCTGCTTATATGTATATATAGTCGTTGGCGCGTTTGTTAGTATAACTTCTGAACGATCTCACCGATTAAGGTAATGTTCACACAATAAATTCTATATTTATAGACCAAAATAACTCACAATATACGTCGGGTTAGCCCCCAAAAAAGAAAATTACTAAATCTGGACCCGAAAGGTGGCGCTGTTGTCGAGTTATTAATACATTTCAGGCCATTTTTCGGTCCCCTCCAATGGCGCCAATGAAATCTTTTGTTCAGAATTCCTTATGCAGCGATTTTAACCACATCTAAGGCCAACTGTATCAATATTGTTGCGCGATATAAGCCCGTCACATAATTTCGATTTACATTGATGAATTTGATTCTGGTAACCTCAGAATATTGATCCTTATGTAACGCCATCTTGTAGTACCCAAAAGAAATAATTTCTGAATTTTTATGGAAATAAACTTCAAAAACAATCTAATAAAATCTCTTCAAATAAAAATTTTCTTATCCATGATAAAGATAAAAGTTTGACAATTCTAACTTAATATTATTAGATAAAATTTTGAAATATGTGATTACTATCATTGTTTAATCTAGAATCATGATTAATTTATAGCTTGAAGTTAGTTTTATGCTCTTGTATTTTAACATACTTGTAAAATATGTATATTAGACATAACAACTCCAGCCAAGTTGTATTTGCTTCATTCAAATGTTGGTTTATCTTCTCTTCAATTGCCCAAGACACTTCTATTAAAAGTGATGTATCTGAACATTACCAATGTCGAATACTTCACATCTATGCGATTCACTAAATAGGATTTACATGTGTGCAAAAGAAAATACTATATGCTTCAAAATATATGTTAAATAAATATATTTATTTACATTTTGGCAATGATTTTATTCACTAAATGAAACATTTATCAATATCGCAATTACAAATTTCAGATATTTACACAGATCATTAATGCATAACTCTAGCCTCTCGATAGCAAAGTCTAAATATGAATTCACAGAATAAACTGTTTTGCATTGTGTATTGAAAATGTAATTTAAACACAACAAAAACAGTTAAAACATCTTAAGTAGTTATGATTGCATTGATTCAAAAATATCACTTTGCCTGAGCACTTCAATAATTGCTTATAGATATTATTAATTTCTGGAAATACCATTTTTCAAATTTATTAAATCCTGCCTTTTACACGCAATTAACCACACATTTCGTACCGGTGTTCTTTGGGAAACCTGTAACATTTAATCTGACCACCTCTACTTTTTTGATTGTATTTACGACAACCATATACAGCACAACCAGGCATATTAAAATAGAGTATTGCTTAAAAAAACAAGAAAATTAGTGTGCTTAAAACCACACGGCAGAAGTGAAAACTTCATCAAGGCGAGGTTAATAATACGAAATCCAACTTTTTTTCCGTTCTATATTACATTAGGGTCATCCTGCATCGACGAATTCAGTTGCTAAGATTTAGTGTGCTTCTTTTGACGATATTTCTTGACGCGCGCATTAGACAATTCCCTTTTTCCTTTTAATTTGTCATCGACTTGATTTTATTCTGCTTATATATATATATATATATATATATATATATTTTCTTCAACGAAATAAGAGAAAAGAAGACTTTTTCTTTCTTCTCCTCTTCAAATTTCTTTTTTTCTTGGCCGTTGTTAAATATAATTATACTTGCATCATGGGAGGTAGCGGCCTTTATTTAATTATAGGTAGTTTAGTGTGTAAAAATAAAATAAAAAAAAAAAAAAATTCTTCTTACGTTTCGATATTATATATAATATCTTTCTCAAAAATTTTATAAGCTGTAACAATTATGAGTATATTAATCTAACATTATATGCAAAATAATTCTAAAAATAACTTACGTCATGTGTTATTAAAATTGATCCTACATTTATTTACAATTTAAAAAATGTATATTAAAATCTCCAAAAGATTTTCCACTCGCACAACGCCTGCACATCTGTTTTCTTTTTCTTTCTTTTTTTGAATATTATCAGGAATGTATACATTCTTTTGCTTTTTTAGTGTTATCCAAAATGTTAATTACTTTTCAAATGAGTGTATTGGATATTTAAAGGTGTACGTGTTCATTGAAAAGCAAAGATGTTTTGAACGTATACATATAAATGTATATTTTAAAATGTGTTTGTACTATAAAAATGTATTTTAAATATATATATAAATAGACAATATGAATACTAGCTTACAAGCCCGGCGCTGGTCTGATGCTAACGTGCCGGCTTCTCACCCGTGAGATCTCGGGATCGAATCTGCTCGAAATTAAATGAATTTAATTTTATTTATTAAATACCTCTATATGATATATTTCTCTCGTTCCCTTAGTCGACTCGAGCCGACTTTACCCGAACGAGCGTTACATATCCGAGCGTGACGGCTCAGTCTTGTTCAGTGCCCACAATCAACGCCACGCGCCTAAACAAGTTTACACTTCAAAAGATAAAATAACTTCAAACTGCGTCAAAATGTAGCCGATATGGAACTGTCAATCTGACTTGCTCCGCAATGACGTCACTGACAGCTAAAGTGAGCATACCGGTATAAGTGTATCGTGGATTTGATATAATCACGTGATTTTAAAAATCCTTAGCGATTACCAAGCAGTTTATTGTGCTTTGGATAGATAGCGCCACATAAGGATCAATATTTTGAGTTACTAGAATCAGAAAAATGACGTTATGTGGCGCCATCTACCGGAAAGGGCATAACAATGTTGGCCGGGCAAGCTAGTTACTAATAAAAAAGAAACTCTTTATGATTTGTAGAATATTTTACATTAATAGTTTCTTAATCCTCTTTGGGGTTTAATGACTGCACTAATTCTATCTGGCATACGCGAAATACATGCATGCAGCATTTTATAAACGCCATAATTTCTGAAAATGGCTTGACTAGTCTGATTCATATTATTAAAGACAAATATTAATTTACTATTTCCTTCTCAGTCATAAAAAGGAAATCTGCTTGTTTTAATTTAATGTTCACCACGTTAATAACATTATTATTCCGTATAAACTGTGTGTTTGCTGCACCGTAAAACTCCAAGTATTCTCTTCGCCAAAGAAAACAAAAACGCAACTAACATAGATCACTTGTACAATGGAAAAAAAAAGGATATTAAGCTCGCCAACAACTGCCCCTGATTAATCACCTCGTGTACGTACTTTTATAGCTCCGGCTTTTTTTTCTCGAGGTCGACGCCGCGACTTGACAAAAGGGAAACAGCCATCGCATCGGGAACAAGACGCAAAAAAAAGCGCTCAAGTTCCCGTTGGTACTTTACAATATCGCTTTGTAGGTGGTCTTAATAATGACATTTTTCAGTTTGTTAAGCTGACCGACCGACCGACCAGCGAAGGAACGGCGATCGGAGTCTGTCGGACTGTGGCCTTTCCATTGCGAAAGTCGTAAAATAGGAGCCGGATGGAAATTGTGACCGTTAGGTTTCGCCAATTGGATCGTAAACTCTTTTTAAATGTGCGTGCAAGACTCCGGAGGTATAACATGAATGTCTTATAAGCAGCAATGTGCACGGCGGAATTAATTACACGTTTGTTTTGAAATAAAAATAATAATAATATGGTTTGCTTATCTGCCATTGATTCTAGGATACCAATATAGTATGTCCCCGGATCGACTTTAAAAGAGGAAAAAAATTTCACTCTTGATGATTTACTCTGCTTGTTTTCAAACCCCCAAAACACAAATTACTTTTTATTTAACTCGAACGGTTCTTGAGATAATATCATTTTCTTGCTAGAAAATATACAAATTGGACTCAATAAGTTTTATTTAATAAATTTAACAAATAATGGTAGGTAAAATATAACGGATAAAAGTACCCGCGTGATTTTAAATTCGAGGGTTAAAAAAATATGTAAAATAGAGGCCTTGTTTTTTGTTGTGAGAATCAACAAAACAATTGCCAGTTTTTGGAGTACATAAGTAAATATTGCATTTGCCGCAATAAATAAATGTATGGTTTCAATTTGCAATTTTTAGAATTTGACTTTTGCATTTTTTTGTGTCGTCTTATTTTGCAATATGCTTGAAAGCTTCATATCTAAATTCACTTGCAGGAGTGACCTCTTACTTCTTCGTACTAGGTTTCAGTTCAATTTGTTCTCTTGAAGACCGGCCATGTTTTTTGTATCCTTTTTGTAAAAACCTTTATAACGTGCCGGAAGGCTAGCAAGTCCAAAATTATGTTTTTGGGTAAACCCAAAGCTTCTGCTTTTTTTTTTGTACTCCAACCAATATCAAACTAAAGCCAAATCCAAGGGCATGGGTTATCTTATGAACGGTCTATTTTCTGGATGGTAAGCAAGAGCGATTAATATTCAAGAAGAAGGCCAACTTGACGACCCCTCCCATGTTGTTGTTGTATTAAGGTTGACAATTTTAGCGCTGGAATATTAATATCCATTTTATATTCAAAGCTTTATTTTTGCCAAAAAAAAAAATACTAACAGTTTGACTGCATCTTATAGAATTTTATATAATAAAATTAAACTTACGAGTATTATAATGTTGAACATCAGTATCATTACTGTATTTAATTAACAATAGGTAATACAAACTAATAACATTTATTTTTCATTAAGGATATACATTGTAACAATACCTTTAATTAATAAAGATACGATTACACTCAGATAAATTTAATAATATTTATTCTTACTATGTGTTTGAAACCTGTACTTATTCTCGTCTATATATAAAATTGAAATCTTTATGTACTTTTTAAATCTATTTTCAAATTCTCTCAGGTAATTTTTTTTTTATGCCCTCACTAACTCAGTTCTTATATAAAATATTTAAACTAATTATTTTATATGTTGCTAACTTCCCTTGAATCATCAAAGCCCAAACAGTTGCCTATATGTAACTTTTTCAATATCTGCCTATATCATAGGATATTTACGTTTTATATTTCTTAACTTTATAAATCAAAGTTTACAAAACAGTTATTCTTTAGTGAATTATGATGTGTATTTCAACTTTATCTACAAATAACAATACTTACTGTGAACTCAATCTCAAGGTATATATTAACATACTATTCAAATAATAATATAATCACTGACAGTTGTTTTTTCTATTTATAGGTTACGGTTCTAAGCGTCATATCTGTTTCATCAATTTAATTCAAAAACCTTCTTTATATACCAAATAAAAAACAAATGTATCAAACTAATTTGTTTAATAAATCAGGCAAATTATAAATTATATGGTAGTTCTCAACACACACAACCAAATAAGACATTCATGGAAGTACCAAGCTTGTTTACGTAAACATTCTTTTGTAAATTTATATGTGCATGAAAATACACCTTTCGTGGATCGAAAAATATACAAGTAAGTATATTAATTATATTATTTTAAAAATACTGTATAGTTTTTGTATGTAAATCAAATACCCACACAAATTAATCAGTTTTAGTTTGCCGATCAGTTTTTTTTTACTTCTAAAAATTATACAAATGATGATACAAATTAATGTTGTGCACAGAACTTACAAAATATCTTTTCTTGATTATCAACACAGTTATAATGTACGTATAAATAATAGATCTCTAAATTTTGATATACTTTTCAATTCGAAACTGATAAAT
Source organism: Amphimallon solstitiale (assembly GCA_963170755.1). Taxonomy (NCBI): domain Eukaryota; kingdom Metazoa; phylum Arthropoda; class Insecta; order Coleoptera; family Scarabaeidae; genus Amphimallon; species Amphimallon solstitiale. The sequence goes on along the minus strand of OY720675.1, from coordinate 239,850,801 downwards.
TCAAATTATTTCAAAGAATTATACGACCTGTTATTACTACTGAACTGGTATTCTTATTTATACACCAAACGATTTTCTTTTTAGCTTGTCGAAGACATTTCCTGGAATCAATGAGGGAGATCCTTTCCTTTTCCTAATTGTCTGGAATGCTCGGAATGTGGACTGTAATGACTGCTATCCTGTAATACCTTCAACCTCTGCAATCAACTAGAATCTCGAACCGTCGAACGCTTTCGTGAAGACCTTTGAAACCTGCCTTTCCTCTACTGGACTGGAATACCTGTGTTAGCTGCTATGTTGAATATCTCGTATCTTTCAAGTCCTGGACTAAACTATTTGTATAACTTCTGGAATTTCACCAACTCTCCAATGCAATAAATCTCTCGCCAAATATGGAATAATATTTACCAATGCAGTAAGTTTATTTTTAAATTGTAATTATATATTTCTTCGCTTTCTTCTCAAGTATGAATATTCTTCAATTATTTCTTTATTCGTTACCGAAATTCTTTCTTCTAATTTATTTTTAATTATATTTGCATGATACAAAAAATGGTACTATTCTGGAAAATGTTGCAATCACCTAAAAAATATCTGCTTTCTTTTCTACTATCTCCTAACCACTTCTTTTACACTTTTGTATAATGATGAATCTCTTAATTATGTGTTTTTCGGAAGGAAAATTTCGTTTTCCGAAAACACATCTACCGCTTTTCTTAAATTCTTTTTTGAATCCTTTTATTTATTCCCCATATCCCTGGCAATAATTCCTTAGTTTCTATCATATCCAATCATATTGTTCCACACATTATAATAATCCAAAATATGTTTTATTTGTAATTGAATATTTATAATACCTTTTTGTAATTCCAAAAAATTTATCAATTTAATTCTTTACTTTAATTTTCACAACCTTTTATACCCTTCGGCAAACCAAATACTCAATACTTTAACTATATTATTTTAAATGTCAAAATCTGACACTTCTTACATTTGAATTTTAGCGCGTAACTATACATCATTTTCCAACCTTTATGATTCAAAATCCATACTAATATTCTCTATTTTTTCAAAAGTGTTAATTAAACAAGCTTTAACAAATAATATTACATATAAAAATACAATAAGTAACATTTACAATTCTACTTTCAGAAATGGGAAATATTACTACAACAAAGAAACCTGATAGGCAACCAACCACTCGATGCAAGGCGAACTTCAACATAACCCGATATGTAACCAACTTTACACGGTTCACAAAAACTATAGGGAAATACCCAATTAATATTCTCACAATTATTTTAAGTATAAATTAAATATTCTCACATCTATTTATTTAATTATAGTTTGGTCCATAAAATATTACCATCTTTTATTTTTTTAATACTCACTACAAGAACATATACAGTATATTTTATTAACATTAGTACTTCCATCATATCCTTACTCATCTAAGTAAGTGAACTACCACAACATATATAAGTTTATAATCAATAGATATCGTAGACTTACTTAGAAATACATAATTAATTCGGAGTCTAAATTTACCAATGCCGAATGCTTATAACATCTCAGCGCCATATCCATATAGCATACGCGTTCAGAATTTTGGATTGAAACACATTCTGGCATTGACAGGGCCTAATATTAAACGTCTTCAATATTCCACGAAGCGGGAATACGCTAAATTCCCCGACTAATAAATTTAAATGCACCAGCTGGCAGTGATTTTATGCTCGGTGATTTTCTCAACCGATGACACAAATAATCCACCCATAAATCTACGCAAACGTATAGCAGCAGCACGTTGTAGTACGTATGTAGAAATGTGTAAAGAGTGTTGGAATACTGTTCAAAGGACGATCAACGGTGAAAAAAGAATCGAATTGACTGAGTCGTTCCAGTTAGTAATATCGATCGGTAGCCGTCAAACTCGTCGCTTTTTATTGCTATTTTAGAAACGGAATTACATCATTAAGGAGCTTTTAAAGTGTCCGTTAATGAGACTCGGCGATTTCTCTGTATATTAAGGTGTGTAATCTATACGATATGTACGTTTCAAGTGTGATGATTGACGAGACGACAAAAGTTAGTGTTGTCGATGTGAGAAAACGTTCTTGTATGTTTTACGTATTGAATAGTTAAATATGTATAGAATATATTATAAATACAAAATACTAATATTCAAAGGTAATATAACGAGAGCTTGACAAATAGTCGACTATTTCATTGTGATCAATTTTTCGAGTGTGCGCTACGGTCAATTTGACGAGACCAAAATTGGCATTAATAATTTGACTAGAGCACGAGAGCTTTAGCTCGAGGGCTTTAGTCTTTAATTATTAATGCCAATTTTGGTTAAGTCAAATTAGGAGGCACACGAGAAAAATTGAAACAATGTAATAGTCGACTACTTATCAAGCTCGAGCTATATTTGTTAAGATTATTTCCTAAACCAAGTTTCATAATAAAAAATGAGTTGTCAAATCGATGTGATTATCAATAATTTCATCCGAAACATCGCTAAATCTCTTTTTGTCGGACATTTTCATCTATTTGACACGTATGCCACTTAATGAAAAAATACATACTTGATTTGTTACCTACATTTGAATAGTCGATTTGTAATAGTCGCTGATATCAAGAACCGGTACCTTTCATTGGTTAATTTCAACTTCAGTTTTGATTGTGATTGGACAAAATTTAAATTTGACAGGTGAAGGAAATAATCAACATTAACTCCGCAGAAAAGCTAAAGATGAGAAAAATATGTGACCCTCCACGAAGAAACTCCCCTAAGGTGTCAAAAATCGTTTTTTACTTTTTGATATTTTCTTGTGTGGTTTCGTGTCTTAAGAATCACATAACGTAAACCCAAAGGCGTAAGATGCAAAAATCAGCTGTTGAATGATCAAAATGAAAAATCAAGAAGCGTCATATCGTATAATTTAGCACAATAATGGTCAAAATTCATGTAAATGTTATTTTAAGAGCAACAAAAACAAATTGCTAAATCATAATTATCATCACCTGCAAGCGGAATCGAAATAATGGGAGAATACAGTGAACACGATATAATTATGAATTCATATCCCCTCCCACTGACAGATTGGTACATTTACTAGCATAAAACTACATTTCACGGCAGAAAACAAAATTAGCTTGAGCACATCTTGACAAAATGCAACTAATAGCTTTGAAGGCCTCGTCCTAAAAATTTCGTTTTCGCACATTAGTTGGGTTTTCTCGTATCTTGATACTAAAGAAAGTTTGGATCATTTCATTATTTGATATGCATCAATAATGAAATAGAAAAGAGATCTTCCACATTGATGTCGAATACACATAAGGAAGCAGGGTATAGAAGACGTATGGTATGAGAATCTCCAACCATTTACAAAGCCAACCACTAATGATATTTCATTCGAATTCTCATAGTAACCACCTTAAATTGTACAGTTACTCTGAAGAAGTTGATATAATGGTTTACATTAAGAATATTTACTGCTATTGTTCTTTAAGATATTATAACCCATTCAGAAGTTTCAAAATGGTCTTTGCTGGTAGCATGCATATAGGTTATTATTATAATAGTGTTTATCAAATTTCCTTTTATTGCTTTTGATAGTAAAGTTTATGTCCTAACCCATAAAAGCCTGAAGTTACTTGGTTTTATTTCACCGAATAATAAAAGGCACATGCAACTGAAAATATAATTTAACAGTACTATATTAATATATATTATACAGGCGTCATTAGTTTATGAATAGAATTAACAAATGCTGCAAAAACTGTTAACTTCAAAATTAAGCGGTTGTACACTGTACGCACCTCTAATTTTGCATTGGTTCTACTGCACTGTCGTTGAATTATGCTCATATTTCAGATCTATGCCTCGCTTCATCTCCTAACTTGCTTAACTAAACGATTAGTTAAGAAGAAAATGATCTATAAAGCAAAACTCTTCATGTATTTTTAATTTTTGATGATCATCAGAATGCCCTATTATATACATTGAAATTACTTATGGTTTTTGTTAATTATGCGGTTCAATTAAAGTACTGGGTTTTATGCATTCTAAAGGAATTCGGTGCGAGTTAAATCATTAGAAATCTGATGTCATGAAAAGTGCAATGCTATGTTATATTGCATATTGCTGGTGATTGGTTGTCCAGATTTTGATAGCGAAGTTGAAATTGAATCGATAAAAGATATTGTTGAAGAATATTTTCATAAGCACTTGCACAACGTGAACCAGATGCTGGATTTTCTATCGTTAGGAAAAGTCTACCGGTGTGTAAAAGTTTCGACTTTCTTCGTTATTGCTCTGTTTTTTTCGGCAATGGAATGATCGGTTATCTTCCGAATTCGGCCGATGTGAAAAAGGGACACCTTGCTTGAAAATTTGATATCTTCTGAATTTTCTTCTTCTTTCTTCATAGGTAAACTCGTTTTAACTTATTTTGCACTTAATATCGTTATTTTTTTGCAGGTACGAATTTCTTGTAGAATATGAACCGGCTGGCTACTAACATATGTCAAAATATTAGGCGCATTTTTATTTATATTCGCTGATATTCTAGCGCTATATATTAGAGCTAAACGACATTATTTGGAGAATGCTTAATCTGCATTCGCAACTATGGCTACCCGAAACGTCTCTTTATAACATAATTAATTAAAGATATTATTTTAAAATCAGGGATAATTTTCATGTGGTTGAATTGCTACAAAAATCATTTCAGGACTGTCATAAATAATACCTAATATTCACACACATTTTGATATTGTCATAATTACCTTTCGACGTTTGTGATAATTGTCATCCAAACAATACAAAGGTTTCAACAATGTTTGCCTACTACATAGAATAGTATTAAATGAAATATAGATACAGAAAAGCAATATTTAATAACTTAACTGGTTTTCAAGTAATAAATACTTTACTATCGGTACTACCTATCGTTAAATATTAATTCATTATTTATTTTATTGTTTTAAAATTGTTCCGGTCGATGGGAAGATAGGTAGTGGTAGTAATCGTCGTCTTTAGTTCGTGCTTTGGCCGTGTCGGTTGCCAGAATGATTCACGTGGTTGTTATTAGATTGCATAAGGTGCCTATGCAACTTCTCATGTTTATTGATATACATACTTGGTTACATACAAGCAGTTAATTTTTGTTGCATTATAATATTATTTAGAACTAGTTTTAAAAACGTATTAAACTTAATTAACTGAGTTTTAATAAGATGTTTATTTTATTTACAGTTTTATATACTTTTCACACTAACTTATTTTAATATATGTTTCTTGAACATTCTTATAATTTTAGTATTACAACAAGCAAAAAGAATGAGGTGTGGCCACCACACGACTTTCTTATACGTATGAAAGTGTTACTTCCGGTCCGAATTTTGAAATTTCATTTACATAAAAAATATTCCAAATCCAACTTTAATACTTTTTTACTTTTCATAAATATATATAGAATGCATAATTTACGACATATTTGTAAAAAACCGATTTTCGATAAGAGTAAAAAACCTACTTCCGGTAGGGATTTCGAAAAATTTTTTTAATAAAATTCTTCTCAAATTTAATTCTAAGTACATACATATGAATTCTTTATAAATTTGTCTAAACTTAGTAGTTGATGAAATATTGTCAAAATTCGAGTTTTTCACTGAAGTAAACTACTACTTCCGGTCTGCCGAATTTGCTGAAAATCTAATCTGTTCTCAAGAGGGAGATTATACTACTAAATGCAAAATTTGGAATAGATAGCTATAGCGGTTTGACCGCTATCGTAGTCACAGACATACAGACATTTTTTAAAAACCACTTTTTTGGTGGTTTTTAAAAAATGTCTGTGTGTCTGTGTGTCTGTCTGTGTGTCTGTGTGTCTGTGACCACGATAGCGGTCAAACCGCTGTATATATCACTTCCAAATTTTGTATTTACGTATATAACCTCCCTCTCGAGATCTGATTAGTTTTTCAGTAAAATCGATAGACCGGAAGTAGCAGTTTACTTCAGTGAAAAAATCGAATTTTGCCAATATTTCGTCAACTACTAAGTTTAAACAAATTTATAAAGAATTCATATATACTTAGAATTAAGTTTGAGACAAATTGTCTTAAAAAAGTTTTTCGAAATTCCAACAGGTAGGTCTTTTACTCTTATCGAAAATCAGTTTTTTGCGAATATCTCGCAAGTCATGCTATTTAGACAAGTACGTTACGAGTATAAAAGTATTTAAAACATAATTTTCAATATCTTTTGTATAAAAAAAATTCAAAATTCAGACCGGAAGTACCACTTTTACTCTTATCGAATAGCGATTTTTTGCAAATATGTCGTAAGTTATGCATTCTATATATATTTATCAAGAGTACAAAAGTATTTAGAACTGGATTTGCAATGTTTTTTTGTATATATGAAATTTCAAAATTCTGACCGGAAGTAGCACTTTTACTCCTAGCGATTAGCACTTTTTTGATAATATCTTGCAAAGTATGCATTCTATAGAGATTTATTAAGAGAATAGAAGTACTAGAATAGGATTTTGAATAATTTCTGTATAAAAAAATTCTTAAAATTGTATAGTTTGAAACTCTCATAGGTATAAGAAAGTCGTGTGGTGACCACACCCCATTTTTTTATAAAAAAAAAACCAATGGGAAAAATAAAGAAATTAGTTATTAAATAATGACATCGTGACATAACTAATTTCTTTGTTTTTCCCATTGGGTTTTTTTTTATAAAAAAATAGGTCTGATGAAGATTTGAAATAAAATCGAAACGTCACAATACATAATTATTGTGTTTTATTTGATTACAAACCCGTAATATATATATATATATATATATTGTTATGATGTTATACTATTGTTATGAATTATTAATATAAATTTAATTTAAAAGAATGTATGTGGGTGGGTGTAGGTTCAAATTATTTACAATTTTTTACTGGAATTTATTATTTATTTATGGGTCTATTTTTATTGGACGACAAGATGAGATTAATATTGTATAGTTATTTTTAAAGTTCAAATGCTTTGTCTTTAGGGCGTAATGAGGACAAATAAGTTACAATAAATTTACATGAATCATTAGCATTTATATACTGTTTTATAACACTAATAATTTTACACTTTTACTTACAAATTAAACAAAGGATATTCCACATTTTCGAATTGTTTTATTGTTATTCTTTAATTCTGAATATAGAGAATAAACAAGGTTAGAGTTGTTTATTCTCTGATTGTAGAAATGGGAGTCCGTTTTTTTCTGTTTCTACTCGTAGGTGAGAATCCTACTCTTTGTAGTATGTTGCAACCTCACTGCCCTATCTTTGCAGATGGAAATTAGTTTTACTGTATGTATGAACTCCTAATTTTTTAACATGTTAATTTATTAACAATGACCAGTGTCACAGAAGGCGTAAGGTTTTACAACCAACTTAAGAAATATTGTTTCCGAAGAAAATAGTTATTTTGCAATTCACCTGTTTCCAAATAACGTAACGTGTTTGACGATGGAGTATAAGTTGATATGTTTTTGGTGCTATTTCCATCTTTTGGATTTCAAAAAACCGACAATTTCGGCAAGCATTCTTTCTGTCGTCTTCAGGGTTGTCCTGCGAAAAGCACTTATGTTATGACATTTCTGTGTCAGTGTCAATTTTTTGCAAGAAGCAACCCTTTACACGGCTACCCTGAAGATGCCAGAAGTAATGTCGGCCGAAATGTCGGGTTCGTAAAATCCAAACGATGGAAGTAGCACAAATAACAAAATATATTTTTTTCTGTTTAATTTAGTACCTTAAACTAATAGCTTCGTCTCTTTTATCTATTCAAGTTACTTACGTATGTATTATACTGGATGTATAGAAGTTTCATCTCCACATATACATTTTAAAATATGGACCATCCAACTGATGCATACGCTACTCCAAGGAAAAACAGTAACTCTGAATTAGTTATCCATTCATAATAAGCCCTATTCGGTTCTTCGAGGAGGGTTCGTGTGTGTGTGTATATGCGTGGCGTTTGAAGATCCATTCTGCTTTTTCCTCGTACTTCACGGGGTTATGGTTCGCATATACGGAATCGAGGGGGTGTAGGCGCGCACACACAGTTTCCCGCTGTTTCTCTCTGTAAGTCGTGCTCGTTTGCCGGGTAGTGAGTGCGTTCAAGTTCGAGGATCCTCGAGTTGCGGTGACCCGCGCATGTTGCCGTCGCGTTTACATCGTTCGTGTATAATACATACGTCTATATGCGTCCTGATAAAACTTGGATGACTGTAAACCCGGGGCGATGCATTATTAAGCAGTCGGCGGGGCGGGTGGGGCACGGTTTCGGGTCGGTACGGTCGGCGTAAGCAAGCGTCAGGATCGGACTGCCGGCGAAATTTATGTGTGGTCGTTAATTTCCAAACGTGATGGGCCTTCTTATGCCGAAAAGGCGCCCGCTTAAATTGTATTAGTGGGATGGTCGAGTGGTATAGTTACGAAATTCGAATGGATGTGAAACTAAAAAGGTTCTGGATAAATTTCCGAAAAATATATTGGGATTATATTTAAATAAATTGACGTGTGCACCACACGACTTTCTTATACTTAGAGCAGTTTGAAATTTGAAAAAAAATCAATCGGAAGTTGTTTTCCTAAAAAAAATTCGAGGGCTCTCTGGTAGAAGGTTACTTAGCAAGCTATCGGTTATACGTCGTCAGAAATCCTTTGTCGAAAGTTTTTCAGTTCAACTTTATATATTGGAATTTATAACTTTAATATTTTATAACTCATCGTATTTGACTATGAAATTAATATCTTAGTTGTATTCAAAAAGTTCCGTCCTTCTCTCTCCCTGTTACTTCTTTGGTGTTCCTAGAATCATGAAAATTTTAAAAAAAAATTAATATACTTTTTGTCTTTTTACTCCAAAAGAAAGTTATCACTACAGAATCATAGTATTTACCTCGCTTCATCATCATTTGTTTGGACTTTGTACTGTCTGATAGTTTTTCTGGTTGGGTTGAGTGTTCCACAAGGAAATAACTTTTACAGTTTTAATTTCTACATTAGTGGTACACTGAAAAAATACAAAAAAGAATTACGTAATATCTTGAATATTTGTATCAATGGGTTCTCCCATGTCGTGTTTATTTGCAGAAATATTTATGTCGAAATTTGAAGAAGATCTGTTTAGTTCTGAAATCCCATTTGTTAATTGTATGCGCAGTTGGTTTAGATATGTGGATGATGTGTTATGTGTGTGGACCGGTACTGACAGGCAATTAGATTTATTTTTCAATCGTTTAAATAAAATCAATCAAAAAATACAATTCACCATAGAAAAAGAAATAGATAACAATTTAAGTTTTTTGGATCTTACACTAACAAAATTAAATAGCAAATTAGATTATAGTATTTACAGAAAACGCACATACACTGATACCCTCATATCTGCAGATAGCAAACCACCCGATAGCATTAAGTTTTCCTCTTTTTTCAGTTTCATACATAGACTATTAACCGCCCCCTTTCTGAACCAAATTTTGATAAAGACGTAGCAGTCTTGAAATGTTTAGCCGTGAATAACGGATACAGTCCAGATATTATTAATAGATTAATTACAAAGAAAAAACATAAACAGATTAATAAATTCTTATATGCAGCCCCCAATTAGAACCAAGTAATTATCGTTTAATAAATTACATAGGAAAGACCACGAATAAAATTAATAATAGATTAGTTAATTTAGGCATAAAAACTATAATAGTAAATAAATTAAATCTAGGTAAACTTTGGACAAACAATAAGGATAGATTTCAAAAAGCAGATAAATGTGGCGTTTATAAAATAAATTGTTTAGACTGTGATGCTTTCTACATAGGTCAAACTGGAAGATGTTTTTGTACACGTATAGAATAACATAGGAAAGCAATCTTATATTCCAAGAAATGTTCAGGTATATCGGAGCATTGCATAAATCAACAGCAACATGGTATCATTAAATAATTTTGAATTTTTACACCCAGCAAATAAAAGTAAACGATTAGACCTTTTGGAAATAATGGAAATATCGAAAGCAATAATCAAATCATTAAATATAGTAAATGAACAAACAGAGTTCGTAATTTCCCCTGTTATTAAGGCTGCTTTTCGTTAATTACTAGGAAAACCCCCATAATACATATCTCTCTTATATTATTCACAATGTTACTCCCACCTTACTCAAATTATCTATTCTAATTTTAAGTAACTTGTCATGTTCAGTTGAGAATGAACTGAGAAGTCCGAAACAATTGTCAAAGCGTATTTTGTAAATAAAATTTTAGTGAAACAAATAACCAAGTGTGAACTTTCTTTTACCTTTATTATTTAATATGTTTCACCAAGTGCCTAGCGAGACCTCAATCAATTATAAAACAAATCGTTATCAAAGGACATTCTGGAACGAAAACAAAATTTAATACTACGTTTGTCAATAAATATTAACAAGGGAATTCATGTAATACGAGTTTTGAAGGATCATATATCTAAACATTACACTTTGTCACATTCAATCATAGTAATAATTAAAATAAATAAACTAACCTTGTTAAAATTAATGAAAGATACATCAGCAATTTCCAAATATCTCCTTGCTGCATGTGATAACATTAAAATGTATAGTTTTTTTTTTAAACGTAATATAGAAAAGCAGTACGTTATGACGATATCAGAGATTACTTGTCAAACGTCAGCTTTTGGTGATGTTGAGTGTATTATCACTAACCATCATATCTGTATAGGTAAGCTGTTTATTGTCCCGAAGTGAAATACATATTCGCATCTAAAACCAAAATGAAGAACTAGAAGAATCGATATCAAATGCGATCACTCCACGGGATAAGATTAATAAAATGAGTGGCCATAAAGCATCGGCATTTTCACTACTTTTTCTTTGTTGATGCAGAATTCACCGTAACTGCCATTATTTTCTCACCCGCATGCACCGAGGACTTCGTAGACTCACACTCCGTAAATTCCACTTTCGGTCGGATCCCCGGAAGCCGCCCACTACTTACAAGTTTCTCCATAATATGCAAATGCGGAGGGAACGACAGAGGAGATCGAACTCGAGCGTCTGCGACCTCTCTGCCAAGGTAGTACAACATCTCAAAAGTTTTCCAGCATACATTTTTACATGAAATATGCGCCCTGCCATACGTATATATTCTAATTTAAAATATAGAATACAAATTCGTACATGTTGTGCGAATCGAAACACGGCGAGGGTAGTGTAAGCTGGTACACTGCGAGTGTGGTGAAGTTCTGGCGGCGGACTTCCCTCGTCAATTCCCCGTGGGGGCGTTTGAATTTGATAAATGCCGAATAAATATTAAAAAGCAGAGGAATTTTATCTATTTCTGGCATTAATGAGGAGACAGGAAACTGGCGGTAGCACGTGCATTTATAAAGAATGAGATTCCTCCAGGATATTCCGTTCGTTCCGTTTTTCTTATGAAGGTACGGCAGAGAAAAATATTATGAATAAAATATCTTAATAAAAATAAATCAGAATCCCAAAGCAGTCACTCGTCAAAGATTTATGGAATCCGTAATTATTTTGAGAAATAAGTGGGATTTCAAACAAATATTGAAACGAGTAAGACCAGATCGATCAATGCCTGGCATCTGTTAACTAGTTTTGATCTAGAATTATTAATTATTATATTATACGCGAAGAAAAAACTTTGTCCCTTTTTTAAGCAAACTGCGCGCACGTGTGAGATTGGCATAGTTAAAGTTCATATGGAGAAGGAGTGCAGAATGTTAAAATGTATGTATAATATGTGTTCCAAATACATTAAATTAAATAAAATAGAACATCCATATATATATTAATTTATATATATTTCTTGACAACATTAATATACAATGTGTGTTAGTTAGATTAGAACATTATTTAAAATTTTAACATCACAAAGTTGAGTTTTTTTGTTAATTGGTACATATATTAAACTATAGTATATTTTGGCACCCAACGTGTGGGGCCAGAAGTTTTTTTTTTCACTTACACTTTTGTCCCCTATATACTAGGAATTAGTTTCATCAACTTTTTTTCTTCTCCGCGATTCAAATATGTGACTATTAATTCAAACATGTGCATATTATTACTTAAATATCTACGAATTCACGAACCATCTATAATATTTACTTTATTGCTTTTTTATAGATGAATATTCATGACAAAATTTTGTCAATATTTTGTGTCGCAGTTTTTGTCAACGGAAGCCCTCAAAAGGTAAAGAAAAAAACCCCCGAACGTGTCCGCGTTAATATCGATTGACACATATCAATTTTATATATTGTAGCAATTTATTTCAATCACCGTTTCTTTTTCCCCGATGAAAAATTATTATCGACAGTTGCAGTACGGGTGTTATACTAGACTGCCTGCTTGCCAGCCTGTTGGTTGCCGTTCATTCATTATTCATAAATTTTAAACAGTTTTATTATAAACCCCCCGAATGACATTATCAAGCAGCGTGTTTGATTTGTTCAAATTTACATACACACCTACACACACATACACGTACAACACACACATGAGGAAAGTGAAATACGATGGCGTAACACTCTCAATTTACGGCAATAAAAGTAAAATAAAATTACAATTACGGATATGCTATTATTCATGGGAAATAATTATTATATTGTTTTAAATTGTTCATTACACGCTGACCTTAATGCCATAAATTGACTGACGCCAATTTTTGCCAATTTTTGCCACGTACGACAAAATGATGATCCCTTAAATTTGTCCTAATTGATACATGCATTATAATATGTGATATACGATCAGAACCTGAAAAGTTCTCGGCCTGACACTTAGATGGTGTGAAATGAAATCAACCAAATGACCAAAACAGATGAAATAAAAAGATAGAAAAACGAAGATGATCTGAAGAAGTTATATGCAAAGGAGGATAGAAAAATATGAAGAAAGTAAGCAGAAAGTAAAAGATTCTAAAAGAGAGGCTGGAAAAGAAATCAATGATAAATATAATACATACACCGCGAGATCAGAAATTATATTGATGAAGGTTTGCCATGGAATGTAAAACGGCTGTCTTAAATTATATCATTAAGTGTCATACTGACAAATATTAATGACAGTATGACACTTATTGATATAACTTAAGACAGACGTTTTGCATTCCATGGCAAACCTTATCAATATAATTTTTGATCTCGCGGTATAAATAATTCTGTAAAATTCCCCATCATTAATATTAGAAAAGTTAGTTCAATATTATAATATATTGCATTATTAATAATAATAGAGTATTGAATCAATTGAAAATCTTAAATTTTGAAAATTCATCGGAGGATATGTACTTTGTAATAATAAACACATTCTAAAAAACATAAAGAGAGGAAGGAAACAATTCTCGAAGATGATGCAATAACATAACACTTCCAATTCGAGACGTGTGATTGTTCACGATGCTTAGGATGCAGGCCACCAAAGCAAATGATAAACCGCGACTATTCTGACCAAAGAAGAACATGGCACCAGAAGAACGATTTAAGAAGCGGCATATATTGTCACAGTAACTTATCCTATACGCACACCAAGCCTTGAAATTAAAGAGGTCTAGACGACACCAATTCTTCGCGGCAGCAGAAAAAGCAACAACAGACACTACACAACATAGGACAGATTTAGGTTAGTAAGCTACTGCGCGTCCAACACCCACACAAAAAACATAAGTACTACGCATCTACTTCTGCGCATACAGGTGTAGCTTAAATACAGGTTTTAAAGAAGTTTACATTGTGGGTTCTATCTTCACAGCTGGCACTAAGAAATTGAGGGAACACTCGTGAAATTAAGAATTCAGATATGAATTTGGAAAGAAACAACTCTTCCCAGGGTTACCCTGAAGACGGCAGAAGAATATCTGCTGAAACGTCAGAGTTCAAAATCCAATAAACGAGGGAAATAGCCCAAACACCAACTCAAACAATATTTCCAATCCACCAGATGAGAGGTTATATCTAATCTACTATATATCTAATGCACTAATTATTGGTATGTAATGGTTGTAAATTTAGTATGTTTGGAAAAGCCTTTGCATGAACTTATTAAAAACCTTAGAGTGTGTGATGCAGAAGAACAAATAAATTATGTGTATGCGATTGGTAACTTCCAAATCTTTAAAATTCCAGTTTATGTTGCTTATCATTTCGAAGTCCAGAGCACAGTGAAGTAAGTAAGTGACATGGTTGCTAATTTTCGATAAGTTACGACCACGCATTTATTAACACTCAGCTTAATTTTGTGTCCTTGACACCAGCTCATAAGTTTTGTAAGGTTGTAATTGATAGCAATCCGACACATTGTTAATTCTTACGAATACCTTCAAGCCATTGGAACTCAACATTCTAATACATTTAATAGACCATGAATGTACACACGGAATAATAAAAGCTCTAGGTTGGATCCTTTGAGTACTCTTGGTAATTGTAAAAATATTGGGACTGAAATTATTGTAGTGGGTGTATCTCAATCTATAGTCTCCAAGTTCGAGGCTATTAATTCTGTAAAAGAAGTCGATGAACCGCAAAAATATAGTATGATGAATGGTGTGGACTGCCTTGGCAAAGTCTGCTGTGTAATTCCAGCCAAATTAAAAAGTGTTCATCTTCTTATCATGAAATCATGTTGTAGTGATATTGTAACGAAGTCCCTTCATTAAATGAATAAAATGTCCTATATTTTAATTACATATTTAATTTGACTTGCGACTTTCAAATTAGATATGTTTGATATTTTATTCAGCCGGCTATGAATTATTGTTTTACATATTGTATATATATATCTTGATAATTAGTATGCTATTTCATCTACCAAAGGCTATTAAATTCTCTGTTGTACGCGATCGGAAAATATCCGGAAACGTCACGATTATCTTTCGCGCGGTTCGACGTCATGATACGTATACGAACCCCACTCTTATGTACTTGTTTTTCATGGCAAACCGACGATATAAACGAGCCAGCAACGACCGAGGAAGAGAGAGATTCCTGTCCGCCTTTATCCTATACAGACCGACCAGACCGACTTGTCGTGGCCGTACTGATGTCCGTTACATCCTAATTGATCCAGACCTATTTGTCGTGGATTACTTAGGGCCTGTCAATCCGTACTGATTCTGCTTAGACCTATTGTCGTAGGCAGAAGAAGAATTACCTGTAAAGTCTTAATTAGTACAGACCTATTTGTCGTGCACTAATTAAGATATCCCGAATTACCTGTAAAGTCCTAACTATTACAGGCCCATTTGCCTTGCACTAGTTAAGATGTTCCGAACCGCCTGTAAAATCTTTATTATTACAGACCCATTTGTCTTGCACTAATTAAGATATCCTGAATCGCCTGTAAAGTCTTAATTATTACAGACCCATTTGTCTTGCATTAGTTAAGATTTTTCCGTGTGAACAACTATCCGAAATAATATTCAATAATTCGATTTCTTTCACAGATTCGCATGTCACCGTATAATATATATAAATTTCCTGGCAAAATTCTTAAACGCCTTACATCTTACTTAGTTCTATATCATGTTATAAGGCGGGTTTTTAAAATACTTTGAAATGTTGATTGGCCAACATTTCTAAATATCGTTTTTATCTTCTTTTTTAAAGCCAAAGTATATCTTCCTCATTTTCCAGACTTCATGCCCAAGATTAACATTACCTGAAATGATTTGTTAAATGATGATAATTTTTTATAGAAAATTATCACATTTTGAATTAAAAATTAAAAAGCTAAAAGTCTGGATTTAAATTTCACTTTATCCTAACACGATAATTCCATCCAAGAGCAAGAAGTTACTTATGCTTGAGTGCCATTTCTATGATAATGGAATCCAATTACGTATATATATCTAATGGCTGCAAGTTAATGCTCCCATTACAATATTCATATTATAAAAAATATCGTACATCTGAGACTTTCAAGAACGTAATTATACTTATTACGTTACACATTATATGTCGTTCTGTGCCAGTTGTAGGAGTGAGTATTAACTTACAAATTATGAATAAAATTATTAAGAGTTATCTCGAGTGTCTCGACAGCGAAATTAAACATAAATCCATTCAGTATCTGGAAAGGTGTAACGAGGCATGCAAGCTGGCTGCATACACGGGGGCATATGGGCCCGGCGACTGCTCGGGAGCAACACTAACGGTGCACATCTGCTCTCGCAGACTTCGGGTAACTCGGCAAAACAATTAAAACGTTAACGAGGTTCTAACTACGGGTTTAACGATTCATTTCGAAGGTGCCTTATGACATGCCACTAGTGTCATTACATTTTGCAACATATACATAATAACATACCATCACCGATGTCTTACGATTAATTTAAAATTATGCGTCTACACTTATTAGAAATATTGTCTTGATCTAAGAAAGTATATTTTCTTGCGTATATACAAAGCTTTAATTTACTTGATTTGAAACGGTCCGTTTTATTATAAGTAAATATTTCCAAACCGTTTTAAATCAAGTAAATTAAGGCTTTGTATATACGGAAGAAAATATACTTTCTTAGATCAAGACAATATTTCTAACAGTGTACGTACGTAAAAACTTCCAGAATATATTTTGAAACTATTGTTGACTTGATGCCTTGTTAATTGGCCTTATTGGTAATTAATCATTGAATTTTTCTGGTAGTGTAATGTTTTATTAACGGCGTTGGCCTGAGAGCTCCATTTGATTAAGTTGATATCCTTTAGGTAAAATAGAAAGACTCTTTCAGTCATCCACCGTCCTCTATTCGTTTGCTTTGATTTAATGCCCATGACGTATTGAATTATTCAGAAAATTTTAGAGAAATGCAATAAATATTCTTCGTGATATTAGTTCATTATATTTTTATGGTATTTCCTTAATATTTCAGTACTTTAATAATAATAATAATAACTTTCTTGTCATTGATCGCAAATACGATATTGACAATGTCATTAAAATGTACAATTGCAAGAAAATACAAAGAACACTATTAAAAAATTTGTTATACGAACAACATAACAACGCTCACGGAGAACTGTCAAGGTAGTTTTGAAGCGAATAAAAGGTTTTTCCAACAAGAAATTCTTTAAGTACCCTTTTAAACATTCCTGGACCGCTAACATTTCTCATATTGTTGTGTAACTTATTAAAGATTTTGGCAAAAGAATAGTCCGGTGATTCTTCATATATGTTGGAAGTGTGATGTTTCAATCTAATAACAGTTTATCTCGTTTCGTAAATGTGTGATAAGGAATCGTAATTTTGAATATTTGTTTTAACATACATTGCTGCCTTGTTTGTATATATAAATGTCAGCGTACATACACACAAGACCATTTTTATATGATTTGGTAGGTCATTTATGAATATTAAAAACAGGAAATAGCTCAAGATAGACCCTTGTGGTGGCCGGATAGCGATAATGACCATTTTTCTATTACTTAAGTATCATTTTATCTATTGCAATAATGGATCCCGTATACCGAGACAGTATAATTTATCCACAACATAAGCGACGCTGCCAAGACAGTACACTCGACAAACGATTCCTATGAAATGTAAGGCGTTGTCATACAGCTGTCTTGTCACTGTAATTATGACATGATAGAGATTTTTTATCGCAAAGGCGTAAATTTCAAGAAAGATCTTTGTTCTGAAAATTGCTTGCTGTTACAGCTATATATTTGCAAAAACTAATTTGTCGCTAAGATTGTGAGATTGTCTAGTTTTAAAATGTGTTACTTCAGTTTTATTTTTATTTAATGAGAGTCTCTAACTGTCACACCATGCAATCATATTGCTAATTACGTCATTTGCAGATTTTGCTACATTGTCTAGAGAACCAACCACAATACAGCTTGTGTTACGTATTGGTATGCTGCGATACTAAACACTGATCCAGTGCAGTACATATATGACCATCATGAATATTAAATAATGTAGGTCCCAAAATCAAACCTTGGGGTACACTGTGAGGCATATTCCAGTCCTCTGAATATTGTTTTGCCCACCTTGGACATTGACCAGTAATTTTCCATAGGACAACACCGAATTGAGTACTTCATAAATATCCATTTTGTTTGCAGTATATCAGTAGATTATTATAAGTTTTTGTCAAATATTTTGGTGAAATTTAGTATATTCCTCTTATTTAAAAGAAAAATAAACGAAACAAAACCCAACAATTTATAAAAATATCTGCCGTTTCTCTATAGTAATCATGCAAATTTTTATATTTACCCAGAATTTTTCAGTTCATATCATGAGGATTTGCATGTAGCATCAATAATAGTAAGTGCACATTCGTGAGTAATAAACGTAAGGGATCTCGCGTCGATATTCACGATTTCGTATGCATTTAGGCGAAATATAAAGGTATAATATCACATATTTCATCGTGCATGCAATAGCTTAAAATTATTCGGAGGAGATCATAAAAAATGCAAATACAGTGATGTGCAACATGAATAGATATTATACGTTTCTCGAAAAGAATATCTAGACATTCATATCTATCTTGAGATCGGTACGCGTTCATGTCGCACTGTATATATACAGAGGGAAATATATGTAAGTATGTAGTATGAATGTGAATATACGTGCTATGCACGATATGATATATGCAATCCGGAGGCTGAGAGGTAATAAATCTTAATGTCAAATACAGTAATACTGGACTCTTAAACTTTAATATGAAACTCGTGTTTGTATACTATAGCGATTCAATGATATAGCTTGTAATATATACGTACAAAACGCATCTTTTCGGATAGCGAGAGTAGATTAGATACTGCAAACTGGAATGAAATAAGTGGTGATGCAGATGTAGTGCGAACTTAGCTTGGCTATTATATTCTGACAGACATTTCATGTTTGTTGCCTTTCTATTTTGTATTTAGTTTAAAATTAGTTATCTATGAAATAGATATCTGTGTCACTCATTATACTAAAGACTCACTCCGCTACGCTTCGCTCGTACTTAATAAAGCTCGTGAGGTTTACAAATTTGATAAATAATATAATATTTTGTTGGCTTTTGATTATTCTGCTACATGGCAAAGATGCCTCGAACAGTTTGGTCATTGCATTGGTTTGTATCGATCTTAGAACGTACACTATGTTTCAAATTAAATGCGAATGTAAAAAAAAAATTAGCAGCAGCCCGCATATCACCGGTGTATTGTGTGTGGTATCGATAAGTATACAGAGTTATTTAAATACAAGTATGAAATTTTTAATGATGGCATTTGTAAATATCATAACACATAAGGAAAATATATTCGATTCAAAATAAATGTGAATACGTATATTTAAGGAAGGATTTATATAAGCAAGTTTATTTTTTGAAGTGAAACGTCCACGAGATATTACTATTATATATGACTGAACTATTTTTATTTAAATATCTAGGTACATATACTTATCGATACCACACACAATACACCGGTGATGTGCGGGCTGCTGCTAAAAATTTTTTCACATTCGCATTTAATTTGAAACATAGTGTACATCATCTATGATAACTAATTTTACGGACAAATAAAAGATACATCCATGAGGCTCTCGTTATCACTAGGGCGCGGACATGACCGGTTTAAACTACGACGAAGTTACAACGGAGCAAAGAAATAATGTAAACAACACACGCTTACTGAATGGCTCTAATTCATATGGTGAACTGTAACATCTGTTTACGCCCGAGAAGCGCCCGAGAATGAGAGCAAAAAATGCTGATATAATAAGGAATATATGAGTAAAATCCTTTTTTCATCGGCGCAGATGGGAGCGTGAGAGGTTTTTAAAATTTATTATATTTACCTTATATTTCGCAAGAGAAATAAAATTTTCATTCATACTTACGGTAGTTTCGTTTTTTCATGTTTTGACTGTTAATTAAGTACTTCGTAATTTTTGTAATAGTCTGTTTAATACCGGTTTATTGAATCGACTTCTCCCAATTATCTAGACGTAAGTGTGCACTGGATTTCGTTTAGTTTCAATAACATACGCGTACATTTTTGTTATCATTTATTTAGATCTAGAACGTTGTTTATGTTACTTTTTCTGATATCAAAATTAATTGTCAGTGATTCCGTAATTAATTACAAAGTCTGTAAAATATCGTTATATAGTTTTTATGCAGAGAATTTCGATAGTTTACAAAATTTCGTTACATGTTTAAATGACGATGCTCGAAGTATTCCTGGCAAGGAATTAACGCAAATCCCAAATTTAAAAAATCAGTTGTTATTCCTTTAGGAACACTTTGGAAATTTGCCTAAACAAATCACATATTTTGAAAATCGAAATCTCAAATTAAAAGATGGATTAACCACATTAGACGTGGGCTATTAATAATTTCAAAAGTATTCCAAGTGACTTCGGATGTGGCCTTCGTTAAAAGTTAGACGCAGTTTTTAATAGAAATCCAGATTTAATAACATTGCGCCAATTGTGTATGCTAAATACGCTGAAATAAAAGAATATTTCCAGTACGCACCTATAACCAATTGCGATGTAGAAAGAACGTTTTCTATCTACAAGGATGTACTTAATTCAAAGAGAACAAGTCTTACAGAAGAGAAAATGAACAAATAATAAGGTATTTTGTATTTTATAGATCACCAGCCACTTGTTATCCAATTATATAAATAAAATTAAAACCTCTTTAAAAATACAACATTTCAATAGTGCGCCCATGGGCGATGAGTCATCACCCGTACGTGTCCGCACCCTAGTTATCACCAATGATCGCCTATTTAGTGCATGAATACAGCCATATCATAATAAGTAAAAACAGTCGAACTCCTCCAAGTTATATATTTTAATATGTTGAAGATCTTCTTTGTATAATATTTGGCTTTGATGTTAAATCCACATTACAATTATTTAATTCTTTCAGTTATCATTTACAATTCACATGGGAAATAGAGTCACGAGGAAGACAATGTCAACCTGCGTGCCATCGTGGCGACGTTAGTTGTTGTCCTCAAAACCGAGGATCTTCTAGCTGAAGCTGCAAATGGTGGTCTGTCACCTGATGGTCTTCCGTTTAGCTTACATCTCCAAGGTTATCCCACCTTATTCCTTGGCTACACCGTACTGATGACGACCAATTAGTCCGAAACACGTGTCTACGGTTGCTCTACAGCGGATTATACCCAATATTTTTCTTTTTCTGATATTTTATGTATCCGCGATAATTTCTTATTCTTTTATTATATATTAATATCGTTTTTTGCTTCTCCTAATTATTTTCGCCAAACAAGCCTGAAGAAGATTCATATTAAAATCGAAACGCCACATTACATCAAAACAAAGTGTTAAATGTAATACCTTACCCTTAATTCTGTTATATACTCAGTAGTAAATATATTATATATATTTAAATTGTTTCTGTTAGTATTTAGTCGGTAATTTAGTTATTCATGTGAAGGAGCTTAATTACCATAATTATTACATATACAAACGCAAATAGATCTTTATTTATTAAATGTTAATTGAATGGTGTAAGTCATTAGCAGAGTGCTTGTTTTATTAATAGCCCTAGATCGCTACTGCAACTACTTCACCGACCAATAACTATACTACAACATAGTACTAGCTGAGCTGATACACAGATAACCTCTCTCCTATAATTAGTGCACACAGAAGTAAATTTACTTGTGTCTAATCTACGCACTAACATCTTTATAATAATTAGGGTGTAATGATAGATCGATGCCATCCCGTCCAGATACACTGAAGGATTTATTGGATGCCATGTTAATTCCTATGTAATGCCCTGATAACAGGTTAAACACATTACTCACCTAATGGGGTATAATTTAGTCTAACAATTACGATTAATATTTAATAAATGCGCATGTATACTAGCTATAGTGAATGCATGGATAGTTTCACGAGGAGATATGATTATGTTAACATATGAATAACATGCGCCTAAGTGGATGCACATTTTGTAAAGAAAAATTTATGAATTTATTTTATTGGATTTCTTCATGTGATAGAAAGGATAAATAATTTATAAATGTATAATATGTACATATTATAGTGTAAAAAGCATGAATGACATTAGCTTTTGACCGAGTATAGTATATGTAGTCAAAATGTAGAGGCAACGAAAAGTGGATGAAATGAAGCTGACACAAGGCGATAGCTTGAGCCCATCGTTGTTCAATATAATTATGGATCAGATCATACACATAATAAAACACATTCATCTTTGACATAAACTAGTACACGAGGTGAGTTTAGGTATTATGCTTTTCTAGTACAATAGCGCTGATGGCAGGCAACACGGAAAATCTCCGAAAAATGCTGTTCAGAATGAACAAAACATCGAAAGAATATAACAAGAAAATAGAAACAGAACAATCTAAATCGGTGGTCTTCCTTTTCCTTCACCATTACTTTGAAGCTAATGGTGGAGGAGAAGGTCATCGAGCAATTACTAAAATTTAGGCTCCTGTGAGTGGACGTAACAAGCAACAAGTAAGTGTAAGAGTAAGTTACAAAGGCAGCATGGATATCATGACAGTAACCAACCCACTGATGTCGATAGCAAGACTATAATCTAACAAAGCATGCCTGAGACCTATCATGATCTACTAAGTAAAGAATCGAAATGAAAATACAAAAAGCAAAACTTGCAATGGGAACAATGGGGGTGCAGATACTGCTCATGATCACGGGAAGAAGCCTTGGAGATAAGAATCAGAAACACCAGAGTAAGAGAGGAATGTTGAATCACAGAGGTAGAAAAATAGGTAAGACAGAGACATTGGAAGAACCACGTGGGAACTACATAGAACAAGAAATTGAAATAGCAGAGATGAAGTTGCTTCGCATGATCATGGGAAGAAGTCTGTAAGACAAAAACACCAGAGTAAGAGAGGAATATTGGATCGAGGAGGTAAGAAATTGGGTAAGACAGAGCTGAAGATATTGGAACGACCACGTGGAAACTATAAAAGACAAAACAAGCAATAAGAACGACAGAGGTGAAGTTGCTATGCACGGTCATGGAAGGAAGCGTTCTAGACAGATTCAGAAATACAGAGTAAAAGACGAATGTGGGATCGTGGAGGTAGGAAGATGGAAAAGCGGAACCGAAGACGCTGGAGAGACAACGTGAAACGAAAGAGTCGCCAAAATTCTAATGAATGACACCCAAACCAGACAAGAAACGACTTCGAGGAAACAACCCAGAAGATGGAGGGCGTTGTTTTGCTTTTACTAAATGTAAATAGACAATATATAGATATAAAAAATAGTAATATGTTTGACAATTATTATTATTACAAATTAGTTTACCCCAATTTTATAAAATTATAGATAAGTAACCTTAAAGTGTGGTAAAAGTGTAATTTTTATACTTCTTTCCAATCTTCTGTCCAGTACACAGCCGTTTGAATTTCGATTAATCCCAAACTTCTTATATATGATGTATTAATTGCTATCCATTTCGGCATCCATAGTTTTTCGTTAGTCCAGACTTCTGTAAATTATTTATCTCTTTTATATTAGAATTTATAAATAAAAGGGAGTTCGAAATTTCCATCTTCATTTTAAATTTATTTACTGACTTCTTAAAATAACAGATATCTAGGACACACTCATCATTGGACGATATTTCAAAGCTACCTTCACTGCATAATGTATAATGCAAATTTTCTGATCTTTTTTATAATAAATCAGATTTCACAATTGTGCAATGTGCATTTACATTTACTCACTTTTGTTAGTTTTCTTAATTATGTTGATAATAAATTGTTAATTGAAAGTTAAAAAATGTAATTTTCACTCATCGTTCTTTTTTCTCAAATTCCACGAAAATATCTTTAGATGGTTAAGCGCCAAAAATCAAGCCTCTATAGAAAAAATGAAGTAAAATCATATTTTGGTTTCAGAGAAAAGTCAAATTATGTTGTTAAAAATGTAATTTAATTAGTAAGACAATTACTGCATAGATAACTCTGAGAACAATTGAAAAACGTTGCCGGGATTTAATTTCAGTTCAGTAAAAAAAAAAATCGATTTTTTGTTTTCCCTTTCGAATTTCGCTTATGGTGAATATTACAAGGACTTAAACAAAACCGTAAGAGTTCTTGTCGAACCTCACCTGAACGAAGGCCTTTCAAAAGAATAATAAATTTATTTGAAGACACAGGAAGTGTTCGCGAATTAAAGCGTGTAAGGGAAAAACCAGTCACTGGGAATCAAGAAATAGTGGGTGCTTTAGTGGAGGCATTCGAACAAAATCCAACAAGAAGTGTACGAAATATTTCTCGAGTTTTGGACGTACAGGTTTTAAGAAGTTCCATCCATAGAATAATAAAATCAAAAAATATCATCCTTTTAAAATTTCTTTGCACCAAGAGTTGTCTGATGATGACATGTTTAATAGATTTTTTTTTTGTTACTTCATGCTGCAAACCATTGAAGATGATCCTGATTTTATCAGGAGGATGCTTTTCTCTGATGAATCAACGTTTAAAAGCAATAGTGTTGTAAATCGCCACAATATGCGTAACTGGGCAATTGAAAATCCGCACTGGGTCCGGCTTGTTGATAACCAGCGCGTGTGGTCACTTAATGTGTGGGGTGCTGTGATCGGAGAGCATGTAGCAGGGCCTCACTTTTTTTATGAAAATTTGAATGGCGCCATGTACCTATTATTTTTACAAAATGAATTTCAAAATTTAATTGGCTATCTACGTATACTTCGAAATGAAATGGTCTTTATGCAAGATGGAGCGCCGCCACATTTCGCCCGACCAGTCCGTGCTTATTTAGATACAACTTTTGGACCTCGATGGGTAGGAACACCCTCCTCTTCCTACCCATCGAGGTCCAAAAGTTGTATCTAAATGAGCACGGACTGGTCTAGCGATACCTTGGCCAGCCCGATCACCAGACCTCACCCCTTGTGACTACTTCCTGTGGGGATACGTCAAAACAAAAGTTTATTCAATACCGCCTACAACTCCTGAAGATTTGCAGAACAAAATTGGAGATGTATTTTCATCAATAAATGCTAACCTGATGCGAAACGTAATTGATGATTTGAGCATTCGTTTAGGGAGATGTATTGAAGTGGATGGTGGTTCAATCGAACATCTACTATGACATTTTCATCTGATTTTTGTTTTAGTGTTCTTGTCTTTTGGTCGTTCTTTGTTATCAACTTTTGTTATTAAATTGACTATTTTCAGTGTTAACGCTCTTCTGCCCCGAAAACCCTACTTAACCTTTATTGGCAGGGGAGTATCTATGGGTGTTCTGTGGGTTTAATTGTTTGCACACTGTAAAGACATTAACAATAAGATCCACTGATAACTGGAAAGTCTGAAACCAGTATCTTGCATTTAATAAAGTATGTTGGCTTTAATTCGCCTGAATATACAATAACAGGAAATAAAAGCTAGTTGAATTCACGTTTTAAAGACTATGGTTGTTTCAGTATAGCCGAACGGTTCTTCACTTAATAAATTGTTTATATTCTAAATTTTATAATAATTCGTTCAATAATTATGTAGATATATGACCCGAAAGTCTTAGCTGGGACATCCGTGTGTGTGAAGTTAGCCGCAACAAATATAACTGATCAAATACAAATACCACACATATGTGGCAAAACCAAGACTTATTATCCATGTTTAATGTAAATATGATAAATATAATGCTGCAAGAGACAACTGGATGTCAACAATATCGCTAATATGGAATAGATATTCTACACTGTAAGAAATTTGTGTAAAAATTACACATACTATGATAGGAAACTATTTCACATGGATTATCACGTAAAATTACATCACTATGTAAAATTGCACACGAGTGTGTAGTAGTATTTTATGAAAAAATACAACAAAAAATTAAAAAAATACATGTTCCGCCCAGAATGTGAACCCGGGGGCAATCCGAGTATTTTTTTAAATTTGTTTCTGTTTATTTTTTCATAGTACTACACTCTCGTGTGCAATTTTACATAGTGATGTAATTCTACGTGATAATCCATGTGAAATAGTTTCCTATTATAGTATGTGTAATTTTACACAAAAATTCTTTTCAGTGTAGACATGCAGATTAATATCCCAGTGGTGATGTGTTTACTCTATCATGGAGCAAAACACTGCAAATTCTGTAATTATTTTTGAATACCTATTTTACAGATAAGCAGCAAAACGTGTTCAAACAATTATATTACAAAGTTTGAAAATGTAGGTATGAAAGCCATAAACGTATTATCCGTAGCTAAAATACGTGCAATTATATTCTACTACTTGTAGACGCTCTTTCTATAAAACACCAAGAAAAAACAAACAAAGAAAAACATCCTGAAATAATGAAATAAAGCATCTCTAAGGTGGATAGAAAGATTTAGTCGTAAAATCTAAACTGAAGTGAAAAGTTATACAAGCTATGTGCCAGAACAGCCAGTAAACCCGACCAGTCAAGAGAAAACCTTCTGGATATCAAGCGTTCGTTCGTACTGAATCGAGAGGTACGAACGAGGGAGTAGAAAAAGGAAGAAAGAGACGAATGACGTACGAAGAAGAAAATAACGGGAGAGACATTTCTCTAAAAAATCAATAGCGCAGCCTACAGCGCGAGTAAGTGCCTTGTGAACTAAGTGTAAAGACATTGGCACGCGGCGCCACTTTGTTACTGACCTGCCTCTAGTCTCGACGCTAGCGTCACAAACGTACCGGCGCCTTAGGACTACGACGTCGACTGTATAGCGCGACGAGAACGACGATGATAAGGAATTGCGACTACCACTACTACTTGCTACTCTGCTGCCTGTGCACAACACGGTCTCCCGCCACTCACTTTGATGTTGTGGAGATTAGAGGGAACATCTGTGTTTTGCACGGCAGGACCGTATTCAGTTTTTCTTATGCACATAACATCATCCGTTACATTTTCACACACATTAATTTTAATTTATTTACTTTTTTAATAAATTAGTGCAATTCATAATCATATCATTTATGAAGAAATAATATGTCGAAATACAATATATTTGTTTAAATTAAACAGCATTAAATTAAAATTAAAATTAAAATCTGGAATAACTTGTTATGCATCAAATTCTTTATAGAACTAGTTGGGATATTCTGGAAACAATAATTTATGCATCCTTAGACCTTGAAAATTAAATTATATATTGTTTAATAATTTCCGCCAATATAAATAGTTATGTATGTTGGTATAAATTCAAAGACTTGCAACAAATTACAAGGTACAATATATAAGGTATCAGATAGTAAATTCTGCAAATTAATTTTATAAAATCATCAAGTACTTAAATATCATATGCATTAATATACAGGGTGTCCCAGAAATAAAGAGGCGGAGTAGCAGGTATGTAAAGTCCGAACAGAAACAGGCCCAAATATACCGCAATAACGAAGAAATTAAGCATTTATTTTTCTTTGTTGTTTTTTAGATAAAAGCATTATATTACGGACCTGGCACAGAATGTATGTTTATAAATACACGTAAGAATGCTCATTTGTAAATAGAAACGAACACGCATTCATAGAAAAATACGCTTTTATTTGTATAAAACGGGAAAAAAAACGTTAAATCGTACTCACTCATATAAAACATATTTTTTGCCCGATGCGTCTAGATAACGCAGCTATGTAGTCGGTTGTTGACCCAGATGGGCGACCCACTTTATTGCAGAATAAAATAAAAGATTGTTTTTATTTTTAAAATAGGAAGGTTGTTGCTCTTTAATGTGTTTGTAGTCGGAAACAGCTGATTATTGTTATTTTAGAATATTCAATAAATCGTAGTTTTTCTAGTCTTTATTACAGTAAATATCAAGAATGTAATTATTTTTTTCTAGCAGGTGTAAAATTAAAGTAATTAATGGTTTGATATTTATTATGAAGTATCTATTCCTCCTCCTTTTTTTTAACACAAGTAATATGGTGGTCCTGAAAAGGACCGATTGTGAAAGTGGAGCAGGTGGATATTTAGTCCAGGGTCGGCTTAAGGCCAATTGAATTGTTTATTATTTTTTTTCTGCCGCCTGCGCACGAATAAGGACTTGATATTTTGAGGGTACGTTTTTACACAATCTAGTTTCCGATTTCTGCTACTCCGTCTTTTTATTTCTGGGTATTTTTGAGGTAGCTTTAGATATACAGTATAACGATGATTTGATTTTCCGTCATAAATTTTAGTGTATTTAATTTCTATGTACGCTAGGAGAAATAAGTAACCGTACACTTGGCGGAGATATAAGGTGGTATGGGCGTGTTTATTATGCATTAGTATATGGCTAACTAGCCCAACCACTTTATATCTCCGCGAAGTGTACGGTTACTTATTTCTCTTGGTGTACATACTACTATCTATGCGTTGTACCTACATACTATGTATCTGCTAGAACTTAAGAACACACATTTACTAAATTTATTTGAACATAAAAATTGTGTCAATATTTA
The DNA here is from genome assembly GCA_963170755.1 of Amphimallon solstitiale. Taxonomy (NCBI): domain Eukaryota; kingdom Metazoa; phylum Arthropoda; class Insecta; order Coleoptera; family Scarabaeidae; genus Amphimallon; species Amphimallon solstitiale. The sequence goes on along the minus strand of OY720675.1, from coordinate 239,822,251 downwards.
TCATCCAGTATGCAGCATTTGATTTGGTAAATTTCTATGAGATGGCGACACAATAGTTTTGTAAACGTCCGTACTAAGAAATTCACAAGTAAAACTCTTCGTTCAAAACTCTAAATTAATAATACCATTCTGTAAGCAATCTGCTAATAAAATAAAATTGTTGAAAATATAAAATTATATTACAGAGTCAATAATACAATACTTACAAGTCAAGGTATTTAAAGAGTGACTAAATATATCAGAATTAGAACATACTCAATTGAGGAGCCTCTCGCAAAAACAAGTCCATTTTCTCCATTGTATGTAATTAAAAAAAAAAAACTTTACAACTAACTTGTTTGTGAAGATCTTTGCTCTCTGTTTTAGTTTGTGTTTAATCAATTGTTAGAAAATTATTTATTAAATATGACCTAGCACAAAGGTAAGCACTGATGAGTAATAAACTGTTAATTCCCAAATTTTAAACGACTACTTTTTCACAAATACAGAAAAAATCGGTGGTCATGTTTATAATAAATGAAGTTTATAATATTAAAATTAAATTTCCTCGCGGGAACTGCTGTTATTCATCATCTGTCTTTCTGCATTCTCTTATTGAATCGACTTATGGTTCGTCATTTAAGTAATATTGTTGGTTCTCTGGTGTTTGAACGAAATTTGCAAGTTTTCTCAAGTAAGCTAATTCATTACGTTTTATTGGAATTTCTTGTGTAGGTAGTGGTTGTTTAAGTTTAATTCTTCTGGTATTTTTTTTTTATTTCTAATGTGAATACTACTTAACTTAACATATTCACAGTCAGAGGAAATCTGATAGAGAGAGAGTTGCATTTTTTTTATTGTTTGTTTAGTCAGTTTAGTGTATTAATGAATCTGCAATATTGAAAAATGATGATTGCTTCAGGGGTAGTTTCTTCCAATCATACTGAATTTCAGCATTGTTTTTCTCTTCTCTACTTCTAATAAAGTCTTGATTAATAGGAATGCCCTCTAGCAGAAAAGCATACGTAATTTTTTTGAAAAACTCCCAACTCTCTACAGAAAATACAGGAATTACACTATTACATAATTTTTGTTTTGGTCTAGGCAACCATCACTAAATAAAACTAAAGTGCCTTTGCGTTGTGCTCCTTGAATATTGAAATAGTGTAGTTGTAATAATGTAGAGATTTCGCTTTATTCCTTTCTGCCAACTGTTTCATCATACACAAACATTATAACATCATTCGTACCTACATTATTTTCGTTTTTAAATTCCATTTTTAATAAATGCTACGGCCCTGTTTTCCAGACATTATTCATACTTACTCGCTCCTGCACTATCTGTACGTGTTTAACTCGAAAACTTCGCCACGTTTTACTACAGCATCCACTGCCTCTTGTACTATTCCTTGGTAAATCCGGTGCAGTTCACGCTGCTTCCACGTTCTTCCACCTTTGTTCGTCTGCGGTGGTCCCGATAGCGTCGCGTTACGACACACACCCACTTTGCACCCTTCTCGTACTACGGACACACTCCGATAACCCTTCTTCCCGGCTTGCCTAAATCTGACGTTTCTTTCGTACCAAATTCAACGTGAAGTGATCATTTCCTTGTGTGTATGTGTATGTGTGTGAACAGGCTTTCGCTTGGAATGCATTTTCTTCATTCTCTTTTTTTACTCTTTCTTATTTCTGGTGCTTGTTCTTTTCGTATTTGTTCCCCGCCATCATTTATTTAAATTCAATTTTGTGTTATCCCTATTGACGTACGACAAAATGTTTGAAGTTCTACACAATATATATATATATATATAATATATATATATATATATATATGGTATCGCAGGTTTTCGCGTTATATATATATATATATATATATATATATTATAATGATATAAATTTTCAATATTTACAAGTATAAAATCAAAATTAACTTCTTATGAAAATTAATTTATATGTTATAAAAATAAAATGTCATTCGTGTATATAATAGAAGAATTTCTATTAGAATAGTAATGAAATGTACAAAATGTTAGATAAGAACTAAATTTATTGTAATCTCAAACTTAATGGAAGATTCTTAAAAGTCACAATTAATCATAAATTACAAGATGTAAGATAGGCATAAATACCTTAATTATTATACTATCATAATTTTCTATACGTTTGGGAGAAGAAGATCTTGTGTTATTCATCTCACTGGAGTATCCTGTTTCCATTTGTTACTCTAGATTTATGATGACGATACCTGTAACATAGGACAATAATTTATAACACTGACATACCATTGTTTTCGAGAAAAATTACCAAGAATATAGAAGAAATCCAGTACGAATAATCCACAGGAAGAAATTCTAGTAGACGAAATTGCCAAGGAAGCAGATAAGCTGTTCAAATTCTGAAAAGGTTACCTGCAGTCCCTGTTCAAATGTGTTTGAAGAGAAGGAGCAGATCTAAAATGGAGGAATAAAACGTTAAGTAACCATATTCACTTTAAGTGAATTTTACTCATAATAGTTTATATCAGAACATTTTAAAATTATTACATTTATTGACTTAATTATAAACCATTGTTCTTTATGATTGATCAAAATAATATTCTTCCATTAAGGATGAGTGATTTCAAGAAAAGCGTTTATTGAAATAAAAATAAATAAGCTAATTGGTTGTTACTTATCTTGTATTGAATTATCATATTGTTTATATAATTAAACTTTATCACAAATGCAAACTTTGTTAACCTTAAATTGTGTTGGCATAATCAAACGTTAAATTCACAACATACAAATAATTTAATTTTCGAAAGTAAGTATTACAAGATTTAAATTTCTTTAGATGAAAAATAATTTTATGTAACTTTCACTTAAGAACCTAAACCTGAGATATGAGTTTATTGCATGTTATAAAGCTGACTGAGTAAATATATTTCCATTAATTAGTTAACCGGAGCATATAAAAAAAAATATACAAATAAAGTATTTGAAGAACGACTAAAAGAATCTTCTCCTTTCAGTTATAGGCTCCTACTTCTCGCAGATCTTCCATGACTTCCTCCAGCTATTTATTCCTCGGTCGCTTTTTTTCCTTTTCCACCTTTTTTTCCTGTCCATATTCTTTGGAATTATTTGTTGCTGAATATTATTGTCATTTAGCTAGTTAATCTTTTCTATGTCTTTGTTTGTCCTTTTTTTTGAATCCTTTCTAATTTTTAATACATTCAAAAATCCTTAATATTCACATGCAAGATCGCCAACTTACTTTTCTCCTTTTTTATCATTGACCACATCTAGCTTGGATAGGCAACTGTGTGCCTTAGTATTCTTCTAGTACAACTTTCTTTTTATTGCTGTTATTATGTCTTTTGGTTTTAAATCTTTAAAAATATTCTTGCGGGGCCTTTCTTCTTTTATCTATTCTTTCTGTTGCTTCATTTGCATCATCCTATTTTCACATTAGTGTCACTCCTAGATATTTCGATTGCCGTACTTTCTCTCTCAAGTTTTTCCAAAATTTAAGCTTTTAAGAATGGATGTTTAATAAAAACGAAAGTAGGGAATCTATCTATTTGATCAAATCGCGAAGAAGATTTTAATACACTATTAAGGAATTTCAGAATTTTAAGGGCTGGAAGAGTAGTCAGCACATATGGATTATTTGTATAACCAAATCGTTTGGCATGATGATACGGCATTAGAATAATTTGTGCATAAGAAAGGGCTGACATTAGTGATTTGGAAGTAATTTTTTTCAAGAACAATTAAAATTGTAGTAATTACAGACAAATTTGATTATAACGATATTTTAAGCATTGCTAGAAATGAAAATTTCTTCGGAATATGAGATGATATGTCATTTGTATCTTAGCTAATATTGTCTAGAATTTGTTTACGTAATTATGTTTAAAAAAAGAACAATTACCTACAAATACGAGTTTCATAATATGATTTTTCGTAGGTTTTCTTATATGGGAGGACAAATGTATATTTTCTAATACAGCAAAAACTTCTGCAAGAACAGCGTTTGCTCTTTTCCTTGTTTTGTAAGTAATGTTATAGCTCCCCTGATTCCATTTTGTTAAATTCGGCGAATTAATAATGCGTGGCATACAACAGATTTTGACATTCAATTTAGTCAATAACATTGCACTTGTTTTGTAAATTGTCATACAACGTAGCAAGGCACACGTGATTTAAAAAAAAACATTATGGAAAATTGTATCAAAATTGAAAACAGTCAAGTCCGCAAATATAAAAACTACCTCTCGTAAAATATTGCTTATCCTCTGGAAAAACATATATTGGATTAGCTATATTTTATATACACATGTATATTTTCGGATACCATTTGCCTATTACAACGCGCGCCACTGTAATACATGTTCCGTAGAAAAAATCCCATAAATTTCATTTTAGACTTTTAGCGGTGTGTAGTACATTTTTGTGTTTTACGTAAAACATATGCTACGCTGTGTGTGTTTTTTTTTCATTTTTTTACGTGCCCTATCCTAAAAATACAACGTATAAAATATAAATAATAGAAGGGGTGCGACTGGGTAACGTGACTTTTTTCACAGTAGATGGGAAGCGTGCATAATGGGGGTAAAATATACAAAAAATGTATATATAATTTATTAGATGGATGTTGGAGGGCGAATAAAATGGTACCGACAGAAAATCAATGTCGACATGTCTTGAAAAAATAATGAACTTTAAATTTTGTTTTAAGAAAAAATGTTTTTCTATAAATTAAAAAAAAATGGTGTAGTACGAGTATAAAAATAATTAAAGTTTACCTTTTAGAAAACGTGGAGATAAGGGAAGGAACTATTTTACATATTTTATATAATAAAGAGACATCGTAAAGCTGTCATTGATAGGGAAATATATAATCAAATTAATGACATTTTTATTGCATTTAAATTTATTTAAAATCTGGTACTTTCATATTTTTAATAATTGTTTGTTTACATTTTCTAATTTTATTGTTATTATTTTATATATAAAGTTTCTACTAATGCACCTATTGTTTTCGTCCTCTTCTTCTTCTTCTTCTCAAAAATGTGGTGTGGGTACCTCATGACTTTCTTATATAAGTTTTATGTCCTTCTACACTCTTAATAAATCTGTATAGAAGGTATAATTTGCATAATACCTGCAAAAAAACTGCTATTGTGTAAGAGTGAATGTGCTGCTTTCGGTCTGCCGATTTTATTCCAAACATAATTAGATCTTGTAAATATAAAGTAAATATAAAATTGATAGCCTTTACCGTTTGGCCGCTACCACGGTCACACATGGCCAGATAGACAGAAAAGCATACGCATTTTTCAAACATCATATTTTCGGTATCAAGTCGTGGACATCTAGTAAAATCCTGTGGTCGAAAACTTCCGTCATCACAGTTTATAATTCGTATAAAAAGATAAAGGTAAATTTAGGTTTTTATTTTCTGTTTGGTGAGCATAGGAACTTAAACCATGCAGGCATGTTATTTCTTACTGATCAAGATAGTAAATATGCAAATTCAAATTGGGCATTAGACATAATCCTAATGACTTCTAAAATATACGTAAAATATGGGCTTAAACCGAGTTCGCACTAAGTCGAAGGTGATAAGACCTATTATTTTCATGGTCTCAATCCATAAATAAATTACTAATTTACTAAATGTATTATATATTCAACAACGACTTTATATCAACTGTAAGAGTAGATGTAATTTTGCTAGGCATTTGCATAGCAGGATTTTTTTACCTCGTATATTTGAAACAATGCAAAAAAAAACTGAAATATTCCTATGATAATTTATTGGCAGTGAAATATTAGGTATTACTGAAATAAACTGATAAATAACTTTTATAGAAAGCATTTTTTTAATATTTATGTTATTTCATGCGTGGCAATACAAATTAACCTAACATCGTTTTAGGACTAAAAAAATCTGATTAATTGGTTAACCTCTCTTTTTGTTCATGCTAAAATATATTGGATTTGCTCCTTGCCCACTTGCTTGGATGGAAGACCATCCTATATCGATTGTTGTCAGCAAGTTTAAGTCATGTCTCACATCACATTAACTTACCGTTCGGTGTCCCTCATCGCCCTGTTTTGGCTTCAATATTCTTTTGCACTCATTCATTTTGAAGCGTATCAAATTCTGAACTTCGCATGCATCAACAGGTGATTCCCAGCAAATCATTATTTGCCCATGAATCATGAAGAAATGTGCTAGCACAAAAAAATTATGTGAGATATCTGAAATGCATTGTTTAACTTATATCCTAAACGAATTATTAGCATTACAACAAAGAAATGAATACCTAATACCTAGGAATTCTGAGCTGGAACATCTAGGTTGGCCACCACTATTTTTGCCATGGTTGAAATATTCACGTATGAGGCTGTACTTTGGGTGTCTTGAGAGTGCAAAAAAGAAACTTAGTATATCAATAATTATTAAAATTGAAACTAAAAAATCTGATCCATCATCATATAATATAACCTCCAGAGTTCAATAGTTCAATCTACAATTAAAGTGAACAAATCAAACCAAATATCTGTTACATATGCCAGCAGATTTACCTTAATCAATTATTCTGCAAGATCTAGAAGACACTACCGATAAAACTTACCTTATTTTGGCATGTATACAAATTTACACTTGTACCCAGTGTAACGGTTCAAAAATCACAGGGTTAATTACGTTTGTCTTTCTAATCGTTTGCATAATGATAATAATCTGTGAATAGATATGAAGAATATCTTTTGTTTATTTTGGTATAGTAGCGTCATCTGTCTATGAATCACTTCAGTACGTTCGTTATTAAGTTGATATGCTGTTGTTACGGTTATCTGTAGATTCTTTAATAAAATAATTTTTATATTATATTAGGTCGTTTGAGTTATTTTCTTTCTTAATAATTTAGTAACAATTTAATTTGAATTCCGCATTTAATTAATTAGGCTTTGTTAGAATACTTTCTTTAAGTTGATATTGTTCTTCCTTACCGGCTTTTCATCTCGCTGGCTTGCATTTGACACCTCGGGTACATGTCATATGATCATTTCTGTTTTCGACCTTAATCAAGTAACATCGTGTTTTAAATCGTGAACCATCATTCAATAATTTTGGGTAGATTAATATATCTATCAGCATCGCTGATTGCGGACTATTTGTTTGATTGGTTTCTTTATGGAGAAGAATTGCTATAAAATTAGTAATTGTTGGTGAAACAATTTTTCTATTTGACTACATTTTGATCGGATTTAAATGTGATTTTAAGTCACATGGTGTTAGCCTATGGTATATGACAGAATATTGATGTTCATTCGTATGTACTTTGGAAGAATATAAGGATATAATTCAGGTATTTATCTATGAATTATTCTAAATTTGTTATAGTTCATTTCTAACCTATATGCCTCATGTGTTGTCTTTTCCCTCTTGACATATTTCTTTAGAACTATTTATTCTCTATATTCAGGAAAAACTTGAGAAGTTAAATTGTGAGGATAATTTTGGCCCCACGTTGGGCGCCAAAATTATCCTTGGCACAGGTAAATCGTCACAAGGCCTGTGGCAATAATAATATGGCGCTTCCTCAGTGCAGATGGTATGGGTCGAAACGACGTGAAGCTAATTTTAATTATTTAATTTGAGTAAGCGGCAGCCTAAGTGACAAGAATAGCAGGTAGGTGGAGATAGAGGTTGCGACTCATTTGGAATTATTATTTGCAAATTTCCTGTATTTGTAATTTTAATTTACCCAGAGCCATATTATTATTGCCACAGGCCTTTTGACGTTTTATACGTGACAGCAGTCATATTTTAGGAACTTTTGTGATGGATAATCATTTTTAGAAACAATATTCAAAACTGTTCTTTGCTAAAAATTATAAAAGAAACTCAGTAAAAAAAATGTATGAATTTTCTTTTTAATATTAATTTGTTTAATTTACCAATTAATTTTTATGAAAATTTCCTATCAATTATTTATTTATATTGTGATACATTGGTATACATTTTGAATTTAACTTTACACCATTCGTTTTGGCGCTAAATTTGGAAATGCGGCTTACTTAATATATACATAAATATAATGAGGACAAAAGGCATATTTTGTGTAGGTATTTTTGTAGGTGGAAAGGGTTCGACATAAAAATCCTCTTTGTAATATTTTTTTCAGCAGACCAGACCAGAATAATTTAAAGGCTGTTTACATATGCAGTTATTCGTTTGCAACAGCATCATATGCACGGGATATATAGGTACCTGCACGTTCATATAGGTAGAGCACTCGCGAAAAAAAAATATGTGTGTAACGTATACATATATATATATACATAAATCTCGATGCATCTGGAAAAATACAGACAAACAAAGCATATGCGCACGCGATATATACATATGTAAAAACGTAATGCCGTAGTCGATGTGATAAAAAAAATGGAGCACACGTATTATCAACAGAACACCGGCGGTGGGGCGGAGGGTGCGAGGTGGTACGGACTCCAGGATGGAATACTAAACAAACAAAAAAGCTCCGGGGCCCCGGCGCGAAAAAAGCTCCCGCTTCATTATCAAAGTGTCGAACTGTATTGAACATGTATGATTCATGTTTCAAAACGACAACTTGAATGCAAAAATATGCACTCCTCGCGTCATAAACAGGACATATATTGCACTATACATTATTAATAGAGGATGAAATATGAATCAAAAGGATGAATACAACTTCTCTTCTGTCAACGTGTGCGCTGTTCGCCTCCCGTTCTCCTCTGCGTCTCTATCTAACGCCTCGCCCTCGACACACACACACACGTACGTACAGGGCTTTCCAAGTGTCTCTTCTACGTTGTGTCGAACTACTGTTCCCACCATACCACCACCACTACGACTACTACTACTACTACTACATCTGCAATTCCGCTTGTAAGAGCTCGCATTGCATTTTCTTTATATAATACTCTGTTTATCTTGGATAGAAAACGTCGAGACAACACGGGACTTTAACTTAAAAAGGGGTCTAAAGGCGAATTTAAACGGAAGGTTGTGGCGCTACTGTCGAAAGCTCAACTGGGTTTTTGTGGATTTTATGCGAGATCTTACATATATTCCCTATCATTTCATTTAAAAGCATCGGGTTTTTTAAAAATTGCTTCTTAGTATCTCGGTGGCAAGCCTTTATAGATATATTTTATACTCCATAGTGTAGTAAGAATAGTCTAACTAATATGACGACATATATTGATATAAGTAAGCAGTTGGTTTGTAAAATAAAACACCAAAGGTATTATTAGAAAATAAAAAGAAGTAATAGGATCAATCATTAATGCCTCCATTGCTTACTTTAGGCATTATATGATGTACTAGCTGTTCATCAATCTCTTCGAGCTTGAATCGCCTTTCGCGTCCGATTACAGTTTTATTACAGTTCCCTGTAAAACGCCAAAAAAATCAATTTTGATTTTCTAAACTTTTGGCACACCTTGTATAGACGTATATTTTTGTCCACGAACTACTGTCACGGTGACAGGTGGAACGGCAATTTAAAGCATCTTAACGTCAGTTTGACTTTTCGTTGTTGAAGTTTGAAATTTAGATGCTATTTAGCGTAATACTAAGACTTGACACTAAAAGATTCATAGTGTTATTAGTTTTACACAATGAAAGGACTAAATCATTATTAAAAAAGTAATATCAGATTTATTTTAGTTTTGCATAATTTGACCTGTCAAATATCATGGCCCACAAACGTCATTTCTGGGCTGTAATATTTAATAATAGTCATACATCTTTTGACATACCTTTTGAGCTTTGTTATGGTGCAAATTTGTGAACAATGCATGCCCATTACACAGAGGAATCAAGTTTTAAATAAAATATTGGTATAGAATAGTAATAGGCTGATTTCATTGCCATAGTTCACTGGTTTGAGGTAATGTCAGATTATGTGTATGTTTTAATAAATTTTAAAACTGTACTTACGTGCGATAATACACTTTAAGTTTACTTAATCATATCCGTCGGCATTGTTCATATAGAAAAGAAATGGTAACAATTGATAATAATAACACTAATACGTATCTGAAAGGTACCACATTTCAATTAAAAATGCACTTTTCCTTTGTAATCTCTTTATTTGTCGGCCTTCTGACATTTAAACTTGACAACCGATCGATGAACATGAATATATATCAATTAAAATTATGTGTGTATTGCACGACTGGTGCTATATGCTTTCCGCCAATTTTGACGTTTCCCGGCAAATGTCATGTCGCGAACTCAAACTGATTGACGGTTTTGATAATTTATAACCTGAAATTGAATTTTTCGAGCGTTTAACTTAACCTTATCCGAACTTTGAGGTGTCACGGTCATCTGTGCCGATCCACCGCTATTTTAAAATCGAACCTAGTTTACGATAAAATATTCTAAACGTAGTCACCGTAGATGGGGCAGGTTCTCAGAAAAGTGTCGCCCCAATTCGTCAATTTTGGGGTATAAAAGAGCGCGACAATTGGCTTTTATATATTATAAAATTTTCAAGAAACTCTTCCGCCATTTTGTTTTTTTTTCTGACATTTTGACTTTGGATTCGTGATCGGTGACCTAAGACAACCCCGTAACGAAAATTTCACGTTCATACGTCAATATTCAAAAAACTCTTCCGCCATTTTTTTTTTATATTTTGACGTTGGATTGGTGATCGGCGACCTAAGACACCCCCGTATCCTAAATTTCATATTCATACGTCAATTTTCAAAAAATCCTTCGTCCATTTTCTTTTATTTTGACATTTGAATTAGTGATGGGCGACCGTAAAAACTCCCAAGTGCCTAATTTTACTTTTAATCAGAAGAGAGAGAAATTGATTTCAGCCAGCTCCGCCCATTGTGCACGTTTGCGTAATCGTTTAAATAAAATTATTTCGTAGTAGGGGCACATAAATGTCGAAAGCAATCCTCCTTTTCCCCTTTAAGCAAATACACGTTCTGATATTATCGTATTTTGATTCAAATCATTATTAAAATATTAATCGACCCCTGTATAGATGAAAATATTAAATCAAGCGAGACCGTTATGTATTGATCGGCAGTGCACATGAGATTCTGATATTTATTTTTCGCCCGTCCGGAATGCATTGACATCAGTGCACGTTTAAACGGCCATTTTTCTGACCCAATCCACCTGCAAACGAACTTTGATTTGTCGGTACCTTCGATTGCGTGCGACTGTCGACTCGAAATAAGCATTTAAAAGGTGCCAAAAAGCCGGTTCCTTAAGACCCCGAGTCTTGTTGGGCCCTCGAAACCTTCAAAATTTCGTATTTCAGTCTTAAAAGCGAATGTGTGGATACAACTCAGTTCGTCTGTCAGATTGATGTTTCTCGGGATTTTTATTGATTGTCACGGAAATGGTCATCACGTATGCCATTTTTCTGTTAAAACATCGAATTCACGCTCCTCTTTAAAAGCCCGTATCTTTACAACCGCTCCACTTGGGAAGAAAATCTCTCCGTCGACCGGAAATTCAATGTCGCCCGTATACTCGTGCCAAAGGGCAGCTTTCAATTTCGCGTATCCAGAGAGGAGTTCGTCCCCCCGCGTAACCAATTTTCGTCGATTTTGACGGTCGTTTGGTAACCATTGGCGACTCGGCTATTAGTATATCTTATGTGTTATATAAATATCTACTGATTAAGTGCAAAATAATGGTAAGGAAAAAATAAATTGGGGAAATAAAGAGAGGTATATGTATTCTACATCCCTGATTGTAGATATAAATTTATTTGAAATTCTATTCTTTTTCTACAAATTATATTCCCCTATGCCTTCCATTCGACTTTGTATGAACCCGAACAGAAGAAAAGTGATGCAATACGTAGGCATACGTAGTTGAAAACACCGGCGAACGTAAAAGTCCTTGATGCATGCCCGTTTTGTTCAAATCTAAGTTTTTATGTCTGCAACAATTACAATAAATACCACATTTATTTCATGGAGACGATTGAGAAATGTATTCTCAGTAGTTTATTTATTTTTCATGAAATATATAAAATTATATTATCATTATATTGAAGAAATAAATGGAGTACCGAAAAGTCCACCGAAAATAATTCACCGAAAACAATTCACAATTCATAGAAAAACATATTCAACGAAGTGTCTAAATCATCGCCATATTAAAATGCATTGAAAGTTATCGTGTTCGGAAATGCAATTCACTGAAATAATAGTTTGTAAAATTGTTATATTGCTACTAATATCAACTTTCCTTCACACTTAAACCAGGCTTAGGACCGTCAGAAAATTTTTTACCGTGTTTAAGAGCTGGAAATAGTTTCCTTTGTCTTATTTTCTTTTATGTTATTAAGATTTTTAATAGTAGTCTTATTTTCTAATTTTCATGTCATTATTGCATATACTAAGTAACTTAAATTATGTGCTATGCCTCGTAGATAATCGCATATATTGTCTATGATGTAATTATGGACTAGTCGCACTGTTCTTGCGGCGCAATCTTTATATTTTTTACGTATCGGTGGTTCTTCCTATCCAGTTATGTACTGCTCTATTTTAACAACATTTAGACTTTGTTGTCTCTGAATTGCTTTGATAAATCGCCGTATGTTAGGTTGATTCGCCTGATTTGTGTTTCAAACTCTCAATGCCATCCTTCAATGGAATTATTTGTTTTTGGTAGATCCTGTTGTACTCCATAAAAACAGTTGCATATTTCATGAGAAAATTGCTGTACACACCGATGCTGAATACCGTTGGGATCGTCCAATCCACGTATCCTCAAAATAATCCGCAACGGCCTGTGCCTCTGGAGGCAATATGTTTTCGTCACACATGCTTCAAACATATCTATCAGGTTTTCTATAGGAACAAATATCAATGCTTTTAAAAAACGAAAGCTTAGAGCAAAGACGGCATTGTCCTTGTACCTTTCCTTAAGACCTACTACCAAAATTTGTCAAAATATACATTAGCAAAAATGGGAAAAGCATGTACATTTTGTGGAAATACTTCTGCAATTGTACTTAACACTGCTGGTTCGAAGTCGGTTAGAACAGTAGCAGCAAAACTCAAGGTTGAAGAAAATACTAATACTAAATACTAAGCCTTGAATTAAAGTTCATAAAATAAAAAAAAAAATTGCACTTTCTGTGAATTGTCTTGGTAATAATTTTTCTATTGGGTGAATTGTTATTTATGTGAATGGGTTTTCGGTTAATTCTTTTCGGTGGACCTTCGTAGACCCATTTAAATGTACCCGTAATATTTTTGCACACTTCTGAAGAAACCACTGTGGTGGCGCAATAATCATCATATTGCTGTTTTAGATATTAAAGATTGAAACTCCAACAGTTTATTGCTATTAGTAATTAAAGCTCCTTTTAATCTTTACGCATAATAAATTAATATAGCGGGAATCATTTCAATTACAGCTTTTAAGGGAAATGTTCCAAGATAAGTAATGAGCATAGATCATGTTTTTTAGGACTATAATAGCAGTGAAATGTATTTACGAGGTAGGCGCCATATATTCTCGGCCTGCTATACAAAAAAGAAACTTGGAACAATATAAGAATTTTTATTTTTCAATGTAATCCCCCCTAACTTGTATACATTTGTTACGACGATTAATTAATAAATCGATACCCTTGTAAAAATAATATTGACGTTTTTCCGTCAAAATGTTGTATAACAGCTGCTTGCAACTCACTGTCGTCCTTAAAATTACGTCCACTAAAGTCTTTCTTTAAATTAGAAAACAAAAAAGAATCACAAGAACCCATATCCGGACTATACGGTGGATGTTTCAATTCTTGAAAGCCGCATTCGCGGATGGCAGCTTGTGAAATGGCGATAGTATGGACGGGAGCATTGTCGTGCAATAATCGCACACCTTTTGTCAATTTTCCACGACGTTTTGCACGCATACTGTCCCTTAATTTATGCAATAAAGACGTTCACACTGGTATTGCGCTCTTTAAAGTTCATTAGCAAAATGCCTTCACAATCCCAGAATATTGTGACCATCACCTTTTTCGTTGATTGAACGACTTTCGCCTTTCTGGGACGAGGTTCATCAGGTCGCCGTCATTCCATGGACTCCCGTTTCGATAGGGGATCGTAAAACAGAACCATTGTTTCATCTAGCACTAATTTTATTCATACCAAAATGGTCATGGAGAATTCGGCGAACACTTGTTTCGGAAATGTTTGTTATCCCTGCTAATTCCTTCACTTTCAAACGCCGATCTTCTAGCATTAAATGTTTAATAATTGAAATTTGTTGAGGCGTTATCACTTCAATTGGTCGACCCGACCGATCAGCATCTTCCAGGGATTCTTGTCCCAAAAGGAAACAATTTGCCCTATTTTTGACAGTTGAATACGAACGAGATGACTCTACGCCGTCTAAACGTTGTTTAATATGATAAGGTGTATGCCCTTCTTTTGTTAAAAATTTAATGAGCTCGCGGTACTCAATTTTTGTTAGTTCAGACATTTCTGTGCACTAGTCATGTTGGTTGTCTGGTTATTAAAAACTACTAAGCTTCGAACCGTCATATTTATAGTGTACACCTCGCGTATGTGCATGCATGACGTGACGGTGTTTGAAAACGTTTGAACCTGTATAAGCCTATGAGGCCAAAAATTTATGGCGCCCATCTCGTAGATCTCACGCATGCTTTGTTAGATTCTGGTCTTGCTATCGACATCAGTGTTCTTGTTTACTGTCCAGATATCCATGCTGCCTTTGTAACTTACGCCTACACTTGCTTGTTGTTTGTTACGTTCGGTCACAGGAGCCTAAATTTCAGTAATTGCTCGATGATCTTCTCCTCCACCATTAGCTTCAAAGTAATGGTGAAAGAGAAGGAAGACCATTCATTGTTTCCTTCGCCATTACCATCGATTTAGATTTTTCTGTTTCTATTTTCTTGTTATATTCTTTTGATGCTTTGTTCAATTTGAAGAGCATTTGTCGGAGATTTTCCGTGTTGCCTGCCATCAGCACTGTATTACTACGTAAAATGGAATTGAGAAAGAATATTTAAAAGGGTTTAATTAAAAAAATAAACGTCTATTATAAATTGTAATAACATTTGAACAATCCCAATATTTCCAATTTATAATTTAATAGTTTTAGTTATTCAGAATGAAATAGAACATACATTATTCCTTCTTCCTTCTATCAATAATTTCAAGTTTCCCATGCGCGAAAGGTACAATTCCACCGCTTGTGTAGATTCTATAGAATTTCCTAAATCACATTATTAAACCTCGAAAACAGTTAAAGTGCTTTTAGTAGATCGTCGTGCAATATTCGCCGCTCAGAACACGACGGCAACATAAAGTAGTGGGAAAAACGAAGAGCACGATGAGATTATGTCCCATCCGTATATCGATCCGTTCCGAGTCTTTAAAATGGAGAAAGCGACTTCGGCAACAGCTGTTTTAACAACTGCCGACGTAAAACTGGCAGCAGCCAGCCAGTAGCGCGTTAATGGTGTTATTTCACGCGGCAATCGCCACCGCCACTATCAACTGAATTATATAGTTTGGAAAATTGTTATCCTCGCTGAATTCATTTTCGGTCAATTTTCTCGCTACACACATCCAGTATAACCGACACACACACACATACACGCACGCACACGCCACACATATACGCCGGTAAATATACGATTTCGGGGTTCGGTGATTGAATAAAATTCAAATTAAACCATCTCCCATTTGATATTATTTACATGTAAATTTAAATTACTAATAACAGGATCACGATATTTAGATTGCGAATACTTTCATTAGAATTTTGAAAGAATTTCTTTATGAAAATTAGTAAAAAGCAGTGCATACAGAAACTACAGTTCATCACCTTGGTTTCACACAACCCGAATAGAAAGTCTAAAGACATATTGAACTCAAGAAATTCAAACAACAGAGTTTAGTAATAAATCAAAATTGTAAATTTGTATGGTGTGATATACAACACTTAACAAAAATTAATCAAGTAACACGATAATAATTCGAGCGCTTCCAAGAAATAAATAAGCGTCTAGCATTTGTAAAATTAACATTTATTTATAGGCATCTTGTATAAATTGACGTGTAGCAAGGCAAACAATTATTCATAACACAATATGTCGTTCACTGCATGTAGATACTAAATCACCAATTTAAGTACAAGATGTTCCTTGATTTAATGTTCAGCGTTCAGATTTTAAAACCGAGACCTAACAGCTTGGTATACACCAATTTGATTCCTTCAGTGATAAGATGTAATAAAAATAACAAATAAATTTGGGTATAGATAAAACCACAAGTTCAAAAACAATGTAGTAATACTCACTCATGCGCGGTTAAACGCAAAAATGTATTAACTAAATCGCAAGTTCTATTTCATTAATAATATGGATCTGCAATCAGATACCAGGGGAGGTGAAAATATTCGCGGAATGGAAGGTATAGAGAGGAGAGATTTTTGGTTTGTGCACCTGACACTAGACGGCGACTCAATTCAACTGTAAATGTCAAATGTCTGTGCGATTACTTCAGTGACGTTTCAGATATCGCCAGTTAAAGTAGTGAATCGCGAAGGTAACAAGCACTATGAAAAAATTGAGTCTCGTGCCGTGATTAAATTCCTCACTAGGCAAGGAAAAACGCCACAGACTATTATGGAAGAGATGTCGTTTATTGATGGGGACTCTTGTCAAAGCAACGATTTACAATTGGCATAATCTGAAACTCAAATTCTTCTTAAATCATACCAAATCTAGACTCACCAGAGAACATTACATATGACCATTGTTCGTTTGTCCAATTTCGGTGATCCTGTACCCATAAAAGACGTACTCCGCAAATACCACTTGTTAGAGGTGAACTCTTAATAAGGGTCCGTCTAGATCTTAAATGTACCTCATGAAATCTATTGCAAATTGTTTGGTCACTAATCAGTGCGCCATATCTTTGGTTGATTTTGTATCTTCCCAGCAGTGCAGGTTTGATTACTTCGGGCAATAATTTGGACGTAAATGTTTTGTGCTGCCGTTGTAATTCAACCGTTCCCACGATGTTGATTAGCGACTCATCACGCTTTGTGTAACTTGAAATTCGGCTACAACTTCAGCTTGACGACGCTTATCTGGCAACATGCCAATAGCACGTAGCATTTCTTCGCGCGGTAAATGCCGCCTTTCTATTGATAAAACTACTAAAATCATACGCAAAATTTAAAGTATTTAAAGTCTGCAGAAAGAAATTGCAGTACAACCTCGATAAACGGATAGTGATAAATCACGCCGTTATGACAACTAAGGCCCAGATTTATAAATCATGCTCAAGGCGCTGCAAATGCTCAAGTACGTATATGCGGCACATCTTCGTTTTATAAAACAACCTCAAGCACCGGGCAGTGCTCAAGGCGACGAAAACACGACCTCAGCCGTAAGGTTGTGTTCGACCAGGGTTGAGCACACGATTGACAGATTCATTTGAAAACATAACCTTTCTACAAATAAATGTTTGAAGAATTTGCATAGTTTATGGAGTATTAACTAATGACATCGATTCGGAAAAAATGGACAAGAACATGAACGTCTGGTGATATATTTGAAATAGAATATTTCATCCATATGAATTCCCAATTTTTATCGCTTCCATGATATTTGATTGCAGTACTTTTAAAAATAATGGTAGAAATATGTAATATCCCATGCTTATTAATAATGGATAGATGGATATACATGTTGAAATTAAATTACTTATATGTCCAGTATTATAACAAGGAGGTATACTTAATTGTTATCACATTGCAACTTACAATTGACTAAACATGTATGTATTACAGTTTATAAACAAGAAATATGATTTAAAGGAGACATAAGAACAAGTAATTTGAGTCATCCTTTAGAACAGTTTGTTGATCATAATTGAAAGTTACTTTCTAATGAAAGATAACTTAATAATATGTTATGAATCAACATAACAATTAGCACATTGGACATAATCTTAGCAAATATATCTCTTAAAAGCAGCAAGCTTACAAATCTATTACTACAATAATTACACACAATTAAAAAAAAAATACTTAGTACTTTTTTTTTACAATTACAAATTATGATAAAGTAGTTCAGATATTGGTAAATAATGACAGTATGTGAATAATATTACTGCTAAACCATATAAATAATTTAACGATGAGAGCTTGAATATTGAAACACAATTGAACTAAAATATTTACACACATTGTTGCTGATTTGTTTAACAAAATCTTCTTTGAATACATTCATTAAAAAAATAAATAAACATTTTATTACATATAAATTAATAATTTTCTTGGGTTTCCGTATTTCGAATTAAACTAAATGACTGAGAATAATCATCAACTTTTGTTCTTCTTCATATTTTTCTGTAGTAAGAGGGATAACTAAAATTAATATTTATTAATTATACTCCTTTGCAAATATATATATATATATATAATGTCAGAAAAGAGTGTTGGGGAGTCCGGCAATAAAAAGACTTATGTTTAAAGGAAGTCTAACGTTTTATTTCTCAATATTTCGCACATAAGGTATTTGTGCTTCCTCAGGATAAAAACTATGACTTCTTGGTGGGAAAAAATATATTATGAATACACAGTAAGAAACAAACTGTGAAAAATACCACAAAACACGGTGTTTTTTCGTGACAAATTGTGTTTACATGTTAATTTAAAATGACAATTAGTTTGAAAAAACTAATTGTCATTTTAAATTAACATGTAAACACAATTTGTCACGAAAAAACACCGTGTTTTGTGGTATTTTTCACAGTTTGTTTCTTACTGTGTATTCATAATATATTTTTTCCCACCAAGAAGTCATAGTTTTTATCCTGAGGAAGCACAAATACCTTATGTGCGAAATATTGAGAAATAAAACGTTAGACTTCCTTTAAACATAAGTCTTTTTATTGCCGGACTCCCCAACACTCTTTTCTGACATTAATACATAACGGCAAAGACTACTTCAAACCATATACTATATATATATATATATGTATATATAGTTTATTAAAAATGATACCATTGAATACTTAAATAGGAACATATTATGTGTATATATCTCAGTGAAAATAAGACTGATCACTATATAATGGATACTAAAATATGGACATTCCTAAATTTCACATGTCTAGCTTTTTCAACAACATTTTAGGTGAAACACAATACACTGCTTTTGGTAAGCCATCGAAATGCACAATGCATTCATTTCTTCTTCCAAAGCAACTGTTTCATATTCAACTGGCAAATATACTGCTGATATTGTATTTTTCTTAATTTAGAAATACTTTCCACGTAATAACTAATTGACTTTCGTTCAAAAAAAAGGTCTTTAGGCTATTGTTATTAATTAGTATATTTTCAGAGTTATTATTTCCATTGCATTTATGTGAAAATACAAATTATTAATTACCTACATGTAGATGTATAGATTTAAATATTTAGCAATAAATTACTAATAAAAATAGCTATAATTCAATATTGCAATTAAGGTATTTGCTTTTCAACTTGCTTTAAAGAAATAAATTACTACTACTAATTATTACTTGGCTTTATTCATATTTTTCTTTTTGAAAGCGTTGATTACAACAGCTGATCGATATTTGCAACCAAAAGTTACTAAAATGCCCTAACGTTGCGTACTCAAGCCCCCCCCCCCGTTCACGAGAATCCCCGAAGTATCTTTTATAATATCAAACACATGCTTGAGGCGACGATACAGAAATCCCGTGCTTAGGTGAGTTTATAAATTACGTGAGCTGAGCTCCATTTATAAATACCGGCATAAGAAATAGATGTTGCAAACAAAACACAATCGCTCTATTGTTAGCAAGATAATATGATAAAACCTTTGTGCATATTTTTGTTGCTCAAAATATTTATATACAACATGATATTCTGTTTTTACATATTATTTTTAAAAATATCCCTGTACGATTTTGAGCTGTCTATTTGAGGAGTTCTATACATTTGTAAAATATATGAACAAATAAAAATTATTTTTATTATTATTCATATATCCTGCATGCATCAAAATTAATCTCGTTGCAATCAAAAATATCTCTTTAGAATCTACTATAAATAATGACAGTTTCTTGATATCGCAGCCTGAAAGTTGCCGAAAAAAGAAAAACGATAATCGCACACAACTCGATAAACAAAAATATGAAGAAAATAAATTTTATCTCGAGAACGACTGATGAGAAACCGAAACCCATCCGAAGGAAAGAATAAGTGGGCGACCTCCATATACTGCGACCCGGAATTAGAATCGCTTTTAATTGAGCGATACCGGGAATATTGGGTATAAAACGCAATGATAGATCGTTGAGATTCCGTCTGGATCTCCTCCCCGTCTTACTCCTGCCTCTTTCGCTAGCGCGCCACTACCAGCTGCTCTCCCACCGCCTGGTTAATTACTGCCCGTCTTGGATTACTGAGAAATTAATTTCTCTGGAGAGATCTCTTCGGGAATATTTCTCTATATATTATATTAAATATTGCATTATATTAAATTTTCCGTCTGGAAATTCCTTTTGCTTCTCCATATTCTACCCTAGTCTCTCCACCCCCTTCTATTTTTATCCCTCATCTATCCCTTTCAGTGTTCTCCTACTATCTGCGTTCTTTCTTTCTTTCTTTTGTTTTTCGTGCATTCTTCCCCTTCTCCTTATCATCTACCTCAATCGAGATATTTGTAATTCACTCATTCCACGAATGTGTCCCCCAACCCCCGCCCCCGCCGCATGGCCTGCTTTTCCGCCTCCGCGCCTGTACCTCCGCGAATATTCTATTGAAAGTTTTAGTTTGTAGCAAGATTCATTCGGGAAACTTGTTAGGAAGCATTTATAATATCCCCTAAGATAATGGATATTGCTAATGCCGTAGTACTGCATCTTATTGTTTCCAGAGAGAGCAGAGCGAGCGGTTGCTTGCTGCGTCGCCACTAATGGCGAAAAGGGGGGGGTCTACCGGGGGGTAATTTACAATGCACATACATCACTTATAAACTTTACCGATGTTGCCACCTTAACATTTGCTACACACGGGAGGATGATTTAGGGCCTCGTTTACGATGTAACTTTAAAATACCATCAATTAAGTCTGAAATTATACTCTTCTCTCTTGGAACCCGCCCGCCTTTAGCATCTTTCGTTCTCATCCTCCTCCGCGTTTGCGTTTCTTTTGGTTTGTTTCCTTTTTGCAGAGAGACATATGCACATTTCAGGGGCGGCGAACTTCTCTCGAGTATCATGCGAGATGGGCATAATATATCTTAAGAAAGAGCAGAGCTCGTGGAATTATTTGTGGAACAAAGACACTTCGCTAAGCGTGCAAAGTCTAGGTAGTCGCCCGTAATAAGGCTTTTCTTTTCTTCACTTTTGGCCTTTCGCACTTAGCGAGTAATGGATGTCCTATTGAAAGTGTAAATTTAAGTCTGTCTAGTTATTTGTATTAGACTCGCATATTATAAAATGAACAATCTAAAAATTAGTATATATTGTACACCTATAATCCTTAGTAATAACTTTTTCACTTTGAACATAATTACTATTTTTTTCACTCAAGTATACATACACGAAAAATTTCGTATATGAATAAATGTATGAATGCACATCTACCCTAAGCAGGCATTGCAAACAACAACGTGCAGACAGCTGTTTCGACCTTACATTGGTCTCATCAGTGCACGAACGTGTTGTTCACAATGCCTTTAAAAACTTAGATTACCTCATATAGTCAACTAAAGTAGAATTACCGAACAGATGCAGTTGCAACAGCGCATTTGCCCGTTTAAGCTATTGCAAAAATGCAATGTTGCTACTGCATCTGTTCGGTAATTCTACTATAGTTGACTATATGAGGTAATCTAAGTTTCGCGCTTTCTCTCGAAGAATTACTGTTACATTGTATTACTATTTTTTTGTCGTCATTTTGATATGATAATCAGAGAGCGGACAGGAAAGGTTGATGACTCATCGTCCATGGGCGCACTATTGAAATGTTGTATTTTTAAAGAGGTTTTAATGTTATTTATCTAATTGGATAACAAGTGGCTGATGATCTATAAAATACAAAATACCTTATTATTTGTTCATTTTGTAGTTCAAATCGAGTAAAGGAGTATTAATATTTACTAGCAATACTTTCTCAAAGTTCTCTTCTGTAAGATTTGTTCTCATTGAATAAAGTACATCCTTGTAGATAGAAAACGTCCTTTCTACATCGCAACTGGTTATAGGTGCGTACTGGAAATATTTATTTCAGCGTATTTAGCAGTTAGATTTTGTGTCATTGTCCCCATACACAATTGCCGCAATGTTATTAAATCTAGATTTCTATTAAAAACTGCGTCTAACTTTTGCCGAAGGCCACGTCCGAAGTCACTTGGAATACTTTTGAAATTATTAATAGCCACATCTAATGTGGTTAATCCATCCTTTAATGTGAAATTTCGATTTTCAAAACATGTGATTAGTTTAGGCAAATTTCCAAAGTGTTCCTGAAGGAATAGCAACTGATTTTTTAAATTTCGGATTTGTGTTAGTTCCTTGCACTCAGAAATACTTCCAGCATCGTCATTTAACCATGTAACGAAATTTTGTAAACTATCGAAATTCTCTGCATAAAAACTAGTAGCTTCCAACCATGTTCCCCATCTAGTTATTACTGGCGAGGGTGGCAGTGACAAAGATTTCTGAAAACTTTTTTAAAAGCAGATACAGTTACAGGTCTATCAATTTCCGGATACCTGTCTCTAATATATTCACAGATTCTGTGGAGAGCTGCATATTAGTTGTGTAGCACCAAGTAATATGCAGCAGATAAGGATATGTTTCCTTTAATAGTTTGTCTGTTTTTAACATATATTCGACACTGTCACTAACAAATAAAAGTATTTTTGCCCTGTACCTGTCGTCCGAATGAAGCATTTTGTGCAAATTCTCGTTAATGGATTTAGCAACTGTTTCCGCATCAACTGTATTTACAACTTTAGATGCTATTACATATGCGTTATATGGAAGAGTTGGATGTATTACACTAGCTACAACATTTACATAGGTACTCATTTGAAAAATGTCTTCTAATGCATTCTACTCTTTTCGTGAAGCACTTAGAAACATGATATTTGCGTAAGGTGGATTGATCAGAAATATTTCGACCAGTATATTTTTGAAGAAGCGTTTTGAAAGTGCGGGGTTGTCAAGTTTCTTTAATAGGATATTAGTCGCCATGAAAGCTTCACAGAGTTTTTCGTTAAGAAGAAATGTTTTGAAAGTGGGATTGTCAAAGTTCTTTAATTGGATACTAGCCGCCATTAAAGCTTCACAGAGTTCTTCGCTAAACTTGTCAGCTTTCAACGAGTCCAATTTCCGTGTATGTTTTAGCGATGCTAAGTGACGTTATACGTGCGACTTTTGGGCATTCTGTAACGATATTTTACAGACTTTGCAATAAATATCGGAATCACTGACAATGGAGGATATACAATTAGTATGACCCTTAATCCAACTTGCCCCTGTTTTGCGATGCCATTCTCGACGTTCTTCCATATCATAGTAACATAAACAATGTTGTAGATCTAAATAAATGATAACTAAAAATATATGCGTATGTTATTGAAACTTAACAAAATCCAATGCACACTTACGTCGAGATAATTGGGAGAAATAGATTCAATGAAACGGTATTAAACAGGAACTATTACAAAAATTACGAAGTACGTAATTAACAGTCAAAACAATGAAAAAACGAAACTAACGTAGGTATGAATAGGTATATACATACATATATAACCAATAACTCTAGCCATAAAGACAATTAAAAATAAATGGAATGAAGTCAAAGAGTTCACTGACATACCGCTAATGATTTTTTAGAAGTTTTGGAACTGGCTCTCACCCATACTTATTTTCAGTATGACAATACATTTTACAAACAAATTGAAGATGTAGCTATGGGAGCACCAATATCTAGTGTTGTCGCCCAATTAGTATTGGAATTTATAGAAGAATCAGTCATGAAAGAACTAGATTTCCAGCCATGTTTTTTTAAAAGGTACGTTGACGACTGCGTAGCCTTGTTACCTGAACATAAAATAACATATTTACAAAATAAATTTAACCTATTTAACCATAAATTAAAATTTACTTTGGAAATGGAGAAAGATGAATGTTTAAACTTCTTAGATATGACATTAATAAAATATAACAATAGAATCCTCACAAAATGGTACACAAAACCGACATTTTCAGGAACGTATCTAAATTTCAACTCTAGTCAACCAATTACACAGAAAAAAAGTGTTGTTATAGCACTTGCTGACAGAGTCATAAAACTTACAAGTGCGAAATTTCGACCAGCTATTATTAAAAAAATCAAAGAAATACTAAATAATAACAACTACCCCTCAGAGTTTATCAACAAAATATTTAAACAAAGATTAAACAAAATATAGATATAATAGTGAAAATGTCCAAAAAATTTTAAATAAAAAAAAAGACGTTAATAACCAACAAAAGAACCCCCACATATATTCCTATGCCATATATTGCAAATTTATCAGAAAAAATCAACAATATTGTGAGACCATACAATTTTAAGTCAGCATATCAAAACACCAACAATCTCAAGTGCCTACACAACAGATTAAAAGACCCAATACCATTAATGAAACAATCACATATTGTATACAGTGTGCCGTGTGAAGGTTGTAATGGAGTATATATTGGCCAAACCAAACAACTTCTCGAGGAAAGACTAAAAGGACATAAGTATTGTAAAAATTCAACAACTCTTAAAAAACATCAAACAAAATATAATCACAAATTTGACTTTAAAAATACAAAAGTTCTAACTAAACAAAATAATACCAAAGCGCGAGAAATATTAGAAATAATAAACATAGTAAAAACTAAGAACACAATAAATGACAGAAATGAAATTGACGGATTATCAAAAATTTATCATCCAATAATTCAATAATTAGCATTTAATAAATATAATTAAAGAAAAAGACGAAAATGAAACAACAACAGCAAGTTAAAATTACCTTAAAAATAAAATAATAAAAAAGGGAAAAAAAAACTAAAACAAGGAATGTATAAAAATAAAGACACACATTCAATATAACAAAATGTGCTCACATACGAGTATATATTTATACTACACAATACAATTTTAAGAAACGTATTTTAATATAATTATACTATAGAGATGTATAATAAATTTAGTATACGTGATAAGTTTTTATAAGAAAACTGAATATACATAATGTACAAAGACAAAAAGCATACATATGTTAAATGTGTTTCGTGAGTTTCAAGAATGTTTTTCAAGTATTTTAAATCTAAGTTTTAAAATATGTGTTTTTCTCTTACAGTCCTGTTTGTATGATTTTATGTAATAAAAACTTTGAAAACGACATGTGATATGTCGAAACGTTAAGTATTGTTTTAATTATTCGTTCTTAAAAAAAAAATGAACCCACTAAGAAAATAGGCCGCTACCCCAAGAAAACAAATATTTAAATTTACATATATAACTTTATTTATCTTAGGAAATATAAGGAAAATATAATAAATTTTAAAAACCTCTCGCGCTTCTACCTACGCCGATGAAGAAAGGATTTTGCTGATAAATTCCTTTCTTGGTGGGCATTTTTTGTTGTCGTTTTCAAGTAAACAACAGATATTGCAGTTCACCATATGAATAATGCTATTCAGTAAGTGTGTGTTGTTTACATTATCACTCAGATTCCGGGTAATCTCTTTAAAAGGTTGTAGAATGGTCACTAATTTTTTGAGCAGCAACCATTCTTCAGGAGATATTTGTGGGTTATTGTGTTTACTTGTGTACAGGCACAGTAAAGCCTGTATTTCAATCGTTCGTTCTATCATATAAAATGTAGCTTCATCCTCCGATTTAAAAGTGTCGGAACCGAAGTCGAAATCGGAAGTGTAATTCAATCGGAAGTTCCGACTTATCGGAATCGGAATCGAATCTCCGTAACATTCCTAGTTTGTACCGTTCATATTTTTATTTAAAAAAAAACAAGTATTGTAAATATGTGTTGTATGTTAGTAGTAGTAAGTAGAATCACCTCATGGACGTTAAGGGTATATGGTGTGGGTTGTGTAGAGGCAAGCCCTACCAGACGGGGGAAAAATATGTTATTATTTGTATTAAGGCTGTACGCCCGGCCTCGAAATCGTTTTTCCCATTTCCTAATCGTATTTTTCATGAAAACCTTACCGAATTTACACGCTAATTTAAGAAAACAACGCCTTTCAATGGATAAATCGTAATTTCTTCGAAATTGTCCAAAGGGCCCTAAATAAAAATAAAAATGTAAGAAATTTCAAAAAACAAGCCTTTATTTAACATTATGTAACACTCAACAGCAATACATAAATTTTATTTTTTCTTAATTTTTTAAAATAAGGTCACGAAACGGAAAACAAAATTTTGAAATTTGGGCGAAATTCACTGAAATCAAATAGAGTATGTGGTACGCTCGCACATTGTGTCGAGAGGTAGCTCCGCCTACCATTTCGGGCAGTTTCTACGCAGTTTGCAAAATACTTCTGAGATCGGTGTTTGTTAAGAAAGTAATCGTTACTCGGACATTATTTTATCGAAACCGTTGATATTTTCTTTACAATATAGTGTACATATACAATGTCAGCGTCACAATACTTCCTTATACTACGTATCAGAAAGTAAAAGCAATATCTCTTCCCGTCCCTAACGCTATACCTGCTAGAAGCGCATGTTGGGACTCACACGGCTTGCGGGCTGGGAGTATAATTATTATATTTGACTCGCAATAATTAGCTTCTGAAACGATCTAGAAATTTATTTCTTGCACAAAAAATAATTTTGGAATGTTGGCTTTATTTTGTTTCACATATATATGGGTAAATTCTGAAAAATAAGATTAGTTACTCGATAGCTGAAATATACGTTACACAAATTGGTCGTCTACTAAAACTTTTTTTTTTTTTATAAAATTTACACACCATAAAGAAAAATCGAAAACACTAGTATCATCCAAATACTTTAGGGTATAACCTTTAAAAAAAACAGATCCCTAGCTCTCTGCATTGCTAAGATATCACGAGATAAGTATTAAAAATTGAAGAAAATGAAAATTTTAAAATTTACACAAAAAAACGATTTTTCGACCTTTTTGCGATTTCGATTTTATTTTCCAAATCAAAATTTGAATCCGGCAGGTGATTTTACATATTCAGCTTCACCTTTTTTGTGTGTTTGAGAAAATATAGATTGTCTAATTTAGGGGGGGTTGCTTCCCGACTGCAAACGTGTCGGCCAACCGGCGATTATCTGAGACCACAACGCAGCCATAAATTACAGGCAGATTAGATTAGGTGACAAGTTCTTTTCTCTATCTTTTTCCTCAGCATAAGACAGAGCACGCGGACCCTTAAACATTTGTCTTTTATTACATTTGCACGAAGAAAACAGTGATACGCCTATTTCAAATCGAACTCAGCTTGAAGCGGGCGTCCAGCCTTAACAAAAAAAAACATGTGTTTCTAAGTATATCAAATCATCTCTTCTGTCATGGCAAACACATCAAAAGCAGTTACGTCCCCAGCTAGTAACCAGGCACCGCCCATACGCTCATATTACACATTAGACCGCCCCGCTGCCAGACAATTTCTACAATCGATTACGTCCATTAATTTACATTTCTGCACCACAAAGATTTTCGATTTGTCTGCGGTTGTTCTTGACGGTTGCGCAAGTAGACGGCTGTTGAGGTTCGTACACTTATACACGTTCGTGCGGCTGTATAAATGGTTAGTACATATGCAAAGGACAGAGATGAACGGTTAAGCGTTCGAATTTCGTATGCACCAGACTGCAACGCGACTAATTCATCTCAGAAGACTCAGTGAATAATGTCTCTAATTTCAAAGTTTGCATAAGGCATATACAATGAAACAGCAATATCTATCAATCACGGCGTGCTTTTCAACCGATGAGCGATGTGTGTACTGCAGGTTTTGTTTACACGATGAAATGTATGTCTCACATACAAGTTGCACAAACTGCATAGGTCATAAAATCTATTAAGAGGGAAAAAATTACTTCCTCAAAATGAACTGCTCAGTTGGAACTCTTTGCCAAGTGATTAATTTTAAATATGAAATGAAATATTTATGAAATACTTAAACGAGATGTGAATCCTGTACATTTAGGTCAAATATAAAGAGCACATTTTAATGTTCTCTCCAATCAACGGGATTTTTAATGTCAGATATCTTTTATGCCAATAATTTTAAAAGTTTTCAATTGACAAAACAATATTTTATATTTGAAGTATATATATAGATATTATAATGTATATAATACTATATTCTTATTGACAACTATTAATAGAAAATAGCTAGTTTTAAACTATAGAAATCTTATTTATTATTAACAAATAATATTAAATTTGAACATGATTGATTCAGAAGACGAACATCACGCAATTGAAAATTTGCAAAACAATGTTCATTCATCAAATATATCTATCATTACTTAAACAGCAGATGTAGCAAAAATAATAACATGTAAAGGTGGTTTGTCGAAAAACCAGACATGTGTAGAATACGAAAAAGGCGATCATTTTAACTAAGCAAGCAGCTACGCCTATTATGCAGAAACCCTAAGGACCATATGTCAAAGTAAAGGTATAATTCAATTGTCCTGTTTTGAATTGCTTCTGACGGGTGAAATGATAAACGAAAGTATCAAATGGACAAATGTGAAAATCTAAATGGCGCAGTTGATAACTATGAGATCATCAGCGCTACTCAAAGAAAAACTGAAAAGTATGAACTTAAGCTGTTCATAGGAATATTAATTTTAACCACCGCTTTGAAAGTTAATCACCTGAATCTAAATAATATGTTTGATCCATCATTTTCTGGAAACATGTATGTTCCTGCAATGAATAAAGCTAGGTTCGAATTTTGACGCATTGTTAAGGTTTAATGACAAGTCTGAAAGAACGTGGGCAATGACAGGTTTACGCCAGTTAGAACAATTTGGGATATGTCCATTGAAGAATATCGAACAACTTCTAGCATTTCTAGCTAAATCTTCATTCAGAATGTACATACCGAATACCTTGGGTAAATATGGGATAAAAATTGTGACGATATGCGACAATGGTACCAAATATATGGTGGATGCCATCCCTTATTTAGGTAAAAGTACAAATACGGGTGGTTTTCTCTTTCAGAATTCTTCGCGAAGGAGCTAAGGCAAACTATTTATGGCTCTAACTGCAGCCTGACTGTGGGTAATTGGTTTTCGTGAATTCCACTGACAAAATTGCTTCTTTGTCAACCGTATAAATCAACAGTTTTAGGCACCTTCTGTTTGAATAAAAATGTAATTCCGAAGGTTATGGTGAATTCAAAAGATCGTGAAGTGGGGACATGTATATTTTATTTTGGCAGCGATTAATACTGCTGTCATATAAACTAGTGCCCAAAAAAAAAATTTACTGGCTCTCCTCTGGTGCGGAAGAAGGCAATGTTATTATTGAAACAAAACGCATAGTTGAGTTTTACAACTAGACCAAAAGCGCTGTCGATACTTCTTGATCTTGTGTGCAGTGGCATGTTATACACTCCCAAAACAAAAAGATGACCTGTGCATATCCTATGAACTACTGAATATAGTCACTATCAACAGCTATGTAATATATTGCCACAACATGTACAAAGATGCTAGAAAAACTCTTAAATCGAAAATTTTATATGAAAGAATTACACATAAAATTAGTGTTATCTTGGATACCTAAACATATAGAAACACCCATACATTAAGAAATGTAGCAAGAAATAATACAGAAAAACTTAAAACTGGAAAAAAAGATTGGGATAATCCAAATAAAAATGCAAGTGGGCCATGCAAAAAGAGAAAGACTTTTGTGTTTTGCCCATATCAGAAACATCGAATGACGCAGCCTGCACGTGCAAACTGCAATAAAAGTGTTTCCTGGGAGCACATAATAAAGGCTTGCAACAATTCCTCTTAGTATTAAAAACAAATAACTCTTTTTCCTTTAAACTATTCTTTAGTTCGCTTTTTACTTTCTTATACGTAGTATGAGAGAGTATTGTGATGATGAAAATTTTCGACCTCGAGAGTTTTGCAGATGTCCACGTTTTGAAGTTCCCTGATACCGAAATAGTGTTTTTTAAAAAATTTCTCTCTCTATCTCTCTCTGTGTGTATGACCACGATAACGGTCAAACCGCTGTAGCTATTAATTCCAAATTTTGTATTTGCGAGTATAATTTTCCTCTTGGGATTTGTTTAGATTTTCAGTAAAATCGGCAGATCGGAAGTAGTAGTTTACTTCAGTGAAAAAATCGAATTTTGCCAATATTTCATCCACTACTAAGTTTAAACAAATTTATGAAGAATTCATGTGCACTTACAATTACAATTGAGAAGAATTTTATTAAAAAGGTTTTTCGAAATTCATACCGGAAGTAGGTCTTTTACTCTTATCGAAAATCAGTTTTTTGCCAACATTTTGCAAGTCATGCTTTTTAGACAGGTACGTTACGAGTATGAAAGTATTTAGAACTTAATTTTCAATACCTTTTGTATAAAAATTATTTCAAAATTCGGACCGGAAGTAACGCTTTTACTCATATCGAATACCGATTTTTGCAAATATTTCGTAAATTATGCAATTTATATAGAGTTGTCAAGAGTACAAAAGTATTTAGAGCTAGATTTAGAATATTTTTTGTATAAATGAAATTTCGAAATTCTGACCGGAAGTAGCACTTCTACTCTTAGCGAGTAGCATTTTTTTCAAATATCTCGCAAAGTATGCATTCGATAAAGATTTATTAAAAGAATACAAGTATTTAGAATAGGATTTTGAATACTTTTTGTGTAAAAAAAAATTTTTAATTTGGACTTCAAGTAACACACTTACAGGTTTATTTTTCAGATTATTTTTCGACGATAAAAGTATTTAAAACGATTCAGAACAACTTATGTATAATTTGAAACGCTTATAAATATAAGAAAGTCGTGTGGTGGCCTCATCTCATTTTTTTGTTTATTTTGTTTTACAGATTTAACTAGATAATCAAAGTTTATGTAAATCTAGCTGAATTCGAAGAAATCGAACATACTTTCTTCTCTTTTTTGAGTAAACTGTTTCTCAAGTGTCAAACTATCGAAATTCTATTAAATTAAGAGAGCATTTTGGTATCTTAAAAATGCGTGAAAAAACTTTCTGCTAACTAGTTTTTCTACACATTTTTAAATATCTTTCATTTAAGAAACTATAAAAAGGGAAACTTTTAAGGAAATGCAGACGTCCTTACATAATAGCAAGTGAAGAGAGAGCATTTAGATAAATTGGCCTTTCAGATTTAAAAATATTATCTAAACTATGTTTATACTGCTCAAACATTAATAACTCCTCCTAATTTGCCTCCTTTTAAAATAATTTTCTTGCTTATTTTTGTTAACCCTTTGTCCGGTTAACAGTTTCGAAGTTAATATTTCGAAATATTACACTTTTATTATGCTTTTCTTCACCTAACTTAAAAGATCTAAAAAATCAGTTATTTACTCCATTTTAACATAATAAAAAAAAGGTGGTAATGAATCCGGTATGCAACGTATATTTTTCATTGTCACGATTAAGTCCTTAAATGTACAGCATGTAATACAATTTCCAAAGCTCTTCAAACTAAAACTTTACAAAACAAGCATTCCAGTCGCAAAGGCGCGAATAACACGAATATCAGGGATTAAAAGTGCCGAACGGACCGGTCTGGAAAGTGTATGAGTTTCAAACCGGTACCGGTATGGAGCAAAGGTATCGCAGCAAAGTGGCGAAACGTTAAACTTGAAGGGAAAACGGCGAACTGACATTCGAAACTCCCGACATAGAGCAGCTCCCTCGATCCTTACACACATAACCATCATCCCCCTTTTCAGAGCCGCACGGCCGACAGCGCAATTAACAAGCCGATACGGCAGCACCCTTGCGCTACTACAAGCCTCTACCACACTAATTAAAAGATCTACAGGCGGGGGAATTTGGGGTCGCACACTATCCCAACGTTGTGCAAGGTAGACAACAACACGGTTCGCAGGAGCAGGATGATGATAATATGAACTTCATATTAAAATAAAGCAACACTTGTTTTGTTAGTCGGATGATGAAAATATCGTGTCA
Organism: Amphimallon solstitiale; assembly: GCA_963170755.1. Taxonomy (NCBI): domain Eukaryota; kingdom Metazoa; phylum Arthropoda; class Insecta; order Coleoptera; family Scarabaeidae; genus Amphimallon; species Amphimallon solstitiale. The sequence goes on along the minus strand of OY720675.1, from coordinate 239,789,962 downwards.
TCATTTTTATCTGTCTTATCCAACTTTCATTGCGTTTATGATTACAGTTTCGTGCTTTTTTAAAAATCTAAATATACCTCATTTAAATATATGTATGAAATATTAAACATAGACGTTTCTGTACATATCTGTTAAGCTATAGATTTATTTCCATTAGTACACACTGTTGCGTTTAGAACAATTTTATTTTTATATTAGAATCTAATCGAAAATCAAATTAACTCGTATAACAATCGCAAGTCCAAAATTACTGTGATTTCAAATACTCTGCTTAAGTTAAATATTATTTTTTGCATTTAGATATGTTCTGTGTTTGTTACGGAAATATTCTATATTGTTATAATTAGGGCGCGGACACGTACGGTTGATGATTCATCGCCCATGGGCGCACTATTGAAATGTTGTATTTCTCAAGAGGTTTTAATTTTATTTATATAATTGGATAACAAGTGGCTGGTGATCTATAAAATACAAAATACCTTATTAAATAGGAAATAGCAGAAGAAATAAACAAGTACTTTGCTAACATAGGAAAAGAACTAGCGGAAGAACAAATTAACAGCACCACAAAAAAACCCGTAACCACAACCTACGATAAACACGTACCAACATTTATATTAAAAAATATAAATATACAACAGATGAACGCAATAATAGATGACATGAAGAACACAGCTCCTGGATATGATAAAATACCATGTAAAACACTGAAACTAAACAAACCAGCATTAGTACCAATACTAACTAAATTAGTTAATGTTACATTTGCAAAAGGAAAATACCCCCAATGTCTTAAAGAAGCTATCATAATACCAGTATATAAGAAAGGTGACAAAGCAAAACCAGAGAATTACCGACCTATATCTTTACTTACAACATTAAACAAGATAATGGAAAAATGTATACAAATTCAAATTTCTGAACACCTTCGAACACACAATATAATACACTCAAAACAGTATGCATTTCAAAAGAACTCTGGGACTACATCAGCGACTAATGACTTTTTAAATAGTATAAAAGATAAATTGAAAGGAGGAAACACAGTTATAGCAATCTTTATAGACATGAAAAAAGCGTTTGATACAATTTCCAAACAGAAACTATCAGAGAAAATTGAAAAGATGGGAATAAAAGGTAAAGAGAAAGACCTAATAGACTCTTATATCACGGGAAGAAAACAGAAAACAGTAATAAATAACACTCACAGTAATTACCTTGAGCCAGAATATGGAATACCACAAGGGGGAAATCTCCCACCCATTTTGTATATAATGTACACAAACGACATTTGTCAATTAAACATAGATGGAGAAATATACTCATACGCCGACGACACCTGTTTGGTTTACTGGGGCAAAAGTGTGCAGGAACTGCAAGAGCGCGTCAACAAAGACCTCGGTACAGTCGAGGATTGGTGCTACAACAACCTTCTGACCATTAACGAACATAAAACAGAATTCATGACATTCTCGAACAAATTAAATACTCCAACATTTGACATAAAAATAAAAGCCCAGGCCATCAAGCAAATAGACCAAATAAAATACTTAGGATTAAACATACAGAGAAATTTAAAATGGGATCTGCACGTAAGCAGCCTAGTGAAAAAAAATGCAACAGCAATAGCTGGCATCAAAAAGATAAGAGCCATTATACCTGAAAACCTGCGAAAACCAATTTACAATGCTGTTTTTATGTCTCACATGAATTACTTAATAAATATATGGGGAAATACAACTAACAGAAATATTAACAAGTTACAAAGACAGCAAAATAAGATCTTAAAATTAATTTATAAGCTAGATAGAAGAACATCCACCGAGGAAGTATACGATAAGACAAAGGAACTGAATCTTGAACAAACAATAAAACTAAAAAATATAATACTGCTATACAAAGTAAAACATAATCTCATAAAAACTGAAGTCAAGTTAATCACTAACACACATATACATATGCACGCAACTAGAAGAAAATCAAATATAAGAACGGAAATATGTAAGCAATTAAAATATGAAAAAGTACCTACACCAGACGATATAACACATTATAACAAATTACCTAAAGAAAAATCAAAAACTTAAAATATCTTCACTTTAGAAAAGCAATAAAGAGCATGATTTTAAATAAAAAGATATAGACAACCGCTGAAGGTAACCAGAGTAAGAACGGATAGGAGTTCTCAATACTATGAGTCCGGGATAGATGTACCGACCAGGAAACAACCCGCGACGAAGATGTAGGACCGTATACAAGCATATATATATGCATCATTTGTAAGCTCAGCTTTACTATGATATGTATTACATATGTTTTTCAATAAAGTTAACTACTTACTTATTATTTGTTCATTTTCTCTTCTGTAAGACTTCTTCTCTTCGAATTAAGTACATCCTTGTAGATTGAAAACGTCCTTTCTACATCGCAACTGGTTATAGGTGCGTACTGGAAATATTCTTTTATTTCAGCGTATTTAGCATACACAATTGCCGCAATGTTATTAAATCTGAATTTCTATTAAACACTGCGTCTAACTTTTGCCGAAGGCCACATCCGAAGTCACTTGGAACCGGAACCGTCCATGTCCAGATAGATCAAACAAGTTTACCGCTTGGGTATATTGTACATTCAAATTAAGTAAATAAATGACTTATACGAAGAAATAGTAAAAAAAAATGAGGTCTGTTGTTCGTTTTTACATCACTCTTTATTAGGATTAAATTAAATACGTATGTGAATATGTAATTTATGATTTGATTGTGGCTAATTTCACACATATGCGTATTTCTTTCGTTATTGCAAAAACGTTATTTGACTTTTTTTCAGAAGGAAGTATAGTAAGTTCTACTTAAGTACGGTAAAAACAGATGACTTTTAAACACAATAGATATTGGTGTGGTTAAGATTTTTCATTGGTTTCCACTTAAAACCCTACAACACTAAAATAACGTTTTATAAGCTAACACTAATCATCTTGACGAACAGTTAGTAATATTTTTATTATTTGTTTCAGGTAAGCTCAGATAATGTTTCTTCACCTGTATACCGTATTCATCGATAAACTGGTAATGTACCTGCATTATTTTTCAAATTTTGATTTTTATGAAATTGGACAATTACTTAATGATATTGTACGCAAAGATTTGCATTTTAAAAAAAAAATCACCACGATCCTCAGTCGTGGCTCCTCCATGTTTTATTCAAATCTAAAAAGGAAAATTAACCAGCCGTCAATTATATTACGATGCACTCTCGTTTGTTTACTCGGTGGTGTTGAGTTGTTTGTTGTTGGTGTTGTCTCAACGTATACCCATTGCTCGCTGCATCACAGGCGGCTGCTGTTGCTGCAGACGCGCCGAGTCCGTTTCAACAGATGTAAAATAAAAGAATAATGCATTTTAATTAATTTCGAGTGTAAAATTGAATCCCGTTTGTAAATTGTATAAATTTGTGCTCTATTAAAATTCATTAGCCATAATATAAGAGGAATAGATGTCATTATACTTGCTAACAGATCATTTTATCAACAGTCGAAGTGTTTTTCCCGAGTTTGCCGCTGATACAGCTAGACTGGAGGGAAATGTATTCGTATTTTTTAACCGCGCACAAAACGAATGCTATTTAAGAAAAATTTGCAAGTGAAATAAAACTTGATAGTAAAAATAGAATGTCGGTAAAAGTAGAATTAGCAAATACATATACATACATACAAGGTGCGCCAAACGAAACATTGAATATTTCGAATGAGAAAACTTTTTTGAAAAAAAGCAAAAACAGGTCGATTTTTGGACCAAGGGGGACACCCTTTCATCATATCTTCAACTGTGATATGTCACTCCCCTCCCCTCCATCACTCTAACCATTACAATTTAAATAGGGAAAGTACTAAATACGAATTCAGCAAAGTGATTGTTGGTTGCGCTATTTTTGATTTTAGCGCCCTCTAGCGGGATAAAAAACGGTTACGTATTCTTAAATGTGACACATCATCTCAAAGCTAATTTTATTAGCAATTTAATGCATAATTGAAAAAAATATTATCTTAAATAATTGAAAAATCTTGCAGAGCTCTAATATTAGAAACTACAAACTTAATTAGTTTACAATAGACGTTGACACTCTCTACTTGACAATGATGACAAATAAATGTCAAAAATATTACGTATTTACGGAATAAGTGGAAGATACATTTAAAATAAACAAAATATGTTCATAATGGCCGACTTTAAACAAATTAAGCCTGTGTTAAACTACAGTACAATTAAAACTCAACACGTGATGTTCCCGTAAAGGGAAAATCAAAAGTGAAACACAAAGCCGACAAAATGTCTAAATCAAATCTAATAGTGTCTTAACAAGGGAAAATGAGATCTAACCATAGACTTAGCAGAAAATTCATCAAGAACTAATCCCGAATTTTTCACAATAATTAAAATTAAAGGGACAATCACCAATGCCGGAAAAAATAATTTTATTCAAAAATAAGCAGAATATTTACCATAACTCACACATAGTATCAGAAGCACGAATTGAGAGAAACTTTCTTATTTAAATATTCAAAACCCAGCTAACTAAATCACACTTAGTGCTACAAAGATACGAAGTTATTAAGTAATAATATTAAAAATTCTAGTAATGTAATTAGTAAAAATGACCTCAGACTAATTAAACGACAAAATATTAACAACCAAGAATAAAAGTAGTCCTCAGAAGTGCAATAACAATATGATGAAAAATAAATATATAGGCCTTGTTAAACCTTATATACAGGATGTGATTTTTATACCGTAACAATTTGATAATCAAAATTATTTATTTATTGTTTAGGGTTGTAAAATAAATATATATATTACGATGAATAGGTGTTAAATTTACATTTAACTTAACATTTACCTTAATTGAAGAAATATAGAAAGACGAGCAATCATTTGTAATAGTCAAAAATTCTTCAAATCACTACTGATATTCTTTATTACTGTCAGTATTATAGTTCAAACTTTTATGGCAAGCATACACATCTTACATCCATATTTCTTATTAAAACGCCCATTCTTAAACGTAATTAGAAATTAAGGGCATTGCTTACCCACGTATCCCACAACTGATTATATATGTATATTCCATGTAATTCCCCTCGTAATTTGTTTCTGACTATAATAGTAGGCACGTAATTCCTAGATATCACTCTTGACCATCTAGGTACGCATTCTTCTTATGGTTAACAGTTAACTTTATAATGGGCATATTTGAAATTAAAATGAAATCAACGCCCGTTCAATTTCAATTGTTTTTATTGCAATATGCGCGACGTATGTCCTCGCGTTAATAACATCGATATCTCGCGATATTAAATCAACCACTAATAACGACGAAAACGTAACCGATCTATACGCGACATCTAGTGACAAATACTTATCGTTAATTACGAGCAGTTAGCGTGCAATTAACAACGACATCAGTAATTAATTGCATAACTAAATGGGAATCGAGAAAAGACATGCTGAATACCCGACAAGTCATAGTAGGTTCATATATAGTCAATGGAGTGTAAAATAAATTCAAGTCGAAGCACTTAAGCGATATTAAATATATTTTTATCCAAGATAAACGACTGAAACTATTAAATTTTAAGACCATATAATACATTAAAGATTAAATCAGTCATAAATATTGACCCTTTTAATAGCCATAGTTATATGTAACCGGGCAGACCAACAACGGCAGCAAACAAGCAGCAGAGTAAGATTATATCTTGAGGAGGAATTTGTGTATCGATAACAAAACCAATGAAATCAATTTAACGATTGTTGGGTTTCTCGGAACACCTGTGCGTATAATTTTAATTGCGTTTTTTCATGTCTTTTTCTGCAATATGAGCGTCGGTCGTCTCGACTGGACCGGTCAGCGGGGCTGTGACTTACTGCTTATTGCGGTAATGCTCTTTGTGATGGATACGAAAAACCGGTCAGTTATTGTATTATTCTTTGCTTATTGGATTCAAATCGAGGAGACACGCTTTCGATCTAATATTTATCACTATGTTTTCTTGAAACTTTTGTAGAAAGTGTTGTATTTCTAGGAATAACGAAGAAAACCGCGAAAGCTAAAATGTAATACTAACAGATGTGATGTGTAGAATACGATAAAGCAGTATGCATATTTTAACTTTGAACGTATCAATGACTGGCAAATCAAATTAACTCCGAGTCAAATAAAACACCAAAATCATCAGAATTGTATATAATACTCGTATATCCTCTAATCCTTGAATAGATTACAACTACAAACTTTAGCACCAAAGAACATGAATTTTTAACGTTTTTGTTAATTAGAAATTCAGTTAAATCATAAATACAAATGTTCCTAGGACATTAGCTTAAAGTATTATGCTGATTAAAACATGTTATTCCGCGGTTGCATTTGCATGTGGGAAATTGACTTTCCCACATAAGTGCGGGAAATAAAAATTTCATTAAAGAAATAAGTCGTTGTTATAATACAGCAAGAAAGTATATTTCAACTAAATTTACTGTATTACAACTTGTAAAATTCATAAAACTAATTAAAAACTATAAAAAAAAGTAAATGGCGCCATCTATTACATACTTATGGTATTATTGCTTGATTCTCAATATTCTTAACCTAAAAGATAATGTATGATCTGTACGTGCCTATAATCTTCAGTATACATGATAATAAATATTATGCTATCGTCACTATCTTATAGCATAATGTAATCACATCGTAGCTGAACTTCTACGAAAGCAGTGACCTCTATGTCTTAATGGAGTATCTAGTTTTTAAAATTCCGCAATTTTTGATGGAATTTCCCTATATGGCATATTTACCATTGCAATAAGTTAAAAAAAAGGCGTTTTTAATTCTGTACAACCTGCAAGTGTAAATCTTTGTATTTAAGAAGTAATGGTATCCAATCATATTTAATTATCACAAATTTTCTTGTAATGTATGTCTTTGTTGCAGGTACAGATACAAATATGATGTTATATTTATTAAAATATCATTAATTGAAATATTGCGTTCTTTTATACAACTTGCTCCAGATACTCCTATTATTAACACTGCCTGAAATTTGTTGTATTATATAAAACTTTAATAAATGATAAATCAGTGAATATATCCTCATTAAGAGACATAGGGAATGAGGGATTTCTACAGTAAGAAAAACCTTTTTTTTTACTATAGATTTTTTCGTTGTTGTCAATGTTCTGTTTGTTTTTCCATAAATGCTATAAGTTTATTTTGATATACGAATGTTATTATAAATGAATAAACATAGAATAAATTTACCAAAGTGACGTGACTTTCTACTTGGTATTTCTTGAAAATATACTAAGAAAGAGTTTTCTGTCTATATTTTAATTTTTTTAATTTTGCACCATTTCATAAATTTTGTACATGTAACTTTGTACCTTACTTTTGATTTAGATGATAGCAAATTATTACTGTGTTTGGAACATCCCGTGTTTCAGGAGGCGTATAAACCAGAAAACCTTCATCGCTTGTCATTCTTGTATTCAAATAATAACAAAATATTTCAAAATTACTTCTTATTTGCTAAGAAAACAATAAAGTGTAGACTTTTCAATTTTGAATTTTAAATTATTTGAATTGTTTCCCCATCCTAAACATTACTCCACCAAGAAAATAGTACCAAATATTGTTAATGTATTTTTCATGTTTATTCAAACCTAATCTGTAATAGAACCGAAGAATTATTCTATTATGATAATTATTATAAAATAAATTTGTGAACATATCAAACACTAAAAACAATTTTTGCTTTCTTATAATTTTCGACCTCGAGATTTTTGCAGTCCACGTTTTGAAAACGTGGTTTTTAAAAAATGTCTGTGTGTCTGTGTCTGTGTGTGACCTCGATAGCGGTCAAACCGCTACAGGTATCAATTCCAAATTTTGTATAAACAAATATATTCTCCCTCTTGAGATCTGATTAGATTATCAGTAAAATCGGCTGACCGGAAGTAGTAGTTTACTTCGGTGAAAAAATTAAATTTTGCCAATATTTCGTCAACTACTAAGTTTAAACAAATTTATAAAGAATTCATATGTACTCAAAATTAAATTTGAAACGAATTTTATTAAAAAAGTTTTTCGAAATTCCTACCGGAAATGGGTCTTTTACTCTTATCGAAAATCAGTTTTTTGCGAATATTTCGCAAGTCATGTTTTAGAACTTAATTTTCAAAACCTTTTGTACAAAAAGAAAATCAAAATTCGGACCGGAAGTAACACTTTTACTCGTATCGAATAGCGATTTTTTGCAAATATGTCATAAATTATACATTCTATATATATTTGTCAAGAGTACAAAAGTATTTAGAACTGGATTTGGAATATTTTTTGTATAAATGAAATTTCAAAATTCGGGCCGGAAGTAACACTTCTACTCTTAGCGAGTAGCCTTTTTTCAAATATCTCGCAAAGTATGCATTCTATAGAGATTTATTAAGAGAACAAAAGTATTTAGAAAAGGATTTTGACATTTTTTTTTGTATAAAAAAAAATTCCTAAAATTTTTACATGAAGTAACACACCTACAGGTTTACTTTTCTAAGATAAAAGTATTTAAAACAATTCAGAACAACTTGTGTATAATTTGAAACGATCATACGTATAGGAAAGTCGTGTGGTGGCCACACCTCATTTTTTTTAGTTACGACAGTCTATATTTCATTTCGAAAAAAAAATTTATTTACTTTAATTGTAAATTTTAGAGTTATGCATCATATAGTAAATGATCATCAATCCATTCATAACTCTAAAATTAACAAAAAAAAATAATTTTTTTGAAATAAATTATAGACTATTGTTATAATTAAAAAAAATGTTGTTTTTAGTGATTGATATGTTCACAAATGCATTTATTATTAATTAACAGAGTAGATTAATTCCTCTGTTCTATTACATATTCGGTTTCAATAAACCTGTGAAGAAGACATTAACAATAAATGTCGTTGGAGGAAAACATGCTGTAGTTTTATTTCGCATATGAACTTAGTATTGCAAATCTAAAGAGTATTGTGCAGCTTGTGAATATATCTGCACCATTATGCAATTTAAACAACACTTTGACAGTTGTGTTATTATTTAGAAGTTAGTAATTAAAAGTAGGTATAGATATATTTTAATGTGCACTTCTCCAGTACATATTAATGCTAGTAAGTAATAAAACAACTTAGGAAACTGTAAAATGTATATCTCGTAAAGTCACACTTAAATAATTAAAGACCTATTTCTGCACACATCAAACGATCCTATAAAACTAACTAAAACTAAAATTCAATGGCATTATACGATTGATAATAACAAAGTTTGCTTTATAATACTATTTGTGTGAATATCAAATTTATGTCGTATCGGTCATTATTTTCTCTTTATTCTATTCCTCTCGTATTTTCTATCTTTCTTCCTCCACGTTCTCGAAACTTTTGACTTTATTATCATAACGAATATAATATCGTACGCCATTCCTCCAATGTGAAATATATAAAAATGGAAGAGCAGTGAGCTGAGCTTTTGAATTTATTCAAATTGCCAAAACAAAGTTTCAGTCGTACGTATCGTACCACCACCACACCGACGTAAAGTTTCGTTGCAATTTAAATCAAACTTAAACTAAGAATTATTACTATATATTTCTCTCCCTCTCACTCTTTCTCGCTCTTTCTCTGTATGTATGTATGTACCTATATATAGTATGAAGTTATGTATTGATTTTCAGGGTATGGCAAGACAGATATTTCATCCTATTAGAATATATTGATTTTCGTTTCACATGTTCCCACTTATGTTCTCGTATGGGTCTAAGAGAATTTATGATGAGCAGACTGCAGGCAGTGTAAATACACATTTTAAATTCTTCAAGAATATTGTCGATAAATTTAAGCAACGATAATGTAAAAACAATGAGAATGAAATTTAATACTTACTAAAAAAAATTGTTGCGTTGTTGATTCAAGGTTGTTCATTCTGTAAAAGTATTGAAAATATAAATAAAACTAGTTGGATTTTCAATCTCTTCGGGCTTGAATTCGCTTCTTTTGCTTCTGCTTACAGTTTTATTACAATATCCTGTAAAGCGGGAGCATTGCCATGATGCTTTTTATAATTTTCCGATTTTATAAACTTTTGACGCTCCCTGTATATACGTCTAATTTGAACTTTTGCACAAACTGTCATTGCGTCAGAAGTTATTTGACGTTTATTCGTTTTTATAAACTTCAAACAGCTATTGAGAGACCTAACTGTCAAATTGAATGTCATGGTTGGCATAGGTAAATGTGGCAATTGTGTGTAATATTCTTTTTGGCATTAAGGACTATTGTTATAATATAAAATACTTGTTATTGTTATTATTATTTTTACATGTATATGTATAGTACAATTTATAGTAATATAGAGTGAAAGATGAGAAATATTTTATTAGATATTAGTGCCTCCCGCATAGAACAAATACATATAGAAAAGAACGATACAACAGTAATAATTGTTAGTAACAAAAATACATACCTAATAGGTATCTCATTTCAGTAAAGTATCACACTTGAACCAGCATTTTATCATTTCTTTGCCATTATGATCTATACTACGAGTGCTTATTTGCGCGCATATAATTGTTTGACAGAAGTTACTGAACTTCATAAATTTAGAGCTTTTATTCACAAAATTTGGAAAATATCAATCCCATTTGATCCCATAGATATCTTTTTCTTGTAATCAGCCAAATAAATGCATATTTCATTCCCAAACTGTCCAACATTTGTTGCTTTTCTAATGTTCAAACTTGACAATTGGCCGATGAAAGTGCACATCTTTGGATTATTATAGATATCCATCTGTGACATTATCAATAATTAATGTTGTTATTTTGAGCGTTTATGAGTCGAAAAAAAAAACCCGTACTTGAAATTCTCTCGCGAGCTGTCATCGTGACGACATTTCGATGACATTTATAATGAATAGAGTGTCATTGTATTTAATATATCCTAATAACATAGATAAATCGTTATATTTATTACTGTACTTACGTGCGATAATACATTTTAAGTTTATTTAATCATATCAATCGGCATTGTTCATATTCATATAGAAAAGAAATAGTAACAATTGATGATAATAACACTAATACAAATCTGAAAGGTATTACATTTCAATTAAAAATGCTCTTTTCCTCGGTAATCTCTTTATTTGTCGGCTTTCTGACGTTTAAACTTGACAGCCGATCAATGAACGTGAATATTATTACTCGGTAATTTATCGTATTCCATACATTAATCAACGTTAATCATACGTCAGGTGTAATTCTGACATTTAGTGTGTTACATTAAAGTCAACCTAACGCGGATATTTGATTGTCAATGTCATCTGTGCCGATCGACCACCATATTGAATTATTTCTATAGTCATTATGTGTATCGCACGACTGGTGCGATATGCTATATGCTGTCCGCCAATTTTGACGTTTCCCGGCAAATGCCATATCGCGCACTCAAATTGATTGATGGTTTTGATAATTTATAACCTGAAATTGAATTTTTCGTGCGTTTAACTTAACCTTATCCGAACTTTGAGGTGTCATGGTCATCTGTGCCGGCCAACCTCCATTTTGATTGATGTGTATTAGCATACACTTTTCGCATGTTAAAATTGTTATGTAAAATGTGCCTTACGCATTCTTTGTCAATTGCTATAGTTTCAGCAATCGCACGAATATAACCAACAGTCAGATCGTATCAGATTACCGACTTTTTCAATATTTTCATTCGAAATTTTACGATGATTCCTTGCTTGCTCTATTATTACACTTTTCATTTTTTCGGCAAAACAACACAACAACTCTTATACAAACGAAGGCCACGGCTAGACTAATTTGTTTACAGATATGGGAGGCCCCGCATTCGAAAGAGAATGATTTACGCTACATAACTGTCAATCGTTTGGGTTCGGCGCATGCGTGCTTTTTATGTGGAAGCATCAGCTTCGTTATTTTGTAGCCAAACCTCGTATTAAGTATCAAGAACGGTAGGAGACGTTTACCGGTTGACGGCAATATTTAGAGGCTACACAGCATCAAAGCTTCCTAATATTTTTGCCGGAGACCGATACAACCCTTAACGTTAGTGATGCGTACACTGTTTTTTGCACGACTGTATTTAATTCACTACAATTTGCGACATGAAATCCTCTTTAAATTGTTAAATATTTAATTAGTAATGCTAATTGCCAAATTGAAGTGCTCCCATCTATCAACGGGTAACTAATCGTCTTGTACAGTCTTAGGGATATTTAACATCAGAGTGATATTGTCGTCTATTAAATCTACAGTTGGTAGACCACCTTCACTGTCTATATTTGACAGATAATTAGATATTAAACTTAAAATAATATGTGTAATGATAAAATCAAGTGTTTTAAGTGTCTAGTGAATGTGAACTTTATCAACAGTAATGCTCAAATACGGGTAGTTCGGTTTACGGAGAACAAAACTCTGGTTCGGTATGTTTTAGCATGTTTATTACTTCAATATTCATTTTATATTACCTTCGAGCGTTGAGAGTAAAATAAATCTTTCTATTTCAATCTTTTTATTTACATATCAAACAGAAATTCAATTACACAAATTTAGTACATATATTTACAAGAAGATCATAAAGTATTTATTATATACAAAAGCAACAATAATTCATATATTGAAAAAATAACTTTACATGTACTGAAAAAAATTATTCACAGTATGTCAACAAACATTTAACGGAATATTCAAACATTAAGTATTAAAATATACGGTCATAAATATTTTGTGAATTAATAAGATATTATATACATGATATTTACTTCGAGAAGGGTGATATTTTTACACAAGTCTAGCAAAAACGTTAATGCATCATCTGGTGCTTATGATCGTATTATTGAAAAGATATTCGACGAGAATAATATGTTTCTTTGAAATCCTACGTGAACCTAAAATTTACCTTGGTACATTTGAAATTAATAAAATCTATCTGACGTGATTATTTTAAATGAACGGAATAACTATATAAAGATTTACTCGGGACTTACAGGACGGAATTGTTTTCTTACCACGATCTGCCTGGTAACAAAACAACTTACGGGGACCGCCTCTCTAGACTGCCAGAAAAACTAAGGGTTAGGTACTGGGTACTCTCTAGACTGCCAGAGAATTTGGTGAGAATTCTCGTAGACTGCCAGGATAAGTCTGATTTTACTAACAAAGTCGTCGTCTTATATAGGCCCGGACTTGCACAAATAATAGCTAAAAACAGTGTTTTTCCGAAGTATCACGCGTAAGTACTAAAACGCACGATATTGTCACGTGCAAAAATGCATTTAGAAAATTAACAAAAACATCATCTTTCACTTTACTAATTGACTTTGGATAAATTAAATATATTTTAGAATATTTGTATTAAATTATCGGACCCATTAATGCCAAAATCACATAAAAAGCATTAACACAATTTTATTCGACAATTTATACAGTGACGGACAAAAGTCCTTTACAAATTAAAACAATTTAATATTTGCTGTACGTGGTCTATACCGTATGTGTCTATTTTCATTAGCTATAGGGATTCAATGTTTACATGCGATTTATACGTATACAAATAATACGTGGCAACGTCTGTCTCCCGGCAACAATCGACATCACAGCGACTTTCCCCGATCTTGCCACTTCTACATTAAATGTTCAGCTGCGAACACGTTCCGAGATATAGTCTGCAATAAAATCCGTCATCATCAAATGGCCGGCGCGATCTAGTTGTTTATTATTATTTTTAGAATCCTTTTTTATTTACCTTATTTTTAATTTTATTAGAATTACGCTTTTGTTTGTGTCATGCAGCGTGAACGCAGCTTAAGAATTCTCTGCATTTACTAAAAGGAAAAAGAAAAACAAATCCTTGTAACTCGTAAATACATAAATATTTCTGAACGCATTACAAACATCCAACCCGCTGGTCGAAGAGTTACTGCTAACCACGGAGCATGCATCGGTCGCGCTGCATTGGAAAGGAAAGAAGGGGTATACTATGTTGCCACATACTGTATGGATTAATCGCCTATGGCTAATGAAAATTGACACGTGCTGTATACTTAAGAAAGTGTGATTCAAATATCCCAGTAAAACCCGGAACACATAACTTAAAATGTAGTCGCTTGGGCGTTTCTGATGACTAACGTTTGTGACGTTCTTAAAAGCTCAGATTGTATTTAATAACAATAAAATATAAGAGAATGTTCACAGGTTAAGGCTTGGTTATAAAATTTGGTGGACATCGCAAGCATCAATGAAATCTCTTAAAAATATCTAACATTTTGCGCGATATTTGAATCGCTTTTTCTTATTCTGAGACAGGGTTTAAATAAGCTAAAAGTCTGAAGTCACGTTTATATCGCGTCAAGGGCAACTTGAAGAAGAAATTGGCAAGTTCGTCAGAAGAAGCGTTATGTCACTTAAAACTGATAATGCATTTGACGTAATAATATCCGCATCATCGTTTATGCTGTGTGCCACACATAAGTTTAAATAAAACTCTCTGTATAGCTACTGATATTTCAATAAATGTAAACTACGTTATGTGGCAATGCTGGTATATGTGTATTGCAGCTAGACATTTCGAAATTTGCTGATTTCAAAATCTCTAATGTCATTATCTTCATTAATTTCACTGAATTTTACAGGAAATTTCATTTTTGCATTTGATGGACTGTACCGATAATTATGAACGCTAGTGTATATACACGACGTGTTCACGTACCGCGTGCTAGTTGTGTAATTACCATTAAAATCGAAATATCACAGATTGATTTTCAATTTTAAACGCTGAAAGAAGGTTTCCACCCATTCCCTACGCTAACATTACAAACACCATAGCATGTATGTTGCATTTACAACATATGCGTGTGTGTGTGTGTGTGTTTGTGTCGATTCCGGGATTCCGGAGTAACGGGCACGGACGGATAGGGCCCGTAATGGCTCTAGCACACCAGTAATAGTTTGTACTACACAGTGGCGGTGAGTTCGGTTTGTTTTATCATATGTAATATACATGTTAGTAATATGTGTTAATCGCGTTAAATGTTGAGATTTAATCTTGTTTAGTTGGTACGCATTGGCACCGAATTAAAGGGTTAAAACAACTCGCTCATATCGGACGATATACACGGGGCCGGCCCCGAAAGATTAATCGATATTTTAATGTTCATTAACACGCATCTAAATGGAGTTTTAGTTATATCCTAGTGTAATGTAATTCCCGGTGCCTGGAAAAATTTCATTACCAGGCAATTTTGACGGTAATCGAATGAGAGAATGAACGGCCTCAGGTCAAACAAAAAAAAAATAAAAAAAAACTGGGCGATTTATTAATTACATTTTTTTTAATGTCAGCAGTTCAAAGAAATCTGCTCTTTGAAATTGTTACTATTATTTGAATAAATATATATATACTTATGTAAACATCAATAACATATTTTTTCCAATAGAAATTTGTGGCTTTTGATTTTTGTACTTTTAACAACACATAACTTATTACAACAATTGATGATGGTTCAATATATTTCTGTTATTTTTATTTTGTGATCCATCGGATTCACAAACAAACATTAAGCAAGGCTTGTTTTATAATGTTGAACTTAAACCATGCACATATCTGATTTTTGTATGAAAAATAAATTAATCGTTGAGTCATTATGTTCTTAACATGTATTAGACCCAGTGTTGCTAATTTATCAAATTAAAAATTCTTAACATTGCTAATTCTAATAATATACGCATCTAATTACCCCAGAACTTCCTTCGCCAGTCCATTTAAGTTTTGAGCGATTATTTTGTGTCGTAACATTTTTAAAGAATGAAAGAGTTTCTAAGTGAAACAGTGCGATTCGAAAGAGTCAATCTGTTTTTAGTATCTGTCATACAAAATTATTCTCTTTTGAAAAGATGTTTTCAACCAAAGCCTTTTTCAGCAATAACATTTTCATATCTTTACAAAACTTAGTCTTAAGTTCTTACATTAGTCGCTATCATCTATGTTCCCTCAACTACTCAAGGTTTTCCTCAGGTGTATTGTCCAGTTTTACTTTCTTACACCTATATAAGAAAGTATCGAGTTTATAAAAATTTTCAACTTCGAGATTTTTCCAGATGTCGACATTTCGTAGTTCAATAAAACAATTATGAATATCTGTTTTACCACGATAATTCCTCTTAAGACTTGAATAAATTTTCAGTCAAATATGTAGACTAATAGTAGGCAGTTTACTTATTTACTTTATAAACATTTTAATTTTTTTTTATTTCACTTACACTGAGGTGAGGGCACCACACGACTTTTTTATGCGTATTTGCGTTCCGAATTGTGAATACAGAAGTTGTTCCAAATGAAGTTTTAATTTCTCTATTTTCTTAATAAAATAAACCTCTGAGAAATAGTTCTGAATTTTGAAATGTTTATATATAAAAGTTGTTCCAACACACAAATCTGTATAGAATTTATAATTTCCCAGATATTTGAAAAACAAAAACGTTTTAGGATAAGACAAAAATCCGAATTTTGTATTTCCGAGTATAATCTTCCTCTTGAGATCTGATTATATATTCAGTAAAATCGACAAACCGGAAGTAGTAGTTTACTTCAGTGAAAGAATCGAATTTTGCCAATATTTCGTCAACTACTAAGTTTACACAAATTTATCCCTTACACTCCTGAGTAAAAAATTGCAAGATATAAATATGATAATTATTTTTCATCGGTGAAATAGCCTCAGTTGCAAAGCCATTTTTTTTTTTTAAATTTTGGGTCACGTCTTTTTGGATTTTTTTGACATTCACAATTGTGAACATCGGGAGCGAACAAATAAAGTCACAATTGTGAACGAAGGTATTTATTTCTTATGGAACTTTATAAAACAATTATGATTCTTATTTAAGCATAGATAAACGTTGCATTTAAGGCAGCGAATTCTAGAACGACTTCCACAGCCTTCAAGTCGACATCTAGCCGGGTGTTTGGAATCGTCGCTTGTTGGCCAATGCTCAAATCCATCGTAACGTTTATCTTGACAAGGTATTGGTGCTGAAATATTCCTTTTCTCTTTTCTTTCTGGTTCTTCTTCATTTTCTGCTTCTTCTTCTTCTTCTGTTGGTCTTCGTTTTTTGGTTCCAGAAACTAAATATTCTCCTAGATTTAGTCTAAAATCTAACAGATCCATAACTTTTGTTGTAGTGTTGTGGTCACTTGCATCACTTTTGTACTCCATCCAGCTGTTGACTATCGCAAGATCAAATAAATGAAGAATTAATTTGAATGTCCATTTTCGGGTTTTAAAAAAAGATCTATAGTATTCAAGCATTTGGTCACACATGTCCACTCCACCCATTTTTTCATTGTAGGCTTTAACAACTTTTGGACATGGTACATCAACCCGTGCTTTTTGGTTTTTGTCCCATCTTCTTACTGTAGTATCTGGTTGTGATCCAAAAGCTGTGGACATCATCACAACTGATTTATTGTCTTTCCATTTCGTCGCACAAATCTTGTTGTCGCTCCTTACAAATTCCTCACATTCACCCTTCTTCATCGAACTGTCTGTTTTGAAGACAATACCTTTAATTCGGTTTGTCATAATTGTGCCTGTTCCATGTAGGTTTAGTGACGATAATTTGTCAAACAAGGCTACTGTACTAAAATATCTGTCAAAAAATATGTAACTTTCTTGTGGTAGAGTTTGGACTAGTGTAAGCACAACCGAAGGTCCCAGACCCAAATCTTTATTGGATAATGGTGTGGTTGACCCCTGATAGATTACAAAATCTAGCACAGTTCCACTAGAAGTAGTTAAAACAAAGTTTTTTAAGCCTACTGGTCTTGGTTTATTTCTTACATACTGTCGAACTGGACAACGCCCGAGGAAGGGAATCATTTGCTCGTCTATTGAGTAAGCCCCTTGGGCAGTCCTTTCAATTTCGTGACAACGCTTTTTCACTAAATCGATCATGGGCTGAACTTTCCAAAGTCTATTCTTTTTTTTAATATCATCGTCAACAGATAGATTATCCACAACGTGAAAGTTTACCCTGAGAAAATAAAATCTATCGCGTGGCATTATATTATCGATAAGTTCAAATTTAAATTTAGAATTCCAATACATGTGGATTCTGGGAAATTTTATACAACCCATAATTGCATTCAACCCAAAAAACTTTTTTATTTCTTCAGCAGTAACTTTTAGCGGTTTCCCAGTTTTTTGTACGCAATATTGAACTGTAAATTTTGCACCAATTTCAAAAAAGTCATCATTTAAATACCTCTCAAAATACTGCCACGGCGTTAAAACTTGATTTCTAGAATTCGTTTGCTGTGGATCATCTTTGCTAGTAAAAGCCTCTTTTCTCCAATGAAGTTTTTGAAATTGAATTATAGGTACGTTGTCTTCACTATCACTATCAGAATCATTATCAGTATTACTATTTCTGTCATTATCTTGTGGACTATTAATTGCAGGATCAATGTCTTCATTGTCAATTGATTCCCAACCATCATCATCTTCATTACCATCACCCAGTTCCAAATCTGAGTCTATTTCATCCAAAATATCGTAAATTTCATCGGGATTATTTTCCAACCAGGTCAAATCGATTGTTCTTCTTTCTGAAAGTTGCAAAAAAGAAAAAAAATAGAATCCTGAATTGTAACTTGTTTCACGTGATGTCTAGGTTCACTCCTATGAGTCACAATTGTGAAACTCAAACAAAAACCTAACCCACATTTGTTTTTGAAGGAATTTTCCGCTGTAGCTTTTGAAAGCCGTTCAATTAGAGTGTTTTCCTTTAGGTGTAAACAATACATTCCAACGAATATGAATAGTTTGAAAAATATAAGCTACTTACTTTTGGCTGCCATGGTGACTAAAACACGTTAGGATTGATCACGACACAAATGAGGATGAAAGCAAAATGGTGGTGGTGGCAACGTACACACTGGTCAGTTACACTAGTTACAATTGTACGATGCCGGAGTAAACCGTCCTGAGAACGATTTTGACCTTTATGTACACAGAAAATACGGAAGTCACAATTGTGACCTCAGGGAGCGTAAGGGTTATAAAGAATTCATATGTACTCCGAATTAAATTTGAGAAAAAGTGTATTAAAAAAGTTTTTCGATATTCCTACCGGAAATAGGCCTTTTACTGTTATCGAAAATCAGATTTTTGCGAATATTTCGCAAGTCATGCTTTTTAGACAGGTACGTTACGACTATAAAAGTATTTAGAACTTAATTTTCAATATCTTTTGTACAAAAAAAATTTCAGAATTTGGTCGGAAGTAACACTTTTACTCGTATCGAATAGCGATTTTTTGCAAATATGTCGTAAATTATGCCTTCTATATATATTTATCAGGAGTACAAAAGTATTTAGAGCCAGATTTGGAATATTTTTTGTATAAATTAATTTTCAAAATTCGGACCGGAAGTAACACTTTCACTCTTAGCGAGTAGCACTTTCTTTCGAATATCTCGCAAACTATGATAGAGATTTATTAAGAGAATAGAAGTATTACAGTAGAATTTTGTTTATTTTTTCAGAAGATAAAAATATTAAAATTAGTTTAGAACAACTTTTGTATAATTTGAAACGCATACACGTATAAGAAAGTCGTGTGGTGACCACCCCTCATTTTTTAGTATTTAATTCCATCACTTATATGCAGTTACTTTGTTAACTGTAATATTTCTACCAAAATATAGCCTTATCTTTGCATCTTTCTTATACTCCTACAATTCCCTTTACAATACAAAATTATTTTGAAGATTATAGTTAAAACAAGTAGTTTATTACATATTATAGATAATGGGTTTTCCATATGTGTTTAAAACGTCATGGCAGTCATATTTAAAATGGTAGACATGTCACTAGCTGTCTTTAATATTGCTTGACAATACATCATGACAAAATACACACAACAATATAGACTTATTGTGTTAAATGACGCACAAGTGACAAAACAAAGAAGAATCAATATGGAATTGTGAAAATTTAAAGTAAAAATGTAAACTATAAGGTGTAAGGTAGCAATAGACGCCTGTGTTTGAAACTTATTTGTTGTCTTCAGTACGGCACAGGTAAGAAATATCTGTTGATTTTATAATATGTGTGGCATAAAGTTTTACCTTTAGAATATGATTATGTCGCCGTATACTGGCACATACGTATAGTTATTATATTATAGCTACTACTGATGCTAATAAAATTACAGTACTCATATGTCTTTATATATTAAGGCTTTTTATGTTGTTAATTACCAGATGTTTTGTGCATTACATTGGTTTTAGTCCCAAAATAAATCAATTCTTCCATAGCTAGTTTAATAATGGGTAGCAAATAGCTAATAATTAGTTACTTTTATTCCAACTCTAGAATATCAACTTCAGGAGCAATATTCTTAGTCCTTTGGTTTACACCATTTACACTTCTTTTTCGTTAGACCCACTAAAGTCATGTAAACACCACATGTGTGCAGATGATACACGGTTTTGTTACTGTTATATTTAGAGACGTTCAGTCTTGAATTAGCTTGGATTTTGTAGATCAAGCACTCGCTTAGAAGCTGCTCTTCATGGATAACACATAATTAGCAGTATTTGCTTGCGTTAAAAGTACTGACTTTACTAGCGACTCAGATGTGAGATTTCGTAGACAAAGTATAGGGATGGTTGTATTACTTTTGGCATATTGAAGATTTTATATGGAAGCCAAAAATGCCTTAATTTTGATATGCTTAGACAACTTTGTAAGAGATTAATTTTGTCCCATTTCGACTACTGTGATGTTATATACGGACCATGCATTGACTCTAACGATAAATGCCGTATTCAGAAGTCCAACGTATGGTGATTATGGCGCGGCACGTAGCATTTGTCTAATACCCAGCGCGAATTTGTTTGAACAACTAAGATTCGAAAATCTATATATTACCATAAATATTCAGATTCTATTAAATGTATAAAATTTAAATTTTAAGTTTCTGAAATATTGTTGCTTCACGTGTATGTTTATTAATGTAAAGATTACTCAAAATTTATTGATAGAAGTAGGTTCTAAGTCTCATCCTTGTGGTATACCATAGAACTTTTGTTCTAAGTTATTTATAATGGTATTAAATATGTATTTTAGATATTTATTCATTAAGATTAAGTTTATTACAATTATAGTCCTTAATAATAAGTTATAATTGCTGTTTGACAACATATCTTCTCATCGCTGGATTAGGCGTGGTTATATTAATTATCTTGTTGATATTAACAAAGTGATCTTTGTATTATTAATAGGTCACTTCCTCTTCTTTGTAAAATTTAGTATAATAAAGTGTTTAATTGTTAAAAGAGGCGGCGAAAAAGAGAATTCTAAAAATATGTTCGTACGCTTTTCCTCCATATTACTTAAGCGCCTATATTGTTCTAATAAAATGATTTATAGCACTCGCGAAACAATTAACTATTTCCTGTTAGTAAATCCATCTAAAATATTAGCAAAATGTATACACGTATCAAAGAAAGAAAAAAACATTAAATGTTAAATTCATCAAAATTATATTTCCTGTGTTAAAGAAATGACATAAAAAATACTATATTTATAAAGAACATAAATGTTTGAAAAATATGACTCGCCTAAATTAGTAAATTTTGATAAAGAATTTCTGGTTGTTTTCTTAAATACATAACTTTCAATATCATTTTCAACGTGCTGACTTTTCTTTTCTTATTCCAGTGCATCTCTTTGTGTATGTTTTGGTCGTGTATTTATTTCTACTTACAACTTTTTTTGGTGAATCGAGTCAAAAACTTGAGAAATTTTTCTAATTTGTAACATTGAATTGTCACATATTGGACAGGTGTCATGTCTTGGAAACCCTGAAGATATGCTAAATTTGTCTAATAATTGTCGGGGTGTAATGTAAACACGATAATAATTCTTAAGTATTAAACATCACTATAGGCAATTGTATATCAATATATTTTATATTATTCGACTAGGCTTAGGTTTTAAAGTTGGGTGATATCAATAGAGCAGCAGTAAATATTGTTACCGTGTTCAGTAATTCAAGACTTCTGTAATAGAAAATTGATTGCCCATACCTAACCTGTACTCGAAAGTGTTGTCGGATTATACGTTACCATGTTGCCATATATAATTGTTCTAGTCTGAATGAACGCTATCTTACATATACTCATTGCATTAGGTAAGGGAAAATGGTGCAAAATCTTACATTTTAATATAATATTATATATGAGGGTGCATTAATTTGAAGTATCATTTCTTGTATCAGCATTACACTTATATTTCACTGCATATCAATGAGCAATGTGATTATCGCTTGTATGCATCTTAACATGATCCTGTTCCATTCAGCTCCAGAGAAAAACAGTAAAAACGAATTAAACCACCAACACCGACTTTGAATATTTATTTATCCACGGTAGTAGCGTAAGACATCGCCACCATTAATTCCATACTTCATTGAATAGAAGAAATTATTGAAATTTGTTTGTATCCGCGTCGGTCATTTACTCAAAAGTGTTGCCCAGTTAAACGTTACAGTGTTCATATTTGTCATTGTCCTCGTCTGAATAAATGTCTTATCTACATAGATGTGTTGTGTTAGATCAGAAAACATGGCGGTGGTTCTAAATACTTAGAGTTAATTATTAATAAATTTGAATATCGCTTCTGCCACCAACCCCAATTTTACGTGTATAATAATAATAAATTTGAGATCATTGAGAGTGGCGATGGTTCATTTTTCTCCCGTTGTATGAAAGTAAGAGGGTATTTATTTCTAAGTATTTTAATAAAGAGACATAAATTGACTTTTTTAGTGATAGGTATGATGTGTGAAATGTATTCTAATGATTTATTATAGTTTAATACAGAAAATACATATATTTTCACATTTATAGGCATTATGTTTATAACAAACTGTTGCTGTTTTTTCTGAAAGATTTTATTTATACCTACTTAGTAAGTAATTAATAATCTTTTCTCATTCATTTAGATTCTTCAAGAAACATGAAATTATAATTATTATAGAATTACACTGAACTTGTATAAGCAAAACCTTTATTAAAATAACTTTCTATGCTGGATCCAATTTAAATATTGTTTCTTTCCTTGAAATATATTGCTTCCTATTATTGATACAGTTAAACTAGCAGGTTCTTAAAGATTTTCAACAGAATAATGAAGAAAAAATAGTCTCTATAAATCTAAAGGTACAAGTATTTTATGTGTTAAACTATAATGAATACATTTTAAATATCATACCTAACACCAAAAAAGGTCAATCTATGTACACAACTTTTATAAAAATTACTTAGAAATAGTCTTGTTTACTCCCGAGCAACCTTTTAATTCACTTTTTGTTTTTGTAGACTCTGTATAAAATATTTACATTAATCTTGGAACCGGAGCTTTGCTTGAATTGCTTGTAGCACATCTGCTATTTGTTAGACATTGTAAATTGTTCCCAATATACACTCAACTCTTTCTTTATGGTGTCTTGTTTTAATACTTTATGGTACTCATCGAAACGAAGGGTCCACTTGACCTAGCCTAATAAATCTTTTAAGCATTTAGAAATATTTAAAGGCAGTTCAACTGTGATTTTATATATTTTAGTTTACTCATCCCTTTGCGGTAATAAATCAATATTTGTTTCCTATAGTGTATATGACATTATATTTTTGTTTTACTTCTTAGAAACCTCAGTTAGATATCATGCGAACTATGTTTACAAGAAAAATTCATATTTGAAATCACGTCCCTAAGTTACCTCTAATATTTAACTTAGGCTCTGCATTTTCTGTAATACCAAATTAACAATACAGTTTGTAATGCATAATTTATTTCTATAATATTATTAGTGTGATACTTGTTTATTTTAATAACTAAAAACCTATGCATTTACCATTTTGACTTGCTGAGCTATCTACGGAAATATAAGAAGTTTTGTGAGTTTGTGTCTTTTAATCCAACTAACTGTCACCGATCAATTAAAAAATATAGCCTATACGGCCTTACAACCCGTGGGTGGCGAGCTCATGAACATACCGCATTTGACATAACAATTTATCAGCGTCAAATAGTGCTAGTGTTCGCAACAACAAGTCTTTTCTTTAACTCCATATACTTTACACGCGTTAAAAAGAAGTATCCGGTTTGTTTGGATTGTGAACCTTGACCCAGGATAATAGTGACGTCAACAGAAAATACCCGTATTGCAATAAAAGTCAGTGAATGTTTAATTACAATTGAGAAATTCAACAACTTGTTAAAAAGCATTATCAATTAAATATGTTTTAAATGTTTTAAATTTTTCCAATGTTGGCAATGTAGTTTTTTAGCTTCAAGTGCTTTTTGAAGACCTACATTTTCCTTCTACTGGAGTTAACCCAATATTTCAATATTTATCGTTTGACAGATATCTAGATTATTGGCTAAATAATTAACATAAACAAGGAATAACATAGGTCCCAGCTTACACCCCTGTGGCACACCTCTGTTTAATGAGCACTCCTTTGACGTTTCATCTTGTAATTGACTATTTGTTTTCAAATGTAAATCTTAAACAAAAAGAAGTTGCTAGATTTTATAGATAATGTCAAGCATTATATGTAGATAACAGTTGATTCTTTTTATTACATGGACACAGCGGCAAAAAATATGTAATCTTCTATACTGCTCTTAATTTATTGACAAATCTTTTATCTATTATACAAATAACATTGCACATGAATGTGAAGATATGTGATATGTGTAAAATTCCTCAAATGAAATTGCAACACTAAAAACTACTTGTGTACGTATCTATTTATTTATCCATTTCCTAATGCAAACATATAGTGTAAATTTCCGATGGAAAAACGTCATCCTTTTCCATGTACTTCCATCCAAAAAACAAGTGAAAAACAAATAAAACAAGCAGCAACTAACTTTGAAATATTTATTTATCCACTTAGCGTGAAGCGTCGGCAAAAAGTTATAATACAAATACAAGCCGTTGCTTCGCAGCGCCGCTGCCGCTACCGCGGCCGCGTTGAGTTTCTCGCTTTGCATCTCGATGCATTTCATTCAGATTTCGTGCGAGCTGGTGGGAAATTTTCTGTGTGTTTGGAGAAGTGAAAAGCAAAGAGTAAAAAACATCCGTAGCTATATACGTATATATATATATATATATAATGCTCGACGAAATTCAGCTTTGAGTACTGATAGTGTATATCACTGTGTATAAAACTTACTACCAGGAAAGGTAGAATTAGGGTTTAGGTAAAAATAAAAAATTCGTAGCTTTTTTTCGGCTAGTGACGTTTCGGTTCTATGTTTGAACCTTCATCAGACTTTTGCCGAGGGGCTATATATTTGGTCTCATCTGTATATTCAACATATGACACATTAAAAAAGTAAACATTAAGATATTACGGCACATTTAAAATAATTTGCTTAAAGTAATTTTCCGTGTGCAGTTTAAAGTCTCGAAAACCTTATATATATATATTACGCCCACAATATCCGCACAAGCTTGTATATTATACATAAGTAAATTTGTACTGGTCTTACGAAGAAGTAACACCTAATTTTTAATTTATTATTTTAACTCATTATTTCCTCGTTCCTTTTTCTCCTCTTTCTTCTTCTCTCTTTAACGTTTCAGAGGCCGTATTTACTTTAACACGTGTGGGCTTCCAATATATATACATACACGGGCATACATTATACATAACTTTATGTGTGCTTAATTTCGTATTCCGATTCTTTAACAATGGTTCTGTGAGAAATGTCTTTCCCTTTTAAAATGTAATGCGTTTGTACAGTAGTCTGTATTCATGATTTCGATATGTACCAAATTGGAATTCAATAGATGGTAATTATCTATTGTTCGGTTGTTGGAATATTATTGTACTATGTGGTTCACGTTTCAGTACTCGGTGACATATTAGGTTCCTAAAATACGTAAATATACCACATTGATGGTCAGTAAATTGTTAAGGCTTTAAATAAAACAATCACACAAATGAAAAGAAAATTAATAAATGCTGTTTCATATTACGGACATATTATGAAATAACTATGTGAAATTATAAAATTTTAAAGACCCATCGATGTATCTTAAAATAATGTACTCTACTCTGCTAAAAAAAAAAAAAAACAGTATTAAAACTAATGTTCGTATTGTAAATTTAAAAATGTTACCTTACCTAGTGCCTCAAACGGATTCAACAAAATTTGCTTCCTTAACTTATGTCGGTAAATATTTGCAAAAAAACGAGGGATACCCTAATTTTATTTAGAACAAACAACACATCAGAATCGTATTCGGAATAATAAAGATAAAACAGATAAGAACTTGCAATCTGGTGTTTATAAGTTAATTGCTATTGTGGAGAAGCTTTTATTGGACAAACTGGTAGATTCTTTTTACACGCATAAAAGAACACGAAAGAAGTTATAAAATACAAAAAAAAACGGACACTACGTACGCAAACCAGTGTCTTACACACAAACATAAATTTAATATATTACCCATACAGGACACGAGCAAGAAATCAAACCTGTTAAATAATTTATAAATCAATAAATCAAATAAATTAATCCTCATTTCAAATGATCAACTAGAGGCCATTATTCACAGTTATTAAATTTAAAATTATTTTTTATCATCATATATTAAATTTATAAGTTGTTTAATTTCCCCTTAGGAAAATTATCTTTATTTCATCTGACTAAAGTTGTAAACGATAGTTATAAGTAGGGAGCGGAATCGAGCGAGTGAGTCATGACTCATCGCCCATGGGCGCGCTATTGAAATGTTGTATTTTTAAAGAGGTTTTAATTTTATTTATATAATTGAATAACAAGTGGCTGGTGATTATAAAATACAAAATTCCCCACTATTTGTTCATTTTCTCTTCTGTAAGACTTGTTCTCTTTGAATTAAGTACATCCTTGTAGATAGAAAACGTTATAGGTGCGTACTGGAAATATTCCTTTATTTCAGCGTATTTAGCATACACAATTGCCGCAATGTTATTAAACCTGGATTTCTATTAAAAACTGCGTCTAAGTCACTTGGAATTATTAATAGCCACATCTAATGTGGTTAATCCAATTTGTAGTAATGTGAAATTTTAGACTTCGAGATTTCCACGTTTTGAAGTCCCCTGATACCGAAAAAGATGTTTTTAAAAAATGTCTGTGTGTCTCTATGTGACCACGATAACCGCTGTAGATATCAATTCCAAATTTTGTATTTACGTGTCTAATCTCCCTCTTGAGATCTGAGTAGTTTTTCAGTAAAATCGGTAGACCGGAAGTAGCAGTTTACTTCAGTGAAAAAATTAAATTTTGCCAATATTTCGTCAACTACTAAATTTAAACAAATTTATAAAGAATTCATATGTACTTGAAATTAAAATTGAGAACAATTTTATTTAAAAAGTTTTTCGAAGCTGCTACCGGAAGTAGGTCTTTTACTCCTATCGAAAATCAGTTTTTTGCGAATATTTCGCATGTCATGCTTTTTAGACAGGTACGTTACGGGTATAAAAGTATTTAAAACGTAATTTTCAATATCTTTTGCATAAAAACAATTTCAAAATTCAGACCGGAATTACCACTTTTACTCTTATCGAATAGCGATTTTTTGCGAATATGTCGTAAATTATGCATTCTATATGTATTTATCAAGAATACAAAAGTATTTAGTGCTAGATTTGCAATATTTTTTGAATATATGAAATTTCAAAATTCGGACCGGAAGTAACACTTCTACTCTTAGGGAGTAGTCCTTTTTTCGAATATCTTGCTAAGTATGCATTCTATAGCGATTTATTAAGAGAACAGAAGTACTTAGAATAGGATTTTGAATAATTTTTGTGTAAAAAAAATATAGTATAGTTTGAAACGCTGATACGTATAAGAAAGTCGTGTGGTGGCCACACCTCATTTTTTAATTTGAGATTCGATTTTCAAAATATGTCATTAGTTTAGGCAAATTTCCAAAGTGTTCCTGAAGGAATAATAACTGATTTTTTAAATTTGGGATTTGTGTTAGTTCCTTGCACTCAGAAATACTTCGAGCATCGTCATTTAAACATGTAACGAAATTTTGTAAACTATCGAAATTCTCTGCATGAAAACTATTTCTGTGTATGTTTTAGCAAAGCTAAGTGACGATATTTTACAGACTTTGCAATAAATTTCGGAATCACTGACAATTAATTTTTATCTCAGAAAAAGTAACATAAACAACTTTCTAGATCTAAATAAATGATAACTAAAAATGTACGCGTATGTTATTGAAACATACATATTATATTGCGAAATATAAGGTAAATATAATAAATTTTAAAAACTCGTCACCCTTGTACCTACGCCGATGAAGAAAGGATTTTATTCATAAAATTCCTTATTTTATGGCAGTTTTTTCTCTGATTCTCTGGAGTAAACAGATGTTACACTTCGCCCTATGAATTAGTGCTATTCAGATATAATGTAAACAACACGCAGTTGTTTACATTATTTCTTTTCACGGCTGTAGCTCCGTGGTAGTTTAGCTCGCTCGATTCCGCTCCCTAGTTATAAGGTATATAAATGTTAGTTTTGTAAGAATGTTGTATTATAATTTCATCAACTGATGAAGCTCTAGCAAAGCGAAACGACGTAGTGTTTTAAATATATATGTTTGAGGTCTTCATTTCATTTGTAAATCATGCAGTTTCAACACGTACTCTTTTCAATCAAGTAATTAAAATAGTTAATTCAAAATGAAAATCCTAATTTCGCAATTTATCCAAAACAATTACAACACACGTTTTAAATCTAGATTTGAAGCTAAATTCATACCGACGCTTCCGATGATAAAAAAATGTATCAGTTTTGATAAGATAGCGTCGGTAGCCGCAAAAGCAGACATGCCGGCGTTAGGTCGCTCACTGCAATTTTTACTTTCTTATACGTAGTATAAGGAAGTATTGTGATGATGAAAATTTTCGACCTCGAGATTTTTGCAGATGTCCACGTTTCGATGTCACCTGATACCGAAAAAGTGGTTTTTAAAAAATGTCTGTGTGTCTGTCTGTCTGTCTGTCTGTCTGTCTGCCTGTGACCACGATAGCGGTCAAACCGCTACAGATATCAATTCCAAATTTTGTATTTATGAATATAATCTCCCTCTTGAGAACTGATTAGATTTTGAGTAAAATCGGCGGACCGGAAGTAGTAGTTTACTTCAGTGAAAAAATCGAATTTTGGAAATATTTCGTCAATTACTAAGTTTAAACAAATTTATAAAGAATTCAAATGTACTCAAAATTAAATTCCAGAAAAATTGTATTAATAAAGTTTTTCGAAATTCCTACCGGAAGTAGGTCTTTTACTCTTATCGAAAATCAGTTTTTTGCGAATATCTCGCAAGTCATGCTTTCTATGCAGGTACATTACGAGTATAAAAGTATTTAGAACGTACTTTTAAATATCTTTTGTATAAAAAAATTCCAAAATTCAGACCGGAAGTACCACTTTTACTCTTATCGAATAGCGATTTTTGCAAATATGTCGTAAGTTATGCATTCTATATATATTTATCAAGAGTACAAAAGTATTTAAAACTGGATTTGCAATATTTTTTTGTATATATGAAATTTCGAAATTCGGACCGGAAGTAGCACTTTTACTCTTAGCGAGGAGCACTTTTTTGATAATATCTTGCAAAGTATGCATTCTATAGCGATTTATTAAGAGAATGAAAGTACTTAGAATAGGATTTTGAATAAGTTTTGTATTAAAAAAATTCTTAAAATTGTACAATTTGAAACGCTCATACGTATAAGAAAGTCGTGTGGTGGCCACACCCCATTTTTTATATAAAAATGCTGAACACAAGGAGATATTGATGAAGCACTATATACCAAAAGGTATCTAATTTTATTGTCTGCACGAATAAATGAAACCTAACTCATCAGCCTGGTGAATTAGTTGTAATATACGCAAACCTATAATGTTGCAAAATTGCTAACATTGAACGGCCTTCTACGTCAGCTGACCTTTCACCTTAGTACCATTCTGTGTGAACTTTGCAGTTAATTTTGAAGAGTTGAAAGAGCGCATTTGAAATAAAATTAACATTCGACTTCAAAAGTGTCAGCGTGTATATTACAAAAATTAAGAATACTTTTGCAAGAGTGAACATATTGAAAATAGGATTAGGTTTAATATTTCTTAAATACGTTGATGATCTTTGTTAGTACTTTCACTTTTTATGATTTTATGAAAGCTGAACTGACCCTGTTTTCCCAATATTTTTCTATCGACTAGGTCAGACTAAACACGCTTTTTTCATTATTAACTCAATATACATCATTTAAATAGTTTCAATTGAATCAGTTATTGTGAATCTATGGTATATATTTCATTCTCGTTGTTCCACCAGTTTGTGTAATTACTATTAAATTGTATTATTTATTTTTGATTGTTTTACTTTCGGAATAGCTTGGTTAAAATATTTATTTTTTCGACAAGACATCGACAGCCGATCCGGATTCTTTTAAAGCCCTGAAGATTTTTAATTAACCAAAATAATAGATATTTATACCAGCTTAGCCAGTGAATATCCTATAGTACATGTAATGCATATCACACCGATATAAATACCAAATAAAATTATACAATTTTAATTTTGTTTTAGTTATTTAAAGTTAGTAGGAGAGCTTTCTTCTATCTCTCTCTAATATTACATTGTGGCATGTATTATATCAATTATCAATATTTAGGTGCAGCTGGTGACTTCGTTCATTATCTTTGCATCGCGCTCGAGAAAGAAATACAACACTTGGGCTATTTCTTCCCTTGCTACTTTCTCTGTAATAATAATAATTTATATGCAACTTCGTAATAATTGTGTACAAAGTATTTCTGAGTAATAAATTTTATTTTACAAACAAACCAAATAAAAATTCAAAATTACACATTTCCATGCAATACATAGAGAAACCCTTAAATTTTAAAAATTATTATGTACCTAATATAAAAGAAAACCCTTTAGTCATTGCAAAGATAAACACCCATATTATATTGTACCTGTGATGATTATAAAATAAAGAACAAACCAATATATAAATAACAGACAAACCAAATAATACGTACATATTAGTACGAACATCTCAAAGACTTCAGGTTTAGGAGTTAGACGGGTTGAACTAGCTGCGTAATGTTGTCTAATACTTTGATCAAAAGCAGTTTCAGCACTTTCCACCCTTACGAAACCACTCTGAAGAAGTTCAACACAATATAGCGTGTTTTTAAATACGCAAACTATACTTGTTCTTCATAATTAGTTTTATACATTTATTTTAGTCTTGTTAATAATGAGATAACATGCTTATTATGAAACATTTGTGCAGATAGATAAATACTTTAACAAAATTAATAGAATCTACGGTTGGTTCTTGGTGAAACATTATGAATATTAAACGAATAAAACACTTGGTTATATTGTTTCACTTAAGGACAGATTTATTGTACTCTGACACGTGTTTCGACCTCTCGGCCATTAACGAAGAATTTACAGACTTAAACTAAACTAAGAAAGTTACCAATACCTATTTATATGTGTGGGCTAGTGTCTTAAGTACAGTGTCAATAATGGGGGTGTTTATGAAGTCCAGTTGTGTGTTTGTGACATGTTTATTTGCTGTTGTAGCTTTTTTAATTTCTAAAATTTCTAATAAATCTAATTTCCTTCCTTTATAACTATTATGTAATAATGTATAATTATAATTATTGGTATCAAATACATGTACAAGGTCTATGCAATGTTCAGCAAAGCCTGTATTTTTATTATTGTTTAAAATTGATTTTTTGTGTTCATTAATGCGATCTTGTACGGGTCTGCCTGTTTGGCCAATGTAGATTGCGTCACAATCACTGCAACCTACCTCATAAACACCTGATTTGTCACACAATTTTGCTTTTTCTTTTTTTTGTTATTGACTAAGATTTTTCCTAAATTTACTTTGTTCACTTGGATAATATTTAAACCTAACTTTTTTAATTCGTTAGAAACTCTGCTGCTAAGACCTGGAATATAGTTAAGAGAATGATACCGCTTGTTGTTTGTATGTTGAGTTTGTTCAATGTAAAAAATTTTTATAAGGATCTTTTTTTGTTTCTTTTCAATCATTCTGTGAAACACGTGTCAGAGTACAATAAATCTGTCCTTAAGTGAAACAATATAACCAAGTGTTTTATTCGTTTGATAAATACTTTTATCCCGGATGTATGTAATGAGTTTATAAAAAGACGTATGAAAGAAGAATATATAAATGACAATGCATTTGCTTCTATTAGTATTTAAAAAGGTAGTAAAATAGGAAATGAATTTTATTATGCGATTTTGTCGCAACTAGTCCAAATCTGGGAAACTATTTCTTCCAAATATAAATTATAGCAAAATATTATCAAATCATGTAGCCATTTATAATCCTCCTAGGATCCTATAACTAAGATGAATGAGAAAAAGAAGAAGAATAGTGAAAAGTTGATTGCAGGAATTGTTAGTATGAAGTTTACGCTCTAATAACAAACACAGGGCAATTTTTTAAGCACCTTATACGTAATTGAGTAGCAAAGCTGCCGTATATAGCGATAAAACATACTTTAGTTACCGCTGAAGGAGGTAGCTTTGCTGTTGAAATGCGCATATAATACTTAAATAATTGTTTTTGTATGGTGTTACGGTACTAAAAGAAGTTGTGTTTATTAAAATGCTAATAACAATAATAATAATGAGTTTTATTATTGCCTCATTACTACAATCTTAAAAATAATCAAAACACTAAACCATTTAAAAATATAGGTATATTTATAATAATCTATATAGTACGCGATCGTAAACTACATAATTAATCTATTACCTCTCTCTAAATTACTCATTGAAAGCGCTGCCACCAAAAGATACACTATCAAAATTATATATGATCAGAATCTACTGCAAATTTATAGCTACTACGATACATATTCCTGAGTGTTAACTTGTTTGAGGCCATTAAATATGTATAACAGAATTAATTTTTGCATATTTACATAACAAATAGTATAGCAAAATTATTCAATGTTCAGTTCCAACACACGTTAAATCTTGCGTATTTCTGTATTTTGCTGAGAAGATCTTTCGTTACTAAGTATAGACGTTGTTGTTCCTATTATTATATTAATTAGTTATTGCTAGCATTTATCTGACAAGCATTTAATATTTCTATTATTTTACTCTATATTTTAAAATGTATTGCAAATTGAAAAAAATTGAAAAAATATTTCAAAATTGTAAAAAGTCCAAATGAATTTGAAATGAGATTTGTTGCGAGCATTGAATTCTGTAAAACATTCCTCATATATCCGTTTCTCTATGTCATCTAATAACTGATATTCCAATGGTATATAATCTGGACACACTGTATACTGGACGCATTTAGACCTTCCACCTTTTTATAATGAAATGGGTTAAAAGGTGATTACTAAACATAGATTTGCCGGAACAAAACTATAAATAAATTTGTTCTAATAGCATACAAATAGCAACAGTATAGTTTTTAACATAGTATTACTTTTAGATAGTACAAAATATAGCATTAAGTATAAATGATACAGAATAATAAAGAATATAGTATAACGCATGCAACGCAGACTCCATGACAGGAAGAAATTTAAGTTACAGAGAAATATATTGTATTAAAATTTTCACGGAGTGAACATTAGAAAAATTACTATGCATTGAAATGTCTCATCTACTTCTTCTACCGCCCGCCAACGCGTTTCGTCCCATCTCCCATCATCATCAGCACACTCACCGTTCTCCGAGTTCCGACTGATGCGGACATAAAACATTCTCCCTTTCCGTGTATTAGAATATGTAATAATGTGAGCGAAACGAGCCTTGGATATCCAATGAGGGGGTTGTTGGAAAAGTGCATAAATAGGAAGGAGAATGAAACGAAAGAAAAAGAAAAGAAATACAAGAATAGAGGACGAGAAAGTTTTGCCGTTGACATCGTTGCTGTTTCATTCCCATAAATATGCATAAAACATTCTCGTATTATTAAAGAAAACAAAATACAATATAGCCTGCGTCCACTCCTTCCCTTATTTCCGACGTCACGGCCCGAAATTGTAGGTATTTTTATTCAAAAACATACATTTCAACGTCAATTACCATCTTTTCTTTTCGGGCAGTCCAACAACGCCGACTTGATGTTATACAATAGACCGTGCGACGAAGACGTATATAAATCGTTTCCTCTTGTTCTCACAGACAATTCGTGCGGTGAACGCGAAATAGACGCAGCACGAGCACGAGAATGGGCGAAAGCAAGCAAGCAACCGTTCTCCTGGACTTTCCAATTTAAATAATTGAATATATGAATTCGTGATAAGCCACGGATGCATAGTGTATGAAGCAAATTTGATAATAAATAAAAATAAATAACGTCAATATATACCGGGAGTATACCCCCATAAATATTTATATTGTATAAAGTAATAAACAAGTCGAAACAGAAAGAGAGAGAGAGAGAGAGGGATATATAGAGAGAACGTGCTCCTTCTTGGAGAAGAAGAGTTGGAGGCGAATCTAGTTGAGTACTGAATTCACATGTGTAGTAGTTGTTGTTGGTTGGATCGGGAGGATATGATAAAGAAGTTTTTCGCAGAAATCGACGGACTAGAATTTACAATTTACGATGCCATTTTGTTTACATATTACCCCGGCGCTTCATTGTAAATAGGATATTTTATATTTTACCGCGTCCAGAGTGCCTCGTAAATTCTACCGCTGACTATTATTTCGAAATAATAACATATATGTATATTGTGACGCTAACTTTCTCAATTGGAACGGCTTTTTGTCCGACTACTTGAATATCGGCAAAACATTTTATGTATAGCAACTTATCAATATATATATATATATATATATTGATAAATTTAGGATGTTGCAACATTTTACCTGTCACGTAATATAACCAACTAAAGCCATTTCAGAACATTCACATGAATAATAATATTCATACACCTTTTGACATTTGTCATAATTGCCTTTTAAAGTTTGTAATGAAAAAATAGAAATTTGTCAAGAACGCTTGCCTACTAAACAGAATAGCCAACTGTTAAATAAAAATAATATTGTAAAGTAACTAGTTAGTAAGAGCAGATAATTATTGCTATTGTTATTGACGCTACTGTCATCCACTAGCAAATTTGTTTACAGTTAATTAATATGTTGTAGTTAACTATTCAGTTGATATAATTACATAAATAATGACGACGCAACTATCTAATTAAAAATTACGAGTAGAACTGTTGATATTATGGCAATATAGAATGTAAAATAAGTCATGTATGAATGAAAATATAAGCAAATAAGCATAGGACAACCAGGAATACTTATGCAGTCCCATCAAAAGGTTTAGGTTTACCTAAAACATGTACATTTAATGGAAATGCATAAACAATAACGACGCAACTATGTATGTGTTAAGATGCGTCGTTATTATTACGTAATTATATTAATTGATCTGTTTATGGTAGATGTAAACCTTTTGATGGAACTGCATAAGTAATACCGACTGTTTATTTGTTTACATTTTCATTCATACATATTTTATTTTACATTCTATATTTGTCAATGTATTTCTAAATGACAACCAGTTGTCATATATATTCGTGTATATATCGTTCGTTTTACCTTTATATAATTATCACTGTCAATTAGTGAACAAGACGCCAGGCATGTTGACCGTTCATATTAGAATGCGTGAATCGTCAAAACTGCTAATGGACATAACCTCAAAAAATTGTTGTTGTACTATAATTAAGCAAAGTTTAATTCAAAATATATTCAAACAATATTTATAACAGATAATATTTACATGATTACAGTAAACAGTAGCATTTTTTAGAATATTTTTATTACAGACAGCCTAAAGGTAATGGTAATTCTCAGAAAGAAAGTTTTCTTGCTCACAATCACAATCACTAATCTGTAGATACTTGACGTGTGTGCATTGTATTCGAGCCGAAAAATTTAAGAGCCTTTGAGTTTTAAAGGAACGAGTTATCTAATTTAGCCGAAAATTCAAACAGACATTAGCAATAACTTGATATATATACAATGTGTAAATAAAGTAAGGAATAATATTCATATTTTGTTTATTATCGATGTTTGGGAGAAAAGCTCGGACAGGTCAATTTTATTTTGTTCCTTCGGATTTTGGGGATGTCAATTTTCTTTCTTTGGTTTACTACTCTGGGACCTATGACGTCATCGACTTCTTTTTCAAATAGAGCCTCCTTATTTTTTTGCTAGAAATAAAAAGTATTTTTTTCTGAATTCAGCAATACCCCATATGTGGTATTTACAAGAAGAAGTTTTAAAGTTGCCAAATAGTGTCAAGCTTGTTAATAATTAATGTTTAGGAGAAAGAACAAATGTCAAGTATATAGTGAACTGTAACAGAAAATATACTTAATTGAAAAAACTAAGTTTTTATGTAACTAAATAAATAACGAATAAATAAAATTAAGATTAACGTGAAAAACTATACGTAATAAATAAATTCAGATGAATTAATAAATGTTGCAAGATAATTGACACTAGTGGAAGTTTCAAAGTGGAAATATATTAATTTCCTTGAAATACGCAACAAAATATATTTCCACACTTATTGTCTATCTCAAATAAGAAATTTTTAAAATTAGTAACATAACTATGGTAAATGTTTAGGAAGTATTCAAACATAAGATTTATAGAAACGCCTGACATCTAGCGGTGACTATTTAAATTAGTAAAATTCGTATAACAAAACATGAGTATACGTAAGTTTGTTAAATTCATTAAATTTTAATGACATTAAACACTAGTAGTATGAATACGAATCTGTAAAGAAAAATTAATACAATTTACAAATAGAAACTGAACATTGTTTATACATACAGGAATACAACAGAGGAAATACGGACTATTAAAAAAAAGTTCACACACAAAACTGTCAAGTGCTTAGGTTAGAAAAACATGTGTACTCTACATCGATAGATACGACTAAAATGAATGTGTTTATTATAGCCAAAATGTCTCTAAAGATTATTAAAAGTGAATATGTGTTTGAAATTTAAATTATTTTACAAGATTCAGGTTATACTTGTACGTATAACTAAATAGTTACATATATAGGATATAACTATTTCATTATAAATTTCTAATTTAAATTATAATCTCTAGAAATAATTAAGTGATTCTATTGCTCTGGCCTTATTTTACATTACCCTGACAATATTTAAATTTACAAGTGTTAATGTTAGGTAAATATGTTAATATAAGTGCTTCGCATTCATTTTAATCACCCATATAAGAGATATTCCAGGGTGTTCAAACATATTTTGTATTTATAGGACTATGTAGTTGTAGGTATAAAACCAACAGTGTCTATTTATGTATGTACAAGCGTAGCCAGGCCACTTCATTGATTATATTCATTCATTTACACACAGATGTAAGAATGTTAAATGTAATGTGTTGGATATTTAATGGCCCAACGTGACGACATACGGGTAACGGCAATATGTTGTGAATAAATTATTAGTTGTTATTTTAATGTACAATTGGCTCCTTTTTGTGTTAATATTTGATGTGATTTTTTATTTTCATGACTTGATAGGTACATAAAGTATTCATGCGCACATATGGGTTTAGAATTAACCACGGAATAGAATAGGTGTAATAATAGAGAAATGTTGGTATATATTGTCTTTTATTTGTAAATTTTCTTGTAAGCCAGGAAGTTACTAGCTATTGTTTATAAAAAAAACGTTTCCTTTCTCGTACAGTTTGTAAATTTTATTCATATGCATGTTCTTTATTTGTCTTTGTTATTGTATACTACCAGTATTAAATGTTATACCTATAATAAAAAAAAAAACAATTTATTCTTTTCTAATAATGAACAATCCCTATATGTTTTAAACAGTAATTTATTTTACACCATGTTTAATAGATTAGGGTAAGTTTGCTGTGTACTATATATAGACTTATAAGACTAAATACGTTGTCTGTAATCCTACCATTAAATATGTATTTTATTTTCTGGTTATTGTTAATGCCTGAGCTATGAACTAGTGGTTCTATTTTCCACGTAGTAACCGACGAAAAATTCCCAGGATTTCGCCACTATATTCCTGTTTTTTACTATTCAAAATATCAAAGGTTGCACGAGATTGAAACTTGAATGTAAACATTCCATACACGAATCAAAAATGTATTTATTGAACAAATTATCCAATTCCCTGGAGGAATATTTTTATGCTTAATTATTAATAAATATTTACTAGTTTTTATACAGTTTTCTGTTAGTTTTTTAAGTCGTCATCGTTATTTATTTGATTCTATTGACTATACCTATTAAATATTCTTTACTTTAATGGTCTTTGGAGAAATATATCATTAATATTATTGTTATAAAATGGACACTTACTTTCAAAATACTGTTACATAAATATGTTTAAATGTTTTTGCTTGTTAATAACACTAATAATATATTTATTCAAAAATTATTTATATCTTACTTTGTATAAAAAATCAAAATATTAGAGGTATTAATAAATATCTGCGCAACATAGATAATAATTATATAAAGAGATAAATTATTTCAATTTTTTTTAATTACTTAATGATCATTTGACCTTAAAGATGGCACTAGCACTAACAGCTGAGTTGTACAAATAAAGAACGATTACACAAATAAATGATATGTTTGTATGTGTGAATTTTATGTTTGAAAATACTTCTATTAGGTACTAAAGAAATAAGTGTGGACACCACATAGCATTCTTATACGTATGTGTATTCCGAATTTTTTGTACAAAAGTTTTTCTAAATTGTTTTCTTCCGGTTGGAATTTTAAATATTTTTTTATACAAGAATTATTCCAAATGCAGCTCTAAAAACCTTTATACTGTTAATAAATCTATATAGAATGCATAATTTGCAAAAAACTGCTATTCCATAAGAGCAGAAGTGTTACATCCGATCCGAATTTTGAAATTTTTTTATACAAAAATTGTTTTACATCCAGCTCTAAATACTTTACTTGCAAAAAGACATATGCAATAATAAATGTAGGGAACTCGAGAAAAACCTCTGAGCCATACTTCCTCTTCTGTACCAATATTATTTCACTATCTTGTTTATCATAGATGCTACATTAATGACTTAAAGAAAACCTATTTTCTCAGAGTTAGGTATTTCATGGTTAGCACTATCAATTTCTCTAGGTAAATTGATGAAAATTCTCCATTTTTTAGGCCATGAAGTGCTAAATTTTAAAAATCGTGAGAGAGAGCGTGTTGTTGATCTATTTATGTATACCCATTTTCATTTTTGTTTAATATATTATTTTGTATAAATTCTATCATTCTTGTTTGAAATTGTCGACGTTAATGCAGTGGTTCTATAATTCGTAAAATGAGAAATTATCAAAATACTACCTACAAAGTAATATTACCAGCTTGTGTTACTTTCACAAATTAGATTTATAATGTTTGTATATTTAACCGTAAAAATTAAAAACACTCTGTTTTCCTACCGGAAACAAAACTTTTTTGCTGTTCACCTAATACTACCTATCGATGGCCTAGAATCAATGCCTCGTAAGTGCAAAATGCAAAAGGTTTTAGTATGAACAAAAAATCTTCCAGATGTCATAATTAAAAATCTACATTTCTACAAATGCAATTTTGGTTTTACTATATGAAATAAATATAATTCCAGAGAAAAATTGCAATTTATTTACATCCTAAAAAAATACAAGCACTGGCGAGGTATTTCACTCATAGTATTTGACAAGGAAGAGGGATTGCTTGTAATATTAAATTAGTTATATTCAATTTAAATTTGATTAAGTATTATTAGCTATTGCCAAGATGTGGAAACGACTTACAACAACGTAGTAGCGGTAAAACCTTAATTTTAAAATCTGTATCTACGAGGTACTGATTTTAGGCCTTCGCAATGACACAACAATACTGGAGACGATGCATAAATTTAGATCAAATTAGAGTAACTCAGAGTTGAATTTATTGCGCTTTCTTCTTTATTCATTTAAATTTGTTTTTTTTAATTTAAATTAATTTATCTACTTCCAATTTCTTGCATGTTTAAACTTGTTTGATCAGAACCTAAGTCGTAGGCTTCCACGGTTGTCGTTGATACCATATTAGTTTCTGGGTTGGAACCGCGTCGTCGTCTCTTCTTCTACTGCCGACGTTTCGTCCACTATCTTAAGGGACATCTTGAGGGCGTCCAAATCTGGGTTGAAACTGCGTAGTCTAGGTTGAAACCCGGCGCCATTGTCTCCGCTTCTACTGCTGACGTTTTGTCTACTATCTTAAGGGACATCTTCAGGGTTTCTAATGCTGCGATAACCTTCACGATCTGTTTCAAGTAATAGTATGTTTCAGGCAATTGCAGCAGCCCAGAATATTCCCCTTAAGATAGTGGACAAAACGTCGGCAGTAGAAGCAGAGTCGACGGCGCGATTTCAACCCAGAAACCAAGATGGTACTTGTTTGATCAAAGTTCATTTGCCCGGGTTTATTAAGTGATCTCTACGTGGACGTTTCATCTGCTGAAGTTTTTACCTACCATAACCGTAACGTGTTCAGTCTTACTTAAAAACAAGTTGCAATATTACGTTTAGTTTGCCCAATATAAACTTTATGACATGAACTACAGCTGCTGGCTTTTGTTTAATTTCAGCTTTATATATTTCGTAATTTCCTAATAAATTCTTTGATGTGTTTAATATGTAAGGGGGTTTACGCGGAGGAGCCGACTAACTGCCGTGAGGTAGGACGTAAGGGGGCGGCGCTATATGCGCTAATGTAAATTCTGGACTTTACAAGGTTTCGTTAAAACAATAGCACCGCTTTTATTTACGAAATATAAAAACGAAATTTAAAACACAAATAAACAAAGGCTTAATGCATAGTCGACTGGACTTAGTTTTTAAAATAAAGTTTCTGAAACTGTGTTATGATGTTGTAAATTTTGCCAACTTTGAGAGTGAAATGTAGGAGTAAATAATTTGAATTATAAGAAAGTACTCCCAACGAAGCGTTAATTAATCCTTTGTATTCAATTTAATACAAAACCGTAATAGGAAAAACAAAAATTTCTACTGTTTGTTTTATTTTAACGAATGCCTTACATCGGCGGAATTTACATTAGCGCATATGATGCCACCCCCTTACGTGGGGCCATTTGAAAATGTTGTGAAATGTTATTTTTGTATATCTTTTATAACTTTTTTTTTAAATATTGTTTGTATTCGGTCTCGTTTTACTACAGAGCTAATATAATTTGTCTTTATTAAAGCACGAACGATACATTATGAGTCCCTTAGAATCAATACTTTTGGAAATTTGAATACTTAAATATTGAACCCCGACTGACCGCAGTGTATTTCGAATTCCCATGTTTCGTAACTTATCCAGGAAGCATATAATATGTGACACACGAATTGCTGACATTTTCCTGTTACATCGACTGTACCGCCGCCAATATTAGTACATTACCGTCGATGGTAAACTACGTACTGGGTAGGTACTAGCGCTGCGATAGTGTTGGTGTCATTTTGCTTGCAGACGTTCCTTGTTCGTTGTTCACTGGATCCAACAATGGCGGCGTGTCCGTAATTGCATCATTTCAGCGAGAAAATGACTTACGCGGAAGCGACACTTCCGTCCCAATGCCCATCCGATGACCGTTAACCATGATAAACTGGGAGCAAGACAACAACCAATAAGTCAACATAATTAATCTCTCCCGTCGAATTTAGCATTAGCCAGTGTCTAGGCAGTGATAGTGGTGAACCTGGTCAGCATTTTGCATTAATCACATAGTATTGACGTTAATTAGTTATAGTGACATGATGTGTGTATTTATATAATTA
This sequence comes from Amphimallon solstitiale, assembly GCA_963170755.1. Classification (NCBI taxonomy): domain Eukaryota; kingdom Metazoa; phylum Arthropoda; class Insecta; order Coleoptera; family Scarabaeidae; genus Amphimallon; species Amphimallon solstitiale. Next base: position 239,747,837 of record OY720675.1, on the reverse strand, counting down.
TTATATTGTATTCGCCGTGCCATTACGCCACGTCCATAATAATTTAATTAAAACCACTGTCCGACATAAATTATACATGCAATGTTCTGGGCACGGTAGCTACGAATGCATGTTTATTCATATTCGTATCTGCACATATAATATTCAATTAAATGTAAATAGATACGCGCCATATTTATCGGACGTACGTGTGCCCTAATGAAAAGCAAACTAAGAACAATGATTCGAATTAGCGAAATATTTGCGCATACAAAAATGATGGGAAACATATATTATGTAGGTACCGTTGTTAGTGTAATAAATCCCCCGTTCCATTAAGAGAAGGAAATCTTGCACATCTATATTCATATTAATTCTGAGGAATATGTAATGAAATTCTCGTTAACCGTATCCATTGAATATTAAGATTCCAGTAAAGATAAGTAAATTGCAATAACTTTGATGTTTTACGAGCGCAGTGTTCGCAATAAATAGGTACTGTTTCTGCAACGATAGAAATAACTAACTTGCATCCATATACTATATGCATATCGGGTGACATTGCGATTGAACTAAGAGATTGTAATTTTTTTGTTATTTAACCTATTAATGTTGAACTGAAAACTGAAGAAATGCATAAGATTGCTATAACACTCTCCACTTTTGTTTTATATATCTGATTACATAATAATATTTCCGTTCAAAATTGCTGAAAAGATATGCATGGATGAATGCACGTCTACACCAATCCGGCATTGTAAACAACAATGCACGTACACGTGTTTAGGCTTCCGTGTGCCTCATCAACGTACGACGTGTTGTCATGATGGCTCCGACCGACAGAATATTTGGTGGCTTGTATATCAAATGTCCACGGGAGCATTTACACATTTGACTTATATATATGTGCATTGGTTTGATTTAAATGCTCGTGTGCTTAGTTTCAAGTATTATCTATTACAAATTTTTAATAAAATTAAGCACATATTGTTACTGGCTTCATACCATGTGTTTCACTTTACATGAGGACACTCAAACAAATTGTTTATTAATAATGCAATTAGCATAAAACTTACACCAATGATATAGATGCCATTACGGTTAATATTCTTGTATAAGTGAACTTTCTTGGAGTGTAAATCCTGCCAACTATGATTAAAATAAAAACTAATGTTTCAAATAAAGTGACGGTAGCGAGATGAAGGCACAGAAAAAACTGAGTGAATTTGTTATACATGTGTGCTTCCCGAAATGTGTATACAAAAATTGTTCAAAATTAAGTTTTAAATTCTGTGTCTTAAAATAAACCTTTGAGTAAAAGTGTTAACTCCCTGTCCGAATTTTGAATTATCGATTTATAAAAAAAAGCCCACAGTATTTTAAGATAACTGCCTACAACAGAATCGCAAAATATTTAAAAAGTCTCCCGTTGGAAAAATTCAAAGTAGAGTTAAAAAGTTACTTATTGCCAGATGCTATTACTCTTTCAGTAATTTTGAAAATGACAGGCAGATCTTAGATTTGCATATCTAAATTGTTTGTTTGTGATTGTTGTTGAATTTTTTTTTATATTATTATTTTTTTTATATTATTATATTATATTGTATTATTAAGCATAACTTGCGAGATATTTGCAAAAAACTATTTTTCGATGAAAGACCTACTTCCGCTAGGAATTTTGGAACACTTTCTGTCTTATACGTTTTTCACATTCATTCTTTGGTACATTTATATTATTTAGTTAGTTGTTCACAAAATATTGTTGATATTTTATTTTTTCACTAAAGTAAACTACCGATTGCATTGAAAATTAATCAGTTCTCGAGAAAGTAGAAAAGCTCTATAACAAATTAAAATTTGGTATTTATACGTATAGTGCAGAAAGTATTATAATATGTAGGTTCCTAAAGTAGCTAGCTAGATGGCGCTCAATTGAATAGTGTTATATTTTGCGGGAGAATAAAAACCCTTTTCAATTATGCACTTTGTTGTCATGATAGAATAACATATTTTATTCATGAAAGAACATATGAAAAGTAAAAGGATCTCAATAAGTGATTTATGAAATAGAACGTGCTAATGATGAAAGGAAATACCTAAAAATTTAGATCGAATTTTGTGTCTTGTTAGCATTTAGACATTAAGAAGCTGTATAGGAGGATCAGGAAACATTACCATTCTTCTTCATCATCTTCTTTCTTTCTTTCTACTCATGGTAGGTAGGCTGTGCCTGTTTTCAGCCTTCCTATGCCTCTTCGGATGTGGACATCCAGGACTCTTTCCAGCGTTCTGATGGCCTTTCCAGATTCCTTTTTCCGACAGGGTTATTTAGATGAGCCCTCTTCGCAAGCCTGTTGTCGCCTATACTGTTTATGTGTTTATTCCAATATTTTCTTCGGTGTCTTGTCCACTTTCGTATGCCTTGTATGTTGCTTGGTTGTCTAAGGTGCTCGCTTTTAATTCTGTCATGTAGTGTTATTTCATGGACGCTTCTTATTGTCTTCATTTCAACATTTCGCATCATTTTCTGTGTTCTGGATGTGCCTGGCCTTGTCCGAGCCGCGTATGTTATAATAAGTTTTACTGGAGCTTTGTATATTCAGGTTTTACCCGCTGCTTTTAACAAATTTTGTTCCTCCCTATTACGTCCCTCGAGCAACCCGAGATACGAGATGCCTTCATTGTTTGTTCTCGAACTTCAATGTATAAGTTTCCGGAGCTTGTTATATAGGCTTCCAAGTATTTTAACTGATTTACTTGTTCGATGCACTTCTGTTCGACCTCTAATTTGCATTTTTCCGGTTCTTTGGACGTTACCAGGCACTTGGTTTTGTCAGTCTTGATGGTCATATTTAGTTGCTTTGCTGTTTGATTAGATGAGTGAAGAAGTATTTTGTCATCGTCCTGTATTGGCTGCTAAGTTCGTAGATTAACTTTGTCAATTTCTGGGATACTTCTTTTTCTCGCATTATTTCCGCGATGTCCTTTAGGCGACATCTGTGCGAGTTTGTTGAATTTTATCGATTTTTCCGCTCATTGTTGATGAAGATTGCGTCAATTGTAGATCTATGTTTTTAAATATTTGTAATTAGTCATCTCCTACCTCCCAGCATTTTCCAACGCCCAATTTCTAACTGAACTACAAGACGTTCATAGTGAAATTTTAAAATTTTGTGATCCTTCATGTCTTTTGGTTACAAACTATATTGATGCGGCTCTATAATCGACATATTCATTAACCATACATACATACATCGCCTTCTCTAATCCAGACACATTTTATGCCCATAATTGCACAAGTTGTCACTGTTCTTACGAGTGCACGTTTGAGTTAATTATCCTTAATATAAATTTATAATAACAATAAACCACTGGATATTTATTATTGATATTAAATTTAAATACATATATCATATACATATACATACACGAGAGCATCTATCTGCATGCATATCCGTGATATTGTAATTTTGATGAAACCTTGATTATACATCAGATATTAATGTGAACATTGCCACATACTGATATTTATGCACGTTTATATTCAGACAGTGGCATTTGACGTTTCCCGACAGTCAGTCCCAACACAACAATAGTATTCGCAAACTAAATATATTATTGGATGGCATTTTAATGTGCAATAATATGATGCACTCGCTTCATATATTTCTACATGTATTATTTTAATATTTTCGTTGGTAATATTGTGTACAAGATGTGATAAATTTGATGCGGTTTACATTAAAATTACACAGGATTTATTTTTGAAGTAAAACACTAAATATTTCATTCGAAAAAAAATTTACACCGATTCTTAAAATTGTCTTTAATTATCATGGTTAATATTCGAATAACTATAAATAAGTTAGACAAATACGCTATTGAGCCAGTGTTGAATTTACAAAGAATAAGAATCTATTACAACCTTGCAAAAAACGACGCGCAGCGAATATACGGAATAATGTTAGGGTATGAAAGCTCTTAAACATTTTTACATTTTATTTAACAATAAAACCAAAAAAGAAAATAAAACTAAAAACACATACATCAAAATAAAATTAAAATAAGACATGAAAAAGAAAAGTTTCAAACACATTCTAACGGGTTTCTTCTGCTCCTTAATCTTTATTTCAATAGAACTTTGGTAGAGATTCATATTGACGTGGAGTTTTACTAAAAGCTTATACAAACTTGTTTTTGTCTGGATAAGTTTCAAAATATTTTTAGAATATTACATAATGTCATCATTAAAAAAAATACATATTCTGGCCTGCTAGCTTTGTCTCAATAATACTTTTTTTTACGTAATTTTGCACTTGATCCCCTCCTATTGTAGAAAGAACATTGCCGCTTCCTTCATCTTGATTTGAACTGCTTTCCTTACTCATCTATTCTAGCTGCTTCCTTTGGAGTTACGTTCTTGTTAACTTGTTCTCCATGTTCCTCCAATCATTCTTCTATATTCTTAGTACTAACCTCAGGAGCTATGCATTTTTTACAGTTTTTACAAAGACACAATACTTCTCACTATTGAGTTAGCAGGATGACTTTCCTAAAATTTTGAGGCAGCCTCTGCCCACAATGTTTTCCAGGCAGTTTCCATGGTCTTGTAAAAGATATTTTGTACTCACTGTGACATTTCGCGCAGGCATTGCTGGACTAGTTAGGAGTATTTCCCGGTCGAAAACACTGTAAAAATTGCAAAAAACACCGGTTCTTTGGGATATTTAAAAAAAATCGAACTTTATAGTAATGAAATTATGTATATAAAATACTATCTCCCTCGAATTTTCTTTACTATAAAAGAGAAATAGGAATAATTGCTAAAAATTCTTCCAACAAATTTTTTGGCGCCATCTATTTGACGATTTCTCAAGTAATATTCACAGGTAATTGTAATCAAACCCAAAAATCATGAAATGCTGAAATTAGTTAGGTAATCTATTTTAGGTTAGAATGATACTAATCACATTACTTGGTTCGTAAATAACTATAACGCTACTATGACGGTAACACTAACAACAACATGAATTAATAAAATTATCCTTCCAAAATCCCTTAAGTATTAACTGGGCATCCGAAATATACAATTGTTGATCTGCTGGTCCATCGGTTGTCTCCTTTCCTTTTCGAGGTTGTCCTTCTCGGATCTTTTTTAATCTGATTCATACCATCTTTACGATTTCCATTGTGACTTTCTTTAATTGCCTTTAGGGCTTATGGTTGTCCTTTCTGAGCAACTAAACAACGTGCAGAATTTAACTGGGCGCTCGACATTATAATTTAGAAACCCTCTTGCTGGATAAAGGGCTTTACCTATCAAAATCAAAATCCAGAACGGAATTTTGATCGAAACCTTACTAAGTGGGTCGTGGTAGCCGATCCTAACAAAAAAAATAATAATAAAATAATGAATACGAAAAGTATGAGAAAAATAGAAAGGGTCACCAGGCATACCGTTTGGCAAGGTCGGCAGGCACCACCAATAATGAGTATTATAAAGGATAGCCAATTGGAGCCAATATAAATTAAAATTCAAATAGACAATAATTTCATATAAATGAATAAAATCAAGTAAGAAATATGTGGTGAATAATACCACTCCATTTGATGGCGCGCATACAACAAACATTTTTTACCAGTCGCAGACACAATCGGCACAGGAGAACGCGGTAACATGTTAGTCCAAGTACGCTGCAAGTAGGGTGGCGTTTTATATATTAGTGACGAAGCGAGGGATGTTAAACCAGACTAGTTAGTAGTTTCTTCTAGTTGTTAGGCGTTGCCAAAGCTAGGATGCTATTACAGTATTTACATTTTCCATTTTTTTTTTGCATCGGAAATCAATGTATTTATTTGAGATATGGCACGTTCTGGTTTATTTTATTTTATCATGTCATTAATTATTTACTGATTTTTTATTGTTTAATGATATTCGGGAATAATAAAATAGGATGACAAAATACACCTAGCATGCCAAATGTAAATCATTTGAATTTTTTTTCGCAACTTCATCGAGGACAACCTCAGTTAGCATACGTAACAATCAACGTACCCACTTGTATCCCAACATATTCATTAGGAGAACGAATAAGATAAGCGGCAGTGCATAGGTTAACCATCTGAGGTATGGTTTACTACCAGGAAGCGGTGCACACACGGATATGGTGCATATTACAAAGTAAAGGAAAAAACGAGAGAGGAGGAAAAAGAACAAAACGCGAAATGGCTCACGAACAACGTCTAGTACAGTGCTTCTCTCTGTACTCAGGCAAATGAAATATATAATAGGTGATTTCTTTTGTCCACGGTATACTTAACTATTATGTTACTGTCACGATTGTCGGTCTGTTTTCTGGGAAATTTAGAAATTCCGCGTGTATTCATAAGAAATTCTAACGGTACCGTCATAGGATGTTGTAAAAATGTTTTGTTTTATGACGTTGGAATGACATTTTAAATATAATAATGAGATGTTAGGGCAATATATACCAACATGTCTTTGTCTATGAAAGGAGTATATACCGGAAGAGAAAAATACCTATGCCAAGAATAGAATTATTTATAAAATCTAATAAAAATATAGTATAATATACTGTATAGCATAAATAAATGCCATAATGATTTTAAAATGTTTACATGTGGATCGTGTTTTGAATATTTAGCAATAATATATCTCAAATATTATAATTTATTATTAATATTTGTATACCGATAATTATCCTACTATCTATCTACAAATACATGAATGTGAAATTCTGAGCAGTTAGAAATATATTATGGCGTACCTCAAGGATCTGTTCGGAGGCCCTTATTATTAATTATATTACATCAGAAGTTATAGTATCCTTGATGTGGGGTTTTAATTGACGTCAATGTATTTATAATCGTTGATATTAGAATAATGGTAATTAGAACTGTCAAAATGGGAGTGTTTCCGTATATGCTCGCTTTTATTACACCTATAAAAGGAGATAATTGATTGTCAGTGGAAGTAGAGAGCTGGGAGTTTTCCAGATGTGCATTTTATCTTATTGTACAGATCATTCGTATTGCTCTCTTGTCATTCGTTTTAATGCAGTACAATAAGATACGGTTTGGGATCAACTTCAAGCAAAAATTATTTCCAAACTATAAAAAAAATATTAATATTTATAAAATTTAGAACTGGATCATGATCTAGTGATTGGTGGTGGTGGTGACGAGCCCTTTTTTTATTTTACTGAAGCTTTTATATTATAGTGGAAGGTGCAAGCTATATAATCAGTTATTACACTTCCATTGTGTTGCTAGGAGCTCCAACCTAAGAACTTACTTCATTTCACATGATTTCCTCCTTACAGTCAAGAAAAACACAAAATATATTAAGTATATGGATATGCAAAAGTAAAAAAAAAATTGTAATGCAATCAGTCGAAAAAAAATCTCAGAAAGTCGATAGTTTTATGAAAAAAATAAAGAAAATTCTTTGCCCAGAAGGCATTTGAACACAAACGATTGGCATTCCTACCCATGTGAAACATATACAGGGTGAGTCATTAGTAGCCGCTTGTTCGATTGCTCTTTTGTCTTTTAAATAAAAGAAAAAACAATTAGTGGAAGATCCATGCTTACTTGTGGCGCATATTGTGAAAATACTTTAAGCTCTGACGCACTTCCGGTTTCACCGGAAATGCACGGAACTTAATTTTTTTAAATGACACCCTATATATTTTTGAATTTTCTTGTACTGCTTTAAATGATCAGTTCAACTGTTTGTTCTTTTTCAAAATTGAGCCAATATTTTTTGAGTTATTAACTTTTTTTGAAAATGTTTAACCAATATTCGTGTTCAGAAAAAAATCATTTTCACATTGTTTTTAAAAGTCAAAATGTTAACTTTGGTGGTGCTTGTAGCCAAGAAAATTCTGCATCATTTGGTAAAGTTGCACTCGACAATACCTAAAAGACTTTATAGAACAACAGCGCTCGTAGTTCTTTAATTGACCGCTAATTGCTCCTATAGTGATTATTTCAGAAATTACAAAAGATAGGTATAGGACATTGTTAACAAAAATGAAAGAGAATAAAAAAGGAACAAAATTCCTCAATAAAATACTGGGTGTTTAAAAAAAATAAGTTTTTGGTATGTGAAAATTCAGGAAGTAGGCTTGTAAAAAACAAAGCTTTTTGAGGTATTGTCGAGTGCAACTTTATTAAATGATCTAGAATTTTCTTTGCTACAAGCACCACCAAAGTTAGTGCTTTTACTTTTAAAAACAATGTGATAATGATTTTTTTCTGAACACGGGTTTTGTTCAAATATTTTCAAAAAAAATTTATAACCCAAAAACTATTGGCTCCATTTTGAAAAAGAAAAAACAGTTGAACAATTTAAAGCAGTACAAGAAAATCCAAAAATATATAGGGTGAGTCATTTAAAAAGATTAAGTTCGTGCATTTCCGGTGAAACCGGAAGTGCGTCAGAGCTTAGAGTATTTTTACAATATGCACCGCAAGCAACCATGGATTTTCCACTAATTGTTTTTTCTTTTATTTAAAACACAAAAGAGCAATCGAAGAAGCGGCTACTAATGACTGAACCTGTATATATTATATTTGCACATTTGTACATGCTATATGTACATATAATATATCAGCTGACGTAACAGCATACTGGGCATTCAGAAATTAACTGCGCTGTTAAACGTTCTACAGGAGCGTATAAGAAAACCCAAAGACTTGGACGTGGAAGAACATAAGTCACAAATTTGCGGATCAAAAAACCGATGACCATCAAAAAGCGCACCGAGATATCAGAATTGCAAAACTCTGAGAGATCTTATATTGAAAAGATAGAACGTCTAAACATTTAAATTATGAGAGTGACGCATATTTATCAGCATTTATGCAAACACTGTTATTGTTGCACCACTCGTTAATTAAAGAAATATTACTTTGTAGCAGTAAATAATCAGAAGGAACAGATACGATATTAAAGAAAATTAATCATCTACCTATGCAAGAACATGACAGTCAAGAAGCATTATATTAAAGAGTAGAGGGCCCAAGTTTGATCCCAGCGGAACACCCCTGAAAACAGTGAATATCATGGATACCAATTGGACAGGTATCCATTGTAGATCCCATAATACGAGCGATTCAGCAGATAAGAGTTTAAGATGTCAACAGTTCTTGAATAAGCACCTAAACGATTGTAAGAAGAAAGCAGATAGTGATTAGTCATGTCGAACGCCTTACTAAAAGCTTGCGGTCGATCAGCCAGAGTCTCACTTATGTATTAAGTGATTTCGATTAAGCTTGTTGTAACTGACTGTCATTTTTTAAAAAACTAGACCAAGAGTGGAAAATTTTCTGTGTTTCATAGAATGATATTTCATTAGGATGGCGTTATCTTTCATAACGCTATTCTGAGTAGAGAGTTTTTAGATAATTACATTCCTTCTATAAATAAAGTAGTTTTGAACTGATCTTTCTTTGGAGACAGTCAGTAATGCATTTTCTTGACAAAAGCTTACCAGGCATATATACAAACCTGTTAGAATTTAAAAGAAGTAAGTACATCACACATAAATTTAAATCCGAAATACAAAGTTTATAACGAACCATTTTACCACAGAAAAAGCGCAGATTTCCGCACATTGTACATTTCACAGAATGCGTTTTTGTGTTAACAGCAGTAATGTTGGTAGTTATGTGTGTTTTTAAGTGCTTTGTCACGCCCATATTGCCGCGAGAGCAATAGAGAAATATTTGCGCCAGGAGCGCATAACACCACAAACATACACACACACACACACACGCATTAAACGCACCCGTACCCACTCCTGACACCTGTTATTTTCAATTTTACGAAACGTGACTGTTGTACGGGACCGCGTACCTAAAATTACGTGAATCATTTGATTAATTGTTTTTGTTTATCGTGATAATTACACCTATTTGTAGCGCGTTTTCGATTGTTCAACGGTGTAATGCTAGCCCGTCGGGCGACGAGAGGATGGACATTCAGGGACGAAACGTACACGCATTTTTATCACTCTGATTACTTCATTTTGAATCGCTAAATGGTTTTAATTTTTTTTTATATATTACGTATTTGTTGTTGCGAACCATAGGTGATAGTTTAATTTGCTTAATGGAAACGCTGTAATTAATCGGTCGCGGGTCGATTTGAAATGTTTCACCTTTTAATTTATTTTTAATTGCAGTGTTCATTGCGTGAAAGTAAAATACGTTACCTGAATTTTTGCGAATTGAAATACAGTTTGACAACGATTCAATGCGTTTTTGATAGTAGATTACAGGCCTTGTTATTAACTGAAATATAATGGATAATAGCATTCATTTCTAGTTTGTGAATATGTCACATAATGCAAATGAAATAACAAATTGTTTTTGAAGGTTTTTCTTCCTTTTATTACCGACAAGATATAAGTAGGAATCATCTAGGCTCAGGTTTTTTTTTTATTGAATTGTCAAGGCTAGTGAGTTAAGTTATATATCATAGATAAGGTTAAATTATTTTAACAAAGAATACATACAAATCTAAATTATGCTTCCATAATTGTCATTGAGTACTTCTTATTTATTATTTATGAGTTCTTGGCTTTTCTGCTACCGAAGTTTTGTCCACTAATGTTCATCTTCAAAGCATTTGCAGAGTTGAGTTATTATCTGGAAGGCAACTATTAAACAATAAATTTAGACATGAATGAGAACAGGTGAAAAATTAGATTGGGACATACGAGTATACAGGGTGAGTCATCTAAGCGGGTAAGGCCGATTATGCCTTTATGTGTAAAGATATTTCGAAGCGGTTTTTTTCATGTGATAGCTGTTCATTAGGAGCACATTTTAAAAATATTTTGTATTATACAGAGGGTTCCATAACTTGGTAGCTAACCATAGTTATAGTTTTTTAAGTGGAACACCCTATATATTATTGCATTTTTGAATTTCCCGTATAATTTTTAGTCAAAAAGTTATAGGATAGTATAGGCCTAAAATCTAAGGTTTTCGACTTATTCCCATTTTTCTGAAAAATTCAATGTTTGTATAAAATTGTATTTCTCGAAAACGACATATTAGCTGGACAAAATTTTTTTCAGTATTGTTTACAATAAGAGGTCCTAATAGAAGCATGTTTTATTTTTTTACAGTTACTAATTGCATGTGCAGGAAACTGGATTAAAATTAGATGACACGTTTTTGTATGTCATTTTTTAAATGGAACAACCTGTATATCAGTTCATTTTTAAATTGTTTATTAAATTTCATGTCAGAAACATGTAAGACGGTAATACTTTAAAAGTGACTATTACAGAGTTATTGTCGTTTTTTGATATGCTTTTGTTAGTTTTTGCAAAAATGTCAATTTTTTCAAATAGAACATCCTGTATATTATTTCATTTTTGAATTTCTTATTAAATTTCACATCAAAAACATGTAAGACGTTAATATTTTAAAAGTGACTATTACTGAGCTATTGTCTCTTTTTGATATAATTTTGTCAGCACTATACTACTCGTATATTAATTAAAACCACAAAACTGACAAAATTATTTCAAAAAGAGACAATAGCTCAGTAATAGTCACTTTTAAAGTATTAACGACTTACATGTTTTTGATGCGAAATTTAATAAGAAATTCAAAAATGCGATAATATATAGGATGTTCCATTTAAAAAACTATAACTATGGTTAGCCACCAAGTTATGGAACACTCTGTATAATACAAAATATTTTTAAAATGTGCTCCTACTGAACAGCTATCACAAGGAAAAAACCGCTTCGAAATATCTTTACTCATAAAGGCATAATCGGCCTTAACCGCTTAGATAACCCATCCTGTATATCTGTTAAGTGAAGATACTAATGTTTTGGAAGAAACTCAAGAAGATGCAGATCAAGCATGCGAACCTTTTATATAATTTTTGGAACATATTTCAGTTTTTCATTTAAAGTTGATTTTATTTTAGACTTTAGCAGATTTACATAAATTATTAGTTAAGTTGATTTCCATCAAAATTAGATAAATTCAATTTGTTTCTGATAAAAAGCATATACATCTATTTGTCCCGACCAAAACCCAAATAAATCCGATATTACTTTTATGATTTCTTGAATGTTAACGATATTTCTGTATCATTTTATCTGTATGTATGATTTATTCACTCTGATAGTTAAAGTATGACAGAATTTAATTGCTATTAATATGAAGGGCCATTGGCGTCACAACTTAAAGTCATTTTCCCGAAAATGGGTTGAAATGGATTTATCCGGATTCATCCAAATTTTCTCAATTATATATTGAAATATACAGTGTAACGTACGCAGTTAATGCTGTGAGTATTCTAGCAGGGTTATAATATACTTAACACACAATAATTACACTAGATGTCTCCAGTAGACTTGAGCAGCTAACTTAAGCTGCCCCACTGAAGCAAACTATTCCGTCTTTGTGAACAGTAATGTAACGAGAACATTATCCATTTTTGTTTTTGTAAATAATTTAATTTATCACTAGTTTTGATTTAGTTTTATTAGCATCAATAATTGAAACAATTGATTTGTAATAATATATTCTTTTAAGACTTTAAATGCATTTCTTTTGTATACATTTAAAATAGGTACTTCCAACGTATAACAACCTTAACTCGAGAATATTTTATATAGAATTCCGAATACGCTGTAGCTATTATATGCGCTCGCTTCTATATATTATGTGTTTACTTAAAAATAACGTTCTCGGTCGTTACCATTTCGTATTTATACCTTTCCATAATTGTATTTATTGATTTTATGTAAACCAATTCGCCATTGTTTGCAAATGTTTCAGAATACGTATAATATATATGTAAAGTGTATGTAGGTATATGGGGTTTTCTTCGAGAACGATGAAGCCTTTTCAAACTCGAATATAATAGAAGGAGCAAAATTTGTTATACTAGTTGATGATTTATTTATATACATTCATATAAATAGAAATGGAGTACTACATTATTGTCGTGAAAGTGTTTCGCAAAATGGACTCTTTAAATACAGATGGTAAAATGTAATAAAACTAAATATATACCATACTGTTTTAAACGTTTTAATTTCCAATAGAATTAAACGGAATAAGGAATACTTCTTTAATATACACAAATTTCAGTATTATTACCATATTTAAAGTGTTAGTTGAACTAACTACAAATACATTTAGTTTGCTTAATATTGCGGAGGGGATAATAATGAGACTTAATGTATTAATCAAATTTTAATATTCACAGTTAATTACAAAGGAATTATAACGCACCTAAAGGTTTTTGTATTCATTATTACGTGAAACTTTTATAAAACTATTTTTTGTACCAGTAGTAAAATATCATAGCGTTTTTACACATAATAAAACGCCATGAAATGTCATTTCTCCATCTGAATTAATAACAGGTAAATAATGAGCAATTTATTGACCTAGGTGAATAATGACAACAAAAAAAGCGCATGCTGCAACCATGCAATCGCAGTTATATGTCAACCGTCGAAATTCATTGTAGTTTTACCCGTTTGGCCAGTTTCATTTTCGAATATCCGCATATCATAGTCGATTTATACCATAAATCATACCTAAAATCTAAAACTTATAAATGCTCTACCTCTAAGGTAAAATAAATAACTGTATTTTAGGTTAACAATAGTAAAATATGTATGATAGTATCTAAAGAATTATTTAATTTATTTATAACAATTGATAGTGCAATTAAGGCATATCAAATTTATTGATGGTTCAATTCTATTTGAAAAACCAGGATTGTGCAGATCTGTAGGCACATTAATTATATATTATTAATTGAGTTAATTCCATAAGTATTTACGATATCTTCAGTCGAAATAGATCCTGATTGTACTGCTGATGTTGATGGAATTTGATTCATATCGAAAACTCCTGTATTTATTGCAGATGTGGTTGCGTAAGTAGATGTAGGTAGACCTTGTAACATACATGTTATATTTTTTTTATTTACTAAGAAATGTTCTTTATAACCTACACTAGAAAATTTCCAACCACCATGTTGTTTTAACTGAAGGATATTACCACCATTGACAGCTAAAAGTGTAGCCGAGGTTCTACGGAAACTATGATCAGTATATAACTGTGGATTTTATAAATTTAAGTAAACGGCAATTTTTTTTGGGGGGTCTGTGCTATTGAGTTATATCCAATGTTTCGTCTAGTACATTTACCATTACGTACACTAATAAAGAATTTTGCGATATCTGGAATTAGTCTAATTTTTAAATATTTTTAATTATTTTGATCCAAAGTGGCTTCATTATTATAAACTTTCGAGCCGAACCATTTTTGCTATTGCGGATGTGAATAATAATTTAATCATCTTTCATGATGACATCAGAAATTAATAAACTACACACAGCTCATCACTTCGGTATGCACCAGCAACACCAATTACAAGAGCAGTCTACAGGGTTATAAATTGTCAATAATTTCAAAGTATTAATATATAAACATACTACCTTAGTTGCAATGTAACATGCGTCGGGTGCCTCAATAAGGAATTTTTTAATTTCCTCTTGAGTAAATACTAATGATTTTTTGGGTTTATAATTTTCATTTTTTCTATTTAAAAAGGCAACTAATTTAAAATATATTGATATGTTAATATCCTCTTTTAGACCAAGTGTAGCTTTCAACATTGAATAGGGGAGAGTGGGGTAAGATGGGCTATTTAAGGTGAAGCAATCATTAAAATCCAAAATTTGCATTATTAAAATGCTAAAAAATTTAATGAACATCTTTGACAATACTACTTTAAGGTAACAATAATTAGGAAGAAATATTTTAGTCCATAAAATAAAAAATAAAATAAAAATAAAAAAATGTCAAATGGTCATCTTGCCCCATAGACGGGGTAAGACGGGCTATACCCATGGGGTAAGATGAACCACAAAGAAATACCGATAGTAAAGTATCTATTTGTCAGGTATGCATAAAGCGCAGACGTGAGTCGCTTCAGAGTCATCGTCATCAACACCGGCGCAGCTACAATGAGCCCATTTTCCACACATCAAACACATTATCCATCCCTCAATTGATTCAAAGTAACCACCGTTGCAATATAAACATGGGGTGTTATCCATTTCATCCTCGCTCTCTGACGATGAAAAAACAACCCTCTTGGTAGATTTCAGTTTTTTAGTTTTGACTTTTATCAACTGCTTTCTTTGTTTTCGCTTTACTTGTTTTTCATCTTTCTTTCTTTGTCTTTCAATTTTTCTGTTCTCTTTATCTTGAGCAAGTTCTTTTTTCTGTCTTATAGCATCCTCAAGTTCTCGCTTGTACGGCGATGAAGTAATTATTGTTGTCTTGCCTCGTGCTCGAGATACTCGTTTTTTCTGTGAAGTTATTGGCACTGGAAGAACTTGCGTTAGACTGGCTAATGCGAATACTGTCTCCGGAACTGGTTGTGATGGCTGTTTCGGCCAGAAAGAACAGCCTGGTTGAGGATCATCTGCTGGGTCTATTTGCATTTTGTTCTTATCCTTATTGCTGTCTTGATCGGGGCCTGGAGTTTCATTTAATACATTTATATTGTTTGGGATAGGCTGTAATGCTTTCAACTTCTCACTGTTTTGTTGGTTAGATTGAACGGTCTCATTTGTATTGGGCTGAGCTGCTACGGACAAGTTCTCAATGGCTGGTATATCTGTAGCCATAGAAGCTATGAAATCAGATTCTGTAAATACCTGTGGGTCGTATGGCCAGATTCCACATTTTTTAAACCCATTGATAGCTGTCAACATTGTAGCTGATTGAATGAACGCTTTACCAAACAATTTTGACACCTGGCGGAGTGCTAACTACAAGACCTGGGTTACTACGAAGCCATGATGTTACTGCTTGATCGTAATACGTGCTTAGAGGTTTCATAAAAGCGACGTCAAGGGGCTGAAGTCGATGCGTTGTATGTGGTGGGAATGATAAAATCTCAATGCCATTCGCTCCAGCTTCGTCGATAACATCAACGCTTTTAGTATGTGTAGCATGACCATCTACTAGCAATAACACACGATTTTCTTTTGTGGCCCCGGTATACGTAATAAACTTTTTCAACCACCCTAAAAAAACTTCTGTTGTAATCCATCCCGAGTCACTACATACACCCCAAGCTCCTTCAGGTGCATTAACCATCAACTCCGGTTTCATTCGCTTTCTCGGGAATATCATCATGGGAGGTAAATAATGACCAGTGGCACTAAAGCATACCTCTACGGTTATAGTTGCTCCCCTCTCAGCAGACGTTAGTGCACCGACTTGTTTGCGACCTTTTAAAGCTAGAATCTTGCATCTGCTTTTAGGAACAACTGAAACACCTGTTTCATCACAGCTGTAGATGCGGTTACCAGCAAATTTATGTTTGTCATACAGTTTTCCTAAAAGTTTATAAAAGTCTGCTACTACAACTTTATTGAAACCAGCTGCTCTAGCAGCGGATGTACTTTCGGGTTTTCTGATTGCTAGTTGTGGGTGTCGTTTTAAAAATCCAGACAGGCAGTCTGTTCCTGCCATTCTCATTTGTTCTTTAAATGGATGAGCTTTGTTGTTTCTTATTGCCAGTTGGTACGCTAAGATTTTTACATCCCTGGTTGTAAGACTACTGGTTGTAAGTCTACTTTACAAAGGAACCTTCATTAATTGTGGTATGTTTGGATATTTTCGAGCAAAATTAACTCTCCTTTGTAATGTTGTTCGTGGCACTCCATGGGTTTTTGAAGATAACAAGGTCCCCATTCGCTCTTCCAGAACTGCTTTGATAGCATTTTTCATGTTGTTTTCTGACCATTGCGCCCTATCAGTCTTACGTTTATATGTCCGCACCATTCTAAAACCAAATCAAAAAAACATCAAACACGGAAAACATTGGGGCAAGATGGGCTACCGTATGACCATCTTGCCCCATTGGCAAATTTAAAAGTCGACGAAATTTTTGTGACAAATCATTGAAACAATTCCCCGTATAATTCATCAGGTGAAAGCCCAATAAACTGTGTTTCTAAACACCTACATGTTATTTAAAAACACTGTAATTCTGTGGCCAAATCACGTGTTAAAAATGAAGCAAAAATAATTACGAACTTACGTAAATTCACTTTTTTGAGAGCAGTTCACTAACATAACCTAACACATTCAACGGCATTCGTGTGACTAAAGAGCAATGGGATACGCATCTAATGCACCTCATTCTCAGAACCTGTCGTGTTCGATTCGTCAATTGACTCGGGTAGCCCGTCTTGCCTCAACAGCCCGTCTTGCCCCACCCTCCCCTAATGCGCCCATTTAGTCGAGGCTTTTTTATTTTTTGAATATTATTGAAAATAAGCCAGAAGTACGTTTTCAGAAATTACTACTGTATTTTTGGAATTACACCATTTTTTAAATTCTGTATATGTTTTCATGTATAAGTGTTTAGATTTATGCGGAAGCAAGTACTCAACCGCCTGTTCTGCAATCTCGCGCATTTCAGATGGTGTATGTACATCTAAACTTTTCAGACATTATAAATGGAATGAAAAATAATCTAATAAATTCTTGGCTTTTAGTTTCAGCATTTATGTCAAAACTTATTTGTCAACATCAAAATATAGCCTACTTATTTATTTATATGAAGTTTTATTACAAGGGCATTCTGTACATATATGAGTAATTTTATTATTCAGGTTTCAACATCCAATTAAACTGAACTACTGGTACAAAAATACTATACACACTACGGTTGAGAAGACTATTATTGGCCTTGTGGCTTAAATTCATCGGCGATGCGCGCCTCGAAATTTAATCTCGCTACTCGGGCAATAATAATCATCTTCTCAACCTTAATATATAATATACTATTATAAACTATTGTAATGTCATTTACAAATATATATTATTTTGGAATTTTAAATTATAATCAAATAGCTCTTCTTGGCTAATGTGCTTCAATTCAAATTCAAATTTATAATTATATAATATATAAAAAGAAAGTGAAATTATATACTTAAACATACGTATTCGTCAATGCTATAGAAGCACCACGACAAAAAGAACTACTTTAACGATTTTCTAAAGTCAGATAAATTATTTGTATTTTTAATGTCGGAAGGTAAATGATTAAAAGGTTTATATCCCACATATTCCAGATGTTTTTGGATAAGAGCAGAGCGGTGCGCAAGTGGTAAAAGGTAACTCTTTATCTACGAAACACAATGTATCGTAGATAAATATGGAGGACATAGTCAAAATATTTAATTCAATAAAATAAGTTTTGCAGCAATCGCGCGGTTTCAGATTTTCAATAATTCTATTGGCACGTTTGATTTTTGATCAATTAAGGCGAGAACAACATTTGTTACTTAGTTGACATCTGTTAGTAGTTCATCTTCTTCCCTTGTTTATTTGATATTTATAAAATTGAGTTTGCATCTATTTCTTTATATTTCTAAATTTTTACACTAAATACATACTTATATGTCTTTTTTTATTCGCATATCATAATTGACTGATTAATTAATTTTATGTTGACAACTCTCCAAATAAAAGCCCTCTATGGTTACCATTCACTTTTTCATTGCTAGCTTATACTTCTTAAAATCTTCTTGTATTCGATTTTTCTTAAATTTCCGTCTTTGCATTGGTAACGTTTTATGTATTTGTATTACATTCTATATTGTTCTACTTTTACATAAAATATGATTTATTTTTAATTAATATATGCCGAATTCTAAAATAATAATTTAAGTTATTTCTTTTTATAACCAACTGACTGAACATAACACTAAAAAACCTATATGAAGCAACTAAAGAATTTCATTTTTCTGCATTGATATATGAAAGATGGAAACACAAATATGAAACAAGCTGATACTATTCAAATATAGAAACACCAGATAAATAGTTATTTTAAATAATACTGTGGTCACTAAATTCCCTGAGAATAATTTTTTTTATATACAATTTTGTTAAAGTAAAATTATTAAAATTGTTTTACTACTTTGACTAAAATGTGTTTTGGTTCAGATAATTAAACCCTATTTTTTTTCTCTTTATATAAAATCTCAGTGAAATACGAATTATATTTTAGGTCTTCCGTGCATTTACCAAAACTCTTAAGTCTTGAGTAGGATTTGTTAGTTTGACAAATTGTTGAATAAGTAAAAAAAAATACAGTATAGTTTTCTTGTAAGTGTTGTCTGTCTTGTATGATCATATTAAAGAATAGTTAGTATTATTATTATTTTTTGTTTCAGGTAAGCACAGAGAATGTTTCTTCACCTGTATACCGTATCCATCGATTACTATAAACTGGTAACGTACCTGCATTATTTTTCCAAATTTGATCTTTAAGAAGTTGAACAATTACTTACTGAAATTGAAAAAGAGAAAAAACCTACATAAACAAACTAAATAGTTTAATCTTACTATATTAGTGCAAAATAAAAACACATTAACATGAAACAAAGTGATATTTTAGTCAACTATGAAGTACACTAGATAAAGAGTTATTTCAAATAATACTGTAATTGTTACATATGTAAATATTGCAGTGTCATAAGCCGATGCAAAACATTTGAATACATATAACATTGTCTAATAATTCATATTTGTTAAAAACGCCGACGATAAATACCAAAAAGAAAAGTCAGAAATATAATAGGAACTACTGTATACATTCATTTAGTGGTGTCTTTGATTCCTCAAATAATAAGATCCTTAGAACAATTTTCATTTGTTTTTTTTTGTATGTGAATATTTATGTAAATCGTAAACAAAGGCAAAGTATATGACATGTTCTTGGCTTTATTTATTAATATAATATTTATAAATGAACATAGAATCAGTAATAGATACTAGTACTACAACTATTTTACATATCGTTGAGAATATAATAAGAAACAGATCATTCATTAATCAATTCAAAACAAAAAACTTATATTAGATTATTCATTTTATTATCCATCAGAACTTTCTTTTTATTATTTTTAGAATGGTAACAATCGAAACTTGTTAATTTGCATATTAGGTTATATATTTCTATCGCTTGTTCATCCAGATATTCTATAAAATATTTTTTTATTGAACACCGGTATTTAATATAGACACAAGTATACTCACTAGCAATCTTATTATTTTAATTGCTTCACATAGATCTACGCCACAAGGTATGTTGAGTAAAGATTATGACAGGCAATGAAACTGACCTTTGACCCGAAGAGATACTGAACACGGACATATTAGTACGAAAGAATTACAATTTGACAGTTTATCATATTTTATTATAATATAATATTAATTACTTCAACAATATATTATTCAGTAATTTGAGATTTATGAAGTTTCTCTAATTTAGCTGCCTATATATGGGGACGTTTTTATTGTCAGTGCTATATTCTACGAAACTCTTGCTTTTTATTGTATGTAATATTACCCTTTTGTAGTCATATAATTTATGTTCGAGGCTTGTTTCAATTCACAATCTCTGCTATCTTTAATAACATCTCAATTCAGACAGGAAAATTTTCTGAAAATCTAAAATACTTATATATACAAAAGAAAACAACAACCAATTTTTAATGTACAATAATTTAAGAATATTTGAAAAAAACATTTCGCTATCGAAATGGATATAGAATTAAGTTCATTTAGTGGAAATTATCAATAGCTTGAATAATATAGATAAAATGGTGTGTGTATTCTTGGAGTTGTCAAAGACGTTTGGTGTTGGCACCATGGCTTATTTTACCCCAAACTCGTCAATAGTTGAATTTTGATGACACTTACGTAAAGAGTTGGGTTGCCTTTGTATATCAAAGCTATGCAATTTTCCTAAAACTCAAATTTGGAAGAAATTTTATTTATTTTTGTTATTGTTCACTTACAAATCAAGTAGAGAAATTAGTTGGTAAAGTTTAGGATGGCTTACCAGCTTTTGGCTAAATATTAAACTGGACATGGAAGTAAATTAAACTTCTTCTGCCCAATAGGAATGAAAAAGAATTTAAACCATATATAAGATCAAAGAAGTTACACAGTGTTAAGAAGACAGTTTCTGTAGAATGAAGATGGTTGCTTTGCTTTCTTGAGTTAGCCACTAAATTACGTAAATTCTGCTGTAGCTAAAAACCTTAAACCTTCTAAGGTGTTATCTTTTTGGCACAATCTTCATCAGCCGAACGAATACCTAAAAATTAAAAATTTGCTAGAACTGTTTTCTACATTATCTCAAGAAGTAGATTCTCACAAGCTACAACTATTAAATATGTGGGTGCTAATCCTTTAATAAAACTGCGCCAAGTATATAAAAGAAAAAGAAGATGCCAACAATAAAATTAATAAACCAAAGAACAAAATGTGTTTCGAATCACAACGTCCTCTACTAGTAATCCAAACTTAACTAATGAAGAGTAATATTTCATCAGGAGGAGAATTAAATATCTGATGATCACACATCCTATTTTTTTTTATTATTCTTTAAATTTTAGTAGTTTTTCTTTATTATATTAACATTTTGATATGCTTGCTTGCATTAGCTGCCAGAGATCAGAGATAAACTAACTATCATTATTCTTAAATGCGAAAGACATGAATTAGTAATAATTACAGATAGAAAAAAATATCAATTAACATAAATGAATTTATGTTATTATATGTTTGTTATGTCGTTAAATCTGGCGTCATTCTTTATATGATATCTATACACATTTCAAGTAACCATTTAATGAACTACGCTTAATATTTAAAGACATAAAACTGGCTACCAAATTACAGAAGCGAGTTTTCGAGGTGTCATAAAAATTTTAAATACAGCGAGCGTATCTAATGATTTGTATTAATTAGACAATAACGAATACTTGCCAGATGTATTAAGTTGCTATTACGTTGTTACATAACACACTATATAGATATGAAAAGACAAACGACTCAAGATAACTATTTCAAATCAGATGTGTATATTTGTTTTTTAAGGTAGTGGCTTTAAATAGAGGGAACAAAGTTTTTAATATCCGGTACTGTTTATTTATTTATAATTATATATATTGCCAGAGTTTAAATCGGTTTTTAATCCAAATCTTTCTTTGTTGTTGTAAGGATTGCTTACATATAAATTTAGATATTTCAAAAATTTGTGAGATTTAGTAAGAAACTCACCAGAGTTGAAGCTAGTCATTTGACAGTGCAAAAATAAATGTGCTAAAAATCTCTGATGTAAAGATGATATAAATTTGAAAGCAACAGAAAATTATCGTGGAAATGTAGCACTTAACATAGAACGTATGTTCTCCTACATATGTTTCGTAATTAAACTGTTATTCATAAATCATAATGTAACGTAATTATGAAACCTCGAAACCACAAAAACCATCCGCTCACAGTCATAGATCAAAATATTTAGTGCCGTTATTCCTCTAATAATTTATAACTTGGTTTGTAATCGTATTACTAATATGGTTTCACCACAGATATTGCAAATTTGAACACAACTTCTGTTAGTTTGAATGTTAAGCAGGGTAGCTATTCACTTTATTTTAATTTATTTAATTGTAACATACTAAAATATAACTAAATACAGACAGATATGCATATACATTTTGAGGATGTATTTTTAAAAAGCCACGATAATAGATGAGACTTGAAACAGTCAACATTATTATCGATAATATTCTTTTTCATTTAATTGATCTGTTTCGAAAGCATCAGTTTTCTATGTTTATTAAACTAATTAATATTTTAAATAAGTCCAATCATCACTCTGAATAACATAGTTCAATCTCTTCTCGCTTGACAATACAGCATGCTCCAAAACTTATTTTAACGATCTATCTTTGAAATAACGAGTACGAGTGAAAAACCATGTTTTAGTACAAAAAAAAAAAAGAACGCGACTTTCGCAATTGTAATGCATCAGATTCGTATATTGGAGACCATTTTAAGCGTAGTCTACAAGGTGTCCCTGAAATAAAAAGACGGAGTGGCAGGTATGTAAAGTCCGAACAGAAACAGGCCCAAATATACCGCAATAGCGAAGAAATTAAAAATTTAATTTTCTATGTTGTTTTTTTAGATAAAAAAATTACATTACGGACCTGGCACAGAATGTATGTTTATAAATACACGTAAGAATGCTCATTTGTAAATAGAAACGAACACGCATTCATAGAAAAATACGCTTTTATTTGTATAAAACGGGAAAAAAACGTTAAATCGTACTCATTCATAATAAAACATATTTTTTGCCTGATGCGGGGCGACCCACTTTATTGCAGACAATAAAAGATGGTTTTTATTTTTAAAATAGGAAGGTTGATTATTATTATTTTAGAATATTCAATAAATCCTAGCCTTTATTACAGTAAATATCAAGAATGTAATTATTTTTTTCTAGCAGGTGTAAAATTAAAGTAATTAATGGTTTGACATTTATTATGAAGTATCTATTCCTCCTCTTTTTTTTTAACACAAGTAATATGGTGGTCCTAAAAAGGGCCGATTGTGAAAGTGAAGCAGGTGGATATTTAGTCCAGGGTCGGCGTAAGGCCAATTGAATTCTTTATTATGTTTTTTCTGCCGTCTGCGCACGAATAAAAACTTGATATTTTGAGGGTACGTTTTTACACAATCTAGCTTCCTATTTCTGCTACTCCGTCTTTTTATTTCTGGGCACCCTGTATATATTATTTATTATAATTATTAAAGATAAATGCTTTTCTATAAGCAGTAGCAGTTTCACTGTTCAGAAATGGTTGCAATACAACATTGCCTATCATATTCTTCTAATTTTTTCAAGTGTAGCAAATGACTGATTCTGCAGAATTTTGATATACTTTTTTTATAAGGTTGTTCGCAAATTCATTTTTGAGTATTTTTATATAGTTTAAAATTTGTCTTACTTACTTTATGAGATGTTGGTAAAATTTGATATTTTGACTGAAGTAAACTGTTACTTCTGGTGTACCGATTTCACTGAAGCTACAATAAAATATTTATAGGAAGATCATACTTTTAAATATAAAGTATGGTACTGATGGATTTAACCGTGCTGTCGTTATCGTTGTCACATACTCACGAACAGACACGGTGACCAAAATGTTTGCAGAAGCTACTTTGTTATCAGGGGACTTCAAAATGTGGAATCTCTAACAATTTCGACCACAAATATTTTCAGCATCACAATAGCTTCATATAGTACGTATAAATGGAAAAAATACTAACTATAATTCTCAAAACGACAACCCTCAATACGTTCTATGTTATCTACCTATGACACGCATGTTTTACATCTTCGACAGATCTGCAAATGCGTTATATTAATTCTTTGTAATTGTTAATATGTTCAAGAACATTCTCAAGTAGCAACTACTGGTTGATATAAGTAAATTTTCCCAAAAAAATACATCTATTATAATACCATACATCCAAAAATCGCACGTGGCTGTTGTAATGTAAAATGCCTAAACAATTATTGCAACATTACAATGGTTTAGCAGCAGTATTGAAAGTAGCAAATAAAAAAACTGAGGAAGACTAATTTTTGAGTTGCCATTGTCATCCCGTGGTTTTTATTCACTCTCTCTCTCATTTTCTCGCTTCTGCTGTCTTCATTTTGTCCCGTCCGGATATATAGTAACTAGGTAATATTTTGCGAGTTACTTACGTATGTTTGTCTCAAGATCACTGAAGCTATGTGCTGTAATGATTTTGTATGTACACTGTTTTCTTGTTATTTTACTTTAACATTAAATGGAGAAACCACTGGTAAATTAAGTCGCCAATAGCTAAGGAGACAGGGTAGTAGAGACTGATCTTCGAACTAACAGATTTTTATTCCATATGCCTGTCGAGGGATTTGAACCTTTTATACCGGGGAGCGGTCGAGAATTCACTTTCAGTGTCCTGCCCTGTTATCCACGAAACTATCATGTCCGTTTTGGGTTACAATGTAATACTTTAGATTCTCTATTTGGCCTTCTTTGCCAACATCCTTCCATTATTTTATCGCCTCTGTTAAGGACGTTTATTATTATTATTTGTCTTTTATTCCTTTTTTATAAAGTAATATTCTCTGTTCTATGTAAAACGTATATATGTTTTGTTTTAATCTCGATTTGCTTTATTTTACAAAGGTACAATTAATTAGAACATGTATATTTCTCTGTATAAGTGCTTACAGTCATTTTATTACTTCATAATCGTAAAATAATGTACATTTAAAATTAAATCTGGAAAGACCAAGAGAGCCATCAGTCTCCTAATGTAATCTCTTTCTTAGAAACTCCTCTATTGTACGTTCTAGAAAATCGGTGAAATGCTTTTTCTAAATTACCATTTTCTTTCTTTCTTTTATTAACATCATGCCGTTGTAGTACTTAAAAGTTCATAAACATTTGCCGGATTTCAGAATTATAGATATTCTGTAATTGAAGAAACCCGTAAACGCACAGCAGGGCTCATATATTTATATTAGATAATTGTATTGCTATTTGCTCCTTCCGAGAACCTTTAATGAAACTTACAACCCATTAATGTTCGGTTTTTCCAGACAATAGAGGAGGTACGGTTTTGTAAACTTACCACTCCAATCTAAATACTGAATTTGTTTGTAACAGAAAATTGAAATCAGTTTATCAACGAAACTCAACTTCTTAACAGTTAGCTATCATGTACGGTTCAACTTGCCCAATGCAAGAAGCCTACATTTATTGTCATTGTTATTTTATTTAATTGTAAATAAAGTTGTATATAACAGTGTAGTGCTATTTCATTTGTGAATAACCACGTATAACGTAAATTCAGTGAGCAGTTAATCTTTACTATTTCTAAAACAAGAAGATTCAAGTGAAAGAAAACCGATTCCAGTCTTTCAAAACAGGAAGACTCAACAGCCTCTATATATTAATTTTAGACCTTTACTATTTCATATTACTTTATTGATAACTCAGACACACTATGTATATACCTATTGTGTGGGGAGTCAGTCTTCATATTGAAGTTATAAATGGATATACAAATTTTTGTACTTGAGAGATATGGGAACCAAACCACTACTCACAAAGTCGCTTCTACGTTACAAAAATGAGGTGTGGCCACCACACGACTTTCTTATACGTATAAGCGTTTCAAACTATACAATTTTAAGAATTTTTTTTTTATACAAAACTTATTCAAAATCCTATTCTAAGTACTTTCATTCTCTTAATAAATCGCTATAGAATGCATACTTTCCAAGATAATCGAAAAAAAGTGCTACTCGCTAAGAATAAAAGTGCTACTTCCGGTCCGAATTTTGAAATTTCATGTATACAAAAAATATTGCAAATCCAACTCTAAATAATTTTGTGCTCTCAAGAAATATATATAGAATGCATAATTTACGACATATTTGCAAAAAATCGTGTTTCGGTAAGAGTAAAAGTGATACTTCCGGTCCGAATTTTGATATTTTTTTTATACAAAAGATATTGGAAAGTAAGTTCTAAATACTTTTATATTCGTAGCATACCTGTCTAAAAAGCATGACTTGCAAAATATTTGCAAAAAACTGATTTTCGATAAGAGTAAAAGACCTACTTCCGGTAGTAATTTCGAAAAACTTTTTAAATAAAATGGTTTTCAATTTGAATTCTAAGTACATATGAATTCTTTATAAATTTGTTTAAACTTAGTAGTTGACGAAATATTTGCAAAATTCAATTTTTTCACTGAAGTAAAGTACTACTTCCGGTCTGCCGATTTTACTGAAAAACTAATCAGATCTCAAGAGGCAGATTATACACGTAAATACACAATTTGGAATTGATATCTACAGCTGTTTGACCGCTATCGTGGTCACACACACAGACACACACAGACACACACACACACACACAGAGAGAGAGAGAGAGACCGACACACAGACATTTTTTAAAAACCATTTTTTTGGTATCAGGGGACTGCAGATGTCCACGTGAGGACATCTGCAAAAATCTCGAGGTCGAAAATTTTCGTCATCACAATACTGATACCAAAAAGTGGTTTTTAAAAAATGTCTGTGTGTCTGTGTGCCTGTCTGTCTGCCTGTCTGTGACCACGATAGCGGTCAAACCACTATAGCTATCAATTCCAAATTTTGTATTTACGTGTATAATCTCCCTCTTGAGATCTAATTAGTTTTTCAGTAAAATCGGTAAACCGGAAGTAGCAGTTTGCATCAGTGAAAAAATCGAATTTTGCCAATATTTCGTCAACTACTAAGTTTACACAAATTTATAAAGAATTCATATGTACTTAAAATTAAGTTTGAGGCAAATTGCCTAAAAATGTTTTTCGAAATTCCAACCGGAAGTAGGTCTTTTACTCGTATCGAAAATCAGTTTTTTGCAAATATCTCGCAAGTCATGCTTTTTAGACAAGTACGTTACGAATATAAAAGTATTTAAAACATAATTTTCAATATCTCTTGTATAAAAAAAATTTCAAAATTCAGACCGGAAGTACCACTTTTACTTTTATCGAATAGCGATTTTTTGCAAATATGTCGTAAGTTATGCATTCTATATATATTTGTCACGAATACAAAAGTATTTAGAACTGGATTTGCAATATTTTTTGTATATATGAAATTTCAAAATTCGGACAGGAAGTAGCACTTTTATTCTTAGCGAGTAGCACTTTTTTGATAATATCTTGCAAAGTATGCATTCCATAGCGATTTATTTAGAGAATGAAAGTACTTAGAATAGGATTTTGAATAAGTATTGTATAAAAAAATTCTTAAAATTGTATAGTTTGAAACGCTCATACGTATAAGAAAATCGTGTGGTGGCCACCCCTCATTTTTTTATTCGGTGAAGTACACTTATGGTGAAAGTTTGTTATTTTGTTTAGATATGAAATAAATGGATCAATGCGAGTGAGTTAAGGTATTTGTGCTATATTTACGATGTTCTTTATTGGTTTTGAATTTTTGCAAAGAGGTGGTGGCATTATGAATAATGAAAATTAGTTGATAGTGACGAGGAGAATTCCATGAGTAAATCTTGTTTTTAAAATTGGCGTAATAAACAGTGTCTTACCGGTCTATAATAATTTGCACTGCTGTTGCATGTCTCGTCGCCTAGTCTTCTATATAAACGTTGGCTTACGTAAATTTTTGCGTTTTAATGTCTTTAATTCCAAACCGTTCGCTTTAAACCACCTTATTTTTTTGTCTCGCACTTTTGCTGTTTATTTTTTACTACTTCTTTTATTATTGCTCTTACTACTGGACGAATCAGTAATATATATTATGAATTACTTTTTGTGTGTAAACATATCTACAAAAAACCACGGACAAATCAAAGAACTCCTCTTGAATATAACTCGTTAATTATAGACATATTAAATTGGTCTTTGGACTATGGAATGTCAGTTATTAATTATTACACAAATACATATTTTACATTGTGCAAACGCTTTGTTTGATACTGAATCGAATAAAATATAAACCTCCGCGCGAGGGAAAACAGGGGTTGGAGGACTTGTATGAGAACGTAGTAGAGCTGCCGGCGAATGTCCAGGTATTTATTATAGTTAATTACAGATACAAATTATATACAGAACATAATAAATTACAAACATAAGTACAATTTAATTATACGCCCCGATATCACGGAGTAGGACGATTCTCTTTGGTTTATTTTACATTTTCCCTTGACTTCCTCTGCGACCCTACTGTTTCTTCTTCTTCTTCTTTTTCTCTTACTTCTCATTACCTCGTCCGCGCCCGCCCCGCCATCTATAATAAACCTATTTTCTTTCACGATTGTTCCTTTCGTAACGAGACACCGTCGACAATGCGGTCAACGTTGTAGTAATATTTGATTTCCCCACGTTCCATTTACTACCGTACGCATAATTAAATTTAATTACAGACGGTAGGGAAAGAGATTAGATAATGCCAGATGATGTGGGGAAATTACGTATTATGTTGCTTATAAATTTCATTTGTTAAATAGATCAAGCCGACATGATTTTTTTAAAAACTGACTTAACAGTCTAAAATTTTAGTATTTTGCATTGTTTTGAACATAAAAACTGTATTCTAACGTAGGGTATCATGTCACATTTTCAAAATAAGTGTTTTATCTGTTATTACTAAGATTAACGTAAAATTTAAAGTTAAAAAAGTATTGTAACAAGTTCTAGCATGTTCGCTGGTATACCGTGAAGGGCAGCGGTAACTACAAAGGCGTCTCCTTCACACATTCCAGAGAGAAGTAGAGAATTCTTATATATTAACCATCGCGGAATATACTAAAATGGAAACTGTTACTTCTCTCTTGTAATAATTGAAGGGTTTTCAAAAAAAAAGAAACAAAGTAATGTATCGAGGAAGATATAAACGATGTTTTTAATGTGTCATTTTCAAGTGATCTGCTGTATGTTCCTTCTGATGAACCACATCTCATTACTCAATCAGATTTGAATGAGTTGATACGGGATTTGGGTTAATGCAAAGAAAAATCACAAATTTTGGGATCTCAATTAACCCATTACTGGCCAAGACAAGAAAAAAAACATTTTAAACATTTTTTTTATTAAAGTAAACTCAGAACACAGTAATTAAGATACATTTTTGGTACAAGAAAAGTAGGTATTATTTTTAACAAAAAAATATATGGGTGCATGTACGCACCTTTGGCGAAAAGCAGGTTATTATAAAATAAAATACTAGTCTCTTGTATGAAAAATATCAAAGCCATCAGGATGCAAATGCACATTACATTTCTTACACAAGTAAATTGTATTACTTTTGCAAAGTCAACACTTTTTTCTTGCACTCTTAGCATTTCGAATTATAATGTGCCTGATGTCAAATCTTATGTCACCTGGTAAAGCTGATTTAGAAGGTCTTCCATAAGACGAGTTGGATTTTGCTGAAGTGGAAGCCTCATTGTGGGTGTCTTCTTTTTGTCCTTCGTATTTCAGCAGAGACAGCGCTAAACTTGAACGAAATTCCAGTTGGGAAATTTTGGTTTCATTTGTGATATTGAATATTTTCCAACTGTTTACAACCACAGTATCAACAACATTGGTGAATAATGGCCACCACCAATTTTTGCCTCTAATACCAATGCGATAATTGGCAATATCATTGTCATGAAGGTCTACCCCACCCATGTGTTGGTTGTACTCATGAATCACTTTTGGTTGATTGATAAGCATTTCTTTACGATCTTTGCGGTTGTAACGTTTGGCTTGAGTGACTGGTAAGACACTATAGAAATTCGTCATAAGAGTAACTACAGAGTTGTCATTCCACCGAGTAACCAGAACTTTCAAGTTCGAATCAAAAGCGGAGGTGAAAGAGCCTCTTTCCTTTTTGACATGATTTTGTTATCTTCAAGTGGACATTTTGCAGTACGGTTGTCTCTTACCGTTCCATTCGCGAAGAACCCTTTTTCACCCAAGTTTTCAAAAAGAGAATATGGTGTGAAAAAATTATCAAAAAATATTTTATGCTGTTGGGGCTTTTCTACAACAGAAAGAACCTCTAATACAACTTTTGATCCTAATGGACCCATGTTTTCAGTTTTCTCCGCCTTTCCACTAT
Source organism: Amphimallon solstitiale (assembly GCA_963170755.1). Lineage (NCBI taxonomy): Eukaryota > Metazoa > Arthropoda > Insecta > Coleoptera > Scarabaeidae > Amphimallon > Amphimallon solstitiale. Next base: position 239,717,251 of record OY720675.1, on the reverse strand, counting down.
ATGGAATAAATTTCAATAGGTAACAGTTATCGCAGCAAACACACCACAACTTGAATTCAAATCTCACAGGTTTTCCACGAATAAACATCTTGCATGAGTGCCGGCCAAAATATAGTACCATTTCTTTATCGATTGAAAGATGTTCTGCAAGTATACCCAATTGAATACATTTTTTATTTATAATATCAAAAATTGGTGTAAGCTTCCCAAACTTATCGCCCTTATTTATCGAGGTGTTAGTTGACAAATGAAGGTTTTTCCTTAATTTATTGCGACTCATGCTTTCACGTACAATACGCACTTCCTTGTCTTTCGTCTTTTGACCAGTACATGTGAGTTTGTGGCAATTTATGATATCCTCATAGTATAAGTATACCAAGAAATTTTTTTAGGTCTATTTCAGTAAGCTCGTAGTCATGACGGTTATTTTGTGCTGCGTAAGTATTCGAAAAACTTAAAATATTGCTAATTACTTCCTTGTCAAAAAATAGCGAAAATATTTCCAAGGGTGACTTCCCACCATGATCAGATACTACATTTTCAAATCCATGGTTATCAAACTCTTCGGGAACAGTAATATAAGCAGTTGAAGCGGTTTTTTTCCAATTTGGCACGGAAGTTTGTTTTAGTTTTAGAGTTTCTTGGGTATCAACTTGTTTCGGCTTGCAATAGCACTAAGTGGTAGCTCATCTTCCGAATCAAAATCACCCTCTTGATTTGTCTGAATTTCATATGTCCCCGCAATGTCCTTATCTACATTGTCTTCCCCAATTACGTTTTCGTCAATATTTTCCTCATCAGTCATTTCGTCACGTTCTGGAGGCACATAAACAACATCAATCGCTGTAGCATTTTCACAATCTGAGTCTTCTTCTAACGCAGCCATTAGCTCTATGGCTGTGAGCGGCCTTTTCATCTCCCATTTTGAATATTTTTTACTGAAACAAAAACAAACACCAACATAAGCCAGATATAAAAAAATTAAAAAAAAAACAGAATCACAAAACTGTCAAAAGAGGCAAGAGAAGAGAGCCTAGCTGCCAGATATATTTTGAACTTCACACTAGTATTATACCTAAACAAAAAATTTCTTACCTCATTTTGACTATAGATATCTAAAAACACAAATTCAAAACTCTAAAGCACTACTAAGAAGTACCGCTACGATTGCTGGCAACCAACTGAGAGATGTATCAACGAGTCAAATAATTTTCCGTCAACATGCGAATCGTGTCTCAACCTGCATGAAACCGCTCACGTCCTTCAAAAATGCCATGCTGCAGTAACCAGTGCGGTCGAGCAGCTTGGTACCGGGCGCGCGCTTTTACCTATGTATAAGCCAAAGGTGCGTATGCGCATCCGTTACAAAATACCTGTCATTCTAGCTGTCGTTTTCAAACTATAGATATAAAGATGTGTATGACATATTTTAAATATACACTGCGAAAAGAAATATATAACAAAAAAATAATTAGTACCCAAAAAAAAAAAAATTATTTGAAGGTGTGCAGAAAAACCAAAAATACAGATTTTGTTTAATTAAAAAAAAAATTAAAAAAATTTAACTTTTTATTGGATCATAATTTAACATAAGATTTTAGCCTGTTAAAAAATTGCGACATAATGTATAAAAAAAATATTTTTGATGCCAAAAAAAATGTTTTTAAAAGGTTGCGTTGACGCACCTTTGGCAAGTAATGGGTTAAACGAATGGAATCTTTTACATGCCACTACAAGAATCTCTGTATTGAAGAATCGTCGTGAAAAATTCAGTTCATTTTACAACGTTGAAAGAAATTTCTGTTACTGTACTGATGTAAATCAATTTTTGTGTGAAATGAGCCCTGCAGAATGGCGATTGTTTATCGACTACAATATTATTTTTGTTTATCTACCAGCGGGGTATGATTATAACTAAAACTAGACGTGGTGGAAATATTTGGTTTTTTGTTTTATTGCATATTCTTATTATTAGATTACATTTCGTGAAGCGAATTCTTGCTTTTCAGATTACAAATTCAATGCCTAAATATTGCAGTTTATATTGAAAAATTCCTTCTACAATTCGCATAATATTATGTGCAACTCAAACACAGCATTTTACACACAGGCCATACATTTGTATTATTTAGCGTTAAAACATTCGGAATTAATTAAAAGCACTACATCTATGTTCAAAAGAAACAAAGTTAAAAGTAAATATACACACAAAAGCATGACTGAAATGCAAGTTGCCTTTAAATAATAAATATACAGAACTCGTTATTCAGGGCGCGAAATGAAATATACATAACACGTTTTCTACATTTCATACACAAAAGTAAACTAAAATTTCTGCATATAAAACTCGTTTAGCAAATAAGCTCCATAAAGTGGACATGTTTTCATACGTTTTAAGTGCTCAACGCGCCGTTTTAAATTTAAACGCTTCCAAATACTTTCGTTCTCCGCATCTCTTACTCTCTGCGGGTTCTGTCTGTTTCTCTATTGCCGTACGGCAAGTACGGCAACACTATACATGCATATAACATTACACATTTAAAATACAAATGCGGAGACGATTAATGGGCGTAACATTATCAAACACGGACCATCGTTACCGGAATACGAGATATATGTATTACTAATTTAAAAGATGAAATGAATTATTTAGCGCCTTGTCTATTGTGTACGGGAATCGTGGCGTTCGTTGGTTGCACTTTAATAATTCCGCAATTTTGTAACCGATTTTCCGTAACTCCGTAAATATTCACAATGCCGCGCAATTGAATCAGTACAGTATCGTGTCTTTCAATATTCAGGAGAAAAGAGTCATATATACAGGGTGAGTCATTAGTAGCCGTTTTTTCGATAGTTCTTTTGTGTTTTAAATAAATGGTAACACAATTAGTGGAAGATTCATGGTTGGTTGGGGCGTATATTCTAATAATACTTTAAGTTCTGGCACACTTTAGGTTTCATTGGAAAAGCATGAAACTTATTTTTTTTTAAAATGAAACACCCTACATATTTTTGGATTTTCTAGTACTGTCTTTAATCATCCATTCAATTTTTTTTTCTTTTTGAAAATTGAGCCAAAAGTTTTTGAGTAATTAATTCTTTTCTTGGAAAGTTGTGAATGTTCCGAAAAAAAGTCAAACACATTTTGGTGGTGTGTATAGTCAAGAAAATTCTGCATCACATGGTATAAGTTGCATTTGACAACGCCTCAAAAAACGTTGTTTTTCAATAGCCTTTTTTTTTTTTTAATGGAACACCCAGCAGTTTTCTCTTTTTTTAAATTCTTTTTCATTTTTGTTAACAATGTTCAATGTATCTTCTTTAATTTGTGAGGTAATCACTATAGAAGCAGTCAGCGATCAAAAGAAAAAACTACGAGCGCTGTTGTTCTATGTATATGTCGCAGGCTAATAGTCATTTTCGGCAAATAGCTTTTGTCCAGGCAAATGATATCTGCCCTGGCAAATAGCTCTATATCATTTATTTCTGCTCAAAAGCTATTTTCCTAGGCAAATAGTATCTGCCAGCTGGGTTTTTAGGCAAAAAGATAAGACAGATGTCGTAGGGATGGTATTTTTAACCATTGCACAAAGTAACACCCGATCGACTAACGAGAAGTTTTATTTTCTTCCATCCACATTCTTAACATTTGTTCAACATCTTGGTTTGCCCTTTCAACGGACCCTTGGCTTTGAGGGTGCCTGGGACGTCCATGTACGATTCTGCATTCTGGCCATAACAAAACCAATTCTTTTATTACTTCGGCTATAAACTCCCGTCCATTATCACTCTGCAGGATGACTGGTACACCAAAATTTTCAGTAATTTGTTGGCTACTTCCGCAGCCCTCTTTGTTTGTAATGGTATCAAATATAAAAATTTTATAGAATGGTGTCGGTAGTTTAATAGCCATTTATATTTACCATCTGAGCAGGATTGAAAGTCAATTAAGTCAACTTGTCTTCTTTGATTGACAGGCTTGGAATGTTACATTTCTTTTTCAAATTATGAAGCATTTTGTCCCTTCCCCCGTGTCCTGTCGCTTTGTGTAGTTCGTCAATTTTATCAAAAAATTCTTCAATTGGTGTAACATAAATAAGGTCGTCGTTAACAGATTTTGCTTTCCGAATAACTTTTGATACGCCGGATATCTTCAGGAGGTCATATGTTTTGCCATCATATTTTTCTTTTGATGAGAGGGCCCGAGTATTATTCTGAACTTGTTTTGAACAAAAACTTGGTTCGTTGCAGGGTCCACGGCTTTTTAATTGTTGTTTGTTCGTACTTTGCATTCAGCCTTAAATAAAATTCATCTTTATCTACCATGGTGTTAATATTAACTTACATGTTATAGGTAGAAAACTGCTAAATGAAGAACCGAAGCACGTAAACATTAGGCAAACACGGATAAACATAACCTCAAATAAAAATTAAAAACCCATTTGCCTAAAAAATGTTGTTGGCAAATACTATTTGCCTAAAATAACTATTCGCCCACGACATTTGTCTTGTTGTGAATCTATTTGCCTAAAAACCCAGCTAGCAGATATCATTTGCCTAGGAAAATAGATTTTGAGCAGAAATAAATGATATGGAGCTATTTGCCAAGGCAGATATCATTTGCCTAGGCAAAAACTATTTGCCGACAATGACTATTGGCCTGCGACAAATACAAATATTCGTTCAACCAATCCATCTGTCAAACAAAATGAATGTTGAACTAGACTCGCAAAAGTAATTATTGTATAGACTGAAGCGCTTCGAATTTTCATTTAATTTTCTAATTCCTATAATATCCAGTTGCTGTATTTCATTTTTTACACTGTTGATTAATGACAAAATAAAGGAAAGGTTATGTTTATTGATATATTTAAAGATGCTGTACTACTAGAAGGTGCATTGAACAATGCTGCCATCTTCAATTTACTTTGCTTGATGGCTTCTATTCTTTCATTTGGTTGATGCTCGTTGTAGGAGATGACTGTAGCTTTTGAAAATTATAAAATAATGACGTAGAACTTTGATTGAAAAAAAATTATTAACGAAAAAGTGTAAAAACGCAATTTAAATTTCCCAAATAATTATTAACCAAACAACAACAAACGAAAGTAACAAAAACAAATTTCACCAAGTAATATGTTCAACATAACTACCATTTTCTGCAATGCACATGCGTATTCTGTTTACCAAAGAAGTATGAAAGTTGCGTAAAACGTTTGAATTATCGTTATAAATAATTCGGATTCTAATTTCAGGCCTTCTTTGGTAAAAGGCATCATTTGATAAACGTGATCATCGTATCACCACAAAAAAAAGAACTGGTGACCTTGCAGGCCATCATACAGGACCCCAATCTATTTCTTCTGAAATTGATGATCCTGATCTAGATATTCATGAACTTGATGACAACCACATACGACCAGTAAAATGTAAAAGAAGATTTTCCAAAAACAAAGATACTTTTCTCCATTAACATTTCAATCAAAGAAATATGGTCCAGTTATGTAACTACCCACTATTCCTTCCCCCCACATTTAATTACTCACTATTTTGAAAGTTTGCAGGTCTGATAAATTGGAGATCTTTTATGTCATATTAATGTAAATTGTGACGATTAATTTATCCATTTTTATGAACGGTGGTTACGTTAGTAAACAACAAAAAACTGGAGAATGTCAAGCTGTTCTTCTAATTTAATGGACAAAAATTTAAGTGCTTATAAAAATCTCTTTCAACTGACTCCTGTGTTAATTGAACATGATATGGAAGTAATTTATGTTTCTTAATCATTCTGGGTACTAAAGTTTGACTTACGTTTAACTAACGACTAATTTTTCTAATACTAGTATGTGTAAACTCATTGCTCTCATCAGTTATTGGTTTGTCCGCTCTTTTTTTTTTTCATATTTAATATCTGCAGTCTTCTCGAACCATTTCTCAATACGTTCAAAGGCTTCAGGCTTTGAAGCGTGCTATCAGGGTATCGCTGTTCTGTGTTACAATTAATACCCATATGATTTTCTGACACCAGGATTTTGCATATCGCCCTGCGGTTAACCTCAAAAAATTTACTCAATCCAGTGGATAATGAAACCAATATTTATTAACAGGCGTTCATCAGATTTTGATCAAATTTGATGGCATGTGTCATATTCTAAAAACACTAGTTGACTAAATACTTACTTTTAGCTACAATATTTACGTTGACTATAATATGAATTGGTAAGCACGACACAGTTTCTAATAATTTTGAAAGGTGGCGCTAAAATTACCTTTGCTACATTGACACCTATTACAATTGACACCGGTTTTCCATACTCTTTCACGTATTTGAAGACTAACAAAAATAGTTTTCCTTCTGTTATTTTTGGAAACTTAGGTATACCCAAGGGATTTGAAATCGCCACCTTCTTGTTCCGTTGCCTAACAAAGTTTTGTACGAGCTCTAATTTTAGGTGAAGAAGTGATATTATGAACATTTCTTTTTCTACTAAAGACTGATGGTCGTATTTTTCTGGTATAAAATTTTGTCGTCACTTCTGCTTAATTAAATGGTTTTTCTTGTCAGGATATCGTCTAAAACATATAAAAAAAATATTTGTTTTTGGTATTATTATTATTACTAGTAGGATTTTCAATCTCTTCGAGCTTGAAAGCGCGAGCACTGCCATGATGCTTTTTATAACGTCCGATTTTCTAAACTTTTGACGCGCCCTATATATACGTCTAATTTGAGCAAAAGTTAGTTCACATTTATTAATGCATTTATTCGTTCCTATAAACTTCATAAATCTATTGAGAGACCAAATTGAATGTCATTATTGACATTCAATCTTAACTGTTCATGGGATATTACATATTAGTTTTATTAACAATTTATAATTGGTAGTAACAAAAATACATATCTAAGAGGTATCTCATTTCAGTAAAGTATCACACTTGAACCTGCATTTTTTCATTTCTTTCATTCTTTGCCATTATGATTCATACAATCACTGCTCGCTCATTCGCGAAAAATTTTGACGTGGTTCATAATCCGGAAATCAGTTTTTGTAAAACTATCGTCGAAAATCAAATTTTAGTTGGATGTCTGAATTTTCTTGTTACTTTAAAGATTATTCTAAACTTAAAATTAATTACCTACCTAACATTAGCACTTCTTTAAATTTTTTCTTTGATGTATGTTATTCGGCAACGTGCAGTTAAAGTTTTCATATAGAAAAATTAAAAATATGCATATCTTCTTCTTTAGAATACATGTTTAGGTTACGCTTTGTCGTATAAATACTAAATTCGTGTTTGATGAAATTAATGCCATTTAGTATATTCGTTAGTGCTTACGTATGTGATTCCCTCGATGTATATATTTATTTACCTTGGATTTTTCCAGTATTTAACGAATAAAACCTGCAAACGTTTAAGACTGTAATTTCTAAATATTAGACGGCATATATTCATATGTAGTTACTAACCCTGTGGTGTTAATTCTTTCCACTTTAATTTGCGATAGGGCTCGTTTTGCCGGTCTCTTCTCTAAATGTCGATTCTTCTACCTTGTGGACGTCCTGATAATTAATAATGGGGTACGTATGACTTTTCTATGCACCTTTTAAAATGTGATGTGTGTTTGAATTGACGCGAGCTGTCGCCTACTTTTTCTAGCGAGATTTTTTTACCGGATCCGCCTGCAGAGAGGCTTTAAATGACTTGTACCCTCGTTATAGAAGTACTAGGAAAGTGGAGATTGCTGCAAAACGTTGCCTAAAAGTCCATTTTATCGGTTTCTCAGCCTTCATCTGCACGCGAAACCTCGATAGCGTTGAATTCTTTCGTGAAAGCGAGAACCGTGAAACTTTTCGATGATATATATGACAATTTTTGATTTTTGAAATGTTTTAATTTTATTTTCCCGCACATAAGCGCCTATTTGTCTTTACGTAAACCCGCTGTCCATTTTCGGAGCCTCCGATTTCGAGTGTGGTGCCGCCAGCAGCCACAAAATATAGCACACGCAAATGAGAAATGTCCAGCCTATACGTACCCAAAGAGGGAACGCTCCCGACGCGATTTCCTGAGAGGAGTTACACATATCGTTTTGCCTTTTTTGAGGGTTCGGTTAAGCTATTTCAACCAAGGCGATTAGAGCGGGTCACTTGAACGGCTTTTATTATGTATAATTAGAAGTATAAAGCCAAATAAAGACTTGTCTGACCAATGTTATTTATTTTATAAATTATACAACGAATTTGTCTACATAATTCACATATTATAGTATTTATATTTTTATTAATTTAAATGTTATTTGTTGGGCATTTAGCGGATCTATCACGCATTCGTGCTCTGGTTACAAAGTGCATCCAGTGAATGACTACCTGCCTATTTTGTTTATATACGTATGGTGTGTTTATATCATCGATCTAAAATCGGCCAATTTGCGTAAACCAACACTTCAATACCCCAAATTCGTTTCACTCATTAAATCACAAATTTGCCAATCAATGACACAAACACACAGAGGCATACGCATACCTGCATAACACTTGTTCGCTTTTGCCATCAACTGATTCCGAATTGATTGATGCGCCCACATAACATAGATACCATCGTTGTGCGAACCGACACCGTATTTATAACAAATAAATTTTTAAACAGTATTAAAAATTGCACCGCCGAACACCGCGAATATACCTATGCATGTATGCATTGTATATGCATGTAATGTGTTGTTTATGTTAACCCCTGCATAATACACTCGCGTTATGTATATTTCAATTGGAATTGTTGCATTTTGGCGGCGAACGTGTGAGGTCCATCCGCGTGCACATTGAAAACCGTTAAAGAGAGGGGCATTGTGTGTCAATTAATGGATTGCATTCCGGTATTGGCAAATGGGATTGATTAAATCTATTAAAAAGTGTTAAAGTTAAATGTCATTATCGATGCTCCAGGTGCATTATTTTCGAATGAATTTACACGGGGAAAATTTGTTCGAATTTATTTTGTGATTTTTCATTTATCGTCGACGTGCCGTGGAGTTATCGTGTTTTAATGTGTTTCGGTCGTTTGAGCGGTTAAAAATGGAAATTTAATATTTCCAACTTCGCAGATTTATAAAATATTCATGTGTTGATTATCAGTTTGTTTCAAATAGGAAAAAGACATGAATAAAATTAAGAGAAGATAAAACAATATATTATTGAGTTAAATTGTTAAATTAATAGTATATTTATTTCTTTTATATGTTTTTTTTAAGGAATTGCAATTTAATCTCAATTTAATAATCCATATTAACAAATGATACAAATGAAATACTTTTTCACTATACTTTTCACCATTTCTGTTTTTGCACTGCCGTAACTAGTTTCAACAAACTCAGTAAAAATGTAGTTTATTTGTATCATTAGCGACAAATTGTAAATATCTCTGGTGAGTCATTTATAAACGGTGTTTTGTTACTGAATATTAAAAATTATTTTCTTTCTAGGGTATGTGCTTTTTCTTATGAATTAAAAATAACGCATTTTATTTAACATTTCGATGTATTTATACTATATTAAAATACAAGTTTCATAAGACATGATTTTTGCGCACGCGTTCAAGTTTAGAAAACGAGCTGCTTGGCGAGTTTTATAAAGAACAAGCGCGCAAGATGTCTTATGAAACGTATATTTTATACTATTTTTTCTATTTCGGTTAATAAAAGTTCAAAAAAACTAAAATAAGAGATTATTTTTCGAACATTTTAGAATTTTTTTTTTAAGTTGTTTATTCTGATTTTTAAGTAGAACATTTTAAATATTTGAATATCAGCGGTGTTATGTGTAATTTAGTTTAAAATTTAGACTGTTTTATGCAATAAATTATTTCAAATTGTCAATAAAAAGGACGAAATAAATAATTGCACGACCCCAGATATTCGCAAAATAGCGGAAGATAATAATATAATAAGATTTGGTTCCATTTTTTTTTTGTTACCAAACTCAAAAAAATTAAATTAGCGTATAAGGTAATACTTTATGCATATTTTTCAAAAGACGTACAATTTGAATTTCATTTAGTCAAACATTAAAAAAATTGTTTAAAATATGAAAACATTTTGTTTCCATGTACGTTTTAAACGTACATGGAAACAAACGTACGTTTAGAGTATATTTTTTATTTTCATTAAAATTCCGTTCTTAGTAAATTTATAGAATAATTTACTAAGAATTAATGTTTAATTAGAATTGTGCTTTTATTTTCCTACTGCGTTGTATACGCAATATAATAAAACTCCCAGAAGTATTTTGAATTCTTAAAATGTATTTACAATACATGTTTATCCATCGACTGACTGTATCAGACTGAAATGCTAATCGCACTTTACTGGCACGACCTGCGCGTTGTTGCCGGTATGCGTAGTATAGATATGTCCTATCCTCAATATGATTTTACACATGCTGTATAAGAATGTACTGTGATTTCTGCAGATTTCCAACTTTTATCAAAAATATTTTTCGAAATTATCGAAAAATAATTCTTCGCGAATATCTAGCAAATCATGCGTTCTATGCAGACCTATTAAGGCCAATTAAGAGTATGAATGTATTTATAGATAAATTTTGAATAATTTTTGTATAAAAGATATCGAAATTTCGGACCGGAAGTAGCACTTTCAATTTTACCTAATAATAGTTTTTCTTTTTTTTTTGCAAATATATTGCAAACTATGCATTCTATACAGATTTATCAAGAGCACAACAGACTGTATTTAGAGTTCGATTTTTTTCGAAGTTCATGAATATTATCACAAACATCATCTAATTCATTGCAATTGATTTTGAATTATTTTACGCATTCTAACATCGCGACAACTGCTCACAAGCAAATTGAATTGCGTTTAGAAAAACACAAAACTCGTTCAGTCAGTTAAAACTCGTTGGAATTCAACATTTTTTATGTTAAAACGGATACTGGGACAAGGTTGATCAGCGTATTATCTGACAAGGAGATGAATGGACAATCATTGAAAAGATTGTTCAAATATTGGTACCCTTTGAGTTGGCTACAACTTTATTGTTGATTTCAATAGTGATGCCCATTTTGCAATCTTTGATGGAGAATTTTATTTCAAAGATTGATAAGGATGAACCAAAAGAGATAGAAGAAATAAAATCTGTTTGCAACAGGAATTTCAATCAAAGTTCACAGAAGTCTTTCCTAGTAATGTTTTGGTTACCAGTGCTTCACCAATTGGAGTATTGGCATTAATACATTTTTAGATCCAAGCTTTTAAAAGAAGGAAAGAGTTTTTGGATCTCTGCTTAAAACAAAAAGTCACCTACAAAATATCTTTGAAAACGAAGTGGAGTCATCAGTTGAATTTGATGAAAGTAACATGAATCCATCAAAATAAAACGCTTTGGATATTGTGTTCCCCAGTGAACAAGTAAATTGTGCCAATAAAGTCGATATATATTATTTTAAACTATTTTTACTTTCTTATACGTTGTATAAGGAAGTATTTTTTAAATAATGTCTGTGTGTGTCTGTGACCACGATAGCGGTCAAAGCGCTATAGGTATCAATTCCAAATTTTTTATTTACAAGTATCTCCCTCTTGAGATCTGATTAGATTTTCAGTAAAATCGTCAGACCGGAAGTAGTAGTTTACTTCAGTGAAAAAATCGAGTTTTGCCAATATTTTGTCAACTACTAAGTTTAAACAAATTTATAAAGAATTCATATGTACTCAAAATTGAATTTGAAAGGAATTTTATTATGAAAGTTTTTCGAAATTGATACCGGAAGTAGGTCTTTTACTCTTATCAAAAATCAGTTTTTTGCAAATATTTCGCAAGTCATGCTTTTTAGACAGGTACGCTACGAATATAAAAGTATTTACAACTTAATTTTCAATATCTTTTGTATAAAAAAAATTTCAAAATTCGGACCGGAAGTATCACTTTTACTCTTATCGAATAACGATTTTTTGGCAATATGTCGTAAATTATGCATTCTATAAATATTTGTCAACAGTACAAAAGTATTTAGAGTTGGTTTTGCAATATTTTTGTATAAATGAAATTTCAAAACTCGGACCGGAAGTAATACTTTTACTCTTAGCGAGTAGCACTTTCTTTCGAATATCTCGCAAAGTATGCATTCTATAGAGATTTATTAAGAGAATAGAAGTACTTATAATAGGATTTTAAATAATTTTTATATAAAAAAATTTTAAAACTCTATAGTTTGAAACGCTCATACGTATAAGAAAGTCGTGTGGTGGCCACACATGCTATTTTCTCTTTCGCTTCGTTGCAATTTTTGCATAGCGACAATAAACAGCATTATTACTAATAAATATCCAAATATTGGAATGGGTAACAACAATTCAAATTTTTGTGTTGGAATATTCTCATACAGAAGAACTATAATGTTTAAATACTTGAATATTCGAATAAATCGAATATTTATCAAAATGAATATTCGATTACTGAAATTTGGAAAATTTCCGGCTCTAGTAAGGTACTTATTTATCATAGTGCAGTACTAATTAAGTGTCAAATGTGTTAAAGGATTTTCTAATTTTAAACAATATCAATTTCATTGTTTTCTAAAATAAAATAATTTTTAACGAAAAATATAAAGTTCTAAGTGAAATGTTTTAGTGAAAACTAGAAACTTTATCTTTAAACTAAAATTTGGAAAAGACAGAAAACGCTGTTCTAATTAATCGCAAATGTTTTTATTTATATAATAAATCATCTTTAGAATTTAGTAACGCCCAATTACACCACCTCCACCTTTATCAAGTTTAAATACACTACAACTGAAAATGAACAGTAAAACAGTTCGTGTATGTATTTATCTTCGGACAGCTGAACTGTCCGCAAAAACAACGCGTAAAAATTGAAAGATCTTAATCTTTGTATGTTTTAAAAGAAAATATTGACCGTAAATGCTATTTATTTGTTCATTCAACCCGACACCACATGTATTCCAGTAAAATTATAAATCAATTTATGTGTGTTGTATTTGTATGTATATCGTACATATATTATACTCATGATTTGTTCTGACCTGTACTTTAATTAATTCCACATATTTTGATAACATATCCGACCTCACAGAAACACATAAAGCAGCTGGTGAATATTATTATAATACGGCCATTAATCAAACTGCCGTGATATTTTAAAAATATTTATTCTTATCCATTCTCGCTTGACAAAGAGAAAAGACGGGCGAAAACATTTTTGACATTCCGTCTTGTTGAATTTATTTATAATGTAGTCTGGAATGTGCGCGCCCCACAATAGAATCTTAATTAATCTAATAGAAAACATGATGTATTGTGTTAAGGGGATTTATTTTAATTAAGAATGTTATCTTTTTATCTTTAAAATTGAAATATGTATTGTTGTTTCGATACGTAACTTTGCCTTTAAGAAAATAAATCAAGGAATTTCAGTTTTAACAAATAATATATATTTTTTACATACGAAACAAATTATTAATTATAAATAATTCATTATATTCTAAATAAAGATTGTTATCCGTCGTGGCTTTTGCAAGGTATACAGATAGGTGTTTAAATACGTGTGTACACACCTAATGAGTATATTATATATTATCGGCCATTAGTATTTTAGCGAATTTTACGTGTCTAGTGCAATTTAAGGGATTTATATAAATGAATTATCTACTTATTATAATAATAATTAATCAGCTTAACAGATATGAATTCAAAATTACATTTTTAAATTACAATGTGTAAATCATTTAAATACTAATAGACTTTCGTCAATTGGAATTACGAAGAAAGTTTGTACTAAAATGTATGGGCTAATACGAGAGTTGCCTGAAGAGTTTTCAGCCTAACAATGAAAAAAATTTTTTATTTTTAACGTGAAATATGTTTTATTTTGCAATATAATCTCCTAAAACATTATTATTTATGATAGTCCTGAAATAACTTTTGTGGGTTATATTACTTGACAGATAACACTTTGCATCATCTCAAATTTGACCTTATTTTAAATTATTGACGCATGTCTGTGGCTAAAGCAACTCAACCGTATCATCATTAGGGTGTAATCAGGAATGTTTGCAAAATATCCATCAATGGTTGTGATAGCTTCGTCATCTGTAAAACGCTTTCCATCCAAAAAAATTTTCAGGTTTGGAAACAGATATTAGTTCAAATTTGGAAACACTTAAAGCTGGTCTGTCCTCACGAATTTTCGCATCCAACTGATCCAAAAGGTTACAATAGTATTCATAGTTTATGGTTTTACCTTTCTTTAGATAATCGATCAAAAACATATCTCTGTAATCGTAAAAAAACGGCTGTCATAACTTTTCTTTGCTGATCGAACTGTCTTTGCCTTGATTATAAATTTACTTAAAAAATTATTATTTAAAAAATTGGAATCAATAAATAGCAGCATAAGTGAATTAATTGATGGTTGAACAGATCTATTAAACCAATACCGCTCATGCGAGAGGAAAATGGTACTAGAAACAACAACAAAAAGGCACTTAGAGGACACCTACCGTCCCAACGATGAATTAGAATTAATTGATCAACCAGAATTTATAGAAGAAACCACAGAAATAAAACTTGTTATACGTAAAGAAGCAGCTAAAGAGGGCAAACCAAATATCAACCCCAACAAAGTTCCAGCATTAAAGCTTAGAAGAGGCATCATTATTTGAGAAAACTACCGAATTAATAATAATATCAAAACCAGGATCACCTATAAGTGAAATAAAATAATATAGACCAATTTCATTGCTTCCGATGATATCATATGTTTTTGAAAAACTGCTCTTGATAGGAGTGCAAGAAATAATTGAAGAGACTCAACTAGTTCCCGAACACCAATTTGGTTGCGTAATAAAATACAACGGTCGAACCAGTACATCGAATAATGTTTAGAAGAAAAGAAACGTGGTGATCCATTTTTCTGGATGTGGTCCTAGTATTCGGCAAAATGTGGAATGAAGGACTAATACCGAAATTTAAGAGATGCATAACATTGCAGTATGTGCAACTTTTACAGTCCTACAGCTACAGCGAACCTTTAAAGTAAATCAGGAAAGCCAATGCTCAGGTCTCAAAACAAAATAGGAATGCCCCAACGCGGCGTGTTGGAACCAGTACTTTACCTATTATACACTTGTGACATTCCAGTAGCAGAAAACGTTAATCTAACTACATTTACAAATGATACTGCAGTTCTTGCTATAGAAAACACCATAGAGAAAAGAATTGCCAATCCCCAAAGCGCAAGAAGCAACGTAAATCCTTGAACCAGATGATGGTATCTAAGAAATGAACGAAAATAAACCAGCCGTATTAACTTCACAAAAGGAAAATTAATTGTCTTCCAGTGGTATTGAACAACAATGCAATTTCATTGGGTCAAACTTAAATGGAACAAACTTAAATGGAAGGAACATGTGAAAAATAAAACTGAACTAGTTACATTGAAATATAAGAATATGGAAGAAATTCCCAGCTGCCTATTAAGAACAAAGTACTGGTCTACCAGCAAGTGCTTAAACCGGAATGAATAAACGGCCTCCAACTGTAGGGTTGTACTAGAGAAAGCAATTCCTTTTGCTCTCAAGTCTTAAGGAACATTAGTAATACTCCAGAATGAAAAAGACAGTTAAAGATTAATTTAAGAACATTACTAGGAGTCATGAGAAAAGACTCCATAAACATTCCAACGCTGAAGTGCTTCAACTGCTATACAATCAAAACTTTGTGCGACGACTTATGTGGACTAATTTCTTTAAGCTTATTTAATAGTGTAGTTGTAAGCGAAAACCAAATATTTTAAACAGAAGCATCACCAGTGAGTGGTATGAGCGAGATATGGTAAAGACCAGGATGGACCAGTGGGAATATCCAGAACCAAATAATTTATGTTAAATTTAAAATGCTTATTAATTTCAAGATTTGCTACATTATCCATAAATTAAGAAAAATAGATCTGCCTGCTTTAAATCATCTTTGATCTTTGAATTCATACTTTAATTTTCTTCTTCAGTATGAAGAAACAGTTAAGGTATTGCTAGTGTTTAAAAACGTTAAAGGAACAATTTCTGATTATTACTAGACACTATAACGTTAGTATCTCAGCCATGTCCAAAAGGAGAATAATTGCAATAAATTAGTTATTATTACATCTAAATTTTTCATTCATTATTTGAATGTATTTGATGCCAAAATCTAAACGTTCCATGAGTAATTTCTTTTTAACATTATATTTAAAACAACAAAAAGCATGAACTGTATGGGAAGAGTGGTGGAAATTTGAAAAATTAGAAACTGAAGAATTTCAAATTTTTTTTCTGATATTATTACTTTAACTGTTATCGTATCGAAAAGAATAAACTTGTATGAATAGCCCATCTCGTAAATTATTGCTTCTTACTTCTTTGTTATTCCATAAAAAAGAAGGGAACACCGCGAAAATTATATACCGGATGTGTCGAACGGAAACGGTGATAGATCGAATTAAGTAGTCGGGAAAATCAAATAGAGCGTAGCGGCTCATCTGAACGCACCATCATTACCATTTAATTCCCTGTCTGTGTGTTTCTTCACTCTGAAGAATGCCCCGTCGTTCCTCAACTTCCCGACAACTATTCCTATATCAAGATTGAAAATTTCCGAAGAACAATGAGCGATTGTGTGCTGCCCGATGTTCTTTTTTTGGCAGAGATAAGGACATGACGATGTGCCATCTGCTTCACCTGATGGGAGTCCCAGATAATCGAGGCATTGTTTTGCTTATCCCCAAACACATTTAACCGTAACGTTACATATATTGTATGTGTGTGTGTGTATATAGTTATGTTATATATAACTCAAAATAATAAGGAAAAGAAAGGTAATCAACATACTTTTAACATAAATTATTTTGGTAAATACAACACGACAACATCCTCTAACGTACGCACGAGAAGAAGGAAGGTAGCAGAAGGAATGGTTTCCTTTTCTTTTTCGAAATAATTTCATAGCATTGAGCCTGAACGGAAGTTGTAAAGCATTTTAATAACACATTTAAGTGATAATGTTGAAATCTAAAACAATAGGCCCCGCGAGTGTGTTTGCTTAATACCATCGTCGGCCGGCAGATGGCCGTGTCCCGGACGTTTTGGATATTTCGCCCGTAATAATAGGTAACAGACACAATATATGTAACCTCTCTGCCGGGTTCCTTCGTGTCTTTATGCACGTGTGTATGTCTTGTGTGTTTGTTTGTTTGTTTCTGTTTGTGTGTGTGTGATACATTTACGAATGTATAGGTATTACATGGAATGGATTTATTTACTACCTCATTGTTCTTCTGGGAATAATAAATGAGCACTTTGTACGTGCCAGAAGATTAATTTCGTGCAATTGTTGAAACTGTTCGTTAATCTGTATGGTGGGTTCCTTTACATGGAAAAATATACGCTGTGGGTGATATTGTTTTCTTTTTCTTGAAATTCAAGATTTTGGCATTTGATATAAACGATATTTTTTCTTTTATTCATTGCCTGTATTTCCTCCTTCCTTCAGATGTTCTAGTCTAGTCTTAACATTAGACACACCCCTCAGGAAAATGACTCTAAAATCCCGTTTCTCCAACTCCGATGAAAACACTCCGATCACCATTGATCAATTTAACTTGCACTTGTGGTTTACGGTGCGAATATTATATTAAGTTGACAATATATACTCTAATGTATTTAATATAAATTACGAATTGTATTGGCGCCATTTTTACTTTCTTATACGTAGTATATGGAAGTAATGGTGGGTGCATTGCATTACTGGATTTATATAAATTACATTATTTATTTGTTCCCAGTCCTGCATGTACCCCTGACTGCCGATCCCTAAATGATGACGAAAATTTTCGATTTCGAAATTTCTGCAGATGTCCACATTTTGAAGTCCCCTAATAACGAAAAAAATTGTTTTTGAAAAATGTATCTATATGTCTGCCTGAATATGCCTGTTTGTATGTCGGTCTATGATCACTATACCGGCCAAACGGCTGAATTTATCAATACTTTGTAGTTACGAATATAATTTCCCTTAACTCGGAGGTAGCACTTTTACTTCTAAGTTACTAAGAAGATAAAACTATTTGAAACTTAATTATGGAACAAATTTTATATAAAGAAAAATAAACGTATAAGTCGTGTCATGTCCACACCTGTTTTTTTTTTTTGAACGTAACCTTTGTGCTTTTCTCCCAAATTTAGTTTTTTAAATCATATCGGTTATAATTAGAAAGGAACAGTGATAAAACATGTGCAACTCTAGTGGCTGAAACATAGATTATAGTAGTAGGTGAAGGATTATCTATGTAAACTATTAAAAAGAGCTTGTAAATTCTTTCATGGAAAAGCATCTTTTGGGTGTGATTATAGAGTCAATACTCGTACATGTTCTTTCTACCCCCTATATATCTTTATCTCATCGTATGTCATGTTTATGCAAAATACTTGGACACCAATTCCTCCGAACTTTGCTGATGCTCCACCAAGGTTCCAACTCTTTAATCCACCTTCCACTTGGGTATACTTTTATGTCCTCCTTAGTACAGATTTCATACCTATTGGAGTGCGCGTCGGATGTAAATTCAGGATCACCTTTGATCGCTGGTACTTCTACTGGATGTTAGGGTCGTAGTTGACAGATGCTTCGAGTTGAGTGTATATGTGATCTAACGCTCTATCGATCTTCTTTGTGGTACTCTTGATGATCTTCTACTGCCTTTTCATCGCTGTGTCCGGCTGTAGCTTAGTTTTCCTGACGGATCAGGGTGCATACAGAACCATCTGGTGCACTCGATTCTAAATCTCATGTGGCAATATGCAGCAGTCGTCCAAACGGTTGCGGTATAGAGTATCGATGGTCAAATTACAAGCAGCATCAGATTTACTGTTCCATCATCTCATAGAAGTAATTACTCAAGTGTTCAAATTGCTGGTCCTCAAAATGTATATACTGCTGTTGTAGTTTGGACGATCAAGCATATTTTGTTACATCGATTTTCTAGTATGCTTCTGTTAGGAATTCATGCATATCAATAGCTATACAGGGAGTTCTTGTATATACATTATGAAAGAGATGCGCCGGAAGGAGAACCCAAAGGGAGTAGGTCATTCAATCGACTGTATGTGACATATTCACCGATTAGGAAACTTTTCAAGTAAGATGATCATAATTTGTGCAAAGTAGGTAAGAACCTCATCTAGATCTACGCATGTAAGGTGACAGTTGTGAGTATATACTAGTATCTAAAATGAAGGGCCCAATGACATTGATGTTAGTTCACATTGTAACCCTAAGGTAATTGTACTATTCCTAAATTAATTGCATAGGGCTTTGATATGGTTTAATAATAATGGTTTTTATTATTAATGAATCCTGGTAGTTTGATGTATACGCTTACCTAATATTGCAAATAATGATTCATACCGCCCTGAAAACCCCCATGAAGTAATCTTGCTCAAAACAAGATGAAGTTGAATATACGTATCATCAGAAGCCACAAACATTTGCATTAACTCTTTAGATGTTTCTTCTCTTTTGATTTTTTTAGGTTTTGAATAAATTCTTCACCAACTCTTTATTATCTGAAGTATTAATGCTGATCGGCCAACTAATCGTTGGTGCATTGAAAAAGGATTTCTGTAATGTTTAATTCCGTATGTACTTAGCAGATTATTAAAATAAGTAAATAATTACTAGAAATACCAAATTCTTCATTTCTTTCGAACCCTTCCAGCATTTTTTTATTCCACCTTTGATTACAACTTTACCAGATTTCTAGGCAAAATGACACTGCAACGCAAAACACATCAATCTTTACAAAAACAAAGAGCAATATACCCACATTTACAATCATATTCTAATTCTTGTAATTATAATTGAAGATTTGCTAGTTTTCTTTCTGTAATTATTTATTTAATACATTTCCAATTTATTTGTATTAACGATAATGCATTTAAAATTATATTTCATTTAATAATTAATCCACTAGCATTTGGATATTCATTCGATTGATTATGTAATCCAGTATGAATTTTAATAACGGAATGTTTTAATAATTTAATCTAAATAACAATATAATAATTTACTGTCGTCATAAATGATTTAAATTAAATTAATATTAAATGAGTTTCTTTAATCACATACATGAATATTTGATCTGGCAATGAATATGTTATTTAATTTGAATGAATATTTCATATATTAATTAAGCGTCACATATCATACATGTTGCATGTAGATATTTTTAATTCCAATATTTCATATTATCCCCTTGATATACAGGGTTGCTAGCAACTCGATTCATTCCTTTCGTGGTTTGATAGAGTACCTAGGAGGTAAGAGAAATTTGAGCTTAAGTTTTTGAAATATTTGAATTTTGTGTTTCTTTCAACAAAGTATACACTAAGTTAATTTTGAAAAAATCTATTTCACTTTCTTTGATTCATTTTATTTTATTATTGGCCTCACACATACAGGTGGAATGAAAAATATTCTGAAACATTTCGACCAGGTGAAAGTTTGAAATAAAAACAATAACAATTATCATAATTACTTAACTATCAGTTTCTTACCTATCACACCACCTAACATATTTCTCTTAGTTTCTAGAAACCAAACCAAAAACCAAACTAGCGCCATCAATTAACGCAAAAATGTAAAATTTGAATACAATTTAGGCGTTATGTCCTTCTGCTAGATACGATATTAACGACTAATAATTATGCATAGATTTGTGGACAAAAGAAACGTTTCTAAAATCTACTTAAGTGTTTAACAGCATCGAACTACAAAAACCGAACGAATCCTACAATTGTAGAAACAGACTACACGAAATACTAACGCGATTTAATCAGACTAAAGATAATAACTAATCGACATCATGTTGCATTCTTTGAGCTAGTTACAGGGTGGGCAAGAAAGATACATCTCAAAAGTCCATCTTTTTTGGGAGGTCATCAATTCTAGTTTTCATCTCGGCAAAATTCAGCACTATTAACTTTTAGCTATATACAGATCGTTAAATTATCGTTAGGTTATCTCTAAATTTATTTGATATACATACTACTGACAAAACACTCAACGTCTTACCTGATAACGTCCTTCTGCACCTGGTCTTAAAAACAAGTATCTCTGTCGCCGCTTAACTCCAGTGGAGACGGTCGTGGGTTTGACGAAATCGGCCAAGATGATGAACTATAAGGGGCTACTCCCACTATTAATTCATTAAATTATTCGACAGAAAGAAGTATTTGTTGGAAAATTTGACATGACTAGATATTTATTAAATAAATCTAATTAATCGGTATCTACTTACTGTTAACAATTTGAGATGTTCTAAAACAACGTGACATAAGAAGAACTTTTTAGTACAATAAGCACAATAAGCGTGACATAAATTCTTGTTTCCATATGAAAACAATTTCAATGTTAGAACTTAATTAGTATTATAAGGTCATTATTAATTAATTTTTCCGAATCCAACTACTAAGTTTACTTAATTGTAAGAGTCACAGACGATGAACCAGGAAAGTTATTTCATTACAGTTGGAATGTAAACTATAAAAATTATTTACATATCAGTAGCACTAAGTAATTTTACAAATAACAAAAGTAAACTATAATTGTTAGAATGAAATAATCCGATGGGTACTAAGCGAAAAAAAGAGTTATGATTGAATATCAAATTTTAAACGCCCACAATTTATTGAAATTAGCAATAAGGAAACATAAGGGCCCTTGATATTTTAAATTTAAATAAACTATAAAACACCACTGTCGATTAAAGGTAAGCATATAATAACAAATACATATGAATTTATTAGAGTAAAGATACCACACCATTCGGCTTTTAGAGTATTGTCAAAACACAGCGCAATTTCCAACAGGATTTGAAGTGAATTGGGTTTTATCTTACGTACAACACAGAAACACTAAGAAGGAGATAATAATAACTAGCACTAAGTAATACAATTAAAAACCACATACGTGTTATTAAGGAAAAGATAGAGCGATCCAGTTATATAATATAGCTGGGTTAATATCTGATGGCACCTAGGATGCGCGAGGTGTGGCTAAAATATTTATTATGTGCGTTAAAGACATCGGTTCGAAAGCAATACTTACTAAATATACAGGGTCAACGTAAAATCAAACAGGTCTTTGTGAAAGTATTTTATGTGATTGAAATATCCAATATGCAGCAAAAGAAGTTTGTTATTTTAATATGTAGGACATACATATTAAACCAAGGGCATCAAACTTATTTAATTCATTATACAAAGCACTAGTCGTTGATCTTTGTTTGTGTCATATGAAAATTATAAACAATACGACGAATCGCTTCTTCCCCACAGTTATCAATGGTAGACTTCGGGGCAGCTTTGACAATATTTGGTTTTGGCGTAAAAAATGAGAGAGTTGCACTTTCTTCAACTGCTTTAAAATCCCCACTAATAATCCTGGCAACACTTCTTCTTGAAATTCCAGTCGCTTATAATAACAATATTGATGAAAGATAATAGTTGTAACTGTACTTTAACCTCAATTTATTAATTCTAATCGAAAAATTTATTTATCTCATTGTATTTCTCTGTTTGTGATTTAGAGATCTTCTAAGTTAACTAATAATTAAACAAACACACTCTTATACTAATTACCTTTATGGTTCTGCATCTTGAAGTAATTATATGCATTCCACACGATTGCTGGAGCTTGATAATGTATAATTTTGCACTTTTTCGATACAGGTTCAGTAGAATCCGCCATTATTATCGAAGTTTTAACCTTCAAACAAATAATATTATAATTACATATTTCTACTTTCCTGCTAGTTTGTTTGTTATTTCTTACGTTCGAAGCAATAAATGCAAATATAAAGTTTTGAAAAAAACTGATTTTGTTTTAGAAAACGAGGATAAAGCGATTTTTTTATAAATAGCAGAACGACACCAAACAACATACACTACGGTAGACAAACCGCAACTAAATTAAATACGGACTAATGTTTTCAAGTCGGTCCTTAACCCTTCATATGTAGTGAAATCTATGTCTTTCTCACTCGTTTCATGTTGTTTTCTCTTTTTGTTGTATTAAAATTGTCATCCATGCAAGTGCCATCAGGTCTTAACCGAGCTATACAGACGGTGACTAAAAATAAGGAATATCCAAATATGAAATAAACAAATATTCGGTTGCAAAAATAATTGAAATAAATTAAAATGCACATTTGAAAGATAAATGAATATTTAAAACGTAACAGTCACCAAACATACAGATCACACCTAAGTGAAACAACGGTAATTGAAAAATTGATGTCGCAACTCGCAACATGTCTAAAATATTATGACTTTATGAATATTAACAAAAAGAAAGTTTTGTTGAAACAGCCTGTATACTATTTAATAAGCAAGCTCGCAAATGAATGGGAACACATTGTAATTGTTCAGAGATCGCGCTTTCAAAGTCGGAGATAATCAGTGACAGAGGGCACTCGAGTATATACGTTTAAATCGACCGGAAAATCAGAAAGACGATTTCGACGCCGGTAAAAACCGATACGGGAAAACCGGTGGCATGTAGTTAGTTAGACGGTTGACATCAAAGAGGACCCCTGTTACCACTAATATAAAGGTCCTCGCGGTACAATATCTGGAATATCGTGTAAACCAAGAGTCACACGAGAGCATTTACGATAACACGACGCGGAGTGCTAATGTTTAGTGAATTATTCAAAGTGCATAGTAGCGCGGAGCAATGCGGCACACGAGTATAGGCAACAGTAGTACCATGATATTGCTTGCGCACAGACAGAAATGCATTAGAGAGCACTTCGATTCCCTGACTGATTGATATTTCAATTAAATTACGTACGGACGCAATTATTTTATGCCAGACTTCCCGAATACATAAACCGGTGGTTTTGTTCCCGATTGTAGGAAACGGACGTGCATGATATTATTGTACTGGATCCGTTCTAAATTGATATGCCTTAGTCCGCGGGTCAGAGCCAAGTATATCAACTGTAAAGGCTGAGCTTTGTTGCTACTATTGTCAGCTATCTAATTTACATATTGGTAAATTAACGCATTATAATGGAAAATAATACATTTCGTACGTGTAAACCGAATGCGTCATTTATATCATCTATGCGATTCCAATTGTAAACGCATCTAAAGTCATCTAGTTTTATTCTATTTCCAACCTATGTTTATCTTTATTACGAGGTCATAGTTTTCCAACAAATGCCATAATTTTATATAGACTAAACTGTACAAGTCATTTTTCTGAATAAATCAACAAATTGCATATTAGTTAATTAGTATAAGCTTAGATTTTATGAAAGTTCTTTTAGAAGTAAGCAAATACATATTCTTCTTCTTCTTTCTCTTTTCTTAAGACTAGGTCTTGTTTCTTCTACTCTTCTTAATCTCGTTCAGCCTCTTGGGAAGCACATGGCCAGCTCTCGCACTATCCTTTAGTAGGTCGGCCGGGGGGGTCTCCTTGAAGTCTCTGGATCACGTGACCTGCACCACATTTCGAATTTTGAGATCTGCTCTTATATCTTTGCTTCTTATCTCTCCTTGTCTCTCAAGCTTACTCCCTTAATATTCCTCAATGTCTTCATATCTGCTGTCCTCATCATCATGCTCTTCGCTTTTGTGGTATCCGCTCGACTTTCCACTCCATATGTGAGTACAGGTCTCACGGCTGTTTTATATATGCGGACTTTGCATTCAGTGGACATGTATTTGTTCCTCCATATGAGGTCCCTTAGATAGCCAGAGATTCTTGAGGAATTGTTCACTTGGGTTCTGACTTCCTGTTGTAAGTTTTTCTGATCATATTTGGTCCATATTCGCACCATACTTCTGCAATCCTTCTGCATACATTTTAGGTGAAAAGTTACGACCACATCCTCTGAATGAACGATGATCAACTGGCCAAAAGAATGTTCAACCAAATCCTGTCAACGGAAGAACTGGTTAATTGAAATTGACAGAAACTGGCTAGAAATGGGCATCACATGCATCTAGCAAGGCTGGAATAAAAAAATCAGGTCTAAGAGCAGTGAATGAAGAAATTTTGGGAGAAGAAGGCAACAGAACCGTATCAATTGTGCGCCTTAGTTATACCTAACAACGTAAGCTGATATGAATAGAGAATACAATCCCGGGATCTCGAGATGCCGGCCGTTTTTTGATCCCGAGCGAGAACACATACCTGAGTTAACAAAAGATGTAAACATTAATGAGCTGATAAAGAAAATCCACAAAGTTGTAGTTATTTCAAAAGAACTCCATTGAAAAATGAAACTGTACTTCAAAAATATGTGCAGATTGATCATGAAAATGAGCTGTCATTTCTTTTGGACTCTAAAACCAGTTGGAGTAGTCTAAAAACTTACATTCAAAGAACTCTTATAGATCTCAATCATCCAATCCGTTTAGAAGATGCTGATTTTGACTTGGTAAATAAAATTGTTGATGTGCTGACCCCAATTAAATTAACAGTAGACGCAATCTGTCGGCGAGATGCTAATTTATGCACAGCTGATGTCGCTTTGAAATTTCTTATAAAACAATTGTCTAGCAAAAAATCAGCACTCGCCAATCAAATGAAAACATCCTTAGTGGAACGTATAAAGCAACGACGAAGTGATGATATAACTGGTGTGTTGAATTTTTACAAAATTCACGAAAAGATGATGAAAATCTGTTATTACCGGATTTGGAATAGCTTGACTTACTTCCAGTTCCTACACAAGCTTTAGTGAGAAAGCAAATAAAGAGTATTGAGAAGATGATGAGCCAAGGCAACAAACACTAAAGGAAAAGTTACAGCTGGAAATTAACAAGAGCATGGAATCCCCAGATCCTGAAGTACAAAATGAATCGGGGGTTGGTAAATAGTCTTAAACGCGAAATGAGCCTGTTCGAAAATGGAGGAGTTCGTGGATATCACTTAGAATTAGCATATAAATATCTATTGTCTATCCCCCCCCCCCAAACAGTGTAGAATCTTACTCGAGCGTTTTCAGCTGCTGCTGCGTAGCAGGTTTGGAAGTCAAACATTGTATGCTTTGATATTTCTGCGACTGTACTTTCGAAATTCTAAATAGGTTTTGGTATTGTCTTTTTGTTCCTAATTTTAGTATATTGTGTATTGTGTTGTGCAACAATATTAGTAAATAATTTTTAAACAATTACTTAAGTTTTTTTTTCATTTGAGCCCAATTAGGAACCACATAGTCTAATCCCGGAATCCCGGGATCCCTGGATTGTATTCTCTAGATATGAATGATATTTTAAATTATTTAAATATAATAAAATAATAAAATATATAACATACTTGTTGTCTTGGCAAACGTTGCTATGTCCTTTCCGGAAAAAATTCCATCCCTGTTAATATCAAAGAAATTAATATTCAAAATTAACACTTTAGATGTCGTTTGTCTACATTACTCTAAAACATTTTTAAAGATTGGTTTTGATATGGTCACTGGGATAACAATTTTGAACAACTATAACCAGGTTTGTAATTATTCACTCCTCTAATTATACCATTTCCAGAAACTCATTTTATGCTAATTTTTCCTGAAAAAAAAGCATATGGCAACGTTGTCCTATTCATTATTCATTATTCTCTTATTCCCAATGATACGGGTAACTCTAATAGGTATCTTATCCATTATTAGGATAAATCAAACGTGTTGCCAAATTTACCTTTACAAAAAGGCGAGTATCTTCTAGAATGAACAATGTGGAATTTTTTAAATATTTTTTCGTGTTCCTTTATCGTTACTTTAAACCGTAGTAGCGAGCTGTTCCGCGAATTTTGGGACACATTGTATATATAAAGATTTTACCGAAAACTTAAGACGCCTAATTATAAAATTCCGAAATTAACAAAATAGCGGAACACTTACTATAGTTTTCTTAAACTTAATTTTAGATATTTATGTTAGGAATATAATTAATTACTACATTAAATGCAATCTGTTTCCAAACTTTCTACCCGTGGTGTATATATTACAGTACCTATTACATATCGTAGACAATATCGGGTAGGTGGGAAAGGCTTATAACTTGACAACTGCGCATCCAGACGGTACGTGATTGAACTAATGAAATTCCCCAACGTCCTCGTATATATGTCATATAAAACGGTTATTGTTACGATTATTGTTATACTTCGCAGCGTTTATGATTATTGTTATTATTATTATTGTTATCATTATGGAATATAATAATAATAATAATAATGATGGCGACGATAATCATCGAGGCAAGGCAGGCAGGTCACCTCCGTGGGTAAATACGTTCAATATGTACGTTTTATTACATATTATTATTGTCTGCTGTGTGATAAAAGGAAATCAAATTAAAATATGGCGTCAATGTATAACCGTAATTGAATTCTTTTCTAACAGTGAACTGGGAGTTCAAATAGGTTTTCTCGCGATGTTGCAATGAGATACATACGCTTAATGATATAGTGCTTAATTAAATGATTGTAAATTACGTTTAATTTGACTGACTAATAATACGAGGTGTAGATAAGTTTGACGAAGACCTTAATAAGATGTTAATTAATATAGGAAATAGTTTTGAAATTACGTATATTAATTTTTATAGAAAACATAGAAACGTTTTTTTTTTAATATAAGGTAGACGGCCAGGTTAATTCTGATTTTGCTTGTAATATAATGAAAGGATTTTACAGTTTGTAAGTAACATAAGTAATGTGTACATGAAATTTTGCTTTGCCTTTTATAAACAACATTCTCAGCGTCTGTTCTTAAGCCTAGCCTAAAGATGTACACTATGTTTTAAATTAAGTGCGAATCTAAAAACATTTAGAGCAGCAACCCTAGTAGCCAAGTTCGTTGGCCTCAAAGCGGGCCAATATTCCAAGATTATAAGATCGGTAGAACATCAGTGACCACCACCCAATGTCGTACGAATATAAAATTCCTATATCAAGTAAATGTCAATCTATGTCGCTGGGTTGATATCAGACCAACGCTGTCTACATTGGTAATATATTGGTTAAATATCTGATACTGATATTTTATTGACAACAAAAATCTACATACTATTAACATTAAAGAAAAATGTCTACATAATAGCAAGTTCACAAAGTCACTGTGATGTTGGTTGTAGGTCAGTGTTCGATAAAAATTTAGATTAAAGGGTATGACGATACAATTTGTTATTCTGCGATTAAACGCCAACATCGTATTAACTTTGCAAGACAATATTGATATAGTATATATTAATTTATCACAGGATATATTACACACTGTATGTACCATGAATAATTGTTGGTGTGTGAAATGAAATATATAGATCCTCAAAGTTAATTAAGCATTTGCAATAATGATTCTCACCAAATTAACATTAAAAGTACTACGCACACTTTTATAAATAATTTTAGACACCGGACACGAGAGGCCCATGACTCATCGCCCACGGGCGCATTATTGAAATTTTGTATTTTTAAATAGTTTTTTATTTTATTACCATAATTGGCTAACAAGTGGGTTGTGATCTATCAAAAACAAAACACATTTTTGTTTGTTCATTTTGTAGTTCAAATCAAGTAAATTCTCTGTACTTTATTTGTCTTATGAAATATAAGGTAAATGCTCAAATCGGAAAAATGTGATATTTATCCAACGTTGTAGAATGTTAACACTTGTACATCGGATTGATATCAGACGCCGATGTCAGGCCGATAAATAAACGACCGACAGCCAACGTTGGCCCGATATTGTGTGGTACTAGGGAACCCGCATTTCACCGGTGTATTGTGTGTGGTATCGACAAGTATACAGAGTTATTTAAATACAAATATTTCAGTCATATATAATAGTAGTACTTCGTGAATGTTCCACTTTAAAAGAAAAACTTGCTTATATGAATCATTCTTTAAATATACGTATTCACATTTATTTTGAATTGAATATATTTTCCTTATTTGTTTTGAGATTTACAAGAGCAATCATTAAAAATTACATATTTGTATTTAAATAACTATATACACTTATCGATACCACACACAATACACCGGTGATGCTAAAAATGTTTTCACATTCGCATTTAATTTGAAACATAGCGTACATAGTATGATTTCTAATGTTGTTTTACGCAATAGTTCTTAATGAATTGGGTAAGCCGTAAGCTCTTACAGAAGTTGCGTAAAACCGGAATTCTACGTTAGACATCCCTGCCATTCCACACATTATACTTGTAAGCAAAACGGATATAACCTACAGCCTACCAAATATCAGATATTAATTCTCAAAAGTGAAAAAGCTCCCATTGGTAATGCAGACAGCAGCACAGCTTAAATCGTCCATTGTTATATGTTTGCAATGTCTATGTTTTTAATATTTGTATAGTATATGGGTATAAGCTTTCCATTCATGTCAAATGTCAACAAAGTCGACAATTTCTATTCGTTGACCGTAGCATGTAAGTTTGGGTTGTTTCATAGTTATTTACGTATAAAGGGAGAAAGTAACATTTTACAGTCGAGACATGGATATCGCGTAACCATGTAGACATTGTAATATTACTTTGCTCCCGTGTTGCGTACAACATTTTTTCACCTGCGTCATCATGTTTACTTAAAAAAAATACTAAAGTGCTGATATTAAATAATTACAAAATGTATTATTCACAGCTTTTTAATTTTTTGACAGTTACTGATGAAGACTCAACTATCAAATTGGATGTAAGAAGCCGTGATGAATGTATTCGTAATTATGTTGAATATGCAACACAGTATACACCACAGCGGTTGTTATTGTTTTTCTTTCTCAACGTAATGAAATTTTGTATCTCTCTATCATTGTTCAACACTGGGATGTTATTATTTGATTCAATTGAGTCGTTATAACTAAGGTTACGTCTTTGATATTAACTCGATTATGTTCTCTTTACATAGTGAAGGGCGGAAAAAGATTTTTCATATTTACTGTACTTATGTTTTATGTCTTACGTATTACGTTATAAGTACTGCTATCTGTACTTTAACGCCCGACTGTAATCTGCTAACATTACAGGATTCCATTTGTCCTAATACCATTCTTCCATTCCCAAAATGTCTTGGTAATGATTGGAAGAAGTTCTACTAGAAGTCAAACTAGGCAAAAAAGCAAAAACGTAATTTACAACATAAAAGTGATACTCGAAAGAAACATTAGCATCACATATTTATACTACTGCTCACTCTATACAATTTGGTCAATCTAACGTTTTATATAAAGAATCAAATTTGACTAAGAGGTTATTTCTTAAAACTTGAGTTGTCTTTGAACCCAATATTTACTCCAAATCTGACTCAACATTTTAGTAATATTTATTCATGTTTACTTAAGTTAATTAATAGCAGAATTTTTAATAAAATTCAAATCCAGCCATCTGTGCTTTAGAATTGTTTTTATAACATGGATAATACATATAATATTTTAATTAATACTTTGTCAGAATTTTTAAAGAAAGACATAGGTAGAAGTAGAAGTGGGAATCTGACTTTTAAAACCTGACATTTACGTAATGACCTTTCTATTTCTTTTGTTAAATTTTTTTTTTTAATGTAAATTAGTCACTGTCACATATTTGTCAAAGCTGTTTAATGTTCGCCGTAAAATTGTTTTCCAAATGTTCGTGTGGCAATTGTAAGGCAGTTAGTAATTTTTAATGAATAGTTTCCATTAATTAATTTTAAGTAGATCTGATGAAGAAATTAATAATATTCGGAAACGTTACATAGCCGAAAAGTGTGTTACATTTATCCTATGCTGCCCAGAATTCTGCTTTTATTACAATAATAAATTATTATTACTAATATCAAAAAAACTGCATATGACTAAATATCATTAATTTTACAATTATATATAGCTTAAAATTGGTTCTTCTTTGCCTTAAGTGTAATATATTTTTTTTGGGGGGGGAACAACGGTTGATAATTAAAGAAATAAAGAACTACATCATTTTTTGTAACGTTTCGACATTTTATTGCATCCCTTCTTCTAACAACTAACTAAGAATTTTCCTAATATATTAATATACATTATATTAGATTGAATAATTCCGGAGAAACTAGAGCACTACCGTTTACTTACGTATCTAAGTGTAGAATAAATGACTAAATTGCTTAATCTACTTTATTTGTAACTTAATATTACGAATTATCTCATAACATGAGGAATGTTAATATGAAAATATCTAATTAAGGAAAAAGAAGGAATTTAAATTTTAACAACCAATACATGAACACTGTTAACACTTATGTATCGTGTTGAATGCAGTTACTTTTGAGGAGTGACTATAAATTTTAATATAAGTGCAGGGATTGTCTACATGTAATAAAATTATAACGTAACAGTAAGATTTTATTAGAAAATGTACGTAATTCATGTACTAAATAATTGATCAATGAAAAAGTCAGTTTTGAACGTACTGATTTTGTTTCGTTTGAGTTATTACTCAATAGACAGCGCTAATACTCAAAATAATGCACTAATTTTGTTTGTAGTACCCGCACAGATGATTAGAGAGAGGGGGGAGTTAACAGTATCAATTTGGATTTCCGCCTTGTTATCGTGGTTGACCATATTCATAATGGAAGTATGTTGGTTTATGGCTTAACCTCAAACTCCTGCACAGATAGAAAAAGCTTAACGGTTGGTTGATTATGTTACTTCAATGTTTATTGCCATGAGTTTTTCATAAGCGGTTTTGGTTTCTAACCAAGACTCAACTGGGATTACATAATAGTGCACCAGTACAACAACTACATCCAAGGACAAGAAGAAATTTAGGAAAAGGAGGAATATTGAATGTGTATTTATTAATGCACATGCAGCACTACCAAACAGAAAAAAATTAAATTTTGTTTTGAATCCCAAAAGTACTGAGTATTTTACTGCTGAATTTTACCATTCATTTTCCGCTTTGCAAAAGTGAAGAAGACTTAAGACTTGTGAATGTTAAAATAATGAATTAAGGTTTATAAATAATACATTAAGAAGAAACAGATAAAGAAGTATAGTTAGAAAATATATAGCAAAAAAAAAATGCTTGCAAGATACATTGTTAGCCCTTAAAAAAGTTGGGTTTATATAAGATTCTTTTTTTATATAAAACTATGGGTAATACTTCTTGAGTTTATCAGTTTTTCACACACTTATAAAAGAAACCATAAAATAAAATGAAGGTTTATTACTAAAGAGGAGTACTGCCTTTTTTACCTTCACTAAAGTATACACTATCATCAACCCGGGGTACTAGGTTCGAGACTCTGTATCTTCAGTTAACTTTTGGGTTTTTGTGGATTTTCACAGTCATTTGTGAATGCGAAGATTTACGCCAAGCTTGGATGCATCATATACGCTGGCGTAATCATTAACTAATGGCCGTCAAACCTCTCTGTAATTGGCGAGTAGCTTTTGAGGAATGTAAAGGCATGTAATATTATTATTAGTATTATTTTAACCGGATTATGGAAAAACCTTATTGTATACATTTTATATCAAAAGGAGTTTGTAAATAAATACATTACTTTCATTCATATTTTTCGAATTTGCGGAATATCCCATACACAAAAATATTTGTATATATACGATAAGATATGAAATTGCCATTACGAAATGCTCTGATGAAGTTCAAGTAAATCGAAACACGTCCACGTCTTGCTAATTAGCAATGGCAATTAATTTTTCATATTACTTTCATTATTTATTTTTGACAAATATATAGTTTACTATAATATAAGATAATAAAACTAATGTTGTTTAGCAAAAAAAAACACTATCTGGTTTTGTTCTCGATAACCTATTAGATTATTACCGATATTTCTTCATCAGCCATCAGGCAGCTACAGGTTTTTATTTTGCAGTAGATTAGTCAGTTGACGGGTTTCCCTATACAAACTAATTTTCTATATTTCAAAATGCATAATAATTTATTTTAAAGCTCTGGACATAAGAACGCCATTACCAATCATTAATTAAAGAAAAAAGAAGTAGTTAATTAAATCTAAAAGCATCTTAAATAATACGTATGTTTTGCATTCAATGCATTTCAATCATCGCGATTTATGCACTTCGATAGCCGCTCTTGCTTCACTTTATCTCGATCGACCCATGCTTTGCATATGACTTCTTCATCATATTTAACCTCACTTACGCCCGCACTTGTTTCTCAATGAGTTCGTGAGTCGTACCACCCAGCCGCGCAGTCAGGTCCATCCGATAACGACGTCACCGTGAACGGTGGCAGTTGCTGCCACTACCTCGGCGCACACAACTTCATGCAGAGGCCCCGACTTCTATTTATAATTGTACGCATTTATCAAGGCACGACCGGTCGCTCGATCATGTCAGGGGGATCGTCAATAACGATCGACGGTGGATGAATGCGTTTCGGGTTTCTTCGTCCTTCATTTCTCCTTTTGTAATAACTAACAACAATCATGCCGGCGACTTGAAGGAAGGAAAGAAAGAAGAAGAATACGAAGGAAAGAACGGACCTTGGAATGTAACATCGTCTACTAAACGACTACATTGATGGATTTTCGTTTGTCAATATTTAAGTAACCACCTACGTAGATAAACGTATGGGAATCGTTTGCTTCAAGGACGATGATGTTTGTATATGTATAGCCAAGTTTTTAATGTTATTAGAGCTTAGCGAGAGGTTATTATTTAATACTTGTAGATAGAAAGGAAGAAAATAGACTCAATGTGCATTTTCCAAACACTGTTTGCAATTCATTGTGTGTAGTACACAAAGTGTGCTAAGTGGCAATTACTTGGCAATTACTTATAAATTGCACTATTTCCCACTCTGGATTTACTTTCTCTTCTCAACAATGCTTTGAACAAAGAGAGAGAGCACTGACACATGTTACTATTTACTTGAAGTAAATGACATAAAAGACACACAGAGTTATTATTTCGGTTTAAGCCTTTTAAAAATATTCAAACAATAATTTATATAGTGATAACAATAATAATAGTTTATTTGGTATTTAAGATTATACTTTTTCAGTTACAAGTATTTACAAACATGTCCCAAAAATGTTTACATCATGTAATAATTAAACAAATTAGACCAATATAAAATAGTTAGGTATTAACTAACAAATCATGGAGAAAGCACAAAATTCGGCTTTAAAACAGATTTTCCAAAATTTTCTTGTTACATAGCGTTACACATAATCAATGGCGGCGCTAGATCAAACGAGGGCGTCGGCTATATCAGCTTTGGGAGGCCTCTTTTATTTCCCTGTCAGAAAGACAACGTTAAATTATATGAGCTGAATTAAACACTAATGTATAAGTATAGGAGTATTATTGGTAATCATATGGTGATAAAAATTACACAAACAAACGAAAATTAAAACAGACGAACTTTTCGGCTTTTGGCCTCACGGAATTTTTTCAATATTGCGTCATAGCTAACACCGGTCGTTAATTCAGCTTCATCAATTGATAGAACTGATATCGCAGATAGTCTCTCTTGGATCATCGTGCTTCTAAGTAGTTCTTAATCAATTTTATCTTTGCTAGGCTTCTCTCAACAGAAGCTGTACTAACTGGAATTGTGAGTATAATTCTGACTGTTGTGTAAACATTTGGATACACTTCTTCCAAATTATTTTCTGAAATGTACTGGAGAAATTGGTTTGCCTCGTTGATAGAGTCTAGTGAATTGGATTTTAAAAGCTGGAATTCTTCATATAGTTCGAAAGGCTGTATGTCGCTGTTTTCGCCTTCCCAAAGCGACTTTCGGTGTCTACTATGATCTAGCATCGATCAGTGTGTTAAAAAAGTTGACTCTGTACTGCATTTTAACAGATTGTATAGGTTCATCAATATGTTTATAACCGAACATTTGTTTTTTTGCTATTCTTCTTTCTTTAAATTGACTCAATTTCGTAAATACTTTTTTTTACAATCAATCGAGTTTCTGCAACGCTTTTTTCAAATCCCGAATTCTTGAATCCAGACTCTAAATGAACGTAAGTATCAATATCGACTTTGAAGTGCATCCGAACCGATTGCCATACTTTACTTATATTGTTCACACGCAGTAAGATCTCGTACCAGACGTGTATTGCAACAATAAACTCAGAAGTTAACATTTTGTTCAAGACTGCTTCTCAGTCACTTAGAGTTTCGGAATCATCAGTTTTACTTTTCAGGTCATCCACTCATTCGATAACATCATCAAATTGTAAAAATATCGCTTTTACTGCTTTGATTCTGCACTCCCATCGTGTTTCGGACAGAGATTTTAATGTCAACTTTAATTTAGATTTTACAAGATCCTAACGCTTGCTTCACTTTGAAAAGAGCCGAAAAATGTTTTGGCTCTTGTAGAAGAGTTGGCAGCATCTATTAAAAGCAAATTCCAACTGTGGCATTCGCATGGCGTGAGGAATGCTCTTGGGTTTTGAATTTGCACGGGATGGAAATTGCTTCACTTTCTTTGCGACGCCCCATCAGACGCGATTGCACATCATGGATTGGAAAGTACCTACATTCCTCTAGAAGATGCTTAGGGGAAAGTTAGATTTCGAAAAAGAATTATTCTTGACAGGTACCAAACTTGTGCATTAGATCAGAAATAGATTAGATTTTCTTCCCCTACCCTAGAATGGAGCTAGCTATACATTAAACTATGAAGTTTTTTGTTGATAGGTGGCTATCGTGGTCAAAGAGAGAGAGAGAGAGAAAGAGAGAGAATTTTTCGATATGAGAGGACTTCAAAACATGGACATCTGCAAGCAGATCGAGGTCATCATCATAATACTTTCTTATAGTTTAGGAAACGTAAAGAAAGTAAAAGTACTAGAGGAGGTGATGGTACTGACAATTTTTTCATCCCTGTAGTAGAGAAGAAAAAGAAGGCGAACACTTCGAATATTATTTTCTTTTTTAATATCAAATTCCATTATTTAGAAGTACTTCCCCCAATTAGCACTTCCAGTTTTTGTATTAATTTCATTGGTCTTCATTGATTTTTATGTCTATATGATCAACATTTCACGTCATTTTTCAATACTTCTTTGTCAATAGTAATCTTAAAAAAAAAAAACATCATACGAATGAGAAAACGAAGTATTCGTTCCATGTAGGATAACGTAAGTATAATATATAGCTTAGTAAGCGAAATAAACTTGAACAATGAAGTCCGCCGATGTAGTTGTAACACATACCGAGTAGCAGACATATGTCCAAATGAACACACGTATAATGTGTGTATATGTGTGAGTGTCAGAGGTTAAAAGTAAATAAGTCTTCACACCATCGGAATATAATACCGAGACGACTTTATGTAAATTCGTTGAGTTTGAACCGCTTATACCGGGCCAGAATGACGACGTACCCATAAAACCGAGTGAAAGCAAAGTATTAGAGGCGAGTAGATGATGTTATATACGGTTTTATCTTTGTGTGTATGAGTGTAAGTCGGTGGCCTCCCACATACATACACGCACGGTACATATATGAACACATGCTCTATCTCCGTCGACTAATTGGGTCGAGAGCATCAAAGCGACGTGTATTCCATTGCCACTTGGTCGTCCTCTCGTTCCACTCTCTAGTGCTAATGCATCTTCACATAATTCCGATTTGTCATAATAAAATTTATGACCGCGGACAATGTGAAACGCTTACGTAAAATGTCTTTGTGTTCTTCGTGCGGACTATACCCAGTAGTACATAGGTAATACGCGTGTGTGTGTGTGTGTGTGTGTGTGAGTGAGTAGCGTGTCTCATTACTGTGATACTAGCTGATGCTTTCAATTCGTTCCGTTTAACTTTTATTGTCAAGGAAATGAATCTGATGCCTTCCTTCATTTTTTCTGGGGAATATTTTCATTGGTGAATGGAGGCGACAAAATAAAGCCTCTCTATTCGATATGGTTCCATTTAGAAATATTGATTGAGAGATGTTCTGAGAATGACGACCGGAAATGCAGTTTTTAGAATAGTTATAATCAATTCCATGCAGGTAGCAAAATAATTTATGAACGTTCAAATAAAATAACGAAAATTTTAAGGTTTCATGAGGAAGATTTTGAGTTCTGCCGTAGGAACTGACGTAAAACTTTCTCAAGGACCGAGAATTCTTCGAAGTTATCATGCAAAATTGCTACAATACTGCTAGACGAAATGTTATTGATTCTGTCGCTTAAGAAAGCATATTAATAATTTGGTGCAACTCCGAACTTACCTCTTTCTTGTGTGGTCTCGTATTCGGTCTTTAAATTCATTTACAATCGCCGCAGGATTTTCATACACCTTACTTTTAAGGTATCCCCACAAGTAGCAATCTACTGGTGTCAAATCACAGCTCCTTGCAGGCCAGTCAATGTTACCTCTACGCAAAATGGAAAAACATTCTTACTGCCTCTAAAGCTTCTTTCACAGTACGGCCTGTGGCGCCATCCTGCTGGAACCATGCGCGATTATCAAACCCTTCGAACGCTTGTAATGCTGGTCCTACAAAATTGCGGATCATCGAAGAATATCGTTATAAATTTACTTTGATTGATCGTCCTTGATTATTCTCAAAGAAATACGGACCATTAATGCCTCCTGAAGACATTGCTGCCCATAGAGTTACTTTTTGAGTGTACAAAGCGAGTGCATGTTGTTTTTCACTTGATTCTGCCGCATACCAGCATCGATAATTCTGTTTTTCAAGTACCGTCTAAATGAAAATGTCCCTTGTCACTAAAAAAAATATTATCAAAATCATTGAACCCCTGCATCTAAGTAGCAACATTAAGACTGCTACCAGTGATCATCATTTTTCAAAGCTTGAACCAACTGGATCCTATAAGGATGGTAATTCTTTTTCAGAATTTTTTGGACACTACATCGGTTTAAATATAAAACAGACGCATGTTTTCTTATCGAACGATTTGGATTTTGGCCTAGAGCGGATGGACCTTGATGAGCATACCGCAACTTGTAGTGCCTTGAAAACGGTTTTTGGACTTGCACGTAAGAATGAGCAGTTTCGTAGAATGCTTTTAACCAAAAAGCATGCTATTCACCACTAAAGTATTCCATTGGGAAAGAAATTCCAGAAGACGATAATTCGAATGGTGGCAGTAAAAATAATCTGACACTGACAGTTTTCCCTAGATACAGAAAACAAAATCGAATTCCAATCTGAGTCACCCATTACATTGGAATCTGGAGGTAGAGAGATCATTTTAGCCCTAGTTCTTTCGATAATTATGAACCGAGTATTTCGAGTACCTAACATTTCAAATTCTAGCAGTGATGAAAATCAGGAAACTACACCGAAACGACAAAAAACAAAAAAATCCGAAATGTGGTAAATCAATATTGTAAAAACGAAACTAGCATCTGGAGAAGAGCATATAATTTCGGTTAACACGTTGCTGCATGGACAAGTGGTGAAAACTGCAAATGTAGAAAAACTGTTTTCAAATCAATTCCTTCTAGTGGTTTTGAAAAAACGCTCAAAACCACTACTTTAATAGATCGTGACCTTCTATTGGAAGCAGAAGAGCTAATTTTGCTTCTAATTAATATTACTTCTTAATTTTTTTATTTTATTTATTTTTACCTAATGTTCATGAAATTACGAAGTTACAAGACTGAGGGAGATGAGTCGAATGTATTTACTTGATAATAATCTACAATTTCCAAATACCATAAGGTTTTAGAGAGCAATCTTATACATAACGGCATGGTGAATGGTGCTCAAAAAAACCGAGACATTCGAAGCTTGGGTTTTCTATTATCACAGAAACCATAAAAGTGGACTTATCTCGTTCTACAATCTTGTATTTAATCAATAAATATGCATTAATTTATCCATACGTGTTTATGGATTCGGCACTAGATAAAATCCACTCAAATGAGCATCATGCTCTTCGCACTACGTCAATGGAACACATCTTCCATCCCTCAGTCCTGTACCTCGTCAAAGACCACTCCTTTGCTGAATAGACCTTTGAATACTTTACCATAGATTCTTGCAGAAATGCTTGTACCTGAACCTTTTCAAATCGTCACAAGTACTATTATATGCATACTGATTTCAGAGGGATTTGCTAATCATATCCTTGTTGTACAAATGCTGTCTTATGGAACCATGTCTAGTCGCCAAGGCACTGATGATTTTATCTTAATTTTTATAACGCGACTTGGGTTAGCTTAGAATTCAACTCTCGCATATCGTCAAAGGAGAGGTCGTCCTTCTTTCTATCTACTTTCTATTCCTTGGTCTCTCTTATACTTCTTATTGTATTGTATGCCTTTTTTCCAAACATGGTAAGAACATTAAGTAGGTTTTTTTTATCGTCCGATTTAGGGCAATTGAAAAGGGTGTGGTCAAGATTATCTTCCCCCATGGAAAAAATTAAGGAGGCTTACGCCACTCACTTTTCGTCAAACAAGTATTCATTGAAACAGCGATTGCCTTTCAATGTCCTTTTTCCCCTTTGGTAGTATCCCTGGTGATTTCGCATTACAGCCTCAAGACCTCATTATATTCTTTGTCTTAACACTTCATCCTGATTAAATTCGAATATATTAAAGTAAACAAACAAAAAACTAAAATATACAAATATTCTAATTGCGATGATCTCAATTGCTCATTTTAATCCCGTCTGTTACGGCTCTTTATTTGTTTAATCACGCCGAGTGACATGCATAATACACGTTTAAATGTAATTTTATTAGAATACCGAGAATGAATAGCAACAAATGTGAGCGAGCACGTCGATAGTAAATAAAATATTTTAACATCAAATACCGTACCAATTATAATAATTTGTGAATAATTTCGAAGTTCAATTACGCGTTTTGCGAACGAGTGTGAAAAGCGGTTATATTCATGCCCGTGGTCGTAATGTGGCCGCGTTAATCTTCTCCCGCTAAATGGTCTCGATTTATAAAAGGGTTATTATAATTACATGAAAATTTCGCACAGGATTTTAGTTGAGTCACCACCGTCGAAGGTGTAAATTCGCATACTAAATGTAAAAGATAAAATACATAAATATGAATATTTACGTATACTGTGTATATTATGTGATAAAAATAATAATAAAAAGACGAAATCTTGTGTAGTTTCTTTATGGGATATTTTTCGTGGTGCGTCTCGCTCATGTGTCTTAAGCATAATTAGGTTTCTCAAGGTTATTGTAGGAAGCTAGAGGTTTTAAATATATATATATTGTGCATACTGAGATTTCTATGGAAAATAATAACGTTAGCAGAATATCATTTTAAATAGAAATCGCAAAAAATCCACAGCATGGCAATGAGAATTATATTAAATAAATTATAAATTATAAAGTTACGTAAAAGAATAGTATTGAGAGACTGATATATAATCGCTAACATTGTAGCCACTGCAATACGAAAATGGTAAACAGTTTCTATCTGGACACTTCTAAAAGAAATCTTACACAATCAATAACGGATCTAATAAGTATGGTTAGAATGTAAAAATAATTGCCCTTATCCAAACTAGAGTTGCATTATTTTTTATTAATTAATACATATTATAACAATAATTATTTAGCACTCCATTTTTACTTTTCTATACCAATTTGCCCCAGGTTTGTAATCTGCACCGAATCGAAGGTCTCTGGCTACAACTTGGAGCAGTTCTGTTTGAAGCCCTCCCATTTTCGTTTCTTCCGCTGTTTCTCTCCTTAAAATTAGTTTTGTTCTTTCTACGAGTATTTCCTTATAACCTCTCCACGTGTTCCAGCCACCTTAATCTTTAAGATGTGGCTTTACTGCGGTTAGGTTCGGTTCATTATATATTACTCGTCATTATTGTATTCACCTTCCATAAATCACGCTTTCATAATAAACTGTGGGCCTTATTATTGTACAACAATATTTAAAAATAATAGTACTAATGTAATAACCCACTAATTGGCTAGACCCCGTACATAAAGTACTTTTATTATAATTCAACAAAACAGCATTAACGCAATACTTCGACAAGACAAAGGTTATTGCCGAGTATACAAATATGCACGAATAAGCATTTTTTCCAACGCCCATGTATGGGAATGCACGGTGTCGATGCCCCGACATGATGTAAATAGTTTTAAGTAGGTTAATATAGAAATAAGTTATATATATGAGTGTAAGTTAGTTTTAAGGAGATTCACATTCGGGATTCGATTAGATTCATTACATTCATTGATACGTTTATTAATGTTAAGACAGTGTAAAGACTTCGAACATACACATATTGCTGTGACCTCGCAAATTTGTAAAATAAGAATAGTTTTAGAGATTGATTTAAGAATTAGTTTAAGCTTAGAAATAAAAATAAAAATAAGAAAAAGTCCTATTTAGATATTATTGAGTAAAATTATGCAACAAGAACTACATGAAGGTATACAAAGTTGCATACTTATAGTCAAATTTTTATTATAACAGTAAATAATGAAATATGCAAAGTAAAGTTTATTAAATAAATATATAAACAAAAGATGTAGAATAAAAATTTATTAAATAAAGAAATATATGAAATAAAGACAAAATAAATATAAGTAATATATTTCTTTTGTAGAAAAGATACACAAAAAGTATGGGTTATAAATCATGAAAAGAAATGAAATTTATATGCATAAGGCAATAAAAATCTTATGAGAGTTTAAGAATTAAATAGTATTAAAGAATAAAATTTACCTTAGCTTACTACTAGACAAATAAAAAAGGATATAAAAATGTGTAAAACATGGAAGCAATCAGCAGTGACATATTTTTGTATTTAAAAGCTGACATTGTAAATAAATAAAAAGGTATCTGTGTTCATGAGTTGTTCGTAACACAATGCTTCAGGGACTAGAGGCGGACGTGTTCTACAAGGATAGGCAGTGCGGAATAATGGTTATTTTCAACATGTTTCCCATTTTGTCAAGGCGCACTCCGGCTAAAAGAAAAGTAAAACTAACATAAATAAATGGAAAGAAAAATATGCATCGAACAATGAACAAGGTAATGGGTTCATTGACGAGTACAAGGAAGGATGGTATTAGTGACAAGAATAAACCTACCGTTGGGAATCATGTGCAAAGCAGAGGGGACCTTTGAATTGGAAGGTTATGTTGACGTTTAAGTGAATTGTGAACTGTCAGAACAAAATGTGTATGTGTGCGTGAATCAAGGCGGCAACATATGGGCAGCGATTTCACGGGAAAAGTGTATTCCAGTACCAACCTAAACATGGACTAGAGGGCGCAATGGTCAACATAGTTTATTTTTGCCGCTATAAATACGAAGACAAGATTCGACAAGACAGACTTCTGATAACACTTCCGAGAGG
Source organism: Amphimallon solstitiale (assembly GCA_963170755.1). Taxonomy (NCBI): domain Eukaryota; kingdom Metazoa; phylum Arthropoda; class Insecta; order Coleoptera; family Scarabaeidae; genus Amphimallon; species Amphimallon solstitiale. Next base: position 239,674,837 of record OY720675.1, on the reverse strand, counting down.
GAGACTTTCTGATAACACTTCCGAGAGGAAAGACTTTCTGATAACACCTCCGAGAGGTGAACTTCTCAGAACACTTACAAAAGGAAGATCTCTTAAAGAATAAGTTTTTTTTTAATTGTTATATTGTAGTTTTTCATTATTTCTTCAACACATATAGTAACAGTAATTTATTTTATTTAATACATTTGAATTCATTTGAAGCGTTCATAATGGACATTCAAAATAGATTTATTGATAACAAGTAAGTTTATTATTTCTTTTGAAAATTAAGTTATACGAGTTGTTGGACGGACATTGATTTTTACGTGCGAATGATTAATCAATGTATTGTTGGACAAAAAAATAGACAAGTAAATAATTTATCCTGTAAGGTTTATTTTGAATTTATATAGTTGGAATTACAACCAAATAGGATTAATGGTGTTGGTCAGTTGGAGAGATGTTACGTGAAAATGAGCATTTTCTTCATCGTATTGTCTAGACATCATTAATTTCTTTCAAATTAAGCGAATAATAAATTAGAATTTCACAAGGCATAGATTAAGAGCTCGATACAACACGTGCAAATGGTTGTCTAAAGCAATTAATTGAAGCCTATACATAAATATTATAACGTCGATGAGTATATTCATAAACGTACAATAAAAGTTTATTTTTGTTTATTTGCAGGATAAATATTTATTTTGTTTGGTAGAATAAATAAATAAACAAAAGATTTACATACATTACAACCGGCATTAGGTATAAATGATATGAGCATTTTTCAATTATGTATCTTGTTTAGAGCATAAAGGTGTGCATATAAAGGAAACTATATTTTTGAATCCATAAATTACAAAATAAAAAAAAAAATACATGATTATGTTGAATAGACATACAGTTTTTTTTTGAACAAAACTATTACCTCTTTCCCTATAATGAGCAAGAAAAAAATCATCAGCAAATAAGAAGGAACCACAAACATTGCCAGAACCCACAATAGTTATAAGGTACATGACACAACAATATAAGATAAAACACAAAACCAATTATAAGTTCTTGGTGTGTAAAGAATAATTTAAAGAGTATAATGTGTACAAAAGACTATACCCTACGTGTGGTAATACACACAAAAGTATGTTGTTACAGCATATAAATTATATGGCAATATTGTTATTTAAAATAAATATTTATATGCTACAGCATTAATTTAAATTGGCGATGCCCAACGTATGGCAATATTGTTATTTAAAATAAATATTTATATGTCATAGCAATATGTATATAATCAATATAGTTTAGTTAGTAGACAGGGTGATGTGCTTTAGTTAAATATCCTAAATCACCCCCAATCCTAATCTGAGGCTTCACGAGGGCAAATAGAGATGGTGCCCAAATAGAGATAAGCCGACAGGACCAGGCTTATAACTCACAACTCAACGTTTTTGAAGCCTGAGGTGCTACTTTTTGCTTTTGCCAATGTAGTGAAACTTAAGCGACCATCTCAGATAGACTCTCCACAAAATTTAGTACCTACATCTTGAAAATGATTTTGATTAAGATTTTACGTTTTTTTCCTTCAAATGGATGAGTTGTATTGCATACATTGAATACTCTTGTAGCTGGTAAAAAGAAACACAAATCAAGGCATAAACCTCTCTATATACTACATAATTCTGAGATTTAACGCTTTGGTAATTATTGCCGATATGGCCCAAAATAATAAAATAATATGCCATCTCGGAACCAAAATAAGCATCATGAATCATTATCATAAATTATTTCATAAGCTTGTTATTTAACGTTAGAAGGAAAAGGTGTTGGTTATGTAATTAACAGTGATGGGGGAGTAGGAGGTTTGCTGAACTCAGAGTGTATATTTATTATATTTTGTGTAGTTTTTGCGCTAAAATGTATAACACTATTAAACATTTAGAAAGCAGTATTTTTCTTTATTAAATAATTTGTCTATTTCCCATAATAAAGACACATAAAATCAATCATACTTTATATTAAAAATGTATGTATGTAATTACTCTTGAAGCAGATACCTCTACATACATATGATGTGTAGGTGGTTTAGTTTTTATAGAGTTTTATTGTGACACAACTTAGTTTCATTAAACATTTTATGATGAATTATTTCACGAAATTCAACTTAATATTGCATTCCGACGGAATTAAAGAATGAGAACTTACATTTATTAATATTAAATGACTTCTATATCAAGAACATTATTACCCAAGTTTTCGTGATACTTTCAAGAAGTGTTCGGAATATTAACGTACTGAAACTTTGTTCCTAACTAATTTATAAACACGAGGCGATTACTAATATATTTTATAAAGTTATACTTAACTTTTAGAAATCAATTTTTCAATTCGCTGTCCAGCTTGAGAATTATTTGCTTTCTGTTAAAACTATTAAGACGTTTACAGAGATATATCGATTTTTTTAAATAATTTTAGAATATAAGGCATTTAGAAAGTTCAGAGACATCTTTAGTCTAGAATCTTGACGTCTGAGCTGCAAGGATATCATGTGCAGCAAGAGAGGTACTACTTCTATAATACGGCTTTTAATCTAGATGCGGTTAAAAGAAAGTGGGAATAGTTTTTGTCTGAATTTTTGTGTAATGTACTTCTATTCCTAAAGTAAAATTGCTTCTAAATTTATTTCGAAATTTGAACAAAATGCCGTGATATATAGACGTCCGATAAATAAGGTACTAAAAGTTTATCATTTTTATATTATAGTTTAGAATGGTAATTTTACATGTTAACCTTCGCCACATTTAGAACACATCTTGTGGTCGTTTTTGTATGACAATGACGACATTGTTTCTGCCTTACCATACAATTTGAAGTTCGGATATAGAAGGACATCCATTATCAAAAGAAAACGCTTTCGTATTTTGAGACAATAATGCGATAGAAAATTCCTCAATTTTTACTATATTTTAATGACGAAAACTTTCGAGCTCGAGATTTTTGCAGATGTCGACGTTCCGAAGTCTACTGATACCAAAAAAGTGTTTTTTGCAAACATATATTTCTCTCTCTCTCTCTTTCATATAAAATTTCTGACTTTGAAATTTCTTTCTTAAAAATATTGCTCTGTCGAAATTTTGAATTGAAATATTGAAGTTCAGTGTACACCCTTTTGAGTATTACGGGACTGATAATCATAACAGAAAACTATAAGGTCTCTCTCTTTAATTTTTTAAAATTGTAAGTTGGCATGAGGTCTCTCTGCTAGATGAAACAACCTGGTCAATAGATGCCATTTAGAACATTTTTATTTTTTTACAAAGGTCAACACACATCAGTTAACCCAGATCGTATCAGCCACAGGCTAAAAAAATGTATGGTTTGATAACTTGGAAAAAAATGAAATGTCACTCACCATTTCATGTTTTTATTAATTTTTTTTACAAGTTGCTATGTAAAAAAAAATTCATAAATATCTGACATGGTACGCATTTGATTCCTTTTCAAGGTAAACTGACGTGAAATGACCCCCGTAAGGCATTTTCCTAAGAGACAACCCAGGCAGTTATAGACCAATACCAACTTTACCGTCTCCGCCTGTAGAAATATAATAGTGAGGTTTTTGAAGATGCCCAGTTTGAAGACTTGATGGCTATGAATGTTGCAGAGAACATTTTATAGAAGCAGTTTACATGTTCGCCGAGTCTTTTGCCAAAAGAAAGGAAAGCTTACGCAACCAGGGTTTGGTATTTTCACCATTCATAAACAAATCAAAAACAAGATCAAACTGCTAACGTTCCATGATGAAAATTATCTGAAATAATAAGAAAACAATGAAAGACGCTTGGCTAAGTTTGACATTTAGTATTTGTTTCAAAGTCTGCTACCTTTGAAGAATAAACCACTCTACACATTTTCATCTCAACCACCATCATAATCTTTTTTCCGACCTAAAGCGAAGTTAAATTTTCCCCTAAAGCACTCAAAAAATGTACTGCAGCTAAATGAATTCGTATATTATTTACTAACTATAGCTGCAATAAAGAAACATCAATATTTTACACACTTCTCGTACAGCATTAAAAAAATTAGATAGATATGATACAATGATAATAAGAGTGGCTTTAATATTACATTGAAAGAGCGAATTTTTGACATTTCTTGTTTGTCAACTTTGAAAATTAACTGTAGGCGCATGAAATATGAAAATATCTATAATAGGAAAAAATATTGGCTATATTTTTAACTGCTCATTATTTATATATATTCTTAAAAACAAAGCTGATTTTTTGCAAAAATGTGACATATGTCAAAAACTATGACAGAAATGTACTGGCAGCTGGGATGTTCTCGAATAACAATTCATTCATGAATTCAAATATCAATTCGAAATGTGATCTTTCAATTTGAAAAACGAAGAAGTCAATTTCCGGGATTTTCGGAAGTATTTCATTTATACTTGCGGCAGTCGATAATAACGCGCTATCAAATTTAATATTGATAATGGAATACTTTTTAATGAACATGCTACGTGAATCACCTCGTATAGATAATTTCCATATTTTTATCATATATATATAGAAATCTTTACTTAATTATATTCGCTAATGTAATTGGATCGGATTAATGTGGATTGTAATAATATACTAATATCTCCTTGCTATAATAGTGTAATTTAAGTAGACCGTAATTTTCTAATCTTTATTCCTCGAATAATTCCCATTTTAATTCTTGGTTATATGCAGTTTCACGATACAGGAAATGGTAGATTTGCGTGATTTATTTAATAGTATTTTTGCATATACAAAGTAGGTATAATAATTACACGAAACAAGAAAGTAATATTCATATACAAGATGCTACATTAAATATGTACAAAAGTTTCTATACCTACCTTTATGTTGTTCAATTATGTACAGATTACTAGGTATGTGTTGTTTGATACCTGCGTCAGTAAGGCGAATCAATGAAATGTAATTATAATTTTGTTGCTTCTTGCAAAATAGTATATATTTTCAAGCATTATTAGTTTTAATTTTTTAAGATTTCTAATTTGAACTTTATTAAGTAAAATAAGTTTCACGTTATGTTGAGCATTTTTAATATACCCGTGGTAATCAACATTTTGATACATTTCACTATTGGATCGCAATTTTGCACGATAATATCTTGGACTGATGATATTTTTATAATAGAACTTGATTTTCTAGATGTTTGTTATTTTAAATACAAGTCTGTAAGCTGGCATTGACACACTCTGTATATTGCGTAAGATAATTTATTTCCTTTTTTTGAAGAAGTTTTTACATTTTTTTTTCTTTTTCTTGCAGGTGAGTACCAAAATGATACCTAGTTCGTCTTCAATCATCTGCATATCTTTGGTAAGGCCTTTTATGAAATACAGTATGAAAACATTATAAATAACAACATTATCCTTTTACATATTTTCTTTTTAATTTCCCGTAACGAATTTCTAGTATTCAGTTAAAAATGTGAGTTTTACTAAATTGGCAATAAATATGAATATAAAAAATCTTATAAAAAAATTAGAAAATACATTTTACTCCTAGATTATATATTTTCTTGGAATTAAATAGCAATGAAACCTTTAAATTCTCTTAATTTCTGTAATAATTATTATTTGTTAATAAAAATACTACATCATCCTTACTCTTCTAAGTTTTCTAATTTTTTGCAAAAAATGTTTAGTACCTATGCAATTAAAAATGTTGGGTGTGTCTGTTATTGGTCAAGGGAGCCGGTCATTGCAGATGATGTTGAAATGTGCCTCATTATCAAGAGAATCGCATCTCATATGGAAAATAAAAATCTGTTTGGTCAGAAATCGGTACCTCATCTGTTTCCCTTACCTGTATACACTTCAATTGTTTCTTTTCTACCGCGAAGTAGCTATGAAAGAAAAACCTTTATTAAAGAGACACACTATATAAGAAAATATTAATATGCTTATATATTCTTACATATCGTCTGTAATAATATTCATTCATTCAGTAATTACGGTATATACCAGGTTACTTACATTGTTACATACAGGTGTTTTGTAAACCATACGGCAAAAATGTAAGGAATGAGTTTTTAGTTTGTTTTAAAAATAATTGTAACTTTGATGTTTTTTTTTATTTAAGAAACATCATTTTTCGACTTCTTGAGATAATTTCTTATTTACTTAGTCATATGCCTTCTTGTTGTGAAATATAAGACAGAGATATACAGTGCGGCTCTGAAGTGTCCTCTCCCTCTGTTAACTTTTGAACGGTTTTATACAGAGGTTCCAACTTTGGGTCGTTAATGGGAAATAATATGCACTACATTCTTAAGGTAAAATTTCTACTTAATTTGGAAAATTGACGGCAGGGGGCGGTATAGCATCAAAATGTTAAATGGAATAAGAGGTCGAGTGATACCTCATTTTGAATGGTTTACTTGCTCGAGTATAATGAGAAAGTTTCACAAAATTCTGTTGACAGAAAAATTACATAATCTTTTACTTAATTTTTTTCATTAGTTGCTCTATAGGAGTTCCTTGAACTTCTTGGCACAAAAACATCCTATTTAGCATTTCTTCTCACTTTTCTAAAGGCCTCAACGTCAATATTTCTGCAAACGTTTCTATTTTTAAACGTAACTCTTGAAGAGAATGAATTTTGGTTTCATAAACAACGTAAAATATTTCAGAGAAATACAAAAAGAAGCAAACATTATTCAGCGCTTAAAGTGACAACGATGACATATTTAAACCGCAACTGTCAATTATTTCTATCATGAATTCAAAAAGTCGGGACATAAAGACTTTTGGAATTCATATTAAACAGTTAACTACGAATGCAAAATGTATAAAAAATTAAAAGTTTGCTCTATTTTTTTTCACATGAGTATTATACAGAGATATCAACAATTCCTGTAGACCACGTGACTACCAAATTAGGCAACCCAATTAACAGCAGTTGGTAGTATTGAATGTTTTATGTAAAATATGGTTAAAAGTGTCAACAATGACAGCAGTATTTGTGAATAAAATGTACGCTACTGTCAAATACTAGCGATACGCGAATCTCATAAACGTATGAACACGAAAATCACCAGATTTTAGAAAATTACTGATCACGTGGTCTACAATCTTTCTCGATAGCACTGTAGCTACTATATTTAGGACAGCTGACTCGTCGGCCATTTTGGAGATAAATGTCAGTTCATATCACGATACACTTATACCGGTATGCTCACTTTAGCTGTCAATGACGTCATTGCGGACAGATTGACAGTTCTCATATAGGCTACATTTTGACGCAGTTATCTCCAAAATGGCGGACGAGTCAGCTATGCTTTATATAGTAGTTGTAATGAGTATGGTGGAAACGCGTTACATTCAGTTGCACGTCATACTAGATCCACGACGATTCGCCTTGTATATGTTGCCGGATTTATTTTTATTTCTGTCAGTGACATTTGATATAACCAAAGAAAAAAATTATTCACAATACAATAACTATAACGTAATATATTTAGTAATTGAAATACTCTAAGACTTCAATCTTTCTCAACTTATTTATTATATTGATTTAGATTGACGAAAAACCTTAAATGTTTCATTACGTATCCATAATATAATTTAAAATAAGCAATACTTACGCTATTCACATTAAATTTAACACATGATTATAGAAAAGTTTGTAAAAAGGCTCGACTGTTTACAGAAACCTTTCGGCATTATATTCAATGGACGCAAATAAATAATAAATACACTTCTAAGAAGCACTGTTTTTAAACAATTTATATCAAAGCAAAAATAAACATGAAAAATTTGATAGGAAAAATATACACAACGCACGTCTTTTTGACAGATATGATTTATCTGTCAACACCGAATTGAACTATTATACTCTATTTTTGAAGTAGCGAGACGAATTTCTGAACAGACCACTTCGACAGAGAAATCTCATTGGTTGAAAGCAAGGCCAAATGACACCGTATCAATCTTGCTCAGATTTTGCCAACTGACATTGTTTATGGTTAAGCTTTGTTGTTGTTTCTATTATTTCTCCGTTATTTCATTATACACTTTACCAGTTCTTTTCAGAGCTCGACAGTAATAGTTATCAGATATACTCGTAAGTAATATATAAGATTTTCGTGCATGTAATTTGGGACAGGAGTATGTTCAGCAATTCGTCTCGCTACTTTAAAAATAGACTATAGTCTATTAAAAATATGTAATAAAGAAATTTAATATTGAAACGGAAATTATGTGCCATGAATACATATATTACGATCAATGTATACATTTACTATCTAAACTAATGAAATAAAAGCCCTCAAATATAATTTCACAAAATAACTTTTTTAGTTTCTCTAATACAGTTATGACAACATGTAAACGTCACCGATGACGTGCAACTGAACTTAACGCGTCTCCAGTATAGGTAAAATTTTATGAAATTTTGGCATCATACCATACTGTGTGAGCAGTTCAAAATGAGGTATCACTCAATCTCCTATTTTATTTAAAATTTTGATATTACACCGCTGCCTACCGTCAATTTTTTGAATCAAGTAGTCGATTTACCTTAATAATGTAGTGCACAATATTACCTATTAATGACCCAAAATTGTAAAGTTAACGGGGGATGGGGGGGGGGCACTTTAGATCCGCACTCTATAATTGATAAGTACTCAAATCATTGTCTCAAATATTTATTTTTATCATTGATTTCAGACATTGACGTTAACAACTTGTGATCTGTCGTTTTAAACCTGTTTAAACAATTCTGAATTTTTTATAGGTAAAATTCACGCCAAATATGATTAAGGCATCGAATAGTAGTAGATGGATGTAATGCAATAGAGAATAATTCCAATTTATCCATCTAGTTGTGTCATATAATGAGGAGATTTGATTCATGCATACTAGCTTTTGTAAATTAACATACATATAATATTTATTTAAAAAATATTGTGCACTTTTTAATCATATTTATAACGTTATCACTCTTTCAGTTTTTACCACAGTTTACCAAACACCCCGTATACTTTAAAACAAAATATGTTTTGATATTCCCTGAGATGTAACAATACCGGATATCTCTAAATTTACACTAAAACTGGTCTAAAACAACTCTAAATTTACAGTGATATACATGAAGAAAAAGTGTAGTCATACATTTGCATAATTCTCCCGTAGTCTAGCGCCATCATCGTCCGTCCTCTGCGATATCGTCGATCGCCCTCCCACTTAATTTCCAAATTAAATTTTCTTTCGTGTCAATAATCATTAAGGACGACGGGTTAATGTTTATATTTGAAAAATATTTCGCAATTCACGTCGGAAAATTCTCCTCGCGACAAAAATGTATAGTAATGTAATTAAAATTGATTGTGCTGCTTTTTTTTCGGTTGGGCACCACATCCTCATCAGGAGAGAGATGCTGATTGACGTCCCTTAAAAATAAATGGGAATAGCATTGATCGATATTTAATAAAGTACACACTGGAAGCCGAACAAGGCACCATTAAAAATCTGGCGGATTCAATTCGTATTCTACGCCTGTATTGTTTAATTTGGCTTGAGGGAAAAATGGCAGTTACATTCGTTTTGTTTCCTTCTAGTGCGAGCTCATATTTTTTTGTTCATTGTCGTGTTAATGTTGTGCTATTTCTGATTAATTTTGCTATAAATATTGGTATACAAGTTGTCTTAAACAGATTACAAGAATAGAAGCGTATTATAATATAATATAACATTACTCCCTCATCACCTGATGAAGCTAAAGTTTGGTAAAACAATAATATTGCAGTGAACAATAAAAATCATTTGAAACTATTTTTAGGTGATTATTTATTCTAACATGGAGTTTCAATAAGTAACAACACTTTTGATTAGTATATAGTGTAATATTCATATTAGCCTAGTGAATACACGAGCTAGAGGAAACCATTATGTTACTAGTACAATAATATGCTAATCTTTGCACTAATAGCATAATGTTAGCATCTTACACGTAATGCTAGTGGCAGTAGAATCTGTGATACTATACTAATAGTTGCGTTTTAATGCTTGATGATGGACAGTTGTTATTTATATTATTGAGATATCTCAAAATATACAATCCTTTTTACTTTCTTATACGTAGTATAAGGAAGTATTGTGATGATGAAAATTTTCGACCTCGAGATTTTTGTAGATGTCCCCGTTTTGAAGTCCCCTGATACCAAAAAAGTGGTTTTTAAAAAATGTCTGTGTGTCTGTCTGTCTGTGTATCTGTGTGTCTGTGTATCTGTGTGTCTGTATATCTGTGTGTCTGTGTGTGACCACAATAGCGGTCAAACCGCTATAGCTATCTATTCCAAATTTTGCATTTAGTAGTATAATCTCCCTCTTGAGAATTGATTAGATATTCAGCAAAATCGGCAGACCGGAAGTAGTAGTTTACTTTAGTGAAAAAATCGAATTTTGCCAATATTTTGTCAACTACTAAGTTTAGACAAATTTATAAAGAATTCATATGTACTTAAAATTGAAATTGTGAACAATTTTATTAAAAAAGTTTTTTGAAACTCCTACCGGAAGTAGGTCTTTTACTCTTATCGAAAATCAGTTTTTTGCAAATATTTTGCAAGTCATGGTTTTTAGACAGGTACGTTACGAGAAAGTATTTAGAACTTAATTTTCAATACCTTTTGTATAAAAAAAAAATCAAAATTCGGCCAGCAACTAACACTTTTACTCTTACCGAATAACGATTTTTTGCAAATATGTCGTAAATTATGCATTCTATATACCGTGTGGCCGCCGTTCATAGCGCGATGCATGTATTAGTAACTACTGGTCGACTATAAATGGGCGTGCCAACTTGAATTGCCACACCGACAGCGGGCGTATAAGTTATACGTATAAATGTATTCGTAGGCAAATCAAGTGAAGAGCAGTGTAATAGGTAATGCGTTCCCGTTGTAAGTAGTTATTTGTAGTTGTTTGAAGCATCAGATAATCACTGATAATATGTCAGTGAAGTAACTCATCACAGCTTCATAAACAACATAAAAGAGCAAAAATAAATAATAAATAACTCCTAGACTTTAAAATAAAAAAAAACTTAACTAAAATAATATTTTTCAACAAATATTATAATCTAAAAACTCAACTATAATAAAATACTGAAACATAAAATATTTACTTCTTAAAACAGAATTGTAATTCAACATTGCAATTAACCTGTAATTAGCTAAAAAAATGTTATTCTTAAGCAATAATAAAACTCGAACTGACGCCCATATGTGGAAGCGACTGCCCCGTATAAATGTCGATTTTTTGGACAAATACGAGTGCATCATAGGCCTATGCGAAATACTAGCTCTGTTGTAATCCAGTATAACACTGCGTCTACTTGTTTACCGTTCTAATACACAGGCATCTCTATCTCTTTCGCTTACTCTACAGGTATCGTGATAATGCAGACGCACGCGGTCTTATGGTATATTTATGAAGGTACAAAAGTATTTAGAGTTGCATTTGGAATATTTTTTATATAAGTAAAATTTCAAAATTCGGACCGGAAGTAACACTTTCATACGTATAAGAAAGTCGTGTGGTGGCCACATCTCATTTTTTGATTATCTTTTTATTCTTAATCTACAAATCCTCTAAATATTTCAATGTTTCTGGAATCGGTACTGAGGAAAACAATGGACTTACATCAAATGAAACAAAAATTTCACCCTGTTCCAACTTGTGATCTTTGACTTTTTGAATAAATTCTAATGAATTTTCAACTGAGAAACTATCTGGTCTCCAAGGTCATCCCACCTTGCCTCTATGCCTTGGCTACACCGTACTGATAACTACCAGTGAGTTAGAAACACGTCTCTACGCCTATTTTACAGCGGAATTTACCCAATATTATCTATTTTTTGCTTTTAATATGTTTATCTACCTCATGTAATACGACCTGTCAACATTTGTTATTAGTAAATCATTATTATTATTATTGATATACAAATACGTAAACAATACGTGTATCCATAACAACAACAGAAACTATTAAATTGTATCTTGTCTCCTTGTCTATTTACAAATTTAGCTTACACTACTACATGCTCTTACTTTGAATTATTTATTTTGTAAAATGCCTTCTAAAACCGTCCAAATATACATTAACTTAAATGCAGTAGAAAGTATAAGGAGATATATCGATATAACGTATTTTAATTCTTTTTCGCTTGTTCATCACAAATTTAAGCAGGAACAAAAGAAAATGGCTTGGTCTAACAATGAAAAGAGAAGCAACAAAAATAAAATAAAATAAGATTTCTTATATAGCCGAGCACGCTGTTTGACGAAGTCATCTCGAAGATTAAAAGTTTTGTAATTATAACTTGTCCGGTAAGAAAGAAAGCGACATACAAGTCCGGAAACTTAAATGATCAGATATAATGCCTATTATAGCTAGCAGTAAGTATTAGGTAGACTAGCGAAAAGATCGTTATTAAAAACGGAAAATTTATTAATAATGTTACTTCCTATACGGGCTTAATATAATCTCAAGTCGTTTCTTGAGGAAGTAATTTATATTTCCAACCAATAAACTACTAATAATTACAGGTGGATTTCATAAAATGCAGATTTTGTGTGTTTAAAACTATTCTCTAAGGTTCACTTATCCGGTAGATAAAATTTATTATGCGTATAAGATTCCTAAGAAGAGAAGTTAAAAAGTGAAAGAAAAAAATAAAATACATTTTTTTGCATTGTCGTGTAGGTATAATAATTATGCATAAACTGTAGTTAACGTTCTTAATTCATAAAGAATATTTAATTTATTTGAACCAAAAGCAATTGAAGTTTTAGAGTAATTATTATTCCTTGAAAGAATAATAGCTTCTAGCCAATACCATATTGTTCACTTTAGATTTAAATAATTGAGTCGTCAAGTTTGCCGGATAACTTGTTGAAGGCCAAGTTGTGAGGATTCTTATCACTGAATACTAAACTATGTGATGGATTGCATGCATATTTGCGTTTCTTGTTTTGTACATGTGATAGTGTTCAATTTATGAATAGATTCAATGTGTTCTGTGGCATATATCAACCAGCATATCACAAAAATATGGCGACGTTAATGCTTTTAGTTCCGAGAACAAATCTATGCAACTTTCTCTATGGCAACACCTGCAGTCACACTAACAGCACATTGTTTGCAATTTGAGCATCCTCATAGTGTCCACCGAAAGTCTCCCTGCTTGCAACCCATACGAAGTAAGAGAATGAAATTCGCAGAATTTCCAATTCTTAATTTGAACTCCAGACCATTCGTTATATTTAAATATAAGTTATTTTGGGTAAAATATTATTATTATTATTAGTTATAGCTGTATCCTTTGCGTTAATCCTGGAGACAATAAATGATAAATCATCCGCAAACATTACGAATTTATACAGCTTCAGACCATTCACATATATTATATATGTATACTAGTCCAAGGATACTGCCCTGAGGAACGCCCCGTTTCACTTTACATAATTAGAATTGCAATCATTAATATCCATATTACTGATATATTTGCTATATCACTAATATAATTACTAAAAATATTTTCAATATGTTTAGGTTCCGTAACAGGCTCGTCTTTAATGTGCAGCGTAATTGATTGTTCTCCACATTTTTCTAGCCTCCCAAAGCGTAACTTTCGAACAGCCCTTAAAATAAGCATTTGGTTCGTTTTTTTTTTTTCGGCGAGTCATATCTGTATATTTGTCTTCGGGAAAAGTCGCAAATGGCACATCTGGTAAATATGTTGGATGCTTGAGTAATTCCAATTTCAATTCGCGAATTTTAGCTATCGAAGCTGCATAGGTATGCACCGGTCTTGATAGAAGAGACCTTTCTTCCTGGATAGATGAGTGCGTTTATTCCTTTATTTCTTTACCCAAGTTATCTAATAACGATATAAACTACCCTCCTTTATTGTTCGTGCATTCAGTATTGGTTCTACGTGCATCCAGAATCGTCTGTAGAAATCCACTGTTTCGATTGTTCCTTTATCTCTGGAGTATTATTTTGATTATCGATTATATCGACATAGAAACTCGGTAACACTGCGACGTAAAGACACCAAATCAGCCATTGAATCTACCACACCAATGTGAATTTCCAGCAACTCCACCAGAGGACGCTGTGTGCTTATAATTGAGGATAGCGTGTTTTCTGCACTATGACTAACCTGCCTTTTCTAAATATCAAGTAGTAATTTTATTTGATATTGCTTTTCCAGTGCCTTAATGTCTTGCCAAAATATTTTACAATGCTTCTCATTGGTTGGCACCTAAATAAATATAGTTCAAGTGTGAATTATTAAATAAAATCCTGAAGTTTGCTAACATGTCTTTCACCACATAGGTTTATAGTGTGGGTCTCTTTTCTCTCCATAAAAACAAATTTGAAATATTTTCAGGCTATTTCTCTGGTTGCTCAGTTTTCTAATGTTGGGTCCTACACCTTCAGGTTTGCTAATTTGCTTGGGATATATTCGAAAAGTCTCCACGTGGACATTTAAGGCATTTTCTGTCTTATTTTCCAATGTCTCAAAAAAATGTTTTGTAAGGTCCAACTTAACTCCTCTGATTTATTGTGACTTCAATAACTTTAACTTCCGATATTAAAGTCTTCCTTTTTAGGCAATCTTTCTTTATATAATTTATTTAAAACATTTTACATCTTTTTTGCCAATGCCGCAGCAAGTTGTTTTATAAGGCCTCCTTTACCTTCTCTGGTTTATTCGGACTTTCAAATAACGTTCACTCCAGATATTAAAGCCTTCTTTTCTGCCCATTCTTTCTTTATATAATGGGTAGATACTGGTAGGGGAATAATGAAAGGAAAATGGAGGCTAGATTGGCACAAGGAGGCTAGTAATCATGAATCTTGGTTTCTCGGGTTTTATTCGTCCATTTACTACAGTTTACGGGCACAAAGAAAAATCCCACCTCAATAATAGTTTATTCTTTCTTTAGGAATTATAAGCACCAATAACTAACACAATTCGTAGAAATTAAACCTGTGATTTATAACGCTACTGTACCTATACGTCATGGAATTTAAAGTGTGTTCCAAATAATCAGCAACCATAGAACTATAAAAAACAATAATTAGTATTTAGGTTTTTTTTTTTTCTTTTTTTTGGGGAAGATGACCGGTGTTATGTCATTTATCATTTGTAATAACTTTTCAATCACGCTTATTGATTCCGTAGCAATTGTGCTTCTAATCTTTCTGTTGATACCCATTGAACTTCACAGACTTATGCGTCTATTATGGCCGTCCACAATGACTCTTTATTGACACTTATCTCTCGATATATTGTTCTGAAGTCATGAAGTTAACTTAGAAATTCTGGAAAACAATGTTTTATATATACAATTATGCAAGTTACTCTGTATTCCAAAGAAAAGAATATTCAAGGCTCGAACTGTTCTCTCCCTTCATCTTACACAACCCGAAAACTTCGTCATCGATTAAATACAGAGTGGTAGGCGGTTGAGGGTGGCGGAGCGAAATTAAAATCACCCCTTGAGACACAGAATAACAAAGCAATAACTATCATAATATTCAGTGGGAAGTTGTGCGAGATCTCGATGTGTTGGAATTCTATGTTATGTCTAGACTCTAGGAGACCGTGCTTCTCACTCGCGAAGTTTCCACCAAGTTTAACGTCTTATTGTTTCCATTTTGATATAATGCTGACCGAATAATATTATTGTTCCGAACGTTCATGCCGTGTTTCTTGTATACGCTCGTTGTTCTTGAAATGCTATTAACCAATGTTATTAATAAACACATTCTGTTTACTTACAACTATTATTTAGTCATCTTCGGTGGAGATGAGAGAAATGTACTGGCTTTGTTAGGAGTGTAACTAACCGCGTGGCTTGGCACGGGAGGAATGGTTTATGAAGAAATTTACTAGTAATTTTGACCAATTTAATGTAAACATTTATGTTATTCTGGTTTGATCTAAACTTGCTGTATGTACATACATGTTTGAAATTAAATTTAAGATGGATTTCCATATGATGAATCTGTTAGCTTGGTATGTTTTGAATCATTACTTATACTCATGTTTTAATAACTGTCATGTATTACATCGGGCATAGCTGTACTACCATGTGCTTTACTTTTTGAAAATTCAGTATACTGAATGGATTTTTTTCTAATGTTTTAAGTCATGGCAAAAGCTTGCTTAATTTATTACGTAATTAAAATAAAAAAATCTTCTAGAGATCCAGATATACATACCTTTGAAAGAGATTTTCTATTAATTATTATCTCCTATATCCCAAGGCCATTTGTTTATTCGATTATCTGCAAACCATTTCATATGTTCCCTTATAGGTGGCAAGATTCATCTCAAGTTATTTGGTTATATCGTAGTATTTACAGCCATTGCTAGCTCTATTTAACTTGCTTAAATAATTGAATTCCTTGATTAACAACCCAACCGAACCCTAGATAAGTGGCAACTGCTTTAGTTTTTTGACTATAATTTTTCCGTCGCTTCTTATATTTTTACCGTTCGTAGCGTGGGTGTACTTTCATTGGTTTGTCTTTAATTTAGTAGTTACTAATGTAACAAATGCTCAAGGAATTAGAGTCTTTATCTGATTTAAGACTATGTGTTACCATTTCCTATTATTACTTTTCCTAATATACGAGGGCGTAATTTTATGTTATCTACCTAGCCATGATAAAAACACATAAGAAAAGAAAAAAAATATTTTTCTACATAATTCCCTTCAACACTAATACACTTATTCTTTTTCCCAGTTGCCCCATACCCTCAGAAAAAAATTGCTTTGGTAACCCCGCAAATTATTCTTCAACAGTTCTTTGAGTTCCTCATCAGAAGCAAAACGCTTTCCTTTTAGATGCTTTTTTAAATTTTTGAATAAGAAGAAGTCTGACGGAGCTAGGTCGGGGCTATAAGGTGGATGCCTTAACTCTATAAACCCAGTCATTGATTATCTGCTGAACTTTGTTTGCCTTATGAACCCGGCAATTGTCGTGCAGCAACAAGCTTTTTTGTGGATAAGAATGCGGCCGTTTTCCTCCAAAGCAGTTTTTAAATTTTTAATTGTGTTTTCGTAGTCCTATCCATTTATGGTAGACCCTCTCGGCATATATTCAATAAGCAAAACTCCTTCAGCATCCCAGAAAACAGTTGCCATCAGTTTTTTTTTTGGCCTTTTTTGGTGGTGGAGAGCCCTTATGAACCCACTGCATGGATTCTGGTTTAGTAGGAGGGTCCCAGTAATATACCCAAGTCTCATCCCCGGTAATAATTCGAGATCAAAATGTTTTGTCCCTCTCCGACTTGACAAATTTTCTTGAGAAACTTCTTTTCTGCACAGTTTTTGTTGAGTTGTAAGCAATTTGGGTATCCATCGTGCAGGCACGTTCTTCATACCCAAATGGTCATGCAAAATTTTGAGAACACTTGTTTCGGATATGCAGACTTCATTGGCAATGACAGAGATCTTTACACGCCGATCTTTCTGTACCAAATTTTCGACTTTTCACACAATGTTTTCAGTTCGAGCTTCAACGGGTCGTCCGAACTTTGGGTCATCATTGATTGACTCTCGGTCCCATCGAAAGAGTTTAGACCAATATTTTACATGGAAATAAGATGGTGTATCTTCCCCATATACAGCAACCATTCTTTCATGAATTGCTTTTGGACCATTGCCTTCCTTTGTCAGGAACTTTATTACGCTGCGATGTTCAACTTTAGTTTCACTCATTTTATCGAGAAATGGACCGTCTCAAATCTCTATGCACAGCATAAACTAAACACAACTTAATACATGTACTTCTAACAGTGACAGCAATTTTTCAATAATTTGTTTGACATCGTCACTCTTTTGTTTCATGGCTAGGTAGATAACATAAAAATACGCCCTCGTATATTACTATTATTAAAGAATGTCGGGAAAAATAATATCGCTTTTATTGAAAGCGATATATGCAATTTGCAAGTATATATTGGTAAGTTTCGATGTGCGGTGTTTTAAAATGAAAATCTGAGCAAGAAAATCCACAATAAATATCAAATGATTAATGACAGTTAATTTTAGCACAATTTTTGACAAGTATGAGTACCTGTCGCGAATGGCCAACTATTAAATTTACATGGTCTTAGGCATTAAAAAAAACTAAAAACCTGCCTAAACTGCATTGTTCCAAAGCAACAGCAATAAGAACTACGACTACTGACAATTTCTTGCCCTAAGAATAATACTGGTAGATAAAACTGTGAAAGCGGGCCTACATACACTTACGCAATGGATCATCATGGGTAATTAATTTATTCACCTATATTCACCTATCGGAGTTCCAGGAATTGTCCTAGTTGGATTATCTGCAAGCATTTACAGGGCTTCATGCATGTTTTTGACCGACATCACCATTATCCAGAAGTTGTATTTGTTTGCATATACTTCCTATTTATTAGCAAATCATTTAAATTCACAGGAGGCATCTCGTGCTAGTATCTCCTTGAATATCGCTATTTCGGACGTACCACGGAACTTTATCTATATATCTAAAACCGTATTTTCGAAAAATGTTAATGTTGTGGATGTCACATTGCCTTGCACATCCTTATAGATGAATGTCCTGTTCTCTATAGCAGCTTCAATTATCCGATTTAGCGGGAACACTTTATTAAGAAAGTATAGCGTGTCAATTGGTTCGTCTTCCAATATTTATACAGAATTCTGCATTTTTTTTTACTCAGCCTTTCCAGTGTTGCTTTGTATATACCGGGGTCGACATATTTTAATTTCTGATACGAAAGTAGAAAGAAGAAAAGAGCGCGACGAAATAAACTAAAGATAAACATAAGCGAGGCTGCCACACTCGACAAACGTTTGCTATGAAATGTAAGGGGTGGGGTCCCCACCACTGCGTTGCTCTCCCACCACTGTTAGCAAGCAGGCATCGCTGCATATCATAAGGTCATCTTCTGCATATGATAGAAGTGCAAACCGTAATTAAAATTTAGCGACTATGGTATGTGATTCAAGCTAATCTTTAATAGTAGGTATTTTCGTGTTATACATTGTCTGTAGTAATCCTAATAGAACCTTATGGACGTTCTTCGGTTCATTTTATTCTTCCAAATGTTTGTTCAACAGCATATTTGCTGGAGTGTAGTATAAGTAGATGTTACACAATGAAGGAACTACTAAATTTGGCTCTAAGTCGTAGGCTTCTACGGTTGTCGTTGATAGCTTGATGATAGATTGGTTTCTGGGTGGAAATAGCGTCGTCGTTGATTCTGCTTCCACTGCCGACGTTTTGTCCACTATCCTAAGAGACATCTTTAAGGAAACATAGAGTCTGTTCCAGGTTATTGCGGCAGTATGAACCCTGAAGATGACCCATAGGATAGTGCACGAAACGTAGGTAGTGGAAGCAGAAACGATAACGACACGGTTTCAATTAAGAAACCAAGAAGGTAATAAATATGGAGTTAAAAAAGAAATTGTCATATATTTTATCATAAATGCTAAATTTTATTAGGCATGTATAAGAATAATTGTTTAACATAACATCTTTCTTGAATTCTCAATGTTATCATTTATAGGTAAGCACTGTGAACAGAGCACAATTACTTGTCTTGTTTAAGTTCTTCAGTATTACGAGATTTACAGTATTTCAAGTGTAACATTTTTTTAAATAAATCTAAAACTACTGTAATAAACAATTTACCTTTTTCATATCACATAAATGTGTTTTATTTCAAAAATTAAATCTCTTCAGTAACTAGTTAATTTTTTATATACATTAGTAATATAAATAATTTTTTATTCCCTGCATGGCCGACTATTCATCATGTGTTAACAAATGTATTTGAATTTATACTGACCAAAAATACACGAACCCTTTGTAATTAAAGCACCAGTAAGACTATTAAATTAGGGTAGGTATGCAAAGTTCAGATTAGTTTCCTACAATACCAACGATCATTAAAATTCAAAAATTGGCATTTTACTTTTGCTTAATTCATATTTTATGATTTAAATAAACCTTATATTCGGCGAAATATTAACAATATATAATAACTTTGTTTGTGCTATTATTTATATTGCGTATATTTATTACTTAGATCTTCACGTGTCACGCGCCTATTTATTGGAATAAAGGAAAGAATTATACATCGAATGAATAAGTAAAAATAAAATTTTAAAATAAGCTAAAGGACGATTACGATTATTACAAACCAATGCAAGTTTGTTCGAAAGTTTGACTTTCATTTGTATTCTTGCTGAATTTCTTTGGACGCTAGAAAAGGTACTTTGAATAATTGTTTGTTCAAAAGCATAAATATAAATTTAGTGTTTCCTGAACTATATTTTGCAATAGAATAAAACGTAATTCAACAAGATATTGATTTAATTTGAGATATGTACCGACATTTTGGCATGCCCGATAGATTTATATCGCATAGGTACGTTATAAGGTATTTGACACCAAGTGTGTGTATGTAATTTGAATATTATGTACTATCTTGATTACATAAATAGGAGCGGAAACGCTATTTATGAAAATAACCGTCCAATTTCGCCCATGAAGTGAGTACATCAATCTCGTTACTTTCCAATAATATCCGCAACATCAAAGTGAATTTAACGACCACCACACTGTTATTAATCATATTTTATTATTATTGCGTGTGCGCCACAAGAGAGAATAACAATACCAATAAATTTACTTTTAATAAGAAATATTTATGTTAATGTACATATCTTGTAGAGTTCTTATTGCTGCATTTATAACAGGAACGGGACGCGAGGGGACGTGGGGCACAGGTATGTGTTGTATGTACACAACTAATGTGTCACTGCTAAAAATAATAAGTAATTTATTTATGCATGCGGATAGGAAATGGGGTAAAATGGAAAAAATGCTGCATGCAGCAATACTTATACGCTTCCCTCGCGGCGTATATGCAATTTTAATGTTCAATTTGTTATTCCAATTTCATGGGTGTCATAAATTAAAGCCCGACTTCATTGTAATAATGTATGTAGGAACATGTACGGTGTTAATATTTAAATACAGTGTACACATTTGACTGCAATATAATTTATTGAAACATGTTTGAAATATATTTAAGACTTGCAATTCGTGGGACGTTTCTGACGTATTAAACATGGAATTAAATACAAGAAAATATTCTAGATACCATAAAATTTACTTTTAATAAATTCATTCATTTTGACAACGCTACGTATTCAAAAGTATTACACGAACCGAGTGTCGCCACCGCCAAAGGCGCCAAATGAATCTTATTTATAAAGAAAAAAGAAACATTTTTTTGTGTAAAGCTAGATTGAAATGTACTACTAAGTTTTGAACATCTAAATTCCTGCACTAATCGACACAGTAAAGTTTTATTATTTATCATCGTTTATTAAAAAACATTCTCGACGAAATTGTCAAGGTCTTTGGGGGAGATACCAGCACCCCTTCCCACTACTACTCCAGTTAGCCACGTCCCAGGAGCCAGGCCGATCTTCGGCCGAAACCCAAGTTTTACCGCCACTGACAAAATAACCCTTATTAATAAAATGATTTTTTTTTATTTCATGAGTAACTCTATCACTTACCTCAATCAAATTCAAATTATATCACCACCAGGAACGATAAATTTGATTAACAGTACCTACCCAGATACACATTCAGACTGCTAATTTAAGACCATTAAACACCTAATAGTATTAAATATCAAACCAGTTTTTATTAATAAGTTACATATTGACATTTAATTTTTTAAACATTGACGTTTAAGGCCATTGACAAACTTTCTAGTTGGAGTTCATAAATTGAGGCGACGATGGTGATGCAGACGAGTTTTCTATCCCGGATTTATTGCATGTTGTATAATTTTGAAAGGAAATGCAAGCCACGTATCAGCTGTGTAGAGTCGTATTAGGTCGGAACCTCCCCTAGACTTTGACATTGGCCTGGCTAAAATTCTGCTGTACTTTGACCCATATTATTTCTTCTAATCTGACATGGGTCGCTGAGAAAATAACTACTTTCAAACACCAGTGACTCTAGCAGACAAAACTCTTCCTTTTACTTTTTATCATACCCTGTTTGGAAGCTGTTAAGCAGCGAGTTTACATAAAAATATGATTGCCTAATTAGGTTGTAGACCTGTGTTGATGTTTTTGAACAAACATCTATTTTTAAATAATTTTGACCTCCTAAATCTGAAAATGATCTTAGTTTTGACCTATCACCTACCAATTTATCACAAACCGAGATCATAGTAATATTTCATATTTCATAAGAATTTTATTGCCACCTCTACACATTAAATTGGGCTTGATGAAACAGTTCGTGAAAGTTCTCGACAAAAACGGAGAATGCCTTAAATATATTTGCAAACAATTTCCTAAGTTGTCTGTTGCCGAAATAAGTATTTATAGGCCTTTATGTAGAGACGAGAGCTTTAAGAATTCGATGACGCCTATTGTTAAAGAAGCCTCTGGGGTTCATTTAAAGAAGTTATTGAGAAGTTCTTAGGAAATACCAAGGATCCAAACTATGAGGACAACGTAGTTCGTTATATTTTAAGCACTACTGACAATTTTCTGTTTTAATGTTTGTATTTATTTTGAATTGAAACCAGCCCATAAAAATTATATGAAACCACTTAGGGAAACCTAGCTTCTTCTTCAAGTTCATCCTCTCGAAATCTTTTGTTGCTTTCTTATTTCACCTTTTTGCTTTAAAACAACAGAAATGTTAATTAGAATATAATCTCCACCGAAGGATATCTAACGTTTTCAAGTTCATCCATCGAAGCTGTTTTAATTAGTAATTTTATGGAAGAAATTTTGATCAGGTTACTTCTTCAACAGATTAAGATACTGATTTATAAGAAAAACACATTTTTCGAATCATCTTTCTCATGAATTCGAATCACTCCTACATGGGATACGTGCGAATCTTGGAATTTACTACTGAGGTAACCTCTTATTTTCTGGTCATTTGAATTAATTTCTATGTAGGAAATAAGGAATAATAATAATAATAATATTTATTGATTTCAGAAAAACAGACAACTACATATGCAGTTACATGTGTTGATGACATCTCGTCAAACATAGCTACACTAAATCAAAAAAAAAACAAGAAATACATACGACAATCATTTTATAGACATGTCTTGTAGGCACTCATCCGTAATGTAGTAGCACTTTTCCAATAAAATCCTTTTAACCTGAAGACGAAATTTTTGAAAAATTGTTTCTTCCTTGAGGCACTCTGGCAGTTTGTTGTAAAATCTGCAGCCATTATAATAGATCCCCTTTTAATATAACGTTGTGCTATGTTGTATTGGCAACATTAATGTTTTATTTCTGGTATCATGACCATGGTCAACCATTTGCTGCAGAAAAAAAATTCTATTTTTAAGGGCAAAACAAAACAGTTCGTATATACCGGGTGTCCAGTTTAAAATGCAGTACATGGGGATATTGGAAACCGTTGGAGATACAACATCGGTTAAATGGGAGAAAAGTTGCGTATTCATTTGTCCATGAATAATCCGACATCAGATTTTGAAATTTTTATTTCATTGGGCAGATACAGGGTGAAAAAGAAGAAAATGCATTTTTGAAAATCTTCCATATTTTGTTTCCTAGAAAAGATATATTTACAAAAGTTGTAAGCTAGGGATAACAAGTCATGAGGATTTTAAAAATGATTAAAAAAAAATCTAGCTCTACTAGATTTTGCGTGACAATAATCAACTTTTGTTTTTCTTATGGCAGCCATATTTTATTTTGACATTTTTAATATCTTCAAAAAAAATGCTATTCAATGATGTATAATATGTTTATGTTCAAGATAGTAAAAACATGAAAAATAGAGAAAGTAAGATTTTAACATAGTAGACCATGGAACTGTGGATATCTTAAGTGTATACTGATAAAAAAACAAAAAATAACAAGTCTCCAAGTACTGTTAAAATATCTTTAACATTTTATTTATTAGTATTCATTAAATAAAGGTGGTTAGGTAGCTGAATAATTAATGTAACAACTGTTCAAATAAGCCACCGTTCATTCGTATGCACAATCTACATCGTGTTAGTACTGCCTCACAAGATTGTCTAACCATGTTCGGTGTCATTCCATTCACTGCTTCTTCAACTGCTTGACGTAATTCTTCCACATTTTCATAAGATCTCGAATACACCTTGTTTTTCAGATAGCCCCATACAAAAAAATCAAGAGGTGTGAGGTCCGGGGACCTAGCAGGCCACCCCCTATTGGTCCTCGGTTACTAATCCAGTTATTGTAATATTGATTATTTAAATAATTTGTAACCAACAAGGAATTGTGTGGAGGCGCTCCGTGTTGCAGAAAATACATATTTTGCAACGTGGCAAGTGGAAGTTCTTCAATTCGTTCAACAACATGTGTGCGCAAAAGTTCTAAATACCTTTCAGAATTTAAATTCTCATTGAAAAAGAATGGACCGATAACATGGGTATCAATAACGCCGATCCAAACATTAAATCCCCATCTGACTTGCTGTCTAATGCCACGAACCAGGTGTGGATTTTCATCGGACCAAAAGATAGTATTTTTACGATTAAACATTCCAGAGTTAGTAAATCGACTCTCATCAGACCATAAAATTTTCGCAAAAAAGTTTGGATTTTCATTATGTTTTTCGATGAACCAATGACAGAATTGTGCTCTCCGTATTTCGTCACCATTTTGAAGCCCTTGACTGGCTCTTTCACGATAAGGTTTGAATTTGGCACGCTTTAAAATGATACCAGCTGTTGACCTAGCGACGCCAAGTGTATTTTCAATTACCCGTAAAAACGTACGGGGATTTTCAACTACTGCTTGAAGAACAATATTTTCATTATTTTCATTGTTTTGCCTTTTTTTGGGTTTGACAAAACTTCCATGCATTATCAAATTATCACGCAATCGGCGAAAAATGCTTTTTTCTGGCTGCCGCCTTTCAGGGTATCTATCGAAATACATTTCTGCAGCCAATTCATCATTTCTTCCACACAAAATAAAACACTCCAGCATTTGATATTTGTCACTATTTGTAAAACGATCCATCTTAGGTTTGCACAGTACAGATACTTATAACAATGCAATGAGATTAACAATAGGATTACTGACAGTTCAGAATAAACTTCACAGCTTTTAGAGTTGTTTAATACAAATGTCACATTTATTATCACGGCCTACTATGTTAAAATCTTACTTTCTCTATTTTTCATGTTTTTACTTTCTTGAACATAAACATGTTATACATCATTGAATAGCATTTTTTTTGAAGATATTAAAAGTGTCAAAATCCAATATGGCTGCCATAAGAAAAACAAAAGTTGATTATTGTCACGCAAAATCTAGTAGACCTAAAATTTTTTTTTAATCATTTTTAAAATCCTCATGACTTGTTATCCCTAGCTTACAACTTTTGTAAATTTATCTCTTCTAGGAAACGAAATATGGAAGATTTTCAAAAATGCATTTTTTTCTTTTTCACCCTGTATCTGCCCAATGAAACAAAAATTTCAAAATCTGATGTCGAATTATTCATGGACAAATGAATACGCAACTTTTCTCCCATTTAACCGACGTTGTATCTCCAACGGTTTCCAATATCCCCATGTACTGCATTTTAAACTGGACAGGGTGTATATAAATACATGGCAGGGGCAAAATACCAAGTTCTTTAAAGGCTGGTACACATGAATCCATTCTCCTAAGATTTGCGACAATGCGCACAGCACGTTTTTGTATCAGAAAAACTCGATGACCTACCCCAGTGCATAATACCATACTTCAAATCGGTATGAAAACAGCCAAAGTATAACTGACGCATGATTGAGCGGTCACACTGATTTGATGATATCGCTAGAGCATAGCATGTTCTCGACAACTTTTCGCAGACATAAGCGACTTGTTTTTGCCATTGTAAGCTGCTATCAACGATCAGTCCTAATATTTTTGTTGTGTCGTTATACTCTATACAGCTACCGTTATTTAGGTGTAGTTGATCATGAGACGTTACTTTGGATCTAGATGTTTTCAAAAGGACGCAAATAGTTTTGTCGTTATTAAGACACAGTTTATTCGCTTTTGGCCACACACATGTCTTCTTGTACAAGCTCCGAGCATGTTGTTCCACGTCTGTTAAACTATTACTTGTTTCTAAAATATTAGTATCATCTGCATATGATACAACCACTGATTGCCCATTTTCTTCCTGAAGATGGAGAAGTAGGTCATTTATGTAAATAAGAAAAAGAATTGGTTCCAAAATTGACCCCTGTAGTACACCGATATTAATACTTCTGGGCTCAGAAACACAATCCCCACCCTTCACCTGCTGGCTACGATTTGTTAAATATGAAGTAAACCAATTTAACGGTGTTCCTCTTATACCATACCTATCCAGCTTATGCAGTAGTATCCCATGATCAACACAGTCAAAAGCTTTAGAGAAGTCAATAAAAAGACCCAGAGCCACATGAGATTTATCCAAAGCAGTTGTTATTTTATTTATGAACTCACCCAATGCAGTATCCAAACTTTTTCCCTTGGTAAAACCGTGTGAATATACTTAGTCTTCAGGAAATAGACATCCAGTTTAGGATATATTTTATAACTCCCTGTATTTTTGAAAAAATACTTCTTTTTCACTGATTCATAACATACCATTGTCATATGTAATCAACGTCGATACTCAGAAATTGATGCCATTAGGTATACATACCGTCAAATATTGGCAGAATATTTGATTACAAAATGCACAACCGTAAAACAAAAATCACAGTCATATTGGCGCGGCGTCATTCAAGCAACGCGGAGTGACGGGGGAGCCTCTCGCGAGGGTAATCAGAGCGTATTCGAAGCATCGGAACAGGGGCCGGGGGAGGGGGAGGACGACGACAATTCATTCCATTACGTCCGAGAAAAATGTAGGCCAGATGTTTTTAATTATATTTTAATTGCAATAAAAATGTACCGAGCCGGAGAAACTGGCGTGGAGCGCCCTCGAAAAGACGTGATAATGAAATATGGCAGCGGCAATATATTTTGAATAAAATGAAAATAAACTCCGCCAAATGGGATTTTACAGTAAATTTGCAAGTATTTCTCATACTTCGGGTTCAGTTTTCCGTCACAACAGGAATGAAATGTCCCCCGCACGCTCCCATCACCGCCCCCCTGCGTCATTACAATACAAGAGCATTATGCACACGTACTTACGTTCACACAATAATAACTAACACACAAACATACAGCACTCGGTGTGTTGTATAATAAGAAAATGTATCGGTCTTTTGACCCTAAACGGCGCCGTGCAGATTTCATAAACAAGTTTATTTTGCACATAAATATATGCGTACTGTAATTACGCTGAAATATTATTTTCGGGAATAATATAAGCGAACAGTGAGAGAGAGGGAGAGATAGAAGCCATTAAACGGCAGCTTATACACGGGGAATTATTAATACGAAGCATTATTTAAAATGATTTACTCCTGTGTATTATTAATATTTAGAGTGTGTGTAGGGCGTTGTGGTGCGAGAGGAACGTTTACTAGAAAATTGATAGGAAGGGAGAAAAGAAGAACTTAGATTAAGCTGATTTCCTCCGGTGGGGTAGATATCAATCGCTTTAAATATCGAGTTGTGGATATTTTTGGAATAGAAAAACCGCTGGACCACATGGGATCATCAGTTAGCAGAGAAACAGAAATAATCAAAAATAACCACTCAAAAGTTCGACTTGTAATAGTTATTTACGAACCAAGTGCGGGAAGACTATTTTCCCGCATGAGCGCACTTTGTAAGCACGAGCGACCGCAGGAAGCGAGTGCTTCTAATTGCGCGAATGCCTGGAAGATGTCTTCACGGCAGTGGTTTGTACAATATTTTTTGTACGAACATTAAGGGTCTTCGCTAGTGAATCGGAAATGTAATATTGGTTGCATAGCACATTAATTTAATAAGCCATGGATGTCCGAGTACCTATTACACATAGGGAATATATAATAAATATTTGAAAAAATAACTCAATATCTAAGCGAATAAAAATTCATTTATGATCAAATATTTACACATTTGTATCCGTGGGAATGATTTTTACCAGAATAGCATTCACTGTAATGTGGGTTGCCTAATTTTAATTTATTTTATATACATTTAAAACAAAGTGAAGAATAATTGAACGAAAAATAAGTGCAGAGCGGGGTAGCTTTTTAGTAATTTTTTAACGTGAACTAAAGCAAACAAATCTGCTGCAAAGGATTTTTGAGAAAAACTAGTTTTAAATATTTTGACATATTAATTAATTTTCTTTAATCAGGTAATTTTTTTCTAAGTTTGATTATTCAGCGGGGTAGATTACTAAATTCTTCAAAAGTTCTTCACAGATCCACTATCGAGGACCCTTAAATTATTTTTTTTTTATTGACTAATGTCATTAGTATCATACCTAAGATAGATTACCTAATTAATTTAAGCATTTCATGTACGTAACTATTACTCACCTATCCCTAAAATTAAGTTATTATATTCTTACACATGCAAGCATGAGGTATTTATTTTTATATTTATAAATTTATAGTTTCATTTATTGCGTTTTTTGGTTTAAATACAAAAAATTCTGAACTGCCAATATGAAATGTCGATGTGGTCAAATAGATGGCGCCACAATTTTTTTGGAAGAATTTTTAATTAATACTCCTATTTCCCCAACTTTTAGTGAAGAATAGTGGAGGGAAATAGTATTTTATAGACTAAATTTTATTACTACCAAGTTAGACTTTTTGTTAAATGTCCCAAAGTGCCAGTGTTTTTTACAGTTTTTACAGTCGGCTCGACCGGGAAAAACTGTTTCCTAGTCGAGCTACACATGCGCCGAATGTCACTTTAAAAGCGGTGAGTACAAAAAAGGTATTTCTATGCCACTAAAAATTAAAGCCTTAAGACAAAACATATATTCCTTTTTTTGTTTTGTTTCGAATAGTCAAGTAAATGCGGGTATTTTCTGTTGACGTCACTATTATCCTCGGTCAAGGTTCACAATCCAAACAAACCGGATACTTCTTTTTATTGCGCGTATAGATTTACCTTTTTTGGTGTTACGTATGATATTTGAAATGGATTCTAACGATTCATTATAGTTTAACACATAAAATACTTGTATTTTTAGATTTATAGAGAATATATTTTTGTGTTTACAACAAACAGGGACTGTTTTTACTTTCTTATACGTAGTATAAGGAAGTATTGTTATGATGAAAATTTTCGACCTCGAGATTTTTGCATATGTCCACGTTTTGAGGTCCCCTGATACCAAAAAAGTGGTTTTTAAAAAGTGTCTCTCTCTCTGTGTGTGTCTGTCTGTCTCTCTGTGTGTGAGCACGATAGCGCTCAAACCGCTGTAGATATCAATTCCAAATTTTGTATTTGCGTGTGTAATCTGCCTCTTGAGAACTGATTAGATTTTGAGCAAAATCGGCAGACCGGAAGTAGTAGTTTACCTCAGTGAAGAAATCGAAATTTGCAAATATTTCGTCAATTACTAAGTTTAAACATATTTATAAAGAATTCATATGTACTTAGAATTAAGTTTGAAACAAATTGTCTTAAAGAAGTTTTTCGAAATTCCTACCGGAAGTAGGTCTTTTACTCTTATCGAAAATCAGTTTTTTGCGAATATCTCGCAAGTCATGCTTTTAAGACAAGTACGTTACGAGAATAAAAGTATTTAAAACATAATTCTCAATATCTTTTATATAAAAAAAATTTCAAAATTCAGACCGGAAGTACCACTTTTACTCCTATCGAATAGCGATTTTTTGCAAATATGTCGTGAGTTATGCATTCTATATATATTTATCAAGAGTACAAAAGTATTTAGAGTTGGATATGGAATATTTTTTGTATAAATGAAATTTCAAAATTCGGACCGGAAGTAACACTTTCATACGTATAAGAAAGTCGTGTGGTGGCCACACCTCATTTTTTCTGAACGATCTTTATGAATTTGCAAGTTTAACTACGTCAATAATACAAAGCAATATACTTCAAGGAAAGCAGCAATATTTAAATTGTATCCACCATAGAAAGTTATTTTAATAAACGTTTTGCATATACGAGTTTAGTAAATTTCTTTGATAATTATAATTTCATGTTTTTTTGAAGAATCTATATGTGAAAAGATTAAATTACTTAGTAAGTAAGTATAAATAAAGTCTTTCAGAGAAAAAGCCACAGTTTGTCGTAAACACAATGTTGTATTGTCTATAAATCTGAAAATACAAGTATTTTAGTTTATATAATTCACATGGGAGAAAAATGACTTACGAACTTTGACCACTCTCAATAATGACGTCAGAGAATTGTCGCCCATAGCAAATTTAAATTTTCTTCTGCCATTGCTCTTATTAATTCGTTATACTAGACTAGTTTAGTAGTGCATAAATCACTAAAAAAAAAAATTGTTACTATTTTTATCTACACTAAAATACGCTAATATCTTATTTTTACTTGTATAAAAATGACGAATTCACGTATGAAATCCTCATAAAATTTTCCATGTATAATTTGTTGCTATTTAAAATATTAAAGGGGGTAACGGTAAAGTTTCCGAGATAATAAAAAAACATATGTTTACGTCAAAAATACTACCGTCATTATTTTTTGAGATGAGTTGGCGATTTTCATATTTGTATAATGAATTTTGAAACATTTATCAACTCTTAAAATTGTATTCAAACAAAAACGGGAAGACCAAAAAGAATAAATGTATGAAATAATATTGTTTTTATAAATAAAAGAAATGGTCAATTTTACCAAAACATTAATATCATGTAATATTAAAACGCCTATAATAATTTATCAATATTTTTAATAATTTGTTCTAGCCTATAAAAGAAATAGATGCGAATCATGGGCTTGTAGTAAATTTAATATATCTTTGTAGTTTCCGAAGTAAGAAACTACAAAGGTTTGATTTGAAAAGTTAGCCCCACGTTGAGCGCCATCCTTAGAGTGTAAGATTTTTTTCTCAGAAGTTTTTAAATATATCCGATTTTAATAATAATTTCTATCGGCAAAAATTAAATGGCAAAGATACCAACAGAAGCCGCAGATACAAGACTGAAACCTTTTAACTTCTTTACTTGCGGATTAACAATCATCAAGCAAATCTAACCCCTATCCGATCTCCCGAATTCTTAATTCGAAATTTGGCCTCGGATAGACAGAGGGAATATAACGGCGACGACGAGGACGCCTACTTCCGCCGTTCTCAGCAGGAGTTGTTTATAAAACATCGACGAAGTTTAAATGCGAACGCAATTTGCCGAAATTTATTGTGTTAATTCCCGTCGGCCGATCGACGGAATTAATTAGCGGATTAAAGGGCGAAAGGGAAAGAGAAACTTAACTCCTGGGTGTCGAAGGTAATTCCTTTTTCGACCGTTCGTTCGCTCGTCGAATTGGCCGAAGGCGCCATCTAGTTGCCTTCGCGTGAATCGCCCTCGTACTAGTCGACTGCTCCTATAGTCTTGATTGATTGACATGCAACGTGGAACACCGAAAGTTCGTTCCTGATCTCGATTTCAGTTGTTGGCCTTTTATTTTCGCGAGTTTAGAGAGAACTATTTTACAAATTTAATTTAAACTGAGTAGAGAAATTGAACGCCTCATTTAAAAGTTTCGCCAGACAACTTGGAATCGGAGCACATACGAGGAGTTCTTGAAAAGTTTTTTTTTTATGATTATTTGATAAAATTCTTAACATGGAATGTTTAATTAATATATACCTACTTCAAATTGATTAAAATATTTTTCAACTTAAATAGAATTGATAAAAAATCATTTCTAATCTAGCCTAATATATGTATTTTACTTCTGCTTATTCTCTCTTAGATATTTGAGAGCTAGAATATTTAAAATATTCAAACACTATCAAGTATTATATGGAATAAAAGTAGTCCTTTCACAGTTTACCCGATTAAAATAAATTCAATTTCCCGGAGCACGTGGAAAATCGGCAGTACATCGAAGTCCAGACCGTCAATCGAAAATTACCGCTGCTGCAGTGTATGGTTGCAGCCATAGGACGAACATATAAGTATACAAGCAAACGAAATGTATGCATTTTACAATATTTTTCATTTTTTCATTTCATGCCTTTGAGATGTAATTTATGTTTTTGTCTGTGACATACAATGAGGTGTCCCCCGCGTGCAACTGTATGTTACATCTTTTTATTTATTTGACTATATCATTTATGAAGATTATAAATAAAGCTGTCCCGATGATTGTTCCCTGAGGAACTCCTACAGGTGTTTTTTTTTTGAGTGGATTCTTCAGTGCTGTGTTTTTTTGAGTTCCCTACTGATAGTTTCAAAAGCTCTGCTAAAGTCTAGAAATAGGGATCCAATTACCATACCTTGCTGTAAAGCTGTCTTCCAACACGCTAATACGTTTTGTAGGACTGTTTCACAAGAGCTGTTTTTGCGACTTGATGTGGCTTAACAATTTATTTTTTTGCAAAGCATTCAATTATCTATTTTAGCAATAGTTTCTTCTAAGTTTTCTTATAATGCAACCATGTTGATATATTCGAAGTCGTCTCACAAATTTGAGTTATTTTTTACAAGGGCGTAATAGTGAAGCTTTTCCATGTTCCAGAGAATTTTGTATTCATTTTCTATACCGCTATTAATAACCTATAGGAAATAATTTCCTATATCTTCAAATGATATCTTTAGTATACGTGTATTTATGCCCTTTACACTGCTCTACTTCGTTTTCATTTTGTAAACAATGTTTTTAGCTTTGCAAAACTCACTGCTTCAAAGTTACGCAAACTATGTTGTATACGTCATCCATTTTGTCGATAATGCCTATATGGCTGTTTTAATTGCATGGTAAGTTCTTCGCTTTTATTTATTACTAGTGCGCCTTATAACGTCTTGGGTTTACCATTGTTTATTTGCCCACTGCTATTTAATTTTAGTTTTTTATTCGGCGCATGTTTATCTAAATTATTACTATTGTTTGATACTAACTGTTGTGACAATTTATTTCCGTAGTTCACTGTG
Source organism: Amphimallon solstitiale (assembly GCA_963170755.1). NCBI lineage: Eukaryota > Metazoa > Arthropoda > Insecta > Coleoptera > Scarabaeidae > Amphimallon > Amphimallon solstitiale. The sequence goes on along the minus strand of OY720675.1, from coordinate 239,641,666 downwards.
TATCCATTAACTCAAGTTGACTAGACAATTTAAACAGAACACAACGATCAACAAAAAGCGACAGTATAGTTGGATATTTTGATGTTTCGTATCCCATTTTCGCCTCCTCGTATGTAAACATCCACCAAGTAAATAGCTCGGTTAAAACCTGATGGCACTTGCGTGGATGACAATTTTAAGAGAGAAAAGGAGAACGCAGCATGAAACGTGAGAGATAGATATAGATTTCGCTACATATGAAGGGTTAAGGACCAACTTGAAAACATCAGTCCTTATTTAATTTAATCGCACTTCGTCTACCGTAGTGTATTGCTTCGATACCGATGTTTTTAACGCAAATAATATATATTTTAGCCACGCCTTGCGCATCCTGGGTGCCATGAGATAATAACCGAGCTATACTCAAAAAACGTATTTATGTTTACACTGAAAGAACCGCCTGTAATATTGCTGCTACAAGTCGTGGCCAAATGTTAAAATACACAAAACAAATTGTAATAATTTTGAACTTTAATTAACTAGAATAATAAAATAGAAAATAGAGGAAATTGTATCGTTTTTTAAAGTGACAAAAAGTAGTTGGTTGTGTCAATATCATTTAGTACATAAATTTGCGGTAGTAGCAAAAACAAAAGACAGGCACTGTTTCTTTACTTCTACTGTAAAATTTACAGAATACTAATTAATATATTTTATAAATAAGATCATATATGAAAAAGATTTTCTAGTTTCCTCTCAGTCTTTTTGTCACCTGTGTTTATTTTTAACTCCCTATTTGTATATTTGAGAGAATAAAGAGAAATTATTCTGACGAACAACATCTCATCTAGACAGACGACCGCGCAGAAAACTACGCTTGCCTTGCACACCCAAGAAACAGGAACATGGTTTTAACTTCTTTATCGCTTCTCATGAATCGTTGTTCGCTGGTTTAAACATGACACATATTCATCCTTGCAGTTATCCATATTGATTGCCGTTCAGTCTTTTTCAGAACAGATCGATTATTAAAACACGAAGAAAACAAATATGTACAAAATAAAAGAAGAAGCAAACAACGACACAGTATCGACACAAAAGACGGAACATGAATGAAGAGGGACGGGAAAAAGGGGATTTAAAGGCATCTGCGCTAACCGAGAACATCACACGGCCGATTAAATAGACTGGCGTACCGCGGCTGCTGGCTGTTGCTATTTGCCGTTTCTGCTGCCGTGTAATACATATAAATTTAAGTATCGCTTTTGAGCAGGAAGGAAGAAGCCCCGCTTGCACATGGGCCGCTAACGACGCAAGAATCAATTACTTTATATAGTTAACTAAATATCTGTGAAGTAAGCAACCGGTGTGTTAACTCACGGGCTGCCAACACCGAACGAGCTTTAAGCCCCATCGTTAATTCATGCGGCATGCGAGCAAATGCCGGATGTTAGTGCCAGAATATCTTCGTTCGAACGTATTTTGTACATACAGACATACAATGTATATATAAACATAAAATAAACGTACATACATTTATATTTTAAAGTTAGTCATTGTACCGTTACTGTTTTTTTTTTTTTTTTGTTAACCTAAATATTTGTCTATATTTTTTTTCTCTGTTATCTTTCTTCTCTACGCTGGCTCCCCCTTTTTTTTGATCTTCCATTCTAATAAAAATAGACGGAACGCAATAAATGTGCGGTGTTGTAGTGGGTTTATTTGTTCACGAAATTAGTTGTTAGTTTGTCGGAATGAGAGACTTCTTCTTCGGCCTTTTATCTTTAATTTTCTTTTCTTTTTATCCCAGAAAGCCGATGTTTATTGGCACCGTTTATTTTCGGTTTGACGTTGTAATAAGTAAAATGAATACTAAGGGAGAAATAAGTCGATCTTAAGAAGAAGAGAGGGATAAAAGGAAATGAGGCTTTGTAAAAGTTTTTAACGGCTCAAGTAATTGGACGGATTCTTTCTTAGATGTTATCGATTCCCCTGTTTACCTATTCGTAAATGGTGCATTTATTAAAAAAAACATTTAGAATAAAGATTTAAATGGACAAATTAAATGTATAAAATGTATGAAAAAAATATTTTCTCATTTTGCCAGATTTGTCATTTCGCAAATTATGCATTGTATATATATATATATATATGATACAAATAAAAAAGCGTAACACTGCATTCAATGACAGGACAGAAATTAGTGGTCTATCTGAAATTTATTTTAATATTTTATAATAGGAATTAAATATACTGATATAAAAGAATAGACGAATTATTCTTTCGCTATATAAATACACATCTGTATACAGCATGTGTATTGATATATATCATTAGCCATAGGCGATCATTTCATGCAATACGTGACAACGTGGCACCTACTTTCCTCTCCAATGCCAGCGCGACCGATACAAGCTCAAGTTAACAGTAACTATTGGACCAGTGACTTGGGTGTTAGTAATGCGTTCAGAAATAATATTTACGAGTTGCAAGGATTTGTTTTTCTTTTTCGTTTCAGTAAATGCAGAGAATTATTAAGCTGCGTTCACGCTGCATGACACAAACAAAAGCGTAATTCTAATAAAATTAAAAATAAGGTAAATAAAAAAGGATTCTGAAAATAATAATAAACTACTAGATCAGGAGATCGCGGAGGCCATTTGATGTTTCTCGTTCCAGTAATAAGACGGCTTTTATTACAGACTAGATCGCAACGTGTTCGCAGCTAAACATTGAATGTAAAATCTGGTTGGGAGAAGTGGGAAGATCGGAGAAAATCGTTGTGATGTCGATTGTTGCCGGGATTGGTGACGGACAGTAGGGGTGCCACGTTGCCACGTATTACTTGTATACGTATAAATCGCATGTGAACATTGAATCCCTATACCTAATGAAAATTGACACATACGGTATAGTTTATAAAAGAAAAATTGTTTTTCCTATAGTCCTTTTGTGTCTCTGAAGTGTTTTACACAGTTTGAATATAAATGTATATTTTATTTAGTATTTGACTGCCATCGAATAACGGCATCAAATTTCATTGACGAATAATTAATTACAAATTATTAAAAACAGCATTGGACAAGATGTAGTTCCATATATATAAAATAAAAAAAAACCCAAGATGGTAAAGTAGTATTAAGTTATTGATTATGTAAGTTCATACATGTTTTTTGTAATATTATTAGTAATCATACAACACCAAAAATGTTATTAATTAATTTTGATTTAACTATATAAGAATATTGTTTTCCATCATGTATTAGTAAATTGTAATGCCTTTAACAAGAACAATGATATGCATATTTAAATAACTCCGATTTTTCTTCCCATACATATTTGTTTCTGATTAATTTTGTTTTTATTTTGATTATTTTAATACGGTCGCTATTCCCAGGAATTAAGTATGATTTATTAAATACACGGCCAGGATCTAAAGAAGATTTTTTTCTTTAAATATTATACTATATATATATATATATGTATGTATGTATTACAAATCCAAAAGCATATAGAACTCGATTTTGGACGATTTTTTTATAAAAGAATTTGCAAATTTTAACCGGAAATAACACTTTTACTCTAGTCGAATAATAGTTTTTTTACCATATATCTGGCGAATTATGCATTCTATACAGATTTATTATATCTCAAGATTTAGTGTTGGATACGGAGTAATTTTGATATAAAAATAATTAAAATTAGAACCGGAAACAACATTTCTACTTAGGTACTCCGAGGATTATTAAGAGGATAAAACATACGTATAAGAAAGTCGTGCGATGACCACACTTCATTTTTACCACTTTTGTCATGTGTGCTATCGCAAAAATAGATAACTAAATTGAAACAACTTTAGAAACACAGATGACAAATAATTAATAGCATTATGAAATCGTTGTTTGAATAATTTATTGCACGAAATCTTTTGCGATCTTGATTAGTAACATACATAATGACGTCTTTTAAGGAGTCTATAGAATTTCTTTACCAAAAGGGGAGTTATATTGACTGACTTTCACACGAAATACCTTTACTATCTAAGTATTGCACGAGTCTATTCTTGAAAGCATATTCCAACAATTTTGACAAAATAAGGACTAATGATATTGAAGATATACAGCCCATGCTCAAAACAAAAATTTATAAAATACATTAAATGTTTAATCAACTCTTTTTTACCGCGTTTCAAACTAATGTTACTGAATTTATCTATAATTTCTAGTGATGTTGGATTTGGTTACTTTTCAGTACTTATCTGTTACTTTCGAAGTCAATATCCGTTACTATTTATTCGTTCAAATGTGCGGTGCGGGAATATGTACCTATAGTTAATATATGGTACAAGCAAAATGTTCACTTATATACTAATTTCAATACATATTACGTAAAATAAATAAAATTCGTTAAAAGTATTACTCAAAACATTCCAACTCAAAATTAAAAGTACAATGCCAAAGCCTAACGTATTTTTTAAGGAGTCACCATTTTATTTACGATAGACGAGATATTTTATCATAAAACCATAAAAATCCCCGACTCCCATATTAAATCACACAAATAAATGTCGAACCTAGTACATGGTACAAAATTTATTTTACATTGCATCAATACAATAAGATCAAACAAAACTTTTATAATGAAATCTACCTACGCAAATACAAGTAATACTAATAATTGGTTAAATTATGATTAAATTTATGTTTTTTTTAATCATAATTTATTAAATGACTAAATTACTGATAAGCCTATATTTTTATATCTCACTATCCTGCACAACACACACGATTAGTTGGTTGCCTATATTATATTTTCGCTCTTTATAATTCTAACACTCATATTTATAGTTACATTTAAGTTTATTTTTATTAGGTTACCTACCACCTAACTAACTTGACTTTCCACTTCACATCCACCTGTTGTTTCACAGCTTCCAACCCAGTAATACGTTTTGCTGTTTAAAGTCCCTTTTTCCCCTCTTCCTTTTTTGAATTTTACATAAAATCTAAATGTAACCATCCAAAATTCCAATTTTTATTTCATATTAATTTAATTATATTTAAATCATTAATCTATTATAAGTTTTATGTATTTTCACAATTATTATATTTTAATATAACATAATTACGTCGTCATAACAGATGAACATTAAATGTCAAATACTGTAGGATTTATTGGCTGTATTTGACCTTTTATTTTTAACTTCTCTTAATTGTAACTTTGTAGATTCTAGCTGATGATGCCTTTAAGGCGAAACATGTTCTAGAGTATATTAAATAAAATTTTTGTAAGGTTTAAAGAGGATTTAATTTACCTTATTAAAAACTAATAATACTTTTTTTAAAAAACAATAAGGACAAAACAGACAAAAAATCAAACTCGGGGGTGTATAAGTTAACTTGTGATTGTAATATCTTATATTGGCCAAACTGGAAGATCCTTTGCCCAGAGAGTGTCCGAACATAATAGAAGTTACCGGGATAAAAAAGCTGATTCTACATTTGCGAACCATTGTTTAGAATATAAACATACTTTTAATAATAATTTTAAAATACTTCATATCCAAGATAAAAGTAAAAAACTTGATCTCCTAGAATCGCTGGAAATTTCTAGAATTACAAAATTTGGGTTAGCGCTAAATGATCAAACCAACCTATGTCACTTCACACTTTTGTCCTTAAATTTGTAATGTTTGTCTATATACAGGGTCCGCCATCCGTCTGGGATTGTCATATTACGGCTTTAATATTGCAAAATTCGAAAAGTTATGTAATGTAGGTGGTAGCCGACTAGTAGGAGCACAAAATAAAATTATTGGTAATTATACAAAGTGTTCAGGAAAGGAGTGTGATGTCAAAGTTGTATTTTTTTAAATGGAACACCCGGTATATTATGTGATTTTTGAATTGCGCAATTAAAAATATTGGGATTTCATATGGGATTGTATTGACATAAAGCTTACGTTTTGGGAGTTATGGACGCATCAATTGGAAAACATGCCATAATCTAGCAGAATGTGGATTGGTTAGTATAGTGTTTAGAAATATCGTGCTTATCATGAAGTTTTCCACGTTAGTATACTTTTATTCCGAGGTATTAATTTTAAGCTACATCAATCTGTTATACAGGGTGTTCATCATACGCGAATACTATTTTTTCTCAATTTTTTCAAATGGAACACCCTGTATATTATTACCAATTGTTAATAAGGGCACTTTTAGCTTTCATTTGATATAAGGGTATGGCTGTCTAACTCCCATAGTTTTCAAGAAACATCGAATTAACGTTTGAAATTTAACATTTTTAATAGCATTTTGTAGAAATTATTTACATCTACTCGTACATTGATATTGCACTACGAAAATAAGCACATAGTTTTTAGTGGCCTTAACGTAATGATCTTTCTTTATTATCCAACTGCCCAGAAGGAAGCCTGTGGCCACAGTTGCTCTCTGTCTTTAACAACAAAAATACACATACGAATAAATACATATTGTATAAAAACTCATGTAGGCATGGCTAGTTTAAATAAAATTGAACAAAAGAGTTTGACTTTTTCCTTGTGCGCAGCTAGTCTGTCATTGCTGTCATAATTTTGTGATTAAAGATGAATTTTTCCGTTCCGGAAATGATAAATATGGTATACATTTTGGGAGAATGTTCTGGTAACTGTTTATTAGCAAATAGGTTGTACGCGCAACGTTATCGGAATTTACGTAAACCTAAGCCAACGGCATTTGAAAAACTAAAAGAAAGGTTCGATGCTAGAGGTAGCGTTGCGTATCCTAAAAAGGTATTCACACATCCTCTAATTTCTAATGAAGATAATAAATTATCTGTGCTGTTATCCGTAGAAGAAAATCCCCATGCGAGTGTGAGTAATATCAGTTTAGATACGGGAATTAGTGAAACATCAGTTAGAAGAATACTGAAAAAATACAATTTTCATCCTTATCATATGGAACTTCATCAGCAGTTAAATGAAGATGACTTAGAGCATAGACTAGGATTTTGCCAAGAAATGAGACAAAGGCTCCAAATCCGCCCAGAAATGTTAGACTGTATTCTGTTTAGTGATGAGGCGTCATTTCGACACAATGGTTCACTTAACAGGCACAATATGCATTATTATGCCACCGAAAATCCCCACTGGGTTAGATACATTGATCATCAACATCAGTGGTCATTAAATGTTTGGGGAGGCATACTAGGATCACATGTTATAGGACCGTATTTTTTAAATGGTAAATTGACTGGCGAAAGAATTTTTAAGAAATGAACTTCCGCTGCTTTTGGACGATGTTGATTTAGCAACTAGGCAACAGATGTACCTACAGCAGGACGGTGCGCCAGCACATTATCATCAAGCAGTCAGGAATTATTTGCAAGAGTGGCTTCCTGAAAGATGGATAGGGCGAGGAGGTCCTATCTCATGGCCTGCTAGGTCTCCTGATCTAACTTCGGTAGACTTTTTTCTGTGGGGACATATAAAACAACAGGTTTACTCAGTAGCACCAACAACAGCCGAAAATATGCAAATTAGAATTTCTCAAGCATTTAGAAATATTTTTCCTGAAATTTTGGAACATGTTAGGATATCGTTTATTCGAAGACTTGACATTTGCATAGCAAATGATGGCCGAGTTTTGGAACATTTGTTGTAAATTTCCATTTTTGATATTACTTTGTGCTCATTTTCGTAGTGCAATATCAATGTATGAGTAGATGTAAAATAATTTCTACAAAATGTTATTAAAGATGTTAAATTTCAAACGTTAATTCGATGTTTCTTGAAAATTATTGGAGTTAGACAGCCATATCCTTATATCAAATGAAAGCTAGAAGTGCCCTTATTAACAATTGGTAATAATATACAGGGTGTTCCATTTGAAAAAATTGAGAAAAATTAGTATTCGCGTATGATGAACAGCCTGTATAACAGATTGATGTAGCTTAAAATTAATACCTCGGAATAAAAGTATACTAACGTGGAAAACTTCATGATAAGCACGATATTTCTAAATACTATACTAACCAATCCACATCCTGCTGGATTATAGCATTTTTTCCAATTGATGCGTCCATAACTCCCAAAACGTAAGCTTTAGGTCAATACAATCCCATATGAAATCCCAATATTTTTAATTGCGCAATTCAAAAATCACATAATATACCGGGTGTTCCATTAAAAAAAAATACAACTTTGACATCACACTCCTTTCCTGAACACTTTGTATAATTACCAATAATTTTATTTTGTGCTCCTACTAGTCGGCTACCACCTACATTACATAACTTTTCGAATTTTGCAATATTAAAGCCGTAATATGACAATCCCAGACGGATGGCGTACCCTGTATAATTTCTCGCACTAATGTAAATTCGTCATTATTTATCCACCTGATGAAGTCGCTGTGCGACGAAACAACGTTGTAGTGGTTTACTATAATTAAAATTTTGAAACTTTAAAATCACGTTGTTTCGTCGCACAGCGACTTCATCATGAAGAGGGCTTCAATTAATTTTTCAACATTATTACCTACGAAGCCTGACAATTATGTAATGAGACTGATTTTTTTTCCGCGGTTGTGGTAACACTGCAGCTATGAGATTTTTTACTTATTATTTTAGCATCCTTGCCCTATCGATTGATGTATTTACCAGCCCGGTACGACCATTAGTTCATCAGCTGTGTCGTGTTTTGAAGAAGTGTGTTAGTGGTGCTCGTCACGAAAATGGAAAAGCGTAATTTGGAGCAACGTGTCGCGATCAAACTTTGCGCAAAACTGGGTGACTCGGCTACGGAAACGTTCGGTAAAATACTTAAAGTGTTTGGTGGTGATTCTCTGAGTCGTGCACAAGTGTTTCGTTGCACAACGAATTCAAAGATGGTCGTGAGAGTGTGGAAGACGAGCCGCGAAGCGGGAGACCGGTTGAAGTGCGGACTGACGCGAATGCGCACCCTAATTTGCCAAGATCGTCGTTTAACTATTCGAATGTTGGTTGACGAACTAAATATCAACCGCAAAACTGTTAAGACAGATTTTAACTGAAGATTTTCGGTTGAAAAAACTCGCGCGAAGATGGTTCCCAAGAACCCAAAAACTCCTTCGAATGTCCTACGCTGCTTGACCGGATTACTACGAATGATGAGAGCTGGTTCTTCCAATATGACCCTGAAACGAAGCGCCAAAGCCAACAGTAGTTGTCTCCAAATAAACCGTGAGCAAAAAAAGCTCGCATGAGCAAGTCAAAGATAAAAACCATGCTCATCTGCTTCTTCGACCACCGCGATCCATAGGGAGTTCGTTCCACCTGAACAGACCGTTAACCAGATCTACTACCGCGAAGTACTCGATAGACTACGAAAAAGACTCAACAGAATGCGTTCCGATATCGCACGAACTTGGATTCTCCACAACGACAGCGCGCTCTGTCACACCACGTTCAGTGTGACCCAGTTTTTGACCTCCAAAGGGATCGCGCCGTACTCGCCAGATTTATCACCCTGGGACTTTTTCTTGTTACCCAAAGTCAAGCAGGTGGTAAAAGGAACGCATTTTGAGTCGATTGAAGAGATCCAAGATGCCGTGACGAGGCTACTGTCGAACATTCCGATCGAAGCTTTCCAGAACTGCTACGATGCATGGAAATATCGCTGGAATCGCTGTGTTGGTGCCCAATGGAACTATTTCAAAGGGGATCATGGGGTTGTTGAATAATTTTTAAATATACACTCAATCACAAGGTAAAATGTATATGGAAACTTGTGAACGATACGCTTAATAGAAAGAAAACATATGGCATCGATAAAATTATAGTCGATCACGAAACAATTACTAATCCATAACAAATAGTGGAAGTATTCGGTCGCTACTTCTCGGGCGTAGTGCAGGACGCCCTTGACAAACAGTTCGGGAATGACTTGTCGGATTCATGTACGTGTGTTCCAGGTGTTCCTAACACAATGGTGTTCTTAGACACAGATATCGCCGAAATAACAAGTATCATAGGAAATCTAAAGAACAAAACCAGTGTAGGGAGCGATCAACTGTCAATCAGCATGCTAAAGGATACATGTGAAGACTTAGTCGCCCCTATGGCACACTTGATTAATAGGGCAATAAGTGCGGGAAAATACCCAACCATATTAAAAAAAAACCGTTGTTATTCCGGTATATAAGAAAAATGATACAGTAAACATTGAGAACTATCGTCCTATAGCAGTTGTTAGCGTTATTTCGAAGGTTTTCGAAACAGTATTACATAACCGTTTAAAGGGTTTTATTGAAAAGTACGATATATTATCACCGTCTCAGCATGGTTTCAGGGCATCCTATTCGACAGAAACCGCGGCCTTCAGATTTCTGGGACATGTGAGTAAGCAACTGGATGAAAAACTATTTGTAGCCGGACTCATGTTTGACATGTCACGTGCGTTTGACACAGTTGATAGGGGTTTCGCCAGACATAAACTTGAAAAACTAGGCATTCGAGGCAGTGTATTGGATGTTCTGACATCATTCCTGACAGACAGGAAATTTTGCGTGAAGTGTAATGGTGCTCGCTCCAAAGATTATAAGACTGATGCTGGGGTTGCCCAGGGCTCGATACTGGGACCCTTGATTTTTATACTGTACATGAATGACCTCCAACACCACTTGTCAACAGGTGAATTAATTTGCTATGCTGACGACACGTCAATTGTGGTCTCCGCGTCGAGCCCTGAACAGCTCAAAGTTAACATAGCCACTGTAACCTCTGAAATGAAGAATTGGTGTAGACTCAATAGACTGATTTTAAATGAGACCAAGACTGAATGTATTTATTTTTATAACAGAAAGATCCCGGATTATGCCCCTGCAGATCATAACAAAAATTGTAAATTTCTGGGGCTATATATCGACCCTCGGCTCTCGTGGGATGAGCATGTGGAGTGGGTAATTAACAAACTGAATTCAGCCTATTTTGCTATTAACCGATTAAAAAATATGCTCGACACATCGGGTCTCCTTCAGGTATATCATGCATTGGTATATTGCCATTTGAATTACAACATAATTATCTGGGGCCGCCCAGCTCTAAATAGTCGCCTTTTCATACTGCAGAAAAGAATTATACGATTAATTTTTAGTTTGCCACAGATGGAAACCTGTAAACCTACATTTATATACAATAAGTTGCTCACCTTGACATCAATTTATATACTACGGTGCAGTATGTTTGTCAAAACAAATAAACATTATTTTAGTTTTAACTCTTTAAATCATAATTACAATACTAGATACTGTGGAGATTTGAGAGCCGAGGGTCACTTGACAACTTTATTTGAAAAAAATGTGAAATTTAATTGTACAAAAATTCATAATAGTCTACCAATTACAATTAAGAATATTGTTAATGTTTCTATGTTTAAGTCATCCCTTAAAATGTTCTTGATAAACAATGCCTTTTACACATTGGATCAATTTTATAATTATGGGAAACTATGATAACTATATTGCAATGTTGACGTGTCTAATATCAATGTTTGATTAACTGGGCTAATAAAATTATTATTATTATTATTATTATTATTATTATTATTATTATTAATCTCATTACTTCATTGTCAGACCCCGTATATAAAAGAATTAGAATAAATTACAATTCTGCTGATTTCACTGAAACGTCAGCCTACTAATTAACGCATTTTATAAATTATTATATAATTCTAATTTCGATCTAAACTTGAGTTGCAAAGCAGGCATTAATTTATGATTCAACATTTTCGCGAAGCAACTCAACCTATATATTTATTGTAATACATTTTGAATAGTCTAGCTGATGCGTATTGCAATATTCCCCATTTATTTTAATTAAAATTTATTTCGAAACAAAACCGTCGCTGCATTTGTGTACAGAAACGTGCTTGCCAGAAAATTATTCACGACGTTCTTTCTTCGTCCCGGATCGATTCGATATTTTAGCAACTGCACAATTTATTTACACAAATTCGCCTGCATTCACGTCCGTGTGTGTATACACACAGAAAGATGGCATACGCATCGCCCGGGTATTTTAAAAATACAAATCGCATATAACTTTCTTCGAAGCGCTGCAGACACGCTAAATCAAAGTATTTAAAATTAATTTTGGTCGGGAGCCAGACGGTGGTACATCCTTCGGAATGATAAATCATTTTAGAGAGTCAAATGTATACTTTAACCATGAATTTTAATTATGGTCTTGCAGACTTGCAGGAACGATTTTATTGTAACATGTGTTTCTTGTTTAAGACACTATTGCAATTCTGACTTCGAGGATAAAAGTTATTCCATCACGTGCACGGGGAAACAAAGATTAGTTTTCGTTATAGGGTTCAATGACATATGGACATTAAGTATTTAATTAAATTGAATTACTTCGACTTTCACTCGATACAAGTCTACAGAGTGTCCCAGAAATAAAAAGACGGAGTAGCAGAAATCGGAAGCTCAAAATATCAAGTCTTTATTCGTGCGCAGACGGCAGAAAAAAAAATAATAAAGAATTCAATTGGCCTTACGCCGACCCTGGACGACTTATTACTTATGTTAAAAAAAGGAGGAGGAATAGATACTTCATAATAAATATCATACCATTAATTACTTTAATTTTACACCTGCTAGAAAAAAATAATTACATTCTTGATATTTACTGTAATAAAGGCTTGAAAAACTACGATTTATTGATTATTCTAAAATAGTAATAATCAGCTGTTTCCGACTGCAAACACATTAAAAAGCAACAACCTTCCTATTTTAAAAATAAAAACAATCTTTTATTGTCTGCAATAAAGTAAGTCGCCCATCTGGGTCAACAACCAACTACATAGCTGCGTTATTTAGACGCATCGGGCAAAATATATGTTTTATATGAATGAATACGATTTAACGGTTTTTTCCCGTTTTATACAAATAAAAGCGTATTTTTCTATGAATGCGTGTTCGTTTCTATTTACAAATGAGCATTCTTATGTGTATTTATAAACATACATTCTGTGCCAGGCTCGTAATGTAATTTTTTTTATTTAAAAAACGAAATAGAAAATTAAATTTTTAATTTCTTCGTTATCGCGGTGTATTTGGGCCTGTTTCTGTTCGCACTTACATACCTGCTACTCCGTCTTTTTATTTCTGGGACAGCCTGTATAACTAATAAAAGTGAAAATGATGAAGCCTCCTGCACCATTTATTCAAAACACGCCTTAATTTTGATTTCCATATTCTAAATATAGAAATACAAAATAAATTTATTAGAATGTTTTAAAAGTAACAAACTTAATTGCAAATATTGGATAAACGATCAGCTGGAGTACAATCATTCACTAATGTTAAATTTATGCTTCGAACATTCATAATTTTTATAATAATTTTGGAATAAGTAGCCACTATCATTCGTATAGCTTCCATCAGAGATCTTTGATCTCTGATGGACGACATTTAACTTCACCACATGGCAAGCAATATCGACTTATGTGTTGAATGACGCAATATAGATAATAATATAGGTGTCCCAGCTAAGACTTTCGGGTCATATATATCTCCATTATTATTGTACAAATTTTTTTAAAATTTTAAATTTATGTATGTACTTTTGAAATTAGTGAAAGTTAAAAAATGTAATTTTCACTCATCGTTCTTTTTTTTAAAATTCCACGAAAATATCTTTAGATTGGTTAAGCACCAAAAATCAAGCCTCTACAGAAAAAATGATGTAAAACAAAATTTTGGTTTCGGAGAAAAATCAAATTATGTTGTTAAAAATGTAATTTAATTACTAAGACAATTACTGCATAGAGAACTTTGAGAACAATTGAATAACGTTGCCGGGATTTAATTTGTACATCCCTCATAATTTTTGAAAAAGTCAAATGTCATTGTTGACAGTTCAGTAAAAAGTGTTCATTTCGATTTCTTGTTTTCCTTTTCGAATAAAAATGGTTGAATTGTCTATGTATCTCAAAAAAGAGATCATTTTCGCTTATGGTGAATGTCACAAGGACTTAACGAAACCGTAAAAGTTCTTGTCGAACGTCACCCGAATAAAGGCCTTTCAAAATTTAAAGTCAAAAGAATAATAAATTTATTTGAAGTCACAGGAAGTGTCCGCGAGTTAAAGCGTGTAAGGGAAAACCCAGAAAACTAGGATGGAGCAAAGAAATAATGTAAACAGCACGCAGTTATTGAATAGCACTATTCATATGGTGAACTGCAACATCTGTTTACGGCCGAGAATGAGAACAAAAAAGTCCATTTAACTCGTAAATTTCCTATCTTCATCGGCGTAGATAGGAGCGTGAGGGGTTTTTAAAATTTATTATATTTACCTTATATTTCGCAAGAGAAATAATGTAAATATGTATATACCTATTCATACTTCGTTAGTTTCGTTTTTTCATTGTTTTTACTGTTAATTACGTACTCAGTAATTTACGTAATAATTTTTGTTAAATCCCGTTTCATTGAATCTACTTCTTCCAATTATGTAGACGTAAGTGTGCATTGGATTTCGTTAAGTTTCAATAACATTCGCATACATTTTTAGTTATCATTTATTTAGATCTAGAACATTATTTATGTTACTTTTTCATATATGATATGGAAGAACCTCGAGAATGGCATCGTGAAACAATGGCGAGTTGGATTAAGGGTCATACTGACTGTATGTTCATTGTCAGTGATATTTATTGCAAAGTCTGTAAAATATCGTTACAGAATGCCCAAAAAGGGCACGTACAACGTCACTTAGCATCGCTAAAACATACACAGAAATTGGACGCGTTGAAAGCTGACAATTTTAACGAAGAACTCTGTGAAGCTTTAATGGCGGCTAATATTCCATTATACACTTGACAATCCCACTTTCAAAACGTTTCTTCAAAAATATACTGGTCGAAATGTTCCTGATGAATCCACCTTACGCAAATATTATGTTTCTAAGTGCTTCACGAAAACAGTACAATGCATTAGAAGACATTTTTCAAATCAGTACCTATGGATAAGTGCCGACGAAACTGTCGATATATTAGGACGCTATACGGTAAATGTTGTATCTGGTGTACTACATCCAACTATTCCATATAACGCATATGTAATAGCACCTAAAGTTATAAATACAGTTGATGCGGAAACAGTTGCTAAAACCATTGACGAGAATTTGCACAAAATGCTTCATTCGGACGACAGGTACAGGAAAAAAATACTTTTATTTGTTAGAGACAGTGCCGCATATATGTTAAAAACAGGCAGACTATTAAAGGAAACATCTCCTTTTATGCTGCATATTACTTGTGTAGCACGTGCTCTCCACAGAATCTGAATATATCAGAGACAGGTATCCGGAAATTGATAGACTTGTATCCGCTTTTAAAAAAGTTTTCGGAAAAACACCATCGAGAGTGGCTCTTTACAGGGAAAAACTTTCATCTTTGTCACTGCCTCCCTCGCCAGTAATAACTACATGGTTGGAAGCTAATAGTTTTTATGCAGAGAATTTTGATAGTTTACAAAACTTCGTTACATGTTTAAATGACGTTGCTCGAAGTATTTCTGAGTACAAGAAACTAACACAAATCCCAAATTTAAAAAATCACTTGTTATTCCTTCAGGAACACTTTGGAAATTTGCCTAAACTATCACATATTTTGAAAATCTAAATCTCAAATTAAAATATGAATTAACCACATTAGATGTGGCTATTAATAATTTCAAAAGTATTCCAAGTTACTTCGGATGTGGCCCTCGGCAAAAGTTAGACGCAGTTTTTAATAGCTTCTAATATGTCAGGGGGACAATGAAAATCTAACTGCTAAATACGCTGAAATAGAAGAATATTTCCAGTACGTATCTATAACCATTTGCGATGTAGAAATGACGTTTTCTATCTACAAGGATGTACTTCATTCAAAGAGAACAAATCTCAAGAGAACCTTGAGAAAGTATTGCTAGTAAATATTAATACTCCTTTACTCGACTTGAACTAGAAAATGAACAAATAATAACGTATTTTGTATTTTATAGATCACCAACCACTTGTTATCCAATTATATAAATAAAATTAAAACCTCTTTAAAAATACTACATTTCAGTAGGCCGCCCATGGGCGATGAGTCATTAACCTTTCGTGTCCGCTCTGTAGCGTTTAAAATCCAGTATTTGAATTTGAAATTATGGAATTAAAACGTTAATCTTTGTCAATAATTAAAAACATTAACACATTAAAGCATAAAGTTCGTTAGTGTTTAATGTTTTAATGTGTTAGAGTTTTTAATTGATAAAGATAGTATCTATTATTATCGAAAGGTTCTAGTTTTATTTTTAAGTTTATGGACAGCCTCTAAATCACGAAATTAAATGTTATACATAATATTTTGCTTTAATTATGAACCACACAATTGTAACAATACTAAACTTTGTTGGTCATTTTCGTATGGTAACTAGATAAAAACTCGACTATACAAGAAATTTTAAACATTATAAATAACCGTATCGAGTAATGTTATAAAGAAAATACACTTTCATGTGAACATAGAATTCAATTAAAATGATCAGGCCTATTAAAAAGGAATTTAATTTTGTCGAAACCAGGAACGTTTGATCTGCCATATTGCAGTACCTGCTACTACCTAGATTTTCAGTCACCATTCATCCATCCAAATCACGTCCAAGCGTCACTCACATATCCACCCCGTTCGAAAGACGAACACATCCACCCCCTCGGTGTCATCCCTCTTGGTCACGAGGGATCCGCAGGTCGATATCACATTGTTAATTATGTACGATATCGACCGTCATGGGGGGCAGGGGTGACAGAGGGGTGGTGGTACTGGAGAGAGGCTAGATGGTGGTGGTGGTGTAGCCATTGCAGTCAACTCTAATGTAATAGAATTAAGCTTTCCGGGTACAGCCAGCCAGATTATTAAGCTCGCCTTGCTCTCTCGCTGTCTCTCTCTGTCGGACGAAAGACTCGGCCAGACCCAGCTGGCCTGATTCGTTCCAGTCTATCTACGCCGTTGGACGCATCACCGTCGGTCATTCTGCCCCGGCTCGAAATGCAATACTGAAATAGTTTTATAATTAAATGACTTTCCGTAATAATTCTGTTCGGGAAAAGAGGGTGAAGCTGAGCTTGAAAGAGGGAAAAATAGAGAGGGTCACATTTAATTTTCTAAACATGAGAGTCTATTAATTCAATTTTGTCCGGGAAAATTACCTATCCGAAACAATATTAACTAAGTATACATTTAGATTGCTTATATGAGGACAAATCCAAGGGTTATAAAAAAAACAAAAACAATCATATTGTTATTATTCTACTTGATCAAACGACGTTATAAAAAAAAATATTCTATTTTGCGAATATCTCGTAAATTCTGTATTCTACATATATCTATTAAGTCGTGTGATGGCCACACTAATTTATTTTATTTTTAGCATAATTTCTTTGTAACATATTGCTGTGACCCTTGCAAATTAATAAAGTAATGAAATTATTAAAACTCTGTATTCTTAAAATTATGAAGGTTCACGCATATATCCCAGGAAATTAGCCATATGCTAATCTGAGATCTTACTTCTTCTGCAAAGTTAATGGTATCTCTAATTATCTTTTATTTCAGGGGCAGAATTATTCGTTCTCCAAAGGATTGCACTCTTAAGTTTTTAACAGGTCAGATACATTAAATAAAAATACAGAAATAACTTACAATATAATTTGTTGAACATACTAAGTGAAAATACTGATAATAAAATAAAAGAAAAATATTGTATTCACAAACAAAAGAACTATTCTAAATAACTTATTTACAAGTCACCATACATGACATTAGCATATAATAGTGTATATAAACTAAAGTATAGATCGAAATCGAGTATAACACACGAGTACGTGCTTAGTTTAAAATTTTCGTGCAATCAACAAAACAAAAGAAAATTTCTCATCATTAATATATAATGTGTTATGATTATGAAACAAAATATTATTCTTATTTTTGTGCACACACTAGAAAATAGACTTTGCCATGATTCTGATCCTGTCCAAATGCCCTTTCTCGTTTCTAGACAACATTTCCAAAGCAAATTCACGTTAAAGAGTCAGTCAAAATCCCATCCTCTGAGTTTATCCTTAAACTCACTGAATGCACGTAATAACTTGTCCAATCTCTAGTGTTTACAAGAAGGAATGAAAATCATTCATAATTCAAAAAAAAAGAATTTTTAATTACGAGTGTTTAAATACGCATTCAAATGCTGACCTTGTGCTGATATTAATTTCACTCAAATGCCTTTTTTAGCTTCTGAATGATATTCTCATCACAACTTCATGTCAGAGAATCAATCAGGGCTCCATTCTACAAGTTCATTAATTGCATAACTTGTTTAATACATCCCTAATTCATAGTCCCAACATGTCAGACTTCAATGCACAAACACAGAAAAACAAAAAAAAATCATAAACATAATAAAATATAAATTTACCAACCTTATTAACTCTATACAAAGTACCTTAGTTCTTCATATAAAGCATTAAACTCTTCCATTATTCATCTTTAATTAAGCTAATTTATACCAATTCGACAATAAATAACGAATGAGATATAATAAATATTATATAGAAAAGAAAAACATAAAGTGTCTATACTCCAATTCAAAGAAAATAAAACTCTTTACAAAATACCCGTATTCAAAAAAAAATTATTACAATTTCCAGAATCTTTTATCGTGACATGTAGCGTATGATCATGCTGCATGTTAAGCTTGATTAAAATTCAAATTTCAAATTCAAATTCAAATTTATTTGCAATTCAAAAGCAATTACAATTGTCAATATGGTAAATAAAAAGAATACAAAACTTTAGTAATATATTATATAAAAATGTACATAATATTCAGTAAATACGCAACAACTGAAGGTTATAAATTAAAATTGAAACGTAAAAATTCTTCTGAGGTGTAAAAGGCCTCTCTCATAAGAATTTTTTTAATACTGAGAAAACTTTCTCTCGTCGAGGCTTCTTATGGACTCCGGTAGGTGGTTGTAGAACCTGATACCGTGGTAATTCGTTCCTGTTTTGACCCTCTCCAGGTTCTGCGTTGGTAGCACCATGTTATTCTGGTTTCTTGTTGTGTAAGTATGGATATCAGAGTACCTCTGGAACTTGTTTTGGGATCCATGGACGTGAAGAAGACAAGAGAGTATGTATATCGAGGGTAAGGTTAGTATTTGGTGCTGTTTAAAAACATCTCTACAACTGTCTCTGTATCCAGCTCCGGTCAGCGCTCTTACTATAACTTCAAGGCTGCCCCAGACGAACCCCACACTATTATCCCATACGACGCTCTGGAGTGGAAGTGAGCATAATACACGGTTCTTGCAGCATGGTAATTTGATACCTGCCTGGTTCTTCGTATGAGATAAATGGCTGATGATGAACGGTTATGCAACACCTGTACATGGGAATCCCATTGAAGATTGTTGTTCATTTCTATTCCCAGGAACCCAACAGTTTGCGCACAAGTGTTAAGTTTGGTTGATATTTTCAGATGATTGGTTTTCCTTTTGTTAATTTTTAAGTTATTGCTGCCAAACCATTCTTGCGCTTGTCCCATGGCGTTTTCTGTCTTCTCCCATACCTCATCCGTGGTCTCTGCTGAAGTCAGTATCGCGGTGTCGTCTGCAAATTGATTAACTAACTCTTCCCGCCCCGATGTTGCTCATGAGGTCATTTACATAAATTATAAACAACACTGGTCCTAGTACTGACCCCTGCGGAACTCCTCTGCTTACTGTTCGTACCTCCGATAAAACTCCATCCCATACGACCATCTGTTCCCTGTTGTAAACTTTCAAAATCACTGCCGAAACACCCTTTAAACTGCGCTTATGGGATTCTACTGTCAAATTTGACAATTGATTTAAATTCACGCACGTGTTCACATTATATACATGAATTACAAATAAAAAAACTCAACATTAAGGTATATACATAATGAAAATCACATTTCATTGTAACAGCAATCACAGCTGCCAAAATTTAGAAACATTGTCAGATAAACATGTCAAACATAAGAATATAGAATACAAAAGAAAGCAAAAATAATAACTTGAAAATAAATTCGCGTTATTGCTGTAGAAGCGGCTGGACAAAATGAAGTGTTCTAACAATTTAATAAAAACAAAATAAGTTATCTGTTTTTAATGGCAGGAAGTAAATTATTCAAATGTTTACATCCAACATATTCCAGAATTCTTGGACAAGAGTACATTGGTGCGTAGATGGTAAAAGTGGCTATTGTTTGTGGTATCATGCTCATAACTCTTTTTATGGAATTGAAACAACGTCAGATTTTTATACACGAAACACAAGGTTTCATAGGTAAATAGCGAGGGCAGACACAAAATATTTAATTTAATAAAATTAATCTTGCTTGGTTTGCACGCTACAGGGTAGAAACATCCAAATTAAAAGTGAATCACTTTTTCGAGGTTAAGCCAACATCTTATATAATAATAAGCATTCCACGTCAACCCACTTTCAACCCATTGGCCCAATAACCTTGTGGAAAATAAGCACGGAATACTTAATCATTGAGTTTTAGACCAAATCAGCTATGCTAAGGTTAAAAGCAACGTAATTAAGCTTGTTCATATTTAGAAATTATTTATTTCAGCCCACTAATTAATTTATTAAGCACTGGGTTTTCTACACTATCTGCGCCAATGTCGTCAGCATAAGACACAATAGTATAACTCAGAGTTGATGTATAATGGAAAAGATTATTAATGAAAATAGTAAAGAGTGAGGGACACAGTATAGATCCCTGAGGAACTTCTTTATTTCATTGAGGTTTTTCTACCACAAAAGAGATCTATCAAGCGCATAATGACATTGCCTAATCGAAGATGTTGCAGAAACGTTACATTTTGTCGCTTCCGTTTTTATCTATTTGATCTTGAACTTTTTTTAGTGTCTACTCAAGATTTATTTGACTGAATTATAATATTTTGTTACAGGGAACAATTGCACAATTCAAATTGGTGTCTTTTTATTCTTTGTTCGATTTCTTCTTCTAAGTTTGTAACATTAAAACGTTTATATTTAACATTTAAATACGGTTTAGTTCTATATATTACTTGCTACCAAATTGAAAATAATGAGGTGTGGCCACCACACGACTTTCTTATTCGTTTGAGCGTTCCAAATGATCGAATTTTAAGAATTTTTTTATACATAAATTATTCAAAATCCTATTCTAAGTACTTCTATTCTCTTAATAAAACTCTATAGAATGCATACTTTGTAAAATATTCGAAAAAAGTGGTACTCGCTAAGAGTAAAAGTGTTAGTTCCGGGTCTGAATCTTGAAATTTCATGTTTACAAAAAAACATTGCAAATCCAGCCCTTAATATTTTTATATTCTTTATAAAGAATGCATAATTTACAACATATTTGAAAAAAATCGTTATTCGATAAGAGTAAAAGTGTTACTTCCGGTCCGAATTTTGAATTTTTTTTTATACAAAAGGTATTGAACATTTAGTTCTAAATACTTTTATACTCGTAACGCACCTGCCTAAAAAGCATGACTTGCAAAATATTGGCAAATAACTGATTTTCGATAAGAGTAAACGACCTACTTCCGGTAGGAATTTCGAAAAACTTTCACAATAAAATTCTTTCCAGATTTAATTTTAAAAACACATGAATTCTTTATAAATTTGTTTAAACTTAGTAATTGACGAAATATTGACAAAATTCGAGTTTTACACTGAAATAAACTACTACTTCCGGTTTGCCGATTTTACTGAAAATCTAATGAGATATCAAGAAGAAGATTATACTCGTAAATACAAAGTTTGGAATTGATAGTTACAGCGGTTTGACCGCTATGGTGGTCACACACAGAGAGACTGGCACACACTCACACAGACATTTTTTAAAAATCACTTTTTCGGTATCAGGGGACTTCAAAACGTGGACATCTGCAAAAATCTCGAGATCGAAAATGTTCATCATCACAATACTTCCTTATACTACGTATAAGAAAGTAAAAATAGAATCTAAAGTGTTATAAAATTGGATTTTATACAATCGAAACAGGTTTTTAACGTGTACTAGCAATAGAAGTACTTTAAATACAAAATACATTCTTTACTACTCCGGCAATTCTCCAAGAAAATCTAATCGAGAAAGAACATGAATTCGATTGAATTATCAAGTGGCATAACATCCTTTTTAGCTTGTCACTAATATCATCACGAAATGGCGATGAGCTCGGGCATGTTATGTAGGTTATTAAATGCCACCTAATTACATTTGGCTCTTCTGTTTCTATACATACAACACAACAATGATGCTTCAATTTCAGTCACAGCTTCGTTCGCACACAACGAATACGATGTACAGACAGATCGGAGCGCCAGGCGAGAGTCATGTTGTCGATTTCTTAATTTCAGCAGTTACAGGACAGTTGGTATTCTGTTCGACGTGTTTCTCATCCTCCCGTCGACGTCCGTTTGCGAGCCAGAGCGCGGGGACGCTTTGTCCACCAGTTCTTTATGCGTGCCGCGTAAAATTTCGGACGATGTAATTCGCTAGTATAATATGATAATTGAATATTGTCCTGAAATATATATTCGTATGGGTATGTGCGATTTATAAATCACAGATGTCATTTGCTGCTGAAGTCATTGTCATGTGTTGTGTTTGTACATTTATAATGCACGTATTAATTTGTCATAGAAATGCTGTAGTTAAAATAAATAACATGGAAGTAATTTAGTCAGTAATTAATGCTGTCACCATGTTCGGTTATTAATTGCGTATCAAAACTTATAATTTCGTAATTTTTATTTACTAAGCCAATTAAATATCAAACGGACACGTTCCATTACGATAAATTAAACTATTAAAATTACTTTGGAATTTAATGGTGGGAAAAATAAGAAAAATTATACCGATACCACCTTACAACCCACCTTGGCACACCTACTTCCTATTTAACGAAAGCTTCAGTAATATCAAAGTCATGATTATCAGATCCATTAAATATGCATGGCCGTTATATGTAATTTATTATTATAAAAATTACAGTTATATAAACAAATCTGCATTAATTATTAATGATAGGCAATTAGAAAAGGCATAAGCTACGAAATATTTAAGGGTAGTTATCGATAATCATTTATTATTTAGGTAATATACTAAATATATAATAAATTACGCAAATTATCAGTTTTTCCATTGGAATAAGTTAATCGATTTATTTGAATTACTTTTCTACAAGTATTTAGTTGCATTAGATTTGAAGAAATATAAATAATAATAATAAAAAGAAATTTTGTTTACGAATTCTTCAATTTTTTCGATTAATTTCCGTTCTGCAATTGTATCAAACGCCTATTTCATATCTGTAAATATTGCGATCTATTTGAACGACGTGGTTTTGGTATTGTCACACAACGTAACATCGTTAATTCCACCAAAGTCGTATTTTTGGTTGTTATAAACAATCCTTACAGTGTTATTTTCAATTTAATAATACTTGATAGGTACCTTTCCCGCGCGTATGCGTTTACAGTGGTAATTTATGAACGCAATGTAAAAATCCAATTTTTACCGGCCCTCGCGACTGCTTCTATGCATCGCCGGATCATGGGTGTTGAAAGCAACCCCCCGAGTACCGTCATCTACCCTGGGTACCGACCCCCGTCTGTTTTATTATACGTATGCACATGAAGTCATGTATACGAGCCCCCTGACTATATTTCTGCCCCCTGCCCTCGTTGCCCCCCTTTTGGTACCCTTCGATCTACTTTATTTACCATTATTAAAACAATAAATTCCCGGTAACGTCACATTTCGTATTTTTATTATTTTGTTGTTGTTGCTGTTATATAGTCGGCCGTTGCTGGCGGCGCCTCTACTGCTGCTGCTGGTGCTAGTGCCGTTCCGACAACTGATCTGCATTGTAAGCCGCGCTCTCGCCCATTATAAATATCTAAAATAAACTGTTTTAATCTAGAATAAACGCCCCTGAAATGCGCGCTGGCATTACACTGGCGCACCAAAAATTGCCGTCATAAATATCGCTATATTAATTTTATAATATGTAGCTGGCGAATTTAATTTAAAATTTTCCCTATAGATGTGTATTTATATGACAACGGTCGTAGATCGCTACCGTTCCGACTAACTGCATAGCTACTTTTAATACGCTTTAGTGTACCGGTCTATTGTCTGCCCTGTTCGTTTTATTTTTCCCAACTTTTTTTTTCACTTTTTTCGCATTTTATTCTTTAAATTACAGTCTGGAATTATAATAGCGGTACGAAAGGATAAACTAGCAGTTAATTCAGTTAGTCAGAATGATATAAATAATCCTGTGAATATTTCCATTTATTCCAAAGAAATTTAAGCGTTCAGTTTTTCCTTTATTTAATTTCATTCATTGTTTCGGAACCATTATTATATTTCTTCCACCACCCTATCACTCTCCCTCCCTCCCTTCCTCCCACGCTCTTCCTCTAATTCTGTCATTGATTAGCCGTTTACAGGTTCCCAAATTTTTATCTCCCTATATGGGCAATTTTCATAATATTAAAGATACAGGATCGTTTATTAGCAGACTTGTTCAGAAATTTACGTAGTACTTGATAGAATTTTCAGAACCGACATTTATTGTCAACTTGAAGGTATTTTAAAAAACTTGAAAAATGATTTCATAGATATAGGTCTCTATGAAAGATTTATCAATATCATTACAAATTTAACAGATTTATGGAAAAAATTGTTGGCAGTACGTATTGAAAACATACAAACAAACTAAATTTTAAAAAGGCATTGTCAGAAGTTAGTATATAATTTCAATTTTGATGATACAAAAAATTTTAAATGTCGATCAAAACAATAAGTCAAAATCAATTCTGGAACTTATCCAAATAAAATCACACAAATCCGTTTGTGTAAATGATCGTAGTGAAGTTACTGGTCTTTCAAAAATTTATTTTTCATTACTAACATAGACCGAAATGTATTGTTGTATGGTCTTTTGTTAAGTATTTCAAAATTCAGTTTGTTTGTATGTCTTCATTATGTATTGCCATATAATTTCTTCATATCCATCTAGACATCTCTTAAATTCTATAAAATTTGTACTGACTTGTGAGGTTAGTAATGAAAATATAAACAGTATTGGCCCAAAAATTGACCCTTGCGGTATTCTTCGTAAATGTCATATTATCTCGGATATTTATTCATTTAACTTCATTCTCTGATAACTCTCCCCTCAATACTATGAACTTATACCATGAAGGTATAGTTTTGTTTTAATATAATATCATGATTCGCCACAGTAAATACTAGTATCGCAACATACTAATTCAACAATTATTCATCTATATATGATTCTGTTATTGCCTCAATTACATCAAGATTTTCCGTCATAGTTAATTTGTTTTTTTCTATAGGTTATATGGATATATTCGGATTTTGCTTGTGTGCTAGATCGTACGTTTGTTTAAGAAGTTAACTGAGCTGCCTGACCTAAACTCAAGAGGTCTTTACGTCGGGGGTTCGGGTATTTTACGGTGGAATGCCACAAGGCTCAATCTTAAGACCTACGCTATTTTTTTTAATATATATTAACGATCTCTCTGTCCTAGTCAAGTCGTCCATTTTGAGAGTGGCCATATCTTAGAGCTGCAAAGGCCTTCAGTCTTCGGAATTGAACGTGATTACTAATTCGTAAAAAACTAAATTAAAAAAAGAAAATGTTCGATTTATTTGATGTTTACCTTGATGGGTAATTATTATTATATTTCTGGTATTGTTTTTTTTTCTTCATGTTTTGTGATGTGTTTATATTTATTATATGACTATGCTTATATACATGAATTGGATATACAGCAATAAAGACTATTATTATTATTATTATTATTATTACACTTGACAATATGTTGATTCAGGATGTTTTTAAAAACTTACCAAAAGAACTTTTTGGAGGCATATGCTTTCTGGAAAAACCTTGGAATGAATGTATTACAATTAATGGATCTTATAATAAGAAATAAAATTTCACTTTTTT
Source organism: Amphimallon solstitiale (assembly GCA_963170755.1). Classification (NCBI taxonomy): domain Eukaryota; kingdom Metazoa; phylum Arthropoda; class Insecta; order Coleoptera; family Scarabaeidae; genus Amphimallon; species Amphimallon solstitiale. The sequence continues at coordinate 239,615,578 of OY720675.1, read as the reverse complement.
ACAAACTTGTATAATAATAATAAGTAATAGTAATAAATAGCATTTATTGGCTTAAATATTACATATAGTATAAATTAAAAGAGAATAAAAATAAAAATCAGACGTATAAAATTCAATACTTACTTATTCAAATAAATAAATTTATTGAGGGAATCACAGGGCGTGGTTCAGACAATGTCTGCTTTTTTTCCCCAAACCATGTTGTTGAAGATTATTTCTATTAAAAGCAAAGGAATATATATATATATATTGTACTAAAGTGGATATACTAGCTTTCTTAAGATATCCCACAAATTAGCAACTCAATAATAAAAATTTTTTATTATAAAAATGTTAAGTTTTATAATATTTACTATTTGTTTATTTTGTACTATTATATTTATTTTAAAATGCCTCGGACTAGTTCAGTATAATTTTCTAATATCTACTGACTATTTTTTTTAAAACAATAAGAACATGAGACTCACTTTTTAAATTATTTTTATTAAACACCTACTTGATGCACTTAATCCGGTCCTGGATACTTCAGTAGCAATTTTTACTTGTAATAGTATTTTTATATTTTGTAGTTGGTATTCTGAATTCACTGGTACTCTATATCTTATTGAAACCAAACTGTTTTCATTTACTTTAAGTATAATAAATTACACTTCTAAAATTTTATATAATAAATTGATGACTATAAATTATCATGAACTTCTCATTAGGTAATTATAACTCAGTCTAATAAACTATTACCAAACCTATAATTTTTCTCTTAATTTCTTTTAGGAATGTGATCTGTCAATTCTTTACATAACCTTGATGATGATAAAAAGAACACTGGCTATAATAGAACAATATATTCGTTTTTCCATAAACACATATACATATTTACATTAAGATCCGGATTATATATCATAAATCTATTTTTAATACTCCTAAAACTTGTTCAAATTATATAAAGGACTATTTAGGATGAGTTTCTTTTAAAGACAACGTTTTTTACCAAGTAAGTAATCTAATGTGACAGAAATTGTTAGTATGTTTACAAACTTTACTAGTTTACGATTATGAAATTTATTATATTGAAATATTTAATTATCTGACTTTGAATAATTGAATTCAGTAATTTTATGATTACTTGACCTTAATACAGAATTAAATATATATCATATTTGTCTTTTCATTGACTACCTAAAATTCTTAGTATACTACAAAATTTTATACGACCTTTCAAAATATATGTCCAGTTGTCACTCGAATTCTTTCATGTATTTAATAGGTTTTACTTGTAGCTATAAATCCTACGTTCCGGATGGTTATGATGATATTTGCCTTCCTTCTTGAAGTATCTCTGGATTCTGGATCTTGTAATTCTTGATGTTAATAGTTGCCTTTTTGATGAAATTCGCTATTTGCTATTACACGTACTGAATCAGAAAATTCTCTGCAACTCTTGAAATACCTCTGGATTCTGCAATTCGATAAATACCTCTGGATTCTAGAAGTCGATAGTCATCTCTGGATTCTTGATCTCAATATTAACTTCAAGATTCTGGATACCCAAAATAATCCTGAAGAACAATTTCCTGTTTCCTCCTTTGTCTCTTAATCCAAATTGGTGAGTACTTGGTATATTTGTATAGAATTATAACTTTTCTTTTTAAAATTTTACAATTCGCTTTTTCTTCAATTATCTATATGTTTATTAGTGGATTCTATCACTCTCTAATTATTTTAACACTGTTATAATGTAATTATCTGAGAAAATGATTAATTTCCCGATAATCACATCCACACCTTATTTGAATTCAAAAAATTCTCTCTTATTTTTTTTCCAAATTACCTTAGTGATATTACTTAATTCTTTTTGAATCAATAAATTACTTCCACATTAAACTCAAGATCAATACAATTTATAGATATGTAATACTTTTATAAATACCTTACATAATTCAAAGTTTCTATCAAAATAAAATATTCCACGAATTTAATAAAGTTTTTTACACATTCTTTACCATTTTTAAACTTTGCTTCATTATTGTAATCAAATCTGTCACATTGACAATTAACTGACACTTCCGATATACAATTTACGGCGGTATTTTTTTATATCAATTCTTTGTTGATAGTTTTCGTATTCTAAAAATCTTTTATCCTTTCCTCATCATTAATAACACTTGAACAAGTTTTTTCACAATGCTAAATTACATTTCAAATTTACAATACTTATATAAAATCTTTCTTTACAGATTTTTGGTACATATGCATGGAAGAACAACTCCAATTGTAATAAATACTATTTCACCATGTAACTATAAAATTCTCCTTTAACTCAATAAACAAAATTCTTTCAAGATTACAACCAGTTCATTAATACTCGCAAATTTAACTATCTCTATCATAATTAAAGAAAAACCGAATCTTGGATAAAACTCATCCTTAATAATTTAAAATAGGCAACTCCTATTACATCATAGTGTAACCTGAATATTTTATAATAGGCACTCTACCTATATCAATATATATATATATATATATATATATATATATATAAAATATATTACAATTCTTTGCCAAATATACAAATGTATTGAAAAATTCAAAAGATTCTTGGTAGTAATGGCATACAATGAAGTAAAAGTAATAACAATATGACAACTGGTTGTCACTTAGAAAACAATGACAAAATATAAAATGCAAATCACAATGTATAATTGAAAATGTAATCAAATAAGCAATAGGACAGTCGGGATTACTTATATAGTCACATCAAAAGGCTTGGGATTTACCACAAACTGTTCAGTCAATGCAATTATACAAATAACAACGACGCAACTATGTAATGAAAAATTAAGAGTAGAACTGTTGCTATTATAACAATATAGAATGTAAAATCAGTCATGTATAAATGTAAATGAAAGCAAATAAGCATAGGACAATCGCCATTACCCATGTAATCCTATCAAATTGGATTAGGTTCACCTAAACATGTACAATCTGATTGAAATACATAGACAATCAACGATGCAACTATGTATGTGTTAAGATGTATTTGTAGCTACAGACATATATGTTTCTACCTAGTTTGGTTTCGTCAGTGCAGCATAACAAAGAAGGTTTTTTTTGTTATTCGTAAAAACTTTTTTTACGAATAACAAGAAGCAGAAGCAGACAGTTATCACAGACCTGAAGATGGGAAGTGTGATTTTGCCGAAACGTCGTCAAGAAACCAGCATCGGTCTTTCCAAAGACCAAGCAGTGGAAACGCGGAAGAAAACCCGGAATCCAGTGACAACACATACTACTACCCGCGGAAACCTGAAAGAGAACATATATATATATATATATATATATATATATATATATATATATATATATATATATATATATAGTGCTTTAGCTTGGCCGTAATTTACTTATAAATTCAATTATTAAATTTTTTTCTTGGGGTAGCGGCCTGATATTTATTTTACATAAAGGTAAAAAAAAAAGAATACATTTGACGTTTCGACAATTTAATCTTGTCTTTTTCAAAAAAATTTTTGTTTAAAATGGTATTTTTCATTTCATCTGTAACAATTAGAATTCTTTGTTAAAACTTAACTCTATTTCAAGACAAAAAAAAAACATTTTTGATACTCACCACATTTTAAAAAATAATTTGTATATAAAACATCGATAATTTATCCCTGCAATAAACATTCCTTTTTGATAGGATGCATCTGTAATTATAGCATTATTTGTTTAATTTAATTTGTTCTTGTGATAACATAATATGATGCTTATATATATACTTAACCTAAAAACCTAAATTAATATTCTGCGAGTGTAAACAAAAAAAGAAAGAAGCATCAGTATTTATTGCATCCATAAAATAAAGAAAACTACAGAGAAATGAAATTATTACGTATTATAATTAAAAATAATAATAAAATAATAAGTGGCTAAGTACGTATGGGCGTTAGTGTACAAACATACGCACATATAACATATTTCGTTACATGTTCCACCGGAGTGGTTATAAAATATTTCTAAAAACATTAATTTAAACGAATTATTCAACACCTGACCGGTGTGTACGTATATTTGTCATGAAATTACATTAATTTGAAATCGTTTCGGACAGGCTTAATTGGATTTATGACATATTAATTTAGCATGTTTCAAGTTTATTTCGGGGGAGGCCTAAAATATTACCGATAAATACAACGCGAACTAAAACTATTATTTACAAAATGGTCTTTTTATATATGCATTTTTAAGCTCAAATACTTTTGCTCAGCACAACGTACTTTATGCTTTATGTCGAGATATTATCCGGATAGATGGAAATGAAGTTTTTTTTCTAGTACAACAACGCACCAAATAAAGAAAGATTTAATGGAATTTTTATGGACGGCGAACGAGAAAATTTAATTAAAATAAAACTCTTGCCTGTACGGATGATTTACGGTAATCCTATTACCAAGTAAAACGTACACACATATACAATTGTATATTGTACAAAACAGCTCACAAATGCATATATGCGCCTGTGTATTGTACATGTAAGTAGTATTCTTGTACACTAGTATGGCAAATAATCAATTAAAAATAATGAATACTACTTTCTGAGAATTACGTGAACATAAACGATACATAGATCTGTCACGGTAGAGTTTTTTAATGTTTTATTCGAAAAAAATGCTATTTACTGTATTAAAATTTCGGGAATTTCATGAGGTTTTCGATTAGTGCTTACCCATTAGACGTTTCTGATAAATTGGCTCCATTATTATATTGTAGTTTTTCTCTTTGTGATATAACGTTCTGATTTAGGAACGGTATGGTCTCCTAATTTCTAATGTATCAGATAAAAACTTTAAAATCAACTCTGCCAATAATATGAGATTTTTAAGTACTAGTTTTTTAAATATTGTGAGCGACTACTAAATTTTTGTTGAATAATATATTCTTTGTCTCAGAATAACTCTCTGTTTTGGTGAAGATTTGTGCTCCAAAATAAAGATTCATTTTGAAACAAAAATATTTTTTTTTTGTAAAGGAAGCCTCAAATTATATTTTTAACTTAACAAAACATCTTACATAATAACTTAATTTGACAATAAATGTTACTAAACTAGCCTAAATACTAATCTTTGCTTGGGTCGCTTGGATGAATCTAATAATTATGTTCAAAGCCGACTGTACCTCAAAATATTGATCCTTATGTAGCGCCATCTAGTAGTACCGAAAAGAAATAATTTCTGAATTTTTTTTTAAATAAATTTTAAAATAACACTTTAAACATTAACTTTAAAATAATTAATAGTAATAATTTTAAAATAATGAAATAGAACGAGGTAACATTAAAAAAGTGTTGCTGAAAATGAAGTTGTTGGGTAGTTTCAAGAAGAACAATTTTACCTGCATTTCTAATATTTTATAACAATTTAAAAGGTAACACTAACTGAGGTTCAATACAGTTGTAAAGTGTTTCTTTGGATTTTGTATATGACTTCTTGGATATTAAAAAATGTTGCGGTACTAATGTAATCGACGATGAAGCTTTACTATTCCACATCGCAATGTTTGCTTCATAAAATATCAGCCACTTTGGCATTGGTATCATTTGCACCTCCCTTAAACCTAACGTGCGGAAATATTTCTTTTACAGAATCGCAACTAAATGATCTTGTTAAAACAAAATAACTTTGTTGTACAGTATACTCAAATATTATACGATAAACTGATATACATGCATGTACACTTATTAAAATAAACAGAGAATATTTCCAAATAACAGTTGTTAAGAAGGTAATATTCACTAAACTCGTTTTTTCTGTGCATTTCGGTACATATTTGATATACTTTTTTCCATTTTGGCACTATCACAATTTGCTAATTTCGTTAGTTACAATGACGCACTCTTTGATGCTGCTTATACCAAATCTGTATTTCTACCCACACATTTCAAAACAGACCAAAATTTTTTGGCACTTTTCAACCTTACGATGATAACAATGTGCATTGTTGGTAATAATTAGAGCATTTTAATAATTACTATAACATCTTTATTTATCCAACAGGTGCAGGTCGAATTACCGACCAAAAACTAACAATGTTGAAATATTCATAATAAACCCACTTTTCAAAATTGTACCAAATCAGAATTCGAATAATTTAAGTAGAAAATAATATGGAATAGACAATATAAATGTCAAATGTCAATAACTGTAGGTTAGATATAATCCAATCATATTGCACATTTTTAGCACGTGATTTTAAAAATGCTCAGCGACTACCAAGTAGTTTATAATGCTTTGGATAGATGGCGCCATTTAAGGATTGATATTTTGAGGTTATCAAAATCAGACAAATCGCGTTATGTGACGGCTTTATTGAATCAATCCGGGGACATACTGTATATATATCTGCTGAACAAATTATTTTAATTTATTCCTTATTAACTCCACACTACTGTAATTCTAGAAAAAAGCATCTTTATTACGAAGAATGCCAAAAAAAAACTGAAAAACATGATAAAATTCTTGAAACTAAAAACATTATTTGAGTCTGTGGAGATAAGACCAATTAATGACTGTATCAACAACCTTCGCATACATTATATAAAATGTTGAATTTTTATCCCTTCCATAACTTTTTGCGATCGAAAAATCTCTGTAATCCTTAAAAATTCTGCCGACAAATCCTCCACGATTTCGACAATAAACCTTCAACACGCGTTATCGCCGGTGAGGAGCGAAATATCGCGCTATCATCACCGCACAAAACAACCAGATGGAAAACACACACAACGCGAGAGTGAATCCAGTAAACGAAGGAGGAAATAATGGCCATAAACAAGGAGCAACAAGCGTTTTGCGGTTGCTCGATTGTCCCTCCGCAGGACCATTTCATTTATTTCGTTTCACCGGCTTTGGAAGACCGCCGCGCCCGTAACCCCGCAGTCTATATCCGTGTTATCCGAGATTCCGGTTGTTTCTCTATACATTTGTGTCTATAGTGGGTTTGTGTGCGAGAATTTGCGAATGTTTCCAGAGAAACGGTTCCAGACATAACAGCACACGGCACACGAGCACGGCGTAGTATCTCTCGTCTGTGTTTCACCCCCGATTTAGTTGCGGCGCATAAAATGCCTATCGCGTTTACACGTGTGCACGTATGTGTGTGTATGTATATGTGCTTACGTGAATTTCAATGTCGGAATCCCGTGTGATTAAGGGTTAAAAGGGGTGAAGACGTGATGTATTGTTGGCGATAGGAGAATCGGCGTAAATGTGAAATTTTATTAGGTTTAAAACAAATTGGATTTTGATTTTATTTCTATATAAATTTTCTCGCATCGTTTAACTGAATAATATATAGCTTGCGGGAAAACGAGGTATTTTATTGTAAAATTTATTCGACAATTATGTTTTTATATGCGTAATATTCTTCTCCATTAATTTCAGTAATATAGAGATCATTCTTGAAAAAAAAAATTAATGAATGTAATATTTTTTAATGATATTTATGTAGTCATTTTAAATTACTTTCTAATGGAAATTATTATGCTTATATTCATATTATTTACTGAAAATACCAAAAAAAAAAACATACGAATGAAAGCTTAAAATGAAAATACAGTAAAAATAATATTGTTAATATAACTACAATTTGTAGTCCCCACAAGTCCACTACTAAATATTAATAAAGAAACAACAGTCATTTTACTAAATATTTTCCTTAATTTAACCACAAGATCATAATACTTAACAACACAATAACAAAGATATTATTGATATGTGTAAACATTGTTATTAAGTATTTTATTTGTTGCAAATTATTTTAGTATATTTATACAGGCTGGTTCACCGGGAACTGAATCGATCGATTGTGGAAAAACTGTAGCTAGGAATGATCTGAAATTTTGACTTTATACTAAAGTCGATGGGGGCCATTTGCCTAAAATATTTTCAAGATGCCAGCACTTCGAGCTATGCCGGAAGTAGGCACGAACTTCCTAATTTTAAATAGAATACCCTGTATGTTGTCAGGTTTTTAGATTCTACGTTAAATTCTAAATATATGTCATGTATAATGTCATATATCTAAGTGTAGTAACCCTTTTGAAATTCTTATGTTAAATTAGACGTTTGAGGCATACCATCAATAGCACTTTTTCCATATAAAGGTGAATTTATTATTTAATTTGAAGTAAATTCTCTCAAATAGATGGTCTAATTAAATACTATTTGTATAAAATAGTTACAATTATTAATACAGAGTGTGCGAATTATACGCCTGAAAACGAATTTGGAAAAATTGCCAAAAGACAATTTTTTTAAATGGGAAGCGGCGACTTTTATGATTTTCACTTATTCTGCATTAAAAATAAGGATCACTTTGTATAAATATGTCTATTATAAAAATTGGTAGTTTTCAAAATATTGGCAAGTTACTGTTTTCATCTTCTTCAATACATACTGTTTGCATTAGTTCTTTTTTCATTAGTTAGCCATGACAGTGCTTACAAAATTATAAATTGTCATTTGTTGAAGAAAAGTCATTTACCTTATCATAATTTCAATAAGTCATGCCGGGACCCTTAAATTATACAAACGATGATTATTTAAATTTATTTATTATTTATGTATAATGTATATATGTAAGTCACAGTATTTATTTACTGCTTGATGTTAGTTTTAACATCTACACACATAAGGATCTATTACACGGGATACACTATTAACATGCAGGCCTCTGTATAGTAGAAAATGCCGTCAGAAGCCATCGCTTTTTCTGTGTCATCTTTTGGGTGTTAGATGTCGCTGTGATACTCTTACTGCATCTACCACGCAAAACTGACATAAGTAGCGTTTTAAGTTTTAAGGCCACTATCGACAATCTCCACGTGCACTGATGAGGCCTCAAAGGCCGAAACACCGGTGTCTGTGCGTTCGATTGTCGGCAATCGCACTTAATGTATGTGTGTATCCCAAACACATGCATATATGCATATACGTTTTACGTATAAATGTATATATGTAAGTCACAGTATTTATTAACAAAAGCCGATTTACTCGCATTAAGTAACAAGTTATTCGCGTAACACCATTCACTGAATGCCGTCAAAATCCGACTCACCTTGGCAAAAAGAGAGTCTTCATCACGAGAGACCACGAGCATAGAAGTGTCGTCAGTGAAGATCACCAGTTCATCAGGACTAACAAATTCAGGCAAATCATTTATAAATATTAAAAACAACAGTGGTCCGAGCACAGATCCCTGTGGCACACCATGTTGAACTGGATACTCAGTAGATGTTACGCCATTTACTCTAACGGTCATTGTTCTTCCTGCTAGATACCACCGCAACCACTGAAGCATTGCATTTAAGACCGTAGTCTTTCGAGAATGATTAGAGATGACTTCATGTGAAAACGGAATGTGTTACGTAAATAAGTAGTCGAAGTAGACAGCTTTTTGTGCTAACACCATCTACACCACTAGGTAACACCATCCAAGGTCTCAATCGATGTACAACTGTGTCAAGCAGCTTTAAATTGCAGCAAAACTAAGATAATAAATTAAATGAATTACTGTAATGCTAGTATTAAAATTTAAAAAAATAGGAAAATGAAGTAAATGCATTACTGAAATGCTAATATTGACGGCGGCAAAATTATAATTACTAGAGAAAATGCAAAATTTACTATGTTGAATGAGAAAATACGTAAATAAAAACAAAGGGCAATTTATACGCTACAGAATTCAATACATAGACTCTTAAATTGAGAATTACTTATTAAAAGAGTTATTAGAAATACATGTTCCAATTGTTTCCAAATGTTGTGTTCCGAATCGGAAAAAAAAGTACAAAAACTAATCTAATTAAAATTGCAACGTTTAAAAATGGTTTTAGATTTCCTAGGGGACTCGGGAAACTAATTGGTTCGAAAATAAAAATGGAACAATGAGACGGAACCAATTGAATAACTAAGCGAACATGTCAATAATAATCAAACAATATCGTCATCTGGGATTTAGAACTTTATTCGTAAAGCGGTACAGCCGCAATATACGTAAATCTAGAAATTTAGCATTTATTACACTAGATATCAGAGTAGCCATTGAACTTACTAGAATAAATAAATTAGTTTTGAAAAGTTATATAAAAAAAAGCATCGAATTTTATTTGAATGAATTTTAAAATCATATAGTATTTCTATCGCCATCTATCGGTGGCTAAATGAATTCTAGTTTTGTTTTAAATACATTACTGTCAAATATATTTAAGATTTATTTGTTGTTTGTCTTATAATGTTAAAATAAAGTTAAATTATTGGAAAGAATATTCTTTTTAAAAACAATACATCGATTCAAATCGAATATTTAAATACACATTGAAATGGTTAATTAAAATTCTGATTAACCATTTTAATTTTATGATTCAAACAGTTTATGTTGGACTTGCAACACAGCCAGTGATTCATGAATACATATTTTATGTAAAGATTAATTCACTTGTGTATATGTGTATATCTATGTATTAGTGTCGCCATCGCAAAATGTGGTGAGTCATAAAGGAACTGTAAGCGTAATCTAAAATAGACACATTAATAATAATGTTTTACGTGTGTTTTTTACTCTTGTACTGCGAACAATGTCTAGTTTATAAGTACATACATATTACATTATTTAATATTTAAAATAACTGTTGGAAAATAATGTCTCTAACGATAAGAAAATGTCTTAAAACAGTATTCAATAATTCAATCTTTTAAATCAAAACAAGCTTTATTTGAAATTATTCGAATATAATTAATAGATTATTTATAATTGCCCTGAAACAGTTGTTTCTGGCAGGGCATATATTTTACTTGTAAAATATAAGACTAAATAAAATAGACCTTGGAGGTGATTCAGTGGCAATAACAAAGCGTGGAACATCAAGAGACATTGTTTATTTTAAAAGCCATTTTTGGTCAGAGTAATAGTATTATTATCATGACAAGGATATGGAAATAGAATCAGAATATGTATAATAAACATAAAAATTAAAACCACTTGAACAACACATTGCTGTTCTAGATGACAACAATAAATATACTATTTTAATGAAAATTTCAATTTTGAAAAATGCTTGACTGAGTGGCCAAAATCACTTGATTTATTTAAAGATCTAAGTAGTGTTTGTGTCGAGAAAAGTACCAAGTATATTGATAGAGCATTGTAATCATAATCAGCATCTCACTCAGTAAACAGGTACAGAATTTCTTAATTTTTATTTTTGACATAATACGTATACCTTATATAATGTGAACGCCTGAAGTATAAAGACGGGAAGTACATTACGTGACAAATCTCTACCACCTGGATTTAGCACATTCGACAGCCTTAGTCGATCTAGATGCAAAAGAGCATCACATATGTGAATCGCCAAAGCAGCTTCGGAACCTGTAGCTTAGATATTGTAACGTCATATTTGCTAACCACCACCACAACCATTTTTTTATTAGCTACAGAGATAATAAATTAATATTATTATGTGATTTTCCGCAAATTTTCTTCAAACCCAAGCGAATTCATTCAAAATTAAAATCTTCCGAAACAAAGACACGCATATTTTTGCTAGCTTCCGTGTTTCTGTTGTCTGTGAGTAGAACATAGTCCTGCAGCAGTAAGGTGGGATTCAAATCTTGGACTTCGCAAAACTAAGAGTAACTATTTCCAAACGTTTCTGTTTATTTCTTGGTCAAATAATGGAAGAGCAGATGAAATTGGTGTGCTAACCAAGTAGATCACCTAATTTGCCAGTAAAGCTATAGTGGAGGATGAAGAATTAAAATAAGGACGAGTGCTGAACAATAATAAAGATTGGAGTTTGGATAATAGAGTCTTGCATCGTCAACGAATCGTAGAAGTCTTACACTGCTAATAGTTATCTATAATTTTTGTGTTAAAAATATTTTGCTATAATAGAACGCACAAAACAATTCACATTTATTCATAAACGAGAAATAATGGTGCCTTCATTAATTTACAATGTATATAATAATATATTAATATTAATTGAAATAATAATGTTGGTGTTATTTTAACCAGTTTTACTAGAAAATTTAACGCCGAATGTTGGTGTACATGAAACATCGTTTACACTTCACTACTGAATCATTTTACAGTAGATTTACAACGTTAGGTTGTTTAAACTTCACAAATTGTAAATTTTATTCGTCGATAACAATGCTTATATACACGTACTAAATCTGTTCCGTCATGGATTTTGATGACAAAAAGGGTGGTTTTGAGAGTTTTAGTATATGCACATTATTAAATACCGATAATAAACTTCGTCGCTTCGATTGGTGCAATAAGTATTTTTAAATAAACAAATAAAAATTGTCACTTAGGAAATTAAGGAATATTTAAAACACTACTGAGGAAGAATATACTAATACCGAAAATGATTTATTTTAAAGAGCAGATGTCGATTAAAGCATTGTGAGTGTTTCTCTATGCTTGTTTTACAAAAAGCTCATATACTAACCATTCTTTTCGTTCACGGTTGGAAGAGTAAAATAGGTCTATTTTTATTTAATTAAGTGTTTCCAAAATACTTTTAACTATAAAAACATTAAAGTTCTAATCACTGGTAATCATAATTTTATGAAGCGTACAGATTTCGATACAATTTGCAAATATAAGAAATTGAGGACATTATTTTTCATCTTCTACTAATGTACATATATTTTCTTATGGAACTAGTAAAATTAAACTGCAAATACATCAGAATCTAAAGATTGCATTCACTTATTAATCAAAAGGAGTAAAAAATAATCTAACAAATCTCTTATATACTAGTATAGACAGTTACTATAGTATTTTTATTATATATTTATTTATTTAATTTCTACGGGTGATAAATTTGATAATTTCTTAATATAACAAACTAAGTGCTTCTAATATTTCAAAGATAATTAGAGATGTGATGAAAATTCGAATTTAAGGCGGACAATGTGTAAGCCATGAGTTTTTCAACATTTATTTTTAATTTAATTTTATGGGGATGAATTTCTTTTTTAATAAGTATATCTTTGAAAGGTGGGCGACTATTCCTGTTGGAGGCACGCAAAACATTATCTGTCTACCTCAGAAGAGGTAGATGCGAGAAGTTGTTTGAAGAATTCTGGAAGATAAAGCAACTTGAGGACCATCAACAAACATCCCCGAATATGTCGTATGTAACAATTGTCGAAACGTCGAAACCTGCTCCTAACATGACGCGATTCGAACCAAAATCTACGTTTTAACAATGACCATAGAAATCTATAGATTAAATTAAAAAGAGTGGACTAAATTGTTTTCTGTTTTTCTAACTGGAGAAGCTGATAATCGTATTGAAAGCTTTCAAAGAATAGTGAATTTTACGGAATAAGACGTGAGTTTTGCGGATTTTCAAATAAAGAAAATGAATATAGTTTTAATATAATTGTTTTAAAATAAAATCCCATGAAAAATTCTATTCTTTCTGCGACTAAACTACTAGAGGTCGCATCGAATTTTATTTGCAGTTAGTTTTACTGATTACAATAATCAAAAAGAAGTAATTGCTTATAGTAATGAAAAAGAAATATTTGCTTTTCCCTAAGTGCATGCCCATAAAAAATATTATTACTTATTTAAATATATACTAAAGTTATGATACATTATCTATTAGCGCATGGACTTTCTGTGAAGATATTTCACAGAAGTCGAATCGAACACTTTGTGTCTGACAGAAATATTTCGAAGGTGATATATTATAGACAGCGGCAGAGTTATATTGTGCATAAATATACAAGACGCGAGATATCATCGATAACGATAGAGTTACATTGTGATACAATTAACAACAGTGTTGCCGCTTGTTAGAGGTGACATAATACGTATCGTATCTATTAGTGTGCATATATCCGAGGAATGTCAAATCGAGAAGTCCGTATCCAGCTTGAAATCGCGAAGTTAGCGGCAGCTGTATATATCAGTATTGAAAGCAAAAGCAAGGCAAATCATTATGACTTAGAGTATTACTTAAATATTAAGTTTTTTCAACTCTTTTATATTTCTTTGTTCTTCTTTGTATATCTAGTCGGCCCAACTTCGGCGAGCGGCACTGTACAGACATCTGTACATGGATGCGTTTCAAAGTAAAATAAATAACGTTAAATCTGTGGTCAATAGAATCGTAAATCTGCTAGCGCACTCATTAACGTTCCACTTTGTTCTAATATAAATTTCAATTACCGCAAGAAGTCTTAAAGAAGAATTTTATAATGTATTTATGAAATTTTGTGCCAAAGTCCTTTGCCTCGCATAAACCATTTCTGCCGTTCGCATTTGTCAAAATACGCCGTAAATTTCTTTCCGTTGAATATGCATTTGTATATATGTGTATATTTATAGTTTACTTTAAAGGTGCAATGCACCTTTTTCACTTTAGACTGTTGGTAATGAGTTTTAGTTTTACATCAGTGTTAGTGTTAAGGAAACCGGCTACATTACACATACATGCATATAGCGATTCTGTGTAGCGTATACGGACGGAACCGTAAAAGTTGTAGCAACAGCGCTGGACGGTATAGTGGTGGTAGTACTGACGCCACGACGGTCCGCTCAAGTTCTTGAAATAGTGCTCCGGCTGGAAATTAAATAAAGATTTATAAATGTTTTATTATAATTGAACGCACGTGTGCTCCTATTTCCACTTTTAATGAAATTATAACCGGACATTAAAGCTTCAAGTCTCCGTAAATGTAATAAGTTAATTATAGCACGTGATGTTGGTAATTGTAATTTAAATAATATAGAACTCTTGTAATTAAGGTCTTGTAAACAAAATGGCGTTGATTCGCTCTCTCTCTGTCTTTCCCTATTTCTCTGAGTATGTACCTGTGTAAATATGTACGTACATAAAGGAAAAAGTAGTTGCACTGTTCTAAATTAGATGCGGGTCGTCCTAAACAATGATAATCCGAATGAAAATTATGTTGATTACTTTTTTTTTTACCTCGAGAAGACATTCATTCCACAAACTAGAGTTATAAGAGTGATAATTAACATTGGTGTTTACTGAAATAAAAAATAATTTAGTAAAGTTTATGTTTTATTTCATTATACAGGGTGCGACACCGAAAACGAAATAAACTGAATATCTCGAAGGAGAAGTCTGTAGTGAGAAAACGCTAAAACGATTTTTAATCCAAGGGCGACACCCTTTCTTCATATCCTTAGCTGTGGTACGTTATTCCCCGACCGTCCATCACTCTAACCATTAAGATTTAAATAGGAAAAGTACTAAGTATGATACGTGCTTGAAAAGGTAATTTTATGGTGAATTCAGCAACGTGATTTCTGGTGTCGTTTTATTTGCTTGCAAAAATATAAAAAAAACAATATGTATAAATATATGTACACATGAATCGTACATACGTATATCTGTATACATACGCACGAATTTCCTGAAATTAGCGGCTTATATGAAATTGAAAATTACTTGCTTTATGTTAATTAATGAACTTAGGGAAAAGTTAATATCATTATCGAAGACTAACAGTTAGTTTCGCCATCGCTCATCAGTCCGATAATGAAATCAGCTGTTCCCTCTAATTTTTCGATTTGTCTATTTTTTTTTGTATTTATTTGTATTAACAAATACGGCTAGGAATTTGATATATATGCGTTTAATACATATAAAGCACATATTAAATTAATATAGTTATCCTGAATGAAATAAGGATTTCTCATTGTTACCGGCATTTCGTTCACAATATGTGTTTCAAGTGGGTAGAAGGTTAAACATGTAAATTATGTTTCCTTCTGTTTCATAGAGAGAATTAAGAAATTAATCTCTCACGCTTGCAAAGATCTCTTCGGTTTGTATAAATAGACAAATCGAAAAATTAGAGGGAACAGCTGATTTCATTATCGGACTGATGAGCGATGGCGAAACTAACTGTTAGTCTTCGATAATGATATTAACTTTTCCCCAAGTTCATTAATTAACATAAAGCAAGTAATTTTCAATTTCATATAAGCCGCTAATTTCAGGAAATCCGTGCGTATGTATATAGATATAAGTATGTACGATTCATGTGTATTAACAAATACGGCTAAGAATTTGATATATATGCGTTTAATACATATTAAGCACATATTAAATTAAATATATGTATATATAATGTTCAATTTAATATAATATGAATTTGGACTTTCATAATCATGATTATTTTACTTCTAAATTTTTAACATTTATAACAATTTCCCCCAATTTATATAATTCAAATAACTTCATCCTTCTTCAATTGCTGATATGACTTCCTTTTATAAAACTGTTAATTCAGTGGTACTGATCCTTGGATACTTGTGATTGATAATAACACTCATTTTTTAATACATTCTTTGTTATAATCTTTAGTTCTATCGTTTTAATTCATTGTATTTTATTCGACATCAATAATAATAATAATAATATATGCCCGTTTCCAACACGATCGAACCAAAATCATATCTGTCATTTGCCTTTACAGTAGGCTTTTCTTATTATACTTCTAATGTGCAATGTATTATGTAAATTTTTAATTCTCCTTTACAACCAAATAGATTTCACGCTTATACATTGGCCATGTATTTAAATTGACATCTTAAACAAACTTCACATATAAAAACTGTGACCAAAATTTAAGAATTATTACCCCTGTTCGAACATAAGTACATATAAATCACACATAAACATTGTGTATGGTAATGTTTAACCTAAGTAATGACAAATATAACATTACATTGGTTGCGTTACTTTTGATTTTTGGCGCCCACTAGCGGGATAAGGAACGGTTACGTATTCCTAAAAGTGACACATCATTTGACAGTTAATTTTATTATTAATTTGAATTACGTAATATTTTTGACATTTAATTGTCATCATTGTCAAGTACATACTGTCAGCATCTATTATAAACTAAGTTTGTAGTTCTTACCGTTCGAGCTCTGCAAGATTTTTTAAATTAATTATGTTACTATTTATTTCAATTGTGCATTAAGTTGTTAATAAAATTAGCTTTCAAATAATGTGCCATATTTAGGAATACGTAACTCTTTTTATCCAGCTAGAGGGCGCTAAAATCACAAGCAACGCAACCAGCAATTACCTTGATGATCTCCATACAATTATCTTTTCAATGATGTATCATACGTAGTACGTTATCTATTTATATTTTAATGGTTAGAGTGATGGAGGTGAGAAATTGAGAGAAAATTGTGAGAAATGGTGAAAAATTCACCATCGACATATGCAATCCCTTTCGTTTAACATACCAAAAACAAACGTGGTCAATAGGTCACATCAAAAGATTCTTGGCATGAGACTAGTAACCCATACACGTTTTACTTTTGCGTTCTTACTTTGAGAACGGTTAATGGACTATGGACTCGATTCAAGTACCAAAATGTTGTACGTTAACAAAGGAGGTGGGGGGCAACAATTGAAGTAGGTTTGAAATTATTAAAATACGAAATTTAAGGATAATTTAATTATGGACCACGAAAAGACAAAAATTACTGAGCGATTAAGAAAACGACTAATCTAAAATCGCAACAAGAAAGTAAAATTAATAACAACATAACGCCGTGGAGACATTTACGAATAAAACATGAGTACAGCACACACATATAACGTATGGTCGGCGGGCTAACGAAAACTTAATTACATACCAAAAATACTGGAGAATAATCAAGAAAATCAAATATATATTTCCAACCTCAAATTCCATAAATACAAGAGATTTTTTCCCACAAAAAAAAATTGCAAGCGTATCTCAAATGTAGGATAAAGAAATACGAGGGCGACCAGAAAAAACGGACAAAATAATTTTGAAACAAAAGTTATAATATTGCCCAATAATTACAAAATTCCAAAAACGCAGAAAAAAAATTAACACGTAGAAAGCAAATTTAGAAAATGGTAATCTGTCAAGAACTGTGCCTATGAGAAAGTCTTGAATAGCTTGAAGTTCTCGTGAAATGAAAACCAATATTCATGAATTTATGCATGTTAAAATTACAACGATCGGAGACAAATTTTTAAAGATTCTATTAAGACAAAACAATTTTTAACCAACAGATTCCATACTCTCTTTAAATATAATCTTCCAAACAGACACTGCTTCGTTTACCCATCATTATTTATGTATATTCCGTAAAATATGTCTTAAATTCATGCATTTCTGTCATAAACACATCAATAAAAGTTGCATGTTGTCGTACATCTATATATATTTATCCAACCTCCAAGCATATTGCGAGACTCGAGCGCATGTTTTATGAAAACCATTAATGAAAATTACTCTATTAAAGCAGAAATAAGGAGTGGAAATTCTTTTTAATTACTCATTATAAATATATGTACAAACCGTTATTCACACACTTGTGTGTGGTCTAAAAATCTCCTAGGCACTGCATGTCCTATACATTTCTGTCCACTTATATTTATATACCTACAAGTACTTGTATATACGTACGTACCATGTATGAGTACAATTTAAAACATATTCAAATAAAACATTTATACAGTTTGAATAATACATACATCCCGTTCAACTGCTAAACGAACTTTTACATACACTCTAATCATGAGAGTATATAAAAGTCTTTGATGTGAGTATTCATGTGTTTAGAAAACACCTCGTTTGTTAGTTGAAAATATTGTAAACTTTCATGACATTAAGTGAATTCAGATTCATTACTATACTGCTTATTAATGTTACGGTAGTTGGTGACGCTTAATTTTGTCCTTCCTATGTAAACATTTTAACAACTTAAATTTTAAGTTTATAGTAAATTTTAGTTTATGTAAGTTTGGGTATAAGTATCTATTAGTTTTGAGACGACGAATTATTGGGTGTCGAGAAGATCGCTTTTTAGAAGGGCGAGAGGTGCAAACTCAGCTAGTGTAATTCTTGAAATTAAAAAATTTAAATTTTTCATTTCTATTGCCAAATGTACTTTCTTATTAATTAAGACATATTTAGTTTACCCAACTTGTGTAACGGAAAACTTGCATAATATAGACGTTTTGAAAATTCACCTATATTTATTCTTGTTATTTTAAACATTGTATTTTCTGTTCTCTTTCAAGATACAGCGCAATTTAACTGTGATCAGACAGAAATTAATTTATTCAGTTTTTTGCTATCTGTGTATAATAATTAATGAAACTTCTAGGAAATTAAGAACAACTTATTTGACTTAGAATATAGAAATTTTGGCATTTACTATAATATACCCGGTGCCTCAATAGTGAGCTTTTTTGACATTTCAAAAGACTAGACGGGCGACGTAGCCTATTTTACGCGCATTCATGATTTAAATATGGTCTGAGAATATCAAAAAGATTGGTTGAGCAATTTAAAAGTTATTGAATACGTAATAACTCGACCACAGCGCCATCTATCGTGTCCAGATTTTGTGATTTTGTTTTTGTCACTAAACCAACATATATTGTGAATATAAGTCATGTTGGTCCATAAATATAGAATTTGTTAATAATTTGACGTCAACGCCATTTATCGAATGGTTTGATAGTCTATTTTACGGGCATTGGCGATTTAAATATGGTCTGAGAATATCAAGAAGATTGGTTGAGCCATTAAAAAGTTATTGAATACGTAATAACTGGACGACAGCGCCATCTATCGTGTCCAGATTTTATGATTTTGTTTTTGTCACTAAACCAACATATATTGTGAATATAAGTCATGTTGGTCCATAAATATAGAATTTGTTAATAATTTGAATTCAGCGCCATTTATCGAATGTTTTGATATTAGGCGCTTTCCTTCTACTAGAGATCTAAACTGAACTAAAGTGATGTGAGTATTTCTGCTCACTTCAAGTGAGCTTCTCTCACTAGGCTAAAACATATTGACAAGTGAGATTTTAAGTCTGTGTCTTTACTTCTCATTAATCATAGTTGTGTCAAACTCTGAACTTACTGTAAATCATTGCTATAATAAAATAACCTATTGTAAATTTAACTGTTGTGATATTATAGGTACATAATCAACCAACCAAAGCAATTAGAATGCCTAGCATATCCAAATTTCAGAGTATGTAAATATTAAATGCATTGTGTTACCATCACCACCAAGTGATATTTAAATCTCAGTAGTGAGGATAGTTTTGACCGACCTCAGAATCGGTAAGAGTGGAGGTAAAAATCTCACTTTGCCTCAGTCAGCTGTACACAAATGGAACGCGTCTAAATATAACCTCAGTTAAATTGAGGTGATATTATCTGAGAATATCTAGAAGATTGGTTGAACCATTCAAAAGTTATTGAAGGAATCGAAAAACGGAATCAGGAACAGTCACACACCAACGATTATATATATATATATATATATATATATATATATATATATATATAATAAATAATTCTAAATTTTTTCTTGACTATATATATATATAAAGATATATTTCAACATAATTTGTCGTTTGCTTTTAGGAGTTGTTAGCTGACTTGTAGAAATCATGCATTTATGATCTCAGTATTTTTTTGTTTTCACGAATAAATGTAATGACTCAGTGATAGAGAACGTGTCATTATTTATAATACCGTATAAGATTTTTTCTAATTGAGCAGCACGAGTTTAACCGTTGATTGAAGGAATACATAAAGATGCGCAACTACATAGCACTGAGCGTAGCCAAAACTGGGTCCGAGATCTATAGCGATGCCGAGTCGTTTGGGTCCGAGATGCGAAACAGCCCGAGACAGCGATGATGTTTCTCGGCAAGGGGTTTGCGGGTGGACTTAACGGAAAGACACGCAATTTTTCTATAGCGTTGCGCATCTTTATATATTCCTTCAATCAGCGGTTTAACTATAGAGAAGTTTATTTTGGTTAATGAAATACGTATGACTTCGAATTACTTTGTCATCAAGTCGATAAAGGGTTTCTAAAGAATCTCTAGTATAAAATTATATGTTCATATTTATATTAAGAATTATTTTTTTTAATTTAAAAGTGACATTTTAGACCTTGAAAGGAGACAATAAAGTATCACTTTTAATGTTATACGAAGAGCAAAAATATTTCATAATACATACATCTTTATTTATTCTTACGATATCATATTTATAATATTATAAAGATGAAGAGTTTATATTGTATGATTGGGATGATTTAAATCAGAGAACAACGGTCAATGAAAAGCGACAGTATAGTTGGATCCTTTAATGACTCGTGTCCCACTTTCATTTCGTCGTATTTTAATAATAAACAACTATCAAGTACAGTGAGAAAACCTATTTATTAAAAAATGTGTATCTCTACACTTAAAATTTAATTTTTATGTAGTACTTCTTAATATATACGAAGGATAAAGAAAGTATTGTGTTCGTTGTTTAAACTCGAAATAAGTACTTGTTTATGTCAAAACAATAGATATAAAAAATTTAAAAGGGTTTCGTTTGTTTATGAAACATATTAGGTAATAAATACCTTTGAAATCATGTGTTGTTCTGTAGATTATCTGAAATTCTTAATAGTGTTAATTACACTCTATTGAATATCAACAATATCGTTTATTATATAAATTTGCGATACTTGAAAAAACAAATGACCAAAACAGTTGCTTGCTCCTACTGTAAAATTTGCAAAAAGATAACATAACAAATATGTTTAATAAATAAGCTATTCATATATTACAATCTTATCTAAGTAAAAACCTGTTTTTAATTTTAACACCCTGTTTTAGTATTTGAGAGCGAAAATTTGTCCAGACAAGCACTGGCAATGTCGACTAGACAATCAAACCTGCCCCACAAACCAAACAACAGGGACACACTTTTAACGTTTTTGTCGCTCCTAGTTCATCCTTGTTCTCTGGTTTAAACGTTGCGTTTTTGCTAAATTAATTTACTATTTTCTAATGCTTTTATTATTCATATTCCTAATAGTGTTCTTTTTTTGCAGGTGAGTTCAGCAATCCAGTTCTGTACTGCTATAATAATTCAGAGAAATAGGGTAAGATGATCCCTTTATTAGTGCAAAACATTGGAATATTCATTTCTTGTAAGAAATACATACTTTCACCGCATACATATGAAATCCCAGCGATTGTTGTAAAGACAAAATTAACTAAATGCGATTTATTTCAACAACATTCGAGGGAACATACATTCCATAATTCTAATATAACCCGGTGTGTCTACACAACATACGATCTCTGCCTACAATATGACAACAACGTATTGCGTTTTATTTTCCCAACGTATTTCAAAATATTGTTATTATTCACGAATTAATTGGTAATTTAAATCAGTGGAATTCAAACTGATTAGCCTGTGCTGAAATTTAAATTACTCAAGAGACACCCGCGTACGTACATATAAATGTGTGTGTGGGTGGTATCACTATACAGATGGGAGGTTCACATGTAATATGCATATGTACCTGTTTCTGTAGAAGAGTGCATGTCGAATAGCATTTTGCTGACCACGCTGATCACTCATTGCACCAATTGTGTATTTCGTGCACTGCTCTCTCTGTTATTACACTGTCGGAATTTTATCAACCGAAAGTCCTATGCGAGTGTGTTGGTGTGCTTTGCGGTGTGTTGTTGATCCGTGTTTGTATCTACTTTGTGTCTGTGCGAGTGTGTGCGTTTCATTCATAGATTTATTTCATTCATTCGGTGAGCTAAATGTGAGCCAACGTGTGTTTAATTTTTCGTTAATCGCAGGACCGTATCAAGCATAGATTGAAAGCAGTAGAAAAAAACTAGTTGAAATGTTACATCAAATAGACCTTCTTGATAAATATATGTGGTTATAAGATTGCTTAATGTGCGTTTCATATTCTTACAATTAGAAATATGACGAAATATTTGCATTGTCTCTTACTAGCAACATCGACACCCTCTCTTCTTAACGCCCAACAGTCATTTTTAACATTTCTTTTGCTCTGATACTGTTTTTCCATTCTCAATATGTCTTGGTGAAAGCTCTCGCAGCTCATCTCTAACATCCATCATTCCACAAGTGTCGAATTTTATGCCATTTATTATTAATAATTTTATGTTTATATTAATGATTGTCGTATCATTAGCTACGCAAACGACGCAAATATTCTTACTGAGATACCGTCGATCGCGAAGCTTTACAAAGTTGAAGTAATTTGGGTTTACTTCACCTGCAATGGACTTAATTGCTTCAAATCCTTATTATCGGTCATTATGTGACAGTTATGCAGGAATTTTCTCATTTGTTTTTACCGGCTCACCGGGAGTTCAACAAGGGTCGAACCTAGGTCCATTTTTGTTTACTATTAATATAAACGCTCCTTTGTCTCTATATGGCTGTCGTATCCTTAGCTATGGAGGCAGTTTAAAGATTTTTACTTAAGATATCATGGATTATTTCACCTGTAGAAGACTTGATACCTTTATATCTTTATAATCACTCATTATATGTTTTTGATTTAATTGCTGTTCTCTTCTGTTGTTATGTATATATAACTTAAAGAATTTCATGAGGTTGTTTCGCTGAAAATGCAACGGCAGATACATGTTTTGGACTCATTGGTTTTTATCAGCGCAGTTTAGCGAAGGTATAAAACGAAATAACCTTGAAGATGAAAAGCAACTAACAGAGAGCAATACTGAGGACATTTTGGCTGAAGCGTCAATTGGTAAAATGTATCTGACTTTTGCTTTTCATCTTCAAGGTTGTCTCGTCTTGTTCCTTTACTACACTGCACTGACGAAGACCAACGAGTCCCAAACACGTCTCTGCAGTTGCATTTTCAGCGAAATTACCTTGATGTAATTATTCACTTGTATTATTCTTTATTTCTATTTCTTTTATTATCTTAACTTCATTTCGTCACAGCTTAGCTGTCGCGTCGTTAGCTATGCAGACGATTTAAGATGTTCACTAAGACGTCGTCAAATTATGATCGTGAAGACTTGAATAAAAATTAGACACAATGCACTTCTGGTATAATAACGCAAGACAGTCATGACTTATACTACAAAAATCGCACCCAATAATATTTGACTATTCCTTGCACCA
Organism: Amphimallon solstitiale; assembly: GCA_963170755.1. Classification (NCBI taxonomy): domain Eukaryota; kingdom Metazoa; phylum Arthropoda; class Insecta; order Coleoptera; family Scarabaeidae; genus Amphimallon; species Amphimallon solstitiale. Next base: position 239,591,499 of record OY720675.1, on the reverse strand, counting down.
TTTCAACATCCTAGGACAAGGAACAAATCAGAGGCTTGAGTGCTTTAATTTGATCGTGGTCAACAATTTACCGACTTACCTGCAGGTTTGTTTCACCAATACCATTTTGGTTTCTCGGGTAAAGCCGTGTTGTCGTCGTCGTCTTTGCTACTACTGCCGAACGTTTCGTCCACTATCACAAGGAACATCTTCAGCTCTTATTCTAATACTGTATTTTAATTTTCAAAATATAATAACAATAATGCCGGTTTACCACATTGGTCTGGCCACAATTTCCTGATCAAAAAGCGCAAAATAGATTTTTGAAATTTTTAGTAGGTATCCAAATCGTTTGGTAATTTTCCTCAAGGTGGCCTCAACTATGACTATTGTTATCGAAGGATAATTGTACATTACTCTCATCACAGGGATATTACTGGTGTAAATCTTTTGATCAAAATAAACTCTCGCCATTATTGTTCCTAAAGATGAAACATCATCTGCTAGAACATTTGTTGGGGTCTGAACTATTGACTTTCTGAAGGTGCTTATTATCTAAGTTATACAAAGTTGAATGATCTAAAGTTACTTGACAGTTTGCACTGTCAAATTCACTATACCTAATACATAAAAGATTAACTTTGATAAACAAAACACCTCGCTTGATGATCACCTTTAACACGTCGCCTTCCACATATTATTTATAGATAATTTTGCAAAGTTTAGAGGCAGAATTTAAACTAGGCTTGTAGATTTACGGGAGAATTTTTTAAAAGTAATTGACTCATAAAAAGCGTTCATTTCTTTTTTGTTATTGCATAAATATTTTAATTGTGTTATATTATATACATATTGTTTAATCGGTTGTATTGGCAAAAGAGTAAATGTGATTTTTGTATGTATAGTAAGTTATTTTCTGCTATGTCGGCATTTTTCATGTTTACCTAATCAGTTTGTTGTATCATTTAAAGAATTATGGATAATATTCCCTGAGTTGAAGGGGGCTTTGTTACTTTTATTCCATGTTGCTCTGGAATTAATGCGAGATCCTTTCCGAAGAGTGCGTTAATTCTCCTTTCAATTTACAGAATAGCAAACAGAAAAATAAACAATTAAGTCGTTAAGAAGATAATGTGGTAATACATAGATCAGCAAATAGGGGAAACTCAAAAATTCACAATCATTTATTTATTTAAAGAAACTAAAAAAAAATTGTGTTACGGTACTGGTCAGGCGGTCCAATAACAGACCGTCCGAATCCAAACAACACCAAAAGTAAACCGGACATTGGCCGCGGCAATACGGGCAGTTGTAATACCAGTAGTAGTACTACACTACTACTGTTACTATTGCTACAAACCGCTATCCGTTAACGACTAACTAAACTACACCCAAAACGACGACGCATAATAAACGCACGTGCGGTGAGTGAGACAGAACGATGTAATTTTGGCAGTCGGTCACGGCACTTACAACACTTCGTTCGCTCTAATTTATGGACATCGGTGGCGGCCGCGATTTTGTGTTAACTATTTAATCTCTAGTTATTTATTTAATTTTGATTTGTTCGCGTTACTATCGCTACTGTAATGCAATGATAATGTGGCCGCAGTCCGTGTCGTTTTGTTTAGGTTGTAAATACATACGTGTTTGAACAGAATTAATGTGAACCACTTTTGGGAGATCAAATCTTCATATTTACGAATTAAGATATCTCATCTATAGGCAAAGTTATCAGAATATGTCATTTTCGCCTTTGTTTCAAAATACCTCAATATTGTAAAATTTACGACAATACAAAAATGTCACTTTACTAAAAATGTTTGTTAGAAAAGCAGCATGTTTTTTGAAAACTTAAATAAAGTACGATAACAAAATATCGGTAAAAAAGTTAAATGTATGTTAATTGCCCACTACATTCTTTGTATATATTTTGTCAGTGCCCTTCACTTCATTTTTGACTAAAACCAAACACTTTTTTTGCTTTTTCTCTTGGAAATTGAGGGTGTTTTACCTTTTGAAATCTTGAGAATAAAGGCGAATATTTCCACGCAACATAGCTAGCAGTCTATATTCTATGGCTCACCAAGGCAAAAACTTAAATCAGCCTTATATTGGAAGCGGAGAAGGAGTTTTTCTTTTTTTTAAAGCATTAGTAGAATAAATCTGTTTCTTCTACAATTTCTACTTCTTCTTGCATTGTTGGCAATAGTAATAATTACTATTGTTTGTCAAAACAGAGCATTGTAGTTTTTGCATGAAGAACACTGGTGAACACAATTCTTGTTTCCTTTATTCTTTTTTCTGTTATTGGGTATTTCTATGGCCTTTACGATGAAAAAAATACTGGGAGATTGCTAACAACTTTACTTTTTGAAATATACAGTTTTATTATTTTGTCAAAAAAATACAAAGAATTAATACATATATTAACAAAATTTCTATCAAACACTATCAAACAATCTTTTATAAGATTTTCTTGAATGAACGACTTTAGGTAGATCTCATTGCAATCTCCAGCAGTAGTCTGCCATCATATGTGACTCCCATCTTCCGTGATAACGCTCTTCCATTATCCGAAGATCCTGATGAAATCTTTCACCTTGCTCCTCACTAAAATCACCTAGATTTTTTGGAAATCGGTCTAAATGCGATTGCAGGAAGTGGATTTTTATGCTCATGTCGCATCCTAGCTGTTGCAAATTCGATAGCATGCACTCAACAAGTTCGACATGGTCGTCAGATTTCTTTTTGCCTAGGAAATTACTCATAACCAAAACAAATGAATTCCAAGCTTTGGATTCGACTTCAGTCATTGATTTGATCAAATTAGGATCATTCACGAGTTGCCTAATCTGTGGCCCATCAAAAATACCAGCTTTCAATTTTTCTGTGCTTAATCCTGGAAACTTGCATGAAAGAAAATTGAAACATTCGCAACTTTTGTCAAGCGCCTTCACAAACTCTTTCATTATGCCGAGTTTAATATGAAGTGGTGGAAGTATGATGCGGTCTCGGCTAACTAAAGGCACGTTTATGAAATTTTTTGTACCAACTTTTAGGTATTCTCGCACTGGCCAAACTTTTTGTGACCTGGTGTTGTTTGTCACGACTGTCCCAGAGACACATGAAACATGGGAACTTTGTGTACCCCCCCCCCTTGTTGACCTAAAAGAAAGTTAACCATTTTCAGATCAACACAAATCACAACTGGGTGATTTGTGTGTTCTTGATACTTACTTTTTTCCATAACCTTAGAAACACTTGCGTATTCTTCTTTTAAAGTCGTCGAATGTGCAATCGGTATGGATCCGTACTTGTTACCGTTATGAAGCAAAACACACTTTAAACTTCTTTTGCTGCTGTCTATGAAAAGACGCCAATCACTAGGTTGGTACTTTTTTAAACCCAATTGTTGCAAAATACCACCAACATCATTACAAAAGACGAAATCACCCAGTTGTGTTCTTGATACATAATTTTTTCCATAACCTTAGAAGCACTTGCGTATTCTTCTTTTAAAGTCGTCGAATGTGCCATAGGTATGGATCCGTACTTGTTATCGTTATGAAGCAAAACACACTTTAAACTTCTTTTGCTGCTGTCTATGAAAAGACGCCAATCACTAGGTTGGTACTTTTTTAAACCCAATTGTTGCAAAATACCACCAACATCATTACAAAAGACGAAATCCTTCTCTTGAGCAAGCCGAGTTTTTTCTCAGGTGCGATAAAATGTGATGTTGGTTTCCGGAGTAAGCAAATTTCGGTAAGTTCAGATCTCTTACTAAGTCATTTAGTTCTTTCTGATTAAATCGTTCAGGCTTGGTTTGGGTTCTGTGAGCGAGTGAGGAGATCAGAGAGGAGTGTCAAGTGGAGGATGTAGTGAGATGGAGTCGCGAGAGGAGGAGATTTTGGAATGAACATGTGTCGCGCATGACTAGTGATAGAATGGCAAGGATTGCAAGGGATGGAAAACCAGCGTCCACACGACCCCCAGGAAGACCACCAAAGAGATGGAGGGATAGTTGGACATCAATATCGCAAGAACGGGAAGAGAGGAATGGGAATGGGTGAAACAAGCTGTTAGCTTTCGTGAAGAAGAAGAAGAAGAAGAAATCGTTCAGGTTCTGAAAAGCTAAATTTGTAGTCTGGATCAGAGTCTTCACTTGATGTATTTTGTTCGGGATCACAGAGATTTGGATCATCAGCAGATTTAGATGTGTTGGGTTGCACCTCTCATGATTTTAATAGAGGTCGTTGAGCAGAATATAAGTTAGGATATGACCATTTACTTTGATTTCCAGGGTTAATTTCGTTTATTTTCACAACGCAGAAGTAACAGTCGTCATGATGGTTTTGAGGTTCTCGCCAAATCATGGGTGTTACGAACATTATTGAATCTCTTTTTCCACTGGACCATAACCGTAGACATACCACACATTTCTGGCATACAATATGAGGAACCCATGGCTTTATTTTGAAGTATTGTAGATACGCAGTTTTCACAAAATCCGATACAGGTTTTCGATACTTTTCAAATATCTATTCACCACAAATATAGCGAAAACTATCTGGATTAAGCACACAACATCTTCGAAAGCCATATCTAAAACAACAACAAAATATATTTTAGTGTCCAATAAGAAACGAAAATCTAAGTAAAAATAGTAAATAAGGGTAGTTAGCTATAACTCAAAAACAAAAGCTGTTAGTGAAAAATTGTTGCCGTATTTAAAAAGTACACGTCAATTTGAGATAGAAACAAAAAAAAATCAGGAAACAAACAGTTTTTTTCTTTTTTTGTTGACCAGTGGAATAGATTACAGAATAAATCACAAAGGAGTTAATGTGGGCCATATTCACATACTCATATTGTAACACGTATCGCCATCACCTTCAGTTTCATTATATTTCTGATCAATTGCTGGTTTGCCTCTTTCTTCTACAATTTCACCACCCTCACGAAGTGTAGACAGTTGCTATAGCACTTTTTGGTGATAAAATCAGAACATTGTGGTTTTTGGGTTTAGCTGTTTTATTGTCTGATCAAAATTGCAAACAATGCTTGTAATTCTTCTTTTGTGATAGGTTATTGTTATATATATATATATATATCGGGTTACAACGTTTTACGTCTTCCGATTCCTAATCGCCATTCCCCTCTGTTCATCCACATGCCCTCCTCCAGATCCGTCTCTCGAATTTCCTTATCCACTCCGTCTCTCCAGCTTCTGCGCGGTCTTCCTCGTTTTCGGTTTCCTTGGGGGTTCCAGTTTAGTACTTTCTTTGGGATTCTGTGTTCTGGCATTCTTTGGACGTGCCCATACCATGTTAGCTGTTTAGTTATAATGTCATCAATAATGTCGTGTTGTATTCCCATTTCTTGTCTGATGGTTTCATTTGGGACTCTATCTCTTCTGGACTTTCCTGCCGCTCTTCTCCAGAAGTCCATTTCTGTGGCTTTTATCTTTCTTTTTGTTGTTTCTTTTATCGGCCACACCTCCGAGCTATATGTTATTATGCTTTTCACGATGGAGTTGTAAATCCTTTTTTTATTTTCTTTTGTAATGGTCTTGTCCCATAGAATACTGTTCAGCATGGAAGTAGCTCTTCTTCCCTGTACGTTTCTGTCCGATATTGCCTCATCTAGTGTCCCATCCTTAGCTATTTTCATTCCGAGGTATTTGTATATATTGCAATGTTTGATGATCTGTCCCGTTGCTAGATGTAGGTCTTCTTGCTGTCCTCCTATGCACATATACTCCGTTTTTGTAATGTTGACGTCCAGGCCCCATTTTCCGTATTCCTCGATGAGCTTTCGGCTCATATATTCCATGTCATCTATATCTTGTGCAATAACTACTTGGTCATCCGCGAAAGAGAGGGTATATACTGTCGTGTCGGCATCCACCGGCATTCCCATACTATTGCATTTCCGTTTCCATGTCTTTAGTGCATATTCCAAGTATATTTTGAATAGTGTCGGAGATATAAAGCAACCCTGTTTAAGACCCTTGGTTATTGTGAATCCAGATGTTAATCCTTCGTTGGTTTTGACTCTGGATGTGGAGCCCGCGTATAAAGACCTCACAGCTTTTATTATTTCCATGTTTATGTTGCTATGTTGAAGAGCCTCCCATAGTTTTACTAAAGGCACACTGTCGTAGGCCTTTTTCAGATCTACTTACAGCAGATGTACCTCTTGATTTCGTGCTGCTTTCTTTTCTAAAATTTGAGTTAGCGTAAACAGGTGGTCGACTGTGGATTTTCCTGCTCTGAAGCCTGCTTGTTCTTCTGCCTCCATATCGGCATATTCTTTCTCTATCCTGTTCTTTAAGATTTTCCCATAAACTCTACTTATAGCGCTTGTAACGGCTATTCCTCGATAATTGTCGCAGTTACTCTTGTCGCCTTTTTTGAATATCGTCGATAGGTATAATATCTTCCATTCCATGGGTACCTCGTGCCTGTTAAGACATCTTTGGAATAAATTTCTTAATAGCCCGTATAGCTTATCGGTGCCGTATTTTAACAGTTCATTAGTAATATTACCTGGTCCTGGGGCTCTTCCGTTTTTTAAGTTTTTACAGACTTCTTTAACCTCCGCCACAGTTATTCTAATTGGGGATCCTTGTATAAATATGCCCTGGTTTTCGTTTTGGATGTCTTTAAATTGAGGTCTGTCTTCTGTCAACATCTCTTCAAAGTACTTGTTCCATTTTTCAGGTGTTATAGGTGAGATTATGTCCTTCGTTCGTCCTCCTCTCATACTTTTGAGGAGCCTCCAACTTTCTGTACTCTTCCTTCCTCCAATGTATGTATTGAGTCTTGAACACGTCCTTTCCCATTGATTATTCTTCTTTTCACATATTTTCTTCCGTACTCTCTTTTGTGATTCTTTGTATTTTTCCTTGTCTTCCATAGCTTTCGAACTTAAATATACGTGGTACCTTTTCCTTTTTTCTTCTATTTCGTATTCAATTTCTTCGTCCCACCAGTATGGTTTTTTCTGTTTTCCTCGTTTTTCTTCGTAACCCAATGCTTCCTCTGCCGCTGAGTGTATGCCCCTCTTTATGTATTCGTATTCTTCTTCTATGTTTGTGAATTCTGCATTCTGAATTTTGCTGTCAAGTCTAGAGTTGTATAGTATTTTTGTACTTTCGTGTTCGAGGCTGTTGACTTTAAATCTTTTTGGAGTTTCTTCGTTTGTTATTTCACCTTTTTTTTTGGAATTGTCAGGTTCTTCTTTTGTTCTTATTGGTGACACTATTTTTCCTTTTAGAAGGTAGTGGTCACTTCCACATGAGGCACCTCTCTGAACTCTTACATCTAGGAACTTCAGTCTGGATTTTTGTTTAATTATTATGTAGTCAATAACGCTTTTTAGATTCCTTGTTGGCTGTGTCCATGTGTATTTATGGATCTCGCGGTGTTGAAAATGACCATTAAGAATGGTCAACTGGTTTTGTTCACATATTTCTATTAACCGTCTTCCATTATCGTTGACGACTTCTTCTCCATACTTTCCCACAACCAGGTCCTTTTGCTTTCTTCCTGTTCTGCCGTTCAGGTCTCCTAGAAGTATTATTTCTCTTGATGTTCCTATTTTTCCTATTTCCTCATTTAGTTTTTCATAAAATGAGTCTTTATTGTAGACTAGTTCGTCATCATTAATGGCATATATTCCCAGTATAGTCACATTATATCCTAATATTTTTAGATTCATCTTTATCATCCTTTCATTAATCGGTTCCCATGTGGAGATGTACTTTCTCATTTTCCTGTGGATTATTATGGATACTCCTTGCTTAGCTCTGCTTTCCTTGGGTACTCCGCTGTAGAAGTGGTCGTAGCTCCCCCAATTTTCCGATCCCTTTCCTTTCTTTTTCGTCTCTGTTAAAACCGCGATGTCTACTTGGAGATTTTTCAATTCGTTGGCAACGTCGTTTATTTTATTGGAGAGGCCCTGTATATTCCATGTACCGCATATCGTTGTCCGTTTTCTTAGCTTGGTTCGTCCTTCTGTGTTATCCGTCCTATTCCGAGGCAATTGATTAGGTTTTTTAGCAGGTATGTTTTTTTTCCGTAGGGCAGGGAGCTGGCCTACCGCTACAACCCTCCTCCTTTACCCGGGCTTGGGACCGGCAGTGACAACTGTGGAGCTACTCAATCCACCCCACAGCTGCCCCAGGCGGAGTTGATAGGTTATTGTTACCGGTGTGATTTGGGCTTTTCTGCACAATTTCTGCATTTGTGTGCAGTAAGATTATATATAGAACAGGATCAAAAAAAAATATATACAATCCTGCTGGCGATTCCGATTATTATTTTTTTTTTGATTGATTGATTGGCAAGAGACGGAAATGCGAACTTGAGGAAACCTCTTGACCTTTTTCTCAATAAACAACGCATTATTGCTATCCCAAGGTACTAGCCTACATGTTACTTACATTGTCCAGATAAACACTGAAAATTCTGTGTAAATTGATAAACCTCCAGATCAAGATTGGCAAGTTTTCAGAAGAGTTGATAACTATCATATTTTTAATCAAAACTTTGAAATTCGACTTGAAGGTTTATCAATTTACAAAAAAAATTTCTATGCTTTTCTATGCAAGTAACTTGACACTTTCTGGATTTCCAGTTATTGTAAGTTTATAAGAATCTTGGACTAATTCATCTGCTAAACTGTCGGATGTAAACCAACTCATATGGTTACATCACTGTTAGTTTCATGAACAGCTTTTGTCAGTTGCTTTACTAAGTAGCTAGCGCGCGGCAAATCATTGGTATTGGTTGTTTTTCATATAAGTATATGGACCACCATCCAACATGTATTTTGTCATGGAGTCATACGACGTTACAGTTTTTGTACCATTCTTTGAAGGTTTATTGGGTATATACACACGGAATGGACATCACACACGAAATCCCAGCACCTGTTCCTCAGTGGTGAAGAAATAAGATGATAGTGTGTAAGTTGATCTGCATGTTTCAGTGAAAATATTCCTTATCTCCCGGATATGGCCAAAAGAATCATTGATTTTTCTTTTCTGTCTTGTCTCTTAGTGTCAAACCTGAGAGAATTCAGTAAAATCATATACAATAAGAGTGTAGAGTGTGTAGAGGTTGGAGAATACCACGTTGAATAAAATAAAAAAAATCCTTTAATTCAAGTGTGTTTTTGTGTGATTTTGGCTTTTCTGCACAATTTTTGCATTTGTCTGCAGTAAATTATAAATTGAATAGGATCAGTGAAAAAATATCGTGCTTGCGATTCTATTTATTTATTTATTTATTTTTTCACTGACTGGCAGGAGACGGAAATGCGAAGTTGAGGAAACCTCTCGACTCTTTTCACAATAAACAACACTTTATTGTTATATAAGGTTTGTTCCAACATACAGTTCTGAACGGTTCTAGAACTAGTGCGCATGTCATTTAAGAAAAAGACTGTTCGGACCATGCAGTTCTTGAACTACAAATTCTGAGAACTAGTAGTTCAATGTTCGGTCTTTCAGAACCGTTCTGAATTACGAGTTCTTCTAGAACTGCATGGTCCGAACAGTCTTTTTTAAATGACATGCGCACTAGTTCTAGAACCGTTCAGAACTGTATGTTGGAACAAACCTTTAAAAAGATGCTGCTTTGCACGTGTTTTATGTTCATTTTATGCAAAATTATACTTTTGAACTACCTGTATAAAATTCTAGAACTCATTTGCCATCGCATATAAATAATACAGCTTCAAAAGGACCGTAACGACTTTGTTCTATAAATATAGCGGCTCTTCTACAACTGCATACTATTTCATCCGCTAATGTCGCTAAAGTTTCGACATATCTGGAACTGCACACCGTAGACCCACAGTCCTATCCAAAGCAATAATATACAGCGCCACCAAGCGCAGTTAGTTACATTACGTATTTAAGTCCTCAGTTTATAATTATCGTTTATTATGATAATTGCAGTCATATACTGAGTAGTCGCTGGGTGTTAAGAGCACGTGATGTGTGTTCGCTACAGAACCTCGTTGACTCTTTCCCTCTTCCAACCTCCGCCATTTCTTCTCTCATTTTTAATTTCGTTTCTTTGAGGTTCTTGTTTGCTTGAATATCGTTTCGGGCCACACCCGCCCAACCCATATCAATTATACTCCGTGTGCATATGTAGGTATGTAGAGAGAAGGAGATACGTGTGTTTATATCCACGGGAAAGGAAAAGATATGTAAAAATGTAGATTCATTTAATTGTTTACAAATAAGCTTTCACGACGATGCCACGCCACACGACTTCTAAGGTTGGTTGGTTGATTGGTGAACGACTGTGGCGGTGGCTATCGAATGTAAATAGAAAATTAACTCGTAAAAATACCATTATTGTTGTTGTTCACGGCGTACCTATTTACTTTGTCTATATAACGAAGTAGTGCGTATACCTTTGACATTATTCGAGTTGAAAGGTGTAGCGTTTAATTGAAATTTAAGTTTGTTTACGACAATATTCAGGAAATATATGTATATATGAATATTTAAAGATTCTAACATGAAAATTAAACAAGAAAAAGTTTTTAATAAAATATTTATGTTTTTAAGCATTTTTAACATATTTATCTGTTGCTGTTATATAAAAATTTTCAATGACGCGCAAGATATAATATAAACTACAAATGTCAAAACGTTAAACTGTGAACAATTAGGCACAGAACCATCGCTATTATCCACGCTGTTTCATCAAATGGTGTTAATTTATCCAAGACATGCGTTCATCAACTCCACTACACAAATAATATTGACGCAAATTGCACAATGTAAAAATAGTAATCGTGCAATTTACGTCAATATTATTTGTGTGGTGGAGTTGAATGTATGTCTTAGATAAATCAAGACCATTTGATGAAACTGCGTGTAGAATAGTGATGCTTCTGTGCTTAATTGTTCACAGTTTAGGCATTTCTAGCTTATATTATATCTTGCGATAAGATAATTATAGAATAAAAATAATATAATGACATAATTTAAAGGTTATTTTAAGATTTCTAAAAACAATAATTGCAAAGTGTTGATGTTTTTTTTTTAATTAATTATTAAACAAATCGCATCAACATTAAAATGCAGCGTTTTTTGGTTTCGTCAGTGTATTTCAAGAGCATTGTTTTGGGTGATGTTTTAATGTCTTGAGTCCTTGATTTTCACTTTTGATTACTCTTGTTATATAGCTGGACTTTGAGTTAATATGTATTTGTTCTATAGTTTCCAGTCTAACTTTTAGCAATACAATATCTTCTCGCTTTTTGTATAGGATAAATTATAAATAGAGTTATGTGTTAGGAAGATTCTATTTGTTATAAAGACATTAGTTTCTCATTAAAAGTCTAGTCGATACGACATTTCCAGTAGCACAAGACAGCAGTTTGAAACAGGAAGATCGATCTAATTTGAATACGGAGAAACTAACAGTAATTTATGTAATTTATTATTAAAGTTATTTGCATTACCAGCAGTTGAACTGTTCATTTAGATTAGCGAAGGTAACGAAATATTGCCCAACTACTGCGGATCGGGAATGTACTAGCAGCGAGACATGTATGAAATGCCATTCTATAAGTTATTGCTGCCCCTGGTTATATATGTTAATAAACGCGTTGCTTCCTTATTCTTTTTTAACGAACTCCGTGAATATAGATATAATTCATTTTAGATTACAAATAAACTCCTTGTCGTACAGACACTCTGATTATTGTTACGGTATTATTCTAAGTCAGGAACGCACAGACAGTAGTGCTTTGTCATGATACTAAACCGTTACAATTGCAGTGTAGTGCAGATTTATATTGATTTAAGTGAGTTAGGTGGCGCCTAATAGAAGAAGCATTTTAATTGAAGTATTAATTATACTGTCAGTCAGATATTAACTGCAGTATATACTAAGTCACTGTTATTGAAATTTTGGTCAAGACTTTATTTAATTTTAAAGTAAGAAGAACAAACGCTATCTTTGTCGTCCACATTAAATAAATTGCCGTTTTAGAAGAAGAGCTCTCATAATCAGTGGGTAATATTTTAAGCAATGTGAGCTTCGATCTTGTGAAAAGTGCTTTCTTAATGTGTACATGAGAATCTAACGTTCAAGAAAATCTTTATTTAAATATTAATAAAATAAAATTCTGTATAAATTGATAAACCTCAAGATCAAGCTTGGCAAGTTTTTAGAGGAGCTAATAACGTTCATTATTTTAATGAACTCTTTCCAAATTTGACCTGGAGGTTTATCAATTTACACAAAATTTTCTATGCATATCAGGATAATTCAAGTAACTTGACATTTGCTATATTTCAATTATTTTTTAGTATAATATAACAGACATGCCTGTAAGAAATTGGCATGCTTTTTGTACATATATGTTTTTGGTGCGATATCATACATCTTTGTTCAGTTAATATCTATCTAACCGTACATGCTTATAACGTACAAACAGCTATATGACTGAAGAGAAGTATTGTAATTAAAGTAGGATACACTAAATATTCAAATAAGCAACTACAACAGTTTCAGAAAAATCAAGACAATATTGCCAATGAGTCAGAAATAAATCAACTGCTAAGCATACTTCCACATTCCGTGCCGGTGGGACTTGGTACTCTGTAGATGTTGATCTCCACTCCCGCTAGGCCGCATTTGCCTTAGGACCCACTGCTGAGCTTGGCCCTTGCCCCGTCGCTGTTCAGTAAGTTGCGTGCCGCATCATTGTCGTATAGTGGGTAATAAGGATAATTATGACACTAATTGGACGATGAGCGCCCAAAACTGCGATCTTTGAAATACTGATTTCTATTGGTAATCTTAAGTCATAAGCCATGGAAACAAAAGGAGGTAGAATGGGTTCGTGTCAATATAAACCGTGCCGATTTTTTTTTCTTGCGAGAACATGGCCTGGCGCAGTCCGTGCTCTTACATTCCGGTAATCTAAAATGCTAAATCGCTTTTTCTTTATTTCTCTTTATAAATGAACCCGTACGGGCTCATAATATATGCAAGGTCATTTCGACCTTTCTCAGAACATAAGTGAAGATTGTACCGCGAGTTCCTCAGAAAACAGTGATCTTTGTCTTCTTTGGAGAACACTTCCACATGCAAACTATTGCTTCTAATATTTCTTAATTTAAAGTTAGTAAAAATGTATCTACTCTTCATCTATTATTATACTCTTAAATTACATTGAACTACAACACAACTTGTTTATAAACGTCATCGGTTATAGCGGCAACTCAGGTATAGCGTCATAATTATCGTGGGCTTGAAATTACCTATGGTAGACAACCTAAAAAACATTGCATATAACGGCATTAAATTCTGCTGAACCTCCGGTTTAACGTCAATTTAAATACATACGTAGGTATGTAAGCAATAACTACTGGAAATTTCCGGATTTACAGTGGTACTTTGTTTGAAATTACAATCACCTCATTTCTTAGAATTCATAAACCATCCATGCGTTTCATAAACCGCTGCCAAAGAAATTCTTAATGTAATTTTTGTGCAGTTTGGCCTCTGTTGTAATGTAAAACGGGCAATAAAGCATGATACGTATCGGATTAGTTGTGAAAAAAATTGTTAAGTTATAGTTTTTATAAACTCGCCTATTTCGTGAAAGCGTCACTCGGTTATAACGTCAAAAAGTGATGGATATTGACGCTATAACCGTGTTGTACTGTATCTCCCAACTGTGCTTACGGTGAATTACTCGTTCACTCTTTTATTCAGCTGATAGTAAACGTTGCACCGATCCTATTGGTATTTTTCTCATACGTAAATATTTGTGAAAAATGTTAGGGTTATGCTCATTTGAAATTCCGTCAGTGTTGAATGTTCTCAATATTTTCTCTGTTTGTGTCAGCAATTCCAATAAAGTTGCTGCTGACATGACACATCAACAATCATAACACCATTTATAAAATTTATAGACAAGTCTAATTGCCATCGCTACAACATTTTTGTATACACTTTCCATAAATCAAAACTATTAATTAACCTGACACTTTTGGTACGTGTCTGTAACAGAGCTAGAAAATTTTTTGATATTGCACTATAGGCGCCCTCTCTCGGATTTGCACCTTCTTATCGCATTCCTCTCCTAAATAAGAAATGTCTGGAAATTGCTAAATTGATATTACCAGTATCCTGCTAACACATCATATCAGTCAGAGACAATTAACAATTAGCGACTAATAACATTCGTCAACATGTACTACAGCTATACTATTTACTCTACAACACACTATAAAGGTGTGACACAATTTATAATTACAATGCTAACCTGGTCGGTGGAGATTCTCTGTATAGATAAGGTGCGCCTTTTTTCATATACAATACAACTTGGTTCACAAGATTGTCCTGAGATTATAATTTTAATCAGCACTTTATAACTTCAAACAACGTATAATAAGGGGCCCACTCGCCGCCAGAGGTCGCATAATTAATATTAATAAATAATCTTTTTTAATTGTTATTAAATTTTACTGCTGTATAGTGATAGGCATCTGAATGTGTGAGTAAGTGTGTTGTAATATTTAGAGTCCAATTTGAATTTATAATTATGCGATCCCGCAATAAATTTTGCCTGCCTACGACGTCTGCGACGTCTGGAGATCCATTTATAAAAAAAAAAAATAGAAGAAATCAAGTAGGAGGATAAGTGACGAATGTATTAATTAACATGTTTGGACTGTTGGAACGTTGGATTGTAATATATACCAGAAATAAAAATGTGAATAATGTATTTCATACCTTCATGTGGATAATATCTTAATTAGCAAAACAAATTCTAAGTTACTGAATCAACTTAATGTTAGTTTAACTAACTAGGGACGTTATCGTGCATACTTTGTTGTTTTATGTTATGAGCTGCATAAAAATCAGTAGTGATTCCTCTCATCCTGTATTTTACTACATTTTTACTTTCTTATACGTAGTGCATATAAATAAGGAAATATTGTGATGACGAACATCTTCAACCTCGAGATTTTTGCAGATGTCCACGTTATGAAGTACCCTGATACCCAGAAAATGTTTTTTTTTTAATGTCTGTGTGCATCTATTTATGTGCGTCTTTCGCTGTGTTGTGACCACGATAACGCACGAATTGCTAAAGGTATCAATACCAAACCTTGTATTTAAGAATATAATGACCTCTTAAGAGTTGATTAGATTTTTATTGAAATCGGTAGACCGGAAGTAGTATACTTAGTATAGTTATAGTGAAAAAATCAAATTTTAACAACATCTCGTCAACTACTATCTGTAGACAAATTTCTAGGGAATTCATAAGTAAATTTGAATTTTTTTTTATAACAAGTTTTTTGAAATTCCTACCGGAAATAAGATTTTTAAGTCTTATCGAAAAACAATTTTGTGCTACTCTCCCAAAACATACTTTTTAGACAGATGTATTAATTGTATAAAAGTATTTAGAGCTATATTTGGAATAATTTTTGTATAAATAAAAATTTCAAAATTCGACCGGAAGTACCACTTTTACTCACGGGTTTAATCTATTAAGAAGGTAGAAGTATTTAAAACCTAATTTGGACAACTTTTGTAGAAAAACTCGTGTGGTGCCCATACCTCATTTTTAAGTATAAATACATGGTGGTTGGAAAATAAGTATGCACAACTTGGTGCCAGCGAAAGAACATTAAATATTTTTTCAAAAAATATATATGATAAAATCAAATAGTAGTGAAAGAGGTACACGATCTTATGACATTATAAAAAATTACGTGCAGGCACTATCTGACTTCCTTACGTATGTGCGGTCCGAAGTTTTTTTTATCGAAAACAAAATTATAAATGCTTTTATCCTCTTAGTAGATGTATGCTGAATGCCATATATTTTCAAGAAAGTGCTTTTCGATAAGTTACAAGTGTTACTTTCGATCTGAATTTTGAATTTTTTTTATTAATTACTTTCTAGGACCGAGGTTAAACTCTTGAGCTCTTTTATCTAAGGAGACGCTTATAATTAACATGCGGAGAGCTTGGTTTTGGAACTGCTTGTTTTGCTGAATGAGACTATTGGGGGTGCAGTTGATTGGGGGCACTTTTGAATTACTTGAATGTAGTTTCACTTCCAGAATTTAATGCTTTTGTCGTATTCAGCAGTCTTACGCTGCTAAATATGAAAACCTTAGCTTGAATAAACAACAAAGCTACACAGAGAAAACTCTATAATACAGACTATTAGAAATACAGGCTGTCCCAGAAATAAAAAGGACGGAGTAGCAGATATGTAACGTCCGAACAGAAATAGGCCCAAATATACCACAATAACGAAGAAATTAAAATTTTAATTTTCTATGTTGTTTTTAGATTTAAAAAAATTACATTACGGACCTGGCGCAGAATGTATGTTTAAAATTCACGTAAGAATGTTCATTTGTAAATAGAAACGAAGACGCATTCATAGAGAAAAATACGCTTTTATTTGCATAAAACGGGAAAAAAACGTTAAATCGTAAAAACATATTTTTTGCGGGATGTGTCTCAATAACGCAGCTATGTAGTCGGTTATTGACCCATATGGGTGACCTACTTTCTTGCAGGCAATAAAAGGTTGTTTTTATTTTTAAAATAGGAAGGTTGTTGCTCTTTAATGTGTTCGTAGTTGGAAACAGCTGATTATTAGAATATTCAATAAATCGTATTTTTCTAGCATGTTTAAAATTAAAGTAATTAATGGTTTGATATTTATTATGAAGTATCTATTCCTCCTCCTTTTTTTAACACAAGTAATATGGTGGTTCTGAAAAGCACCGATTGTGAAAGTGAAGCAAGTGGATATTTAGTGCAGGGTCGGCGTAAGGCCAATTGAATTCTTTATTATTTTTTTTCTGCCCTCTGCGCACGAATAAAGACTTGATATTTTGAGGGTACGTTTTTACACAATCTATCTTCCGATTTCTGCTACTCCGTCTTTTTATTTTTGGGACAGCCTGTATAATAGTAGGTATTAAATGTTGTATTACGTATAGTGACAGTAAAAAAATTTAATACATTACACAAATTTAATATGAATCCGTTAATACAGATTATCTTAACGTATTATAGTACTATTAATTATTCGTCTTCTTTTTTGCTTGAAATATTTTTCAATTAAATTAACAGGCACAGCCTGTATAGTTGTCTCGATTGGTCCACCCTATATACAAAAAATTTCTTCACAATATTAAAAAAATTACCCGAGTTTCTTTAATTGCACTGCACTGTTGTCATCTGCAGATTGATTTAATCGCCATCGTGTTAACATCAGCAAAGTTGTGTATGTATATAAAAATTAAACGAATAATGAGTGGTCATCCACAAAATAAAACGATTTAGAAAACTACATGTGCACCACATCATATTTCGATTGTTATATCTATTGGGAATAGGTATTAAAATATAAAACACAGTGTACTTGAATATGTGTGTATACAATATTAACGTGTCTGTAGAACTAACTCAAGAGAAAAATAATATCTGCATCTTATATAAAGAAATA
The DNA here is from genome assembly GCA_963170755.1 of Amphimallon solstitiale. Taxonomy (NCBI): domain Eukaryota; kingdom Metazoa; phylum Arthropoda; class Insecta; order Coleoptera; family Scarabaeidae; genus Amphimallon; species Amphimallon solstitiale. The sequence continues at coordinate 239,573,979 of OY720675.1, read as the reverse complement.
TACTGATACATAGTAGAGTGCATTTTAATGAGTACTCCTATAACATATACACTCAATTTTCAAGCGGTAAAGACCACGCATATAATTTGTGATTTATATTTTTGTATAGGAAATGCCCATGATGCATTTCTAACAATATCCAAACTTTTAACAAAAAAAAAGCTGCGTCCGAGAGGTCACTATTTGTGGGAAGGTTTAATGCAATTTTTGAGGTTTTATTTTTCTGTAGCTAATTCCTTTTCATTGTATGGATTATTGTCTTTTTCAATATATTTGAAATTTGAGAGCACTTACATTTTTATACAGGTCAAAACTTTATTATATAGTAAATGTTAAAGACATTGTATTATATTTATATTATTTACATTTTATTATTATAGAGGCAATTAACTGGATTAATAAGTATTAATAAAACTTATTATAACCGGTATTATATTTTTTCTATAATCTAGATTGTATTAGACAGTTTTCTCTGTGCAATAATGACCTCACACATAGAGAGGTTTTAATATTACAATGAAATGGAAGTGCTTTTGCATTTAATGAGATATACAAAACATATAGAAACTACTTATGTATTCACTCAAACTCTGACGTTCCTTTGTTCTTGTTCGATCCCCTTGACTAACTGTTCTTACTGTCACAGTGGTACAACTTGGTTGGACACAATGGCGTTAATGAAGGATAATTCTTATATGACACACAGCTGCGTCACACTTACATGGGGTTAAACACAAACTTCCAATGTTAATCGATTCAGTTGGTCAGCATGTCATTTGGGCATGAATCGAACAGCATGCTACATTGCACTGTAGACTCCTGTAATCGGCATCCATGGCCTCGATTTTTCTAGCTACAGCAGCACACAATACTTTCAAATTCCCTCCGCTTCTGTAGACCATCACTTTACATAGTTGTACATAACCCAACTGTAATCACATAATTGCGACAGTGTCATATAATTGCCATATAACTTCCATATAATTAACACAACAGTGCCCTAATTAGCGTTTGCCTAAAAGCAAAATGAAAATAATTAACGTATGCCTTTCTAGGTTATATCAATCCATTATATTTCGCTTGCAACTTGCTGAAATAAATATTCATTAATATGTTTAAATTAACAATACTGATACATTGGATGCATTTTGATTAACATATTAGAAGTAAATTACAGTTTCACCGAGATATTCTTGGGCAAAATCATTCTCATTCCAAAAGAACGATATCACGATAGTTCATGCTATATATGTATTTGACATTTACGAAAAATAAAAGCGTGAATGCAGCTACGTAGATATATACGATAAGCACATGGTAACAATTTGGCGTCGCTATGAATACAGGGTCGCCAAAAATGATTGTGACACAGTTAATAGTCATCAACGTTACAGTGCAAAGTTCCGTTCACTAGTACTATTATTAGCTAAATGGTCGGATATGTGAAGTTTGATTTGACAAATCTGACAATTGAATAAAAAAGACTGCAACCTTATATAATCACTCGGTATTACTGAGTTATTTTCCGTTATTTTAGTATTTTGTTTCTGCAAGTTGTACATTAAGTCTATTTCTTTTTCTTGCAATTATCTCATTAATTCCATGTTCTTATTTTTTGGAACGTATCGTTAACTTCTTCTCTCTCTGTGTGTGTGTCTGTCTCTCTTTCTAAAAATCAATCACTATTAGGGGGAACTACCGACCGTATCCCTACACTTTCAACACTACACGTCCTACATTGAAATATACCTTTCTCATACCCGCTCGGAGCTGAACACACCCTATTCGTCCAATAACATGTTCGTCATAATATTTGAACATACAGACATTTTATTATCGAAGTAGCCCATAACGACCAGCAACGTGCAAACAATATTTCCCAGGGCAAAAGTAATTACCGCCTGCAGAAAATAAAATGTATACACACATTCTGGATATAACGACGGTGTCGCCCTCTACTCTTCCTTTAAGACGCCATCAAACGACTTAATATCTGAAACCAAATAAATAGTTGTTATTTATATGACTCCCGTTGTAATGACTGCCTCCTTCATGACCCTCTGTATACATACATTACATAATATCCATTTTAACGTGTGTGTACACACAATACATATATACATAGATATACATTATATACCACATGGAATTGCACCTTAATGGATGTATGTGTATGTTATGAGAATGTGTACGTGATACACACAACAGTCCGGTTTATTTTAAATTTAATTGCAAGATCGTTCGTTTTACGGTTATAACTTTTAACACAAATAAATTAATACTAAAACCATTAAAACGTAATTTTGTTTCCATCTTGTTATGACTTAATGTTCGTGTTTGGCGTATGCGTTCGTGTGTGCGGTTGTAATATATTGTAAGTTTGTAAGCCAGTGATGTTATGATTTGTGTTTTTGTGGACGATTATGGCGCCTTACGAGTGGGGCAATTAAAAAATAAGTAAATATATTAGAACGAAATGTATGGCATAGAACTAAAGATTGCCCTAATGGAACTACTTTTGGATATTAACGCTTGTCTGTAAATGACTCACGCATTGGAATTTAGAAAATTTCTTATTATTAAGTCGGCAACTTAGAAACGGCCTTCTGCTTTTATTCTACCGCCAGAGTCGTGCCTAAATATTTAATTTACAATATAAACATCACTTTATAAATATAGAACCTACCATTTTGAATTCATATTCTGTTCAAGAACTCGTAGACTATGCTTATTCCAATATCAAATTTGACAATTAATTTGAATTAAAGATGGCGTGAATGTTGTAAAATATAAAAATCGCTGAAATTCACTGAAAATATTGAGTATTTATCGTATACAAAATTTACGAAATCAGCAAGATTTAAAACTACTTTTATCAACTTTAGACTTTAGTCTTCACTTGATTATTTCTTTAAATTTAGGTTTAACAATTACTGATAATGATTTGGGTGGCTGAATATGATGATATAAGGATCACTTTCATATCTGATAAAATTGGCAAAAATGATTCAAAAGAAAACTTCATAGTCTATGTAGCATCACTAAGGATTCCTCGAAGTGAAAAATTTAGTCAGGCTGTAAAAACAAAAAACCAAGTTGACTTAGGTTACTATTAGGGAAGTTAGAGACTAAATCCTTAGCCAACCGAATCAGACATAAAGAAAAGAAATTATTAAGTTTAGCGAAATGGTAATCGGGCACTGTCCATTAAGAAATGATCAACGAAGCTTCATGTAGATGATGTTACTACACCTGTGGGAAACAGAAAGGATTCAAGCCGAAGCACTTCCTGATGGTTCTATTGTAATCTTACGAGAATACTCAAACAGAATCTGAAGCAGTTACAAACTTTCGTGAAGGACCCAGGATTGCTTGAACAAACGCAAGAGTACTTTTGAAAGTAATTCAACATTATTGTTCAAGGACTTCGGTTTTTTGATGCCGAAATCTGAGTATGGTAGAATAACGGTTTATAACGGTACCACTGCCTTAAATCGTAACATGAAACACTGAAAACCAAACCTCATGTAATTGGCAAAAAGCTGTTGAGGGATGTGGAGGCATAGATTATTATAATCATGCAGCAGTTTTTCAGAATAGTTAACATTAAAAGCACAAATATGCTTCATTTTTGAGATAATGTCTTTATTTTTATACAATATAAAAGATGTTGAATAAAATGTAGGTAATATTAGTTTGTTTGAACTTAAAGAATAACAATAAATCGATGATTTTTTTAAATTTTTATACTATTTGATATTTCTTAAACAACATTAAAATACACGATATGTTTGTTTCACCATACTTTACCTGACATTTTTTACTCACAGTATCTTAAAACATATCGAAACTTAAACAGATGCGTTTTATTAATTAAAACAACAACTTCGAGGCTAGAATACAGTAGCTGATCAGATTATTATAAACAAAAAACCTTTTACGCCTAAATCTTAGCTGTAAAAGAAAAGCAGCGGATTACATCCTTCCTTTCAATTCTGATACGAATTCTCGAGAATTCCCGGAGTCTTAAGACCCTTTTCTTGTTATACATACAACTTTTCACACGGCACTGACGGTTGTCCAGCAATAGTTAGTGCACGTTTTCCACATTGTCGGCATTCCTGTTCCATTAGTTATCTTCGTTTAGATAATACTAGACAAATACAACTAAGACCACATTGTTACCGCTTCCTATTACATATACGGAATTGCGTAATACGTATAAACGTTGAAAGCAAATAGTTGCCGAAACAATAATAACTCGAAGTAATTTCTCGAGTTGCCTTGCAAATTATTTAGTTTAATATAAATGTGTGCTGAAGTTGCGTGTAGGAGGAATACTTCCACATATGACTTACCTATGTGTGCTTTAAGCTCGGTCGTTTCTCGTGGAAAAAAGTTCTGTCTTTTATGTTTGTGCTATGATGATGTTGACGTTCAGTATCGCTCTGTGGTACTTATAGCGATTGCGTTATTGCTTTATTTAAAGACAGACTTACTGCTTTTGCATTCCGTTCATCTAGGATAAGTTCGTTACATTTCTTTAATTAGATTCTATGAGTATTCATCGTAATGAAGTATAGCCTATATTCACCTGAAAGAAATCTACCTTGGAATACGCTGGAATGATATACGAAGGAGTATTCGAGACATAACCGAACTGATGTTGCGGTAGACGGAGTTTTTGCAGTACCCGAGTCAGTAGGCCAAGCGTCGTTGTTGTTTCCGTTCGGTTTGTGTAAATTTTTTAGTGAAAGATGTTTTGTGTGCTCGTCATTTTTGTGTGAACAGCTCGAGACCCTAAGGTTTTACTCCTTGATCGGAAAAACTGGCACAGAAAGTTTTGAAACGTTAAAACGGCCTACAAGGATGGTTCTATTAGACAAAGGCAAGTCTTTGAGTGGTTTGCCCATTTCAAAAGAGATGAAATGTCAATTGATGACAAACCTTGCTCTGATATTACATAACTTTACCGCAAAGATAACATTCCTCATGAATCACTCTGTATATCGAACTGCAGGCAAGTATATAATAAAGAAAGAAGAGAAAATACTAATTTAAGAAATCACTCTTAAACGTTACACCCTGTATATTGATTTGACATTTGTGACTAAACCATAAATTATTTATCGCCCAAGAACATATATCTAAAAGAATTTACTATAAAAGACTTAATAGCCGAGAACAAAAGAACAAAATTTAATATGACGATACTCCGTAAGTAATTACAAAGTCCTATCTTTTATGCTCTTTATCCGGACTATACGGTGGATGTTTCAATTCTTGAAAGCCGCATTCGCGGATGGCAGCTTGTGAAATGGCGGCAGTATGGACGGGAGCATTCTTGTGCAATAATCGCCCACCTTTTGTCAATTTTCCACGACGTTTTGCACGAATACTGTCCCTCAATTTATGCAACAAAGACGCATAATATGTGCCGCTCACACTTATATCGCGTTCTTTAAAGTCAATTAGCAAAATGCCCTCACAATCCCACAATATTGTGGCCATCACCTTTTTTGTTGATTGAACGAAACTTGTTTCAGAAATGTTTGTTATCACTGCTAATTCCTTTACTTTTAAACGGCGATCTTCTAGCACTAAATGTTCAATAATTGAAATTTGTTGAGGCGATATTACTTCAATTGGTCGACCCGACCGATCAGCATCTTCCAGGGATTCTTTTCCCAAACGGAAACATTTTGCCCACTTTTTTACAGTTGAATACGAAGGAGATGAATCACCGTAAACGCCGTCCAAACGATGTTTAATGTGACAAGGTGTATGCCCTTCTTTTGTTAAAAATTTAATGACTGCGCTGTACTTATTTTTCGTTACTTCAGACATTTTCGTGCGCTAGCCACCTTGGTTGGCTGATTACTAAAAACTACTAGGCTTCGAACTGTCATATTTACGGTGTACACCTCGCGTATGTGTATGCATGATGTGACGGAGTTTGAACACGTTTGAACCTTTTTAAGCCTGTCAGGCCAAGAATTTATGACGCTTACCTCGTAGATGTGCATAATTCTCTTATTCGACAAGCCAGCATTGTTAACATGTGTCCAATGCAGAATACAGAGTGTGACTTTTACCATAAACAAATGCGTCTGCCCATCACACATCGCTGTAAGCGCGTCAGCTGCTCATGTTATGGTCATGTGTGCACAGCGCCGCGGTATCTTTCAGAATCTCCACCCGTAATGGAAATCCGTGTTTTTGGGATTGAAATGTGAAAACTGCGATTTGTTAGTTGGTCGGCCAGGTGGGTGAAGCCTTTAACGGTCGATTTAAAATGGCAAAGGGTGGAAATGACTGCACGGCTAAATGCAAAAGCGAGATCAATCGGGAGATTTTGTTGTGTTTGTTCGTGATGTTCGTCTACATTTAGAGTTTTTGCTTTTAGATTTCTATTGCAGCCAGTCGCCTGGGTTATTTTTTTCTATCTGTGTACGTGTAACAGGACGTGTGCACTTCGTTGCCGAACAGGTGTCTGTTGCATAAATACTAATTAGAACTTACCTGTGTAGTTTGTGTTAACGTATCTGCGTCTAAATGATTGAAAATGAATGTTCACTTTTCTCTAAATATGCATTTTCTAAATGTACCGTTATTTATGTTAAATATATATAGTTGAAAGGTGTTAAATTTGAATTTTGTATGAGGAGGAATAATTAAAGTAAATGTTCGTAAATTACATAAATTTTGAAATTATTGAATCAGATAATTTCAAATACGTACATTTGATAAAAAAGGATATAACTGCGATATTTATATTATGAGATTTTAAATCGTAAATAAAACATTTTGAATATGATAATGCAAGGTTAAAATGTATTCATTGATTCTTGTATGTGTAGCCTTTGTGTTTCGAGGGCATCAGTAATGGTCATGTATGGTTTAAGTAGCTGCAAAGAAAATTAAAACGTCAATATTTTGTTTGTAGCATTCTACAAATAACAATATTACCTGAGATAAAAACTTGGTTTGAAGACGGGGAGAAAAAAACGGAAGCGGAAATTCTTCGCAGTACCAGCTCAGTAAAGAAGATAGAGGTTGTCTGCGAGGTTTTCCCTTTGTTTCCATATAGACGAACTAATAAAAAAAAAGAATCAGAATACAGTTAGCAAATGGTACAACAGATGTCTACATTGGAGAAGAAAAGGAATAACACACTTATCTAGGATAAGAAGCAACAAATTTGTAATCTTCAGTAAAGAAGAATTTGAAGCGCCGACATTGTTGTATAGCTGTCAGTGTAATTGAATAAAAGTGACAACTTAAAAAGGACAAAAGAAAAATTTAACCATGAGCATAAGGTATAGCCAACTTAAAATTCGATATAGAGGGCGCAAAAATACCGATTGTGTTTTGCTTGCCAGTATAAAAACGAAAACAGGAGAGAGTTCTCGACTGCAATTTGGATGGTAAATACGTAAATTGAAAGCGAAGCTCCGAGATAACATTATTTGAGAATAATAATACAGTAGGGCAAATAGGCACTACTTGTTCTTCTATGACTTAAAATTTTGTATTCAAAGATAGAGTTTAAGTATTTAGTTAAAAAAATTTTTTAGAAAGTTTGTTTGATTAATTTTTTTTTATCGTTATCATTAAAAAATGGAAGATATTAACAAAATGGAATTTGATCAACTGTACGATCAAACGAAGTGAGTTATGTAAATCCAAATGAGTTGTAATACGAAATTATTTTAATTAGTTTTATGAAAATGAATGTTCACTTGATTTTAAATATTTAGTTTATTCATTACCAATTATAAATATATTTAATGGTGTTAGACAGACTACAAAGGTACTACGTGCAAATGTTTGCCTTACGTGGATTGTTGAGCATTATTAAATATTGCTTTATCACATAATAATAAATAATTCAAACACGAACATGCGAGGATGTTTTGATGCTAGCGGTTAGGGTGAACCGATTTCAGAACATTTAAGTAGCAAGACTCTAGATTACTAAAGTACTACGTGCGAATGTTTGCTTTAGTAAAGTAGTGACGACATCATAAAATTATTTTTAAAAATAAAAAGAACACATGGTGAACATTCATTTCACCATCGCTATATCTATTTCACATATTTTACAATTCAAAAGGAATATAAACAATTTTAATTAAAAACAAAATTTTATAAAAGAGTTAATGTTGTTAGTCATAATAATTTAAAATATATCTGATGTTAGTATAAATCATAGATATTGTGTTTAATTTCCTCACCTTATCCCATAGTAGACTAAATAAGAGGAAGACCATAAAGCAAGAAGTAAATCGCTGTACGAATTCACGAATAAAATTTAATATTTTATGCTGTTACGAACAAATTAAATGTGAGGGTATTACATCATTTATATCAAACATAAAAGTAGATACCACAGCAGTATGTTGGTTTAGTGCCAAAAAAGGTAATCACAAAATCTGGACGCGATAGTACCCAGACTTTCTTACACAGGGCAGGGACATCTACGGGAAAGGGCAGAGCAACATCTGCTGGGCCAGCTAGTTGTTCATAAATTGTAAATATATTCAACGTCACTGACAAAAAATTAAATAGCACTCTTTTCCAACAGCACCGCTTTAATCAGGGGCAGAAAACTGTCCAAATATATTCAGTCTAAATCGCAAATTTACATCCTGCATCCTTGCCTGACAACACCGCAATCGTCTCTCATTGTAAAATTAATCTGCTGATATAATTATTTCATTACATTTAATTTAACTTGATTGTATTACTTTGTACTGAAAATAATTCACTTAACAAAGTTCTTTTGTTGTATCAGATCACACCATGTACAATTTGAAAATTCTTAAATAAAAACTTCATATTTTATATTTCAGTATTGTCTGTATGCATAATGCATCAAAATAGTATATTGTTCGCGTAAGTTTTCAATAGGTTTCACTGCGTTTATGAGTGATATAACAACATCTATATAATATATGTATACTCACACATGTTTAATTATATAACGTCTAGACGTAATATAATGTTTCTATAGACACCCACACTTCGAGCGTCTTTTGATTCGTCACTCCTAGACGTACAGTGAACCGCGTCGCCTTCATACCATACGGTCTCGACGGCGTTTTGTCGTTCTTAAAGGTGACAAAACAATGTATTTATGTCTGTACTCTGTACACATTCAATACAGGAAACAAATAATCTTCAAACACGCAATGCAATATACAATATATAGTTATGTCTAAAATATTGACAGGATTTTGTTAAAATGCCGAAGAGATATATCAAATTTGCCCGTCCTATTCTTCAGAGATGCAAACCCGTAATTTATATAAAGTGTGTAGTAAATATCTAACTTATTTTCAGGGGAGACAGTTTTAAAGTGCCTATTATTCGCACCCTGCTTGCTATATAAATAGGTATATACAATTTAGATATTTCATGTTCATAAAAGAGTATACATATACATATGTATATATACAGGGTAAATGTCTAACTGAAAATCAAAAAAGAAATTTACTTGTAACTCATCAAAAATTTATAAATTTTTAGGACCAAAATGTAGTTAAAGTCGGTCCATAACTTGGTTTATCCTATACGCATTTACGTAAATAAATAAATGACTAGTAATTCCAGTTTAACGTTCTTCCAAAAAACGATAAAATGCAAATAGTTACAACCTTTGAGAATGAATGGCAATTGAAAAGATTGTCTATGGCGATGTTTTTTTTTGTGTGAAGGTCAACAACCTCGGTGCATTACCATGTTTTCTTTTCCATTAAATAGAAGTATATTATTTTGAAACTTAAATTCTTCTTTATGAAAATTATTATGTTTGCATATTAACTGCGACAGGGTCGGATTTGAGGAAAAAAAAATCAATTTCTGGTCACTGCGTGCACATTGGACAACGATTTCTTTTGTACGAGCGTTACTCATATTTTCCTTTCATCCCCTTTTTTAATGCCGCTATTTAAAACTAACCCTGTATAATATGTTCTTTTTCTTTCCGTGGTTTAACAGATGTCATTGAACATAACAATATAGAACTTAAAACATTAAAATATTATTTTAAAATTATTTTTAAATACTCTCTTTTAAGTAATTTTGAAAACATCGCATGCACGAAGACAAACTTTGCTTGCGTACACTTTCTCAAGGAGAAATTCTATTTCGTTTTTATTAAAGCAGAGGTAGAACAATAGAAACCTAAAACCTTTCTTCCCCAACTACCTACAACAAGATATTTTATATAAACGTCAGTCTTAGATATCATATTTACGTACTTCAATACTCAATATTTCTATTATTTTTTACCGCGCTTTTTTCTTCTTGATCGAGACATTAACCATCGACTCTCTTGTCCCTCAGAATTCTTTAAAAGGACCCAGCTTTCTTATGGACTCACTCAATACCATTTCACTTTCTCTCGTAAGTAGCGATTTCTTCGTGAACTCTTTATCAGCGTCCGCCTGGAACATAAGTGAATCTGTCCGGATTCACACATGCCAAGTAAAACTCCTATCGTTCGATACATTTTACGTTTAACTTAAATCCTTTAAGTTTGAACCGACTTGTAAATAATCTTTGTTTATTTAAGTTTCTTATATAATAATTTACCTGGCAAACATTGAGTTTCTGTTTTAATTCAATTAATAATTTATTTTATTAAATAAATACTTTAAAGACAATCCTGTTTATTTATTAATACTTTCTCTTAGGGCTACCACAGTATGCTTGATGAGTATTCATGCCGACATTACGTAATGAATGTTTCTTCTAAATCAATCATTGTTCAGTCTATAAACAATTGTGACAATTTAAATACCGACTTGTAACAATTTCACAATCAACCTAAATAGCAAGTGCAACAATTTCAGAAGTATACTTTCTGAATACTTTAGTATTTTAATGCCAATATGTAAAAATAACACTTCTTAGTAGATTTATGAGGATTAACAGTGAAAGTTACTAAATTTTTAAAATTAGACATGGATTAATTTGAAATCATCTTAATGTAACAATAGATACTTAGAAATATACAGTACATTTGGCTAGAACAATACAGTAAGATTAAATTTTACTACGGAACCGAAGTACAATCATGCAAAATGAAAAGAAATTCTAGTTTGTAAATATACAAAAGAATTATTTTATTTGTCTTAACTATAATATATATGAAAACATTAGAAAAACGCTACAATATGTAATATCTGTAAAAGTATTTAACAAAAATTCCAAACTCAAAGTTACTTCAAGGTTATCAAAGAAAATTAATATTTAAGGAAGGACGTTAGATAAAACACGACTTCAACCGATCGCATAAATAAAATTTCACTTGCTCAATGCATCCTGTATATGAGTTAACATTTTGCCCAGTTGCATTGCGAGAGGGAAATAAATACATATACATTGTCAGTCAATGTATTTATAGAAACTAATAAGCTCTTTTTTGTGCAGACATGGCTAATTGTACAATGCTCGAATTAACAGATTTAATGCTATTATACTATGAACTAGCTATATATAGACACTACCTACGCGCAGTCTATTTATAGCAACCGATAGGCTATTTTTTCTGGAAATTTGGTTCATTTTACTAAACAAGAATTAACTGATATAGTTATATGCTATTATACCTTGAAATAGATGTGTAACGGAAACTAAACATGACATGCGTATGACTAACATTTTCCAAGTTGAATATGTCTTTCGTACAACTTCGATGTGCAACAATTATTAAATAATAGTTCTCCTTTGCTCACAAGACAGGTAAGACAAAATGACTGAATTACTGGAACCATTTAATAATTTTCCACGTTACACAATTATAAAACCTGCAAGCATAAAATTCTAAACATCTCCGACATAGTCCGAATAAACCTTTGGTAGCGTCTTCACACTTCTCTGCACGTTATATAAATTATTCGGCATTCGTTTCGAGTTCCCTCACAATCAATGCCATTGTTTTATTAAATCCGATAGTGTTTGTATAATAAGTAAAAGTAAGAAATAAATATGCAACCGATGCGGAAAGCTTGATTATGTGAAATGGATTAATTAATGATACGTATTACAGATGGCGTTCGGTAAATTCCAAGTTATTATAAAACCACGTCGTGGTGGTGTTTTATTTAAGGTAAAAAGGACAACACGAATAGCACTAGGTGGGGTGAATTCGATAAATCTTATATAAAATAAACTTTTTCATTCGTAGAATTACTTGAACATCTTTTATGTGACAATAAATGTATTAATAATGTAATCAATAACAAATAACTCCAACAAAAATAATTATTAATTATAAATTTAACTCAAAAATTAACGATTTCGTATAGAATAGACAAAAAAACAAAAAAAAGACCTCAAAAAATATGTCCAAAAAATGGTCAATATTTGAAATACTCTCTCTCTATGGGTAGTTTGCAATTCTGCCATAACCTACTGCATTTTCCATTAAAAATATGTATCATGTCACAGAAACGCTTAGTACAATTAGAAATTCAATGAAATCAATAGATTCTGCTGAAAAATTTAGTAAGAGAGCCTATACTTCATGAATTTGCTCATATTAGCATGGCACATTAAGATGATAACAATATAGACAGACGTATTTCTTAGTTTCCGGTAATAACCCGAAATAATTGGCCATAGAAGGTTATATTTTGAAGTAAACAGTTTTCGAATAATTCTAAGGATAAAGAACTTTTTAATTTAGATATTTGTTTTGCATCGTTTAGCTGACGTTTTTTTAAGAACCACCTTTTTCAGTATCAGGTCCTTTCCAAACGTGGACATCTGCAAAACTCTCGACGTCAAAAATGTTCATCAAAACAATACTTCCTTGTACTCATTATAAAAAAGTAAAAATCGTAGAATTTAGACAATCAAAGATTAAGTAAGTACATTAGATAAACTACGAGGTACTGAAGGCAAAGCATATTTTGGCAACCGAGAGATCTAGAGATATGCAATAAATATTCAGTAAAGTACCTGCTCATCTTTGTACAGGACAAAGAAGTACTTGAGTGGCTGTCATAGATCATATAGCCTTTATTGGCTAGAGCGCAAAATCGGGACTCAAGTGGGACAGACTTGTGGAAGAAAACCTCACTACAAAACAAATTAACTGCCCACTTGTTACACTAAGCGACAAAAAATTAAAACATGAATAATATTTAAATAATCGGATAACATACCAAAAACACATTGTTAATAAAATGAAGTAGTTTGTGTTTAAGTATTGGATGATTGACAGTCGCAATTCACAATAGAAAATATATTATTGATTTATAAAACAGTAATAAAACTGATGTGGGCTTATGAGATCCAACTTTGGAGATCAGGCACCAAGAGCAACAGCGCGATAATTCTGTACAAATTATTAAGAACTATTGTGAATGCTCCTTCGATTAAAAAAAAAAGTTATACAAAAGATAAGTAGATACAATAACGAAATGAATGTGTTTTCGAATAATCTGATCAAAGTTTATGGATAACACAAAAGAATTAAGAAGACTTAAAACACTTTAAGCACTGCAGCTTACTTCATAGATTTGATCAATTTTAATAATTCAATACTCACTTACACCCTTTTTGAATATTCTTGAATATAAATATTGTTTTATTATATTTGTATGTATCATAAGAACTTATTGTCTTATATGCGTATTTAAAACATACAAAATTTGTTTCACCCTGTATATAGCTAGTTTCTACATTTAGGTGCCACTGATGTTAGCCCGTAATTAAGAAAGGTGTTTTTCGCGGTGTACGCGACGTGGCGTCAGTGTTTCATTAAACAATGATGATGGCGTGTCAAAGCGACGTCAACGGTACAACACCGACGAAAAGTCGATTATTATTCGCACGTCGTGGTGTTGACAGAAACGACATGTCGATCCTCCCCAAGATATTCAGATGAAAAGGCGGAGTTTACGATGTTGTCGCGCCTGGTGCGAGAGACACAATTACGCACGCGATACGGCAGATTCCGGGCTCTTAACGCGTCGTGTTTAGTCTCGCGGTGCTAGAAACTAGAATTGTTATTCAAAATGTGCACACGTCTTACCTAACGATGTTTTATTATTAAGTGAACTGTTTTGGGGAAAGTATACAAATTAATTTATTAAAAAGAATGGTTCAAACAATTTACTAATATGGAAAAAATTATTACAACTACTATTCAATCAACTATGGAATGATTCACTAACACTTAGTACGTTTGTCGAGAGTAATGAAACGTTTACCAAAAAAGAGAAAAGATTTTAAATGTCATTCGAGACGATTCAATGATGAACCAAATTCTAAATATATAAATAAAAATATTTCGGTTAATATCAGGGTATGGTAGCAGCTCATTACAAATTCTTACTAATAAAAAGTTCCAGATGGTGTGGACGAGGATCGAACCCCCGGGTCCCAATCCATTGGTTGACCGACTAGTATCGAACCATTAGACCAACACTATTTCAAATCTGCACTTAAAATAAGAATTAAAGTAGGAGGAAACAATATTAGAGAAAATTGAAAACAAGAACATATGTTGAGAATGGACCGAAATAGGCTAAAATAGTAATTTTGAAAATGCAGGCAATAAAAGAGAAAATAAAAGGAATGGCAAGAAAAATCTAAAAAAAAAAAATAGGAAAAAGAATGTTTATAGAAGGAAGCGTATTTAAGAATATGAACAAATATTAAATCACCATATGGTGTTAAGTAATATGACCATGGAGGCTGGGATATGTTTATATTTTGACTAAATATACCTTTAAGAAATCAGTTCTTCTATTCTACACCAGCAAGCTTTCCTGTTTTGCTAAAATATTAGAAGAAAGAAGCTTCAATAAGTTTCCTGGTCACGTCGTATTTCAAATTACTACTCAAATGTGCACAGTGTTCACAAAACTTATGGTTTTTCTACCAGTGTTCGAAAAAAGGTGTCTTCCCGAACTATATGAAACTCAATACCAACAACAACAGTAGAGAAGCATATTTGGGTCAAACTGTAGGACTCAAAAAATGGCTTTCAGAAAGTACATTATATAGTCATTACGAGATTTATAGTAATTAAGAAGGAACAAGTGTGTAGAAAATGTGTTGGAAAAATCATAATTTGTAGAATGTATTTAGTAGTAATGCAATACCTGAAGAAGCTACATCGTAGCGAAACATGTCGTATTTTTTAAATAAAGTGTGATTATACTGGAAATTAGTTGTAAATTATTTTACTTCAACCGTAACTAAAATATTAGCTTGAAAATATTAGTAAAATTATTCTTTTTGCCTTAACGCTAGCTAAACACAATTTTTCTTGGATATATAGGGATTCTTCGATAATTACATGTGAATTTTCAGTACTACATATTTTATCTTATCTGTATCTTGCTTAGATATTCCCAGTCTTCAGTTAAAATCACTCATAACACTCAACTTCAAACAAGATTACCAATTTCAGAATATGATTTTGTCTTTTATTAATCGCAGGTTATCTACTGTAAAATTTGAGAACTTGAATACATCATAAGCTTAATTATTATTTTGAAAATGAGGTTGGTCTAAAGAAATCTTTAAAGCGAACGCTATTTTTAAAACTGTACAAAGAAATTAAATTAAACAGTTCCATGGCTAGAACTAGTTAAATATCACTTGACATTTTCGAAAGATAAACCAAAGCAACTTTACATACCCTATAAGTACTTACAGATATAAATATAGCATACAGTGTGTTCAGATTTCGATCTCACCATTGGTATATCGGTTATTAGAAGGCATAGAGGAACGGTTATACGGGGAATGTTTTGCAGAATTTAATGCTCGCAATAAATCTTATTGATTCGGACTATTTACAGTTTTGAAATATTTTTAAAAAACCAATATTTGTCGATTTGAATTTTCTTCAGTAACTGGATAACGCCTAATACGATCGCTTTTAAACTCTAACATTGTTCACACACTTTTATTAGACAAGTTTTTTGGTGTTAACAGTAACCCCCGATTTTCATTTGTTTCCAAATTTTTAGCGCTATTTTTTGTTTTTCTTATGGCGGCCATATTGGATTTTTAATTAGTTAGATAGTCCTTAAAAATAGCTTTTCAATAATGTACAACATACCTAATAAATCTTTATTTATACGAGAGATATGAACATTTGAATAAAATTTCACTATAATACGAAATTAGTTGGCTATGAAATTAAATGGTAGTGTAAAACACACAATAAATAAGCTCTGTCATTATTGACATGTAAAAGTGCAGTGAAATTGGTGGGAAATTTAGAACTTTGTGTAAGTAATTACCGTTAAGCATGGAGATTAATAAGAATTGATATTGGCACACACATTTTCAAATGAAGTAATGGTTGATATGTTGGAAGTTTATTTCAAAGTAAATAGAATCTCTTAAAATGCTTCCACAAGTTACGCTCAGCGTTTTTCGGAAAGACCACAACCACACCGGACAATTTTTAGCAGAATAATCGGAAATTTAGTGAATTATGGAAGCTTTGAACAAAAAAGATCTATCAAGTTAACAATGCTGATTTACTTAAATATAATATTTTACAATATGTTATGAACAATCCAAGTACATCAGTACGTTGAGTGGCTCGAGAAACTGGAATTCCGAAATCTAGTGAGAAAAAACCAATGCCACCCATACATACCAACAATTGTGCAGGGTTCAGCGAAGATTACAATTTAGCAGGTGGTATCTACAAAAATGTGAAGATGATACTGATAATATAATAAAAACAAAAAAGAAGTCAATAAAAGTTCGTACCAATCAAACCACACCAGAGATTAAAATCAAATAGAACTTGAAATCTTCTTAGACTTACCAAATGTGGATTTTCAGTAGACCAGTGATGATAGTTATGCCTATTGAACACTCCGCAGTTAGTAAACCGTGTTTCATCTGTCCAAAGTATTTTCATGGAAAAATCAGTATCACATTTTTGTAGATACCATCTGCTAAATTGGAATTGTATTTACAGAACGTTGAGAAAAAACAAATACCACGTTTTTTCTCAACGTTCTGTAAACACTAGATTTCGGAATTCCAGTTTCTCGAGTCACTCGACGTACTGATGTACTTGGATTGTTCATAACATATTGTAAAATATTATTTTGAAGTATATCAGCATTGTTAACTTGATAGATCTTTTTTGTTCGAAGCTTCCATTTCTGATTATTCTGCTAAAAATTGTCCGGTGTGGTTGTGGTCTGAAAATGTGTGTGCCAATATCAATTCTTATTAATCCTCATATATTGGTTTCTTCAAAATATCTCAAAATTGAAAAAAGTCCGGATGAATTTGAAATGAGATTTGTTGCGAGCACAGACTTCTACAAAACATTCCCCGTTTAACCGTTCCTCTATGTCTTCTAATAACCGATATACCAATGGTGAGTATCGAAATCTGAACACATTGTATATACTACATTTCTAAATAAAAATATTTCAAGAAAGACTTCAAATGAATGTTGTGTTTATTATAACGCGATACTAAAGTTGAAACTTAGAAATACTTTTTTGTGAAAATTCCTGTCAAATTTATCATAACACGTACGCATGTCTTTCATATAAAATTTAAGAGACGCGCATGCGTGTTGATGTGGAATAGTCATCTTCGCTCAAATGATTATATTTTCTTGATTTTATCACTCTGAAAATAACAGAAATATTCAGTGATAGTAAAAGTAAAGTAAGCATATTTTAATGCCGCTGCATTAACGAATTATGTTTTTTTTCATATTAACTTAAGAATTTTGCTCTTATGTCCTGTGAGTCTTATCTCGTCGTAATTTGTCCACATTGTACAAAGTCTAAACATGTATTTTATTCATTTAGCAGCAAAATTTGACCGTAAATTTAATAAAAATATATTTGTCAATTTATAATCCAAATTAGGATCAAGTCATATATATATTTATTTATTTATTTATTTAAAGAAAAATACATGTGCACCTAGGTGTTGGCCACATGTGTGTGCAATTACATTTTAAATTCTAAGAAATGTAGTAACCTAATATGAATACATATTTCGCGTACAAAAGTGTACGTTACTAAAACTAACTAACTAACTATAACTAACCATAACTATAATTATTTCATTAAGAAGTAACTTGTGTCCTTAAAACATCCCCGTTAACGCCTCCAAGTTAATAAAAATAGGGTTTCTTAAGTACATTACGTATGTTTTTATTCTTTTAATAGTTTTTATTTCAGGTAGAATCTTGTTGTATAGTTTCGGTCCTAAGTAACAAAAGGATCTTTGGTAAAATGTAATATTACTTGTTGTTCTTTGCAGACATCCTATAATCCTGTTTCTTGTAAGGTATTTATGATTTATAGACTCTCTTATTTCATGTTTATGAAGAAAAGTTCATGATGTCAGTATATATAAAGATTTGATGTTAAGTATGACTACGGAATATAACTCTATTGTTGGATAAAGTCTATCTTTCCTGTATATTGTTTTGAGCAAGTAGTTTTGAACAGAATTTAAGGATTTTAGATTGTCATTATAGGCTCCGCCCCAAGCTATTATACCATATCTTAGTACTGATTCCGCCAGGCTTCTGTAGAGCATGAATAATAATTTTCTGTTTAACATTTCACGTATTATATAAAATTTATGTATAAGACATTTATCTAATTTTATTGCAGATATACTCTATATGGTACCTTCCATTTAAGATTTGCATCTATATATTCCTAAATATTTCACCTGGTCTGTTTCCTTTATTACCTTGACCAGGACTCATGTTTAATTCTTCAAAGTTGGGACGTTGTTTAGTTGTGATGGAGAAACATACGTAATGCGTTTTCTTTATATTAAGTGATAATCTAAAAGATTCTAGCCAGTTTGATATTTGAATTAATCCATTCTCTGCATATCCCTTAACATCACTCCAAGTGTTCCCGTTGAATATCACTGCTGTATCATCCGCGTATGATATAATTTTTCCATGAGATATATTTATTTTCGTTAAAGTGTTAATGTATTATATAAAGAGAATTGGTCCCAATACAGTGCCCTGTGGTATGCCAATTTTTATTGTCTGGGCTGACTTAGTGTGTCCATTATTTTAACAATAGTCTTAATGATTGGCATGCTCCATCATAACAATAACAACCATAGGCTCCTCTGGGATTTACATTAATAAACATAAATACGTAAAAGTAGCAATCATTAATATTAGATGCAAGACGTAATTTCACTGAAATGAAACGAATAAGGCGGCTACTGCTTGCTTCCATAACAAAATCTGGTACTGTATATGGGTCGTGTGCAATACATCATGCGGAGTGCATCATGCATTGTACCGAGATCGGCTTTTAAAAAATGCAAGGATAATTACACGGCGCACCACGGCACCGTAGGGGGTATTGGCCATCGAGAGTGAGTCCGTACGGCCAATCGCAATCGTATATACATATACGATAGAACTCGATGAGGATGACGGATAAAAAGTAGCGCACTTCTTGAATCTTGCATGAGTCGTCGCTACCTTGGGTGGCTTTCGTTAGTTATGACTGTTATGACATTTGCCCGGTTATATCGCCGTTGTCGTTACTGCTTCCACCGTTGATGTTCTTGTTGCCGTTTATCAACGTTTTCCTCATTCTTCTTTGCTTCTTATTGTATTATGTCTTTGTGCTTGGTAGCAAATGCTCGCCGTATTAACCGTATTTTTCCTACTCAATTGATGGAAAGCATGGTTTATCTATTCCGTAGATGAAACGCTGTCTTCAATATTTTGAAAGATTTTTTTTCTTATTATTATTACTAACAACGTGGTGGCATCAGCAGATGTATTGCATTAAAAAAAACTTATTTAATTTATCATGTTTCGATGCGGTTCATCTTTATTATTATTATGAGCTTCTTATTTCATATTAAATCCTTTCTTATCCTTGTTGCGATATTTGTTTTGAGTGATTCTCTTGACAAGATAATGTAAATACTGTGATTAATTAATGAAAAGGTACAAATTCAGTAAATATTGGGAATTATTTATCGCCTATTTTATTTTATGTCATTGCATGCCCAGATCACATTATGTGATTTTCGTGATATTATGAGAAATATAGTCTTCTATTCAGAAGTTAGGTTTTATTTGATTAACAACGACCCTGTGTGTACACCTGACTTGAAATTTTCTTCCATATTTATGCTTGCCTCTAATTTCAAATGCATTTTGTATATGCAGTAATGCCATATTAATTTATATATTTTAAAATCCCTTTTCAACTATAGTTTATATTTAACGTACCTACGTTAATATTGACTTTTGTTTTATTATGATTGTTATTGCATCAAATAATAAATTAAAGTATATCTTCAAAACAACTACATCAGCTTCAGCGTCAACCAATATTGTAGCTAATTGCCTACTGAAACTGCATCCCATCTACTTATCAATTTCATATATTTGGCTAAATCTTACACCATTTTGGAAATCTTGCTGATACCAGTATCTTGACATATGCACTTGTCTTTTGATAGTTTAGAAGAAAAGTATCGAGCGACATCATTGAATTTAACAGTTGGTGGTGAATTTTCGTACGGTCATGGTATTGGTGACTCACATTGTTTTGTCTAAGTCGTCCACATCATTCACTTTTATGGCATATATTTCATTAGTCCATATATCAAGTAATCTATATATTAATACGTGAAGAAAAAACATTGCACCCCTTTTTAAGCAAATTGCGCGCACGGAGGAGTATGAGATTTGGCATAGTTAAAGTTTATATGGAGAAGGAGTTGTAACGGACTTTTGTCCGTCACTGTATAAATTGTCGAATAAAATTGTATTAATGCTTTTATGTGATTTTGGCATTAATGGGTTCGATAATTTAATAGAAATATTCTAAAATATGTTTAACTTATCTACAGTCAATTAGTAAAGAGAAAGATGATATTTATGTTAATTTTCTAAATGCATTTTTGCACGTGATAATATCGTGCGTTTGAGTACAGTTCTTGCTCTTTACGCGTGATACTTCGGAAAAACACTGTTTTTAGCTATTATTTGTGCAAGTCCGGACCTATATAAGACGACGACTTTGTTAGTAAAATCAGAGTTATCCTAGCAGTCTGGGGGGATCTTCTCACAGAGAGTTATCCTGGCGGTCTAGGAGAATTCTCACCAAACTCTCTGGCACTCTAAAGAGTACCTAGTACCTATTCCTTAGTCTTGCTGGCAGTCTAGAAAGGCGGTCCGTAAGTTGTTTTGTTACCAGGCAGATCGTGGTAAGAAAACAATTCCGTCCTGTAGTCCCGAGTAAATCTTTATATGGTTATTCCGTTCATTTTAAATAATCACATCAGATAGATTTTATTAATTTCCAATGTACCAAAGTAAATTTTAGGTTCACGTAGGATTTCAAAGAAATGTATTATTGTCGTCGAATATCTCTTCAATAATACGAACATAATCACCAGATGATGCATTAACGTTTTTGCTGGACTTGTGTTAAAATATCACCTTTCTCGAAGTAAATATCATGTATATAATATCTTAATTCATAAAATATTTATGACCGTATATTTTAATATTCAATGTTTGAATATTCCGTTAAATGTTTGTTGACATACTGCGAATAATTTTTTTCAGTAAATGTAAAGTTATTTTTCAATACATATATGAATTATTGTTGCTTTTGTATATAAGAAATACTTTATGATCTTCTTGTATATACAGGGTGTCCCAGAAATAAAAAGACGGAGCAGCAGGTATGTAAAGTTCGAACAGAAACAGACCCAAATATACCGCAATAACAAAGAAATTAAAAATTTAATTTTCTATGTTTTTTTTTTTAGATAAAAAAATTACATTACGGTCTTGGCAGAGAATGTATGTTTATCAATACACGTAAGAATGCTCATTTGTAAATAGAAACGAACACGCATTCATAGAAAAATACGCTTTTATTTGTATAAAACGGGAAAAAACATTAAATCGTACTCATTCATATAAAACATATTTTTTGCAATTAGTACCGTAATCATACCATTTATTTCACTAGTGCTGTAATAGAGTCTATTACAGCACTAGTTGCGTAATAGAAATGGAACATTTAAACAGATTTATTTTAAGTTGGTCACATTGCAATAGAAATGGAGATGTCAATATGACATTTTGTAAGCAAGTTTGAGGTTTTTATATTGAAATTCATTGTATGATTTGATATTTTTAATTAATCTTTGAAATAGTACAACTATTATAAACATTTATATTAACGTTTGAATTATCTTTCGAAGTGATAGTGATACCGTGTGCAGTAGAAACATTCTGTTGAAAATTATCAAAAATGTGTCAATTTTAAATTAACTTGTCAATTTAAATCTTGTGCCAAACCAAGGTGACAACCGCCACAAAATTTCCCTTGATTATCAAATTTTTCTCGTTTTGCTTTTACAAAAAGAGAAATTTTAAAACTAATTGCAAAAAATAGCATAAAAGACACGTTTCATTTGACATTAAAGCACTCATTCAGTTAAGAAACTCGTGGCTACGCCACTCGTTTCGTAAACTCTGAATTCGTACTTTGAAACGTCAAAATGAAACTTGTCCTTTAATATACTATTTTGTCAGATAGGCGACCCACTTTATTGCAGACAATAAAAGATTTTTAAAATAGGAAGGTTGTTGCTCTTTAATGTGTTTGTAGTCGGAAATAGCTGATTATTATTATTTTAGAATATTCAATAAATCGTAGTTTTTCTAGATTACAGTAAATATCAAGAATGTAATTATTTTTTTCTAGCAGGTGTAAAATTAAAGTAATTAATGGTTTGATATTTATTATGAAGTATCTATTCCTGTATATGTACTAAATCTGTTTTATATGTAAATAAAAAGATTGACATAGTTAGATTTCTTTTTCTCTTAATGCTAGGACGTAATATATATAAAAAATATATTAAAGAATAAATGATGCCAAAACATACCGGACCCAAAGTTTTTCTCCATAAACCGATCTACCCGCATTTGAGCATTTACTGTTGATAAAATTCACATTCACCAAACACTTAAAACACTCGATTTTACTATTACACATGTTGTTTTAAGTTAAATATCTAATTAACTCTCAAAAATAGATAGTGAAGGTGAACGAATACCAACTGTAGTTTTAATAGACGACAATACCACTCTGATGTTAAATATCCTTAAGAGTATACGATACGTTTAGCGATCCGTTGTTGAGTATGGATGAAAGCACCGGGGGCCATTCAATTTGCCAATTAGTATTATTAATTAATGTTTAACGATTTTAAAGAGAGTATCACGTCACAGAGTGCAGAATGATAAAATTTATGTATGTTCCAAATACATTAAATAAAATAAAATAAAACATCTATATATTTGACACTTTTAAATGTCAATTGACATTTAAAAGTGTCAAATGTGAGGTTCAAAAGTGTCATAAGTGTTTCGCAAATTTCAAAAATCTAATCTTCCCTTTTTTGGAAAGAAACAGCTCTTCACAGCTACTCTGCAGAAGACATATCTGCCAAAACGTCGGTTTTTTTTTAAATTCAGACTATGGAAATAGCATAAAACATATCAAATTAGGGTATTTATGTATCCGCATACTTCTATAGAAGTAATTGCACCTGTGGATATATATATATTAATACGTGAAGTGAAAACTTTGTACCCCTTGTAACGATCAGATTCATATGGAGAAGAAGTGCAGAAAGGTAAAATTTATGTATAAGTGTTATAAATACATTAAATTAAAAAAATAAAAAGGTCGAATTTCGACCACTGGACGACCACTAGTATAAATAACTCGACAACTTGAAAAAACCTTAGCGTATGCAGAATAACACAGTGTTGTTCTGTATACGCTATGATGTATAGACACCGCTGTTTTTAATCGGTGCTACTGAAGATGACAACATAGTTGTTGAAATACGTATTTAGCTTTTTTGTGCTTTAGTGTGGTAAAAACGTTTTAGTGTTTTTGTTTAATATATAGGCTAATGTTGTATGTATGTACATACTTTTACTCCTTTTCCTTAATACTAAATTCTACATATTTAGTCTCACATGTTAGGCAACGTAATCAAACGTGATTCACTCCAGGCACTTACTCATAGCTGTGCTAAATTTTCAACAGCTTTAATTTGGGGGGCACCTCTCTGAGAGAAGCATTAGGGTAACTGAGTACAGATCAAGTTGCAAATATAAGCCAGAAATTATACTTGTTCTTGTAGAGTGAAGTTATGTTATATATTAATCTTCTTTGCTTATTTTTTTAGTATTGTTCATTTAATCTGATACACATTTTCTAAAACGGAGCCATGTAGTTAGTAGCTTTCATATTTTGTTTTGAATATTGCCTTTTTTATGAGGAATTACCAACGAAACATATTACAACAGACAGGAGAGATTTAATTATGTAAAATGTGGGCAAAATGTGAGAATTTTAATTCAGCTGGTTGAAATTCCAAAATATCGCTTTGCAATTTCTGACACAACGATAAAAATAAATAAAAACAAATTTCTTGTTCATTTGCTCTTTGTTATGTGCAAATTTTTCGCATACATTATTCGATACGTACATTGGATTACACGCATTCACGTTATTTCGTTGCTTTCAGGCATTTCTATACCTCTGTTTTATAATATATGTATAAAATTTCACATTTAATACAATACCTGGCTGTGTGAAAAATACTGGAACAGTTGGACAGAGGAAGAAATTAATATATATATACGTACATGAAATTTTAATCGGACATCACTCGATGTTACTTTGATTTTGATATGTTAATTTAATACATATTCCAAAAAAAAAAATGATGTTGTTGACCTTTACTCTGTGCTAATCTACATATATTGTCTAATGATACACATAAAAAACTTTTTACTGTGTTTTTTATCACTTTTACATTTGCGCTTTGTTTGATTTAGTATTGAAACATCGTTTGAAAATGGCTCGCTTGAGTTGAAATAGTGAGAGACAATGCAAAAATAAATTGGTGAAAAACATAGTAAAAAGGTGTTTTATTTGTAACATTAGTTAATATACCTATATAGATAGATAGATATTATTATACTATTAGTTATCATAAGGATAATTTAAAATGAATAATAAGTTTATTAGTAATAGCATAGAGGTACTTTATTTTAAACATCTTAGATATATGTTAAAAGAATTAAAAAAAAACAAAATTATAATTTATGATGCTTTAGAATTTCTAATAAGAGGTGATTATGTTGTACAAGAATAATATACTTAAATTGTGTGTGTAATAATAATAACATTAAAGTATCTTAAATTTATTAACCAGTCCGCTTTAAAGTTGCGATAACTGTCATCGCAGACCTGAAGATGGCAAGTGTGATTTTGCCGAAACGTCGTCTAGAAACCAACACCGTTGTTTGTTTATTTTAAAGTGCTTTAAACTTTGTTAACAGAATTAAATTCGCTTGGTAAAGTATGAATTGTAGTTACATAGATTAGATCTCACAGCAAATATGTAGGCGTCCCTAAAATTTTCTCTTTATGAGATCGAATTTTCTTCAAACAATTTTTCTAGCCGTATACTTTTTCAGATTTCTGTGGATATTCTTTCATTAAATATTCAATTTATATAAAATGTTGATTGCAAGAATTGTGAATCACCACACAAAGGCATCTGATGAAGCGGCCAACTACAATTTAACCCTAAATTTGTCTGTGGAACGGCCAAGCATGTTGTGGTCATATTGGGAACATTTTATAATTCGATTATGAATCAACTTGTGTTAACTGTCCTTTTCGATGTGTAAGATATTTAAACAAAAGTTCCTAGATTATAAACACCTGTATATCGTGAGTTTATATATATTCTATAGAGAATATAACGGCTTTAGAATTATATAAAATTAAATTAGTAATGCATGAAAACTTAGTTAGACAAAGAATACGATGAGATAATTATGTATATATTATTTAAATTACAAATTATAATAATTTCTAGTTATGCTACTTATATATTTAGATATTTTTCTTTTAAAATTTCTATACAAACACATACAAACATATATAATAATATTACCTTCTTTTGTGAACGATTACATTGCTATGTTTTATTGTTTAACTATCATTGCGTACATCCTGTTATAAAAAGTATTTCGCGGAAAAATGCCGTAAAAGTCTTATTCTTTCTCACTTTTCCCCATTTACATAATGTTTCCTTCGTTATTGTTTGATGTAATTATCATTTTAAACAGTACTTTCATCATTTGTTTTCTTTTTATCGTACTGAGGATATGTAGAGTCAGTGTAATATATAAATACTATAGGATCTCGAGGATGGTAAGAAATTAAATGAAACGACGCGAAAATTAAAAGAAAATATGAACGAAAAAAATGATTCTAGAAGAAAGAAAACAATGGATTGCAAAAGTGTATAAAGTAAAGCAAAATTATTTTATTTAGCTTATTTCATGCAATACTTTTGCTATTAGTATATATTCTAAACACTAGATGTCACGTCAAATTTCTGTACACTCTTCTGTTAATCCAAACAGCTTAGTACTCTGGTACTATACCGTATCTTCTGAATTTTATTTCCAATCTTTATACGGTTTGAAAATGCTTATGAATGATTTCTACACCAAATTTTACCAACTAAACACAAATTTGTTCTATTTTTGGAGAATTTATTGGGACCAAACACATTACTGATGAAATAATGATGTGTGTAATATTTATTTTAGTGTTTTTTTTCTCTGTCTTATAAATTCTTATTATCAAGTAGCATAAAGTGGAAATTAATAATGCTATTGTAGAATTGTCTAAAACAGCGAAGATATTTACATTGGTGATAATTTGACACATCTCCAGACTAACTGAGCATGTCTTAAGCATGTAGCAGCAAATTGCCGCAGTGAACAGTTTCCAACCTTCTGGTGAAGGTAATAACTTTATATAGACCAGGATTCAGAGGTCAGTCGTTTATGGCACAACAATTCTGTATTTTTACTATGCCATTCAGTGATGACCATCATCTACATTGATAATACCACAATATAATTTTAAATCGTAAGCGAACTGATATTTATTTTACTTAATGTCATCAACAATATTGTCCATGGCAATAATTAAATCATTTTTGTACTATACACCTTGATATAAAAGAAGCTATCTAATTCAGTTTTCACTAGAAAACGGAATTATTTTTTTTAGACGTGCACAAGTTTTAATTTCATTTGTTATATATTTGAAATCCAAATATTTTAGATATTTAAAATATTAAATTTCAAATCATTAATAACTACTTACGTATAGTTTGTGTTCAATGTTTCGGAATCTAAATAAATCTTAGGCAAAGAGTCTTTCTTCTTCTCCTCTTCTTATTTACATTCTTGGATCTCGCATCTTTTCCTTTAAATTTCCAGAAACATGTCTTGGTTTTTAAACTGGAAACTATTTCATTGCATACTGTTACTTTTCAATTGTTTTGTACAAACATGTCAATTAATATACATGGGTTGTCTTGGAAATGCAGTGTATATTTGTATTTTTTTTTAAATAGTATTATGCATCTATTTCTATAACCGTTACTAAAATTTATAAGAAGTGTGCAACTTGAAGATACAATAAACTAACATTTTCCTTATATTATAATAATAAATAATCCACCATTAAGGGACAAATAAGAAACGTCATACAAAAAAAAAATATATCTCGAACGGCTTTAAACAAAAGAAGACTTTAATTTAACAAATCAGAGCGTTGTAAGCCATCTATACTAGAATCGCTCTCGCAACCGACATGCGCCACCAAAATTAAAATGGCGTCAAATTTGAGACGTTGCAAAATTTGATCTGTCAAGTAATATTAATTTTGATACTATAACCCTAAATAATCAATTAGACTTGTGATTTTAGCACTACCGACAATAATTCTAATATGCAACTATTAATTTGATAATAATTTGGGTTAAGTACTATTAGAAACCGAATATAATGATTATATTATATTTGTATGAATTTGTCTGCTCTTAATAATTAAATATAAGTACAATAAAGGTAAGATTTTCACACAGAATTGAACTTTTGGTATTCATTTAAATTCAGAAATGTATTAAGTAAATATGTTTCAGTTAGTTTTACTATAGACAATAAAGATATTTACTAGCAAAGACAGTTGTACAGCAGTATCGTTACCAGTGGTGCTATATTGCTTATCCATTAAATGCATTAACATTAAAGTAATTTTACATGCAACAAGAAGGTCAGAAAAGTATTACACCAATTATAAAAACTTTTTTTTTTGCCAGATTCTTACTGTTCACTATGATTATTACCATACTCACTGACATACTAAAAGCAATATTTAGACAATATTTAGCTTGTATTCTTTTATGTCAGATATTAGTAGGTTATAAAATCAAAACTGCAAAACATGTACCGCGCGATCATTAAAATTCTAAATTAGAGCAGGCATTCTGGACAACGTAATAAAAAAAATCCCGCCTGCTATAATTTAGAATTTAAATGATCGCGTGGTACTAATATGCAATGTACCAGTAAAATCTCAAACGGGTCATGTAATTATGTGTAATAAAAGTACTTTGTTCAGTTTCATGTACATAATCTTGCTCTTTGCAGATCGTTTGCAAATAATCTTGCGATAGTTGGGATCACTTGAGTGATCACTCGCATCGCCATCTGGTTACCATCACAAATTACTAGTTCTTCCGCGCTGCCAGTGTTAAGCTGTTTTTTGTACGGTGTAGGATTTAATACTTGAAATTTTCTAGGGGGACTTAAAATTGTGATAATAAAGATGACCACAATGTCATTCACATTAATATTCGCTACGCTTGTCAAGTGTCATCCGCTCCGTGAAAATAAAAATCTGACAACAATGCTCAGAATAGCCATGTATTAAATAAAATATTGATATAGAAAAGTAATATTTAATAATTCTATCTATAATATTTAATTTCTAACTGACTTTCATGTAATAGTATTTTAAATATATATAAAATATTAATTAATTATTTGAATTTTATTGTTCTAAAATTGTTCCGGTTGACTGGAATTTGTAGTGATATTGAATCAGCGCGGCAGCGTCTTTAGTTCGTAGTTTTGCCATGTCGGTTGCGAAAACGATCCGACTATAGAAGATTTTTCGTAATTCTTGCTAGGTTATATAGTATAGATGTTGTCAATAAAGTGGGCAACTGGAACTTTAGAGAAACGTCAGTGTCAAAGTATCTGTCAAATCCCTTGAAATCGCTTTAGTACCGCCGTCTTGCCTAACCGTGCCCTTTTATTATGTATACTGCCGCGGATTATATGGAAATGTTGATGATTTACGGGAATGTGTACGGAATGCTAGAGAGGCAGTAAGAGTTTACCCCAAACGCTTTCGTAATAGGAGTCATCACAATCACAAAGGAAACAGAGACAGGGCAAATTTTACATATTGGAAGGGAGTTTGGTGGTGCGCCCAGGACTGTACACACTGTTGAAAATGAAGAGGCTATTTTAGATATCTTTGAAGAAGGTACTGTAATCATTGGACCAGTTGCACAGGAATTGAATACTTCTAAAACTCCTGTCCATGGAGTGATGAAGGCTCAACCACGACATTTGTATCATTATACGCATGTGCAGTATTTGCTGCCAGAAGATTACCCTGCCAGACTTAAATCCTCTGATGTCTTTCTTCGGGGCCACGTTAAACATGTTGTATACAAGCTTCCTATTGCTACATTAGAACAACTCAAGGTTCGCGTTCGGAAGCCTTTGCTACAATTACTCCTAAAATGGTTACGAATTATAAACACAGTCTTTTGCAATGCGCACGGTTATGCTTGCCATGAAAAGCGGCCACTTTGAGCAATTGCCATGATTGAATTTATTTTTCATTTTAAAATCACTTTCGACAATGTTGTTTATATTATTATTATTATTGTATTATGTCTTTTCTTCTGTTTTTTATTATAAGTTTATGGGTGTTAGATTAAACAAGGTTCTTTTCAGAATAACCGTTTGTTCTTTTACTAAACAAAAAATAATATGGCGAGTGTAATATATACATCTGCCCTAACCTAATATATTGATGGCGAAACTTTTTGTTTGCAATTTTTGGGATCTAGACTGCCTTGAGCATTTGTCAGTTTTCTTTGTGGCGCGAGTTCTGGAACAGCCTGTATTAATTTTTTATTCATTCAGCATGCAAAAACTCTTAAATAGAATTTCGGTTAATAAAATACGCAAGAGTAAGTTTACATACTGTACGACCATCTCCTCCATTGTTTTTACCTTTGTATCCAGTGCACCGTGAAAAGATTTTCAGGGATAAAACGGCCAAGTGCGCTGCCATAAATTATTTTGTATAATATCGCAACATTATCCGTTTAAATAATAACGGTTCTTGTATGCTCTACCGCCACGACCAACATCCAAATAGAAACAAAAGAAATACACCTACTAAACGCGTCCACCATCCAACGTAAACTATTGTGTTCTGTAATGTGCGTTCCCAACACCGGAAAGGTATTAGAATTTAATAATAGGATGAGGGAACTCTGGCGGAGATGTAAAAGAGAAACGAATTGAAGAAAAAGGATGGAAAAAAATAGACACCTTTTGTATGTGTAATGACTTAATAATTGCATGGTATTGTGCTGTATCGCACAGCTAATGGGATTTAAGACTTCTTTACCTCACTTCGGCTTATGCACGTTAACTTTTTGCGAAGACCGTGTCGGTGTCGAATGAATGTTGCCTGAAGATTATACGACTATCAAGTTTTACTTACTGAAGACATAATCGACAAAGAAGCCTTGTTGTGATTACGTGATACGGTTTTATATGTATATAAGACGACGTTGCTTAACGTACCGATTTTATTGTAATATTTTAGTGTTTTTCTGCAGATATCTATCACTGTATATACAATTACATAAATTACGCTAGTTAACAGGAAACGCATTTTAAATAACTATATTAACTGGCATTGGCAGGTACAAAATGGGGCCTCATTAATTAGTCAGTTTCTTTAGTGTTAATAGACATTTCATGTTTTTATTATAGCTTCATCAGGACATTTGAAAGTTAGCAATACTGAATTATTTAAATTTTGATAAAAATTATTAAATAAATCTATTGATGAAAATATATATTCATTATATATAGTTAAACTAAAAGCAACCATGCCTGTTCAAAATTTAAAACAAGTTCTAGAGTGTTGTAAATGTAAAACTAGCAGAATAATCAATTCATTTTACAAAAGCATTTACTTAGATAAAGGACTCAGACAGGGATGTCCATTTTAAAACACATAAAGATGACTTAAATATAACACACATCATGAAAGAAATATTAACGTATCAGCATCTGATCCTTCTTGATGCCTAGTTTAACATATTCCGCTTTAATTTGATTGTCGCTGCTGCCTGAGAGTCGTCAAGAGACGTATATTTAGGATTTATTGCATTTATATGAACTTTTACAAAAAGCAGGTAATCTTGTCTTTCTTAAATTTTGGTCTCGACCGAGATATTAGAATTACCAACAGAATCTTTTGCTCATTATAGAAGGAGGTGAAATTTTCCCCTGACACATTAAAAAAATGTCTGCGTCTAAACAAATTCGTGTATTAATTTCTAACCACAGTTGCAGTAATGAAACATCAATAGGTCACATTTGTCGGGCTGTAGTAATGACATATCAGTATGACACCAATTCTATAAAAATCTTCTCTATGATTGTCATTATTACAGTTGCTAAATCTGCTAATCCATCGAAATACAGAAACATCCTAAGAACTTGAACTGAGGTAAAGGTTACTATCACCATCACTCTTGGAAGTTCATCATGCAAACTCAAGACAACCATAACATACACACAGTATTGAACTGCAATATTAAAAAACATATAAACTATCCCCTGCGAACACACGCCAATCTCTTTCAGGTTATCGCAGTAGTAAAAGCCCTGAAAATGTCACTTAGGATAGCGGACGAAACGTCGGCAGTAGAAGTAAAGACAAAAAAGACATGGTTTCAATCCAGAAACCATGAAGGTGTCAATGCAACAAATTTGCCGTATTGATATTTTATTACCGCAGCTGTGGTTAGAAATTGATACAAGAATTCATCAGACGGGTATTTTTTTAAAGCTATAGGGAAAGATTTCACCCCCTTGTACGACGAGTAAAGAATTCTGGTTGCAACAGTAACCATCAACAGAATCCTTTAGCCACCGAACAAGGAAGTGGAATCTTCCTGTAAAACACTGCCAAAAGCAAGAAATACTCGAAATATAATATCCGTCTTTCCAAAATATATGTATACCTAAAGAGCACGGCAGAAACTAAAGGAAATTAATTAACTGTTCGTCAAACGTTTAGAACAATCGGGCAATATAAAAAGCATCATTGCAGTGCTCGTGTTTTATAGAAATTTGCAAAAAAAAATGTTAGCTGTCACGTATAGGCAATTTAAGTTCGAAAAGATTGGTGGACAGTTAATTTCTTTATATTAACTCTATATATAATGCATCATTTAGAATTAGACCACTTGAATACAAATTAAATTGTGTAAATCCTTTTCATTCGCTAATAAAATTAATTATAAAAACGTGAAATAAAATTACCATAAAAATAATAACAATACTAATAATTGAAGACGAAGGATGAGTCAAGAAGATTATCATGCAATTTTTGAAAATAACTTTCAATTATTATGGTTTATTAAAAAGTGTTGAATTCATTACTATATTTTGCATATTCTTGAAATTTTAGTTTGTTTTTGTGATACAAATTGATTCATTCAGTGATGAAACGAGTTCCGTCCATGATCTTACCATGTTTGGATAAAAGTTAGTTTGATTATCGCCAATGTTATGCACATATTCAGCTACTGCTAAATTGAGGATTTTAATAATATAATAATTACGTTTAGTTTGATTACAATACGTCTTATCTATGATACGTATGCATTACAAGCAATTTTATAAACTCCAAATGTACGCTTTACAGATCTTCATATTCTATTTTTTTTTTTAAATATCGCCTAGACCTGTAAAATAGTATTTTTATCCATCATTCATCAATTCACGCTTCTTCTGTTATTTAAACATTGTTTGGGGCGAATATTTTTTAATGATACATAAACCATCTATGGATTCAAAAATTTAGTGAAGCCATTTCGAAGTTATAATCTAGTGTGATAAATGTATTTGATATTGATTTCATTTCTCTAGACGTTTGTAAAATGAAAAAAAAAACATTGAAATACTTGAGAAAAAATAATATCTTATAGCTTAGTACAGAATTTTGTTTCATACGGAGTCAAAGTTTGGTAAATGACGAAGACTGTAAAAAAAGTGGAAATGAATTTTGTGACATCTTCATGAAATCCAGCTTACAGGCGAAGACCAAGCCCGAAGTGAAGAAGTATAGCGGCAAATAACTGTTATGTGCTCCATAACGAGACCCTTAAAGAAAAAAGTAGTACAATGGTAACGACACGTACACAGATTGGACGAATATGGATGGTCTAAAAAAATACTCGGATGGCAGCCAACGGGAGGAAGAAGAAGAGGACGAGTCGCACCAGCAGTAGCGTGCAAAAAGCCATGGTAAAAAGAACTTTGATAGACTGCGACTACAATGATTAAAGGCAAAGTCATAATATGAAAAGGCAAATAATAAACAAGAAGAGAAAAATATCGAAAGTTTTGTGAAAAAGCTTCGTGAAGATGTTCTAAATAAAAACTGACAGTAATTTTGATCATTTTAAAGTAAATGAATAGTTTTTTATGAATTCTTCTACACCTGTACTAATTGGTATATGAGGCTGCAATTTTGCCAAGTCTGTTACAGAAATACAAACTATATTTTTAATGTTCCTTATACTTACGATGAAGAAATTATATTTTTCATTCGTTCATAGTCTCTAATTGCTACCGTTTCTACATTATCTTACAAATTTAGAATTGGAAAAACGCAACACGAAAAGAAAATAAACAAAAAGTGCATAAACGAACACACACATGTAGTACTTATAGGCAAACTTACATAGATCTATGCGCATATATCTAATTTATGTGACAACGTCAATTGCATAAAACAGTTTGCAGGACGGACCCCATCTTTACGACCACGTCTATATAAAGGTCTCTCTCTTTACGACTTGTCCAGCTTGTTAAGAATACTTTATTGTCAGCTGTGATGTATTCAAGTGGACTGCCGACTGACTGCGCTGCGGCAGTCAAATTTAAAAGGGCTGCCTTTTGAAATGTTTTGCAATAAATATGAGCGAAATCCTATAAAGAAGCTAAATAACTTACTTATCTTCTCCTTGCGGGTAGTCAATACGCGAACGGTACAAAGTACAATTTTTCCCATCCTCATTTTGTTCAGGATGAGTTGCGACAGGTTGTTGTTGCTGTCATCGTTGTCGTCTGCGTCGACAACGACGTTAGTAGTTGCAGCAGAAGCAGTAATAGTTGTCTCCGATGTAGAGACGACGTTGAATCGTCAACGTTAATCGGGAATTTAACAAATCGAAGAAGAAGAAGACGTAGAGGAAGAAGTAGAAAGCCGACCGATAGTGGGGGTCCTTATGCGAATGGAAACGTCTTGATGGACAGGTGTATCGCGGTAATTGGTACCTTTGCGGAAGAATATATTGGAAAGATAAGAAAATTTATATATAAAGATATTTAAAGGAAATTAACAGAAACGGAAGCGATTCTCTAATCACTAAGAAATCTTAATATCAATAAATTACAAAGTTGTAGACATATGAGAGTACTATATATGTAACAACAGATTGGTGCCTTTTAGGTTAACTATGCAACCAACATTGCGAATTTAATTTACAGCGGGTGTTCACAATTATTATTATAATATACATAGATTGAATGTTATTTTTACTTGGCACAAGTTTATAATTTATTGTACAATGTCAGTTTATTTATGAATTTGCAAATTTGTAATTGGAAATTTCATAATTTTTGAATAATTTTTGCAATAAAACTTTCTCTTCGTGAGATACTTTACTGTGGAAGACTGCTTGATTTTTAGTAAATAATACAGTTTATCCTATTATCGTTAATTGTGTATACATTTACAATTTCTTTATTTTAAAATCGTTTAAAATATTTGTAGAATCTAATTCTTTATATAATTGTTAGTGTGAAACTATATACAATGCCTTAGACTTGCAAATGCTTTAGCATTGCGCTCAGTGTTTCACTTTAACGCGGTTCAGAAATGTATAATATTAAAATTTAATAAAGCAAATAAATGAATAGTTGGAGAAAGAGCGTTGTTTTCAGTGATGGTAACCCTGACTCTTACTAGATCGGTAGAAAGGTCGGCAATATTCAGTAGATTATAGAAAATATCGGTAGATTA
Source organism: Amphimallon solstitiale (assembly GCA_963170755.1). NCBI lineage: Eukaryota > Metazoa > Arthropoda > Insecta > Coleoptera > Scarabaeidae > Amphimallon > Amphimallon solstitiale. Next base: position 239,538,604 of record OY720675.1, on the reverse strand, counting down.
AAGAATTAACAGCTTTTTTTAAGAATATCTGCTTTTATTTATTGTTTACAACAATATATAAGTAACATACATTAAATAGAATATGAAATTTGAAAACAAATTTTTTAAAAAAATCTCATCTTACAAAAAATTACTCGTTTTCGCCATCTTCATAGAGTATGTTTAGCCATTCGCAAAGTTAGTTTTTTTTTCAATTGGAAAATCAAAGCAACTTTTATTTCCAATGTATTGCTTAGCAAGAATTAACCCGTTGATTGTATCCGTACGTAGCTTGTTTCTCTGTTTAGTTTTTAAATTATTGACCGTAGAAAAAATTCTTTCAACATTGGCCGAAGAATGCGGCAAACAAAGTAAATTAAAAACAAATTTTGTAAGACAATTAAATTTACGTGTTCCGTTGCCGAATATCGTCGTTTCTACTTTTTGCCAAAATAATTCTACATTATCAGCAAAAGAGTTAATTTCGTTAGTATTTCTTAAAATACGCCATTCATTGTCCAAAGTCTGAAGGTCGGAATTGTATAAAAAAAATCCGGGAAAATAAGTGCTATGTCGGTAACAAATTGAATTGATCCTGATTTTACAACTACTGGATCTAAAAACTGAAATTTTTCCAAAGCATTATTCTTTAAAGGAAACCGTTTAATTATTTGATCACATCCTTCTATATAAAAATCCAAGCATCTTGGTCTAAAAAAGGATAATTGTTCTTTGGTAAGTGACGTTCTGGATATTGTTTGTATCACTTTTGCGCCAAAATACATATCCTCAATCTGCAGGTAATGTCTATGATTTTTAAAATCTACGTCTGCGCCACTGAAATACCTTGAAGGTAATTCCTTTTTATGAAACAATCGAATAATAGTAAGTATGTTTTTATATAGACAATGTATTTTAGGGTGTTCAGATTGCATTTCCTTATTCAAGTTATTAAAAAAGGGTAGAACAAATTCTAAAAATTGTAAAAATAACTTTGTAACAGGATCATTTAACGTTTTCAATATGTTATCTACAGACATGATATCATTGGTACTAGCGACATCGGTGAAATATAACTGTTGAGGTCCATACTGTTTTAATAACCGCGAAACAACGCTATGTACGGATAACCATCGGGTTCGACATGGGCGTAAAATTTTATGGATTTTTGTTTTACAAAATACTTGAAACTCGGTATATTCGCTAATTCGTTTGGGACTATGAGCAAAGTAATTATAGATATCTGTTGTGAGCTTCTCTATATACGGAGGTAGCTTTTCACATGCATATGAAGCGCACAAATGGAAGGAGTGACATATACACTTAATTAAAAAAATCTTTGGAATGCCATTTTGCAATAAAGTCATTACTGAGCGATGCTGTCCTGCCATAACATTTGCCCCATCAAATACGAAACCGACCAGATTTCTTTTATACGGAATTTCGTGTTTTTCGAAAAAAAAGTGACAATATGGTTATATATACTATTCGCGTTGGCTGCTTTAATTTCAATTAAAGCTAAAAAATTATCACAAATGGTGTTACTGTTATTTATTCTTACGCATATACAAAGATGTTTAATATTGCTCGTATCAATCGACTCATCAACAATAAGGAAAAATTTGTTCGTCCGAAGATGATCATATAATACTTGCATATTTTCGTATCCCAGTACATTTTTAACTATTGCAGTGGTTTTCCTTCTTGCACAGGCTAGTCTTTGGACAATTTTTGAATCATGGCATACTGCGGCTACCACCTTGGTCAAGTGATCCATAGTAGTAAGTGGTAAATTATGCTCGGCGATGAAAGCAGATAGACGTATTTCTCCTATAACATGTACATAAAGAAATAAAAACTGAACTTATGTTTAAATAAACTAATTACCCTTTTTAACTTCTTCCTCTAATATAGAAGGAGCAGCAGTTACAAACGCTTCTAATGTGGGTTGTTTCGAAATCGCTTTTAGTTTTGTTTGATGAGTAGTTGAATTATTCTGCTTCATGAGAGAGAGCATCCTTTCCACTAATTATATTTATATTTTTGTCGCATGAACTGCATTTTGCGTACTGAAACCCCTTTTCACTTTTTTTTAACCAGCCTTTAAAAGCATCTATCGTTTCCCACTCTTTTTTATAAGTTTGCTTGTATTTCCTTTTTTTAATAACGCCGGAGCTACTACCTTCATTGCTACTATCACTATCACTCATTTTTGTTTGTTAATTAATAAGAAAGCACGACTAGTTTTCTACATTCAATCTATTAAAATAAAATGAGGGAATAGGAAGCTGTACGTATATATAGTGTTTGCGCGGTGATTTCCTTATATAAATGTATTTAGGTGAATACCCTTATTTTGAAGTGAATTTAATGAATAAAAATTGCTGTCTATCTATTTTTATTTCCTTTTCTTTCTTTATTATCAGTTTTAGGTAAATAAATTCTTTCTTAGAGTAAGACAAGGAAAATGAAAAATAGTTTCTCGTTGAAAATACTAATATTGGTAAACATAGTAACACCCAAAGTAACTGACTATCTGTTTATATAGGTAGCTAATATCCGTCAGATTGGTTATTCTAATTTATTTATTTGTTGTGCAGATTAGCCATTTAAGAATTGAAATATTTCGGTAGAATTCCATAGCAATTCGGTAGATCGGTAGATTATACCTAAATTCGGTAGATCTACCGAAAAATCGGTAGGGTTACCATCACTGGTTGTTTTAGACGTGCAAATGCTTTGATGACATTTTTCTTTGAAATATGTTTCGTGTTACTATTTCTTGGAAAATTATAATTGTATGTAGGTATACAAAAGGTATTAATAAATATTGTTTTCTATTTGTTTAGTAAGTGTAAAAGTCTTTCTAAGTTTTGATATGTTCATTTATTTTATTACATATTAACAAAAGTTATATAAAAACACGTGTAATGAATATGTAAAAATGTAATTTTGAATTAAATATTTATACTGATTTTATTCCATTTTTTATTAAAATATCTTTCCCACATTGAACATAAGAGTATAAAATATCTGAATGAAAAGAGGCTCTACCTTTGAGTTGTATGAGTTAAGGTTATGCAGACTTTAATTTTGAAATTTAAAAACAAATAAGTTGTCTAACCCATACTTTGTAGAGCATGGTAATGAATATGTACATCAGGCTATATTAATTGTGTGCATATTTAGACCGATTGTAATTGATGACATAAATCACTTATATGTTTTAATTTAGACAAAATATAATATACATTCACAGCAGTACCTATGTAGTAGTCGAAACGTCAACAATAGCAAAAACCCGCAATCTATCACCTCGGAAGATACGTGGTTTTGACGTCCGCGAAGTCAGTCAGGTCAGTCAACATGATAAATTTGGTTCCACTCATTGAAGTGGTTTCTAATGTATGAGTTTGTTAAGGGGGTCTGCTTGAATACGCAGCACAAAATTATCTTCTCAGTATTCTTGAATAGAGTATTTCTACTCTATATAGATTTTTGTTCATTTCTAAAATACGATTCAACCAAGAACGAATGCTTTGGGTAGCTTATAAATACTGTAACGAAACAAGCCCACAGAAAAGTAAACATTGGTGCGACGCACCGTAAATAAGCAATAAATCATCCACGGCATAGGCGACAGACAGTCTCCCGACCTATCTATAATGAAGCGAGAGGTTTCTAGAGTTTTGTCGCTGCACATATAAATGCCGCCGGTGGGATAAGCATCAATTCATTCAGTAGTCGTGTGGTATTTACTGAACAGTTTAAAATAAATACAGTGAGCGGTGCAATAAATACATAAGTATTACAGATATAAATAGTAGTAATAGAAATAAATACGTGTGTTAATTTAAATTGTAGTAGTTTTAAGTGTATAAATATACAGACAGTTTTAAAACTTTTGCACGAGTTGTTTATTTCGAAACCGAAAACGCAACAATACCATTTAGAAATTCAAAAAAATGCACCATACTATTTTCAACGTTAAAATTAAACAAGGCATAGAAATGAGTTAGGACAAACGTTTCTTAGTCGTTAACCTACTACTACTTTTATTTTGTTGTAATTATTTAATAAACATAATAATAAACATTCATTTTTTACATCAACTAACCACACAGTTTTGCCATACCTTTCAAAATGACCAACATTTAACATTTGCACCCAGAGTTAGATAGGTGACGTAGATACCACACACTAATAAAATTTACTTACAAGAAGTTAACTATTCATTATAGAATTATGTCATCTGTTGTTGACATACAAGCAATTTCATATTTTTTACTGATAATCTTAAACAATTATTTCTAAATTGGGTACAATTAGTCAGTTCTATTGGTGAAATATAAAATTATCTCCATGTGAGCTATGCGTTATCGATTTATTTAAATTATTAAACAGTAATCGTATAATTATGTAGGTGATTTTTTTTTCTTTAGTTGCTTATATGTCTATTACCGGACAATTCAAATAATATAATAACGACCTGTCTCTCTGCTGAACGAAGGACCTTTGCGTTTTTAAAATTGCATGTCAAAACAAGCGGCAACCGATGTCTGTCGCTCCGGGCATTCAATGTCCAACACAGAGACCCGTGTACAGAACAAGGGAAATATAATAAATGTCAATTGTAATTATTGGAATTTTCAACTGTAATTACCTGGTCTTTAAAATTAAACCCATGCTTTACGCGTGTCAAGTAGATTTCGACAAGTCGAAACACGCTCACTTTTTGCTTCCATCTCAACAAATGCGAAATCACGAAATACAATGCTTAATGATTAGGGAATTGATGTTTGTGTGTGTCTGTATCATTTTGCTAGCGCAGAAGAGGGATTTCACGTTCTGCATGATGGCTAAAAAAATACCGGCTGTTAAGCGCCCAGACCATTCCTAATAGTAGCATTGTTGTTCTTCAAACAGCAGTTGTTTAGAATATGCGTGCGCTGTTAGTATAGCATAATAATCATGTAAATTGATGATTTGCGCGCTTTGTGTTTCTTTTATTTTTTTCATATATTCTTTTGTTCTCCGGTTTATTTCTTATTGTGTGCATTCCGTATGTTTAATAAAGAAAAATATTAAAATACATGTATGGTGCAAAGTAACTACCGGTTATTTGTGCGTTTACGTATTGTGTTCTTAACGTACGAATGTAAAAAAAAGGAACATTTTATAGCATTTGCATAATCGTCCTCACGAAGTGTCACAGGGATATGTTTTGAGACCGTTGCCCTTTATTGAAAAACCTGCTTTTAAAATTTCGATGAACGCACATCGATACTAAATACCAATAAATTAAAATGTATATGCTGTTTTTTATTTACATGCATGTGTTTGACGATAGAACTTGAAAGTAATTATTTATAATGTATGCAGAATAGGTCATCTAAAAGAAATTGTTCATATTATAATGGTATTATATATTTGGCACCCACGTTGGTCGCCAAAATAATTCTTGGCAATTGTTATGAAATATGATACGGATGTTTTAGGTAAGGTAAGAAATATTTTTTGCAGAAATATTTATTTCAAGTTTCAATCCATAAACTTTTCCGTAAATTATCGGACATCCTTAATCCAAACGAGCGGTGATTTGGGCCCATTGTGCTGTTGAATTTAAAATTTTGGAAAAGAGAAGGACAGATTTGATGAATGCATTGGATATTCTACTACTTTGTACACTTTTTTGTGTACTTTTCTTATTCTTCTGTCGCTTTTACAGAATGAGAAAGACTTTACACAATAACGGTTTGTGGATTAGGTTGAGTTGGGTTGAGTTATTTTTGTTCTATGTGCTGCTTCTTATTTAGATGCTTGATGTGTTTTCTTTTGAAACTGGAAAGTAGTTATTTATAATGCATTCAGAATAATTCATTTAAAATAAATCTTACATATTATAGCGGGCTTGGTTATGCGTTTTGCGCATTTATTTGTGTAAAGCACACGTTGGGCGCCACAGAGTTTATTTTAAAATGTGTATTGTCTAAATGCAGTTGTATTTTGATATACCTAATAGGGTAATTTGTGTTTTTTCGAAAAATATCGATTTTATTTTTTATTCTGTATACTTTCCGGTGATGATCCAACATCTTTAATTCAACCAAGTGGTAATTTGGATCGTGTTGCTTTCTTAAACTTTAAGTTTTGGGAGAGAAAGGGGCAGATATATGATATCATGATGTGTCTTGGAGATAAGAGAAGAAATTTCGTTTTCAGCAACTTACCTGCAGTTCTTACTCTGTGTCTCCGTGCTGGCATGTATAATACGATTCATTGCATCAATAACATACTGGAATAAGTGTTAGTTCCACATTTTGCAAACAGAGCGAAACTGGTCAATCTCATTTTTCTACAGTGTAAAAGCGGCCACATCCGCGGGCGTACTTTAGTGTTTTTGGATAATACTGATCAGCTACCACTGCCATCTCTCGTTCGCCAGTTTTTTATCGAATGCTGATAGGGAACTATCATCCTAGACCAACCAATATCTGTAGTAGTACAAAACAGCATTGCAGCAGTGTGTCATAAAGTAAAGCTACGTCTAAGATGTTTAGTTCGTCAGCATACACTGGCAATACGTGTCAGTTGATTTAGTTTGCGCCGCTTCATCAAAGAAGATTTAAATTTCCATCCCTAGGAAGCCCAATTATTGCATTATCTGAACCCTTCAGATTACCCATAAAGAAAACTGATCTGCGAGACAACGGCCAACATTATCTCTAGTGATGCTGCTCATCTTCACGTGACTGGATAAGTAAATAAGCGTAAATACTAATATTTGGCTTCTGGGAACCTAAAAGATTAATATCAAGCCTCTATTCAACAAAAATCACACCTCTATTCTTTTGAGGTCTGCGAACCTTAGGATTCGAAAAATTATTGGTATTTTTTGACGATAGTGTTTCTCCATTATGGCGGCACGATCCGGTTTCAACAATATCATGACCAACCACGTAACGAACTACTATGAATATTGTACGCGACTTGTTCTGATGCACTCCCATCTCCAAAAATGCCACCATACCATTTTTGGAAATGAGAATGCGGAATGGCTACCTAAGACAGCTTGTATTATTTTTTGCGAGGATATCGTAAATGTAGCCTATATATACGAAGTGGTGGTATATTCGTATATATACGATAAGTTATGAAATGAAAAATGCTGAGGAGACTCAAATAAGTCGAAACACGTCCATGTCTTGTTAAGATACTTGGCAATATATTTTCAAATTAAATTAGCGGCAGTAGTCGTGAGTTGAAAAAGTTACTTTATCTGCAGATAAATTAGTACTTTGTGATTTGTACATGTCTGTAGAAGAATTTCACTTCTCTCATGTCTGTAATTAAGGATTACGGAATATATTTAACACACAAACATACCATTTCATTATTATTAATTATAATAAAAACATTAATTATGCAGTTCCGACAAAAATATTTCGTTGAAGAACACAGCTAATTATCTTTTCGAGGTTTTTAAGAAAGGCAATATATTTCATGATTTACGTCTTGTTTGTCTCCGAGATGTTTCGCAACTCGTTACGTCATATTTTGTAAATCGCATTACAAAAATAAAAGCGGAGCACATCTTCGCCGAAAAGAATACAAGATGACATTGTTCCAGATTCTATCCGATAAATAACTGAAAATTCGAGAGACAAGAGCAGGACCAAAACAAAACGAAACAAAATGGGATGAAAAACAACGCACGATTTAGCTCTCCGTCTTCTACAATCCACAAAATCCACATGCATATAAATTCACGTTTATTTCGTACTACACTCATTTCGGACAATATATTCAGATATGTATACAAATTAACATTCAAACCGGTTGATAGCGTACAGCTCCAGGGGACTTGAAAAGGGATCCTATATACTACATAGTTATCATCCATTCTCCTCCGTCTGATATGATTTATTTAATTCAGCGTATATTTTAATGAAGTAACTCGTGTGCGGCCGCAGCCGCGGTGTATATTAGAACAAAATAAAAGGTGAAAAGGGCGCCCGCTGGGAGCGATTCCTGTTTTCCGTCGCGACGACAAAAGGGAAAGAGAAAGAGTTGATTCAAGTTAATTGATCACTTCACGGTGGCGCGTTTTACAAATTATTTGTTTCCTTCCGACCTACCAGTGCTAACCCCTGTTGACCACTTGGGTTAATGTAGGCGATTAGTCCTTGTCTTTGCCTCCATCTGCTCCGATATGCTTTATTGTATGTACGTGTGCAAAGATGATATAAATATGTGAATGTACGAGTTGCGGTCTGCCGGACGATCTTTTTAAAATATAGGGTCGTCATGTGACGTTTAATTTATAATTTTGCCGGTTCCAGCTTTATCTCTGAGCATGTTAATTCTGGGGGTTTATTTTTATTGGTGCGATTAATTTTTCTGTCCTTTTTCGTAACTAATCACTGGGTTTAACAAAGAAATTGCCATGTTTGATTGTACTTTTAGTACCAATTAATTCCTGTCAATTGTTTTTATATGAAATCGGGTTTCATATTTGGTAATCTTTAGTGAAGAATCTATTAAACATCTCAACTGACAGAAAGAGGTGTGCGTCAGAAAAAAATTATTTAATAAATACGCAACTAAATCCTAATGAATATAACACAAATGCTTAATAGCCGGGGAACACAGTACAAACTTCATATAAAAAAGGTTCGAAACCTTGATCAAGCTTCCGTTACAACATTCTTTACAAAAACAGGTACCGAATGGCACATGAAAATGTTACGTTACTAACAAGACAAAAATGTGTCAAAAACTAATAAAAGAAAATTTAAATTTTATTGAAAATTAAAAGGTCTGCCTAACCTAATTAAATTTTAATAAGCAAAACTTGCTCGAAAATCCCAAAGAAACAGCGAAATTCCAAATCGTCCAAGTTATATTTGCAAATTACAGTGATGGGGAGTAACAAGTCTGAATGAAGAAAAAGCCCCTAAAATTTCGTATAGAAAACAACTCCCTAAAAAATAAAAGAAAGAGAACAACTATTAGCCATTAGAGGAATCATTTGGTGACGTCATCTTGAAGAAAAATTATAATTGCAATAAAGAAAAATACCTAATTCAACTTCAGATAGAGATAAGAGTTTGTAAAACTAGTGATCAACAAATGATTAGCTTCGGAAAGAATCATAAATCATCTGCAAGTTGGGATTAGAACTGCTGGGCCAAAGAAAAGCGAGACTACACTTCAAACTCCAGCACAGGTTCTTAATTAAACGAGAAAGATTAATCAGTAATACTAGACGAATAAATAATTAAACGACATGGTAATTCGGCATCCAAGAATCATCGCTGGGGTATAAAAGCAGAACTAAAAGGCTTAAAACTTCACTTCTGCAACGTTAACAGAATAGTGACGAAGAAAATTAATAAACCAACCTTCACATACCACAGGAGATGATAGAAGAATTGATAAACCGAACTCCGGAAAAAATGGTACATGCAGGGTGAATTTTAGACCATGACGTCTTGTTCTTCTTCTTATTCTTCTCCTTCTTTTTCTTCTTCTGCTTTTTCTTCTTCTTCTTCCTCTTCTACTTCTTCTTCTTCTTCGTCTTCTTCTCTTTCTTCTTCTTCTTTTTCTGCTTTTTCTTCTTCTTCTTCTTCTTCAGCTTCTTCTTTTTCTTCTTCTTCCTCTTCTACTTCTTCCGCTTCTACTTCTTCTTCTTCGTCTTCGCCTCTTTCTTCGTCTTCTTCTTCTTCCGGAAAAAATGGTACATGCAGGGTGAATTTTAGACCATGACGTCTTGTTCTTCTTCTTATTCTTCTCCTTCTTTTTCTTCTTCTGCTTTTTCTTCTGCGTCTTCTTCTCTTTCTTCTTCTTCTTCTTCTTTTTCTGCTTTGTCTTCTTCTTCTTCCCCTTCTACTTCTTCTTCTTATTCGTCTTATTCTATTTTTTCTTCTTCTTCTTCTTCTTCTGCTTTTTCTTCTTCTTCTTCTTCTTCAGCTTCTTCTTCTTCTTCTTTTTCTTCCTCTTCTACTTCTTCCTCTTCTATTTCTTCTTCTTCGTCTTCGTCTCTTTCCGGAAAAAATGGTACATGCAGGGTGAATTTTAGACCATGACGTCTTGTTCTTCTTATTATTCTTCTCCTTCTTCTGCTTTTTCTTCTTCTTCTTCTTCTTCTTCTTCTTCCTCTTCTACTTCCTCTTTGTCTTCGTCTTCTTCTCTTTCTTCTTCTTCTTCTTCTGCTTTTTCTTCTTCTTCTTCCTCTTCTACTTCTTCCTCTTCTACTTCTTCTTCTTCGTCTTCGTCTCTTTTTTCGTCTTCTTCTTCTTCTTCTTCGTCTTCTTCTTCTTCTACTTCTTCATATTCTTCTATTTTTTCATCTTCTTCTTCTTTCCTTGCTTAAAAGTGTTACTTCCGATCCAAATTTTGAATTTTTTTATACCAAATTGTTCCAAGTCGAGCTCTAAATATTTTTATACTGAAATAAATCTGCATAGAATGCATAATTTCCAAGATACATATTTGCAAAAAAACTGCTTTTATATAAGGATGGGATATTTTTGGTCAAAATTTTAAAATGTCTTTTATAAAAAATTGTTCCAAATCCAGTTTCAATACTTTCATACTTATAATAAACCCATATATAATGCATAATTTTGCGAAATATTTGCAAAAAAAAACCTTTTCTCGATAGCACAGAAAGAGGAATTTCGAAACACATTTTTATAAAATTTAGGCAAATTTACTTTTTAGTATTTTAGTATGTTTAGAAATTTGTCTCAAAGTTTTTTTCCCACTGAAAATCGAATCAGATCTCAAGAGCTAGATTATACTCGTAAATATATAGTTTGTTATTGAGAGTTGTTGCCCTTAGGCTGCTATCGTAGTCAGAGAGAGAGACAGAGGGAGAGATGCTTGCAAAAACCAATATTGCGGTATCAGGGAACTGCAAAAATCTCGAGGTCGAAAATATTCGTCATCACAATACTTCTCTATACAAGGTACAATTGCATGTTTCCTTTAAGAAAAAGTCATTGCATCGGTAGTCTGGTGTATGGAATATCATTTATGAACTAAGGAAGCTAGTTTCTGAAGAAACTTAATGACCTCGTCGAAAATGTTATTCAATACCATTAAAGAACAGTTAGAAAAAAACAAATTCAAAATTTAATTATAAATAGCCTGAAGGAACCTGGAGCAAACCAAATTAAAAAATGAGGTAATATAGAGATCTGTAACAAGATCAGGAACCTCGGACACGTATCTTGGCGATATCCCCAAAGCAATTCTAAGCAAATTGACGAGGTGAAGAATAAAAAACAAGACAAAGAAATTTTACTAAAGACAAACGCGCACAAAAAATGCCTAAATATGAGAAAAGATGCCAAAAAATAGGATAACCCATTGGTAGAAAAACGCTTTTGAAAATAGAGATATAAACAATACAAAAACGATCAGAGGAGCAAAACGAATCAATACCACAATTTCTGTCTTCATAGGATGTGACTTGTGGCGTATCCTTTTACGTTGTACCTCTTCGAAGTAAAATAAAATAAAATGATAATCAATCATATGTTAACGTCTGCCTGTACATACAACGCTTTAATATTTAAGCAGTCTTATAACATTATATGCCCTAGTATAACATGAAGTCGTGTTATTGCGGTTATGTTTAGAGCACGATTTCTCGGTTAAAGAAGGTACTGGGACCGGGGCAAGTCGGAACGATAGCTGGTTGCATCAAGATTCTGACGAGCTTCGTAGAAGCGTTGATATATTATTCAGTAGGTTGAAATGGCCAGAGAAGCAAAGTACGGACTCAGTGCACACAACTGGTAATAAAGGAAATGTCAACGAGGGGAAAAAACGACGTTATTATAAATAAGAATGCTATTAATTTTCTTTTATCCTCTCTTTTATTTCCACGATATTGGGCTTTTTGATGTGCGTTTATCTAATTCGAAGTTTTTAATTTATGTTGAGATTTTTCAATAATTGGTCAATTAAATACGTATAATGGTTACGTTTATTAGGCAGTATGATTAGTAGATAATGACAAAATGACTATCATCTAAAAAAAGAAAAAGAAAGAACTAGAATGACAAATATAAAATGTAAAATCAAACATATATAAATGAAAATTAAATAAATAAGCATAGGACAGCCGGTACTACTTATGCAGTCCCACCAATCGACGTAACTATGTAATTAAAAATTACGAGTAGAGCTGTTGTATACTATTATGTGGGTCAATTAGAAAGCCAAGATTAATCTTTGGCGAATGACTAATACTGTAACACAACACCCTAACTATGTGTCTGAGATATAGAACTGTGTAAGTAAATCAAAACATGAAAGAGTTGATATGTTTTAGTAGCAACAGACATATGTTTCTACCTTGTTTGGTTTCGTCAGTGTAACATAACTATGAAGGTGTATGTTAAAACAACATATATTGCCGCTACTGCCACGAAAGCTAGTTCATTTTTTTCTATAGATTTGTATATTCGGCAAAGGATTTTAATATATTTCATATATATATATATTGTTACGGTGTCTTACTTCTCCCTAACAATATATTAACATAAACTGGAATTGAGTAGTTGAACAAATTGAAATTAAAAAGAAATTATTGTCCGAATTGATAATATTAATTTTGTATTATAAGTTATTAAAGGAAATATTTTTGAGAATTAGTATTATTACGAATTTATATTCAGTATTTAAAATGCGAATCATGTGTTAAGTAATAATTTATAGATTTTAGAAAACGTATTAACATTTAAAGTAATTATTTTAAAGAATACAAATTGAAACACGCCTGTATACTTTGTTGCATAATCATCATATATCTTAAGTTGCATAACCGGAAGGCATATATTACTGGCAAATACAGTGTCAGTTAATAAAAATCAATCATTAGTGAAAACGGTTTTGAGTGATAGAATTTGATTCGGAAATTCAGTTGATAAATCGTCTATATAAACTTTTTCCACGTTGTGATTTTGTAAAACGACGAAGAAAAGCTCCTATCTTCTTTGAAGTTCGCTGTTGTTGGCTGACATAGATCTAATTGTAATATGGTTGCTTTAGCAGATGTACTGACACATGTTAAGAAAAAATTATCTTACTTCAAGTATCTCATATTAATATTGTGTTCTTTTCGCTTACAAGTTTTTCGCAAGCTTTTCACTCTTAACACTTTTTAATTCAAAACTTGTGCCGCTTGTTTTTATGTTAAATAAATGAAAACGTCGGTGTTACCAAAATGCATCAGAATATAACGACTGATTCCTAAAACTAAATGTCTTAAATATATTTATACAAGTAATCCAAATACGCATTTTTTTTATATTTTAAAAATTGTATCACAATAGGCTCTTGTATATATTGTCCCCAGAAAATAGATAGGCAATTCGGTCACTTGAACTGCTCTATTTCTTATTATTGGTTAGATTGCATTATAATTATAGGCTCCAGCACTGAACCTAATTACTGGGGAAATATTAAAGCGCAATTGTCTAGAAAAGGCATCGTGGAATTAACTCACCTAATTCAGCCTAAAACACATACAAATATTATGGAACACTTTGTAAGTTTTCTTTTTGGTAGATTCTTGAAAAGAAGTCAGTCTGACTGGTTTTGCTTTTTTTTGTCATATTCTTGCAACAGAAAAGGTGATATCTTTTTTATATGTACATACACCTGTTGATCAAATTCATTTTTATTGTAATATCATTACTTTTGGGCATCTGACCCTACTTCCCTACCTTTTATACAACCAGCGATTTATACACCTTGAAGTTGGTGGATTGCCACGAGTTTTGAAAATACTTTACTTTTTAGTTACATTCAGGTTATTTAGTTTAATTAATGCCCAAAATGTGCTATTATATGCTGTTGCTATTGAAACCTAGTAAGGTTAAATTTAAAACGTAAACTTCAAATTAGGCGAATTAACTCCATTAATAGAAACAAACTTTCATTTATTATCATGCACCATATATTATGTGGGCATTTTGGGTACTCATGCAAAATAAAATGCGTGTTAGAGAAACTGACTAGTACAGTACACAGACTGAGTCTTGGCCGATGGGAGGAGCCTCGACCTATAAGTCGCGCGGATTTATTGGGTCAGTGCGTAACAGAGAAAGTATTCGGAAAAAAGAAATGATAACATTTGTTCATCATCGCATACAGTAGCCGGACGAACGAGTAAATGCAGATAAGAAATTGTAATATACTGAAAAGAAATACATATACCTATGTGTAGCGCTTAACAATTTTTCCAGACTGCTCGTGCTTATCCTAATATTATAAGGATTCACTGCGCATCTTGTGGGAGGGGCATCTTATCGGCCAGGTCTCAGTCTGTGAGCTGTACGTATTAATGCGTTGCGGTTGCCTTTAACAATAGATTTCATTGAAATTTGCTAACTCAAAAATAATCATCGCATCACAAAAGCTGATACAGACAACTCGTTTTTAAATGGTATTTGTAAGTTTTATTTACTTCAATCTTCTATAATTTGTGCATTATTTTGGCTGGACCCCTTAGTACTTTACACCACTGGTATATCTAAATTTATTATTTAATATTATAGGAGAAATTTTCGAAGTTCCGTTGCACGTGATTATAAATTCATGACGAAATGATGACGCCACCTTACTCAGTGTTGCAATATAAAACGCTTGCCATTTGTGACAGACATCGTTAATTATTAACCTGTAATTTAGGTTATACCTTCAGAAGTACTTATTTCTTTGGATCTTTCAAGATAAAGCGTTTGTTATGGTTCTATTTACGAAATATTGGAGTGATAAATGGGAATATGGATTAATTATATAACAAAATTCAACAAAAATTGCAAAGAAAAATTAAAATACATAAACTGTGATTTTCATTAATGATTTTTATTATACATAAGTTTATATTTTATTAGTTACTTTGATAGGAGGTAATTACTAGCCTTTTGATAATTCTACTCCTGTACATAGTATATTAAAATACAATGACTGAATTCTTTTTATTCGTTCTTTAATAAGTTGAAACAATAGCAAAATACGTTCTTTACTAACCAAGTCGTATATATTCTCAGAGTATTAATCACAATATATGTAATACTAACTTAAGAATACCTTATATTTCTAGTTTTTATAGTTACACACATACCGATAGGTCCAGCCCGCGACGGGCCATACATAGGCAACAATATACGTATGGAACGTAATGCTATGTGGCAAGGTGTGTACGATACCACTCCGCGTGCGCAACCTAATTCCGATGGTCGAGCGCAACAGATGTCCCGTCATTCGTATTTAGCTGTGCATACGTAAAGGTAGTTATCATGTCAGTGTATACAACCGCAGAGAAGGTACAAATAGTTTCGTGGTATCTTGCAGGCAATTCCTGTCGAACAACCGCTGATTTGCTGTAGAGTACATAAATCGGCCTATTCCTTCGCATTCGACGATTGAAAGGATCGTAAATGCGTTTTGGAAATATGGCTGTGTAGTCGGAAATTGTCGCAAATGCCAACAAATTGACGAACAGCCTCATATCCCTCTAATACCTGCCGATCGGGAGGAGAGAGACGTGAGGGTTTGTTCGTTAGTTGAAATGGGCGACCTTAAGTGTACACGGCAAATTGCAGACGAAATCAGTGTTAGTAGAAGTACAGTAAAGCGGATTCTAAAACGCAACAAATATAAAAGTTACAAAGTTCGAAAGTGCCAGGAGATTTTTCCCTAGGACAATTTTGCAAGAATGGAGTTTTGTGAGTCCGTGATGGAAAAGGCTAACAGGGGCGAATATTTTATAAAAAATATTCTGTTTACCGACGAGTCTTCTTTTCCACGTCATGGGAAGCATAACCCCTCAGTCGTGCAATATTGGTCTCGAGAAAATAAACATCTAACTCGTAATGTTAAAACTCAATACCCCGAAAAACTTAACGTTTGGGCGGGTATCTTGGGTGATAACATTATAGGGCCATTTGTTATCGACGGCAATTTGAATGCAGTAAAATATTTAGATTTGCTGCGAACACGAATTATTCCTGCTGTCCGTCAACTAAACATCGATTTTGATGCAATTTGGTTTATGCAAGACGGTTGTCCCGCGCATAACAGCAGATTAGTAAGAGAGTTTTTAGAAAACACTTTTCCTAATCGTGTTATTTCCGGGAGGGGTACGATAATATGGCCACCTCGATCACCCGCGATTTTTTTCTATGGGGTTATGTCAAAGAAAATCTTTACGGTCTTCTAACAATCCCGAACTTGCAACAGTTACAAGTTAAACTGTTTCGCCTTTTCGAGACAATAACCCCTAGAAATCTCGAGGGAGTGAGGCGGGAGTTTTACAATAGGCTCGGCTATTGTTTGGCAAGAGAGGGCGGTATTTTCGAATCCTATTTTGAGTGACTTTCTTAAAATTTGAATTTATTTTGCAGAATTATTGATTTTTTTACTTTTATCTTTTAGAAAACGTTATTGTTTTTTTATTACTTAAAATTACATTTCCGTAGCAGCTAAGAATACAATAATAATAATAATAAATTGGACCTTATTATGTCTGAAACAAATGGGCAAATTACGTATACAGAACGAATATGCAAACGACTGTATCCTTGCGCGGTTTAAGTCTTACTAAATTCTTAACTGCAATGTGCTGCAATTGAAGCTGCTGCGGGTAGAGGGGTTTCGGTGGGGGTTTCGGTGTTGCCACTCATTGCTGACTATGGCCCGTTCCGAGCAGGACCTATCGGTATATGTCATTATATACACTCGAAATTTACAAACATGTGCTTTCATAAATATCTAATATAAGTTAAGACTAAACTATTTCAAGAGTTTTCTGATAATCTCTAATTTCAATACAATTTATTTATTATCTGAATCACTACAACTAGTTGAATCGTCAGTAATTATCATTGGGGCAATTTCGTTGCGATCAAATCCTACTTCTCTTTCCCACGATCTTACTATTTCCTTTTCCGTATGATCAATTGTGTTAACCATCTTTCCTTTGTAATTTTATGCAGAGCTAAATCTCTATCTCTTAGTAATGTCAGAAGAGATTGTCGAGTAACATATTGACCTAAAATATAGAAGTAATTAAATTTATCATAATATATTTAACAAATTTATACTCACGATTATGATACAATTCGTATATAACATTCCGTATAGCAGTTTGGCTGGCATTATCAATATTTGTGATTGGTTTCGTCTTAATTCTTCTTTTTTTTGGTGAAGATAATGGTTGATTGTCTTTCACAGTTTGAGATATAATACTTACTGTTGATATCTTTATATTCAATGCAGTTGCTACGCGCTATAATAAATCATTAATTGTATTTATTTACTTAAAATTAAATAAAGCAAAATACTTCTCTAACAGCAGTGATAGGTATGATAGGACCGCCATTATCGGCTTCCCTTTCAAAGTATTTTATGAGAGAATTGACCATCTCTCTCGCTTGCTTGCACAAAGCTTTCGGCATTTTCAGATAAACCTTACGCTGGGTTACTTCTGAAAAGAACTGTAAATTATAGCAAAGATAGAGAAATAATCAGCCAAAGCAATACTGTCAAAGCTGTCATGTATAATAAACAAAGCCTCACAAAAATGTGCCAACCATGGATATTTTCGCGTTCTGCCACTTGTTAAACCGTAGAAACACTAAAGTATTATTACACTGATTACAAAAACCTATTATTGTTTTTCGTTTTCAATCTAAATACTCAGTAAATTTTATTTAAAAGGTAAATATGTATGTCTTTTACAATAGCATATCATTGATTTGAAATTTAATTTTTAGTGAATTACCTATCATTTTTAATGCTTATTTTATTAGTAATGACATGGAACTGAACCTAGATGATTTCTACTATATTACATTTTATGTCACTGTGATATACTGGCATGTGATCTGCTATGTTATAGTCTCAAGGATAAATAAAAATAAATAGATAAATAAAACGGCAAATATTTAGCATTAAATTTTGTCTTAATGTCTTTAATGTATCATAATAATCACAATATTTTCATGCGGTTGAACGTTGAACATGCACTTCATTTAAGATATTTATAGAAGGACGTGAACCTAGAGCATGAATTTCAATATTAATTCTCCAAAAATAAATCAAATATGTATGCGTTCTATTAAGAAATGAATGAATAAAGAATGTTCTGATATATGTACACGAATATGTATGTTTTACGAAAATAAAACGTTCGAAATATTCAGCGAACACACAAGTCATACAAGAAATATTTATTTTGAAATTTTGTTTCAGGCCAAATTATTGGAATCGTCACACGCTTGGCTCGGTGCCGCATCCACGTCTTCAATCGCCGGTAAGTGTCAACGTTTTTACTACTTCGTCCTCTTTCACTGAACACTCTAAAACACTATTTGTATCGACCGTCAGGTCCATTTCGTAAATTATAATCACATGTACACATCACAAATATTATTGACCATAAAAAATATTTTCCGATGATTCTTGTCATCACGTGAATTTGCGATACAAATCGTTTGGCGTCCGTTTGTATTAGTCGCTTTGTGATCGAAGCGACGACGTCTTTACGTTCGCGGAACATTGAGTGCTAATCGGCGACAAGGTGTTAACATTTGAGCTACAGAAATTTCCTGATTTAAATATATATTATATACATCTGCAGGCTATTATTAATAATATGTATTATAAATACTTCTGATAGGAACTAGTTTGCATCGCCATTGAATTAGTCATGAGCCAAGTTGATTTCGAGCTTCTATATACAGTGTGTTTTGTCATTGATAGAAGTTATAAGAAAAATATGTACACTTACGTTAATTACTGTGAATTCCATAGATTTTTTTTAATTCTCTTTTTTTTTTTTGAAATATGCGCGACGTTTGTAGGACGTACATCACAGTACACATCCGCATACCTCCTTCGGGCCAGGGTACTATGTTGTTGGCTCCAGCCGTAAATAAGTAGTATGTCTACCAATTCTTTAATATTAAACGCCATAACAATAATTAACAACGATAATCAACAGAAAACTAAATTATTCACTTAACTAAACACAACGCCAGCGACTTCAAATATATTTTCTAAAAATAGGAAACATAGGTACTACAGGGATTTGTGGCACCAGGGGAGGTAGCTGTGACTAAATTATGGCATATGAGAAGTGCAACTCTCGCTCCAAATGTAAACAAACTTACGCATAGCGGGATCAAGTTCATTCAATACAGACCATCTCAAAAATATTGACCGCACTTTTCAATATTTTTTTCCGGCTTTAATTGCAAACAGTCTTTTTTTATGTTGATATGGGATATTAATGTTATAATTAAGGGAGTTTCGACTAAAGAATTATTGCTGACTAAGGAGTTTTATTACACTACGTCTCCGCGGCTGGACTTAAGTTAAATATATCGTTCTCAGTGTTTTGCCTCTCTCGTAACTATTAAATCCCGATCAAGAGAAATAAAAAGTAAGATTTTCACTTAATTGTATTTATTTAAAAATTAGATCATTGTACCTTTATTAAAATAGATGGCCATAAGGCACAAATATACAGATGTTTAAAAGCTTCCTGGTATTATGAGGTAGAGTCTCCATATTGTCAGATTTGATAAAAATTTGTTTATTCTAAAGTCGGTATAATTCACTTAGTCATCTTTGTTATGTAATGGCGGTGGTGTGAAGTAGTAAACCCATGTAAATTAAGCAAATTATCCAGTGTATGGCGCTAGTGGTTCTTGATAAGCAAGGTTATAGTGAAATGGTACCTTGTGAAAGGTTGTCTCATGTAGGTATTTTTGTGCCACAAAAAAAAAAGGCTGGGCTGTTTGAGACTGTTTGCATATCAATATAATTTTATTTGGTTACGATAGAAACAATATTTGTTTATATTTTTCTTTACTCTTTCTTTTCTTGTTTAGACAGACCATTAGATCTTAAAATGTGTTGCGTCTTTCCACTTTTTTCCTGTCAAGTGCCCTCGAGTTTTCAGTCTGTTTAAGCTTGAGGTCTTCACTGCTTCTATTCTATTTCGGTCGTCTCTTTCTTTTCTTATCATATGATTTTTACATTGTAGATTCAGCGCGCAGGTGTTACATCCCTTCTAACAAATCCACCTACACCCTCTTCTCCAAAAATTTGGCACAGTTCCATATTATTCTTTTTCTGAATTTTAAAATGATATTTAAACTTTCCATTGATTATCAGCAGCAGGCGTAGGATAGGAAATGATGACTTTGTTTGGAAAGTATAGCTTAACTTAAAACCAAACGACCAGAATTAACCAGAAATCAGTATATCTCATATATACTTGATATAAATTGAAAACTAGATACCTAGCCTCCAAATATAAATACAAATTTATATTAGAATTTAATTTTCTCCCACACAGTAAAGTAGTACAAGATAGAGACAGCCTTCTGACAAGCTTTACTAACCTTGCTTGACAAACCAATGACGTAGGAACACCACAAAAAATCTAATCATAAAATGTATTGCGATATTTTCGCTTATTCGTAAATAACTTTGTTTCCTTGAGTAAAAAAGCAGGTCTTGTCTTTTGAATCAGTATGAGTTGTGGCCGAATGTCTCGACAATTTATTTCATTTTAAAGAACCGTTTACTATTATTATTAGGCAATTATGAGGTTATTATAAACCACAGATTGAGGCATATCGACTTGACCCATTTACTTTCCTAATTTACCTGGTTAGTGCTTATTAAAAAGTTTAACAACCTGCCAACTAGGGCTACCTTTGGGAAGTCCTTTTCAGAGGTTAGTAGGTCGAGAATATTGCACCTCCGCTTGTTGCACATTTTGCTGAAGTGGATTTACAAGACGTGTTTACATTAGCGATTAGTTGATAATCACTAGTTCACTAGATCACTTCGTCATAAGCATTTTATGTCAACTCTTGCTATCTTAGAAAATTCACTAAAAAGATTTGCTTGCACTCATTCTGATGCTATAATTTTTGACTATTATGAATAACTAAAATGCAGAAACTGACGCGTGAACAATAAAGACGAGCTGGGGTTATATTTCTAGGAACTGCACGTGTGCAAATCTGGAAATTCTTTTCAAAGAATTGTGTCGATTCCGTTTTTACCTTACATTTATGGAAAGTAGTAATCTCTTGTTGAGTCGAGAACGTACTCACCATCACCAAACAAAATAATACTATTAATGAAAAATAATTTTGCATTAAAAAATATTTTCCGTCATTTATACCGGGTGTCCCAACTAAGACTTTCACGTCATATATCTCCATTATTATTGAACGAATTTTTATAAAATTTGGAATATAGACAATTTATTAAGTGAAGAACCATTGCGCTATACGTATCTAAATTACCAGTTAATTGGTTTCAAGACTGTCTCTTGGGGAACACTTATAATTCTCCAGTTTCTTAGATATACAAATAAAAAGGATGACATTAAAGTCAAACATTACTATTTATCTTTATTATCGTCGCCTTTAAATTAATGCTGCAGACTTTAATTTTATAATTATGTAACTGCGATTTATTTTTATATTTATCGATAACAGCTTTCTTTTTGAACTCCACTGCTAAATAACTCTGCGTTTGTTCTTCATAAATCATTGTTGAAATAGACCGCTTATATGAAATAGATATCAAAGAATATTTTACAAATAGGACTACATACTTTTACTGTAAACAAAGCAATTATCACATTTAATTAATTGCTCATATTATAACTGAATACTTTTTTGTTTATTACAAACAACTTAATAAAAACAACAAGTCGTTATTCATTACTATAATTAGTAAGTAAGACATACATAGATCATTTCACTGGAACGTTCTATGTGATCTTAGTTAGCTTTCTGATGCGTTAATTGAATTCGTTAAGTTAATTTTTGCATTGTATCTAAATTGTCTTTTTGTGTAATTCTGTATTTCAGAATCTTGATAAAAATGAGACTATAGTGTGAGAAAGTCCTGCTAAAAATTATAAAACATAAAAAACTGATCAAATCAAATTTGCAATGTAAGAAGTCGTCATACATGGCATTAAGGTTGAATTAAATAAATCATCTGAATATGTCAACTCTAAAGCTCGTTTTACATTTCTAGATCAACTTTAAGTTCAATTTCTAGAACCTGGTCAAAATTGACGCTATGTCGGGTGGTATTACATCTGTCAATTTCAAGTTCGATTTAATAGTTATTTATGAACCAAATGCGGGAAGACTATTTTCCCGCATGAGCGCACTTTGTAAGCACGAGCGACCGCAGGAAGCGAGTGCTTTTAATTGCGCGAATGCGTGGAAGATGTCTTCACGCAAGTGGTTTGTACAATATTTTTTGTACGAACATTAAATTAAAAAAATATTATTGATTGATGTCATTAGTATCATACCTAACCTAAGATACATTACATTACCTAATTAGTTTAAGCATTTCATGTAGGTACGTCACTATTACACACCTTTCCCTAAAATTAAGTTATTATATTCTTACACATGGCAAACATGAGGTATTTATTCTTATATTTATAAATTTATAGTAGATACATTTATTGCGTTTTTTTCTGAACTGTCAATATGAATGTCGATGTGGTCAAATAGATGGCGCTAGAATGTCGCTTAAAATGTCGTCAAATAGATGGCGCCACAAATTTATTAGAAGAATTTTTAATTATTACCCCTATTTCCCCAACTTTTAGTGAAGAATAGTCGAGGGAAGTAGTATTTTATAGACTAAATTTTATTACTATCAAGTTAGATTTTTTTTTAGTGTCCCAAAGAGCCAGTGTTTTTTTCAATTTTTGCAGTCGCCTCGACCGGGAAAACTTCTTTCCTAGTCGAGCTACACATGCGCCAAATGTCACTTTACAAGCGGTGAGTACAACATCTGTAAAATACCCTATACCTTACGTAATTTTAGTGACCTTCAATTTAAAATTAAATTTCTAGTTCAATTTTAAGTTCAATGTCTCGTTCAGTTTTTAATTCAATAAATTGACAGATTTAAACAAAGCTCAAAGTTTCACACTTACCTCAATATATTTGTGTGAGATAGCTTTAAAAACCCAAGCTGACAGTGGTTGCATGTTAAAGCGACTGTATAAGCATAATCCATAGTTGCATACTTTAAAGACATTTAAAAAGCAGCACAAATGACATGCTTTACTTTCATGAGCATTTGGCAATATGCACTTACGTTCAAAAATTCACGAAATATCTTAAAATTAATAATTAAAATAACGAGCACATAACAAAACTTTTAATCATTGTTCATGGTGTAGATTACGTAAAGTAGTGGTCCTAAAATGCTACCTTATGGAATGTTACTAAGCGCATTTTATTCATTTTTCTTAACGTCATATCGAAATTACACATGTTCTGAGAAAAGTTTTGAAATTTGTTGCGAATTAAATTTCACGGGAAACTAGGTTACACCCCCGATTTGGAACTTCTGTCGCAATCTATCTGTAACACACTGCTCACAACTTCGCCATTTTTATTATTATATTCGAAAATATAAACTAAACATAAATGTAAAAGGGATATTTTTAGTTGAAAAAATTTCTCAAAATTGACTAGACATTTCTAGCTGTATCTAATAGAAGTTCTACTATTCATGTTAATCAAAATTGAAGTTAAGGTATTGCCCTGTCTCGATTGCGTTTCTATATAATAATATTTCGTCATAAACATATTAGTTTCTATGCAAGGAACTAATTAATATGTTAGAAACAAAGGACGTCTTACTCACACACATAGAGAAAGGTCAGCTACCTACATCGAAGCCACAAACAATCATTGAAATTATATTTTTAATGTCGGGCCGGAGGAAAGACACAAATTGTCATAATTGCTCTTTAATTTGCCTTTCAATCAGACCAATTCAAACGTGAATTCGTCACGGATAATTCATAAGAACAACAATTTGTTCATTAGATGTGCATACGAATCCTATCACATGTATGTACTGAATACATGTAATTGTATATAGATATACATATACATATATGTATTTATCAATATTCATTAAATATAATTTTAGCTGTCCAACGAAAGGGACGCGGAGGTATATAATATTAAAGAACGTGAAAGAACGTACAGTTCTTAATGATTGCATTTCAAGTTTGTGATTTATTTCAGTTTGTTTTGATTAATTACTAAATTCTTTTAATGAGGAACACGTAATAATTTAATTGGAAGGATAGTCATTGAAAACGAAGAGTGGCTTTTAAAGGCGGCGATAAAGGCAATTAAAAAAATTATTCCAGGAATACTGCTTATTAATAATAATTTGAAATCAATCTAATAGGAAATTTACATATCAGAGTGTTCATATACGAACCTTATTATATGGCTTAATGGCATAAATAGACCATTAAAATTACAATTTTCACATGAATATAATTTTTAAAATAATTTGGGCCAATAAATAAAAATGGTGTTAAATTTCAGATATTGTAAAATATTACCTGTCAAGTAATATATATAGCCTACAAAATTCGTAGCAGGACTGTCATAGTAATAATAATATTCATAACCCCTTTTAACATTTGTTATAATTATGTTTTGACGTTTGTTACATATTTTTCATCCAAATAATACAAATTTGGCAAGAATGCTCGTTTACTAAACACAATAGCCAAGTATTTAATAGAAAAATAAATGTAGAAAAGTACTATTTCAGGACTTCTTAAATATTATTTAATTAGTTCAATTTCATTGCTCCGAAATTGTTGTTCACAGCGGTATTAAGTCGTCTTCTGTAGTTCGTACTCTGGCCGTGTCAGTCGCTAAAACGATTACACTATATATATAATAAAACACAAGTGTATAGTTTCAAAATTATTATAATGTTTAACACACTACATATGTTTCGCCACACTGAGATTCGCAATGTCCGGGCGTGAAACAAGACAATCAAATGCAATTACGTGCAATAAATGTTCTGCTATCACAAAGACCTTTATTTCTTGCGGTGAATGTGGAAAAAAATATCATGTACAATGTGTATTAAAAATCAGTGGAACTTATGTTGATAACAAAGGAAATATAATGTGTTGTAGAAATATAACCTCTGAGTGCACGGAGTGCAAACAAAAAGAAAATGAAATTAGTGAATTAAGATGCAGGCTATCCAAAATCAATGAAAAAATGTTGGAAAAATCATTAGTGGAATATACAACAAGTGCTACTGAGGAAAAAATATTACAACAATTGAAGGAAGTTGAAATAAATCAAGACACTGCTAAAAACTACACCCAAAAAGACCTCGAGGATCTGGACGCTAAAGTAAGTGAAATGAAACAATTATTTACGAAGGAAATAACAGAAATAAGAAATACTATGCAAGAAATAAAATCTCAATTGGATAAATCTGGTGGAGGCGATATTAACAAACAAATAACATTTAACGAAATAAATATTGCGGAAACAGAGACATCTACAAATAAGAATCAAAAGACAGAAGTAGAAAGGGAACCCGACTATCAAAGCGAAGAACCAAGATCTATACAGGAAAATGCTAGTTTAAAAAATTCTCAAAGTACCAATTTAAAAATTCTGCAGTACAAAAAAGACACCATTTCAGAAAATATAAATTTAAATGACAATGTGAATTTCGGACAATCTGCTAGACAAAGTAACATAAAGCAATTCTCACAAAATTTCAAAAAAAAAGTAATCGGCAGCAATGATGAGAATGTTGCGTTTAACAAAGTTCAAAGAAAGTGGATTTACGCAGACCGCTTTAAAAAAGATTATTGTATTGAGGATATGCGAGAATATTTAAACAAAAAATTCGTAACAAACGATATAGTCGTAGAAATAATGGCGAAGAGGGATCGCTATACAAAGGAGGACTATATAGCGTTTAAATTAGGCTTTCCGCATTTTATAAATGATGACAAAATATTTGAGCCATTAAACTGGCCAAGTAATATTAGTGTTCAATTTTTTCGGAGGTCAAGCGGAAAAACTAATCACAACACGACAAGAAAAAGCAGAAATCAAAGACCGAACAGAAAACCGAGATAAAAATAATCTAGACATTTCTTATACGTCTAGTAAAGATACAAGAAAGATCAATATCTTGAATTATAATATACAGGGACTATCAAATAAAATTGACGCATTTCAGGTAGAATTAAACAAGCGAGATATTGACGTGGTTTACCTAACAGAACACTTCTTACCTAAAGAAAAACTAAAATATGTTAATATAAAAGATTTCACCATAGCGAGCTGTTTTTGCAGATCAAGCTCCATTCATGGGGGATCCCTCATTCTAACAAAAAGCCATGAGGAAGTTATTGAAAGAAAAGACATATCTTTAGTATCAGTAGAAAAAGAAATAGAAATAGCGTCGGTAGAACTAGCTGCAATAAATTCCATTATAGTGTCTATATACAGACCCCCATCTGGAAGTTTGGAAATATTTTTTGACAAACTAAATGAAATTATTTTTATTCTAAACGAAGAAAGGGCACAAAAAAATGTGTTTGTTGCAGGCGACTTTAATATTCACATGGAAACAGAAACAAAAGTAACTCAGAAAATGTCGGAAATTCTGAATGCTTATAATATGAAACAGGTATTTCATGAACATTCTAGACAAACAGATACCACTAGTTCCTTAATAGACAACATATTTACAAACGTTGATCTCTCTAAGATTGAGGAATATACAGTCAATATGCATCTTTCCGATCACTTCTCACAGATTCTGAGATACACATATCCAAAACATGATAGAGCTGCGATAACCACAAATACTATTAGACTTATGGATGCGAATAGTATACAACACTTTAAAGAAGTCTTAGACGTGGAACTGCACTTACCTAACAACATCCTGGATGCCAACGAATTATTTAATTACTTCCATAATATTTTTATGGCCGCATTTGAGGCTTGTTTTCCAAAAAAAAGAGTTACGACGACAGCTACGAGAAACAACTGCGTCAATCCAGAAATTAACAGTTTAAGGAACACATTGGATGCATGGGCTGTTATGGCAAAGGTTTCAAAAAATCCAGATTATTATAGAGAATATCGACAACTCAAAAAAAATTACTTGTGCAGGATAAATGAAATCAAACAAAAATCAAACTCAGAGTACATAATGAGATCAAGCAACAAGACCAAGGCAATATGGGACGTAATAAAGAGAGAGCTCAAACCTGAAGATAAACAAAAAAATAGTAATACCTCTTTGTCGGCTACTAGCTTGAATACATATTTTTGTGAGGTTGGCGAAACCATTGCGATGGGCATACAATCCAGACACTCATCAACAGAGTTTCTTCATAATCAAAAACTGGAAAATGCATCCTCCTTCTACTTTATACCCATTACGTCCGTAGAAATAGAACAAACGATTCAAAAAATTAAAAGTAAGCATACTAAAGATGTGTATGATATTTCGACATGTCTTCTAAAAGAGGTGTACATGCAGATATCCGCACTATTGGCGAGCATTTTTAACAAATGTATAGAACAAGGTGTGTTTCCTAGCTTATTGAAAGTCTCTAGAGTTGTACCTATACATAAAAAGGATGACGTTAATGACTGTCAAAATTATAGACCGATTAGTATTCTGCCGGCGGTGTCAAAGGTTTTTGAGCATGTTATTGCGTCTAGAATTATAGGATATATGGAGAGTCAACAATATTTAGTGTCCGCACAACACGGTTACAGAAAAGGGCGTTCGACTAGTAGTGGTATACTACACATAGTGGAGAGTCTGTACAGTGTCTTCGACGCTGGTCTGTATGCAGGAATAAATTTATTAGATTTAAGCAAGGCCTTCGACTCTGTTAGTCATGAGATCTTGCTGCATAAGTTAGAATATTATGGAATAAGGGGTGAATCCCTAAACCTAATGCGATCTTACCTAACGGGCAGATATCAACTGACGGAATGGAATAACACAAAGTCTGAGCCTAGGATAATAAAGTATGGAGTTCCACAGGGATCGATCCTTGGTCCTATGCTGTTCATAATATACATGAATGATCTTCCTTCTAACATAGGCGGGGTGGAGGTATGTATGTACGCTGATGATACCTCTCTTTTGATGCAGGACATAGATCCGGCAGCACTGCATCAGAAGTCGATAGGGGCAATTGCGGACGTTGAAAATTGGTTTGCTGCAATAAACTGAAAATCAATAGTAGTAAAACGCAAAATCTTCTATTCTGTACAACTAGCTCAGAACGATCGTCGGGAGTAAAAATTCTGGGCATCACCCTGGACACAAGTCTGAAATGGACTCTCCACATAGAAGACCTAGCGAAGAAATTGTCATCTGCTCTATTTGCAATAAAAAGACATTTATTGCAACTCGTGAGGCGGCGAAAGCAGCATATTTTGCAGGCTTTCACTCCGTGATGTCCTATGGTGTCCTCTTCTGGGGAATGGCTGCAGAAGCGGACAGGATATTTGTTCTACAGAAGAGGGCGATTAGGTTTTTGTGCGACCTGACATGTAGGGAGAGCTGTAGATCACACTTCAGAAAGGAGAAGATACTCACTCTACCATCAGTATTTATCCTCTCTGTGGTTACTCACGTCCAGCAGAATAAAGAAGCATTTCCCTTGAACGGTCATCATCACGGCTATTCTACTCGTCAGCGACAGAAGATAAGAGTGCCTCATCATCGGCTGACTTGCACTCAGAGGTCGATTGATTACTGGGGGTGCAAATTATATAATAAATTGCCGGCAGAATTAAAAGACTTGCCTTTGACCCGTTTCAAAAAAAAGGTTAAGGAAATGCTTGTTAATAGGGAGTGCTACACGATGGAAGAATTCCTGGCCACTTAAGACATCGATATTGACTGTATGTGCTTCGTTTTATGTCTTGTTAGTTCTTATTGTTGGTGTTTATCTTTGTATTACGATTTTATTATTTGTGTTTCTATATCTTTATATATCTATATATATTATTGACAGTTGTACGCTATGTACAAAAAAAAAAGAAAATGACATTTTCTGTAATGGTGTTATTACAAAAAATATACAATATACAATACAATATACAATACAATACAATACTGTGGCTTCATCAGGTGGATGAAAATACAATTTCAAAATACAAATTAGCTCCTATATATATCAATACAAATTACAAACATAATCTCATTCTAAGAGGGGGTGGACATGTTTAAATTTTAGATTTAGTAGGGGGGAGTTATTTAAATCTAGTTGATCATTTAATATTATACCTAATCTATTACATTTATTAATTTCTAAACTTTCTAGCATATTAAGCTTTTTACTTTTTCCTAAAACATGTAAAGTTGTAAAATTAGTATTGAATTTATGATTATGTTCTAAGCAATGATTAGCAAAAGTTGAGTCTGTCTTCTTATCCCTATAACATCTTTCGTGTTCTTTCATTCTAGTATCGAATGTTCTTCCTGTCTGTCCTACATACACTTTTTTACAGTCTTCGCATGTCAACTTGTACACCCCTGAGTTTAATCTATTGTCCGTTTTATCTTTATTGTTTTTTATTGCGTTTTGTAAGGAATTGTTGGTTTTGAATGAAATTGTCTCTTCTCTACTTGTTTTAATTAAGTTCCCTACTGTGTTTGAAATTGTACCAATGTATGTGATGGAATTATAATTGTGCGTTCTATTGTTTTTTACTGTGGGGTAAATTAAAGATAGCGTTTTGGATTTCTGTAGCTTTTCTAAGATATTATTAATTAAATCTATAGAGAAGCCGTTATTTAGCCGTGTTTTATTATATATATATATAATGGAGTTTCAACATGTATCTCCTTCGTCGATTATTATTAGATTACACTATATGTTATATACCTGATAGTTATTTTTTTCAATCAACTGTATCTTTCGTTATAGTGTTCCAGTTTCTCGCATCCATTCTGTCCAAATCTACTACTACTGTTCCAATTCATTTCTCACTTGGTCTTCCTTTTCTTCTTGGTTCAATTAGATCTGCTCGAATAATTTTTTTTTTTGTTATTCTATCTTCCGAAAGCCTCTACACACACTGCACCCACTGAATTCTATGCAATCTTTCTATCTGAACTACATCTGGCTCATCAAATGATTTTAGTAGCTCATCATTTATTCATTACTCCCACTCTTCAAGTACTTTAGTTCTTCAACGCTAGCCGTGTTTCTGGAGGTTTACGTTGCATTTATCTGCACTTGTATATACTTTGTAATCCCTCATTAATTTTTATATTGCTAATTTGCAAAGTGCATCGCTGTATCTAAAATCGTTTTGCACTGCGAAAGTTCTTTTGGAGCTCTTGCTATTCAACGATATTTCATCATCGGCTTATTTAGAATTTCATCAACTCTTTTCTCTGCTTTTCTTGGACTGGTAGTTGAAACTATAAATGTAATAATATTTATTACTAATTTTTTTTTTTTGAAATCTTAACGATTCGGCTTGCCATTTCGGGGTATCTTGATGGAGAGCTCAAGTAATCTTAACTATGTTTTTTGCCTACATGAAGATTTTCCTATGGACCTTTTTTATGAATATACTCAACCCATATTAACAGCATCATACGCTTGAATGCTTGAATACATTTTTATTAGGGTGTCTAACACAACGTCAAGGACTGATAATGAATGAAACACAGTACCAAATCTTATAAAGTTGATTCCAAAAACAGGCTTGAGAAATACTGACTCTCCCTTCATAATTAAAATCTTCATTCTGTGGTAAAATTTATTAAACCTGCAACAAAAGTATCTATTCGAATTACGTTTCTTTGATAGTATATGATTATGACAGAATAAACAAGCAAGACCACTTTAGAGTTAGGAATTTTGATGCATGCTATTTTTTTCTACCAATAAATATTTATTCTAATCAATTTTTCTTGCGTGATCTAATTTGGGTTGTCTTTTGACAATTCTTATGCAATTTGGACGACTACCATATGAGTTTGCTTGTTTAAGTGTTATGATATTAGGAAGGATTTTGCACGAATTTCCTGAAAAGTAACGAAAACATATTTGAGCAATTATTGAACAAAAATAGGCATCACATATCAACATGTTCGTTTAGCTTACGATAAGTTTGTTGTCATAATTATGGGTAGAATTATAAATAGGATATTTGATTATGCGTTGGCTACTATAAAAAGACAAAAATTATCAGCTGTAAAATCTTAGGATACATATCACCAAATTTCTAAAACTCCATATAATTCTGTAGATCTTCTTTAAAAATTATTAAATTATTCAATTTAGGTAGACTTATAATTTTTTTTTTAATCATAGGCTTCCACGGTTGTCATTAAGTATCATTTCTGGGACTTTTGTGTTGAAATCGTAATTTCTTGTTTATTAATCATTGTGTATTATATAGTTTATATCATATTTTTATTATTTTAAAAAAGCATAATTATAAACTTTTTCTATAAAAGTTGTAATTATTTGTTAACATTAACTTGAATATATAATTTGCCGAAAATATTAAAAAAAATGTGATATTTTATTCAATTGAATGTAGCGACCTACTTTGCATGACAAGCAGTGAAAGCAGATCTTTCAATCACATTTTCAAATATGACAATAAAATTCTATTACCACATGATGAATACATACATATGAAATAGCTGCCTTAATCAAATGATTATTATTATGCTGCAAAGACATTCTCACATTAAGATATCTATGGAACATTATTTCGAAGCCTAATGTCTCCCATCAATCCAGGTATTGTCATGCATAATAAAGCCCTATATTACTTTATAATACCCACCGTCACCCGTTGACTTATTAAAAGCCTAGATGTTTTCCCAATTGAAAAGCGTACACCAGCTATCGATTCTGATTTCCCAACAATCTCGTGCATATTTCACTAGAGAAACGGTATAATTTATTAGATGCGCCTGAAGAAAGCACACGTAACAAGTCGACTACTTCGACTTGCTGCCGTTGCCAGCTCGGTAAAATTTAAAAAGAAAGAAAGGAAGAACCGATCAAAACGACATGAAGAAACCAACACCACCGCCACCTCTATATCGGAACCAATCGATTCACGCGGCAAGAACGAATTAACAATTAAAAATATCATTATTTCATGCAGTACATGTACCTGTATATGTATTTAAGTTTCCGTATATAATGTATTGTACATACAGTGCCGCCTATAAGTTTTGTTACACCTTCCAATAATTTTATTCCACAAATATGATTGGTTAACCATTCATTTTATAGTTATAGTTAAAATAAAAAAAAATATTATTTTTTAATTGTATTTATTATTACAATCTTGGTAATTTGGCATAAAATTTAATTCTTGCTTTTTTTGTAGGAGATCCATTTTTCAAATAAACACGTAATGAATTGAGGAAAATAGTTGTATTCTTATCAATTAATATAGAATCTGTGCAGATAGAACAGGAGCTTTGTTCTTCTTTAAAATAAGACTTCGTTTTGTTAGCACATAAATGTCCAGTATTCTTCATTGACTACTCTTCCATCTTTTCGGTTGTCCCTTTCAAGGTCTCTTGTTGTCTAGGTTTCCAGTCATTGCAATTTTGGCGAGTCTGCTATTGATCATGAGCTCCACGTGGTCCCTCCAATGTATTCATCCTTATCTTAGGCATTTTCCCAACCTTTATGATCCAACATTCTTCTTTTATTTTATTGTTTCTGACACTGACTCGAAAGCTTCTTCCAGTAATTATTCGCATCGTCTTCACCCGTGTTATTCTCATTGCTTATTTTGTCTTTGTTGTATCTCTACTTGCTCGATATTTACACTCCTAGACACCTGCATCTGTTTACTTCGGTTTTTAGCAGTCACTATAGATTCGAAGTGAATCTATAGTGACTGCTAAATTGAAAAAACATTTATTCAGAAAAATATAATATATCTAAAAAACTCCAACGCATAGAGCGTGTCAGATTGTTTGATAATGACATGTCAATTAATTCTCCATTACCATAGGCATTTTCGGAAATTAAACCCGGGCATTGGGGGTTACAACACGGTTAGCAAAAATGCGTTCGTTAATTCAGTCGGGTAAAAACAACCGTGTTCGTAAAATCGAAAAAGTAACCGGGTTCAACAACCCGGCTCGGTTGTCATAACCCTGGTAAGCGAGTAGGGTAATGTATATTGTTTTACTACATCTCCGGAAATAACCTTACAAAGCGTTAATGTCAATACACAAAACTCTTTTATTTTTTTTATACGAAACAAATTTAAGAAGAACCATGATAAATTGTATTCTACGACAACTACTTTATAATTTAAATGCAAACTCCCTTCTTATTCCTCTTTGCGTTGAGTTTTATACAGATTCAAGTACAAACAAACTTGCTAATAAAACTATTTTACGAGTATCTGGAGTTGGAATATTCACTGTGGTATTCCTTTCTTATTTCATTCTGCTTATACAGAATCTAAGCTACAAGTATAGGTTATGTTTATGTTACGTTACTATAGATAGCCTCAAATTGCGTTCGGAAATGTTTTAAATAACCCGGTAAAATTTGTGAACGTGTCAGGTACTATCTAACCAGGACAGTGCTATACCTACATTTTCCGAAACCGCCTCATGTTTACTAAATCTTTCTAAACTTTATTTTTTATCCTGAAGTTTGTGTTTTCTGTTATAATGTGATTGGAGGTACAAGCTTTTTCGTTTCATGCACATTGTTTATAACTCATCAAACAAAAGGTAACCTGTCGTTTCAAAACACATCCATATACATTTTAATGATGTCAAATTTCTTTGGTGTAGTAGGTACTGCATTCCGGATTTCATGATTGTGCTCAGGATGCTGCCTTTCTTCAAGAAAACTTAGATTAAAAAACGAACTATTGCTTCTCAAAAAATTTAAACTTAAATATAAACAAGTGCTGATTGATATCTTTTATCAGAAAATATAATAGACTTTATTCCAATGATTCACAATATCACAATTGACCCAGAAATGCGTAGCAATCATCTTGGAGTTAGTTTTGGTGAAAAGCTTACTGTCGCTGAAGATGTTTTCTTCATCACTACATCAATATTTCGAATTGGGTTTCATTATACACACCTGTAAAGTTTTTACACCATTGCAACACACAAGCACTCTTTTAAGTGTCGGTTGCTGTGGTTTCTTATGTACGGATGCTATGTTAATGCAATATTTGTATTTGATTCAAAACACATCAATAAATTATTTTCTGCGACTTCTAACGATAAATCCGATTACCTAAACACACCAAAATACATGTTAATTATTTCATATTTCTTTGGTGTTATATGATACTAATTACTTACTGTATTCCTCGTTTCATGCTGGTGACCAGGATTCAGCCTTTCTTCAAGAGAAATTTGATCGAATCAATGATTGTTGTTTTTTTCAAAAAAAATAAAGTTAAGCATCAAAAAATGCTGCTTTATATCTTTTACCAGAAAACCCGATAGACTTTATTCCAGTTATTCACAAGATCGCAATCGGCTAAAAACTGCATATCAATCATCTTGGAGTTTTTTTTATTGAACAGCTTACTATAGCTGAACATGCTTTCCTTATCACTACTGAAACATTTCTACAATTGGGTTATTATGCGCACCTGTAAAGATTTTGACACAATTGCAACAATCATGTCGCAAGTTTCTGAAGTATTTATGTCTGAATTTCTATGGAAGGTGTACTGATTGGACTACAACTTTGCTCTGGATGTTTTGCATTAGTTCTTCCATTTCTCTATATTATGTTAACCAGTTTAGTATGTTTTCTGAATTGTTTATTATTATTATTATTAATATAGGTCAAATTATTTGTATTGAGATTACCTGTTGGGCAATTTAAATATATATTACTCTTAATGTGAACAAATCATAATAAGTCATGAGTCTTAAACTTTTAAATGGCATTGTACGCACGCAAGTCTATATTATATAACACAACAATGCGACTCAAATAACGAGAAAGTAGTTAAATAAATTACAGTCGCGTAGCAGCTAGCAGCGGGTCGAGGCTGTAATGGAATCATTAAAGATTCGTTAGGTATCTAAATATTACAGGCGGCCCCGATAATCACCCGATTGATAATTAAAACTATTATGTGTTTAATTAAAATTATTTATAGCGGCTCGTTTGTTAATTATTGAACGGGATTTATTATTTAACGTGGCGTGAGGTGTAATGGGCCGTTTTGCCCAAATCTCGCACATAAACACGGACAACTACAAACGCCATAATACGAAACGGCAATCAAAACGTTCCGACGTGATTCTGTAATTCTGTACCCTTATTAATATTGCACAATACATTTATAGAATAATACTAATTACCCGTCTGTTTTTAACAAATTAAAATATTCGAACACCCATCGTTGTTTGTAATGAAAGCGTGGCGTGAGCCGAATGTATTGCCGATATCATTAAAATAATAATAAATAAATAGACGTATACATATATTTATTCTTTTACCATTGGCGTTGAATAGAAAATATATTACAGGTGTTAATAATTTATAATAATACACACAAAAGAATAATTACTTCATTCAAACGTGTAAGCTTTGTATCAAACATATTGTAACTTCATCTGTGCGCAAACTGATGATAATTTTATTTAAAACTTATGTTATTCTTGCCAATAAAGGTATTGTGATATTCAAATGATCATCCGATATATTTAAAATAAATAAAATGTTAATTGAGATCTATCTAATCTATTTATATTTTTAGTCCAAAAACGTAAGAAAAATTCTTTCAAAATGATTTAATTTCGTGGAATAATTATTTCAAATTCATGGTTTAACAGTGTGTTACGGTCTAAAATTCAACCTATATATATGTTTAGTTTTCACACCTTCTATTTGCCTTCACGTCGCTTCTGAAGGTTTCCAATTGTTTTTTATTACAAATTCTTTTAGGTTGTATATAGGATGTGTATAATTGGTTGCTGAATTTACGTAATTATTTTAAAAATTCGTTGTTAAGTTTTGAATATTTTGGTCCAATCTCAATAATAAAATGATATTTTTTGTTAGTTATTTGCAGTACTTTAATAGTATATATTGTTCTATTTGATTATATGTGATATAGTATTTTACTTCTAGTTTACCTGGCGCCACCTGCGAGTAGCCAGTGTAGTTATTCTTCATTTTTTGTTAGACAGGCAAACTAATTAAAATTTGTTTCTTCTGGACAGTTTATTGATGTCTTGTTTCTAACAATTCTAATATGAATTTTCAGTAACTTTCCAAAACTTTATATTATCTATATATTTCACAGTTTAATTTATATGCGCTTTGAAAATACATCTTATAAGAATGTATTTTTAATGCATATACATATATCGATGGATGTGTTGCTATTTCCTAATTGTGTGTTTGGAAGTGGTCGTTTACTTATTTATCTTTCACTTCTGCTTGTGCTAAGAGGCATAATTTTTGGTGTTTTGATTTTCAGTGACCACTGCTTAAGATTGTAACAGAAATTTTGATGTATTATGATTATCGGTGGTGGGCTGCTGTAAATCTAATTATGAAGCATTTTTTGGATTTTTATTCGAAGATCTCATGGATTTGTCGATTTCAAAAAGTCTTCAAATAGCTTTGTTTACAAGAAAATACTCTGTTTTACTATACGTTTACACATTATCATCTTCAAAATGTGTCCCAAACAGTTTCCTAATTTAAAAATGTTCTAATTATTGAATTGACAACGTACTCCTGTTTTTTTCTCTAACTACAAAAATTGTTTGGTAGAATCAAAATATGTTTCCACTATCTGTAATTTTTCAGTGTATAGAGAAAAACTTTTTTATATATTTAAATTAATGTTATCACATATTTTATTAATCATGTCATAAAAATAGTAATTAGTACTCAGATATAACGAAATAACCTGATGCAACGTTTGAAAACACTGTCGCTAACGTCAACGTATTCAACAATAGATTACTGATGGATCACTACAGGCGCAATGAGTATGTAGATTGACATGTGAATAATAATAATACAAAACAGTTTAAATTGTTTGAAAGATAAGACGAAAGACGAGAATATTTAACTGAATAAATAAAATTTCAACATGTATCAACCTCATCAATTAACTATTAGACGAGAATATGTTTCGTAACATTGTTTCTGTTTTGTATTTTGTTGCTCAAAGTTATATGATCAAAATGAATCGGACAGAAACTTTTTCACTTAAATAAAATATGCACAAAATTCAATTAATTAAATATACCCAAACAGCAATTTCATACTTCTTCATTATAGCCACAGATAACCTAACATAGCATATATTTTTCGCACTTTATCGTCACGATATAGAGATACTGAGTAAATATTGGACAACCTATTCGATTTCTTTTCACACCATCTAGAAATTTTTATTTATAAAAATTCCTATGAGCTACTACCGTGCTTCGCATGGCATATAAAGCTGTCGGTCTCTGGTGTTTAGATAGCCGCCGTCACGCCATATTAGGGGCACTTGAGCGGCTTGAGAATCACTAACATCTGACCTTAACAAGATAGTATGGCATATTTATTTATATTTGTGGGTACTTATTTTAAGCTTTTGTTTTGATTTGTGCCCCTTCACCGAGCAAATCTCATGATCCGTGCCTCGTCGTTTCACTATATAGTACAGACATAAAAAAACGAAAACGTAGCAAGAATAATTCTGCGCCCGCCACCTAGTATACAAGAAACTGAACTAATTATTTGGGTATGGCTCTAAAATGTAATAATAAGCCATCACTTTGTTTATTTTATTTTTAGTCCGATGATCTACAACTTTCAATTTTGTATTTTGTATTGCAATTGGCATTGTAAGAGAGAGAACACGTGTTCTGGCCTATTAGACATCTTTAACGTTTTGCCACGAAACAGTTTTTCTTCCCAAAAACTGCTTTCTTTTTACTTCCTTATACGTAGTATAAGGCAGCATTATGATAATATTGGGCCTCGAGACTTTTTATTTAAAGGTTGATTTTGATATACGGTGCGTTTCAAAAGTCTGGAACTGTTGAAATAAAATTATAACAAACAGCTTTTGAGAAAAACCCTCGGACAGGTCAACTTTAGTTTTATAAAACATATCATTTTGTATCAATTAAATTCTTCGATTGCCTTTTGTTTTCGAGTTATGACGTCATCGATTTTTTTTAAAATTGCAACTCAACTATAAAAAATAAATAAATAAATTTTTTACAATTATTTTTTATTGTATTTCAGAAACGGGCAAGTTAGCAATCTAATTATCATAAGTAAACTAAATGAGATGTTCAAACTGGTTCCCATTTACTTCTTGGCAATATACCAGGCGATATTCGAAATCTTGTAGAACATTCCGGAGGGTTTCTGGACGAATTGCTCCAATTTCGGCCCGAATTCTGTTCTTTAAATCGTCAAGTGTAACTGGCCGATTGAAATAAACCTTGCTTCTCAGGTAGCCCCATAAAAATAAATCGAGTGGGGTAAGATCGGGGGACCGTGCTGGCCACTCAATTGGCCCCCTTCTACCAATCTAACGATTGGGAAAACCTTGATTTAAATAATTTCGCACATCTAACGAAAAATGTGGAGGCGCTCCATCTTGTTGATACCATAAGTTATTATTTGGCACCCGCACCCGCTGTCAGGCCATCCCTCAAAAAATCTAAGTATTTAGCACTCGTCAACGTACCTTCTATGAAAAATGGTCCCAAAATTCGATCTCCAACAATTCCCGCCCAAAAATTAACTTTTTGTGGAAACTGCGTGTGGGCCAATGAAGATTTTGGGGAGCGCAGTATCGGCAGTTCTGCCGATTTACTGCTCCATTAAGGCAAAACGTGGCTTCCTCCGAAAATAATACTCGACTGACAAATTCGCGAGGGGTTGTGCATCGAGCCATCATATCCTCGCAGAATTCCATACGGCGATCCGGATCGATTTCATTAAGTTCATGCACTAAAACTGTCTTGTAGGGATGCCATTTATACTTTTATACTTTTTCAATGTCCTCCACACCAAAGATTTACTGATTTCATAATTTGCAGCCACCCCTTGAGTGGCGTTATGGGGATTTTCTTGCAGGTCCGGTAGAACATCTAACTGAACATCTTCGGAAACTTTTGGTCGACCACATCTAGGGAGATCCCTTACATGCCCGAAATCTTCAAATTTTCTTAAAATCTTGGATACGGCTGTTCTTGTAATTGGTTCCAGTTCTGGATACTTATTGTTAAAGAGCTCGCAAACTTTATCTTGAGTTCTACATCTGTCTCCATATCCCTTCATCATTAAAATTTCTAGTCTTTGCTTTTCACTTAAGTATCGTACCATTTTGGTAATAGAGTAATGCGTCAAAAGTGATATTTCGCATAGTAATTAAAAACTTCAAAGCTTACTCAATTTTTTCCTCTTTCAGGATTTAAGGTCCCTTATTACAGAAACTATCAAGGTCTGGCTCATGCTTGTACATATTTCTGTACTCAGAATTTCAAGCTCTTTCCAAATCCATCGAAAAAAATATAGGTTACAATTTAAAAAAAAAATCGATGACGTCATAAATCAAAAACAAAAGACGATCGAATAATTTTGTTGATTCAAAAAGATGTGTTATTTAAAACAATGTTTTCTAAATTCCTACCGGAAGTAGGTCTTTTAGTCTTAGCAAAAAATAGTGAATATCTTGCAATTCGTGCTTTCTAGACAGATATATTAAAGCTTGATTTTTAATAATTTTTGTATAAAAAAAAACTTTAAAATTTGAACTGGAAGTAACAATTATACTTATAGATGTATTTTACTAAGTTGATAAAAAATATTTGAAACTTAATTTGGACAACTTTTATATAAAAACATCAGATCGCACATACGTATAAGAAAGTCGTGTGGTGTCCTCACCCTATTTAATCTAAATTTATAGCACCGATTTATTCTTTATTAGTGTATAAATATATTTCATTCGTCATTTCGTAATGATCCACTAGAGTTAGTGGAGTTTTTTCACATTTTGTCCATAAAATAATTAATTGATCTTAGGTTGACGGGGAATTACTTTCAACTTAATGAAAGACTTTAACCGATTTTCATAATAAATGTTATAACATCTAGCAATTTGTTGATATCTGATATGTTACTTAATTCATCGAGCTTTATTATTAAAGTTTAGTACATGTTAATAGTTTATCTTTCTCTTACTTATAGCGTATAATTTACTCATTTTAAACTGTTTTCAACTGAGGCACTTATACACCATAATATTCTTATAATAATATGCACTATACACATAAGATGAATAATTATGTTTAATATCGATGTATGTGCTACATATAAATTATCGAAAATTATACCCATACTCATAAATACCAACGTTTTATTACATCTGACCAATGTGTGTTTTCACCGTCTACGCATTTATAAGTACGGTGTCATACTATAAATATACAATTATCCGTACCTATCACATGTAAAACGATGTAGCAAATAAATTTCGCATCGCCTCCTCCTGTACTCTCGGAAAGAATACATAGGGCATTAATTGTGCAATTACGTGGCAATCTGCTTCTCCACAATGGAAAACGAACGGTTTTATACAGGCGGCGGAGTTGTTAAATGGGAATCTTTCTTTTATTAAATCGTAATCACATAATGATCGGTTCCGGACGAAATGAAATAATGAAAACGTGTCCGAAGAGATAGTAGAAACATCTTGCATGTGTCACGTTACATCAGAGTCGTTAATCCACAGAGTCACGAGAATATTCCGCCGCCCGATAACAAAATATCGACGAACTCGCAATTTACATGGGACTATGGAGAAATTTTATTAATGCGAACGACCCGCCGTGCCCTGTAAGCAATTGGCACGTTTATGTAAATCCACGGTATGATTTAAATACGTGAATTACTTGTGAATCCGTCTAGGGACGAATGTTTAATTAATTCTTTGATTCGAAATCCGACTGAAAACGGAAAAATCTTTTTGTAACGTCAAATCCAAAAAAGCCTTATTATTTCTAAGTTTACTTAAGAGGGGCGTTTACCTATCGAAAATTAAGGCATCGCCGTTTCACGTTTTTTAAACTCATTTTGTAATTTTAGAATCTCAAATTTGGGTTAGTGATGCAAAAGGCATAAATTTATAATGTCAAGGTCAGTTTTTGTACTAATTTATTTTCTTAAGAAAGTTATGTGTTTTGGAAATAACCACAAAAATGCATGAATTTGATTAATGTCTACTAACTAAGGCTGGTACACAAAAGAAAAAAACGACCTCTACGCGCCAGCTGCACATTGGATGTACGGTATAAAGAAAAAATCAGATTTGTGTAATTATTGTTAAAGATAAAAAACATTAAACAGTGTACATTGTCACACACATTTCACACGAGATTTCTCCAAGCTAATCGCGTCGTCTATCCCCACTTTACGGTATCTCTACCGGTCCTAGCGAAGACGAAAATCTATTGGAATCGGTCGGCTATTGCAGACTTAAATGCGAGTGACAGTTTAATTACAAACTGTCACTCGCATTTAAATGTCATATATACCTATAATATTCGAGTGTATAATAATATAACAGTTATGGGCAAGCGAAAATTGGCTTATTATAAAACATCAACAACATCAACAGGTCCGTAAGTACTCATTCTTTATACATTATGTTTCCCATCTATAGTATTCCTTTATCTATGACAGAATCTGTGAATAAAACCGAAACGCTGTGACAGAACCGAATATCATCCACCTCCGCCTACTCACACCCTCTTGCGTCTACCCGTCCCGCGAGTAATATAACTTGGATAAGTTTCTATTGGTTGATAAGCACCCGTCTTGAGAACAAGGCCTGATGATTGTAACGTATTCAACATATGACATTTTGCTAGTAGTGTTAATAAAGAGAGACAACTGTGTTTTAACAAGTTATAGATTTCCGCAGATTGTTGCACCCCATTAAGCTAATTACAGGATGAGCAAGAATGGCACAACTTAAAAGTTAAAATTCCATCTTTCTACGGAAGTCCATCAATTCTAGTTTACTACTACATATTTACCTTTAGATACAATCGCTAAATTCTCTGCACGTAGCCCCTAAATGTATTTGATATATCTACTATTGACAAAACACTCAGCATCTGAACTGGTAACTTCTCTCTGCAACGGGTCTTAAAACTGGTAGTTCTGTTGCCGCTTAACTGAAGTGGAGACCGTCGTGGATTTCTTGACATCGGTCAAGGTGATAGACAATAAGGCGCTACCGCCCTTATAATATATAATACAGGTCCCCAATTTATGATTTGATCAGGAAGAGTCTCAAGGAAATGCAATGCAAGTGACTTATACAAACTCAACATTAACAACGTTTAATCACCCCACTCCAAATGGGAATGTGACAGTTAGCAAATATAAACAACTAATATGATCAGTGTAATAAATTTGGACCCACGTGGAGGTTATGGCGAAAGGATTAAAATATTAGACGTTGATAAATTTTAATTTACGTAAAATTAATGAATATTAAAAGAAAAGCAACAATTCATTAAATCATTTGTCAAAAGGAAATCTAAAACCTCGACATGAGAAGATAAATAAATCTAATTAGTTGATATCTAAAAATTCTTAAGAATTTGAGAGCTTGTAAAATAACATAACGTAAGTTCGCATAATAAACATGACATAAATTCTTATTTCTAAATGAAAATAACTACAATTAAATGAGTTTAAAGAATTCTAAATTCTGACTATTTCTGAGTTTTACATTTATGAGCTTTGCATTGTCCTGAGTCTTTCAACGTTGGTTGTAAGATCTACAATTATTTTCCTGTGAAAATTAAGACAAATAGAAGTTTATTAAATCAATTTAATATAGATAAGGCTCCAAACATTGTTTTTATTACATATATCATATAAACTTAGTATTATCTGATCTTTAGAAAGATGTATTATTATATGACGATTAAATTTGGATTACTCCTGGAGAAGCTTAGTTGTTCAGGGAGTGTATGTAAGCAGGCAAGTAGTGATACGATATATTAGACTTAAAAAACATAATAAATATGCTAATCGTATGGGAAAAAATAATTATTAAGTCTGTTGGAGTCTTCATGTACAACTCAGAAACTACTATTTTCACTTATGATCTTTATTATATCAGTTTCTTTGGTTACTTTTAAAAGAGTTCCTATAAATTCAAATTAAAACGTGAAAATTTACCACGTATTTCTTTCATACGTTGCCTAACTTATGTTAATTGATTTATAATTTGCGGATTTGATCAGAAATGACTTGACACTGTACTAATTTTCCTATCGCAGCATTATCTCGTTTTACATATTCGTAGAAAGAAATTATTCAAATTCAAAATACCAACGGTAAACTTGTATACTATACCTATGAATTCTCGCCATCTATTGGCGAGTTACTAGACGCACATATTTCGGGATTATTCACCTAGTACCATTCCTACCGCAAGTGAATACTGCTTGGCTACTTTGCATTGGCTCACAGATGTCGCTGAGATTTCTTATAGACACGTGCTATGCAAGTCGACAGATATACTGGCGGTCTAAGCTTAGCGAATATCTGGGCAACACGTCACACGCTAATTAAGCCTGTGTAGGCTGAAACACGTGTACGTGCGTTATATTTAGGTTGCATTTCTGGGTTGAAACTTGGTTGGAAAAAAATATTAAACTAAGATGATCTAGGACTGTGTAGAACACTTAATAAAAAAATGTAATATAACACATTTTACATTTAAAAATCATGGGCTTGAATCCTGAAAAATTCTTACATAAGGTCATCCACATCTAATGAGATCATTTATTTTTATGGTCACCAATCTCTTAGACTCTTAGTCAATAAACAATTACAATTCGTATGAAAGTAAAAGTCGATATATAAATTGTATTGTAATAGAGTTACATTAAATATTTTTATATTTTTGTTAATATTCCTAATAAAATTCATTATTTTCATTATGGAGAACTCTGTTGTACCTTAATATTAGG
This sequence comes from Amphimallon solstitiale, assembly GCA_963170755.1. Taxonomy (NCBI): domain Eukaryota; kingdom Metazoa; phylum Arthropoda; class Insecta; order Coleoptera; family Scarabaeidae; genus Amphimallon; species Amphimallon solstitiale. The sequence goes on along the minus strand of OY720675.1, from coordinate 239,494,675 downwards.
GCACATTGTGTATAGTCTCATTATTAGATCGAAAACATAAGGTTATTATGCTGTTCCGTGCGCAAAAACTTAATAATAAAAAGACCGGGAGAATATCGAGAATGCAAAGGATATTTCATTTAATGCCTCGACCTTTGCGCGATATGTTCGCCTCGCCGCTTTCTCCATCGCTGCCGGAATCAGCCCTCTAATGCAAGAGCTATACAAATTTTAATGCAATAAGTATAAAACGCGGCAGGTAGGTACTTGATAATAAATGAATCGTGTAATGTATTTATATCATGAAGAAAAGCCTGATATTTTAAGTTAAATGTCAAATTCATAAATGTTAAGGATAGCTAAAACAATAAAAAATGCAAATCGCGCGCAATTTTCACCGTTGGACTTTAGTAGAGAGAATATTCATCCCCCTTGGCCGTGCACTCTGCCATTAATTTCAACTAAATTGATTGATTATACGTCTCTTCATTTCCGGTACTTTTTATTTTTCTCTCGTCTCTTTATTCATTCTACGTAGATTTCTTCCGATAGAATTATTGTTCTTTCGTTGTAATTGTTGTAGTAATTACTACAAATAAGGCAATGAATGCGATTTTTTCCTATTATTATCCACTCACGCCAGCTTTTTTTTAATCCTCCATGTGTTCCGCATTCGCAAATATTGTCATGGCTGTCCATTCAATAATCACCAATTACAAAGACTTTATAGTATGTTGAAAAAACAAATCTCTTCACTAAAAGTTATATATTAGAGGCAATATGCGAATTCGGTTAATACCAACAAAAAAATCATCAGGAATCAGCAGGCATCTATTTTCAAGTAATATTACACGTCACAATTTGTCCAAAAGTGGTTCAAAGCAATTTAACTTTAGTTGTATACAAACCCAAAAACGCGATTGAAAAAACAATAGGTTATAAAAGAAAATTACATTCTTGAAAGAATAACTACCTTTTCAAAAATTTATGTTGAAAGTATAACTTACTATTGCTGCAACAATTGCTGCGATGGCATTTATATTTGCAAAGCTCTGCTTTACACATGAAGATGCTTTTCTGCTGCAGTTCTTGTTACAGCAGCAAAATATAAATCCTTGCGAGGATTCACTAGCTTGACTTGATGTAATCCTGATTGAAATTTCAAAATCAGTTTTAGTTTAACCTAATCTTAAAAATGATGATTCTCTGAAATTTGAAATTGCCGTTTTTGGTTTCTGACTTATAGAATACTTCACTTCAGTGACATGAGTTACCATCACCATTACAATTATAGGAGCCGCTTTCCCTCCATAAACCTCAAGAATTCGCACCAGAACATTGTTGCCTATATGTTCGCCGCTATAATTTTTTTTTTGCAACTAGTATTGTTTCTTTTTGAATCTCCAGACCTCTTTTGGAGTTCCCTCTATTTTCATTAATATCTTTTTTCGTCGTCAAAGTGAACATTGTTTGCTTTGCAGAACCATTTTTATATATATGTACAGTATATATCAGAAAAAGAAAAATATTGGGTATAATCCGCTGTAGAGCAACCGTAGACACGTGTTTCTGACTAATTGGTCGTCATCAGTACGGTGTAGCCAAGTAATAAGGTGGGATAACCTTGGAGATGTAAGCTAAACGGAAGACCATCAGGTGACAGACCACCATTTGTAGCTTCAGCTAGAAGATCCTCGGTTTTGAGGACAACAACTAACGTCGCCACGAGGAAGACAATGTCAACCCGCGTTCCATCATATGTACAATATATGTGCAGACTGTTATTACAACGCGTTCATTTTAAGAAATGAACTACTTGATCATCACAAACTAAATTAAAAAAAATTAAAGCTTTTATCCAGAAAGCAAAGAACATGAAGCAAAATAATAAATAACATAAAGTATAAAGGAGAAGATACATAATTTTTCAAATTAAATTTTTATGTTCTCGTACTCAGTAAAGTGAGGTTTCAAGAAGAAGACTCTTCTTCACTTTTGATCGAAATTTATGAAGTGTCAGTTTCTTATTATTGTGATAAAAAATCAAAGAGTTAGCTATAAAGGAGAAAGAAAAGAAAAAAAGAAAAGCAAACCTACCAAGATAGAAATCAAGAAATAAAAGTTAACATTTATTTTTAAATTATAAGAACTTAGTTACAAAAGTACAATTTTAATGACACACTACTTAGTACTATACTGGTATTGTATGGGGAGACTAAATTAGAATGACAGTTTCATAATTCCAATGATGTGTCTGAGCGGTATGATTCAGAATGAAACCTGTCACTGTTTTATTAATTATTTACGTTTCTGTTCTTGTCTTCAAATAAGTTTCTTAGTGAAGCTCTTCAATTATAAGTCATCTATAAGAAACACTAATTTCTTTTGGCAAAAATCAATTGCACCCCTATACTAGACTTTCTCCTTTTTGTAGAGTAGTTAATCTATGTCGTGGTACTTGTATATTGTACCAATTTTGCGTTCCGTAATTATATTTTAGTATTTCTGCAGTAGATATTTATTTTTCTTATGATTATATTGATAAAGGTATACTGTCATTAATATAATGACAAATATTAATGACAGTATGACACTTAATGATATAACTTAAGACAGACGTTTTAGATTCCATGGCAAACCTTTATCAATATAATTTTTGATCTCGCGGTATATAGGTAAGCAATTAGCTAAAGACTGTTTGTCCAATGTTTCTATACTATTCTCAATTTGAACTGTATACTTACGAATCATATCGGTACAACTTGCACACTCAATTGGTGAGAAAGATGCGCGTACTTTTAGCATTGAATTGAATTTACGTGTAAATTGTCAAAAAAATAATTTGACATAACCTCAATAAAATGTTGATTATACTAATATATTATTTATAAATTTAATTGCTTTTAAGTTTGTTGAAAGCTCAAAGTAAATCGTAATCATCCCTTCCACTTTTTATTATTTAATACAAACTGCACAGTAAATAGGGACAGTGTTTGTGTGATAGAAAATAAAACAGTTTCTGTTACTTGATGCATTTAGAGTCATCTTACAAGCTACTAGCATATGTGCGATATCTTTTTATATATGTAAATAGGGCATCTTAAGGTAAAATTGGAGCCAAGTAATATATAAATATAAGCAAGTATACCGTTATTGACCATATCTTAGTCTACTTATATATTATTTTATTTAGTTTTTTCATTCAATTATATATATATATATATATATATATATATATATATATATATATATATATTGAGGAAACGCGTTACATTCAATTGTACGTTATGACGACTCATCTTGTATATGTTGCCAGATCTATTTTTATACACACACTGCTAAGAAGAACTGTTTTTAAACAATTTATATCAAAGCAAAAATAAACATGACAAATTCGGAAAAATATCAGGAAAAATATACATACAATAAATATATGATTTATCTTCCAACACCGAATTGAACTATTAGTCTATTAAAAATATGTAACAAAAAAATTTAATATTTAAACGGAAATTATGTGTTTATTTGCCATGAATGCGTATATTACGATCAATTTATAATTTTTTTATTTAAGCTACTGAAATAAATGCCCTTAAATATAATTTAACAAAGTAACTTTTTTAGTTTCTCTAATAGAGTTATGACAATATGTAAACGTCATTGATGACGTGAAATTGCTAATCGTGATCAAAAATATTCCAAACCTGATTTTGTAGATTTGATATATATCACTTAGAATATTGTTAGTTTCAAACAGTCAGTGTTGTTTTATTGTCTTCTGTATGTTTCCATTAGCTCGGCTTTCTATTAAATATATTTTACCCACTAAACATACGAATAAAGTTAAAGTATTTGCAAGTAACAAACGCTAATTTTGATATTACACGCGCAAAATACCACCCACCCGTAGGTTGATTATTGTATATTTCCGCAGTATGACGGATGCTAGTTAAATAAAACGGTACGATTGTTTAAATATCTTCTCTTTCTTATTAACTACTATGTGTATGATGATTGCAATTCGATATTTATATCATACGTTAAATGGAAATGTTTTTAATTTGCATATGCTTTTATCCCTCTCCCATGCATTTATAGTTATATGAAATGGGTTGAGAGACGTTTGGATATTATAGTTACATAAATTAACGGATGAATAGTAAGAACATACTGGGCAGACAGTACATACAAAACAGGAATTATTAATTAATACCTAGTTGTTTAAAAAGTGGGTGTGTATCTTTTGCTAATACCCCGGGACCCATCTTTAAATCCATTTTCAACCCCGAGCGTACTTTTATTTGTATAATTATTAATGAAATTAATTATTGAATTAAATTATTCTAACGCGTAAGCGAATTATATTCTGCAAAATTCTCAAAATCAGCAGTAATTCCGTATTTATTCGGTCCCCGTTATAATTGGATGTTTGCCTAATTAATTCATTAAATACTAAAATTGAATTTTATTAATCAATAATAATTATTTCGTTGTTTACTGAACGCGAGGGAGTAGAGAAATTACAAAAAAGGGGGACAATAAATTAAGTTAATCTCTCCCCAGAATGTATGTGTGCGTAATATGGCACTGGACATTTGAAAGAAGGAAAACGGGGCGCGGGGTGAGGGGGGCCTGTCAGGGGGGCGGCGATATGGGAGTCGGGGGAGAAGAGAGAAAGAGAGGGACATTAAAATTTCACAATTTAAAGCGCCGTGGGTAATTAAAAGTAAAATTATTATTAGAAAAGAACATTTTACGAGCGGCAATATAAAATATTCAAATTTAACGATGGCGATAAATATTCCAGTAGGAGGAAAAAATATAAAATATATATATTTATGGCCCCGACTGTAATAATAATAAATTCCGTATTAAAATCAGAAACAGAATTGCACGGATATTAAAATGTAATGTAATATTACGGGGAACTGCTACTTCTCGTTTATTATTTTGTGTGTTTTTTTTTTATTTCATATTCGTTGTTTCATTATATCTTTTTTTCCATTTTTTTTTTCGTATCGGGAAAAGAAATTATATGGGAGAAAAGAGATTTACTCTCAACAGCGCGCCGCGGATAGAGAAATAATAATCGAAGTATGCGTATACGCGAGCCTGACCATCGAGATCGTATAAAATTTTATGTCCCTTCTTTTATGATTAACTATTTCTCTCCGATTACGACTCGCTCTAGCTGACTAACTGACTGGTTGGGATGATGGCAGGCAGCAGTTTGGTATAAGACAGAAGACTTTTCGGGAATTAATTTTGATGTGTAATTAAAAGGCAACTCGGGTATTATGATCCGGAATGATTGTAAATAATGGAAATAATTAAAGTTTATCAGCGAGAACAGGGAAGGAGAGGGAGAGATAACGGGCCGCCGAATTGAATAATAAATTAAAAATATAATTACGAAGTTCTCGTGATGGTTAATTTTAGATTCCTATTTTGGTCTTTCGTGTATTCCTAGTACTTCCATATTGTAAATTGACGCGGTGTGGTAATTTTGTGCGATCTTTGGATATACCTAATAATCACAATAACAATAATGTGTCTATGTTTTCCCTAAAGTTCACATTAAGGTAAAAAGAAAAAAAAATCTCGTCAGAACACTCATCAACTGAAAACCCAAAAAGAAAAAAATAAATTAATTTGAAAATTATAACAATTCAGATCTAAATGAATATTATATATCGATGGTATTTTGCCAAAAGGGCGATTGCACCATTTCGTTGTTTCGAGAAAATTGGAGCAAACTGTTCTGGAATATGACTAAATTGAAAAAAATTGTACTCAAACCTTTCACATTAATAATCAAATGAATAAGTAATCAAACAATACAAAATTATTTTTTTGTGAATATTCGCCCTTTTTCCAGAATAGTTCTGGTATATGTGATGTATTGGCCCCAAGTGCGCCATTTTGCTTAAGTGTTATATTCATTCGCCCAAACCTCAAATTAAGACATTGTGAGTACTGTTAATGATTAATTATAATAAAATCATAATAAATATGTAGTTCTAAAATATTTCAGTAAAAGTCAAATAAGAAAAAAAAAATGTCAAAAAATATGAAAATACAAATGAAATTAAAGTAACAAAAAACTACAATAATAGGGAAAAAATAAATAAGTGGGTGCAGTCTTCGTCTTCTTCATCGGTCTCCAAGAGCCTATATTCCACTTTTGGTCTAAATGACATAGATAGGTACTCATGGTGATATTGCGAAGGTACAGTTCCATTTGTGCACAACTTCCTCAATCCGAGATAAACTAACTTTGCCTTTTGTATTATCTTCTGTGGTAAGGTATTACTTATTTATTTATTTATTTATTTATTGAAGCGGATACAAACAGGACCGTACCTAATAGAGTATCCCAAATTACAAAATTTAGTACATATCACAATTGATTAATGAAATAACAAAGATAACAATGTAATGAATGTTACATAGAGCGAGCTGGAGAAGTTCACACCACAAGGCAAAGAAACACTAATTGTTTGGAGAATAATAGATTTTTAATTAATAATAATTTTTTAATTAATATGGCAATCAAACTATAAATACAAGCCTTTGTAGTGAAGTTCCTAGTCGCGTCTCACTCAACCACATCAAGTAAACGATATTTAATTTGGCGACTATTAAGATAAAAAATGTCAATATCGATTTGATTGAAAGTCCTGCAGATTCTCACTAGAGGAGAGTTCATTGCTGCATTAGTATTGAATTTTGTTATATATAAAAAATCATGACTTCGTCAGGTCCTCTGAGGTATAGTAAGAGATATAGATGACAAACAGGTGGGTGAATCAAACAGATTTGTCAAGAATTTTGTACATGTTAAAAAATCACTCATCTTTCTGCGTGCTGCTAACGATTTTAATTTAAAGTAGCTGCGCAGATCACCATAAGAAATTCCGTGAGGGTAAACTTTAAATTGCTTAAAGTAACAATACTTTAGGAATTTGTTTTGAACCGTTCGATTCTACTAATGTATATCTCATAAATCGGATTCCATATAGTACTCAAGTACTGCAGTTGACTATAAACAAAGGAGAAGTACAATACTTTAAGCGTCTAAATTGAAGTAAAGTGATAGCATGAACGAATGAGGAATCCAAGCATTTTATTAGCCTTTATTACAATGTTATCTATATGTGTCTTAAAGAAAACTTTTGAGTCAATCGTAAGTCCAAGATCTTTTATATATTCCACCGATTGCACGTTATTGTTTCCTATATGATAGTTGGCCAGCGTAAAGGTTTTATTTCTGGTAAAAGTTATTTTGGAACATTTATTGAGATTTAGATACAAACAGTTTTGTCGGCAGTAACAATCTAAGCGATCCAAATCTTGCTGCATTCCCTCAGCATCGGCAAACGAACTAATAGTCGTAAAAATTTTTAAATCATCTGCATACATTAAGAAACGCACATTTTTGAAGCAATATTGAATATCATTTATATATAAAATAAATAACAGGGGACCGAGATGGCTTCCCTGTGCAACCCCTGAGGGAATGGTAGCATACTCAGACGAATAGCCGCATATTGACACAAATTGCAATCTGCTATCAACATAAGACTTAAACCAACGCAACAAATTGCCACAAATACCAGAGCGAGCCAGCTTATCAAGCAATATAACATGAGATATTTTGTCAAAAGCTTTACTAAAATCTACGTAAACAGCATCAACCTGTAAACGTCTATCCATGGCGTGATGCAAGTACGTTACATATTCAATTAGATTGGATTCAGTCGACCGCCGCCCTCTGAAGAAGCCATGTTGGTTATTCACGCGACTTTTTCCACTCTAAAGGAAAAATACCCAGATTTAGTGACTCACGGAATAATACACTTAATGGGAAACTAAGAGCATCTACGCATTCACGCACAAAATATGGAGGTATACCATCAGGACCGGCTCCCTTGGCAACATTAATAGCTACGATTTTTGCCGGAGCCCTATCTCTAATTCTGTCCTTTGAATATATTGTCTGTAGTCTGCTTGAACCATATAATTAGCTCTACATATTGGATACAAATTGGAGACATTTCGAAACTTATTTGGCATAGATTTTCCGGTAGTATCTTTTCTACAATAATGCGATGGAACTGACGGTAGTTCGTTAATGAACGAAACTACTATATCGACGCTGGCAGCAGCAGCTTTATTTTTTGGGATATGTTTTCCGCGTTCATCAATTTTCGAGGTCTTGATATCATTTCTACCAGTTTCAGTATAACGGAGAAGCCTATCTGTTACATCTAGTATATCTATAAAAAAGTCTGCAAATCTTTAATTTTCCATTTAGGTTTGGCAGATAATAATCTCATGTAAGAGACTTTCGGCTTTGCGATTTAACCCTTTTTCTTTCGATCTCATGAACATCTAATGACCAGGATTTTTCAAAAATGATTTGTCTATCATCTTTGCTGACTTTATTACATTCATTAGGGCATCCTTTTGCGCATGGGTTCTGTTTCATCTTTTTTTTTGAATTGCCAATATTTCTGTGCCCTATATAAGTTTTCTTTTCTGTTCTCCTTCTTTCTCTTTTTGATCCCATAAGCACAACTTTCTCTGGCATTTTCCGAATTGGTATCACCTATTATTATTTTGCTCCTCTGCGCCCTCATATTCAGAACTAGATTCATTACTTTGCGGGCTAACTAAAGAAGAACTTATACTTATGTCAGTTACATAGGATTTCTCAATCCTACGCCCGGAATTTGACCCGTAAATAACGTCCAAATACTTTAATGCCACATAACATTTAGCCGGCAGTGGTACATCAGTTGAGACACTACTTGTTGGCTTATTAATATTACGAGACAATTTTAGTATTCGCTATGTTCGACTAGACATAATTAACAATCTTTTCGTACCGTATCGCATACGTACCATACAATCAACGAACTAAACTATTTATAGGTTATGCTGCCTATAGTAAAGCAATGCAAGTTCGCCCTTTAGACGTTTTAGCTTTGTTACATTCGTCCTTTTAGACGGATTGTTCTGAACACATTCGCCCCAGGAAAAATGTATTTTTCACTATCAACACCTTATATTTCATCAAATACGTTCATCCTTTTGCCAACATCATCTTACAGTAGGTACTTATTTTTTGGTACATAAAGCTCAAAATAGAAAAATTGGCGCGTTCGCCCTTTTGGCAAAATACCATTGATATATTAACCGTCAGTTTATCTGTACATGTGCCTTTGACAACATCATAGTAATCAATACTTTAGTAGATGTCTATCGTATAAAATAAATATTTTCTTTCTAAATAGTTTTTACTATTATATACTAAACGTCTACGTCGGTATCCTGCATGTTTTAACAAAAGGGTGATATAAGTTCCTATTGAAATCGGCAGTATATAACTAGAAAAACAAAAGTCCTAACCTAGAACCTGCATTAATCCGCGGTTAGAAATCCCAAGCTATTTTGTGAGTCCGATCATTTAAAAACTATCGTAGCAAAGCGAAAAAGGTGGAATTGAAACTATAGTGTAATAATGAAAGAGCCGTCTGACACGACACTGATTTTAGTACTAATTTCAGTACTTAAATTGGGCGCGCAATTTTAGTTTCAAAATCAGTGGATATTACAGAATTTCTGTCTGACCCGCAAGCATCAAAATGAGTATACGAGCATGCGCATTGATGTGATTTATAAACTTATTTAACGTCAAATATTGTAAATTCTAACCTTAAAAATCATATTTACTACTACTCGCTCAGTGTGTATAGCTGTGTAATTAACAATATCTACTACTAGAATAGTAGAGCGAAGTTTGAACATGGAGCAAAACAAACAACTGTTGCTAGCAGCAGCCGCCAATATAATTGTAATATTGATGATGGCAATTATTAAAAAAAAAGAGGAAGAAATGGTCAAAGAAAAAAGCGAATTTGGGTGAGGAATTGGATAAACCGGGGATTAGAAGGCAAAGAGTTATTGATCATGTTGAACTAAGAATTACTGATAGAAGACCCATCCTCATATATATAGTATATTATGCAATGAGCATTTAATGATAGCTATTAAGACACGAGTAAGAAAATTACAATACGAGGCGAAGCCGAGTATTGTAATAAATACGAGTGTCTTAATAGCCATTAAATGCGAGTTGCATACACTATTTTTTCTGCGACCCCATAATAAAACATTATTTTTTGAACATTCCATTTCATAAATTTTCCATGCACCTTTGCGAATTTAGCTGGTAATAAATTGTTCGTGGTTACTAAGGCTTGTTCCATAATTTCTGGTGGACTCAAATTTTACATTTCACTGTCATTATCCCTCATTTTTACCGTTTTTATTTTCAAAAAAGCACACATTTTTAGTACTTACTTGTAAATTACAGAGAACTGTCACATTTATTTTATTTTTATATCTGTCAGATATACAGTCGCCATATTGAATATTGTTTGAATATTGGAATGTCGCATTCCTATTGGATATAAACTTGTATCGTAATGAAAAATCTGTATTCCTATTGGATATAAACTTGTATCGTAATGAAAATCCGTATCGTAATGGATATCATTAAAGTACAGGTTCGGCATATCTAATGATACAAGTAAAGTATGGGAGTAGAAAAAAATTCTTACGTATGGACAACAAGAAAAATTATTCAACAAAGTTAAGGGCCGATTAACTAAGAAAGACACTGTTATGCGGAAAGTATTCCCGCAAGATAAAAGTAAAAGTGTGGTACAAGTAATACATGTGATAGTATATCCGCCGCGCATATCTACTGCGTCAATTCAGTAAGCTTTCATCAAGAAAATAGAACACGTTCTATTTTCTTGTAGCTAAACAAACTAAAATTGGGCGCGCCATTTAAGTACTGAAATTAGTACTAAAATCAGTGTCGTGTCAGACGGCTCTAACACAAAGTTGTCGGGGATTGATAGTATCAATAGGTTTTAAATCAAATTCAAAGTCAAAATTCATAGAATAATGCTGCTTTTCCATCATCATTTGCTTCCAATACGTTGTTTGCTGTAGACGACAATGCAGATGCTTTATTGTGATATTGAAATAATTAATTCTATTTTGTTTAATTTCTATGTAATGGTTGAAAACTTTTGAGTAAACAACAAATAACATTTAAACGCGTTTCAAGTAAATCGTTGATTAAATCACTTGGATGCAGGGATAAGATTCTGAGGAAATTAACTGGTAACTACAGAGGTAGGACACGCATTGAATTAAAATGGAATTGGTCGAAATCTGTTCGCTCATTACTAAATTGTGCGTCAATATATCAAAAATGTATATACTGAGAACCTCCTATTTTGAAGTACTTTTATGTATTTTTTGATTTAGAGAATAAGACGCTTGAAAGTATGTATTGTTTTAATTTAGATTTAAAGATTGTGATACACGTCCAGTTTTTTATTTCAACTGGAAGAACGGCATAAATATTATTTATAATTAACACAAAAAGTTTGCTTTGTCGGAAAAGATTATATGATTAATTCTGTAATTATTTGCAAACATCTAGTCTGTGATCTGCGCATTAAGAAAATGTCAATGAGCTCAGATTCTGTAAGTTCTCATTTTTAAACATTTTTAATTAGACAGTTAGCAAAATATGCTGATACTAACAACTTGTGACAACAGTATGACAGGTAACATTAAAATACCTATGTTTTCAACCACAACGTGATTTTGAATTACCCTTACTTTTTCTTATTTTTTGTATTAGTTTTTTGACGATAAAAAGCAAACATGTTGTTTATTCGCTATCCAAAAATGGAAAAAATAACGTCCCCTTAAAAAAAGAGTAGAAAGCATCTCTTAAATAAATTTGAAATTTTTAACTACTATACAGTGTGTTCCAAAAAGTTTTATACAAATGGAAAAAAGTTTATCTTACATTTCACAAAAAAAAAATTATAAAACGCACTGCATGATTTGTAGATCCACAATCAAGTACAATTTTTGTTCCCAGAAAAAAATTACAAGATATTATTAATTAGATTATTTATTGAATAAAGGAATGAGACATGATAAAAAATTGATAACCCCCGTATCAATTTATCAACAAAAAATAATACGCAACTAATAAATTTTATTGGGAACATGTAAAATTACTGAAATACTACGGAACTTCAACGTATCTACCGTCCCTTTCTAAACAGGTGATAGTTCGTCGATTAAATTATTTAATGACATTTCTAATCACATCTGGAGTTATAGCTTCACATGTTTGTTTAATGATTCTTTCAAGATGGTCAAGATCTAGAAATGGCCTCTGAAGGTATACCTTTTCTTTTAAGTAGCCCCACAAAAAATATCTGGAGACCTTGGAGGCCAAAGAAACTCCATGTTTCTCCCGATCACTTTACCTTTAAATGTGTAGAGGAGAAAGTCCAGAATATTTCTGTTACAGTGACATGGTGCTCCATCCTGTTGGTACCATATTTTTCCTAGTTTATTTAGTGGTAGTTCATCAAGAAAGTCAGACAACTGATTATTTAAAAATTGTAGATATCTTTCACCATTCATGTTATTTCGAAAAAAGAATGGTCCAACAATTCTGTCTTTGTAAATGCCACACCATTCATTAGTTTTAAGTGAACATTGATCTCTGGTTTGGACATCGCTCCACCATCGACAATTTTGCGAAGTTACTGTACCGTTAGACGTAAACGTTGCTTCGTCAGAGAAAAGTACTTGTGTCATAAATCTGTTATCTTCCAATTCTCCTTGGATACGAGCACAAAGTTCGAACCTTCGTTCAGCATCTCCTTCTCTTAAGGTATGGGTAAATTGGGGTTTGTATGGTTTAAATTATTTGACTTTAAAATTCATGCAACTGTAGTTTTACTTATATTTAATAAATTGGATCGTTTTCGAAGTGAATATATTTTGAATTTTCCACGACCGATAGCATCACATCAGTTTCAATATCTTCAGTTCTAACCCATGCCCGATGTTTCTTTCTAAATTTATTATCAACATTTCCAGAACTCTTGAATTTACGTATTACATATCTGACAGTTGTGAAATGTATTGTTTTATCAGGGTGTCTATTATTAAAGATTTCTGCTGCTTCCCTACATGTTTTATAATTTCCAACAATGTGTACAATTTCAATTTTATCACTAATACTCAATTTTACTGGCATTTCTAATTATTGCAATTACACACTGATGTAACATTTGACAATTGTTGACAGTTATTAGATATTCCAAAGCACTCTATCCAGAATGTGTTTAATAAGGATGAACAGCACAAAATCAGGCGTTTATTATGAACGGCATCTTACGATGTTTCGTACTGTGCATTAATACAACAATTGCTGACGTGTTTATTTAAGTAATCTTGTATTTTTTATCTAGGAAAATCACTAATCTGCAAGTGTGCGTAAGTTTTTGCTACCTAATAACAAATAAAATGAACATTTTGCTCTCCACTACAGTTTGAACGTATTTTACTATCACTCCAAATCATCATTTTGATTTTTCCTGTATTCCGGCCAATGTATTAAAAAAATTGTACTTGATTATGAACCTACAAGTCATACAGAGCTTTTTATAAAGAATTTTTTTTTGTGAAATGTAAGATAAGCTTTTTCTCCATTTGTATAAAACTTTTTGGAACACACTGTATATCGATAGTAAATGTCAAACAAATTACGTTTTAAATAAAGAAGTTATGCGACCATACTCAGACTTTCTACTAACCATGTATATCCTTAAATATTAATTAAGTAACGTAATTTCTTTGTTTTGGAATTACTTCAGTCAATGTCAATTTGTATTGAATCGTTATCTGTAGTTCATACTTAGATCATGTCGTTTGCAAAAACGAGTCTGCTGTAACATGTATACACATACTAAAAGAAGGCACATTTTCTCATCTCTTTATTATGCGTTTACTAATAACAGAGGTAAATTCTTTTTCCATTGTTGCTTAAGGCGTTTTCTGAACAAAATAATTGCATAAAGACATTCACGTGTACTTATTATCCTCAAACGTATGTACATAAACATTCAGACATCCATAGAGACATTGTATAATTTATAAATATCATGTCTACATATTTATACGAACATATAATACATTTCTAAAAGTGACCATGTGTGAGGTCGCTCCTCTTTTGCATATGGCGATGTGATTTATTTCAACCACATGCTGAAAGTACCACCGGTCCTTGAATGCAAAAGAACACTGACATCTTTGAATAGAAACAGTGCCTTTTAATTAATATTTATATAATACGCTCGAGACACAGGCCACATTGTTCGGAATAACACGGTCCGCATCCAACACGTTCCAATGTACTACGTGTGGAAGAGTTTTAAAGATTTAATTTTTTTGTGATATGACGTACTCATGTATATGTACTATGGACGGGTGATCGGTATGATGACCGAGACAACGTACGTAATACGTACGACAGCGATTATGCTTGAAGATGATGTTTCTCCTCTGTCGTCGCATGAATGATTTGTTTCATGTCATACAAAATAATACAGGCATAATAATGTGGGTGTACAATCGGAGGCAAAAGCTCAGTGGATATTCGAATTCAGAAAAGTTGAAGTAAACAATTTCCTCGTCTTTTTCTTAGAACAGTTCATCAAGCGTTGCAATACTAACATTGCTTGCTACTAGGGGACAATCACAAATTTTTGTTAATAAGTAACTGTGACATTTTGATGTTTATCGATAAAATTTGGTTCACATCAAAAGAGTCTAGTTGTTTTTGTGTAACCATAACTACCAAAAAAGCGTAATCAAATTCTGACGAAGGATGGAAATGAACTCAAGAATATCCACGAAACAATTGGCCCAACAATTTCGATAGCATGTAACCGTCCCGTTTTATTGGCTAGATGTTTTGGTCCAATAAAAAGGATGTCACTTTAATATGTCAATGAACTTGCTCAATAATTAGAGCAAAAATCAAAAACGATGCCCCTGTAACTCTTTAGTCGGTGCGAAAGGTCATGGGTCGTCTATAAGCGCCACATGCTTTTTAAATACACAAAAACATGAAAACTAGGATTAGGACTTATAGCAACAGCAATCAAACACACAAGATCTAATTTAAGTGTATAATTAATAATAAAAATATGTATATGAAGGAAAAAACATCAACTGTATAATACACACACAAAGACTGTCAACAGGTAGTCAATTAATGCATACGGTTCTCAATAATCTTAATTAAACACGATCTGAATCGTAACAGCTGTTCAAGATCTCTCTTACGACTTATAAGAAACTCACATTAGGTGATATAATGCACTTAATACTTACGACTATTACAATTAACTACAAAGCTTCCAAAATACAACGAAGCCCTATCCGACAACGATGCTAAAGATAGGTTATGTCAGAGTTCATACAAAGAATCTCTGAACAACAAGGCTAAACGTTCTTAATTAGTTACAGTATCTTGGAGTCTTTGCATTTAATAAATAAACTACCATTAAAACTACTTATCTTATACAATCTGCACAAGTGAAGGTCTTGTTGAAACATGTAGGTTGAAGTCTGTTGTTCTGCTTCACACTGTTTTACATTTGCCACCAGATGATGGTCTTGCACGAGTAAACATTGGCCTTATACTGGTGTTAAGGTACTATATTTCTTAGCTGCGCCTTGCTTTTCTGCTCGCTAACATATGTAAATGTAGGGTTATAATATGTTTCAGCTACGCTTGCTTTTCTGCTCGCTAACATATGTAAATGCAGGGATACAATATATTTCAGCTACGCCTGGCCCCTTTATTCACTATACAAACTGCACACTGTCACACATATCGAGATGTTGTCGCCTATTTCATAGTACATGACTGCATCTTCTGTCTAACAGCTGCCGCATTGTTTTTGAGAACACGTTCCAGAGTATTTCACTTCTATAGGTTCATTGGCCGGTTACTAATATTGTGCTGGTATTGTTACTTGCACCGCATTGTTTTAAATAGTATCAAGGATTTCCAAACAACAAGGATCCTCCTTACAAAATTATCTCCATACCAAAATTTTGCCTACAAGTCGAAGTAACAATGAACATGTGCTTTTGAGGTTACAAATACATGCGTTAGAAATAGCGCTTGTGAAATTACAAAACAATAATCAACAGGTGCATTACTTACTATCATCATGAATCATGATGATTTGAGATTTTAATTAAATGATATTATTAACAAATGAGCTTACCTTAGTGTCTTATTAGGCTTTACCATTTAAACAAGGACTAAAATTTGCCCGTTATCGTTTATATGTGCCTGTCAAATAACAAAAAAGAAGCGCATGAATGTAGGCGCGTCAAAACCTCCGTGATTGCACATGTGACTTGTCACATCCCGACAATGATTGTTACTGAATCATAATAACAGGTATTCATAACTGTTACAAGCATAGGGAATCAGGAGGCCTGTGGAAACAAATATCAGCAGCATATCAAGAAAGTTAAGGGTTTTGCTTTAGCAGATCGAAGAATAAAAGTTTCGACGACTGCCGACGAAGTAGGTCTTTTCGGAAGCTGTAATATTAAAAATTTTGCACGAAAATTTAGGTATGATTTGAATTCGCTTACTTCATAAACTGTGTCGATACGAGGGCTACTATTTATATTTCGGGAATAGCAAATAATAACGAACATTTTTAAATGAAAATGGCTTTATTGTTTTTCGAAATATTCCCCTTGATGATCAATACAGTTTTGCATTCGTTCAAACCATTTGTCATAGCAATTTTCCCATTCCTCTTGAGACACCTTTAAAACATGGTTTTTGAACGCTTCAACTGCTTGTTCGGCGCTCGTAAATGTTGACCACGCAGTTTACCTTTGATATTCGGGAACAAGAAGAAGTCATTGGGTGCCAAGTCAGGACTGTACGGAGGATGAGTCATCAATTCGATGTTTTCACTGCTCAAAAATTCAGTTGTTTGACGAGATGTGTGAGAGCTCGCATTGTCATGATGTAGAATGATTCGTCTACGGGGGTTAGTTTTACGAATTTCTCCGAAGACTTCCGGCAAACAAATGGTCGTGTACCACTCGGAATTGACAGTTCTACGTTGCTCAAGCGGAACAGTGGCCACATGAACCATTCGGCCGAAGAAACAGGCGACCATTTGCTTCGCTGTGCTTCTTCCACGAACAACTTTTGTTGGATTTAGCTCGTGTTGGAATACCCACACGGTCGATTGCTGTTTTGTTTCCGGCTCATAAGCATATATCCATGATTCGTCACCTGTCACGATTTTATATACTTCTTTTGAAGCACCACGGTTGAACTTTTTCATCATTTCCTTACACCACTTGACGCGTGCCTTTTTTTGAGCGATTGATAAATTATGGGGTATCCAACGAGAACAAATTTGTTTTACAACTAAGTGTTCATGCAAAATCGAATGTATTGAAGTGGAACTAATGTGCAAGAATGCCTGTCTCTCACAATATGTCACATGACGATCTTGCATTATCAGTTCACGCACTGCATCCATGTTTTGTGGCACAACAACCGATTTTGGACGACTTTCACGGAATTCGTCGGCGACGGAACTACGACCACGGTTGAATTCACTATACCAGCGATATACTGTGGTTTTTGATGGTGCTTTATCGCCATACAAAGAACTGAGTTCATCGACACATTCTTGTTGAGATAATCCACGTCGAAGTTGCGAAAAATAATCCAACGAAAACCTTCTCTTGAAATTTCCATTATTTTGTCAAATTGATTTTCTGAACTCACTGTAAACAAAACAAATAGCACTTGTACATCAAAACGTTGCGAGTACTTTTATGCTAAAAAATTTCAAACTTTTTCCCCTCGTAACACATTTACGAAGAAAACTTGGAGGCATTTGCTGATCACGAAAAGTGTTTCTCGAAAATTATGATACAACAAGAATCCATGCACCGTCAAAAAAGGATAGAATGCAGAATTCATCAAGAAAGCTGATGGAGACGGTGTTTGGGACATGGAAGGATTTCTACTGGTTAAATAGATGAAAATACAATGATGAGAGAAATAAGGAAACAATAAGAAAGTCTAAAACTAGCATACTTACAGCAAGAAAGAGCTCACAACGATGATCACAAGATTATACATACTACTTCTGTGAAATAATCGACTCGTGCGGCTCTGTGGAGATGAAATATCTCAGCCCCGGTTTGGAACCAAGTCAGTATTATCGCTTTCCTAATTAACAAAGCACATGAGGAGAAGCAGCTTTTTTTCGAATGAATAGCGGAAAGAAGCTGTAGAGGTATTTCTTGAGGACTTGTCAAAAGAATTTTTTTGAAGGCATATCGCCTTATTGAAAAAACGTTGGAATAAATATGTATCCTCTGACTGATCATATATTGAAAAATAATATATTATTTTTCTCCAAACTCTTGCCCTTCATAGCAATAGCAATTTTATTAAAAGCTGTATCGTATGTGGAAGTTATTAGTAAATACTAAAGCATAATATAATTTGCTACTTGTTAATAGAACGACTGATCATGTTGTTGCACTAGCTGCTTA
The DNA here is from genome assembly GCA_963170755.1 of Amphimallon solstitiale. Classification (NCBI taxonomy): domain Eukaryota; kingdom Metazoa; phylum Arthropoda; class Insecta; order Coleoptera; family Scarabaeidae; genus Amphimallon; species Amphimallon solstitiale. Next base: position 239,476,171 of record OY720675.1, on the reverse strand, counting down.
TTTATGCATAGTTTGGATAAAATAACGATTAAACAACAGAAAAAGCGAATATGGTAGTGGTTAGCTAATAAAACTTAAAGAACCGCAGACTCCAAGGAACGAATAACTCACAACCAAAAAGTCTATTCAGATATTTATATGGAATATGTCAATTATTTCTTAAACATCTCCCACCATGTGCCATTATAAGCGGGAAGCTCGAACGGAATGATCGTCAAACGCGCGACTTATATTTGTGCAAATGACTAAAGTGAAGAGAAAAAAACAAAGGGCCTAGAGCGATTCCTGTGGAACTCCTCTCGTCGAGGCCAATGCCGATGACGCATCATCTTGCAGCTTCGCACATTGATATCTTTCAGAGAAATACGAATATATCAGACTCACAGCGTCGCTACTAAAAGCGAGATAGCATAAGATAGCTAATAAGATGTCATAATTCACATTGTCGAACAGCTTACTGATTTTTAAACACGTTGCACGATCATTTACATCCTTTTTCGTGAAATTTACGCAAAGCTACATATGATCGGCATACATTTGCTCATGATAGTCTTGTAAATATTTGTGAAATAACTAGTGTGTACATGGGGAAAAATAAAGGGCCCAAAATAGATCCCTGTGGAACGCCACTATTCAAGGCCAGTGCCGGGACTGCATCATCGTGCAACTTCACAAACTGATATGTTTCTAATAATGAAAACACAAGTAGAGATATCTTCACTAGACCTAATAATATGTCAATTCATGATATTCAATGATCAATTAAGGAATTAGAAGGTATCGCAATTTCGTCCAAAGTTTGTGTACTTCTGTATATTGTAATTATTATTATTATTTTTTAAATATATCTGTAAATTATGATCGATTATCAGAATATCGTTATATTTTCTCTATGATTACTTTCCTCTAACAACTGTAGTAATTCCATAGCATTAGCTCTGACAGTACGTTAGCCGCCGTTAAAGAGCGTAATGTTCCACTTATTGCCAGCGAATTTGCTAAGTAAATGCCAGTGTTTATCTAAAAGTCATCGCCGTGAATGCGGAAACCACAGAAGAAGACCGTTGAGACGTTCAAAAACCGTCAAAATAGTCAATTTCGCACAAAAATTGCAGTAATTTTGTTAGATAGTTTTCGCTTCCGCATGTAAGTAGACACGCATTATAGCAGCAGCCGTTGTACACCCTTTATTTTTCAATACACCTTTGTAATTATAGGTTATTCACGTCACGTGTTTCTCGTGACGAATGTATGTATTACTTCTAAATAGAAGTTCCTTTCATAAAATTATGAAAGGAACTCATACACACAGAACTGAGTTGTTAAATTTATTAAATAGATTTATATTTGCATTTGAAGGTTTGCCATACGATGACAACAAATTCGCTGTTACAAACTGCACTAATACCACTTTCCAAGAATGCAATTTTCCTATATCATATAATTGCAGATTACATAAAGAAAACCGTAATGATCTATTATTATGTCGTTTTCCATAGAGCATGCTTGTTTTCTATTATTACAATGTATTCATATATTATAGAGTACTTACGTATTGACGCATAAAATGCATTTAACTTACCGCAAAATATTCTACCTTAACGACATATGGCTCAAACACGACACCTGCGAACCCCTCACGAAAGATCAGAAATATATTTTATTTTAGTGTTGTTAAGTTTTATTTATTTTTTTTTTTAAATTAAAACAAAATTGTTTTGTAAATTTCTACGAGATGGCGCTAAAATCCGTACTAAATGTCATTAATGACAGGTGTCATTATTTAAAATAACTCACTTAAAGTTTTATACAAAGGTCACGTATTTTCCACCTTTTACAGTCGCTTAACATAACAAAGCTTTAAGTTTAATGTGAAAGCTAATAAAAATAGATAAAAGCGGGTGACTCAAAGAATAATATCAAAAGATTCCTGTCTACCATTGAGGAAAAATACTATGGAGACGCTGTAAAGCATCTTTGCTGTACTCTCAAAACGGGAGCATTGGGCGGGGCTAAGTGCGGGACCAATATGGCTGCCTCACCTAGTCCAGACTACTCAAAATTATAATCTGTCATCCCACACCTGTCAGGCCTACACTAACCTATGAAATGTTATTCCAGACGAATTCTGCTTATCAACGCCGTCTCTGCTGTTGCAGCTACGTAGAGCACAAGAGACCATAATGTATTTTAATATTTAACTTATTATATAACTCTAATACACGATACACTTAACAAACAGTCCACTTTTTACCAACACTACCTGTTTGACGTAAGTGTAGTATCAATATGGCGGACTTGTACCCGGGTTGATCATGTGACGTCGTCTCCCTACGTATTCTTTCTCAATGTTGTCTACATAAGTATATGGCATCGGTGCAGCTATGTCGTTTATTTTTGTATTGCATGAAGTAACTTCATGTGTTGTTTTGGACGCACCATATAATTAAACTATTCACTAATACATCGTCTTAGTAACTTAAGAGTTAAAATTAGTAACTTTTACCTAGATAGACGTTAATAAAAATGATTTCAGGTGCTTTTATTGTTATTATTGTAGAGAGAAAGTAAAGAGGTATTAGGAAATTTCTGCTTACTTTACCCAGGAGTATATAAATTGCAAGACATAAATCAGTGTGATGTACTGTGTTGTATGTTGCATTTTCAAGTTGCTCATAAATTATTTAACGTGTTTTTGCTGAATGGGAAATTCCTGTATTTTTAAATAAGATAAATTGTATGAACACTAGATCAATTTATTCTCATATATGTACGGTCTGAATTTTGAAAAAAAGTTTTTATTTTAAATTTATTTTAGAAAATGTTTATAGGCTTCATAATGTGCTTGGACTGCATAATTTAAGGTATCCCCAAAAAATTGAAAAAACATTATTCCAAACGAACTTTAGAAAACTTTTAGTCTTCATAAATGTACTTGGACTGAAAATTTAATAAGTTCCAATGAAATTGTCTTTGGATCAGAATAAAAGTAATATTTCCAATCCAAATTTTGAAAAAAAAAGTCTTAAAATAATTGTTCCACACTAATTTTTGAACACTTTTGACGATGAAGTTTTAATTTGAATTGATATTTTGGGCTATATCCGAGAGGTTTTTGGCAGATAGTCTTCTGTCGTTTTCAAAATAGAAGACGCCATTTTTTTGCCAAAACTGTGGGGGGTCGAACCACTAAGCTATTGGAGGGACAGAATATACTTTCTTAAAACCTTTATTCAAGCTACACTTGTATAGTATTCAAAAATCGAGACTGCATAGTTTGAGAGATATTCGCAAAAAACTATTTGTCGGGTAAAGGGTAAATAATATAATAAAAATGTGTTCAGAATACATTCTTGTCTGAAATATTTCATTAAAAAATATAATTTAGAGTAAATTACTTTGTACAAGATATTTGAATTTAACCAATTATTAGTAGAGTAAAACCTGTCAATATCATCATAAATATTCCGGCCGATATTGGCAGGTAAATTTCTATGAATATAGGTCGTAAAAATTTGGATTTATCTCGTCGTGTGCGTTTTACAAGGGTTGCCGTAAATAACAGGTGTTCGTATAGTGAATTCCCTTACAGTCGGTTCGGGGAATTTTGAAACTGTCCGTTACCTCAGGTGGCCGCTTTAGACAGGTGACCGTTAACACAGGTTTTACTGTATTACTACTTGTATTTGCGTAGGTAGATTTCATTATAAAAGTTTGGTTTGAACTTGATATTCCCGCAGCTCACATTTAAACGAGTACTCGCTAACGAATAAAAAGTAACGGATATTGAATTCGAAAATAACGGATAGTTACAAGTACTGGAAAGTAACCGAATCCAACATCACTAATAAATACGTCTTTCCGAATCGACCTACAAATCTTAAATTTGGATTTTGTTATTGATATAAAACAAAATATTAGATGTATAAGACCTTCTTGGTTTTTGGGTTGAAACCGCGTCATAAATCACAATCCTAAGGCACGGCTTCAGAGCTTTTTCTTACTATTACGATAATATAACAAACCCTGAAGTTGATTTCTAAGTTGAAATTGCGCCATCGTCTCTACAACTGTTGCCGACGTTTCGTCTATTCTCATAAGAAACATCTTCAGGACACTATGAAGGTATTATCAACGAACGTGGAAGCCTATAACTTAAACTAGTATAACAGGTTATCTAACATTTGCTTTGCTATTAAGTTTTTAAAAAAGATATTGCAATGATTTAACTTTGAAAGCCTACTATAGTGGCATTTTATTAATTAAATGAGCTTTATTTCATCCACAGAAACAGAATTTGTGTCTTACAGAGACAAGCGCTAAAAATAGTTTTTCCTTAAGAATTACATTTCTAGTCTACATTTTGACATAATTTTTGGATTTTTGGACCAGTTGCTGGAAACTGAAGTATGCCTGCTGAAAGTTAATAGTTGACCAGATATTCACAAAATATATTTCAAAATCTCTCAGCTCTTACGACTTCATGATTAAGTTATGGAGAATATATTTTCCGTAGCTTTAGCTGGTTAGGCACAGCCTTTCCTCCAGACAGACATGCATACACACAAGGAGACAGAAGGCATTACGAAATTTAATCACTTTATCGTTGCCTAAAATACCTTTAACAATTTTATGTAGTTAAAAATCAAAGACCGAATTTTTCCCTATTTTATATAAATTTGTGTAAACCTAATTTTTGACCAATTATATTATTAACTTTCGTTCTACCGATATATCTCAAAAGCTGATCAGCTCTTATGACTAAGACTTTAAGCTTATAATGTCGTGTCGATAGCCGTATATGTTCAGAAGTAAGAAAAACACAAACATAATCAATTTTTCGCTGTTGCATGTCTCCAATGTTTCGATTCCCAAAAAGAATTTAATAAAATTGTTCCAAATTATGTTTGGAATACTCTAGATCGAGTCTCAATCTTAATTACAAAGTATATTCATAGTACCTACATCTAAGAGTCTGATGGAAACCTCATCCATAAAATAAGACTAGTAGGAAATTTACAAAGGAATTGTTAGTTATAAAAGTTGTTTGTGAACTATACAAATTTCTACTTATATAAGGCCGTCACATAACGAGATTTTTCTGACTCTTATAACCTCAAAATATTGATCCTTATGTGGCACCATCTATCTAAAGCACAATAAAATGCTTGGTAATCGCAGAGCATTTTTAAAATCACGTGATAAAAATATGCAATATGATTGGATTATATCAAATCTACAGTTATTGACATTTGACTGATATGACATTTATTTTGTCTATTCCATATTCTGTTCTACTTAAATTATTTTAATACTACACATATTCAGTCATTTCAACACAAACACTTTACAACGTAATTGAACCCAAATTAGTGTTTTTTTACGTAAGTAAAATTGTAATTCTTGACACTACCCAACAACTTTATTATCAGCAACACTTTTTTAATTATTTTAAAATTATTAATATTAATTGCCTATTGTAAAATTTATGTTTAAAGTGTTATTTTAAAGTTTATTTCAATAAAAAATCAGAAATTAGTTATTTTGGGTACTTCTAGATGGCACCACATAAAGATCAATATTTTGAGGATACAAGAATCAAAATCATCAATGTAAATCAAAGTTATGTGATGGCTTACATCGCGCATAAATACCTCATGTTTGCCATGTGTAAGAATATAATAACTTAATTTTAGGGAAAGGTGAGTAATAGTTACGTACATGAAATGCTTAAATTAATTAGGTAATCTATCTTAGGTTAGGTATGATACTAATGACATTAATCAATAATACTTTTTTAATTTAATGTTCGTACAAAAAATATTGTACAAACAACTTGCGTGAAGACATCTTCCACGCAGTCGCGCAATTAAAAGCACTCGCTTCCTGCGGTCGCTCGTGCTTACAAAGTGCGCTCATGCGGGAAAATAGTCTTCCCGCACTTGGTTCGTAAATAACTATTTTGTCTATACTTATATAGCTAATATTAAATACGAATTTCCTGCGAATGGCAAGATTATAAAGAATTTAGTCAGCTGAATAAATAATAATACAAAAGCTCCTAAACTCGTTTAAATTATACCCAACTAAAACTAATCGAAAGTTTCATTGAACATTGATTTAAGCTATTACATACAAGTTTTGATAGATTCTTCCGAAGATTATCGCCTATTTTTGCATACAATATAACGACTTACCAGTAACTTTTTCGCATGCACAGAAATCAAAAGGAAAACAAGAAGATGAAAAAGAAGTGTGTGAAATAATTAAACTAGAAATAAACGCGCCAAGTTAGCCTACAACATCCAACAGCCGGTTAAGTGGAAAATTTGTGAAATCAATACATATTGGATAAGTTTTCATATTAGTTTTATCTGTGTTTGTTGTTGTTTTTGTTGGCATCCCATATAATAGCTTTTATTTTTGTCTAACTAGAAAATTCGTGGAGTTATAATATATATTTTTCACATTTATTTCTGATGAAAACCTCAGTTTTGCTTTTATTATTCTATATGTTGTGTGTGTTGGTGTGATTATATTATTTTTATTGCTTGTTTTATTGCTTTTACATCGAATCTTATATATTCCAAAAATTAAAACGTTATCAATTCTAATAAATTATTTATAACGAGCATAACACCCGATCGGAGCTTAATATTTTTCAAGTGAAACATAATTTATCGTGGTTGTTGTGTGTCTGTGCCGAAATCATTTTCTTTTTAATGCCGCATTTAATTTTCTTCACCTCCATATAGCAATATGTCGAGAACGAATGTGTAAGTAGTGTTGTATATGTATTCGTATATATTTTAAAATAACTACGAGGCAAGAATGTTAAACTGTTTTATATAGCCCGGATTAATACGTGGAATTAAGTAATAAAAACGCGCCTTTATCTTATTTACATACTTAACGAATTCTAAAATCATAAATCCGTGTTTTATTGGAACATTGAGCATTAAACATTAAACGATCTAAAGTCGTGTGGATACATGAGAAACCTCCTTGAACTGGTCTAAGGTATATGATGATTTTAAGAATTTAGATGCAACAAGCCGTACGACACTAGGAGTTTGAATTTATTTTTAGGGTCTTCCGGGTGAGTTTATAGAAAAGAAATAACATGTTCTTTGATGCAAACTCAATGAGTTACGACAATGAAAATACGCACGATGTTTTACTAAAATTTCTATTCCTTAAAATGTGGATACATAATAATAATAATAATAATAATAATAATAATAATAATAATAATTGTATAGGTACCGCCCCAATTGTGGGTGACACAATGTAGAGAAACCCCTATCTCTAAATTAAGATATTTAATTTAAAGTTAAACTTTAGAAACAAAATGTAAAATTATTTGTTTTGCCAGCTCAACTCAAATTATCTCAGGGCGATTCGAGTTAATTGAAATGATTAAGTAAAAGGGGTTCCTGTACATTAAAAAAAATACCATTTAAAAATTTTAATAATTCTTATATCAAATTCAATGAATCCTGTAACCATTAATTTAGAAACAACACAAGAAGTAACATATATTTAAAAAGCAATTCTAATACATACTTTTTTACAAACATTAAACTAACACAAACATTTCTGTAGGTCCTTTGTTCGATTCAATCGTAAGCTATAAACGTCAGAATGTATTACATAGAATGCACATTCTATATTATACGTGTTTATATCGATACTTGTGAACATATCAAGTTACTTTACACATGTATTTGTTAGACGATATTTATTTAATTACTTTCTGTTTGAATTTTTATTTTTACAGTCTCTCCTTTTTTATTACATAAAACATTACAGTCATCAAACAATAATCATTTAAATAATACCTTATCTAAATTCTTCTTATTGATCTTCTTTTTTGTACTGTTTCCAGCAGGAACTTCGGGCTGCTTATTATAGACGAAATCTTCTTTATTTCTACGATGTTTTTAACGGCATCATCTGCTTGTTCTGCTACTCAAAATACAATCTTTATTTTAACAATATAACACGTTGCACAATTACTTCTTAGGTGCAACTTTGACCACTACTTTACTACGTTTCCTCGGTAGTAAATTATTTATTGAAGTTATAGTAACAATGACTCTTATGCGTAGTCTAATGTTAGGAGTTAGCCTTTTGATACGATATTTAACGTATCTTGCTGTTGCCTCTCCCTTTTCTCACGCGTATTTCCCTTTTATATCAGAATGTCTGGGGTTCCCCGCTTTCCACAAAGTTCACGGGTTCCCATTCACATTTACACGTTCATTTAGCCGAGGGATTGTGTATTGCTACTGAAGTGTTTATCACGTTAATATAAACTTTCGACGTCACCCTTTTTCATTCATAAATTTATACAAAAGCTATGATTAATATCTACTTAATAATACAATAACACATTCATTGATTTTAAATATTATTTCCCTTCGAAATATTAATAAAAAAAATATACTTAATTAAATCCTTAAAAAAAATAATAGAAATTATAAAATTAATATGATGATGTTTTTTTTTAATGACATAAATAAAATAAGTGAAATACAATTTTATCGTGGGGGCCAATCGATATCCCCACTTTGATATTTTTTGGCCGGGAAAATTTTGCCGAAAAATTTACATCGTAGCACGAGCTGTGTTTAATGTTGCACCGTGTTGTTGGAACCACATGTTCTGTATGCCTAATTGATCCAATTCTTGCACAAGTATATTTTCCAATATGCCTTGATAGCAATCACCATGCTGTTACAGCATTGCCTCATTTGCCTTCAGCATCCTCAAAGAAATATGGCCCAATCATGACGCCGGCCCAAATGGCACACCATACAGTTACTCTACGAGGGTGAAGTGGTCGTTGATGTTTCAATTAAACGTTTTCATTGGCCAAATAGAGGCTATTCTGTTATTAACAAAGCCAGCCATGTCAAAATGTGCTTCGTCACTCATAATAATTTTTTGCCAAAAATGGTGGTCGTTCATACTGAGCTGTAAAACTCCAGCACTTCAATCTCGCCCCCATTCATGGTCATTTTTCTGCAGCTGTTGTGTCAATTGAATCGTATACAGGTAAAAATGCAATTATTTTTTTTGAGAATTCATGATGAAGACATTTTCAATTCTTGTGCATTCAGCAACACTCTGTCTCATTGCATCAATCTTTTCTGATGTACGTTGGCTTAATTGTCAGCCAGTCTTTACTGTATCTCCCAGTATATACAAATTTTCAAAATTATTACAAATAGAGGCTTTTCTGTCATAGCCAGTCACTTGAAATGTGCTTCGTCTCTCATAATGATTCTTTGCCAAAGATAGTGGTCGTCTGTACCGATCTGTAAAATTCGAGCACTTCAATCTTGCCGCCATAGATGGCCATTTTCATAAATGATTGACTTACTCTGTGCATGATTAACACAAAAAAGTCACTTAATTTTCTCCGTGAATTCAGAATTGAACAATTGTTTAAATAATTTTTATCTGTTCCCACTGTGGTAAGTAGACTATTGCTAAATTGTTTTCAAGCAAGTAAGTTGATTTTACCGCGAAAGCCCTACTTGCTATTGACAACGGGTGGTGGTAAGTCATAGTTGCTATTTACAAGGGGTGGTAAGTGAAGTAATCCATTAACGTAAAAAAAAAGTGTCACTATCAAAATAAATTGATCAAAAGAAGTTAAATCTGTTTTTTTAATTCCGGAACCACAGCTGTGGAAGCAGATAAAACATTATACACACACAATTCATGAGGTAAATATCTTGACCAGTCTCGGAATCATTTGCCAGCCAAATCATCTTCGACTGGTAAAAGCTATTTACCTCCTTTGTGGTGTAAATAACTTTTTAATAATTTGTTGTTTTGGTAGATACTCCATGCTAAATTGCTATCGATCACTCTCTACGACTGTCAAATGACAACTGACAAATGTCATCCAAACCAAAGTGACGGCCTAACAAAATCGACCTAGAACATAAAATGCACCCGGTATTATACAACTAATGTACGAAGTTTGTCTATAAAATTCTTACATATCGGTATTCAACGCTTGAAACAAGGTCGCTCCGTATGCGTAGGCATGCATGAACATGTCTGGTCCTGTCCTCTGTCAGCGATTGCGCGATACAGCTAGAGCAGTACTACTGCATTCATTTCAGCAGAGTGTTTGCTAATTTTGTTACTTACAGTGACACACTCATTGGTGCTGCCTATACGAAATCTAATTTAATTTCTATGCACACATTGCAAAACAGATCAAAATTTGCTTCACATCACTAATCACTCTCTTGTTGGCACTTTTCAGCATCACGATGATAACAAAGTGCATTCATTATTGATATAAATAATAATTATTATAGTGTCTTCATTTATCCAACAGATACGAGTCTAGTGAAAGAACAAAAATTGACAATATTGAAATGCTGGTTTACTCCAGCCTCGCAATTTTTCCATTAGAATTTAGAAAATGTTGTATTTATACATCTACAAATATTAAAATCTTTCTAATTTTAACCTAAAAATGCTAAGTTATGGCTATTTGGTAAAAATTTTGGTTTTGAAATACCTTGAGAAGTACTTGCGTTTTAGCACAGACTATTTTGGTAAGAATGTCCATGTTTTTGCGGTGGAAAAACTATATATAAAGTTTTTCTTTGTACATGCCGTAACTACCAGAATATATTCATAGTAAACAGGCAGCACACATTAGATGACAAGGCTGAATGTTTGTAGTATCTAAGTAGAAAAACAAGTTGAAAAAAAAATTGGTCAAATGTCAATATATGAGTAAAAAATTAAGTGTTAACTGGGCTGGATATAATCCAGTCATATTGCATATTTTAGCACGTGATTTTAAAGGTGCTCTGCGATTATATCAATAATGAGTTGCACAGATGGCGTTAGATGAAGGATAGAATTTTTAGAGTAGCAGAATCAAAAGCCAATGCGCGACAATTCTCTGACTTTATTGAGAGTGAATATTTAAAAAAAATACTCGTAAAATTCCCCAAAGTTGGGCACCATAATGTAAAGGAACCACTCAAAATAAAATTAATAAATTAATTAATTAATATATAAATGTAACGTTAAATTCGAAAATAAAATGTAAATAAATTTGCCTGCTAAGCTCAGATCGGATTCTCGAGGGCGATTCAGATTATCAGAAATGATGATAGGTTCCTAAATCATTTATTAGATGTTAATATATAAAAAATACCATTTTAAAATTAATAATTATATTCAAAATCAATGATTTGATGTTTTACAAACAAAGATATATCTGATACAATATACTGCTTTTATACAGCAAAGAAACAAAATAACAGATTTGTTAAATACCTTTATAACGGATACTTTGAATAATATTTTCATGTAACATTCGTTATATTAAAAAGACAACTCAGCGGGAGATAACAACTTAGACTACAAAAAAATTCGTATATATTTATATACGTACAACACAATGCTGATACATATTGAATTACATTAGACTTTATATTACGGAGACGATGTTTATTTGACAAATATATTTATTTATTTCGTCTCTATTTGAAACGGATTTGTAATGTTTAATTCTTTATTTCTGAATACAGTTACATACAGTAATTGTTATCATCTTCTTTCTTCTACGCTGCTTTCCAGCGGAATCTTCTTTGTTCACGAACAAGACGTGAAGAATCGGCCTACTCTGCCAATTGGAGCATAGTATCTTTATCACAAAAGATATAACTACTTGCACATTTAATATGTATATGCAAATTTTACCACTGTTTTATTACTTTTACAATTAACAACAACACTTCTGGATGTTGCCGACCTACTACCGTAGGCTTTATTTAAATTTCAATTAACAACAACACTTATAGCTGCTGCCGACTCACTACAGGAGTCTATGTTCGGAGTTCGCCTTTCGACACAAAGTCTAGCTTTCGACTCATTCCTCGCAACACGTATTTTCGCTTTTTATAATTGGACGCCTGTAATTCCCCGCTCTCTAAATAGTTCGGGCCTGCGATTGGTGTTGCGTGAACGCAACACTAATCTTAAATAAAAACGGATGTTTAGGCGCCACAATACTTATACATAAATACATAATACAACTTATGACTATATGTGAATTAACATTACAATAATATATTCATTGATTTTAAATATGTTTAAAAATATTAATAAAAGTATGATTAATTAAATTATTCAATATGGTAAAATTATAATATTAATATGTAAAAATAGGCTGTCAATAAAAAGCAGATTGAATATACCAAATATAAAAAGAAGTGTCTTTAAGCAGTAAGCAAAATGAAATTTTAACTAATATTAGCAAAAAAAAAAAATACTCTAAATACCAAGCTACGTTTGTTGTGTTTTATTTTCATTTGCTACTTACATAATTTAGAGTTATCTTTATACTTTTAGATGTGTTTTTTTCTTGCATGACTTTTATGTACATTTGCCTTTATGTGTGCATTTTTTTCTCTTTTTTTTTTGTAACAAATAGCTTCCCTTAGCATGGCGAAAACGTTTTATTTCTTTTTCTCTGTTTCAAATCAGATTATCCCAACTTACTAAAGCTAAAAACACCGACATGGACTCAAGAACAGCTTAAGGAGGCCATTCACGCCGTTGCTACGCAAAAAATGCGCTTCACCCAGGCATCCTCCAAGTATGGAATACCCAAGGGCACCCTTTACGATAACATATTGGGAAAATCGAAACGTATGGCCGTTTTAGAGGAGGCAGGATTGACTCAAGTCGAAGAAACGGCCGTTTTAGAATTCTGTTGTGACGTTTCCGTCTCACCATACAACAGGCGCACTAAAAAATCATTAAAGTCAATTTTAGAGTACGTCGAATCGCTTAGGCGACTGAGAGATCCGGAATTTACGTTCACCGGACTCTCCGGATTCCGATGGTGGTGGGCGTTTTGCAAGAAGCACAGTATAGTTTCCTTATATTACGACAATAATGGGTCTCTAAATAATACTGTATAAGAATATATATAATTAAGCCATTTATTATGAAAGGACGGTGTTGTTAAAGTTGTTAATGAAAAAATTGCATTATGATAATATTGAGGACTTGTTTTAGTAAAAAAAAAAAAAAATTCGCACCTCTAAATAACTACGAAGGAATTTTAAACGTAATTGGTGCTTTAGTATTTCTGTGATCTCTGTATTTCTTGGAGGTCTTTAAACAAGTAAAGTTCAACATAAAAAATGCAAAAAACATATATATTTGCTAATAATAAATACTTACTAATAGTGACCTGAAACCTGACAAATTCTTGACGTTAGGTAACTTAATTTATATATAATATAAATCTACTCATCTTAAGCAAGTTTGCTAAAACATTCAACAAAATTTAACAGAGTAATATAGGGTAGCAATAACTAACTTCATAAATTCCAGAAGTAAAATAAAGTAAACACGTTTATCTCTGAATAAAGCTTTCGCATTAGATTTACTGCTTCATCAGAAGTATACCTGTTGATGAGTAGTACAGGGGCGTACATATTCAGTCCAAATTCTATTAAATTCATTATTAACATTATTCAAAAATAAAACATTTTTTTTTATATTAACTGCCTATTATCTTCCGCAATATACAGGGTGATTCTTAATATATGCGACAAACTTTAGGAGCTGATTCCTGGGGTTATTTTGATAATAAAAGTTCATAAGAACATATGTCCAAAACCGCTTAGTTCAGAAGTTATACAATGTTTAATAGAAAGTTAAAATAATAAATGGTTTTATTATAAATTAACAAACAATTAGTAAAACAAAATTAACTTATAGTAACTGTTGAAATTGACCGCCCCCAACTGTACTACAAGCTGCTATCCTCCGTCGTATTGACTGGCGAGTCCGTTCGAAAATACCAGGGGTATTTCGAATTGTTTCAAAAGCTGCTATAATACGATTTCTTCAACTTGTGGAGTTCTCACTGTAGATGGGGGCCCGCAATCAGTCGTGTGTTTTTTAAAACTTCCCGTGTCACTAAGACGTTGATGAAGATAGGCAAACATGGAATGATGCGGTATGATACGGATCGGGTATAGTTCTGCATAAAGACGTCTAGCAGCACGCGCATTTCCATTGGCAAGACCGTAAACGAAATGCATATCACACATCTCAGCATTCGTATAATTCATTTTAGAAAACAGAAACTGGCAATAAACTGAATGAATACTCTGACACTATTGACAAATATTGAAATGACAAATAAACAATTCCAAAATACCGTACATAATCACAACACGTGCGTCTTGAGCAACTGGTAAACACCAACTGATTAGCATCGACAACGCGACCACTACGCATATTAGAGAAACAGGCACAGACTTGTTTACGAGCTTGTATTACAGTTGGGAGCGGTCATTTTCAACAGTTACTATAAGTTAATTTGTTTTACTAATTATTTTGTTAATTTATAATAAAACCATTTATTATTTTAACTTTCTATTAAACATTATATAACTTCTGAACTAAGCGGTTTTGGACAGATGTTCTTATGAACTTTTATGATCAAAATAACCCCAGGAATCAGCTCCCAAAGTTTGTCGCATATATTAAGAATCACCCTGTATATTATATCCCTATATTTTTATAAATTTGCATTTAATTAAATACATTTGGTTATTTAAAGTTAAATGTTATTTAAATTCATTTTTGCCATATAATTTTTATATAAAAACATATTCATTAAAATGTTCTTATCAATAAAAAATAAGAGAGATACCATATTCAGTAGATTCACTTCTCTGGTAATTTTATGCTGTCCTAATATTTTAATCTGTTTTATAAATATTTTGATAAAGCATAGTAATAGTCACCAAACAACATAAGAAACATTAATTTTGGACTGTTTTTGTGTTTCTTGATATATGTACTATACATAACTAGAAATTTTAGGTGAAGAATAAGTGATTTAAATTAAAAAAAATAGTATATTACAAACAACAAGAAGATTGTCTGAGATCAGGTTATTATATATTCTATTTCTCTCTGGTGCTCATATATGCAATAACATTAACAATTTTGACAACGCTGTTTCAGATCAATAGATAAAGAATAGAAACGCACATTTAGCGAAAAATATTTTTTAGACGAATAGCAAATAGAAACCAAACAAAATTAACCTTCATTATGTATATTTTCCATGTGGGTGTGTGTATATATCCCCTACAGATAATGAAAAACCGCCATAACAGTGACAAAACTCTTGCCGTCCCAATAACAAACGCCGCAAAAAACCCATTCCCCCGATACGTATGCATCCCACATTACATGCGCGTATTGGGGCCAACCCTTTAACTTTTTTCCATTATAAATGTATTTTAATGTAAATCGACAATGATGAGAGTGGGTTTGTACATTTTTCTGTGTCCTCTTTGAATGTGCAGAAAAAGCACAGAAAAATAGCACATTTTTGCATTCGTTGACGCGACAAACGACAAATACAAAAAAAAAGTTTTTCTATTAACGAGATACAATTCATATTTTTACAATAATGGCTGCTTGTGTGTGAGCAGGTAAAACGTGTCTGTAGCAGATATATACTGCATAACGCATGGCAAAAAAATACTCCGAGCAACAATAGGAATTTTTCTGTAATATACTCTTTTTTTCGCAAATATTCCATTAGTTTTATATGATATATCATTCTAAAAAGTGAAAATTCATTTGTGTTTCTGAAAAAAGGGGCCTTAGACATAATGTCAACTTGTACTTGTACATTCCCAAAATTGTTACTCATGTTTGCTTGAAATGTTTGATGCATTTAAAGAACTATTTAGAAATTGTTTAAAATCGAAGAATTGTTTAGAAAGCACATTGTTGATTTGAATACGTTAACATAATAATACATCTACTAGCTTTCTTTCCTTCCACCAACTTTTAGAATTTTGACATCTACCACGCCAACATCCATCCATATTTTATTTAAGTATTATGATCTTGTCTATCTATCCCATGGCAGTCTTTACTCGTTCATTATGTGAATCACATCAAATCTTTTGAATAAATTCTCATTCGGCAGCTATATGGATCTCAGGAAGTAATCTACATATTATTCTTGGCATTATTTCTATCTCTTCAAATAAGATGTTTTTTATAGATTTTTCCCAAATAACTATTTCTTCAACAATGCTTTTTTGGCTGTCATTTGTTGGCACATCTTTATACTTTTTTTAAGCATAAATTTATATGATAATCATTAACATATTTTGCATGTGTTTCAGTAAATCGAATCTGTAGAACTTTGGAGTCTAAGTCCATTATAAAATTAATTAGACTTTCAAACCGAACCATTATTTTATAAATTTACAACTTAATAACTAATTCCGGGCCAATACTTTTTGTAGATCATTTAATATGCATTTTTTGTTGCCACGTTGTTGCATCTAAGTTGTATATATCCTATCTCGATCTCGAAATAAACTCTCATTCGACAGCTATATTGGTTTCATATATTCACCTTGAAGTTCTTCTTTTCATTATACCCTTATTCTTGGATTTTCTTGCTTGTACAAACCACATATCTAGTATTTTGTAAATTTCAAGTGTACTAGTTATTCCTCAGCAAATTAATATTTAAAAATCATTTTTGGTCGTACGAATAATTACTGTGCTTTCTAAATTTTCATACCTTTAAACAAACAAAAAAATGATAAACAGTACAATTCTTTTTTAGCTCTTTTTACGAAATCAAATCTTATAATATGTACAGCATTCCTATTTTTGTATTGAAAAAGAATTTACATTGAAGTTTATTAAAAATATGCTTCCAAACCATCTCTTATTCCAAATATTAATAATATTATTAATGTAAAACATTCTAATATGACTGATTTATTACATGATTAATAATAATGTTAATGTACTCCGAACAATTCGATATCTGCAAAACAGAAACCATATGATATATTTTATTTAAATTAATCCATATTATAAATAGTAACTGCTCAATATATAATATAGATGTTTATATAGAATATGTTGTAGTAAATTTATGCTATAAGACAATGTTATGCGTCAGTAGTTTTATGCAATGATAAGCTTACTAAAGGAATTAATCGAAATATTCTGATTTATATTATAGTAATGTAATTTGTACAATTGTTTCAGCATGCCTTTATTATTTTAAGCATTGTACATCCAACTTCTTTTGTAACGATTGTGGAAACTGAACTTCTAATTTCTAAATTCCTTTTTAATGATTACAATAAAAATAATAACGTCAGTCTCCTCCAGGCATTCCACCCAGTTAGCTGAACATACTAATACGACAATGTCTACAATTAAGACAGCAACCAATCTACTTTATCTAGAGAACCTTCGAATCTAATATTGCTCTCAAAACAGTTTGCTGCGTTGATCATCTCGACAGGAATGTTATAGGTCATGTAGGCTAATTGTTTTAAATTTTCTGGATTGCTGACACTAGTTCATCAAGGCAACTTCTTCTGTAATTGCCATGTCTTTTGCCGTAGTTTTTGTGTACATTGAAATTTGTCTTCAGTTGGTAAGTACTTCAGAAGAGGATATCCATTCCGCCAAACATACCGGGGTAATAACTTCTAGGATAGATTGGCTTTGATGGTTTTATATCATATGTTTGGCTATATGCAAATAATATTGTGCATTTAATTTTTTAGCACAAATGTCATTACTACTGAATGTTATGGTGACACATATTAACAATTGGTCATTTACAAAGAATCAACTTTACTAAAATATGGAATGCATGCCGATTGAATGTCGTTCTAAGTATATCAAGGTTTTGCCACTGTTTTCTATATTAATACAATTAGCCAGCACATTTGAAGCTGCTTACAGGTGTTTTGCGTTCAGGAGATATTGAAGTTTATGCGTATGTTCTTTGGTTTTACTTTTAAAACTTTTCCTTTGAAAGTGCTTCGAATTTCATTCTGCTTCTCTTCGCAACATCTTCCTGAATGGTTATTTCTTTTGTTGTTTCATAGATTCCATAACGTATACATACCAGGGACGCCGTTTAAGTTTTTACAAAATCTAGAAAAGAAAAAAAATTAAAGAAACTGTTTAATTGCTGTTCAAAATAATCGCCTTCAGGATTTATATACTTTCCAAGCATTCTCATTTCCAAACATATTCTTAAAATCCTCAAAAACATAGTTTTTGAATTCTTCAACAAAATCTTAAAGTGAAGAAAATAGCTGTCCACGCATTTTTTTTTTCAGATTCAAGAATCCAAAGAAGTCGTTTGGCAATAAAGCAAGTAAATACGGACGATGGGATATTATTCCATGTTTTTCTCTTTCAAATGATCAATTGTTTAATGTTGTGTTAGAGTTGGCATTGTCATGATGAAGAATGATGCGACATTCGGATGTTTTTCCTGATATCCTCTATGCCTTCTGATAAAAAAAATAGTGTTATGCCATTCAGCATTAATTGTTCTTCGATATTCTAAAGGAATTATTACGACATGTCCATTACAACTGAAGAAACAAACTAGCAATTTCTTGGAAGTATTTCTTCAGGGAACAACTTTTATGAGATTTCATTCATCTTGGAACAGCTAAACAGTGAATTGTTGCTTTTGTCACCTGTAACGTTGTTGTATGCTGATTTTGCAATACCTGAGTCGAACTGTTTAATTATGTCCTTGCACTAATTGACACTTTACGTGCCTTATTTTTCAACTTCGGTGAAATTATATAGAATCTATCGGGAGCAAATCTTATAAAATACTGCAGCTTTCGATATTCTAAGTCACATGTCGACCTTGTTCAAACATGTTATTATGCACAGCATCGATGTGTTTGAAATAACATAAATAACGATTTTGGTAGACCTTCACAAAATTAATTTTTGAAGAACGCACGCTCACAACTATATTATGCATACCAATTGTAAACAGTTCTATCTGACGTTGATGGTGCTTCGTTACTAAAAACTGAACGAAGCGATTTTATGTTTTGTTGTTAAGTTATGCGATTATTGAAACTGTAAAAAAATCGCACGAAAAAATTTAGCCAATTTCTAAGATGTTTTCACAATAACGAAAAAAGTAATGATACATCTCAATAACGCCACCTAGTGGTCGTTTGAAAAAGCTTTATCCCCATATTTCTATTACGATTGTTTAATTTTTTTATTTTAATGTATTTCTAACCTCATTCCTTATACTATTTCTATTACATACCATTAATGTCACAACTTATGTGCAAACTGTAGATAATGTACTTTTAAAGCTTGTTAGTAATAGGGTTTATTTTGTTTATATTACTGCTGACGCGATTTCTAAGTTAATCAAACGAAAATCGAAAGATATTATGAGCTTATATCTTAATTTGCAATATGACAATAAAACTGATGTCATAACAATTAAGTTAAAAATCATCAATATATTTCTGATTTATTTAAAGTTTTTTTTTTCTTCCATCACTAAATAAATTACATATATTTAGATTATTATTTCTCTTATACATTTTTAATATAGCCTAATAAATATTTTATTTCTATAACAGTTTTATTCGGTAGATTCATAATTAATTACGTAATCTTTTTTTATGTTCCGAAATAAATGTCAAAACATAAAATATTCAGAAATATTACGAAAATAGATATTTAATAACATTTTTATTGAATAATTTACTTTCGTAGATGGTATAGTAGTGGTAGCGTAAGATATCCCTGCAATACAAAATTGACGTTCATTATTGATCACAATCTAATATAATTCGTGCATATATTATACATTGCATTGGCTGAAATAATCGCCTCGGTAAAAGTTGGAAAATATAAGTCGAAATAATCGAAATGACCTAAACTCTCGCTACTGTAGTTGTTATTGGTTACTGGTAATGAACTAATTGGAAATAATCATTTAAAGCAATAAATTTATAAAGAAACGTTATTTTCTAAAGAAATACTGTCGGATAAAATATGTCATATGGTCAATGCGTGTATAGAGAAACTCATGGTTGCTATTAGATGGTATTATTTATAGGTTAAGATGAACTAATGATATGTTTATTGATATAGGTAGATATATGCTTGTGTAAAAAAAAATAGAAAACATATTTTTGAAATGTTTATTGTTTATTACTGACGCTGTCAGTGCGGTAGATATTAAGGAAAGCAAATTATACATTCCTACTGACGATAGATATGTGAACTATAATAAAATTTTACAGTTTAGTCGAACTAAAACGAAATAATAATCTAGGTACATAGAATAGATGTTAATGCATAAGTATTAAATTTACATTGTTATATTTTTCAGGGTATGATTCATATATATATATATTTGTAATATGCACGTCACATTTAATTACGATGCGCATGATGCTCGATTGATGGGAACTATAATTTATGCCTATAATTATATATTGTAAGTAAATATATGCGTGTTTTAAAAAAAAGCAGATTGTGCTGAACTCCCATATCGTGCAACATGTACTGTCGTCGTTTGTTAATTGTATATTTCTTCTTTTTTTTAAAGTTATGCAGACGAAATTTTGTCTAAGCAGTGCTTATTTGAAGAAGATATATTATAATTATAAAATATAAATATGTCGTCAGTGCCTTTATATTTTAATGTAATCAAAGTGAAATTTAGTAAAAATGATGCAGTAATACTATTTATTTATATTTTATGTCTCGTATAGTATAGAAATTATACGAAATAACTTGTAGGAAAGTTTGCATACTTTGAAATTTAATATCACCATGAAAATGATACGTCAAACTAATACCTATTATCAATTTTTAGAATTCGTTTCTCCCTTTCACCTTGTATAAAATTCAGTACTTTTAAAATCGACACTCTTTCGATAAAAATTATTTTTTGTTATTTTACCTATATTGTATTTCGCAACAGGTTTATTATCATCATGTTATCTTTGCAATGCAAATTTGTATAATATATCATTGCTTGATATTAGTTTTCGCGTAGGTTCCTAAGTTTTGGCTTCGAAAAATATTTGATTAATTTCTTGTAAATCTGTACAAAACCACCTTAGCATTATTGGGGAATTTCTGGTTTTTATTTCTCCGCCTCTAAGTTCTACTGACTCCCTTTTGATAGAATTTTTGTTTAAATTTCTAAGTTCCAGTTTTATATTGATAACATTCGAAAAATATTTGATCAATTTTTTACTAATTCCAAAACCACCTCACTGTTTTTTTTGGTCAATTATATCTCGGTAACATTCTAAAAATATTTGATCAATGTTTTGCGTAAATTTCGGAAGAGATTTTACTGATTCCCTTTCTATATAAGTTCTTTTATTATTGGATTAGACTTTGCTAAATATCATTATTCTGCTATATTTGTAAAGCCAAATATTTGGCCACTTCGCTGACATTTACTACAAGTTATCAGTTTTCGTTTAAAGTCCTAAACGTTTATTCTATTTTGATCGTTTTAAAAATATTGGATTAATTTCTTTAAGTCTCCCCAAACCAAAAGTCAGCATTATTAGTAATTTCCATGTTTTTGTCTTCTATCTCCTTTTCGGTAGAAATTACGTTTAATTATTGAACTATATTTTGCCCAAGAATTATTCCATGATCTCTACTGATATAATAATACGTATATTAGATGACCAATATCTTGTTGATCTCCCCGTAAACCATCTCTCAGTGGTTTGCCTTACCTCCTGTATCTTGCACTTCTTTAGGATATTTAAATAATTAACCTCAACCTATTGATTAGGTTTTGAGAAATAAAATAAACAAATACGATTTTTATTTTGCTTCTTATAAAATAACATATCAACGTTTCCATTCCGGCAAAAAAATAGTGTAAATTCGTTTTTAGGAAAATATACACAAAGCCAAAACAATTGCATCATACTCTCTACAAAGATAAAGTACCTAATATATGTGCCATTTTCAAGGTGATAGTTGAAATGCTGTTTCGTATTCTAATTTCTTTATTAATTTTTTTCATGACAGGATATTTAAAACTGCATCATTTTTATCTCTGAATCACTCTATATTCTATAGGATGATATTTTGTTAGGGATAAGATTGACTAAAATTAAATAAATGCTGCCCATTTATTGTTGATTTAGTTATTAGGTTTATATACATTTATTAAATAAAAACTGTTAATAATAGAAGGAAAAAAATATTCCAGTATGTACAGAATGTTGAATTGTTTCTCTTTGTTTTTTGGATTTATATAATTATTGAAAAAGAGCACATAATTTACTCAAATTTGTTAATTTACTTTACTCTATTTGAAGCAATAATATTTCCTCGTTTTCTTTATTAGTTTGTTATTATTGAACATATTAGGATAATATTAGTACAGAGGGATTTTGTATTTTGTATATGATCGTTTTTGCTGAAGAAACTATAAGACTAATTAATATTAGGATTTTATTTTTCCTTTTTTTTTTGATAAAATTATTACAAACGATTATTTCCCAATAATTTCTTATTATTTCGCTTATATTTTCTACAATTTTGTTTTCCGAATAAACGATATTTTCAATTAACAATTGTTTTCTTTTATTTTTAGCACCTTTATTTTATCCATTATATTTTATAGCTACAAATAAAATTGCATAAAAAATACTACTAATGAGTGTCTGTAATTCACTTACGCATTGCGATTTAGAAATTTGCAATTTCTCAAATCGGCCATTTAGAAAGGTATTTATTTATTCTTTTACTGCCAGAGTCGTGCCTAAATATTTAATTTACAAAATAAAAATTATTTTATAATTGTCATTATGATAAAATAGTACTAATAACCTGCAGTTTTGAATTCATAATTCAACTGCGCTCTAAAGTAAAATTTGACAATTAGTATGAATTCCGACAGAGGTGGAAATTGTAAAACGTAAAAATAGCTAAAATGCAAATGGCGGTTGCGTAAATCAATTACGGACACATTGTATAACAACATACAAATTGCGTCAAAATAGTATATAAGCAAGTTACAGTAAGTTCTTCTAAAGCTAAAATAGCACCACTTTCTTGAACTACTTATAAATTTTTAAAACTATATATAGATATATGATGCTAATTTTTCTCATTATCCATTAACATTAACTTTTTTCTGCACCATAAGATTTTTGGATGAATTGACCACAACATAATCCTTTCTAAAATCTCTATCTTTCCACTTCGTCTTACACCAATTCATTCTCATATTTTTCCTATTTTGTCGGTCTTTCGGAAGCTGAATACATTTGGGAATGAATATAACGTTGAGGATTTCGTGGCTGGAGGGAATAATTAACGTGGAAATAATGGGACAGTCGAATAAGGAAAAGAAAGTGATACTGGTAAATAAAAGAAGAAAATTGTTATTTATTAGTAACACCAGATCATTAAACAGAGGAAAATTAAGGGAAGAAGATCCGCAAGAGGAAAATGAACCTCGTGCTGAAGAATCTCTGGAAGTGATTTGGTGGTAGCAATAAGCATTGATTTAAATCAGCTGCCTCAAAAATCACTAACCTTCGGATGGAGTTAGGTGTCGTCTCCATCCGAAGGTTACTGTCTTCTGACAATACGTGGTTATTTTGATCCGTTTGGTGAATTTATAAAAGATTGAGACGATTGTTCAGCTTCCACAGATGTTCAAAATGAACATTGCCAATAGCTTTATAAAAATGGAGAAGCATGTATACCTGACAGTGATGAAACAACTTTCTTTGAAGAAGCAAAAGGCTGTACAGTGCAATACGTGACTAGATTATGTTTTTGGGCAATATGCGTCTTCGGTCCTTCCGTTTATTTTAGAATCAGTGCATTGATAATGAAGTGCACTCTGCACCACCAGTGTAAGCCACTAAGTTGGATATGATTGATGATTAATTTCATGGTATTGTTATAGAAGAAAGCCAAGCGGAAGTGATCTTTCGATTGAACGAGTGCATAGTATCTTGAACATTAAATTATTTTTTTATTGAATTAAATAAAAAGCTCTTCTTAATGTTTCTTTTTGAGATTTCCAAGTAATTATTTTAGTCAACTACTTGGGTAAAGGAAAAGCATTGACATATGCTTATTATGCTATTATTGGAGAGTTTGAAAAGAGAGCTAAACTCACACTACTTTTATATGTTCCAATTACACAAAAAAAGCTTCAACGCCCAGTTAAAAGTAGTACGAAATATGAATTCTCCATCTACCAACCTGCTCTTATAGACACATCATTGTTCACAAATCTAGTAGTTTGGTTTAGTGATAAAACGTTAAAATTCTCTGCGCTAAAAGTGTATAGTCAAGATTATAAAGACAATGTATCAAATTAAAATTATCATGATGAAACAGATCTGTCCAACATTCCTGAAATATAATATTTTGAAAAAAATATTAAGTGACAAAATTAAATTCATAATTAACATACACCTGTATGTTAATCGCAACAAATATAAAACAAAATGAATAATTCTCTTTTTGAACCGATGATTAATTTATAACATAAATAAAGTTAATCTCGACTTAAATTAATATGAACAAGTTAAAATTGGAAAGTCATGTTGGTTTTGAGAAATATTAATTGACTTCATCAGACACTATTAAGTTCTTGTTTGTAATATATGTTATAAAAATTATATAAAATTAAGTTTACCAACTTACAATATTTTGAAAAAAATTATTATAGAAGTTAATAAACGTTATTTATTATATGTATTCGTTTCATAAAATTTTAAATTTTATGTCAAAGAACGTTAAATATATTATATTTTTATTAATTCGAGAAAGTAGAAGTAGCTATCTAATAAAATCCACCTGTCTTTAATACTAACGAACATCACTTGCTCCCTCTGTCAACAAAAGGTGTGAATTACTTAAATAATGTTACCATGTGATTTTAGCACTCCTTGATGCAAACTTATTATTATTTTGACGCACTCTGTATGTACCTTCTAAAGTATTAAAAAAAGAATCGCATAAAAACCGATCGCATTTCATATGACTAAATTAAAAGTGATTGCATTTAACGTAACAAACACGTAAACAAACGGACGCTATCGTTTGGCGCCATTATTTGAAGGCTGCGTCTTTTTTTCACTACCTGACCCTGGTTCACAGACATCGTGCAGGCAGGCGTCGTTTTAACGGTTTATCTTTACACTGTACCAACATCACGACAACAAAAAAAACGATCTGCATCGATTGTGTGAAATTAACGTTTAAAATCGTTTATTTCTAAATAAACAAGTGTATAAAAGTAAATAGATATTTTCAAAAATGTGTATAGATCGTTTTCTACAATGTAACGCATAGGCCGGTGCATTTAATAACAAGTTTTAAAGAATGCGTCTTTTTTGTTACCTGCACATCGTCCCATCTATTTCAAAAGCGTCGGTTTGAACGGCGCAGTGGTACCAACTTAACATCTTCTAAAATGGTAAATAGAAAGATTTCTTCTTAAACATTTAAAATATGGAAAAAGAAATATAGTAAATTGTTGCATATACAAGGAGTTAAAGCAATATACAAAACGGTATTAAATAAGTACATGTGTTTACTTATAAATATATTTATGTTAATTATGATATATAAAACAAATAAATTTATATTACTAGAAGTCTAGTAACATGGAAAATATTTCATAAACAATATGTATGTATTTAAAAATTAACTATTATAAAGTACTATTACCTATATATTTAATCTTATAACATGGTGATGACATTTTCGTCTATTAACAAAATACATTAAATTAGTACTGATGAATATCATAGAATTTTCCCGAAATAACGCATAAATTTAAAAGTAGTTAATTAAATTTGTTCGGCAACTATTTGAAAGAATTAAATGTTCTTAATTATTTCTGCTCAAAAGTGTGTATATTATGTATAGAATTTCATGCCGTTTTGCACCAGAAATGCTTTATGTAATTACAAACTGTAAGATATTTAAGGGCTATCATTTGGATATAACTACTAAAACACATATTTTACTTTTAACAATTTTTGATTTAGCAATAATAATGTAAATAGATCCTTCGAAAATATGTAAATTATTACGTTGACAAGTACATATACTTTACTAGAACATTCATAAGTAAATCTAAATCTAAATAAGAATATATACATATTTGGAACAGAAAAAGATGTAAAGGAATTCTAGGGATATTATTAAGAAAGTACAGAAATAATGCAAAACTTTTAAAAACAGATAATGCAAAATCCATAGAACTGACATGAAATTTGAGTCTAACATACTTAGCCAATTCCTGTACTATATATAATTGTAAAACAAGCTAGAAAAAAGAAGAAAATACATCTACGAATAGAATATTTGAATGTGAAGGTATCTGATTTTATGGAACTGATCTGTAATATAATTTGAAACTTCTAGATTGAGGATTAGAAAGAGGCGCGCGCGCAAGGGGGGTTTGGGGATTAACCCCCTCTCCCAAATTAACGAACAAAAATAGAAATGTACATCATTATTTATATAATCATGTTTTTATTTATTTTTTTATTGTGTATTGTGTATTGTGTATTTTATCGTGTTGCATGTTCATCCCTTTATAGTTGCTCTAAATTTTAGTTAATGTATTAAAAAAATCTATTAAAAAAAACTTAAAACACCCCGCGATTTTTTTTTCTTGGTGCTCGCATGATTAGAAGATAAATCTACAAGCGAATGGAACATAAAATTAACTACTAGAAAAATAGAAAACCTTCTTTAACATAATGAGGAAAATTTCCAGAATTAATGGGAAAAAAGCTAGCTCACTATTAAGTATAGATATAGGATTGAGACTTTTATGGGCATTGACAGTAATTACGAGATTATGGACATATTTTCATTGAGTAGAATAGAAGGCGAAACTGAAATCTTATAGAATTTCCTCAAAAATTGACAAAAGTGTAAGGGATGAACAATAAAGATAGATGATCAAGGGAGATTTGAAACCATGGTGTTACAGATAATTTTTGAAGAAGAGATGTTCCATTGAAAGATGTAAGAGGCAGAGCAAACATTAGGAAGTGAATACATGCCAAAACCGGTCTGATCTCCCTACATCTAATAGTGGGAAAATCTTGAAATAAATTTTATATAAGGAGATATCTAAAATCTAAACTTACTTCTAAGATCACTAAAAGTAATGGCTTCCATGCTAGTGAAATTTGAGGTGAAAAGTGTATGAAATAATTATTGAAATATTACTGTATGTAGCTTACTTTATCATAGATAAATGAACTAGAACTAGAAATGACATAGAAATATGAATTAATAGATCCACTAGTGTTGGGCAAGTTAGGGGAATACGAGAGAACTGTTTCAATGCGACTAGACAGGCTCGTGTTTTGTCGGCTCTCTGGGAAACCGGTAGGTCCCGAGAGCAGACAAAATACGAGCCTGTCTAGTCGCTTTCAAGTTTTGATAACGAATGTGACTATTATGGCCCTCGATTTTTAATAAATTCAAATGGAATTTGTTTTACTAAAGTAAACACTTACATTTAAAAAAACTCTTTTTTTTTATTTAAATACATAAACCAGACATTCTACAAATCGAATACG
Organism: Amphimallon solstitiale; assembly: GCA_963170755.1. NCBI lineage: Eukaryota > Metazoa > Arthropoda > Insecta > Coleoptera > Scarabaeidae > Amphimallon > Amphimallon solstitiale. Next base: position 239,448,686 of record OY720675.1, on the reverse strand, counting down.
GTTTTATTCATTTTAATAAAAAGATACATACTCCTTTCGTAAGAAAATCAAATATGTATATCTACCCACCTATACGTGTGGAGAATATAGACCTCAAACTTAAAACGCTTCGCCTTAAACGATCAGCCTACATACATCAACTCCACTTATAATCGAAATCCCAATACACTATTTACCATGCATACATATATGAAATCCATGTATTACATATATATCTTCTTCATGTGGAATATGAAATCAATATTACTTATCGATTTACAAACAGTTCCTAGACATATATTATAACGTAATATAGATGCATATATTTATCATTTATTTAAATAACTTCGTTTATGAACTATAAATAAGGTTAACGTCCGGAATATGACATAAATATTTAATTATTTCGCCGTTCTTTTTCAACGCTTCAAAAAAGAAATACATACACAGCATACACTTAATGTATAAATATATTTAGCCCACGAAAGAGCTCTGAATTATTGAGTTTTATTTATAAAATATGTACGATTTCGTGTTTGTTATTTATGAGTAGTATGACACATCTATAACATCGAGCCCCCCTGCATATATATCGTAAAGTTATCTGTACCTATCAAATAATGTGAAATCGATTGACGACCATACTTACTTTGTCCTCTTTATGTACTTACGGTTTATGGGTATAAATTTAATTCAAATTGTGTTTCTTTGCAGGACCTTTGAACACTTTTAACAAGATATTTAATATGTGTAATTGTTTCTTCTGTTTCAGAATATTTAAACAACGCTTTGGTAAAGATTCTTGTTAATTTATAATAATAATATTTTGTATTAATGTTTTAGTTATAAGAGTTTGTAAACTCTCAGCAAGCATTTCTTTGTATATAAGTATTTTTTATATAGTAGGTCTGAAGTACAATAATTTTATATTAGCGTTGTTACTACATTTTAGTTTTCGATCAGATTATTTGTTCAAATGGTCGCTCCGTCTTTTTGCGTATTAAATCACTTACATCAGGTGTGGAATGTGTTGAATTCAACTTTTCTTCAGTCAACCACTGCAGATTACATATCGTAATGATCTAAACCTATAAATAGAGGCCGACAGTAAGTACTTCAATTATTAGAACGCTCAGCTTTACCAAAAATTTTCGAGTTGTATGGATGAACAATGTACAATACGGTGGCGGGTAATACAATAAAAGCAAATATATACCAAAGCTCTCACTTCTTTCTTTCTACTATGTTGCGTATCGTTGGTGTTCCTTCTCTTTACAGTTTTCTAAGCATGTAATAGCATTTCTGGTGGTTTCTAATGAAACCTAACATTCTGCATCATTTGGCTCTAACGGTTATTGCTTCAAGTTTGATTTATATTGTACTGCTGAAACATCTACAAACGTAGAAATCAAGATTTGAATTTAGGAACAAGAGTGGTGGTAAATTTACTGGATTGTGTTATAGACCCGACAAGCCATTGCGTTTATTTAGACAATCTATTCACAAGCAGAAACTTATTGCTGCATCTGCAACAGAATGCATTCAGAGCCACTGGCACTTTGCGGAAAAATAAACTAGCAAAATGTCCACTAAAAGATTTGAACAGCTCGCCCAAAGAACCTCGCGGAACTTTTGATCACAGATTTGATACGAGTAACGAAATCTTTTTCTTGATGTGGAATGACAATAAATGTGTCATCATTACAACAAATTATGATAGCAACCCGACAGGATAGAAAAGCCAAACAGAAGAAAAATATACCTCAACCAAGAGTTTTGAAGAACTACAATAATCGTATGGGTGGGGTAGATCAACATGATTGGAATGTTGGTAAACACAATGTCCAAATACGGGCAAAAATCTCATAATAACACGGTTTCATCTCGAAATGTCACTAGTGCAATTTATAGTCACCAAATCTTATATAAAACAATGTTTGCCCTTATTATTATACTCATAAAGGCGTAAGGAATTGTAATCAAAATGTGTAGAACATGGAGCCTTAACCGTTTTCTTAAATGCTGTTGTAGAAAGTTGCAATTACTGCATTGTTTTTAAGACTGATACAATTTGATCATGTACAATTTCTCTTAAAGTTACGAAATTCAATATATCTTCAAGCATGGTGAATTATGAATTGTTGTCCAAATGATAGATTTATGCGCCTTAAGCTTATATTAATAATTTTATGGAAGTAAGATTTATATCTTCTTGGTTTCTGCGCTAGAGTAACAACATTGATAATATAGCTTCCTCTCGTGTTTCATATTTGCCGTTGGACTTGCTACTGTTACCACGTTAATTGAAATGCTCTCTACAATAACAATTAATTACAGAATTATTTTATTCACCTTTCTACTTTAATATACACGCTGGCTAACTATTTCTGTTGTAGAATTGATTATTTATTTTCATCTATTCTGATAGTCCTTTGCAATTTCTTCCCATCATTTTATTTCTTAATTCTTTTAATTTTTTTACTTTGTCTTTGCCCGTATCCTTGCTCTTTTCATGTTTGTTCTTCAATTCTCATTTTTCTTATGTCCGATTTTGTCTGTCAATTTTGAATTTTTCAATACCTCCTAAGTCTTTGGATTTTTATATACGCTATATCTTTAATTTTCATTACAGCTTCTTCTGCCCATACTGATTCATATACTTTCTGTAGATTTTGCTCTACACAATTCCTGAAACGTCTACGACTTTATCTTTTGAAAACCATTACTTCTGGTAGCATGTGATATTCTTAACCTAACATACACATTACCTATATATTCTACTAAAATTAATTTTATTTATTTAAAACAAATGGAAATATAAAGAAATACTTGCTAAGATTTATACCACCCCATATTTTCATATCAATTGCATATACTTATTGTCATGGTTTATTTATACGTCATACTAATAATCATCTATTTTTTCAGCAGACAGCTACCAATATCAGTTACAATCGATGTGGCAGAAATGTTGGAACACAAACCAGAGCCTTGTCCATAACCTGCGCTTCCGCGAAAGGGGACCGTTAAAGTCCTGGAGACCAGAGACCATGGCCGAAGCCATATTCTCCGTACTGAAAGAGGGATTATCGTTATCACAGGCTGCGAGGAAATACGACATACCTTATCCGACGTTCGTACTGTACGCCAACAGGGTGCACAACATGCTGGGCCCATCTGCAGATGGAGGTTCGGGTGAGTTCCAATACCCAAAAGGTGTTGACACTTTTACAAAATATAAAATTAAATTAAATTGCATCTGAGTTCTTGCGAATTGACACTGTTAGAAAACAATGTTTATTAGATTCCAGTCGTGTATGAAATACATTTGCAAAACTTCTACCAAAAGTAATGTTCCATCATTTTCTGTCAAGAGAAACTAGCAATAATCTCATATTATTTGTAGATAAGCACTTTCCTAGATAGTATTACACCAGTGTTAAAATGTCTTTGTGAAACTTTTCTCACATGGGCGAAGTTAGCTAACCGGGGGGAGGGGGAGGGGGGGGCTGAAGCCCTAGTATCATGTGGATCTTCTCTCGTTTTTCAGTATACGTGTCTAGGTAAGATAAGTATAATTTTTACCGTACAATCAAATTAAACAGCGAAACAACCAAAATAAATTTGAAAAAAAAATACGCACAGCTACAGCTAACTTTCGACTTTTAACTGAAAATCTTATTTTCAAGTGATTTATGATATTATCCAATGATTAATAAAAAATCGTAGTTAGTCAAAACGTTTAACCAGAATTTTCCATTATTTATTAAGCTAATAAGTCTTTAAATTCATCAACTGCTTCAGTCGACATCTCCTTCAAATCTTTTTGAAGAACGTGTATCAGGATATATGTCGTTATTTTTGCCCAAGCCTTCTACCTCCAACCACAATCGTGCAAACACATTTTCGTCACGTTTTTGATTTTATGGTTTCACTAATAATATTTGTAGATTTAGCTAAAGTTTTGAATTCAGGCTGCAAATGTTTACTTAAAATATGTATCATAGTTAGAATGCCATCTATGATTACCAAACTAACTAAAAATTTGTAAGACTTTATATTGGTACTGTCCAACCGCTTCCACGGTATTTCTGTTTATCGCCGAATAACTTTTTTTCACAGCTTGGCAATTAGCACTTCGGGAGCTCCATCTAGTATCTGACCAGCGATTTAAATCACTCTCTGAAAGACCCAGCTCCTTTTGGAATTTTGTTAGGACATTATGATTACCAGGGGAAGAAAAATTTATTAAAATCAAGTTTAATCTATGCACCATAGAATGTATATAAATTGCAGAAGGACGTTTCTCTCTTATTTTTGCTTGCAAGTTTCCAACCTTATCCGACATAACGCTTGCACCATGATATGCTTGTACAATTATGTGTACATATTGTAATCCAATGTTTCTTAAATACTTTAATAAAATTTTATATTGATTTTAGCATCACTTTCAAGCGAGCAAATATTAAAACCCAAAAATATTTCTTCATATTCAAAGTCCTTAACATACCTCACCTAATAGTTCTTGTTTTTTAAAACTACGTGCTACCTTAATTTCGTTAAAAATGATGTTTAAAATCATATTTTTGGCTATGCTGATTATCTCGTTTTGTATATCAAAGCTTGTTAAGTTAAAATATTTTGTATGCGGTTCTTTAAATAATTGGTTGTATCTAGTTACAAGTTGACAAATTTCTTTGAAATTGCCTTTATTTTTAGAATCTTCTGATCATAATGGCTTCTAAGTGCAATATCCTGGCGACATGGTGTCAGTAAGATATCCGTTATTATTCTAAAATATTTTCTATTTTTAATGATTTGTTCTTTATATGCTGAAGAAATTTGTTTAACTATAGAGCCTGATGATTTCTTATATACGACATCTTTAGTTGGTTTGAATGTGTACTTTACCTGTAATGTTTGGTAATTTTCTGCCATTTGCTTCCAATTTCTAAATCCCGTTCTGATAAAAACTGATTCAATAGTATCGTCTCACCAAAGGCAAAGAGTCGGCAACAAAATCAACTCAACTCAGCTATACTGTTTAAAATACTTCGAGAAGAAACGTCAGTTTTGATTTCCAACTTTGGTTAATCGGTATTTTTCTAAAATCGGTTATATTGGTCCTGTTTGCAAGGTACCCAGCTTGCAAATCATTTGACTGTGCCAGCTCATCATGAGTCGTTTCTGTAGGGATGGTTTCATTGAGTAACACATTTTTGGAGGGGCTAATTCGGTTTTAGGAAGCGGGCTTAGCTCGTCCAGCAGTGTCCATATTTGTGAATAGGAAAAATAAGAGACTCTGCGGCCCATGCAATGTAGTTTTCAATTAATACTCCAACTATTTTCTTGTATTTTCTACCATCCTGTTATCTAAGAATTATGTTGTAACTTCTCTTTAAAAAAATCATCAGTTTGTTTATTTTGATTCACTATCCCACAAGTATTCTTTCTTTAAGCTTCGCCTCACTTAGTTTTGGAAAATGTTCTTTATGCTACATATTTAGAAGCAGAAGTCTTTTTATCCAGCGCTTTGACGAAATTAACCCTGATGCATTTAACATCAGTGGTTAAACACTGATCAATTGCAATATATAAATAAGATTTATGTAGTAATGCCAATAATGAAAACGTAATCGTAATACATACAACATTTGGACAATCCTATCCTCGTCCATATGACCAAGGCCGCTTTCATGGGATTAATGAAGAAGCCTAATATGCTGCAGGCACGCCAAAAGTAGTACAACGAAATAATTCACTAAATCTAAATATGATAATGAACTTAAAGTTGCCATTAAAGGCCGAAAGAAAAACTAATTATAAAATTACATAAGACATGTAATTAGTGTCATCCATTTTGGAATTAGTATGAACTAGTAATATACGATTAAACAATCAAACAAATACAATATATCTGTGTATAAAGGAAAGCTAGTTTAATACGAAACTAAAATTACAATGTACCCTATAATTTAATGTGCGATAAAAGCAATGCGCAGACTACTAAAGACGACGACAGTATGCTCCAAGGTTGGTCATAAGCGCATAGTGTTACTGCTCGCCCATGTGTAATGATCTTTCAAAATTAGAAGCTGGACGGTATTGGAAATCTGGCCGAACAGAACGACCAAGACATTCTAACCTAAACTGCAAGACAAAGGAGCAAAATTTTGAATCACTGACGTTGTTTCGAAAAGTAATATTTGCAAATGAACATTGGACTAGGCTGAATCAGTTATGTAGGCAGGCTATTATGCCCGGTGCTTCATTGCAGCAGGAGAAAACAGTCATTCGAAGCAAATATTTAAAAATGACTATTGGACCAGACTGAATTTGAGTGAAGCGATAGTTGTTATTTATTAAATGTGGAGTGCAACAGAAGAAGAAAATATGATACATAAAACGGAAATAAATATACTGAAACTATTATAAGTATATGAATAATCGTAAGTGAATGCTTAATGTTAAGCAGATACACTTTTTACAATATGTATATATATGTATATAATAAACTCACGCTCACTCAAAGACTGCGTAATGCTGAATTTATTGAAGCAAACTTAAATTATCCCATAATGAAATTGCATTACTTTTCCCGGGGTAGTTCTAAATGAGTAAGTGACTGCAGAGAATCCTACCAACTTCACAGAGATAGGATGTGGGATATGGCAATAAAACTTTCATAGCTCTCTTGAATAACGCTAGAAATTCATCTTGCGAGTTAATCCAAGGTTCGATAGTTGTCGAAGAAGATTGTCTCTCTTTTTCAATACTTGATGTTAAATCGATGAATTGTTACCAGCTTACCAGAGCTAAATCTGTGGATTTAACATCAAACACTTTTCTCATCCAATCATGTTTGATGTAAAAGTATTATTTTCAATGAAGTGGAACGCTTAAAAGATGTAGATAACGATTTTATATGATATCTATATATCTGAAATGAGAATTATTTTGTTTTGCTATTATTATGTATTTGAAAATTAATATACTGTTGATTTCTATATCTTGTTTGATAACTAAATTTCCCATTTTTTACGAAAATAGCTTTAGCTTTACTTGTAGATTTATAAATAAACCATTAAGAACATAAAAATCCTCGGTTACTTCGTTACTTTCTTTTGTCAAAATCCAGAAGTATATCTTGGTGAATAGTTTGTGCCCATCTCGATCTTATTTTCACAGAAGCAGTATAACAATAATCTATCTATGATCGTTCTTCACCATTAGCGACTGTATAAAACCAAAATTCAAATATTCGACATAACGTTTCTTCTTCATAGTTTATTTATCTGGCTATTTTTTATATAGGTACATATAAAGTTATTAGGTTTTTCTTTTATAATTGGTATGGAGGAAAGTGACATTCGCTACCTACTCTGAAATCACTAGAATTACTTAACAGAACGAGCAACTGAATGAAAATGCAAACCAAAACATAACCCCCAAGATAAAGTTTTAGCAACAGCTTATCTCGAGTACATCGCACCACACATAAACCTGACCTCACTTTTGTAACGTTACGAAAATATCTTTTGAATTTACTTCGGCAAGGGAAGAAGATATATACCGTGTGGCCGCCGTTCATAGCGCGATGCATGTATTAGTAACTACTGGTCGACTATAAATGGGCGTGCAAACTTGAATTGCCACACCGACAGCGGGCGTATAAGTTATACGTATAAATGTATTCGTAGGCAAATCAAGTGAAGAGCAGTGTAATAGGTATTGAGTTCCCGTTGTAAGTAATTATTTGTAGTTGTTTGAAGCATCAGATAATCATTGATAATATGTCAGTGAAGTAACTCATCACAGCTTCATAAACAACATAAAAGAGCAAAAATAAATAATAAATAACTCCTATACTTTAAAATAAAAAAAACTTAACTAAAATAATATTTTTCAACAAATATTATAATCTAAAAACTCAACTATAATAAAATACTGAAACATAAAATATTTACTTCTTAAAACAGAATTGTAATTCAACATTGCAATTAACCTGTAATTAGCTAAAAAAATGTTATTCTTAAGCGATAATAAAACTCGAACTGACGCCCATATGTGGAAGCGACTGCCCTACTACACCGTACAAATGTGGAATTTTTGGACAAATACGAGTGCATCATAGGCATATGCGAAATAGTAGCTCTGTTGTAATCCAGTATAACACTGCGTCTACTTGTTTACCGTTCTAATACACAGACATCTCTATCTGTTTCGCTTACTCTACAGGTATCGCGATAATGCAGACGCACGCGGTCTTATGGTATGTATAACATTTTTCTTCAATAATGGAAACAGACTTTCTATAAAAGTTTAAGTGAAATATTATTTTCTGGTATTAGCTGGTAAACGAAAGCGCAAGTATTAAGTATTGCGAAACTTAATTCTCTTCGTTTACGTAATATGTGGCAAATTAAATTGTTGGTTACCATAACTCAATAGTATCTCTACTTGTAATGGCTTGTTTCAATAGTATTTAAGAGAACATTACTCTTTGTATGCATTAGGTATATATCATTTCATCATAAATGATTTGAACTCACGTGATTTCTTTTGAATATGCAACCAACATTACTAATTGGTAGTAATTCCTCTAAAGCATTTTGGAAAATTATTATTTGTCCATAGACATTTACAGCCTCACTTGGAACAGTTGTTATTTATATTTTCAACATTTTTTAAAAAGGTGTCAGCCATATGCCTATGTGTACAAATTAATCCATTTGTATATTTGAGTATGCTTTGTCGCTTATGCTGCTGCATTGAATTATTTAAACAAATCACAAAAATGCTAAAATTAACAATAACATTGGAATAAAATAACAAAAGCTATACATCATTGTGGATATTTTGACAGAGAATTACGATATGTACCTATATATATATACAGAGTGCTATTAAAAAAAGAGTAAAAGTTGAAGCTTTATAGTAGGTGCCAAATGTATATTTAAAGATTTGTAAAAATTATTTAGAAATTATTTTGTATATTTTACAATAAAAAACGAATATTTTTGACAGATGGCTGCCATTTAGTTTTTTCTTAATATAGCAGCATGGATGAATCATTTGACAGTTAATATATATTGGGCGACATCAGTGGCGGCCCGTGATTTTTTGGGACGGGAGGGCACCGGGGGTCTGAGTGTTTAATATCAAAAATTAAGTACAGACAAAAAATAAACTCAATATGCTATTTAATTAACTTGTTTGAAAATAAAATCCATCCGCCGTTTCTTACGATCAGCAAAATGATTAATAACTCATTCATTGAAGTTTCAAAGTAGAAAAACACCGTTCACTTGATTTTTTCTATTTTGCACGCCCCCAGAGATTCGCAAAATAGCAGAAGACAATTTACAAAATCTTTCGCCAACATAGTCTCGACATATTATCAATAACAAACTTTTATAACAGTTGTACTATTCAACCTTGGAAGTAAATTACATTAGTAGCATCAGAAAACTTATCATCCAACTCTACTTAACAATTTATATTGTTAATTAGTAAATAAAATGCATGTGTGCTTTTTATTCTTTCTACAAGTTCTATTGCACATGTTTGTTACATTAAAGGCTTACATTTTGACATTTAAATATAATTTGGTTCCATTTTTTTTTGTTACCAACGTCAAAACAACAAAATTAGCGTGCGATAAAGAAATACTTTTGCAACCAAAACGGATGTCGTAAAGTGAACTTTATAGCACCGAAATAGAAAAAAGCATTTTGCACATTACACCTACACAACCAGTCTGATAAACTGTAAGAGCTTCTGTTGAATTTTCTCGTCACGATTTTATTAGTTTTCAAATTGTGATCTTCTAGTTTAATCAATAAATCTGGTCTAGGGAGACCTAGATTTTTTAATTCTGTCTTAATGTTACTAACGCAATTCATAGTTGCATTTGCACCGATAGAAATTACAACATACACTCACCGCTGTATATTACATACTGGACCGCCACCCGGACCCGGCACCATAGAGTAGTGCCCCGCCGCCTACGTATATACGCGCCCTACCCGCGCCAGTTTCATCGCTCGATTTCTAATACAGACGGGGCAATGCCGCGAGATGCCCCGGAGCTTACGTGAGACTGCGATTTTTAAACGCGCTGAAAAGACGGACTGTTACTTTCGAAAACATATTATTTGTCATCAAACAAATCAGAAAAATTACATACAAATTAGGTATTTATAATTAATTTATCTGTTAAAAGAAATTTGTTACGGGGGGGGGGGGCAGTGCCCCGTTGCCCTCCCTGCCGCAGCCGCCACTGGGCGACATGACAAAAGAATGTAGAAAATTTGAAAAGAAGCAGTTTCAGGTTAAATATTTTTTTTATAATTTTGAATAGGGGAACATACCTACAACAGTCAATAAATTTTAATTAAACAAAATTAAATATTTCTAGAAAAGACTACTTTAAGAAGAATATATTTAAATTGGTTCTTGTTGACATATTGGCAATAACGAATTCGGCTTCTAATATTTTCGGAAAAGTTGTGAAGCCAATTGCAAGGAATAACAACTATATCGGAAGGACTGCGATTTTTTACTTTCTTATACGTAGTATAAGGAAGTATTGTGATGATGAAAATTTTCGACCTCGAGATTTTTGCAGATGTCCACGTTTTGAAGTCCCCTGATACCGAAAAAGTGGTTCTTAAAAAATGTCTGTGTGTCTGTGTGTCTGTGTGTGTGTCTGTGTGTGTGTGTGTGACCACGATAGCGGTCAAACCGCTGTAGATATCAATTCCAAATTTTGTATTTACGTGTATAATCTCCCTCTTGAGATCTGATTAGTTTTTGAGTAAAATCGGTAGACCGGAAGTAGCAGTTTACTTCAGTGAAAAAATCGAATTTTGCCAATATTTCGTCAAATACTAAGTTTAAACAAATTTATAAAGAATCCATATGTACTTAAAATTAAAATTGAGAACAATTTTATTTAAAAAGTTTTTCGAAATTCCTACCGGAAGTAGGTCTTTTACTCTTATCAAAAATCGGTTTTTTGCGAATATTTCGCAAGTCAAGCTTTTTAGACAGGTACGTTACGGGTATAAAAGTATTTACAACATACTTTTCAATATCTTTTGTATAAAAAAAATTTAAAAATTCGGACCGGAAGTAACAGTTTTACTCTTACCGAATAGCGATTTTTTGCAAATATGTCGTAAATTATGCATTCTATATATATTTATTAAGAGTACAAAAGTATTTAGAGTTAGATTTGCAATATTTTTTGTGTACATGAAATTTCAAAATTCGGACTGGAAGTGGCACTTTTACTCTTAGCGAGTAGCACTTTTTTTCGAATATCTTGCAAAGTATGCATTCTATAGCGATTTATTAAGAGAATGAAAGTACTTAGAATAGGATTTTGAATAAGTTTTGTATAAAAAAATTCTTAAAATTGTATGGTTCGAAACGCTCATACGTATAAGAAAGTCGTGTGGTGGCCACACCTCATTTTTATTTACCTCATCTAAATTGTCAAGTGCACAACAAGACACACTCAATTTTTTTAAATGACTCCACAAAAATAAATCCAAATGAGATAAATCGGAACAGGGAGCAAGTAGGTAACTCAATAATTCTTCTACTGGCAAGTCATCAGTTACCTACTAAAAATATTATTTGAATATAAAATCTTGTAAAAACTAAATTTTTCGAAAATTCGAGGAACCAATATTCGGGAACCAGTTGAAGATGCCTCACGGACAAAACATCCACTGCAATAAAAAAAAGATTGCATGATAATTAGATTAAAATATATAATTGTGATTAATGATTCTAAAATATACGACATAATAATATAATTTAAATCTACAAATTTTGAACCATTAAAATGTGCCAACACTATGTTTGCAACGAATATAGATCACGTGGGTTCTACACGATAGTACATGCATTTTATGTATACAAATTTTATTATTATATAAACATATTCAATTCTAACAGTGGAAAAAAGCAGTTTCAATCAAGTTTTTATAAACCATTTTCTTGACAATCTCTTCAGTAGCTTACAATCTTTATTCATGAAAAAGTAAAGATGTTTTCTAGCCGCGAAAAGACGCTTTAGCAAGTAAACAAACATATCAAACGGAAAGGTATTAGAAAATTACTGAAAACGTGATATCTTTTGGTTGTTGGAGCTAAATATTATCACGAAATTTTCTATCCATGCACTTTTCTGTGTTGTTGGTGTCTTTACTTTTTTGTAGCGGTATTTTTGTTGTATTATTATTGTTTTAAATATTTGTTATATTGATATTAGTAGTTACACCCATTCTGCTGACAAAATTACAACATTTTTGCAACTAAGCTAAATATGTTTTTCGATTAATTTCTAATATTGTGCATTTCACGCCATCTCGTAAACATTAGCTGTACTAACGTGTCGCTTTCTAACCGAGTAATCGATTTGATTAGATACAGGTATGGATACCTACTTTATATAAATAGAAGTCAGTCAAAACGAATTTAAATGTATAGCACTGAAAAAGCTACATTATTATAAGAAAATAACTTCGGTGTAGTATTATGGCCCTCGAACTAAAATTATTGCTCGTTTTTATGGCGTATAGGTTTACAATGTATTTTTCTTTTACATCTAGATTTACGACCTAAGGGAAGAGGACGACCCCAACGAATTCTGCTCGGAGTTTGGCCAGATGAGCACATAAGGGGTGTTATTAGGGCTGTTGTGTTTCGAGATTCTCATCAAATTAAAGACGAACCACTAGTTTATCCACGTATGCATGTAAGTAAAAATATTATAATAAACTTAGTTAATTATTAGTAAAATCAGGAAATTTATTTAATTTATTTGGTTTCAAATATGATAAGGGGAGTTGATAAAAGTAAATTTAAAATATTTGAACAGTTTTAGAAGTGCTTATGCACTGCAACCAATCCAACATACTAGAGACCCTGTTATTTTGCTCTATTCACCGAGTTACCATGGGGGGCGGGGATGAAAGAACGAAATTATATACATAAATAAGATTAAATAATTCGAGTAATATTTCATAGATTTTAATATTTACCAACAATTAAATACCTCTATAAATTAAAACAAACTGAGAAAGTATAGGCTCATTGTGATTGGTGTGGTATAAAAATGGCACAGTGGCGGTAAATATAAATAACTGTCATTCACTTTCTTGCTTATATCCGATAAAATTTCCGCCACAAATCAAAGATTCAAGTTGTGACCTGTCTAGTTAATTAATCATACTTCATCGCTTGTCACTTGCATTGAAAACCGACTACCCGGTTATTTATCACTCGAACTGTCACATTACTACTCGGAACTCGGAATCAGTGTTTTAATGCCAGTGACGAGTACCAAGCAACGGGTCATGAAATACGAGTACGACGAATGAACTAGTTCGTAACTTAATCTACGATTTGCCGAAATAAGTTTATAGTGTTGGAAACAACTTAAAAAAATATACGAAAATAAGTTGCGAGAATTAGCACGTGTTAATGTTTTGTATATATATAATTTTGATTTTTTTTTAATAATTATAAATGGTATTATACCGCCAGATCAAAAATTATATTGATAAAGGTTTACGGTTTATCAGGGAATGTAAAACGTCTGTCTTAAGTTATATCATTAAGTGTCATACTGTCATTATATTTTCTCTCTATAAATGTCAGTATGACAGTTAATTACAGACGTTTTACATTCCATGGCAAACCTTTATCAATATAATTTTTGATCTCGCGGTACTAAGGATAGTCCTAAATCATTCTATGGACTCTGTCATTTGCAATGTACACAGGGTGATGGTGCGAGTGACAACTACTCGAGTGATAATCCGATTATTAAGAACACCCAAATAATAGGTTTGTTCAAACCTCCAGTTCTGAACACTTCCGGAATCGTTCTAGAATTAGCAGTTCTGATAGTAATGCGCATGTCCGGCCAAATCTTGGTTCTGAAATGGTTCGAAATCCTGAAGGTCCGAACAGTTTTAAAATTGGAATTTTAGGAGAACTTGAACATCCAACATTAGTAATAGAGCCATTAAAAAACACTAAACTAATGTAAACAAATATCAATCGTAATGAACATTTAAATGTTACTGCATCTGCATCTTACCACCAAAATTGCGACAGGATTTAAAAAGTAATGAAAAAGTTGTTTAGAAGAATAGTTATTTATTGTACAAGTATTTTGTAAGGTTATGTCAAACATAACCTCGAGCTAAAATCTAATACTTTTTTCCCTTGTATAATAAATAACTATTCTCTAGCAACAAAAATGTTCGTTAAAAGCTGAAAATTTATTCGGAAAAAAAAGAAAGCTCTCGTGTAATTATATAAGTGAAAAACAAACATGTTATTATTAAATATATTACAATACATTTTCAGTGTTCAAAGCCAGCTCCTTTAATTATATTCATTTAAAGTAAAATAGTATGCCCAAGATATTTGTTTAAGATTTTTAATCTGTGAAATAGTAGGTACACTCTTTTAATCCCTCTTGGAGAGTATTAAAAATTGAAGCCTTTTTGGTAATTTAAATTGTGATACCTACATGGTTGGTACTTACATCAATCAGACTCTGGATGTTTTGTGTCATACGAGTCTGAGGGGCCACATTAACTTGCAATTTATTATAATTTTCATGACGTAACATGCTGGTACAAATACATACATATAATAGATTGTTCGCATATCTATTTCAATAAAGTAAGTTCTACATCAAATTGCTTTCCTTTCTGTTATAAATGCAGATCACTTTCATCTCAATGGGAACCAAATAGGTTTTAATGTACATACATCCCCAGAACAACAATCTATAATACGCATTATGAATTCCTAATATATTGATATCACAGGATTCCTTTACTTTTCTTAAATCTCAGGGGAGACACATCGAATCAAAAATTATAAGTTTAGTTTACATAATACTTAATACTAGATTGCCTAAGTTTAACAAATATGTTAGTTTGTCTATGTATATATGATAATTATAAATTAACTTTTCACATGTTCGAAGTTCCTATAATTGTACCATCACGTGCAGTTTATCCTTAGAGAAAGAATCACTTGCTAGACTCTGTTTTATATTTGTCTATATTAATATAAGACTGGTTGTTTAAATATATATCTTTATTAAACGTTAGTATATCTTTTTGACATCATGTTACAGCCATTATTAACTTATTACTAACTCCGTGTACTGCATGACAGAGCCATCTATGATACACAACATCTCCCCTTTTTACAATGCTTATTTTTATTTTAATTATCAAATCGTGATGGTCTCTTAATGATTCTACCTGACTTTGTGCGCACGGATGATTCAGTCGCTGCAGACATTTGATTATTAGTTATATTATCATCAACATTATAATCATAATCATTACTATAATCATAATCATAACGATTTACAGGTTCATTAAAAGTTTTTCTTAAGTGGTAACTATTCCTACGTAATATTCTATTATTCTGATCTTTTACAATATAAGACCTTGGCGAACTATGTAGTCCTATAATTTTACCTCTGATCCATGTATTATTGTATCTTATCATCACACTATCATTAACATTGAATTTGATATTTCTCTTTGCTGTTTTATCATGATAAGTTTTGTATTTGGCTTGATTTCTTAAAAGTCTGTTTTTGACATCGTTTTCAATTTTGGGTTTTAAATGAAAGTCACTAACAGGTAATTTTGAGCGTAATACCCGACTCATTAATAATTGAGATGGTGATGCCTTTAATTCTGGTATTTCTGTAGTACGATATTCTAATAGAGATACAGTTATATCTTTACCTTCCAATGTATTTTTACGTAACATTTGTTTTACTATATGAACTGCTTTTTCGGCAAGGCCATTACTTCGGGGGTATCTTGAACTTGATGTGATAATTTTAAAATTCCAATTATTGGCAAATTGATTAAATTCAAATGAATTAAATGGCATATTGTCCGCAATAATTATTTTAGGAATGCCATGTATACTAAAGATTTCTCTGAATTCATTAATTAATTCACAACTAGTTTTAGACTTTAGTTTTTTAACGTCAATCCATCTTGAGTAATAGTCTATTACTACTAAATAATCATCATTGGCAAATGTTAAAACATCTGCACCAATTTTATTATATGGTAAATTTGGTATTAAATAATAATCTCTACTTATAGCTTTATTTAGATCTATAGGATCTAGGCACAAACGTAAACTATTATTGGGCTTTTCTACTAATACTAAATTACTCGACCACTTTTTAGGTGTATCTACTTTTTCTATAACATTACTCTTACTTAAATTTTCTAATTCACATTTTAATTTATTCATTAAAGTTTGTGGTAACCTTCTAGGTTGTCTTATAACACCTTCAACATTTTCATTAATTTTAATTTTATATTTATCTGGAAATACGCCTAACCCTTCAAATATTATTTTATTATTATTAATAAAATTAATTTTACTATCATTAATACTTAATTCATTAATACTGGCTCTCTTATTAATTAAATTTAGTTTAATACAGCTACTTAACCCTAAAATTGGTTCTGTATTATCCAAATTCACTATAATATATTCTACATTATCCAAATTATTACCTATTTTTGTCACCAAATTTACTGCAAATAATGGTTCTATTGGGAACCCACCAAATGCATGCAATTTAACATTAGTATTCTGAACATATTTATCAAATTTACATTTATTATATACCGGGTGTCCACACGAAAACTTTATATTGAATTATTTCTGGTGTTTTTGAAGACAAAAACTTGAAATTTTGGGTGGTTGTACGGGATATAGGGGGACAATGAATAGTGTATTTCATACCGCCCCATCGGGTCACCCGCCGCCGCCGGCCACCCCCACTCCAATATTTTAAATGACACCCTGTATTTTTTTTTGGTGGTTTTGAAAGAACACAATTTTCTTGATATTCCTATGTGAAAAAACTAGTAACACACATTATGACATTTATGAGATATTTAAATTTTAAAGTTTCAGATATCAGAAATTATTAACTCCGAAAAACCATAAGTTAGTCATGGAAATAGTCTGCTTTAAATTAGAATTGTCAAAATTGTGACTTTTGTGTTTCATTAATATTAATACTTGTAAAATTGTTCTTAAAGTTTCGGCTTTTTCGCTGAAATGGTTTATACTCTTGAAGAGAGAACTGAAATAGTGATTTTGTATGGGATTGCAAACAAAAATTATTCCCAAGCGGCGACGTTATTCAATGAAAACCATCCAAACAGAAACGTATCTGTTGCTTATGTCAGAACGCTAATAGAAAAATTTTTGCAAACTGGATCTGTAAATAATAAAAAACGGAATACGAATAATTGTGGTGTACTAAATGAAGCTATGCAACTAGCAGTTCTTGGGCATATTAATTTAGACCCAGAGCTTTCGTTGAGAAAATTATCCGAAGTTTCGGGAGTGCCAAAATCAACCTGCCATAAGATATTAAAATTAAACAAAATGCACCCTTATAAAATTCAACTTCACCAAGAGTTGGGTGACGGTGATTTCGACAGAAGAGTCGAATTTTGTGAAATAATGACAGATATGATTCGGCAAAATGGAAATGTTTTGCGAAGTATTTGCTTTAGTGATGAAAGTTGCTTTTACTTAAATGGTCTTGTGAATAGACACAACTGTCGATATTGGAGCGACGTAAAACCCCATTTTTTACGAGAAGGCAACACACAATATCCCCAAAAAATTAATGTATGGGCTGGAATTCTTAATAACCAAGTAATTGGCCCGATATTCTTCCAGGAAAATTTAAATGGACCTAAGTACTTACAATTTTTGGAAGAGCTAATACATCCTCTTATCATACAGTGTCTAGAAGAAAACTTGAATGAAATAGAGGAGGAGCAATTATATTTTCAACAAGATGGAGCTGGGCCACATTACTGTTTAGACGTTAGGAATTATTTGGATAATATTTTCCCAGGCCATTGGATTGGACGTAGGGGCTCTATTGAATGGACAGCTCGCTCCCCCGATTTAACTCCCCTAGATTTCTTTTTGTGGGGACATTTGAAGTCTGTTGTTTATAAGACACCGCCACAATCAATAGCTGATTTACGTAATAGAATAACAGAGGAATGTCGAAATTTAACGCCACAAGTGTTCGAAAATGTTAGAAATGCTTTTGAAAATAGACTTTATTTATGTTTAAGTGTAAACGGTGAACAATTTGAGCATTTAATTTAACTAAAATGTTGTGAATAAATCTTGTTTTAAGTATTTCCATGACTAACTTATGATTTTTCGGAGTTAATAATTTCTGATATCTGAAACTTTTCAATTTAAATATCTCATAAATGTCATAATGTGTGTTACTAGTTTTTTCACATAGGAATATCAAGAAAATTGTGTTCTTTCAAAACCACCAAAAAAAAATACAGAGTGTCATTTAAAATATTGGAGTGGGGGTGGCCGGCGGCGGCGGGTGACCCGATGGGGCGGTATGAAATACACTATTCATTGTCCCCCTATATCCTGAACAACCACCCAAAATTTCAAGTTTTTGTCTTCAAAAACACCAGAAATAATTCAATATAAAGTTTTCGTGTGGACACCCGGTATATGTAAAGGTATTAAATTTACCTGAGACCCTGTATCTAACTTAAATTTAATTTTAAATTTATTTTCTAATATTAATTCTTCTTTCCATGTGTCCCTTGCTTCAGAGTTTATTTCATTTATATTCACAAACAGGCTTTCTACTTGGACATCTGTATTTTCTATATTTTCTGTACTAGGCACATTGACTTCACGAACATATTTTCTTTTATTTGTTTTTAGTTTACATCCCACAGCATAATGATTCGGTTTATTGCAGTTTCGGCATACCTTTCCATATGCTGGACATTTTCTTGGTTCATGTTTTGTGTTGCACTTTTTACATAAATAAATTCCATTGTCATTATTACTTTGGTTACTCCTTTGTATTTTCTTTTTAACTACTTCAATTGTTTTCTCACTTTGTAGACTTTCAACTTGACTCCGACTAATTTCTGATGATCTGCATATATTAATAGCAGTTGACAATGATAAATCATGCGTTCTTAATAATCTCTCTTTTATTTCAGAGCTTTTTATACCTAAAACGATACGATCTCTTAGCATATCATCTTTTTCTTCTTTAAATTCACATGATACTAATAATTTTTTAATATCTGTTAAAAAATTATCGAAGTTTTCTCCCTCTGCTTGATTACGGCTGTAGAATAAATAACGATCGTATATTATATTTTTCCTGGGTGAAATATATTTATCAAACGCATCTACTATTTTTACTGGGTCTTGTTGATCCGTCAACGATAAATTAAACGTATTAAACAGTTCCAATCCTTCTTCTCCTAGAAAATTAAGTAAAATGGCCGCCTTCGTCTTTTTTTCTGAATCATCATGACCAGATGCCGTTAAATATATATTATACTGCTGTTGAAATTTTTTCCAATTTGTGCATAAATTTTCATTAATTTCTAATGGTTTCGGGATTCTATATGATGACTCCATTTTACTTTATTAATATTATATTATGTTAGACCTTCCAGGTTAATATGGGTGTGGCACTTCTTATTAGCCCTTTTATTACTTTTTTGTTTTTATTCTTACACTTATATTCTCACACTTATTATCGCAGTTATTATCACACTTATTATCGCAGCGCCATGTTTTATATTTGTCTATATTAATATAAGACTGGTTGTTTAAATATATATCTTTATTAAACGTTAGTATATCTTTTTGACATCATGTTACAGCCATTATTAACTTATTACTAACTCCGTGTACTGCATGACAGAGCCATCTATGATACACAACAGACTCAAGAACATGATAGTAACTGAAGTAATTTCTAAATCAATAAAACACCATTTGAGAAAATTTGAATGTTTAATCACATACTTACAGCTGTTTATTTTGGCTATTACAAATTGAAATAACGAATGTGAATAAGAACAAGTTTGATAAACCGAATCCCATCGGCCAGAACTGTAAGAAGTGTTCCGAATGGTTCTTGAATTACCAGCTCGGAAGGACCAAACAGTGAGCTACCAATTCTCGGAATTTGTAGTTCCAAAACTGCATGGTCCGAACAGTTTTTTTTTTTCAAATGACATGCGCATTAGTTCTAGAACTATTCAAAACTGGGGGTCTGAACAAATCTAGTGAGTAACCGGTTATTGAAATAACAACGTTACTTATGCATTCTTTTTCTTTACCTTTACAGGACGGTGTAACAATTCAAAGTTATCCAAACAACTGTAGCAACGGATCTGAACCGAACGTATCACCAGGAGCCGCAGCGGCAGCTGCCGTTGCAGCCGTCGCCCAAGGATTAAGACAACAAATGTGCAGTATGGTGGCAGCAGCTCAACACCAGAGTTCCGCGCACGACACGAACCCCGTGGCCAGTTTAGTAAATTCACTGGCACTAGCGGGACATTGCGGCGGTGTGTCCATGTCCAGCAATGGCGCGCCCCCGATAAGCATGAGCCACATGACTTCAATGCGCATGGCCAGTCCAGCAGGTAGTATACAAGACTTAAGGATAAGTCCAGCCGGTTCTGGGCTCGAAAGTCCAATCTCTTCCCCGTTAGGCCTGACGGTATCGAGTAGTATGGAACCGTCCATAAGCATGGGCATCGGCAACAATATGGACGTCGGTATTGGAGTGTCGGGCATGTCGTACAAACCCTCTAGATCGTTCACGTCACCAAGACCTGAAGCGCTTTTCCACGATGACATTGAGGAATTGGTCAAACCAATTCACAACAACACTAGCGTAAGACCGAAAGACCAAATATCTTCCATAAAATTGGAGCCTATGACGGAGTGCCGCGGGGAATGAACACAGACTCTTTTAAAATGTAATGTGATAAATTATTAATTAGTTGATGTATACAGGAAATAAGATGCAAAAAGGAACCTGATCATTCCGGGTTTCTTTTTTTATTTTATTCATTTGGATTAATTTCTATTTTATTATTATTATTATTAATAATTACATTAATCGATTATTATTTTGTATGTATTTAAATTAACTGTTAACGTGTAGTTTATTATTATTATTATTATTATTATTAATTGAGAGATTGAGAAATTTAGTGTGTAGTAAAAATGACGATGTTTTTTGGACACTTTTTATATGTATAAAAGGAAAATTATTATTCTAGACGCCAAAGTTTCGGCCAGTTTATAATTATTAAAAGAGAAAAAAAGGAAGACTGTTATGTATATGTATACTATATTGTTCTAAATTCAAAATTAGAGTGAGTATTTTCTCATAAAAAAAAAGATGTAAAATCAATGATATATTTATCTGTATTTTAGTAATTTTTATCGCAAACTTAAGTACTAAGTGTTTACAAAAAAAAAAAAAAGAAACAAAGAAAATCATACGATAATGAACGTAATAAAACGATATATGTCGAAAGAGATGCTGGACTTGAAACACGTTGATTTATAACCAAAGTCGAAATTTTACATTTACAAAAATTATAATTTATTCGAGGAAACATAATTTCAGCGAAAATACAGGGTGTCCCAGAAATAAAAAGACGGAGTAGCAGGTATGTAAAATCCGAACAGAAACAGACCCAAATATACCGCGATAACGAAGAAATTAAAGATTTAATTTTCTATATTGTTTTTTAGATAAAAAATTACATTACGGACCTTGCACAGAATGTATGTTTATAAATACACGTAAGAATGCTCATTTGTAAATAGAAACGAACACGCATTCATAGAAAAATACGCTTTTATTTCTATAAAACGGGAAAAAGCGTTAAATCGTACTCATTCATATAAAACATATTTTTTGCCCGATGCGTCTAGATAACGCAGCTATGTAGGCGGTTGTTGACCCAGATGGATGACCCACTTTATTGCAGACAATAAAAGATTGTTTTTATTTTTAAAATAGGAAGGTTCTTGCTCTTTAATGTGTTTGTAGTAGGAAACAGTTGATTAATTTTAGAATATTCAATAAATCGTAGTTTTTCTAGCCTTTATTACAGTAAATATCAAGAATGTAATTGGTGTAAAATTAAAGTAATTAATGGTATGAAGTATCTATTCCTCCTCCTTTTTTTTAACACAAGTAATATGGTGGTCCTGAAAAGGACCGATTGTGAAAGTGAAGCAGGTGGATATTTATCGTCCAGGGTCGGCGTAAGGCCAATTGATTTGTTTATTATTTTTTTTCTGCCGTCTGTGCACGAATAACGACGAATAACGACTTGATATTTTGACGGTACGTTTTTACACAATCTAGTTTCCGATTTCTGCTACTCCGTCTTTTTATTTCTGGGACATCCTATATAGATATTTAAAAATTTCTGTTTTAAAGTCAAACTTACTTTCATTTTAAACTTAATTTTCCAAGTTAACTTTGACAATGAATCGACGTGTTTCTTCCCTGATTCTAATAATGAAGACACATCACACATTTAAGTAAAAGAAAAAGTAGGAAAAGAGAGTTTCCTTCGCGACAATCTAACTTTACCATCCATTTTACATATACGAATCTTTGCGAGTGAAAACATACAAACGAATCGCAAAACAAGAAACGACTGCACCGCTTGGCTATATGTAATTATACTACTATAAAGACAGGAAAAAAAGAGATCAGGCGATTCCTTAAGGTCTACTTAAATGTTTTAATTACTGTATTTTATTTTTCTAATAGGTTCTTATTATCTTATCATGTCACTGCAATAACACCTGATAACATATTCTAAAATTGAAAAAATTAAGCCCCAGGCACCTGGCTCACTATACAAATTTGTTTTTTTTTGTAATAATGTTTTTCCTAACCTAGTAATCGAAAATTTCTATTTATTTTGTATTTTTAGGTATATTCTGTGTTTTGTTTGTTTGTGAACATTGATGTGTTATTCCATTTCGAAGAACGTAGAAACGAAACCTGTTTGAATATTTATGAGTAAAAGAATATTAATGATTTATTATATTTCTACGGTTTAAAATGAACATAAAAAGCTGTTAAAGTAATCTGCAATAAGAGCCTCGTATTTTAAAGTAAGCAATTCATATCGTAACGAAAAGGCAATCAATTCAAAGATAATACTTTCAAATTTAATTTTTTTCAAAATTTATTTGAAAAACGCAACAAATTTTTAATATTAAACTAGAGCGTAATCAAGATATAGAAAATGCCGCAATGGAAAATGATTTGTTATAAGAACAAGAAATCCAAAACGTCGTCTGATCGATAAATGACATTTAGTGACGTCTGGTGTCAAATATATTTCTTACACTTACTGTTTTGTTACATTTTACTATCAACTTAAGCCATGTAGTAGTTATGCATTGTTTACAACTCAAAGGATACGTAAAACATAAGAAAATATAAATTCTGTTAAATTATGACTTTCTCGATCAAAAAGCTTTATACAATTTATAATCATCAAAGTTGCTTGTAACATAAATTTATTGATTCTGTTTAAAGTATATGTATCTGCTATATCCACCTACTAAAAAGGAAGGAATTTGTTTCAAATGTAATTACCCATATAAAAGATATTTAAATTTGCCGCCGATTGTGGATCCAAAATGGACGTCGGTATATTGGAATATTTTCGATAACTGTGTATCTCTTCAAAGTATTTTTTTGACAAAACTAGTAGTAGTGTTATTGAAGCTTCAGTTTTAATGAAAATTTTATCTAATTTTAAAATAATCACTAAATAAGTATAATAACAAAAAGTCTTGATTTGTGTAAAAGACACTTACAAGGCCACTAACTATGAATATACATATATGGGCTGTTTCAGGAGGAATGGTATATACTTCAGTCTGCTGTATATATAAACAATAAATTTTTCGCATTATCATTTTTCTATGCTTTGTCACCGGTGAGTCATATAATCTTAGGTTAACTTTCTCTAGCATGCGGTGAAGTTGGTTGGTGTACCTGATAAATTGAGGATCTTCGGACAGAAGCTACAAATAGCAGCATGTCTACCTATTTCTGTTATTTGTTTACTATAATTCTCAACAAAGCCTATAAGTCAAGATGACATTTTAGATTAGTTTTATAATCATAACTCACTTTTACTTGTTCAGGTATCAGGATTTGTAATTCTTTATTGTTCACACATAGATTGGCCTCATTTTCTATTATGCTGTGACACCTTCTGGGATTGTGTTCATGGCTTGCCTCATTTCTTCAAATTGTTTCCCCTATGTTGTCTCAACCTAGAAGCTCATGGGGGGGGGGGCTACAAAAAACCCTCTAGATTATACATGGGCGAGATAGGGGAATACTGAGTGAAACTGAACAGTTTCACTCAGACTAGACCGCCCCGTGTTTTCCCGTTTCTTCATACATACATTTGATAATGTTTACTAATTTATTATTAATATTTCTTTTCTCCAAAATGCTTCCGTTCTCTTTCAAATGCTTTTTCTATGGCCGTAATTTATGGTGTCATAGTATAATTTATATTAAACTGGGAATATCTGTCAAATTCTCAATGATTTCTAAATTATTGCACAAATATCGTTCAGTATTGCTTTATTCATTCTGACAACTAGAATTTGATATATTCAATAAGATTATTTAGTTTTTAGAATCTATTACAGAAATCTCACCACCAAATTTAACATAGGTGACATCACCGTCGTAGTAAACGTGTTGGGTCGATTCATTAATTTGTTGAAAATGAAATGTACAATTCCTCCTGATGACGCTGCGTTTCATTAAAGAATCTTAAATATGTAAGATATCTACTATAGTATTGTATAATTACACTAAATAAACCTGGTTCATCGATTCTTATTATAGCAATTAGAAATAAATTATTAGTTTTAAAAGTATTCAATATTGCAATATTACTATAATATGAAAATAATGAAATTACCCAATAAAATAATGATTAAGGTATTTGTAAAAATAGCTTGACAAACATTATAATCAAAATCAGAGTAAAAATTGAAATTATAGTAAATTTACTAAATAAATAAACGTTCTGATATAATTTGTTTAATTTTAAAATTTATAGAATCTCATAGCATAGCATGACATTATATATAAATTTCTCTTTATTCAAATATACTCTTTCCTGAATCTTACACAAGATATTTAAAAAGTTATAATTAATTTTTTTTGACATTAAAATTAAAAAAAAAACATTTTCTAATTAGGCATTTTATATTATTTTTACTACGTTTTATAGAAATGGAATACCTACACATTTCGCTTGTATTATATTAATTTAAGTAATAATTATTAAATATTTCGATTGAATAGTATCCATTGTAAACTTTATATGTTTGTACATTGTGATGTACGATAGTGTTTTATAATAATTGTATTTATTTCTCGGATAATGTAAATTTGTTGACAAGTTTATATACTTAGATAAAAACAGAAGCTAAAATGTGAAGAACACTATTATTATAAATTTTATTTCCATTAAATATTAGACAATGTGACAAAAGAGAAAGAGCCCCTTTCCCCTCACCCGCCCCCTAAACTGTTATACGATGGTACACCAAAGTCTATTCACAACCTGAAGAGAATTTTTATGTACAAAAAACAAGTTTAAATACTGAAAATATGTAAGCCTATGTATATAAATATATATATTATTGAACGAATATTATTACTTGACTTGACGTGATGAATAATTCTTTACTCCTAAAAAGATATAAATATATATAATAATTATTATTATAAATAATATTAAAAGGAAAGAAATGAGAGAGAGAGAATGAAAATGTCACTGAATATTTTTAAAAGGGAAAAATAACAGTGCAATATATACGATATTCTTTTTTATTTTTATTTAATTTATGTACTACTTACGATAGATAATATGTGTAATAATTTTCTCCTTTATTGTTTTTAATTATACGTTTTTTTTTACTTAAACTCCTACCTTGTATATGTATAACTCTTAATGATGAGGAGAATGTGAATGAACAGAAAATTAATATTATATCAATAGGTCAGTGATTATCAGTATTTTGTAATAATTCAGCTGGTCTCTGTAATATGAATACATAAATTATTTAATTTATTTAGTAAATATTGTAATTATTATATTATATAAATGAGAAAACAAGATGAGAAGAATGTATAAAATATTTAATAATATACAGAATAATGTTCGCGATTGCTTTGTTATTTGTAATACGCAGTTTATAATAGCTTCTATATATCGAAAAAGAGCAAGAGAAAAAAAATTGTGCAAAATAAAAAATCAATGGCCAGGTTCTTAATTTTCTATTTTTTATATATCTTTTTTAATTGTACACTAATTTAATTTTTTAAAAAATAATTGCGTGATTTCGATATTTTTAATTATTTCATTAATTCACAATGTGACTGAGAGGTAATTAAAACAAAAAAAATATTTTTTTTATGATTTCATCAAAAAAATTAATACTAAGAATATATCACAATGCTCCATTTCTTCTATATATAAAAGATAAAAATGCTTTAATTTTATTATAAATGTTAATATAAATTCTCCTTAATCATTTTCTGAACACAAGTATCCACTTACTATAATTATAACAATTTAAAAACTAATATTAAAAAATACAATAAAAGAATCTCAAATATATTTGTACCCGTTTGATTTTTTACTTTTTTTTCATATTAAATTTTCATATTCAAATCCAAGAAATTCTACCATATTGCAAAACCGATTTAAATAAATTTAATTCTGAGTGATTATATTTATCCAAAAGTGCTACACACTAAGTTATTTTGTATTACTTACATATTTATGCTATTTCTGTGTAATTATAAATTAACAAAATGTGTAAAGTTTGGCTAATTTTGTTTAAAAATCAAAACATACCAAATAAAAAACATATCTGAAAGGATATATTTAACTTATACTTTATTGAATACTAATGTCGTCTAAATTAAGTAGAATTTGTATTTCTTGGTAAACATAGTACCTACACTCAACTATTAATACTAATTATAATAAATGGAATTATATTACGAATTTTATAAATATCACTATTCTTACATTTTCATCATTGGTGATTTTTGAACAATTCCACTTAAAAGCACAAAAAGTTTTTTTTCATAACATTTGTCAACAGTAAAATGTCTTC
Organism: Amphimallon solstitiale; assembly: GCA_963170755.1. Lineage (NCBI taxonomy): Eukaryota > Metazoa > Arthropoda > Insecta > Coleoptera > Scarabaeidae > Amphimallon > Amphimallon solstitiale. Next base: position 239,421,575 of record OY720675.1, on the reverse strand, counting down.
CAAACGTAAAACTGTTATAATTGAACTATTTAAAAGAAATGCTTTATATATGTAGGTTGCAATGAATTACTTACACACTTAATCCTATGGTCCATCTGCCTGTGAAGGTGTAACTCAGGGTGGGTGTTGCGCCAGAGTCGCTTTTCCAAATTTCTTCTGAAGTTTACCTTTAGGCATTTATCTTTTACTTTGCTTCTCGTAGCAGCGTTCTTCTTCCATTTTTTTCTTTGATAGACTTTACTCTTAAACTTTTCTTTGATGGTTGTATTCATAATTCAGTCTCTTCATATTTTGTTATCTATCTTTCGCAAGAACTTCATTTATGTCGCATTGTTCATGTGACGTGTGTGGTGTGATGACCCTTTTAAATAATCAAAAATATTTGGTCCCAAAAGCAATGGAGCAATCGGAATAACTAAATATTTGTGATCAATTACTTCAGGGAATGGTAGAATGAGAGGGAATAAAAGGATGAATAACAGATAGAGAAAGGTTGTACAAGTGCATTAAAATTTTGTAGGTAAGAAAGAAATACCTAAGAAAGTCAGAATACAACTTTTAAGGTTTCACGTAGCACACTTCTGTTATCTCAACTTTTTTCATCATCTAGAGCTTTGGAATCTTCTTTATTTTGTTTATTGCTTCTTCTCTTTTTATCGAAATAATATCGACATGGTACATTCCTGCCTGACACACATAGTTGTACCGAATTTGTTTTTATGTCTCTTGTCTTCGTGTTATATAGTTGATTGTTTATCTGTACAGGCTTTAGATTCCGTTCGTTAGTTTTTATATATTTATCAACAGCCTTTTCTAAATCTGTGAGAGATAGATCTGTTTTTTCTTAATATGAAGTTTTGGTTTTCATTCACTCCTTTATTCGGCACGTAGCTGTATGTGTATCATAAAATAAGTTTGCCACTAAATGCAATAGAAATATAGACTTAATTTACTTTATCTATTTCATATAATTTAATTATTAGTCGTTCGACGGGTTATCGCTATTTTATGTGTATTGCACATAACATTTTATTTTGCTGATTTGAGTAACTAGTCAAAATGAATAATAAAAAATATAGATTATTATTTAGAAAACAATATTGACTACATCACTACATTTACAAAAAATTACATAAAGCATGTGTGATTAAATTTAAATTGATGTACTCACTCCTTCCAGATCTTTTCCCAAAAAATCAATATTAAACAAATTAAAGAAGTACCTACTTCGGTACTGAATCTTTACCTTTGCATATCTATTTTTAACCTACAAATATGTGTAAATCTCTTACAATGGAAATAAGTTCATATACTTACGGAAATAGACAAAAACAAAATTAACGTAATGTATTCTTTGACATTTACCAAAATATATAGTTTCTTCTATTTCCTAAAATCATGTTTGAATCTGAAAAATATGTTCTTGTTAAGAAGAAATCAAATTAAAAACCTGACCATCATTTCATTTATGGAAGCTAAAGTTTTTATCGTTTTACAGAATTTTGTAGCTATGCCAAAATGTATCATATATAAAGTAAAAGAATATATATGTTACGAAAAAATGTAGTAACAAATAATAGTGAATATATGTAGGTGTTGTGTATGTATAAAAAAATAAAAAAAACTGAAAAATTGAAAGTGTTTAGTGCAACAAACTTGAACAGTTTCAAAGAACAATATGACTTAATGGACAAATTATATTTTGTGCAGCGAGTTTCAAAACATCTTTATATATATTGTATAATTATCTTTCATCGTCGTAAACAAAGAAAGGTAGCACACACTAAAAACGGAAAATAAAATTATAACACTTTGCCACATGTTTCGAAGAACACTGTATGAACAACATCAACTAAGAAATGATATGGAAAAATCGTTATTCTTCGTCAGAATAGTACGTAGATCATAAAGAAATGAAATTGTGAAAAATGAATAAATATTGAAAATCAAGAAAATCACTGAACCAACAAAAATTATTTTTGTGATTTGTTTAGATTATAGGATATGAAAATAATGTACAAAATTTATATAAACATTGTAAATGTAGAAATTATTACGATTATTATTAATGATGAAAAAAAAATGAAAAATTATAAATGCCTTCCTGCCATTTTGGGGTCTGCCAAACTTGCTTGTATTAAACTTGTCTTAATAAATATTGTATGTTGCGAAAGTGATATGAATATTTTTCAAAAGTGGCCTTTGATCTTGTATTGATTTCAAAATTGTTCGATATAAAATTTTGGAATCCTAAAAAAAATATTCCCTCTCTTTTCGTTCTTGCATACGGTCGCCATCTTTCAAAAGTTATACGTTCCCACAAAAAATCGCAGGTTAGGTCAAACTGTCAAAATTTAAATTTCGATATATGTATAAAAAAAATTGACGATTTGGCTTCTGATATTGTAAAAAATGTATATTAAAATTTTTATATTATTAATAGTTGGGAATAGCTGTTGAAAAGATGGCAACCTTATCTTTGTATGTAGTAGTGTATTCATTCTCGACTAGGCTTTATGTGTTCGAAAGTCAAGTAGTAAGTGCCTTCCAAAACTATGACCACTTAAGTCATCCAAAAAAAAAAAATTAAAAGTATGTACTAAATTTATGACAAAATTGTAAGTTTTTCGATGTGTTTTTTAGTATGGTATTACCCTAAATGGCACGTTCTTTTTCATATCTCTGTATAAATTACATTTATATAAAAAAAACTTATGATATAAGCAAAAGTGATGTGAGATTGGCATTCTAGATTTTTTAGAAATATTGTAATCACTCGAAATTCAGGTAAAAGCTTTATTTTAATGTATACTATGAAAATAAAAATGAATTAAAAGTAAAAGAATAAAAAACATATTATAGTTCGATGTTAGTGCAAATATTGACATAGCATACCTATCGATATGAATAAATAGCCTCTTTAGCCAGTACAATAATTGATTATTACAATTACAGTTGTGCTACTAGTAGTGACAGTCTGAGATGATTCATGCAATGGCCATGCAGTGATGCAATTGTACGCATTTATAAAAAAAAATCAGTATATATGTGCAGTCTGTTATGTTTATTTTTTATTATACGAAACTACCTATGTTTATTTCCTTGACGACTCAAGTGTTGTTTTACTGATGATGTTTTACCTTTTTTTTGTTTTAAGCCATTAATGCACAATATTATTTTATGTCTGTATGGTAAATAAGAATAAAATATAAAATTGAAATTATTACGAGTTTTATTTAATCTTTCCCATCTGTCAATAATGCTTGCTTACTAAGCAGAAGAGCCAAGTAGGTATTAAATAAAATATACGTATAGAAAAGTAATTAATAACATTATTTATAATATTTAATTTGTAACCGTCTTCCATCTAATACTATTTTACTAGTGGAAGCTATATAACTTGATATTAATTAACTAATTAGATTAATATTATTGTTCAGAAATTGTTCCTGTCGATGGGAATTTATTGTAGTGCCTTTGAATCGTCGTCTTTAGTTCGTAGTTTAACCATGTCGATTACCAAAACGATTCAACTATACAGTACACAAACTGAGTCTTGGCCGATGTGCGGAGTCTTATAGGTCAGTGCGAGACAGAGAAAGTATTCGGAAAAACGATATGACCAGCTGTTCGTACTTATCCTAATATTATAAGAATTTACTGCACATCTTGTGGGAAGGGCATCTCATCGGCCAGGTCTCACTCTGCGAGCTGTACCTCAATAATCAATATTAAACAATGCATTTTATAATGAATTTTCATATGGAGGGGGGGGGGGGGAGGATGAGTTTCCAAATCCTTTTCCCTTACGCATTTTTTGGAAAGTATAGTCAATATTATAAATAAACGACTATAATTAATATAATTTTTTATTAAAATTTGACAGTACAGAATAGTATTTAGAAATTATGGGCGGAAATGTTTGCTATAAAACGTTTAAAATTGTTCTTAGAATGTTGCCAGAAATGTGCACCAGACTATGTTTCTAGGAATTGTTGCTAGAAATTGTCGTACAGATAATGAGGGCAGAATTTTATGCTATAAAATATTGCTCCCAATTATCACTGTAGAAGTACCTAGTAGACGTACCTACATGTTACTGATAATGAAGAATTAAAATTACGGTCAAAAGTGGTAAATATATGATTGGATGATAATAAAAATATAGAGGAATATTCTAAACCTTTCTATATTATTTTCTTTAATTAATTTCTCCGTAATAATAAAACTTTTAGTAAAGATATATTATAATTATTATTTTACAATATAAATTATAACTTCCTCAACTACATACCTCAACTTCTCGAAAATATTGTATTATAAATATATTGTGGAACACCAAGTATGTGTAAAAAAAGTTGCCTATATAATCGGCTGCATTGAAGAACTAATATATTTTCTGTGTTTTAGATAGGTATATTTTATTGATTGTTAAGTTTTTAGCTTAACTACACAATAGTACACAATGGTCAAGAATATATTAGATATTATTTATTCTAAATAATATAATTTTAAAATACAAAATAAACTGAATTAAAAAAGAACTAAAACATTTACTAAACCATGCCAACATTGAAAAATATTTACGGTAATTGGTTGGCATTTATCAATAAGCAGCCATTTTGCTCTATATATTTTTTTAGGATTGATTGATTTCATGGATAACATCCAAAATCACATACATTTCGTAAAGGTAAAGAAACAAGAGTGACACATAGGCAGTGCCAATATCCTAAGAACATTTAGTCAACGTAGTTTATTTAGAATTAAGAAGTTTTTAGCAGCTGTTGTGATGGTGAATCCATATAGGTTGTAGTTCTTTCTTTTATAACTTGTGTCCTGTATTGTTTGAGAAACGTGTTTAATTTTGTTTATTCAGCATGTTATCGAATTACTCGACCTGAAAAATTGCTACTCTGCATATTTTATTTTTTAGCTCCTACTTAGTATTTATCAGTTTTTATTTTTATACAATTCTAGAATTATACTTCCTAGTTCATGCTATTATTTTGTAATTAATTGTTTATTTTAGAATAAGTGAAATAACTTTTATTGTGATTTTTGTGTAGAATGACAGCTGAGGTTATGGCCAATGGAACGAAAGAAAAATGGGATCCAGGTGAGAATTGTGGAGTGGCATTTTATGACATCGAACAATAAAATGTAACATATTTAATCATTAATATGGTTGTAATTACTAATATATGAAATGTAATACTTTTATTACTTTAGCTCTACTGTTTTAATATGTTACATTTTAGAGTAATTTGCTTGGCTTGAATTTTAAGTTTTGGCCTTTTCGATTTGTACCTATATTTTTTAATAATAAAGTATTTATGTACATCAAGTTGTATTTATCATTTATGTTTTTTCTGTTGTTTTAATGTTATTATTATTAATATTTGAGAGCATGAACTTTGAAAATTCAGTCTTACAAGTACAAGTAGTAAAATGAGTAGGTGTAGGTGTGTTAGTTATTTAGTTCTTTTATTATATGATCATATTCTAGTGCTAGTGAGAACAATTTACAAGGTACTTATTTTAAAAAGAATGTTTTGTTTATTAACATAATGTTGAAATTTTCCCTACCTTATATTCACATTAATTAGATATATATCAATTGATGATAACATCTATTTCTTCGAGTATTATATCTTAATAGCTTCAGGGATATAACTGCATAATTCCTGAAAAGTCCCAGATTAAAATTAGATTTTCAAATAATTTTAGTAGTTTGATCTACTACTTACAGATGCCGCAATCTGTCTTTATGCAAAGTATACACGGTGTGACTAAAAAATGTGTCCATGAAATGTTGACATATTTCCTAGTTAGAGAAACTGAGTAAACAAACATTATAAAATGATACTAGGAAACAATATTTTACATACTAATTTGGGTTAAGCTGTAGAATAACGCACATGCAAATACTTATAAAAATAACAAATAATGCGTGCGTAAATAGATACATAGCGTACGATTAAAAACTATCAACTTTTTGTCTTAGAAAACAATATTTTGAGGTTACAATTTATCAGTTTTACAGAATAATCATATTTTCTGTTAAGGAATTACTTAAACTCAACACTATTACACAAATTATTATATTTTTAAGTATTGATTTTTTTAGCATAAGTAATATTGTTCCTGGTCTCAAGATCTGCTTCAAAATTCTAATGAAAAAGTAGGCATGTGGTAAAAAAATTACAAACTAATTCAAGTGTTTATTATTAATAAGATAGGACGCTAATAATAAATTTTTGCTTGAAAAAGATCATCGGTTCCTGCCGCAAAATGTAACCATACACCTACAGTGTCCCCTGACTGCTAATCCATAGTAACTACTAATGTTGTAATATACTTTATCGACGACTAAACAATAAAGTAGGTAGGTATTATTTTAATCACTATTGGCTAATAATAACACTCATAATACCCGGAGGGAATAATGAAATGCGACGAGGGAATAATGGGCCATAACGTACACGTTACCATTATTCCCTGCATTCCGCCAATAAGAACATAATGTTCCTAACGTTGTCGTAGTAACGATAGACCAGAGAAATAGAGTAGGGGAGAACGCGCTTAAAGATGCGCCAACTAAGTTAAATTGAATTCCCCCATTTTGAAGGTTGCTCACATATACCTAGCTCAACAATTCGCATGTAAAGTTCATTGACTTAGAAAAATGTAAACAAACTTACGTGTGAAAAGAAATGCCTTCCTGCAAAATGGCGACCACAATAGCGTTTGCTTAAAACTGGATGCGCACTCGTCGAAGCGCGTTCTCCCCTACTCTATTTCTCTGCGATAGACAAGTCCGGCCATTTTACTAACTGTCTAACTGTCAAACGTCATATTGATATAGTAATCTGACATTTTCGTTTAATTATTTTGATTTTTTTTTTGTAATTTTCAGTTAGTCGTCGATAAAGTAGTGTACCTATACTAACTCGCAATAATGACTATTATTCCTTCGAGCTGAGTTACTCCCTCGCCGCTTACGCGGCTCGGTTCGTAAGTTCAGCTCTCGGGAATAATAACTGTCATTATTGACTCGTTGTATAAACTACTATTATAAACGAGCTGGGGTTTTCTTGCTAAACGAGTGCGCCTCTAAAAGGGGAGAATCCCATACACCAATTTTATATAATCTGGACTTCTTTTCAAGCTTTCGTTGATTTGGAATTCCTAATAAGCTATTTGACATACTAATGATCTTATTTGCTTTCCACAATATTTCATGATAACGGACTAATGGTAGAGACACCATGAAGGATTGTATAGATTTTAACAGAGATTTCGATAGTATAGCTGCTTGTGCTTTGCGTGACGTTTCTTATGCACCTTCGGGATATGAAATCCCAAAGACATATTAATAATTCTGTATTTTCTGCTTCTTTGAATTGTAATTTTATTGTGAAATAAACTTTAAAAAGAGAAATTGAAATTAATAATATCAAACATCTGCCTACGTTTCTTTATTTCTTGTCAACTATGTCACAGAACTGTATTAATCCAAAATTCCCCGAAATTAACCAATCTATATCTCTCTCTTCGGCATGTTCTGCAACACCTGAAGATAGTCCGCAAACAATATGCGCCTTTATAGTTCTTAACGTGCAAAGTTTAGCTGGATGAAAGCCTTGTAATGCAAGGGCGACAGGCATAGTCGGCGGCCAATTCTTTTCACCAAATAGTTTTCTATAATTTACATCACCCTTGAATATTACTAATTTCGCCGCAGATAGCTTCTTATAAAGATCGATATCCCACGTATACATGAATTTATATGGTAGAGGCAACGTCCAAAAATTATCTTCTTCTACCGTCCATGCTTTGATTCTCATGTAATTAGCCCATCTATCCCCAAGCCTCTTCAGAGTAGAGTTTCTATTTACTTTTAATTGGTGTAAAGACCATTGAAAATCTTTCGCGGTGACATCGGATATGTACCACGGTATGGCTTTAACATAAAATCTTACCTGTTCGGCAAACTTATTTTTTATGAGGAAATCGGCTACGCACATGTCTGTAAACAATTCATAACCTGCGTTGTCTAGTACGATGTCAACCACTTTAGATTCAGCGGTGTCGTTTAGTGCATCATAAATGTTTAAGCTATCATCACATAGGATATTCTTATTTAATTTTTCTGTATCCAATATTTCGCCTGTTTCGAATTTGTTACGTCCAATAGTAAGAGACAGGTCACATTTGTTACCCCATAGATTTAATTTCAGTAGTCTTATAAATGCCGACTCTTTTTCTTCCTCCTTCACATTTAGCATCTCTAGGAAAATCCCTCCCATCAGCGCCATAATCTGAACAGCTCTATGGAAGGTATCCTCTTTTTGATATTGGAAAGGATCTACGTCTTGAAGATATTTAGTTTGTTCTATGATTTCCCTAATTCTCCTGAATAAGTAACATTCGGCGAATAACCAGTTGGTATTTAAGTAAGTAGGAGCTGATATTTTAACTGACTGCAGATCTAATGCTTTATTATACTGAGCTATGTCCGGCGCGTCTCCAGTCAGTTTCCTCAGGGCTCTGTTTGCTTGTATTTCCGCTTTTAATTTACCTAATTCGCTGATGATGCTCCTGTGTTCATCTTCTGCATCCACCTCGTTGCGATTCTTTAATATATCGTCCTTCTTCTTCATCAAGACGTCCATAGTTTGAGATAAAATCGCTGGCATACGAAATTTCATCGTTTGATAAGCGTAACTCCTCTGGTAGAAAGCCGTTAGTGATTCGTTTATCGGCGTTTTCATATCAATGCCAGTGTATCTTTCTTCCGCCATTACTATTTGCGATATTGAGGTACGAGTAGGTTGAAAAGAGTGGTTAGACTCATCCATTTAGTTGATGGGACATTTTGGAGAAATTATATTAAACGCTTAAAATTTATACTTATTTCGTTTTTGACGCTAAACGTCAGTGTTAGGTCGCTAAAAGTGTCTATAATTTTCCAATTTTTTGACAAGTTAATACAAAGCCTGCAACTTAGTTGTCTAAGTTCTAATGGGGATTATGTTTTTCACGTACTAAATTTTAATGTTGGCAATTTTAAAAAATCTGATTTATGGTAATTGACGTCACTAATTGACCTACGCAAAAAAATTTATTGAGCCTGTCAAAAGGAAATATATTTTTGGAGGCACGTGCGATAGTGGCGACGTCCTAGCCTTTTGCCAAACTAATGTGTAATAGGTTGCATATCTAATTACAGTTTAATAAGTGGCCTATTTATTTTGAAGGTAGGTAAATGCCCAATTAAGCAATAACATCACATTTTATTACAAAATTAAAAATTTACAAAAACAATTTAATAACTTCCAAATAAACGGCCACTAACTTTGCTGCTTCAATATATGTATTTGTAACACACTACTTTAATTATTTCATACCTGGAACAACAAAATTGTTGTCTGTCCGGCAAGCAGGCAAAATAACCTATGTACAGAAATGTGTATAGAAAATCTTATAAAGAATCTTGTACAGAATATGGCATCGTGTCATATGGGTATAATTCTTTAATAGTTAACCTATACTACATCCCATGAAATACGTTATTCTATTAGTTTTGAAATAGTTAGTTGTTCAAAATGTCAATGCATTCATTTAGAAGAATTGCAAATGCTGGTTGAGATGTATAGCAATTACCTATTACATGCTATAATGGGTGTTCAGAAAAATTCCCGGAGTCAAGTATGTTATGTGCAAAGAAATGTTGGTTGTTACCTATTTAAGTTTATGTATTATTTGTATTAAATTTTAAGTGTTAGGTATATGTAGTCCAGGCAATGGGTACATTCTGAGTTACAAAAAGTCAAAAAGAGTTCTTCCTTGGTAGATTTTTACAGTTCGGTGTCCTAATTAATATTCTGAGTTTGGGACCTTGCGCCGCCATATTGGAAAAATGGTACTAAAAACCAGTCTGTAGTGCCGCCTAGGTTAAAAATAGCTATCACAAATATTATAGAGCAGTGGTTCTCAACGTGGGCGGTAGCGCCCACCAGTGGGCGCTGGAGGATTTTGGGTGGGCGCTGTACGGTGTAAAGGTAAAGCTACACTACACAGTAAAAAATTAGTAAAATTATACAAAAATGCAAAATGTTTAATATCCGCGCTCACCAATGTTCCTATTATGCATTGTTAACCCCATCGTTGCTATGGTTACGTACATGCTGTTTCTATTTCTGTGCTTAACTGTTATTGAATGTATGACGCAACGCGCGAACTCTGTGAGTCAACGTGAGTATAGTGGACCGCATCTCGAATGTTCCAAGGTCGAGAGAGTTCGACTTCCAGAGAATTCCATGCAGTGCGGTATATATAGTGAAGTCATTATTCGCATGATTCATTCTATTTACGATAGTCAGCGATAACGTTCGAACAGAGACAAATATTCAGTGTGCGATAGTTGTGTGATTAATTAAAAATATTGTTAATCAAAAATATTGTACATTTAGCACACACGGTTCTGTTATAAAATAAACAATATATATTTGAGCTGAATTAAAACTAGGTAGAGCAATTTTTATAATCGAAAACCGTTTATTACAGGTAATAATCATTTATTGATGTTGGTAATGTTTTTAATAACTCAAATTATTTTAGAAATCTAACTTATACAAAATACATACTTTAATTATATTGCTCCAACCAAAATTGTTTAACATCGGTCTTTTTTACACGACAGCAATGGCCCCTCCAGGCAAAAAGCAGAAGGTGGTACGCCAGTATTCGGTCGACTATATAGCCTTCGGTTTCGTACCAAGCCCAGCGGATCGCACAAGACCGATGTGCCTCATTTGTTCCAATGTCTTCTCCAATGAAGGTATGAAACCCTCTCGTATGCGTGACCATCTAGAAAAGATGCATTCGGACAAAAAGGACAAGCCCGCAGAATACTTCAAGAAACTGCGTGATGACAGGGAGAAAACTACCCCGTCCATTTCGTCTGCTTTTGCCAAGGTGACAGAGATTCAGCGTGATGGCCTGCTGGCATCGTATAACATTGCATATATGATTGCAAAGGCTGGCAAGCCGCACACTGTGGGGGAAACACTGATTCTGCCTGCCGTGAAAGAGGTGATTTCGACTGTCTTACATAGGAATGCGACAGAAATAGTGAAGGCTATCCCCCTTAGCAACGACACGGTCTCCAGAAGAATAGATGAGATGGCAAGTGATGTCGAAATCCAGTTGGTGGACATTCTCAAGAAGACCAACTTTTCCATCCAGCTTGATGAATCGACTTTGAGTGATAACACTGCCCTTCTCATGTCTTACGTGAGGTACTTCGATGAAACTGGGGAAACAAAAGAGGACATGTTGTTTGCAGAGTCCTTACCCCTTGACACAACTGGTACATCCATCTTTGCTGCTGTCAAGAAGTACTTTGAAGAAAAGGAAATCCCGCTAATCAACATTCACTCCTGCGCAACAGATGGAGCACCAGTAATGGTTGGGCGATACAAGGGGTTCCTTGCTCTTCTCAAGAAGGAGCATCCAGATATCATCTGCATACATTGCGTAGCGCACAGAGAGCATCTTGCAGCGAAACGGCTGACCCCCAGCCTTCATGACTCTCTCAATCTCGTGATCACGGCCGTGAACGTAATAAAAACAAATGCAAAAAGCGATCGACTATTCCGCAACCTCTGCCAGGAAAATGACGAGATCTACAATCGGCTGCTGCTTCACACCGAGGTGAGATGGCTCTCTAAGGGCAACCTGCTTGGCTCGATTCTGTGAAATGTTCGATTCAGTTGTCACTTTCCTGCAAGTCAAACATGAGAAGTTGGCCGGTGAGCTGAAGAAACACAAGTGAGCAAGCACCAACCTCAAGGATCGCATTAGTGAAGACTGCATGGGTTGGGCTCACAAATTTATTAATTTAATTTTGTTAAATAAAATTCAATATTTCAATAATAATTTTTGTTTGTATTAATTAATATTTTTAAATAAGTTTAGAGGTAGAATTTATTACTTCTTGTTTTAATTACTGTGCCCAGGTTAACTAGTCCATAATCCATAGTCGTAGTCCATGACGTGTCCCTTCGCGATTTTCTGCAGTGGGCGCTGGGATCTATACAAAATCCAGTAAGTGGGCGCTAGGCGAAAAAAGGTTGAGAACCACTGAGAGCATAGAATTTTTGTAACTTTTGTAACAATCATTTTCCATTCAGATGAATAGTTGACGAGTTACTGCGGAGTTAAGTTCAGCAAATTTCTACAATGCGCAAAATCGAAACATTTTCCTCGAAATTTCAATAAATACCGTTTACTTATTACGTACTACCGTTTTTTTTTTCATATGGTATTCCCAGTAGGCCTGATCAACAATTGAAACGTGCCCGGTTCAAATAGGCCAAGTGCCAAAAGTATAAAACCGAGATATTATCAAAAAACGATTATTATTGCATGTTGCGTTGATTGGCGTTAATAAATAACTATTCTGGATTAAGCTAAGCATTGGACTAGGTTTATAGATGTGTTGTATCAAGTCAATATTATAATACTTTAGTTTGAAAAAGAGATATTAAAATATATTTTTTTAAAATTTAGAAACAATCGAAGTACTATATTATAGATATGTCTCTATGTCCAGCGATAACGTTATAAAAACTTATAGAAAGTTAAAAACAATAATCACCAAGTCAGTAAGTAATGTGTATTAAACATCGTTTACAAAAAACAACAGAAGTAAACATTACAAGAGTATTTAAATGTGTAATAGTTTCCGTAGTATTCTTTGTGTTCTTCCTTTTCCAGAAAGTTAATCATTGATGCTAATGATTTTTTTGTTGTTGTCTGTTATTTTGTTATCCGGCGGCAAAAGCAGTAGATTTGTGCTCTTCACGTCTGAGATAGATTTACTCTTTTTCAAAACATTAACATCCCTCCAAGGCTCAAACTCACTAAAAGTTTCTTTGACTTTAACAGTGCAAGGGTTTTCTCGCTCTACACGAAGCATGACTGCCTTGCTAATATTTAAATTTTTGATATCAATCAAAGCTTCTGCTGCCTCCTTTATATTCCAGAATCCATGCTTTTCCATGTCAACAATTTCGAAAGGGGGATAATAAACTGCGGATTTAATAACATTGTGTAGATCTTCAGGAATCATAGCCTTCATGACCCTTTTTCTCTTTTCGATATGTGCAAAATCGCGATCGCAAGCCATAAAGCTGTGACCACTTATGAGGAATTTGTGTTCTATAACATCAAATACCCCATGGGCCTGCAAATATATATATAGAAAAAGCATTATTTTATTTTTATTTTGGCCAGCGCAGTTGTCTGTCCAAATAATAACGTGTTTGTCTTTGACCACACTACTATTCAGAAACCGCAATATACAAGAGGCAACTTCGTTTCCTCCTCTGCCTGCTACTCCTTCATTCCATAGATTCATATACCCAGTATTTCAGCTTTCAGCTTTGCAGTGGTGCAGCTCTAGCTTCTGTTTAGCAATAGTACTGCTCTGTAATTCAGCTCTAGCCTCACAAGTGAGTCTATCACACACTCGGCAAGTGTCGCTTCTGGAGAGGTGAAATTTCAAATTTGGAAAGTGTTCTCTAAAAACTCGGTTGTAAAACTTATACGAAATATTAGTTTCCGGATATTTTTCAGCAAAAGCTTTAAATAAACGATGAATATTAAGATCTGGGCTTGAATACTCTTTAGAAGTGTGCGGCCTTGAATAATGACTTTCTTGGCGAGGAATGGTGTTGCTTCACCATGTTCTTGTCTTCTGTAGTAAACTTTTTCAACTTATGACATGTTCGTTTATCAGTAAAGGAAGTTTCTCCGCTTTTCTTTTTTCTTATTATTGTTTGATGTTTCATTTTTGATACCGCAAAAATGTCCATAAACGTTGATTTACAAACTCGAACCATCCGACCAGTTCCATCTGGAACTGTGTAGGCCATAGTGCCTTGGCGATGACTTTCTGATGGGTCATTATAATTTCCATGGCGTCGTCTTTTTATTGGTATCACACTAATCAAATTCATCAGGTAGGTGCCTTGAATAGGTGCGGTTTCATCATAGAACTTTTTAAATATTTCTAGTCTTCTTTCATAAGAAAGATTTTTACATGAGAAATAGCATTTACAGGACAACTAAAAAAATATTGTTTAGTAATGAAACTGAAAATTATTATTAAACACTCTCTAACCTTTTTTTTTTGGTTCCGCTTTTTTGGAGACAATTTTGTTACTTCTCGTTGCATAATCCTTCCCTGATATCCTTAGCTTGCTTTGTACTTCCCTCTGTCGTCCACGGATTTTTTGTTTCTTATTATCCATTGATTATCACTTTATATGAGGCACAAAGTCACTTGCAGAAACACGCGCAAACATTCGTTAAAATAGGGTTAGAAAAGCTGATCTGAAAATTGGCACTTAGCTTGTTCTGAGAGAATTAACCTGGCACATACACATACTGCCATCTATGACATGATTTTTAAACTATAAAGAAATTACATTGGGAGTTGGCATCTTTACAGGACATGTCCGTTGGTATATAGAATGTTTCTAAAGCAAAAGCTCAGAAATGTAATTTTTGGCACGTGGCCTATTTGAACCGGGCACGCTTCAATTCGTTATTTACTGATGTCTTTTCTTCCATTTTGATGCCATAGGCTCACTGATATCAATGTTTTTTCTTCAAGTTTTCATCTTCGTTGTCGTAATCGTCTTCTTCTTCAGAGCCCGCAAAAATCTGTGCTATTTTCACACGCATCACCATGGTAGCATGTGCAGATAACAGAACACCTCAAGTTCAAGCCTGTTTCGCTACACCCACAGGCTCGACCCCACCCCCTCTTGCACTTGCACGAAATGAATTTCAGGAGCGCTTCAGGTGTCGGATCTTTTGTTGTTCTGACAGGAGTAAGCCCAATCTTGATTCTTTCTCAACAATCCCAATGCTTCGGACTCTCGAGTATATCATACCAAACCTGAATTTGGTGGTAGGTTCGAAGAGAATGTTGTCGTGCGCTTCTCTAGTAAGGGGGTAATATAGCAAGATCGAATTTACCTTTCTTCACGGATATTGCGAAATTTTGATAATGTAGGGGGTCCAAAGTAATAGTGTTTTCTTTGAGAACGCCGTAGAGAGCGATATAAAAGGTTTTTCCCCCGCAGCAGTAATGACTTCGGGATCTGCATTTTGCTCTTTGAAAACTTGTAAATTCGGCTTAAATATTTGTTTTTTTCAAGTGTTTTTATACACGTCGGTAATTTTTCCTACGTTGAAAACAGCAGAAGTAGTGTCACAATCGCTGAACGCATGCAAATGTAGCGATTTTTCGAATTGTAAAAATTTGCTGAACTTGATTCCGCTGTAACCCGTGAGCTATTCATCTGATTGGAAAATGTTTATTACAGAAGTTGCAGGAAACTTTATGCTCTATAAATTTTTTAATAACTATTTTTAATGTGGGTGGTCCTGGAGAGAAAATATTCTCGAAAAACTGGTTTTGATACCATCTTTTCAATATGACGGCATGAGCGACGGTCACTCAGGGTCGCAAATTCAGAATATTAATTAGGACACAGAACTGTAAAAATCTACCAAAAAAGAACTGTCCTTGACCTTGCACTAATATTGTTTGCTAATAATTGTTTTAAGTCAGACATGACTTCAAATTTCCATGGTTTACTTCGATTTTGGATTTTTTCCGAATACCCGTTACAATCCATCAGGAGTCACCGCATTTTGGTTGCATAAATTAGGTGCATAAGTGTTAATTTGTTTAATTAATTAATGTGACCAACACTATTTAATTGTATAACAGTTCAAGTGTGACCGAAATTCCACAGCATTATCAAGACTGCTCACATCACTCCAACAAGCTAACGAACTGCCGTCGACGGACGAGGAATTGAGTTTTCTGAGTGACTTGTTACAATCAAAAGAACTGCACGCCTTAGTTAACGTACACAACAAGATAATCACAAATGGAGCCAGCGATAAGTTTTTCCCAATGCTGTCGACATCGGTGAACGTCATGTATGACGTGTTGGAAGTCATCGTCGGTAGAACGCACATTTCCGAAGATTGCAAGGAGTTGTTTTATTTATTGCAGAAACCACATGTACAGGTAATCAGGAAGTTGTTTCAAAAAGAAAACAAATTCTCACCTATATATACCGTAGTCTTCAAATTTTAATTTCGGTTTATACTTCTATCCCATGCAGAAGATGACCTTATAATATGCAGCGATGCCTGCTTGCTAACAGTGGTGGGAGAGCAACGCAGTGTCGGGGGACGCTCACGCCTTACATTTCATAGAAAACGTTTGTCGAGTGTACTGTCTTGGCAGCCTCGCTTATGTTTATCTTTAGTTTATTTCGTCGCGCTCTTTTCCTCTTTCTACTTTCGTATCAGAAATTAAAATATGTCTACTACGGTAAATGCCTGTGCATAACTGAAAATCACTTGTTTTTAAAATTAAATGATGTTCATTTTTTACTGTTCGGCTGTAATATTAATTTTTGGCGGATTGACGTCGGTGCCGCACAATATCAATTTTTATAAAAATAATAATAATTGAAGTTGATTTTTCATTGATGCAAGTTAATCTTTAGAAACACACGAACTCCTCGTGAAAATATTAGTTCAGATCACACATTTCGACTATATGTATGCAACCAACAATGTCATTATAACTGTCAACTTTTGCTTGACTGTGACTTGTCTTCTATCGTTCCTTTTCATTGTCGTCAGGGCCGGCGCTAGTTTATTTTGGGCCACGTGCAAATGAGAGGCGCGAGGCTGGAATTAGGGGTATACAATCTGCCAAATTGGAAAGTAGGTTGTAAAAACAGACCTCTTTTTAGAAAATATAATTAAATAAAATGTATTTTCTCTACAAAAAAAGCAATAACAATAAAACTAAAAACTATAAAAATAGAACAAAACTGTAAAAAACCCAGAAAAAAGATAAAATTCTAAAAATAAAAAGAAGACTAAGTAATAGGTATATGTTTTTCTTGATTTTGCAGAGGCAAATGTATCTACTATTTTTGTGTAGGCAAGATCATGAGCAATTTCTTTTTCTATTGACAAAAAAGATAGACCTACTAGCCGCTCTTGCGAAATTGTCGATCGTAAATAGTTTTTTATAAGCTTCAATTTTGAAAAACTTCTTTCTGCAGAAGCAACTGTAACTGGCATAGTAAGCAAAATACGGATTAATATGTATGTGTTGGGATACACTTGGTATAATTTCGTTGTCACAATATATTTTAATATATCCAAAAGAGAACTTTGATGAGTGTTAGGAATAAGTTGTACAAAAGAACGTAATTCTTCAAACAATTCAATATTGTCAATGTCAGAGTCATCTGTTTCTCCTTCTTTTGTTTTTAAAATTGAAAAAACAGTATCACAATTTGTTTTCAGTTCTTGATCAGTCATATCCTTAATTTTTTTAAAGTCATACATAAATCCAAAATTTTTTTTAATGTCGTTATATAGCTTAAATCGTTTTTTAAACGATTCGTTGGCCTGGTCCACAATTACTAAAAGATATTCAACACGAAACTTTTCTTCCTCATCAAGTAGTACGTCATCATTCGCTTCATAATCAAAAAATCGTTTTGTTTTTGCGATTCGTTTTTGAGGAAACTCAATTTCAATATTATTCTCCTCTGAGATGCTTTTGGCTTTTTCTACACATTCGGTGTAGCCCTGTTCTCTAAACGTGCTTAGTTTTTGTAAAAGAGCATGTAATAAAGAAAGAGCAAGATCCTTTTGCATGTCTTTTTGTTGCAACAGTTTAGACACTCTATTTACTTCTAATAGTAATTCGTACCAAATAACTGTGGACAGTATGAATTGATAGGACTGAATTTCCTGCAACAGAGAAATTGCTTCACTGCGAGTTTTAGCATCTTTGGATTCATTTGAAATTTCTTGAAATATTTTTATGAGTTCTGAAACTTGGTATCTTATTACTTTTACACTGTCCACTCTACATTCCCATCTTGTCTCTGATAAAGGTTTTGGTGTAAATTTTAAATATTTTTTTGCAATATCGTATCTAAAATTAGAGGCTGATAAAAATGTATAAACCCGCTGAACAATTCCAAAAAATGTTATAGCAGATACACTAGCTACGTCTGACAATATTAAATTTAAGTTGTGACATCCGCATGGAGTAAAAAATGCTCGTTTGTTTTCTTTGAGCAAATGGGCTTGCACACCAGATTTGTATCCTTTCATGTTCGCCCCGTTATCATACCCCTGCCCCCTACAGTTTGCCAAATCCAATCCAAGATTACCAATATGTTGTTTTAAAATTTTTGTCAGTCCTAAGCCAGTTGTGTCTTTAATATTCAAAAATCCCGTAAAATTTTCAACAATTTCAACAGTGTCATCATGTATGTAGACGTATCTAATGATACAAGAAAGTTGTTCATCGTGTGATATGTCAGGCGTACAGTCCAGCAATACGGCAAAGTATTTTGCTTCATTTACTTGTACAACTATTCTGTTCAAAACTTCTTTTCCCATAAGGGAAATAATTTCATTTTGAATATCCTTGCTTAAGTAGTGCACCGATCCCTTTTTCTGGCTTGCTTGGCTCACATGTAGCGATAAAACAGGATCGTACCGGGACATCAGTTCTATCAGCCCTAGAAAATTACCGTTGTTAGCAGAAAAAAGCTTGTCAGATGATCCCCGTAATGACATATTATGTTCCGCCAGGTACTGTATTATAGAAATAATTCTTTCTAGAATACTTCGCCATTTTCTTTTCTCTTGGTTAAAGAGCTTATCGGACAAGTGTTTAATTGTACTTTGATTTATTAGGTTTTTCTTAGCTTCATTCCATTTTTCCATTCCAGAAAAGTGTGTTTTGGAAGCCTCATGTTGTTTCAGCCTTTCGGAGCTATGCTGCCAGTCGTTAAACCCAATTGTCTCAAGCTGTTTAGTTTACAAATTATGAAATTTTAATTTTTAATACTACTATTAATATGAATATCCAAAATAAACAAAGAAATCACTGTTATTTTATACTTTTAAGTTTTCACTTCTAACGGCAGTCCTCAATGACTGTATCGTTTTTTTTTGCATAAAAGTATTTTCGGCCTACAATGAAAATTTTATGAGCTCTATGTCCACCAGTATAATAAGTCTAAGTTTTTTTTTGTCGAATCAAAAATTAAAACAGGACCGGACCAGACCGAACGCGGGGCCGGTAAAAGCGCGGGGCCGCGTGCGGGGCACCGTTTGCACGTGCCTAGCGCCGGCCCTGATTGTCGTCATTACTAACTATTGGTTCATTATGCATTTGTCTCTTAACAGGGTTTACTTTGTGCCCACGATGCTGTAGCTCAAAAAGACTATTATCCTCATCTACCAGAAATACCGATAGAGGTAGATGAAGATGAAGAAACTATCAAAATCGTTCAACTAGTAAAGAGCAACGAACCTTTGGTAAGTCAATTTAAGACAATACCACTTCAATAGAACTAGTAATTTAGCTACTGAAAACAAACTTTACATAATACGATTATATCGTTTACTTATGTCACGTGGTTTTAATTCTTATTATTATTTCATTAATTTGGTAGGTTATTATACATTGTAAAGGAACGTATTATTATTGTTACTATTAATGAATAGAGGAAGAATAGAAATAGTATTTTTTACACGATTTTTTTCTTTGCTTTCAAAGTCTGGCGCTCAGAGTGCTGAGCCAATCGTTGTAAGTATTTTCACTCTCAAGAAAAACTAGAAAGCTTCTTTATATTTCACTCTGTATTTTGTGATGTCTCAGTACCTATAGTGAAAGACATTCTTGCATCGTTTCTTTAGTATTTGCACCTGTATTACTATTGTTAACATTTTTTTTACACATTACACACCACCTCTGTTATATTGATAAATACCTATTAGGTAAACATTATTATGTATATGTGCAGTTACCGGCAGAGCGAGTGCTAATATGGTGCGTCGTCAGTGTCATACCCACACCACAGTATAGTAACTATACAGTACCGCGACTCTACCGCGGTCCCTTTGATGTTCGTGTTCGAGTTTTATTTTTTTAGGACGACTGCGCAGTGAACTACGCGCAAAGGGGAAGTGAATATACAAGGGTCGGCGAAAAAGTTATAAATATACAATCATAATGAAATAATAAATAATTCGATTAGTTATATGAATAATAAATATTAGATATTCTGAACACTATATTAGATAACAAAAAATATATATGGTAGCTAGTTTTTAATATTTCACATTCTAAAAATTACATAACACTCCTATAAAAATATAAAATAATACAATTATACTACTTTTAGTGATTCTATTGATAAAATTGGTTAACTGTAAGCGAGGTCATTAAACAATGATTTAAAAAATCTGTGCCATACAAATATAATGTGAAAGACATCAACGGTGTTTTCTGTTGTGTTGTCTAGAATTTTCAAATCAACCATCATTCCAAGTGGAAAATCAACAAAATTCAAGAGAATAATGTGTGTGTGTAATGTGTTTACTGAAAATGTAGTTATTTATTGTATGTTTTAAAGTTTGCTTTACTTATTACCACTTTGTAAGGTGGCAAATAAACAAATGCTCTATCTCACTTTCAAGTTCCTTTTTTTTAAGCAAGAAACATAAGCACAGGAAAAAATCTATCATAATAAACGAATATTATTTTATTAGTTCATGGGTTAATGTACACATATGCAAGGTTACAGGTAATAAAACACGATATTAGTAGAAATAATTATTTATTGATAATAATATAATTTAATAATTAAAAACATGAACATAATAACAACAGCATGATTGGCAATATCTGTTGAACGACTATTAAAAACATCATGGAACCCAACAATTTCACCAATGCTGACATTATAAAACAAATGTGATTTCAAAGACAGTTCATCTATGCAAAGGATACATTCTCGATTCTTTTCATCTAACGTATTCACTTTCAATTTTATAGCTGAAAATAAGAATACATTAAATCCGCTGCTTATTTCCCAATTATGCGTAATAGACCTTAGAGTTGATACTGATGGTAGTCGAATTATATTTGATAGATATTTATAGGCATTGGAACTATGTAAATATAATGTTAAAGCAAACTGTTTTAATTCATTGGTGTATCGAATACCTCTGGAAGACTTTCCAGCCACATAAATTTGAAATTCAAGAAAATTAGCAAACTCACCATTAAAATACTTACCTAAGTTCTTCTTAATATCCATACTTACATCTTCCTGTTCCTTTAATATTTTTTCATATCTTCCTTGTGCTTTCGATAAGGTCCTGATCTGTTTCGTTAATGCCTCCTTCCTTGGTGATGCAGCTGATAAAGCTTGTGAAGTTTATGTTGCTGCATCTTAAAGTAAATAATGTTATGTACAGCTTAACACACAAATAGATATATATATATATACATACACATACATACATAAAATACCTTTCATACTCTTTCTTCATTTAGCATCTTTTACTGAACTTGAAGAAAATCACTTATTGAAATGTATCAGTAAGTGTATTTAACAAAATTCAGTAAATGCCACTAAATCACAGTAATGCTAATATAATAACTTAGTATGTGTAATTGGGATATATATCTCAGTGATATGTTAATTACATTTCAGGCTTGCGACAATATTTAGTGTTTAATTCTAACCTTTTCACAATATTTACTGTGGAACTGCATATCCCAATGACACATTCACACTATATTGTGTAAATTCATATGTACTACATCTTTGTACTAATTAAATATGATGAAGTGTTAAATTTAATAGAAAATGATACCTGTAAAAATTTCATCTTGAGACACATCAAAACTTGTGGAAGGTACTTTACCAATACAAACGACACTGGACATATCTCCTTGATTGTCTAGAGAAGGCTCGCAAAAAGACAGACAGACTCTCCTGATGTCTTGCAGTACTTCTTATTTCTTGAATTTTATATTCTGAAATAGTATTTCAATACGTACACACTTAATATCAATTAAAATATATTAACATACGATGTTTGAATAATGTTGGTATGACACCCTTCCTTAGTTTATTCTTCCAAGTAGTGTAGAAACAATAATCTTCAAAATGCTTATTACATAATCTCAAATAATCATGACATTTTTTCGATGAGAAATTTCCATATTTGTGGTTTTCATTAAAACCAACCCTATTCATCCATTCAAAACATCTAAAAAATACATTACATAACTAAAATAAATTATAAAATATACCTATTTAGTATTATTACTGAGATTCATCAAGTGAAAATCGAAAAAAGGATATTCCTGGATCACCTATAATACTTCCACACCCATTAGCAACACATTTCTTAACCATATTATAAATGATTACAGAATGTAAACCTAGATAAATTCTAAATAAAGTACCTAAACACTTAAAAAACAGTAATAGAATCAATAAATTATTAAAAAATGCTATTTATATAACATGTACACAAATCAAAAAGTAAAACAAACAGAATGTAATAAAATCACTTCTTTTTAAATATATTTCAAATTTAGGGTTATATAAATATAAACAAACACTCGTTACCGAACCAGAGAAGTATACTGTGCTACAGAGTGGTGAACTATGCGCATGTATTTTATGGAGGGGATCGAAACGGGATTTTTAAGGGAGACGTTTTACTGTATTGGTACTATACTGTGCCCACACTGAGAAGTTCATCTCAGATGAAGTATGGTGATATTATAAAATTTCCTAGAATTAGGTATTTTCTTGTTAGACAGATACATATCTGAATTTTTCTATTTATTTCAAACATTAACGTTCTCTAACAATGTGATCTAAAAGTTTTTTTGTCATAAACGTTACATTTTCCTTTCTGATACAAAAGATAAAACATATGTCAAAACGATAAGTGCACATTGGTCACATTCAGCAGATGGATCGGGAACCGTTCCCACTCCAACTGTTCACTAGACAACAGTTGAGTGTTGGCTAGACGCTGGACTGGACCGTTCTCCTTTATGCGATCACCTTCCATTTGGTACTTTTCACTGCTGTCATATTTTAGAATTACACATAAGCCGAATAAACAGTAATAATAATAAATTGTTTTTTGCATTAACTTTCGACGAAGTTTTTAGTGTAAGGGCCGGTTTTTGCAATCCCGATTAAAATACTCGATTAACTCCAATATTATAATAATACATTTATTTCTGCACAATAGCTTTAGTATGTTCATCTACTTTTCTAGTAACTTTTTTCAAAATTCTATGTTATGTTGGTGTTGGAATGCGTTAATGGCGCATGCGGACAGAATACGCCCACTGAGGACGAGCGAAGAATTTTTCCGCTTACAAAAATGGCGACCGCTCCACATGTTCAGTGTGAGCATACATCAACTGTTGTGCCTGCTGAATGCGAGCATTATTACAGCTTTACACTAGACATAAAGAGCAGAGGAGAATGCTCTTACAAATGCGCGGAACATTGAATGATAATGTTCGCCATTTTGACTCAAAGCTAAGGAGCACCCATAAGACGCACCATCATAGGCGTTATCGAAAGAGCGCGATTTTGAAACAAAAAGAAATAATTAAACAGACCTAGCAAGGTACATTGTGGTAATGCCGGATTATAAACAAATACTGGAATAATGAATGCAAAGACAGTTCTGCTGCTGATTAAATAAAATTAATACAGTCAAACTTCTTTTCACAAGGCTGTCTTGGATTTTTTCAGATTTTTTTTTACCTACATTAAAAATTCATTTTGCAGCAGAACTAATCAAACCAGGCGACTATTTTCAAAGACGGTACAACATTGCTCTCTTTGCACATAATCTACATCTCTGAAGTATTCTGAGCAAACATGTTTATTCGCTTTGTTACGATTTTAACATTACATGATATATTAATGTAGATATTTAAGGGTCTTCGCTAGTGTAATATTAGTTGCATAGCACATAATTTAATAAGCCAAGGATGTCCGAGTACTTATTGCACATAGGGAACATATAATAAATATTTGAAATAATAACTCAATATCTAAGCGAATAAAAATGCATTTATGACCAACTTTTTACACATTTGTAATCGCGGGAAAGATTTATAGCAGAATAACAATTCATTGTAATGTGGGTTGCCTAATTTTAATTTATTTTATATTCATTTTAAACAAAATAAAGAATAGTTGCAGGAAAAATAAGTGCACAGCCGGGTAGCTTTCTATTCAATTTATAACGTGAACCCAAGCAAATAAATCTCCTCCGAAGGATTTTTGAGAAAACTGGTTTTTAATGTTTTGACATATTAATTAATTTTCTTTAATCCGTTAATTTTTTTCTAAATTTGATTCTTCAGCCGGGTAGATTACTAAATTCTTCATAAGTTGACGTTGAAAGGTTTTCTCCATTTTTAAAATCAACAAAAATATCTGACATCTAAAATCTGCTATTTTGCCATTGTTGACATATCCACTAGCGAGGACCCTTAAGATACAATCTTAAATTTTCGTACAATAATAAACGCTTGAAAATATGAAACTAATCGTTCTTACTACATTTAAACCTGAGAAATAAAAAAACCAATAAATTTCATGCATACATAAAGAACGGTATACGTATTTCCCTTAGAGTAAATAAGATATATACAGAGAGCATAATGTGAGTTTAAGGACAAAAAAAGTGAAGCCTAGTGGGGTACGAGCAGGGTAGAAATAGTTTAACCTTGGCGGGTTGCCTACCCTTAGGTATCATATGTAATAAACTTTATTAAATTATTCGAATATTATTATTTTTTAATTGTTTATAGATGAAAGCTACTTCTCTAATAATTATACTTTAAAAAAACGGTTTATAGATTTTTCTAAAAATAAATATTTGCTAGTGCTCACGAGTTTCTCGTAAACTTTCAATACATAACTGAAGTAAAAATGTTATTTAAAGATGCATTTCAGAACAATTAATAGTTCTGCAAGCATAAAAATGTGTGTCATTCAACTGTAATATTCATTCAATATTTACTCTATGTAAAACTGAAATATATAATTAAGAATGTGTGTACGTACTTAGGTTAGCAATAGTATAAACAACTACACAACAGCAAATTTATATACATATATATTTATTACTAATATATCTACATACATACTTCAACATTTAACTAGTTGAACTAGTGGCTTGATTTACATATATGAGGTTTTATTTTATGATTTTATTTACAATATAATAATACGTAAAAGCTTTTCGTCAAGTTCTTATGGATCTCTTGATGGAAGGTTTGATTCACTCTCACTCGCTGCTACAAATATTTAATAAACAATTCCACAATTTATGTTTGTATAGCACTTCACTAAGGTATATAGCAGTTACGGTATATTTATAATGGCAATTCTTCCCAAAATGCTTAGACCAAAGTATACTACTTTCCTTTGGAACCCAAAATGGCCTTCTATTTTCTTTATCCGCAGATTCCTTTTAATGGGCTCTTTTTGTATCCTTTAATCAACAATTTTCAATGACAAAAGATTTATATTCACCAAATTGTGGATGAAATTAATAAGTTTATGTACCTACCTATAATTGTCGAAAGATATTTTTCCTTTCCTATGCCTCTAATTGCCTTGCACTCTTCTTGCTACTCCAATTCGTGCAAAGAAAAGGGGTACATCAAACCATATTAAATACTAAGTACTAAATTAAAGCTAAAATAGCTAAATCCTTAGTAAAAAAAATAAATGGGAAATAATGTAAATTCTTTACCTTAAACTAATTAACAACAAATGATAGTATTGAAGGCATTAAATAAAAAATAAACTATATATGAACATACGAAATTTGTAATTCACGATAATAAAGAATAAAATACAATATATATATATTACACAAATAAGCAGGTAATGGACCCACCAATGGCGGATGTAAACGTACCCCTCTTGGCATCACTTTTTGTCGATAATGCTCTCTCCTTCTTTTCTATCCTCCTTGGTATTTCCCAATACTAGTAACTAGACAATGTTACCAACTTAAAAATTTAGACCACCTAACCTTCACTTGAGATGGATCACACTGTATATGTATGCCTCACTATCATGCTTTGCTCGCTTTGCCCATTCTGGTGATGGTGTATTATTTATAAAAATAATGCAATATTTTCTGCAGCCCCCTTTGATTTTTAAAGCGGCGTTTGTTTGTTTATGAATTAAGGGAGCAACGATAAAGACAGAAGAATCCACGGGCAAAATTGTGATCGCTAGGGTCATGCATGGAGGTGCTGCTGACAGGTCCGGTTTGATTCATGTGGGTGATGAAGTCGTAGAAGTGAATTGCATCAATGTTGAAGGAAAAACACCAGGCGATGTTCTAACGATATTGGTAAGTATCAGTTCTAATCGGTGAATTTAGCAATTAGATTTGTATTACGTTCTATTGATAAAATATAGTCAGGCAATATTTACGTGACTTGCCAGAAACTTGGGAAATGGATTCATATACAGGGTTACCGCTAAATAGGCACCAGGCTATACGAATATGAAGAATACGTATAAATTTCTAAATGAAAATCAAAAAAGAAATTTATTTGTAACTCATCAAAAATTTCTAAATTTTTAGGGCCAAAATGTAGTTAAAGCCGGTCCATAACTCTGTTTATCCTATACCCATTTACGTAAATACCACTACTAATTCCAGTTTAAGGTTCTTCCAAAAAAACGATAAAATGGAAATAGTTAAATTTTGAAAATCGAAATCTCAAACTAAAAGATGGATTAACCACATTAGATGTGGATTATTAATAATTTCAAAAGTATTCCAAGCGACTTCGGATGTGGCCTTCGGCAAAAGTTAGACGGAGTTTTTAATAGAAATCCAGATTTAATAACATTGCGGCAATTGTGTATGCTAAATACGCTGAAATAAAAGAATATTTCCAGTACGCACCTATAACCAGTTGCGATGTAGAAAGGACGTTTTCTATCTACAAGGATGTACTTAATTCAAAGAGAACAAGTCTTACAGAAGAGAAATTGAACAAATAATAAGGTATTTTGTATTTTATAGATCACCAGCCACTTGTTATCCAATTATATAAATAAAATTAAAACCTCTTCAAAAATACAACATTTCAATAGTGCGCCCATGGGCGATGAGTCATCAACCGTTCGTGTCCGCTCCCTAGTTATTATGATAAAATATACATATTATGACTATTATAATTACTTAGTCAAAGCGAAAGAATGTTTGTTTATTACTCAAATAGGTTTCTGTAATTATTGTTTTATGTCTCTATTAATTACAGCAAAATTCCGAGGGTACAATTACGTTTAAATTGGTCCCAGCAAATGGTAAAAACACAGCAAGAGAGAGCAGAGTCAGAGTTAGAGCCCATTTCGACTATTCGGCCACTACGGATCCGTATATTCCTTGTAAAGAAGCTGGCTTAGATTTTACGAAAGGCGACGTTCTTCATATTGTATCACAGGATGACGCTTACTGGTTAGTATATAATTCAGAAATTCTTTATATATAAATATAGTTATAACGATCAAATCCTAATTTTGTATTTACTAGTATAATCTCCCTCTTGAGGTCTAACTAGATTTTCAGTAAAATCGGAGACCGGAAGTAGGAGTTTACTTCAGTGAAAAAATCGAATTTTGCCAATATTTCGACAACTGCTAACTTTAAACAATTTTATAAAAAATTCATATGTACTCAATATTAATTTTGAGAAGAATTTTATTATGAAAGTTTTTCGAAATTCCTATCGAAAATCACTTTTTTGCCAATATTTCGCAAGTCTTGTTTTTTAGACAGATCCGTTACGATTATAAAAGTATTTAGAACTTAATTTTCAGTACCCTTTGTAAAAAAAAAATTCCAAAAATCGGACCGGTAGTAACACTTTTACTCTTATCGAATAGCGATATTTTTGCAAATATGTCGTAAATTATGCGTTCTATAAACAAATTAGAACAATTTTTTACCATTTGAAACTCTCATACGTATAAGAAAGTCGTGTGATGGCCACACCTCATTTATTTCTCTTAAAATTGTCATCGCAAGTGCCATCAGGTCTTAACCGAGCTTTCACCAAGACCGTCTCCAGACTCAATTAACTCCTTTTATAATTTCGTAATAATTTACTGCTTCATCAGGAGAACGTTAAACAGTACAGGTAAACGTTGATTGAAAACTTTATAGATATTATATTGCATTTTTATTTAAAATTCGTCTTAAGACTGATAATATCTTTCCGTTTTCAATTTTTTGCTTACCTGCATATTTTAATTGACTATTAGTCTAGTTCTGACTGGCACAGTCGTGCCTTCATCCACTTGAATATCCCTAATAAAAGAGTAATTTTAGGTGGCAAGCTAGGAAAGAAGGAGATAGAAACATGCGCGCTGGCCTTATTCCAAGTAGAGCCTTGCAAGAGAGACGAATTATATTGGAGAGGACGTTTGATAAGCAAAACGAGAATGGTGTGTGCTTATTCGTTTATATATTTGTGTTTTGGCTTGCTCATTGGTATATTTTAGATGACGGTATTGTTTGGCTATTTATGTTCTGTGATGATGTTTAATGCATTTATTTATTTACGTGTGTTATCCAGAGTGTGTAGACGTTATTTGCATTCTTTAATTAAATTTTGCATAATAAACTTTTCTGTTTCACTTAGAAAACTGACCAAAATATCTAAACTTGCTTGTACCGCTTTTTGATGCTTGAGTTAATAATGTACGAGTATGTAGATAAACGATAATTTAGATCCTCCCCAGTATGAAAAATATGTAAAATTAGTTGTAGACTCGTAAAAGTACTTATCTATTGTTATTTAGTAATTTATAAAAATAAATGTAAACTTTGTAAATGATGCTTAATAATTGACGTTTCTTTTTTTTTGAGGATTATATTAATTACTTAATTTGTTTAAAGCGTGATCTTAGTGGTAAAATGTTGTTTTGGTGATTTGTTTTAAGATTGCAGCGCCTCTATGGCAATTTTCGAACAAATAATAAGCCTTTTCGGAAATTAAACCCGGGCATTGGGGTTACAACACGGTTAACACAAATGCGTTTGTTAATTCAGTCGGGTAAAAACAGCCATAAAATCAAAAAAGTGCCCGGGTTCAATAACCCGGTTCGGTTTTCATAACCCTGGTAAGTGATTAGGGTGGTGTAGGTTGTTTTACTCCCTCTCCGGATATAACCGTACAAAGTCAATACAAAAAGCTCTTTTTTATACGAAATAAATTTAAAGAAAAGCCATGATAAATTGTATTTTGCGACAACTACTTTATAGTTTTTAATGCAAACTCCCTTCTTATTCTTCTCTGCGTTGAGTTTTATACAGATTATAGTAACATCGTTAGATTCAAGTACAAACAAACTTGCTAATAAAACCACAGTATAGTAACTATACAGTACCGCGACTCTACCGCGGTCCCTTTGATGTTCGTGTTCGAGTTTTATTTTTTTAGGACGACTGCGCAGTGAACTACGCGCAAAGGGGAAGTGAATATACAAGGGTCGGCGAAAAAGTTATAAATATACAATCATAATGAAATAATAAATAATTCGATTAGTTATATGAATAATAAATATTAGATATTCTGAACACTATATTAGATAACAAAAAATATATATGGTAGCTAGTTTTTAATATTTCACATTCTAAAAATTACATAACACTCCTATAAAAATATAAAATACAATTATACTACTTTTAGTGATTCTATTGATAAAATTGGTTAACTGTAAGCGGGGTCATTAAACAATGATTTAAAAAATCTGTGCCATACAAATATAATGTGAAAGACATCAACGGTGTTTTCTGTTGTGTTTCTAGAATTTTCAAATCAACCATCATTCCAAGTGGAAAATCAACAAAATTCAAGAGAATAATGTGTGTGTGTGTAATGTGTTTACTGAAAATGTAGTTATTTATTGTATGTTTTAAAGTTTGCTTTACTTATTACCACTTTGTAAGGTGGCAAATAAACAAATGCTCTATCTCACTTTCAAGTTCCTTTTTTTTAAGCAAGAAACATAAGCACAGGAAAAAATCTATCATAATAAACGAATATTATTTTATTAGTTCATGGGTTAATGTACACATATTCAAGGTTACAGGTAATAAAACACGATATTAGTAGAAATAATTATTTATTGATAATAATATAATTTAATAATTAAAAACATGAACATAATGACAACAGCATAATTGGCAATATCTGTTGAACGACTATTAAAAACATCATGGAACCCAACAATTTCATCAATGCTGACATTATAAAACAAATGTGATTTCAAAGACAGTTCATCTATGCAAAGGATACATTCTCGATTCTTTTCATCTAACGTATTCACTTTCAATTTTATAGCTGAAAATAAGAATTCATTAAATCCGCTGCTTATTTCCCAATTATGCGTAATAGACCTTAGAGTTGATACTGATGGTAGTCGAATTATATTTGATAGATATTTATAGGCATTGGAACTATGTAAATATAATGTTAAAGCAAACTGTTTTAATTCATTGGTGTATCGAATACCTCTGGAAGACTTTCCAGCCACATAAATTTGAAATTCAAGAAAATTAGCAAACTCACCATTAAAATACTTACCTAAGTTCTTCTTAATATCCATACTTACATCTTCCTGTTCCTTTAATATTTTTTCATATCTTCCTTGTGCTTTCGATAAGGTCCTGATCTGTTTCCTTAATGCCTCCTTCCTTGGTGATGCAGCTGATAAAGCTTGTGAAGTTTATGTTGCTGCATCTTAAAGTAAATAATGTTATGTACAGCTTAACACACAAATAGATATATATATATACATACACACATACATACATAAAATACCTTTCATACTCTTTCTTGATTTAGCATCTTTTACTGAACTTGAAGAAAATCACTTATTGAAATGTATCAGTAAGTGTTTTTAACAAAATTCAATAAATGCCACTAAATCACAGTAATGCTAATATAATAACTTAGTATGTGTAATTGGGTTATATATCTCAGTGATCTGTTAATTACATTTCAGGCTTGCGACAATATTTAGTGTTTAATTCTAACCTTTTCACAATATTTACTGTGGAACTGCATATCCCAATGACACATTCACACTATATTGTGTAAATTCATATGTACTACATCTTTGTACTAATTAAATATGATGAAGTGTTAAATTTAATAGAAAATGATACCTGTAAAAATCTCATCTTGAGACACATCAAAACTTGTGGAAGGCACTTTACCAATACAAACGACACTGGACATATCTCCTCGATTGTCTAGAGAAGACTCGCAAAAAGACAGACTCTCCTGATGTCTTGCAGTACTTCTTATTTCTTGAATTTTATATTCTGAAATAGTATTTCAATATTTTCAACACTTAATATCAATTAAAATATATTAACATACGATGGTTGAATAATGTTGGTATGACACCCTTCCTTAGTTTATTCTTTCAAGTAGTGTAGAAACAATCATCTTCAAAATGCTTATTACATAATCTCAAATAATCATGACATTTTTTCGACGAGAAATTTCCATATTTGTGGTTTTCATTAAAACGAACCCTATTCATCCATTCAAAACATCTAAAAAATACATTACATATGTAACTAAAATAAATTATAAAATATACCTATTTAGTATTATTACCGAGATTCATCAAGTGGAAATCGAAATAAGGATATTCCTGGATCACCTATTTCCACAACCATTAGCAACATATTTCTGAACCATATTGTAAATGATTACAAAATGTAAACCTAGATAAATTCTAAATAAAGTACCTAAACACTTAAAAAACAGTAATAGAATCAATTAGTTATTAAAAAATGCTATTTATATAACACGTACACAAATCAAAAAGTAAAACAAACAGAATGTAATAAAATCACTTCTTTTTAAATATATTTCAAATTTAGGGTTATATATTAAATGTAAACAAACACTCGTTACCGAAGAAGTATACTGTGCTACAGAGTGGTGAACTATGCGCATCTATTTTATGGAGGGGATCGAAACAGGATTTTTAAGGGAGACGTTTTACTGTATTGGTACTATACTGTGATAAAACTATTTACGAGTATCAGGAGTTGGAGTATTCACTTCTTCTTTCATTCTGTTGGTACAGAATCTAAGTTATGAATATAGGTTATGTTTATGTTACGTTACGATACATGGTCGCAAATTGCGTTCAGAAATGTTTTAAATAACCGGATAAAATTTGTGAACCTGTCAGGTACTGTCTAACCGGGTCATTTAAATGCTATACATTTTCCGAAAACGCCAAATGATGTGTTAATATATGAAAAAGAACGTTTATTATCTAAATATAAACGCTGTGGCTAAATGTCCGCCGGCGGTCTTTCTCGTATACAATGAGGGTTCCGCCGGCCGGCGGAATCTATAATGATTGTAGTAACGTGTCCGCCGAGAAAGGTAGTGTTTTGTGCAGACTCTGTGGAATGGGCCTAGGTATTTGTTTTGTCGATTTCCGACGGTAGGCGTAATAAGATATTATTATTTATTTATTTTCATGTGTATTACTCGATATTTTTATGGGCGTCATCCTAAATTTTTACCATATTCTTAATTACTTTTGCATATTGTCTGCATTTCTGGCAGTGTATACTATTGTACCTGCAAAATAGAAATGTCCATATTTGTTACAAATTATCTTTTTTACATAAAAACTAGATAGAAACAAAATATTTTTCTCCACTCTCCACTTTCATATAACTACAGCAATATACACTTCAGCTGTCTATTGCACTTACTGTAAAATATTAAAATAATCTAACCCAAATCATAATCTCTAAACATTACCAAGTAGTTTTTATTAAGAGTTTTATATCAACAGATAATGACATCTATACGTTTAGAACGTTGGACGCATGAGATATTCTCTAATTCAGAAAATCCCCATTTGCATGCATTTTTCTCTACAGAGGCGTTCAAATCATCAAGTACTGATTTAGGTACCTGTAGAAAACTATCGGCTAATCTCTTGCCGCAAATACCTTGAAAAAAATATTTTTGCTAATGTATATATCGAACCAATTACCAGTTTCGCATTTGTTGATGCTCGTCAGTCAGGTGTACATAATTCTGCTCCTTCTTCACCATCTAACGGCTGGCTGTTATTGATTCACGCATTGCGATTTAGGAATTTTGATGTTATTAATTTGGCAACTTGGCAACGTCTTCATTTGTTCAACTCCCAGAGTCATGCCTAAATAGTTAATTTACAAAGTAAACATCCTTTGATAATCCTGTGATCGTGTGGAGTTATAAGTGTAATATTGTCAATATGATGAAATAGCATTAATAACCTGTAATTTTAAATTCATATATGTCAAACTTGATCAGATTATGTTGATAATTTTTAAAATCATTATCAAGAAAACCTTTAAAGTGTGCATGGGATTATAATGAAAAAGTTGACAATTTTTTTGAATTTAGGCAGGGACGATAACTGTGAAAAGTAAAATTCACTAAAATCGATGGGATTTGTACAATGGACTACCTGTCTGACGTCACGAGGAGGTGGGGCTTACAAAACCTTTCCAAACATTAGAAAAGTGTATGTAATCTGTCATAAGAAATAATTTGAAGCTATATTATAATTTTATCGGGTAAAAATAGACTATTGGGATTTTATAATTGGTTTAATGGTATACCTACTAAACATATCAACTGCTTACTTTGTATTACAATTTTTGTATATTTGTGTATAGAACGCTATGTTTTAATTTTAGCACATGTGCATCATTATTTTTAATATGTTCATACGTAAATTGAACTTGTAAGGTTTGGAATTTTATGGTCAATTTTTCAATTTCTTGTTTTAAGAAATAATTTTCAACTTCCACAGAGGCACTGCTTGACATGCTTGGTTCTCCTGCAGATATTTCACTTGTAGATTCTGCTGTAGGATTATCTTGCTCTTGAGCTTGTAAATTGTCATTAGAAGTATTTGCATTTTCTTCTGTCACAATTTTCAATTTTCTTTTTCTAACAGGGCATTTACTTAGTAATGTATGAAATATATTATGTGGATACATAAGGATCTAAAATACTTCCCGCTCTTCTGGATTTGGAAATTGAAATTTTCGTTTCAAATCGTGTTCGAATAGGGTTGGCCTATTTTTTTTTCCTTATTAACAAAATGACACAAGCACACTAGTGAATATTTTGAAGGTTCTCGATCCTGTCTTCTACAAATTAAGATCAGTTAAATACATACCAATCTTATTTACATCACTTACCTAATTAAATTGTTCCATTTCTTTTTTTCTATTGTATTTGCTGGAAAACAGAAAAACTTACAGGTTTTCATTTCACTGTAATGCTTACAATGGGGAACAAAACACATCACCATCTTCACTACTAAAAAATTAAGGATATCAAAATTAACAATAAGATACTGACATGGATTTATTATATCACTATATCATACATCAGGGATATCAAAGTAACATAACCTCAAAACTCTTAGTTAATTAGCATAGAAATGACATACACTATACATACCTACCACGTATACTAATATACACTTTATTTGTTTCAATAATATACTAAATGATTATACTATCTATTTCGGCTATCTTTGTCGCATTAATTCATAAGAACTCAAAATAAAAAATCAAATGGGCAAATCCTACACAATTCAAGAGTGCTTGGAAAGGTTTTTAAATAACCGCCGTTTAATGACGTCACCACTTAGGCAGTGTATTGATAACAAACTTGTGGTGTGTTAACTTGATTACTTTGTGACTAATCTAGAAATTGGTTTCGAGAATTTGGTATTAAGAAATACTTAATGAAAAACAAACTGCTTAAGTAAATTATAATGGCGTACATGTATTGAACACTTAGGCTAAATATTAGTGCATGATTATCACAAACCAAGTCATTAGAATTTGTTTAAAACAGCGATCAGTAGTTCTTATTTCGAGAAACCGCATTCAAAATCGCTTAAAGTGATGATAGCAAATACAAAAAACAATAACATGATAGTTATAAGCATCATTTACAAATAATACACAGTTCACTAATAAAAATATTCCACATAACCTATTTGTTTTGTATGAAAATATGTCAGATGATATCTGTTAATACACCACACAAAAATACAAACGAAATAGCTGACGATGTTTGACGTGGTTTTACTAACAACATCCCGTGTGGCCGTAGGGCTGTGCTCTGTTTCAGTTTTGCCTGTGTTATATTGCAGCCAGTCCCCGAAATCCCCCCGTTGCATATCCAAACCTAAAACTAAAAAAATTATGTATGACACAGCGGAAAACGACGATTTCGATCGAGAACACATCGCGACGTACGAGGAGGTCGCCAAGCTGTACCCCAGACCGGGAATCTATCGACCGTTGGTGTTGATCGGAGCTCCGGGCGTCGGCAGGAACGAACTGAAAAGAAGATTAATCGATACGGATCCAGATAAATATAAGACACCCATTCCGTGTAAGTATTACTCTTTCGAACTGTGTTACATGTTTTGAGACTTCGGAGGCGCCTCTAACATGGCCTAACAACTACCGAAACAGCCGGAACTTGACGTGCTCTCCAAGGCACGGTAGCAGATCATACGCATTTGTCATATACGAATTTCCAGTATGTGTAGGTACATGAAGGAGAACAAAATTCGGGCATTGACTCCACTCAAATATAAAATATATAAAAGATCACTAAATGATTAATATATATGTCAGTTTTTTAAATTCCAAATATGTAGAGCTGATAAACTAGATATTAACTGATTTCAGCGACATCTCGTGTGGGGACAGTAGAACAAAACAACGTACTACGTGTTTGGTTATTATCCGTTCATAACGTAAGCAACAAATTTCTATCACACTTGGCATTACAGTACGAAGTTATTTCCATAGACTAACAGTTGGTGCCGGGTAGCTGATTTCATATGAATTTGCAGCCCTGAATTCAAATATGGCATTAGTTTTTGCCGAAGATAACATAAACACTTTTTAAAGTTAAATTCATGAATCAAAGATAAAGGACAAAGTCATTGATGAAATCAACTAATGACTGAACACTTCGGAAGCTTCTTATCCGTGACATCCTTGCATCTGTTAAACTCCAGGAGTAATCTGCTATAATTAAATATCCCATGTACCTTGGTAGCGGTCCTCCATAGTTTTAATATTCTTGTGAAATCTTTCACCCTGTTCCTTACTGGTCACCTAAATTTTCAGGAAAACCATCCGTTCCTTCGTTTATTGAATAAATTGTCATGATTTTAAATTCATAATTAATTTGTCTTGTAAATATCAAATTATGTATGACTGATATTTTATTCAATCATTTGTAATAATGTTTTCCTGTTGTAAATACCGCCGTAATTATTGTATTTGATTTGTTTGTATATATTTGTTATCGATTTATAGTAGGGGAAAATATTTGTGTACATCACGATCGTATGCGCGGTCTTCTACGTCACGTTTGAGTGCAAAATCCAATGCTTTCGTGCTAGGTTTTGTCATTCACGAATGATATATAAATCGACCGTTTTCTAGTGAAGAGGCAGAGTCCCTCCAAACCTTGTCCCAGCCGCAGGTCTATTATCGTGCGGAACTTCCTCTTAGCAATATCAGGCCAATTGCCGTGATAGAGCTAAGATACCGTATTCTCTTGGATTGCAGGCCTATTGCCGTGCTCCAGGTGAAAATCCGCTTATTAAGTCCCGTCAGGTCAAATTATCGTGACACGGACTTAATAAGATCATTTATCCAAACCACTTGATTTCTAGCAGCCCAATTGCCGTGTAGGAAATCAAGAATACCGCTTCCCGTAGGAACCTCTTGACAGGTCTATTCATCGTGTAAAGAGGGCTCCTTTCCGTCCGACAAATCTCTTCTAGCAGGCCAATTGCCGTGTAGGAAATCAAGAATACCGCTTCCCGTAGGAACCTCTTGACAGGTCTATTCATCGTGTAAAGAAGGCTCCTTTCCGTCCGACAAATCTCCGTTCTTTCAGAGAATTTAATTAATATTTTTCGTTTCGTATTATTATGTCCGAGTAATATTTCACCGCCGCGAATGTTATCATTTTAGCAAATCCGCTGCAAGCCGCGTATCATTAGAATTTGACTGCATTCGTACCGCGAATAATCCGAGCACTTGTAAATACCGATGTAAATGTAACCAAATGTTATCAGGTAAAGTTCCAATGCGTTATTAAATAAATACTGCAATGTACAGAATATTTGTCTTTTGTTCGTGAAATTCAAGATCTAAATTGTTATTTCTATTTCATGGGTTATGTATATATAGGTTAAGCATCCGCAATATAAAATGATAATTCCGTCTTGTTAAATATTTGACATTAATAAATGTAAAGTCTAATAAAATGCATAATGTATGTATATGTGTATATAAAATTTGTGTAAATATTTAGAGTTATTTTTGAAGAATAAACGTTGAATTAAACTTCATTTGTTGACTATCTGATTAATGTTTCGAAGTGTTCATAATCCCGACCGCAATGAATTATTTCCGATATTTGGATTAAATCCACGGGTGTAGAAGGATATTCATAATAAAACAAACATAGTACTCACCTAATAATCTCCGACTGTAGCAAAACTGGTAGAATTTGTATTCGTTGCACCAACAGCGCGAACACTTAAACACTTTCATGTTTAATATTTTTGACAGCAAATTATTATCGACCGCAGCAGGCCTACTTACCGACATTATACATGATCGTTGAAAGCTGAAGTGTGACTGGGTATAGGCAACCCAAAGTACGCTGCCAAACCGACGTACGTCTGTTTGGAGTGGCAGCAAATGCATATAAAAATTTTGTGATCTGATGGTGTCCCGCAACTTTATTTAAAAATATAAAATGTTAGTATTTAATGTAGAATAAGCACCTGCCAGATCACAAGTGGTTGTGTAAATAGTGCACCTTAAAGCTCCTAAGTGATTTGAAACTCTTAAAAATCTTGTTTACCAGTTTAACATAGTTCAGCTATACGTTTGCCCAGAAAATTTCCGACAATTACAACAAATTCAGTCCAGAATATTCGCTTAGCCTCATTCAAAGAATTTACGAAGGCAGGTTTCTGAACGAGTTGTCTTCTTTGTGTTCCGTCACATATACTTCTTCTAATATTGTCCGTAGTCCACTGGCATTTGTTTTTCTAGATATGCAAAGCATGATCCGTTCTTATCAAGAGCCTTTATAAGGAAGTAGAGGAAAGATGATTTTCTCTCGTCCAGCTAAGAGGTCAATAATGATATTCTCTTCCCCAACGTCCATGTTTTCTCTCTTAAGCCACTCTCTTCTAACCCAGTGGCGTGTTTTTCTATGCTATCGTAAGGCACAAGAAGCAAGGATAATTGGTGTGGCCACCTTGCTTGCTGTCCACACAAATCACCCATTGATGTTCATGATACATTATCTTCACCAAGACCAAAGCTATGGTGTTTTATTCTTCTTTCATATTCGTTCAGTGAGCAATTGGTATTAAACCATATTTGTTCCCATTGTGTAGAATGACACATTTTAAGCTTCGCTCTCAGCTGTCAATAAATAGGCGCCAGTCACCTGGAAAATATTCAGGAAGAACCACTTTTTCAGGAGTCCTCTAATTTCTGAGAGAAGAAGGGTAGCAGACCCTGTTCTCTTATACGATAAAAGATTATTTTGGTTACTTTTCCAACAAATTTTTGTAGTTCAACCTAGAAGCCAGTAATTCGGAAGCTTTTTTTGAGGTTGATATCACATTGACATATAGAACTGTTATAATTAAGTGTTTTACACACATTTAGTTTAGTTTTGTCAAGAAACAGCCCTTTATTGGGCTACCCTGAAGACGACATGTCCGCCGAAACGTCGGTTGTTCAGAATTCAAACGATGGAAATAGCACAAATAACATATCAAATTATACTCCATCCTTAATGAATCTCTGGTGAGTTAATTTAACTTATTCTGGTTGAAACGAACCTTCATTAGTATCAGAAGTAGAAGTAGTAGTCCACTGTCATAAATATTCTGTACAAGTTCTACAGACCTGATGCGATACCTAGGTTTATCATGATCACCAAGAGTACCAAAGTATCTAAGATTGCCTCTCTTTACAAAGTCACTAACTGGTCGATTTTCCTGAAATAACTGGACGGCAGACTGACAATACGGCAAATATACAGGAACCAATCCTATTTGGTATGCACGTTAAAAAACACTCTGATCTAAAAAAAAATAGAGCAGATAGAGAAAAACTGATTTCATATTTACATTCAGTGCCCCAAATA
The DNA here is from genome assembly GCA_963170755.1 of Amphimallon solstitiale. Classification (NCBI taxonomy): domain Eukaryota; kingdom Metazoa; phylum Arthropoda; class Insecta; order Coleoptera; family Scarabaeidae; genus Amphimallon; species Amphimallon solstitiale. The sequence goes on along the minus strand of OY720675.1, from coordinate 239,382,271 downwards.
CAGCCAAACTCAATTCTAAAATTCAAGGCACCGAAAAAAAAGTTTTTTCTTGTAGGTCTGTGCTATATATGTGTAAGATCTTTAGGGTTGTAATAGTGGCGACTATTTAATGTATACTATGTTTAATTTATTAATATGCGATGGAATTATTCGTAATCTTAAAGTTTCATTTACGAACATGTCAGATACTTTGTTAGCAGTCATCTTAAGAAAATATACAGGGTGTCCCAGAAATAAAAAGACGGAGTAGCAGAAATCGGAAGCTAGATTGTGTAAAAACGTACCCTCAAAATATCAAGTCTTTATTCGTGCGCAGACGGCAGAAAAAAAATAATAAAGAATTCAATTGGCCTTACGCCGACCCTGGACTAAATATCCACCTGCTTCACTTTTACAATCGGTCCTTTTCAGGACCACCATATTACTTGTGTTAAAAAAAAGGAGGAGGAGTAGATACTTCATAATAAATATCAAACCATTAATTACTTTAATTTTACACCTGCTAGAAAAAAATAATTACATTCTTGATATTTACTGTAATATAGAAAAACTACGATTTATTGAATATTCTAAAATAATAATAATCAGCTGTTTCCGACTACAAACACATTAAAGAGCAACAACCTTCCTATTTTAAAAATAAAAACAATCTTTTATTGTCTGCAATAAAGTGGGTCGCCCATCTGGCAAAAAATATGTTTTATATGAATGAGTACGATTTAACGTTTTTTTCCCGTTTTATACAAATAAAAGCGTATTTTTCTATGAACGCGTGTTCTTTTCTATTTACAAATGAGCATTCTTACGTGTATTTATAAACATACATTCTGTGCCAGGTCCGTAATGTAATTTTTTTTATCTAAAAAACAACAGAAAATTAAATTTTTAATTTCTTCGTTATTGCGATATATTTGGGCCTGTTTCTGTTCGGACTTTATATACCTGCTACTCCGTCTTTTTATTTCTGGGACAGCCTGTATTGCATTTGTTTCTTCTTCGGGAATACCAATTCTTTATTATTCCCTTTATAGATACGAGTAGGTCTTTGAAGCCGGGAGAGGTGAACGGCAAGGAATATTTCTTCGTGACTCGAGAGCAAATGGAAGAGGACATAGATGCCGGCAAGTTCATCGAGTTCGGAGAATACAAGGGCAATCTTTACGGCACCTCAGCGGACAGCGTCAAGTCGATAGTCAACTCAGGGCACGTTTGCATACTCAATCCACATTATCAAGCACTGAAAATGTTAAGAACACCACAACTTAAACCTTATATAATATATATTAAGCCACCGCCTTTGGACGTTTTAAAGCAGACCAGGACAGCTCTTAATGCTAAATCCACATTTGATGTTAATAGTTCTAGAGGGTTTACGGTAAGAACTTTTCGGATTTAGAAATTCAGATTGAAGCTTAGTTTTTGTTATCCACTGATCTAAAGCTATGATTGTTTCTTGAAATTGTTCTTTGGAAATGTAAAAATTGATATTAATTGTGATTAGTGTATATCGCATCTGCTCCAGACTTTGGCAATCCGAGAGCTTTGTTGAATAGTGGGCGTGGTTATGAAATAATATGGAGACTGGTTGTACATGTAATCTTATAAATATTTCAAAGAAATATGTTGTTTAGATAATAAATGACTAATTTCACAAATAATAATCTATATATTTATTTTATTCGAAGAATCTGGACTTTTTTTTTTGATATGCTTGCAGTATGAACAATGATAATTCATTAGTAGAAAATCAAAAGATGTTGAACATGTTGTCAATACTTGGTGAAATGGAACCATTCATTTATGTATAATTGTGACATGTTTTGACGGGTCAAAATAAAACGGTCAAATAAAAAGTTTAATGCATCTTTCTTTATTATTTCTTATATATGCTTCTGCCAATGATTTACGACAGTTGACCAGATATATCTTCCTTATCGAAGGTTCAATGACCGCTCAAAATCTTTTACCACAACTATACATCTTTTCGAGAGCTTAGAGAAGCACATCTTAGACGCAAAATCAAAATTTGCTCGAAAACGTTCACGTTGTGCTAATTTCGTTTACGAATTATATACATATTTATGCCATTGATTCTGTATTGTGAAATTTAGAAAATACAGCATTAATCAACTGCTCAGATAAACATTTATGAATTTAAGAGAGACTCTAGAATATACTACTGAGGTCTACTAGTATGTTTTTAAATGATTCAATATATTTTCATTTGACTAATTTGGAAAATTATCCCGTATTACTTGTTCGAGAAATGAAGTGAAGTTTGGGTAGCCTAAATTTTTAAGTTGGCTTGACTAGTTGGTAGTACTGAGAAGCACTTGTGTATAGTGTAATAATGTGAACATATTGTTTTATGTTATATTTATGTCATTAAAAAAAGAAACAAATAAGATTTTCAATGTTTATAATAAAGAAATCATTTAGATTACAATGAAAGACAAAATGAGTAAGTATTTGAAATAACCAGAAAAAATCATAATAAGTATCTGTCTCACAAGAAAATACCCTAATCTATGGAATTTTAAGATAACACAACACCAGTTCAGATAGATTTCCGTATTTTTATATTTAAAACATCACATGTTTTCATTTACTATTTATTTATGATTATTAAAATGAAAAAAATATACATATATTGGGCAATTACCAAAATAGCTATATTCGTGGAAGAAGTACTGAGACAGCCATTTAACAAATAATGTGTGATTAATTATGATAGTAGGACTTTTCAAGGACCTCTAAAGCTTTCAGCATAATACGTCTACCGTTGGAGTAAATAACATCACATCTGAAAGACAGAAACCAAGCTACCTACTGCTTTGTTTCTGTCTTGTAAAGTACTACCTGATTGGGCTATAATTAACGGGGTATGCCAGAAGGCTCAGTCTTAGGCCCTCTTTTATTTTTAATATTTCAATTCAGTTATTTAGTATTGAATAGCTAAACCATTGACATGGTTTTGATGGCTGGAGAACATAAAATTAAATGTGGATAAATAGATAAAACGAACCTTATACATTTTGATTATTTTAAAACTGAGCATGAAATATTAGCTTGCAAAGAGTTGAAACCGCACGATGAGGTGAAGTTTTTGGATTCCAATTAGACTGAAAGTTAAACTGCAAACTGCACAATATATAATACTCTAGAATGAATGAGTAGGCACTCATTCATTCAAGAACGCATATCAGACATATAATTATATTTTGAATCCAACTGTTGAGACTTAGCGAGTGTTTACAAACGAAAGGGTAATAACTCAAATAACATAATTATTTAATAATTTATCTGATCATTTGGAAAAAGCCAAATAAAGTGTCAAGATAATTGTATTGCATTAAAAGTTACTTACACAAAATGCATTTTATACAATCCCTTAATTTTTATTATTTATCAAATATTTCTAATGAACTGTTCTACATGTCCTTTTTATATTATTGAATCAATCAATCAATAAATAACAACAATAATTAACATATTTTTACTAATCCTACAGGATGAAGAATTCAATGATATGCTTAAGTCAGCAGAAAGAATAGAATTCCTCTACGAACACTTTTTCGACGAACAAATTGTGAATGCTGATTTAGCCTTAGCTTTCGGTCAACTTTTGACGTCTGCAAATCGCTTAGAATCTGAACCACTTTGGGTGCCTGCCTCCTGGGTCCAGTAATTTGTTACCAAAAAACATAGAATACTTTATTTTTATTATTATCAATGGCTAATATAATGTTGACAAGTTTATTGATATTTAATAGTAAACGAATATTATAAATTAGAGTATAACATTTTGATGTCCTCTTTTTTCAATTACTAACATGTAGTTTTCATTTTTTCCACTTTTGCTATGTACATTGTTTTGAGGATAATATTGAAACAAATAGGATTAGTCCACTGTTATATTAAATCTTTAATTAAATATCATTAAATGATAATCATGTCAAAGATAATGTATGATTTTTTTGAAATAATTTTAAAATGTTAACACTGTGTAATTACATATAAGCATTTGCATTGGTCGTTCTGAGTGTTAATCTTTGAAAGGTGTATAATACAAATAAATGAAATCCCTTAATCGAACAAGTACAAAACTTTTCGAAAGAAAACAAAACTATTTCATTTATTTGTATGCTTTCTTTTTCTGAGATGCCTCGACGTTTTTTGACCGTCAATGTATTTTAATAAAGAGTGCCTACATAAATTGACTTTTTTAGTGATAGGTATGATGTGCGAAATATGTTCTAATGATTTACTATAGTTTAACACAGAAATTACTTGAATTTTCAGATTTATCGACAATACAACATTGTATTTACAAGAAACTGTGGCTGTTTTTTCTGAAAGACTTTATTTATACCTAGCTAGTAAGTAATTTAATCTTTTCACGTTTAGATTATTCAAAAAACATGAAATTATAATTATCAAAGAGTTTTACTGAACCTTTATTAAAATATCTTTCTGTGCTGGATACAATTTAAATATTGTTTATTTCCTTGAAGTATATTGCTTTTTATTATTGATATACTTAAACTTGCAAGTTCGTAAAGATTTTAATCCGCTGCGGAAATGACAACCTCTCTGTTTGCTGTAAACACAAATATATATTGTCTATAAATCAAAAAATACATGTATTTTATGTGCTAAACTATAATGAATCGTTAAAATACATTTCAAATATCATACCTAACACCAAGAAGGTTCTATGTATACAACTTTTATAAAAATTACTTTGAAATAGTCTCTTTAAAGAAAAGACTAGAGTTAAAGGCTCCATATGCTTTACACGCGATAAAAAGAAATATCCGGTTTGTTTAGATTGTGAACCTTGACCTGACGTCAACAGAAAATGCCCACATTAAACCTCTTGGGATTTGAGTGTTTTCCGAATTAACTATCTTCTAAAGATGATGCAGGCTTGAGAATGAGTTTGTTTTTCGCTCAAGCGGTATTGATGAGAGTGAAATGTTGAAATTTGTATCAACTGCTGGATGATAATCAATACTTTTGTTGCGGTTAGAGATATCGTAACCGCTTTGAGCTTAAATGATATCACTTTTTTTTTTGGAAAACTTGAATATCCCTGTGCTCAAGAGTTCTTATAAGTTTGATGTACCAGAGTATTGATATATCGTACTGTTATCTCCTAAATCTACAGTCACAAGGAGGGTATAATGCTGCTGTACTGTGGAGAAGAGAAAATTTGGTCGGAGGACCAAATTTTCTCTTCCCCAGATAGTATGTGAAAATAATGACAACTAATTTTTGTTTCTGATGTTCTTTTCACGAGTCTATCTAAATTATCCCATAGATGCGAGCAATCTGCTGAGTATGTATTGAATGCTTATTTTGCATTTATTTCCGAGCTCAAATCTTTAGGTCTTAATTTTTATCTATTAGTTGAAATATTTCGGTTTATGCGGCACTTCTTATTGAATCGATGTGTTGTGTTTAATATTCCAGGAGCTGTTTACCTTTTAAAATGCAACCAATGCAAACGGCCTATTATGAAATTACATATAAAAATAGCAATTCCAATACTTGAATGTTTTCAAAATTTAGTTATTTATTAAATAAACTTTAATAGATAGAAGTTCATGAATTTACTAAAAGAGTTACTTGAATGGGATTATTCTATTATTTTATTAACTTAAAAAAACCACAAACCGTTTACAAAGAAAAGAAAATCATTTTATTTATTTGCATGCTGGCTTTTCGTGATCAGCCGCGATGCGTTTTGGTCGTCAGTGCCGATATTATCGGGGTATAGCAGCAGACGCACCCGAAGAAGAAGTTCGTCTAGATGACGTCGATTTAAGTGTTTTCTTAATCAACTATCTCGTAATGACGATGCAGGTTAGAGAAAGAATTTGTTGCTCGCTGAAGCAGTGCGGATTTGCTGATAGGTGTCAAATCTTGAAACTCGTATCAACTGGTGGGTGATAATACTTTTAGATATTAACAGTTTCTAACTTATAAGAGACGTTTCTTTTCCACATAAATTTGATCTGGAGCTACTAACGTGCTTCTTTTTTCTAATGGAATAATTCTGAAATGGAAAGTACTGCTGCTCTTATGAGAACGATACATTTTGGACATAAAACGAACAATTATATAGCAGAATTTGAAGACGAACATTTTAGAGGGTATAACATACCTACCTCCTTTGGTTCCTCCAGGAAGAGTTTACGCCTACTGCCATTACCCTTTCCACTGTACAAAAAAAAACCAGAAACATCTATTACATTTATTTATTTACCTATGCGTTTGGTGGTTATAGTTCTTTTTGAGTTTAGTTCTGCAAAATGTTCAAAATCGTAATGGTTAATGGTAGTCAGTGTCACATTTTCAGTCATCGAAGAGATAATTTTTTTTGTTATAGCATTTTTATCTCTGCTACGAGAAAGTGTAGATGAGATGAATAAATATTGATTTACTGTGCCTATCTGTGTTGTAAAAATTGTGCCGAAACATCATTAGCGAGGTCCAGCAAGTGATATTACATATTAAGCAGAAACCAACCATCAAATATTTATAGTTATCATCAATAAAAGTCCCTTTTCTAGTATAAATAAAAAAATGTCAAACATGTCCTCTCTTAGATGCTTCTTAATTTGAAAAATTAATTGCCATTGTTAGTTAGCGAGACGTGGACGTGTTTCGATTTACTTGAATCTCATCAGCTCGCCGTATGCTTTTTGCAATGGTGAGTTGATATCTTATCGTATATATATATATATATATATATACGAAGTGGTGGTATGTTTGTGTGTATGAGATATTCCGTAAATTCGAAAAAAATCTTAATTAGACACACGTTGATCTACTTCCACTTCTCTTGTACAAATCACAAAGTACTAATTTATGTGCAGGTAAAGTGATATTTTCGACTTACGACTACTGCTGTTCTTAATTCTGTAGTGGTATGTACTGTATCCAACTCAAGCGTATATTATACAGCAAGAGCGCGCGAGGTATGATCACCCGATGGTATACGTAAACTCGCATCTAAACGTGGTCCGATAATACATATTAGAGTAACGGCACAACATACTAGCATGCCTGCTCATATTCGAACTCATAGTGATCTGATTATTTTTTTGCAGATTGACAAAAAGAACAAATTTAATTTTCTCTTTAAGTGTTGACGATTGCTTAGATAACTAAGTCGATAATAACGCGAAGATTGTAATACTTATAACGTAATTATGATTATCCTAATGAAATTAAATAATAATGTAGTTGTGTACAAAGTTATAGCAGTACAACTGGGTTTTAGAATGAAATAAAAACAACCCGCCTGAAACATCTGCAGAATAAACTAAGATGTCTAGAGAAAAATAAATAAATAGAAATTTCATGGTAAAAAAAAAACTATAAATAAGTATAACAGGAATACCATAAAATAACATAAAAACGACCCTTGAAATAGAAATTAAAATTAGAGATTCTCTCCAGTAAATATAACGAAATAACAACTCTGGAAAAATAAATCTATATATCTATATCTGGCGAACACAGCTAGCGGAGATCATTTGCCGAATATACGTCCGAAGAATATCGACTAGCATCGGGTGATCATACCCCGCGCGCTCAAGCTGTATATAATAACGAACTTTTATTAATTACTATATATTTTTCTGTAGTGCATAGAGAGCAAAATTTGTCGACTAAATTTACGTATACTGGCCATATTTACTTCCAATAAGGATTTTGGTGAATTTGTACATTTATTTCTCTTTATTTCGAAAGTCTGAATAGTTTTGTATAGAAAATTGGTTTGGTGTGATGCACTGAGGACAAAATGGTGTTACCACGAGTACATCTTTTAACCAGTACTAAGGAGTGCAGAATGATAAAATTTATGTATAATATGTGTTACACATACATTAAATTAATTAAATAAAACATCCATATATTCGACACTTTTAAATGTCAATTGACCAGTGGCGGCTCTTTAATGAGAGCAAGTGAGCAATTGCACACCCTGGAATTTTGAAACAAAACAAACCAAGCGGCGACTAACTCTGAAAGTATTTATTTATTACGTATTCATAGTTATTGAACAGGAAAACGTGGCGTGTGCGGCTCGCGTAACAACCTACATGCACCGATCGTCGTCACAGATATAATGACGACTAACAGCGAATGTTTACCCCTTCCACCGAGAGAAACATCCCCATGAGCAAATCCCAACCGTTGCTCCGTTAAGCCATTAACATTACATTGAAGGTGGGGAGAACTGTATTTTGTTCTACTTCCATATCGTATAATACATAGCATGTGAGCAAGATCCCCAATATGCTCACCGCTGTTGTAAGATGAACTTCGTCTCTGCGTTACAGAATAACACGTGTTCGCGGTTAACGTATGATGAAAAAATCGCAATAAAAAATCTTAAACGGCCAATGCCTCAATTATGTTTAGAAAATAAACAATCTGTTAAAGGTAAAGACGTTATAAGAAAATTCAAAATGAATATTTATCAGAAAAATGACTGGATTTGTGGGTGTGAAATTAAAAATACTTTGTTTTGTTTTCCGTGTGACGGTTTATCGTCAGATGTAATCAAACTGTAGTGTTATATGTATTTACTATTCCCTCAAAACAAACTGTACAATGAACAGTACCTGTCTGGAACAGTATGTCGGTGAAACTTATAAAGATTGGGTAAGCGTTCTTGTATTATACTTTTTAATTTTGAAATTATGCACTCCCTATGTGAACCACCTCGAGCCGCCACTGCAATTGACATTTAAAAGTGTCAAAGTTCATATGGAGAAGGAGTGCTGAAAGGTAAAATTTATGTATACATCTTACAAATACATTAAATTAAGAAAATAAAAGGTCGAATTTCGAGCACTAGGCGACCACTAGTAATTATTATTACGCTAGAAACACTAGTACTTTAGCGGTTGCATCAGTCCATGCGCTATTAGAAGTTGAATGCATATCTTTTGACAACCTATTTATTTCAAATGACATCATTTTGATAATTTCTTCATTCAGAAATAGGTTGAAGTAGCTTTTTGAACATTTATTTTTGGATTGGCAACAAAAGGTAACTTCGATAGCTGGCGCACTTACATCAAATCATATCTGAGTTTTAATTCAGCGGATGAGCTGGACGATTCGTTCTCACTAACATCAAAACCATTATCAAAACATTGCTGATTATCTGATCCCTCAAAATATGTATCCTCACTTTCGGCTTCCGACGCTTTAAACCTATAAAATAACAGCATTAAACATCATTCAAAAATATAAACAATGTGAATATAATCGACTTATGTAAAGAAATACCTGCATCTACTTATAACCTAACCTAAAATATTTTATCATGCGCTAGTAAAACCTGCTTAGTAATTGTATATCTTTGCTCGAACATAAACAGTTTCGAGTGGAGATATTACTTAAGTTATACCTGTGGTTATACTAACGCTTAGGTTTTTATAATATCGGTTAAAATATAACAATCAGATAATTGTTTAAGTATTTCAGGAAAAATTTTTTTTGTATATATAATCGTTGGTGCGTCTGTTAGTGTTCGTGTAACTTTTGAACGACTTGACCGATTGAGGTGATATTCACACAATATATTTGGTTTGTATAGACGATAGTTCATAGCTATGCTAGGATACGATAGGTGGCGCTGTAAACAAGTTATTAACAAATTCTATATTTATGGACCAAGTTAACTCATATTCACAATATGTGTTGGTTTTGTGCCAAGAAAGAAAATTACAAAATCTGGATCCGATAGGTGGCGCTGTGGTCGAGTTAATAATATCATTGCGTCACATACTAGAAGGGCCAGAACGTCTGCCGTGCCAGCTTAGTAATGAAATAAAATAATAGAATAATCAACATATCAGTAATTATATTTATTTTGTGTGGATGAGATAAAATGTAATTGGAATTGCAGATTACTATTTATATATTTTTATATCTATATGTTTCTTCTATACTAAAAAAATGAGGAATTTATAAGTTAATTTTTATTACTTATGTATGATACCAAAAATAAAAGCCAAATTTGTATTATATTAATGTATAAATAATAAAAGAAAAATGTTGCCTACGGAGTTTTCCCAATAGCTAATCGCTAAAATTGTTGATTTGGATATTATTATATAAGTATAAATATATGAAAAATTAGTGATATAATAATAAATAACAATATAAAGATAATGATAGAGATATAGATATTGGATGCAGGAGAAATAGCAGGAATACATACAGAATGAAATGAGGCCATTTGTATATCAGAGAAAATGAATGTGAGATTGAATAAAACGGTGGGAATGTATAAGAGAAAAAGGGCAAAAATGCTGTTACTTTTTAGCAAATGACCTGTTTAGATTTATCCACTGCCATTTCGTATAATGACGTTAAATTCTAAATTGATGTTTTATTGCTAGAGCATTTGATGTATTTTTTCCCTAAAACATAACGAAAATATAGATGTTTTTCTAGTGACTTTACCCAATTAAAAATCAATCGAACACATATGAAAGACTATTAAATTATTAAAATAATATGCATCAGAAAACGCTAGTATTAATTTTTCAAGTTGTTTGGATTATTTACATATTTTTATACTTCAAATGCAACACTAACAAAAGTTTTCTTGATAAATTACTTATATAATATATAATATGTGTTTTAGATAATTTTATTTAAACGTGAAACTGTAGCTTTGGGTTTGGTTCTGTAATTTCTTTGAATTTCTAATTGTACAGTGTAAAATTGATAAAAATATCTATAATATTGTGTAAAAAAGTCTTTATGAAAAAGAGTTCCAAGTTCAATATATTATTAATTATACCTAATTATAAATGCGTTACCTACTTGTGATATGGATAATTTTCAGATAAGTATTCAGATTTGACAACCATTTAAGGCTGCGTGCTCAGTAATTATACAAAATATTTGACAAACAATTTATTTGAAGCCATTATGTACACATTGACAAATTATCAGGTTATTGTAGACAAATTAAAGAAAAACATATGTAAAGCTAAATCATACATTTACTTGATTACATTTATAACTAATGTAAAATAAATAATTAAATGAAGTGATGGAAATCTCTTGGTGAAACATGTCGAAATATAAGCAAGTAATAACAAAAAACACACTTGGTATTGTTTCACAAATAAATATAATTAAATACTCGATGTACATTTCGCCTTGCGGCATCGTCAGGAGTTCTCGAGAAACTAAAGTAAAATTTAATATACTGTAACTACCTACTTCTAACAAAAATGTAAATAAAATGTACAAAAATAGAAAATTATGAAAAGGTCATGGCTTATCTGGAAAGACCGTTTTTACAAGGCTAGGGTTTATTAGCGGTGAATTTATGAGTTCTGTTTGTTCATTAAGAACATTGCCTGGTTGTAAAAGTAAACTTTCTTTTATAAAATAACCTTCTAGAATATTCATTTTTTTACTTTTACTTAAACTATACAGTACTTCTAAATTGTCTATTGAAAATTGATGTCCCGTGTCTAAAACATGGTTAGCTACACTTGAATTTTCATAATTTAATTTAACGGCTGGCATATGTTCTGAGAATCTTAATTTGACCTATATAATATTTACTACAATCACTACAATTATTTCTGTAAATTCCTGATTTGTTTAGTTTAGGAATTAACGAATAATAAAACAGCGAATCCTAAACTAAACAAATCAGGAATTTACAGAATTAATTGTAGTGATTGTAGTAAATTTTATATAGGTCAAACAGGGCGAAATTTCAAATTAAGATTCTCAGAACATATGCGAGCCGTTAAATTAAATTATGAAAATTCAAGTGTAGCTAACCATGTTTTAGACACGGGACATCAATTTTCAATAGACAATTTAGAAGTACTGTATAGTTTAAATAAAAGTAAAAAAATGAATATTCTAGAAGGTTATTTTATAAAAGAAAGTTTACTTTTACAACCAGGCAATGTTCTTAATGAACAAACAGAACTCATAAATTCACCGCTAATAAACCTTAGCCTTGTAAAAACGGTCTTTCCAGATAAGCCATGACCTTTTCATAATTTTCTATTTTTGTACATTTTATTTACATTTTTGTTAGAAGTAGGTAGTTACAGTATATTAAATTTTACTTTAGTTTCTCGAGAACTCCTGACGATGCCGCAAGGCGAAATGTACATCGAGTATTTTATTATATTTATTTGTGAAACAATACCAAGTGTGTTTTTTGTTATTACTTGCTTAGATGTCAAATAAATTTTATAACACAGTATTAATTAAAAATTTGCCAAAAATGTGTTTAAACTATTTGTCAAACATTTTTGTTTGTTTGATTGGTGTGCATTTCCTTCAAACATTCCGATATAATTTAATGGACTTTGACGTACTATATTTTGTTTGACAAACAAATTGTTTTGTATAATTGGTGTGCACCCAGCTTTATTGGACCCACAATTCCACATTTATGATCATTGATTAAAGATTTCTTTAGGATATTCCAAGAATAAACAATATTACTGTTATTGTGTAATACATACATATAATTCTGACCACCAGATTGAACTCTTGCAATATTTGCGCACAAATGATATCAAAACAAAAAAAAACATGATTAGAGATAGACGAAATGAGCTTGCTGTATATCAGTGGCGTGTATATTACCGTATATTTAATCTATCGACTAAATTTTTGATGGCATAGATAAAACAACAAGACAAATACTAAGACAAGAACCGATAAGGATAAAATATTTGAGGGACACCGAAGGTGGAAAGGCCATGAAGCAAAACATACAACAAAAAGGACTAGGAAAATAGATCCAGCAGTAAAGAAAGAAACAGGAAAATGTGAAACTAATGATCGGAAATATGGAAAGAATTGGTAAAAATTATTTAGAGTTCTTTTAAACTTATTAATTTATTGACCAAGCAGTTGATCAAGAAATTGTCATTGTCATCAGGTTCTTTGTCAAGTTAGAGTTGATCATAATAGATTTTTACGTTGTTCAGCAAGGTTTTTTGATGAATTAGCAGCATCAATAGTGCAAAAATAGTATCGGCAAAGTTTTAAAAAAAGTTGATTACTTTCAAAGATCGCAATTTATAAAATCAGACAATGCACGCAATATAATGCGTGTAATACTTGAATTAAGATCATATTAACTTTAAGTCATGTGACCAGGGGGAGAGCTATAAAATGAAAGTTTGCTTTACATAGTACAGAGTTGGCAAAACACTTAACTTCGACCACTAAAAAATTGATCAAGATGAAGAAAAATAATATCGCACGTTCTAAGCCAACAAGTTTTTGGTCAAGTCAAGTCAAGAAAAATGTAAGACAGTACTTGTCGTCAGTTTATACTTCATCAAGTTAATGGTCAATAACATGGTCAAGAAACCAATAATTGTAAAACAGACTTCAGAATGGTATCACCAGCTCAACAAAATCTATCCTCAACGTAGCGATACCAAAGAAGGATGAGTTTATTAGACAACATTTTACTTTAGTGCTGGACAAAAAAGTCAGAGAAAATAATCTTTTTAAATATTTTTATAGCACAACTTGTATAACCACCTTTGAACATGCTTTCCTCGAAGAAAATAGTAATACAAGCAACCATCTACCAAGCTGGGAGTAAAACAAGAGGTACAAGGTAGACGCAAGTAACTAAAACATTGAAGAAAATATCTAGAAAACATCAAAAAATTCTACTTTTTTCTGTGTTTCAGTGTAATTGCCAAACTTGATAATATGTAGTACCCGAAGTATGGTTGATGTTGTATAGGTACCACCCCAAAATTGGGTGACACAATGTAGAGAAACCCCTATCTCTAAATTAAGATATTTAATTTAAGGTTAAACTTAAGAAATAAAATGTAAAATTATTTGTTTTGCCAGCTCAACTCAAACTATCTCAGGGCGATTCGAGTTAATTGAAATGATTAAGTAAAAGGGGTTCCTGTACATTAAAAAAAATAACATTTAAAAATTTTAATAATTCTTATATTAAAATCAATGAATCCTGTATCTATAATTTTACAAACAGCACAAGAAGTAACATATATTTAAAAAGCAATTCTAATACATTTGAATTAGAATTTTTTTTTAAGAATTCGTAAACTAATACAAACATTTCTGTAGGTCCTTTGTTCGATTCAATCGTAAGCTATAAACGCCAGAATTTATTACATACAATGCACATTCTATATTATACGTGTTTATATCGATCCTAGTGAACACATCAAGTTACTTTACACATATATTTGTTAGACGACATTTATTTCACTACTTTCTGTTTTAATTTTTATTTTTACAGTCTCTCCTCCTTTACTACATAAAACATTACAGTCATTAAATGATAATCATTTAGATAATACCTTATCTAAATTCTTCTTATTCATCTTCTTTCTTGTACTGTTTCCAGCAGGAACTTCGGGCTGCTTATTATCGACAAAATCTTCTTTATTTCTACGATGTTTTCAACGGCATCATCTGCTTGTTCTGTCACTCGAAATACAATCTTTATTTTAACACAACTTTGACTACTACTCTACTACGTTTTCTCGGTAGTAAATTATTTATTGAAGTTATATTAACAATGACGCTTATGCGCAGTCTAATGTTAGGAGTTAGCCTTTTGATACGATATTTAACGTATCTTGCTGTCTACTCTCTCTTTTCTCACGCGTATTTTCCTTTTATATCAGAATGTCTGGGGTTCCCCGTTTTCCACAAAGTTCAGGGTTCCCATTTACATTTACACGCACATACACGTTCATTTCACCGCGGGATTGTATATTGCTACTGGAGTGTTTATCACGTTAAATATAAACTTTCCGCGTCACCTTTTTTTACTCATAAATATATACAAAACCTATGACTAATATCTACTTAATAATACCATAACACATTCATTGATTTTAAATATTATTTCCCTTCAAAATATTAATAAAAAAATATACTTAATTAAATCCTTAAAAAAATAATAAAATATTATATATACCATTACAATGTGCATTCTATTTTTATCGTTTGGCGTGTAAAACGGTATATAATTATAAATAATTGGTATATAAAACGCAATTTAAGAATTATAAGAGAATTTTGTCAGAACAATAGACATATTTTGTAAAATGTTATATATTAATAACAATGGATGACTTTGAGCATTGAATGGAATTTGCCTAAATACCTTACTAGTGGTAAATACTTATATGCAATTATTGCTTTTTTTGCTTCTTGCCCATTTTACTGTTTTATTTTCGACCGTAGGTAGTTTGAAAAACAACAAAGTATGCGAATTATTCTAATTTCGTAAAAATGTATCTTCATTATATCAAAATACTATATTAATCATACAAGCTAAATGATAAAACGTAATATCATTTTTTGTGTTTCATTTTATGTTTAGAAAAGTACACTTCATGCTCATTTTGTCTCTATCTCGTACCGTTTACTAGATCTGAGTGGTGATCATACTATCTGGGATACTTATAGAACTTATATCCCGTATTTTTTATTTTTCCAAGTATTTTATTGTATGACTGTTTATTGATTGAGTTTTATATTCTATCTTTCAAGTGTTCTTTACATTTTGTTTTTTACCTTTATTTGGTGTAATCTAATGGTAGGTTATAAGGATTTCTTTTAATGATGGAAATATAAATCCAACGTGATTTAATTAATATTTAAAATTAACGAAATATTCATGTCTGGATTTGAAATGTGCCCCACGCCGGGCGCCAAGTGTGTAGTTTTATTCTATTTTGATGCTTGAAAATTTAAGAGAAAACAGTAGTTAACATTTTTAAATGGTTATTACTAGGAGATACGTCAAGTTTCTCATAGCATTCGAACTAATAGTTCCCTACATCTTTAGACCAGGCAAGAAAGAAAATGCAGAAATTATTGATATGTGTTCGATTGATTTTCATTTCACAATTAATAACAAGCGATACAATGCGTAGTCATAACAAAAAATAGCTATAATACCGCCACATGTACCATAATAATTATCAATATGTAATTATAAAGAGGTGCGAATCTTTGATATGTTACTAAAAAAGTACACAGTAAGTAGTCGTAATTAGATGAGATTTTATACTAATCGTGTGGACACCGTTATTCACATATTTGATCGAACACTATTTTTTATCGACTATTATAATATTAACAACACCTAATAATAATAATAATAATAATAATAATAATAATAATAATCAATTCGATCGGTATTTCTGTTGCATTTATAATAACATCTGGTGATTTTGGGGAGTGTTGATATGTTGTTTTTGCTATTAATGAGATTCGTTTAAAATGCGGGTGACAATAATCTTAAAAAAATATATAGTGAAAGATGACTTGTTGTTAAATAATAATCACCAGAGTTATCAAGAAGAAAAGTAATCGAGAAAGTTAATTATAGTTAATGATTAAGTATATATTCACTAAAGAAATTTAACACGTGCATTATGATGACACACCAAGACGAGTTAAAAAGATTAATTCGAATTAACTACTAATTGCTTATGAATCATTATTAATTATTTTTATATACATAATATTATTACTTATTTTAATTATTATTTACTGCTTGCATACTATAGGAAATGCTTAGATGGCACCAGTACAGGGCTGTATTTTAAAATGTTTTAATTATCCTTAAATTTGCAGTTTACTTTCGAGGACAGGAAGTAGGTTGAATATAGAATTGAATTGTTGATCTAGAGATGCGAGGTAAGCGCCATATGTAAGATAAAATTTTGAAAATTGTTGTAATACAATTTACACTAATTTGAATGCATACACTTATTACAACGATTAATCTATAAACTGATATTTTTTCCCGAAAATGTTGCATTACAGCTATTTGCAATTTTATTATACCGTCAAGAAAAGAACCTCCACTAAGATCTTAGTCACTTCAGAAGTACTATACGGCGGATGTTCGATTTTTTTTGAAGCCTCATTTGCGAATTCAGGTTGTCGTGGAGTAATCGAACACGTTTTGACAATTATCGTCTACGTTTTTTATAAATAAATTTCTAAATTTGTGTACCAAAGAAGCATGTACAAGGGTACTAACAAAACTAGGCTTACTTAGTTGGAAGAAAACAGACAAAAATATTATTTACCTATCAAAATTGTGTTTTTGAAGATTCTCAATTTTGACATTAACGGCATTAATTAACTCCGCGTTTCTACAGATTCTTCAATTCTTCTTCAACTTCTTTTAGCAGTTTATGGTGTAAAAGGTAGCGATTTAGTTTCTTGCTTTATCTGTTTTACAACAAATTATCAGTGGATTACCAGTTACAATTTTTGCTGAAGTAAAAGCAAGGCAACAAAAGTCGCCCTCAAAGTAATGGTGTGATACTTTGGTTGTTGACCTTCGTTTTCTTCTTTATTGAAGTTGCAAAAACAAACTATGCCTCTTTTTGAACTTCATTCCTATCACTTATCGAGCAGATTTCTTCGTGTAGGTACGGCAGATTATCTTGTAATATTCGTGACACAGCCGTGGCATTCCCAATTCTTCAGTTACCATTTCTTGTGTCGATCGTGGATCTTCATCAATTTTGGCCTTCACCAGGGCCATATTTTTCTTGTCGGTCGTAGATTTTTGTCGGCGTTTTTAAGGTTCGTCTTCCACGGAAAAATGTCCAGTCTAGATACATCGGAACTACATGGAACAGTCATAAGAGATGGTACAGTCGCTCCATATGCGGTTTGGAATTCATAGAAAATTTGCACTGGCTTAAGTTGGCGCCGAAAGCAGTAGAGAACGAATTCTTTGCTAAGTTGGTAGAGAAGTCTTTACCCACATTACCTCAGTAATTTTACATTTTCTGGTCTCCATACTTACTGATCTTTCTGAAATTTATTTTATTTGAGGTTTATTGTTAAAAACTAATAGACAAACATCAACTAAGTAAACGTTGGTTAGTGCCATCATATGTGCTTTTAAAGTAAATCAGTTAAATCCCAAAATATTCAGGTCATATTTTGTCTTGGTTGAACGAGTTTTTGTCGTTATGGGATGATTTTCATCTGGTCGCCATCATTCCATCAATTCCTTTTCGGACATACGATTATAAAAATAGAACTCGTCTTCCATCTCCTGTGATAGTTGACTTAAATCCAGATTTAGGATATCTCCACACACATTTTTCATGACATTGAGAAGTAGCAAGAAGGCACGATACCCGAAGACTAACACGTGCTTAAGAAATGTTGGAGGTATTGCTGAATTTCTACACTTTCAAATGGCGATTTTCATCATGAAAATGAAGTATCCTCACATGTTTTTTTTTTTTATGGGAATGTAAATAATAGTTTTCAGGAGCCATATGAGGACTATACAGTGGATGTTATGCTCACTCTTTAATTTTCATGCAATAATTTTACCTGTTTACTGCGTACTGAATTGTCATACGTATTTAGAGTGACTTCAAGTTAATGCCTTCGTTTGTTAGATGAAATCAAAGCACTTTGATGGATTAAGTTAAATGATTTGAAAATATAGTTTCCATAATTTCACCCAAACCGGTAGGCATCTATTAAAACATTAAAACTAGCTCCTATTTGGAACTCTTTCGCAAAATCATTCTTGATTTATAAGTGGTTAATTATTCGTTGTGAGCAACATCTTCTAAATCTGGTGAAATTCTATAACATACCTTACCTAGTATTTTAAGTGGGATAAAAAATTAAGAGAAGGTTTCATAACTTTCATCCTCGTAACAGCTTTTGTCTTCATGTACTAAAGACAAATAATCACGCTTACTCATACTCGTGGTTATTCTATAAAAAAATATACTCGAATGCGGCCCTGTACAAGTATGTATTGCTATGCCATAAACATTTATTAGGAAAATATGAATTACAGGATGTATTTTTTTATAAATTAATTGAACTTATCTTATTATATAAGTGCCAATTGTGAACAATATAATTCGGTATTTAAGCAGTAAATATGAATACAAAGGAACAAGAAGTATATGTTTAATAATATTTGAAAATACGTATTGATCTATAAAAATAATGTCATGCATATATTTTATTTGTTTTTAATATTAACCTAGTTCTATTACTTATGTATATATAGAGTGATTGTATTAATTAAATAAAATTTCGATATCTACACTTGTTGTTTTAATTTTTTTTCTTAGGGTTGGTTTTTCGAAGATCTATTAAAATGCCGGTTACAAGTTTGGATTTTTTCAACAGCTGTTAGCTCAGTGCCTTTAATTGGAGAATTTATTACCAGTGTTTTAAGTACCCGACACAATGATCGCATTCAGCAGACGTAATTGTTGTAGAATAGTTGAGGAAACGTCTATTGGATGCTTATGCTATATCGAATGACGTCGCGATTACATCATCTGTTTTATGTAGTCGCACAATTATTTTTTGCAGCAACCGTTACAAATGGATCGGAACATGTTCTTTTGCTGAATGGGGCCAAAACCCGAAAACCAGGCCAAAATTCGAAAAATGAAAATTTTATTTCGGGGTTTCAAAGTGGTTGGTAATTGGCTCAAATAGTCCGAGGGTCGACATCTGGTATGGGGGCGGCGATAATCCCGTATACCTGCTGTTCTGTACCAGTTCTAAACACTGACATGTGTTATTATTATTATATCAAAAAATTCTTCTACAGTATATAGCGCTTCACCAATTAAATTTTTATATTTCTGGAAGTGTAATTTCAGTAGATATATCGTTGTAAAATGTAATGCATTGATAAACCACACCTCTCTGTAACTTGCTTATGTGTAGTCTTGACAATTTGTCAAACCTCTAATTTCGTAATTGTATGTGGTTTTACATTTCTTAAAAAAGTTGTACTTGGTAGCGTAAGTATTCCATTGTCTATAAATATGTAGATGAGTATCTACCATTTAAACTAAATAACGTTCTTATACACGCCTTTTATTGCATAGCATAGCGTTCTCCCAAAACAAGTCTCCGTAAGTGATGAGTACTGTTACGCATAGTAAACGCTCACCTTCAGCACATAGTTGTACCGTCATAATTTACCCACTAAATCTCCAATATGTGGTCAGGAAAAGTAATTGGCCTAAAACACTGTTCTGAGGCACTCCTTTCTCAACCGGCAAGGTAAGGTTTAGGTATATTTCTAAAACAACTATCAGCCTTATGGCTTATCCTTACCAGTTGAAATCTATCACGCAAATAGGAATCAAACCACTGTGCAACAGCACTTCGAATTACGTACCACTCCAGTTCATCTAGATCAAAATAGTCAAACGCACAACCTAAATTGCAAAAAAAAATTCAACTGAATGTTTTGCTGTGTCCAAAGTCCTAATAGTGTGTTCACAACTACCTTGAATTTTTGTTAAAGTTCAATGATTAGCACGATAGAAAACTGAGGAACTCCGGAACTACTTATGCAGTCATACCAAAAGGTTTAAGTCTACCATAAACATGCATTTAATGCAAATACATAAACAATAACGACGCAACTATGTAATTAAAAATACGAGTAGAGCTGTTGATACTGTAACGTTTTCGGGTTCCAATAAACAACTCGTGCAATTATTTATTTAAAACAGTCTGTATATTTTTATACTTAAAATTATTTAACAATATAAAAATATAAAAACTAACGTAACACACTTAAACTACTACAATTTAATTATCACAGGTATTTACCTATTTATGTCTATTACTAATATCTCTGTCCGTATTTATGTAACAGTTCTATTTATATCACACGGCACTACTATATTTATTTATTTGGCTACCACTATTTATTTCCACTGTTCCCACTGTTCTTTATTCCGAACTACTCCGCGATTACTCCTCCGCAATGAATCCCGCCGCCTTATATACACATGCGAAGATTACTAGAACATACCAGCACAGTCCCGCTTTTTCTCCACATGTACGAGAAACGTTCTCGTCCCTTTCGCTATGTAAGCCATACGGCGTGGAGATGAGTCATCGACTTGTTTACATATCGTTTTTTTATACGCCGAGCCGAGATAATTTATGGTCTCTTTTTGTGCGTGTGACAATTTCGTTTTTTATCGCGCCGAGAGGTCTGATTCTTTTATTTAATGTAAACTCATTTCGAATGTCTGCCGGTTTCGTTACATTGCCCCCTTCTTAAAAACTGCGTTTCATCCCGAAACACACTATTCCATGTTCTTCTCGCTGGCGAATGACGAAATCCACACCGGGACCCACGGGTGCACCCAGCCGTCTTGTGGAAATGGCAATCCACCGCCCCAGGCTGCACAACGGGCTGATTGGGCCGACAGCCGCACACGACCATTTCCATACCAGTATACCGAAACACTGCCTCCAGCATGTTTCTTACTGTTCTCCATTCCAAACGGTCTAATCCGCAGCCCAGTTTCGGAATTGCCAGCCTCCTTACATTTCCATAAATTGGCTCTCTAGGTTTTCCGGTAATTTGTCCCACATCCGCCACTTCACCGCTGTCACGTCCATGGTATGGGGCAATGTAATGAAACGCACCACCCCTGGCTCACTATGGGGTGTTAGTCTCATGCGATAAACGACGTCATCTATTTGCTCTAGTATTTCGTATGGTCCCTCCCAGTATTCTTGGAGCTTTGGGGACAGGCATCGGCGACGTTGAGGATCATACAACCAAACAAGGTCTCCTTCTCCGTAACCACCTCTCTCGGCTTGCACGTGGTAACGATTCTTCGTCCTGTCGCTGACATCCTGAGTATGATGGCGTACTCGCTCGTGGACATCCTTCAACCTTCGCCAGGATCCACTGACGCAGTCTTCTCCATTTGGGTTCTCCACAACACACTTCAGTAAATCCATCCTCTACTTTCAGAGAGTCCCATTGAGCCCAGTAGGATTCCAGTCCCTGTGAACGAGGAGCCACTTCTTGCCAAGCCGGTCCGCGACCAATTTCCTTCCAAACCATCAATGAACCAAGGTCTTCATCAGCTTCTTGACCGATCCGCAAATTGTCAGGATGTCACTGATCGTCAACCACGGTTGTTCTGAATGTGTTGGCCGATTTTTCTTCTAGGCGGTTGCTATGCCTGCAGTCTTCTGGACGTGGTCTTCTTGCAACAGCATCAGCGTTTTGGTGTTGCACAGATGCACTTCGCGCTATTTATTTTGAGGCTCTACGATACTGAGTCGACGATTGCCTCTTCTCATCGACCCGTTTCATTTTTCGCTGCTCCGCTATGGTTTTCTTGGGCTTCTTCGCGCATTTATTATGCGCATGGCCCATTTCCATCTCCATTTCCTTTTCCATTTCCATTTCCAATTCCAACATCGGAGCGTTCTCCTCTTAGGTTGCACCTTATTCACTAACCGTCGGACTACCTGTTCCAGGTGTGCATGCCCATACTTCATCTCAAGACGCTTGATTAATTGAGGGCAGTCTTGACATTCTTCTGGAAGTAAGGTCTGTAGAACATCACTGACCTGTCCTCTTAATGACACAATCAGGGCAGTAGCTTTCTTCGGGTACATCCACCCATTTGCTCCTGCAGCGGCTTCGAATTGATTCCGGCACGTCATCCATGACGTCCTTCCATCGAAGGTGGGAGGCTTTACCTTTGCCTTCGCTGTTCGGGCAATCTCCAGGCTTCCGCTTGAGGTGTCATGGGAACTGCAGACGTTCATCGCTGGCAACTGAAGCTGAACCCCAAACTCGTCCCCCATTCCGAACACGCGCTCCTCAACTTTCTGTTCCATGGCTTCGATGGCCTCAGAAAATTCCTGCCTCCCATTCGATGAATTCTCTTGAATGTCTTTCTTAAAAGTAGTCTCGAGTTGTTTTGAATTACTTGCAATTTCATCATTTAGAGTCTTGAAATGTTCTTTTATAGTCTTCATATCAGTCTCGAATTGTTTTGCAACTGCATCTCTTAGAGTCTTCCTATCAGTTTCGAATTGTTTTTCAACTGCATCTCCTATAGTCTTGAATTGTTTTGCAATTTCATCTTTTAAAGTTTTAAAATTATTTTCAATTTTATCTTGTAGAGTCTCGAATTGTTTTGAATAATTTGCCATTTCATCTTTTAAAATTTTTGAATTATTTTCAATCTCATCTTTTAAGATTATTAAGCTTGGATCAGCCTGTATTTGAAACAAATATTTTCCGGGATCCTTACCTTCATTTATTAAAAGGTCACGAAGCCGGTCCTGGAGAATTGTTTTTTTCCAGACGCATCTGCGTCCCTTTCTTCCAATTCTGCCCTTAACTCGGAGACCTTTAATTCTTCCAAACGTTTGGTAGCCATTTATTTATTTATTTATTTATTTATTTGCACTTGTGTTTATCCCACACTGACACCAATTGTTGCGTTTTCGGGTTCCAATAAACAACTCGTGCAATTATTTATTTAAAACAGTCTGTATATTTATATACTTAAAATTATTTTAACAATATAAAAATATAAAAACTAACGTAACACACTTAAACTACTACAATTTAATTATCACAGGTATTTACCTATTTATGTCTATTACTAATATCTCTGTCCGTATTTATGTAACAGTTCTATTTATATCACACGGCACTACTATATTTATTTATTTGGCTAACACTATTTATTTCCACTGTTCCCACGAGACCACTTCTTTATCCCGAACTACTCCGCGATTACTCCTCTGCAATGAATCCCGCCGCCTTATATACACATGCGAAGATTACTAGAACATACCAGCACAGTCCCGCTTTTTCTCCACATGTACGAGAAACGTTCTCGTCCCTTTCGCTATGTAAGCCATATGGCGTGGAGATGAGTCATCGACTTGTTTACATATCGTTTTTTTATACGCCGAGCCGAGATAATTTATGGTCTCTTTTTGTGCGTGTGACAATTTCGTTTTTTATCGCGCCGAGAGGTCTGCTTCTTTTATTTAATGTAAACTCATTTCGAATGTCTGCCGGTTTCGTTACAATACCATTCATGTAAGTCAATCAAAATGCTAAGATGAATCTTTGGCGAAATAACCAATCTCATCACACAATTATACTAACTATGTGTCTAAGATATAATATAGAATTGTATAAGTAAATCAAAATATGATAGTGTTAATATGTGTTAGTAGTAACAGACATATATGTTTCTACCTTGTTTGGTTTCATCACTGTAGCATAACTAAGAAGGTGTATGTTTCTATATTATCTCTTAGACACATAATTAGTATTATTGTGTGATGAGATTGGTTATTTCGTCAAAGATTCATCTTGGCTTTCTAATTGATTCACATGAATACTGAATAGTATCAACAGATGTACTCGTAATTTTTAATTACATAGTTGCGTCGTTATTATTTATCTATTTGCATTAAATACATGTTTATGGTGGACCTAAACCTTTTGATGAGATTGCATAAGTAGTACCGCCTGTCCT
Source organism: Amphimallon solstitiale (assembly GCA_963170755.1). Taxonomy (NCBI): domain Eukaryota; kingdom Metazoa; phylum Arthropoda; class Insecta; order Coleoptera; family Scarabaeidae; genus Amphimallon; species Amphimallon solstitiale. The sequence continues at coordinate 239,357,870 of OY720675.1, read as the reverse complement.
ATGCTTATTTTGTGATTGTCTTTTTGTTTTTTAAAAAACAAGTATTTCTCATTAATAACTTTGGTGTTAATTATGCTATACGTGTAATTTAGTTTTTAATATTTATTTTTAATAAGTGACACCCTAACTATTTAAATAATGCCTAAAGTTTTAATTTATTTGACCACCCACACAAAATCTGGGATATGTGGTTGCATCTATCAAGATAATATTTAATGTCCAATGTGGCAAAGTCTGAAGATGGAATAAAGATTATTTCCGAAACGTCACCAGCCACAAATACAGTATTTTAATTACCCAGCCCATACATTCTGACCTTCTAAGTCAGTAATTATACATACCTATATATATATATATAAATATATTGAATTTTTCAATACATATATATATATATATATATATATAAAATATAGAATTTCATGGGGTAACTCCGCTCAAAATGCAACTGCGGACACGTGTTTCGAACTACTTGGTTCTCGTCAGCGCAGTGTAGCCAAGGAATAGGATGGGATAACCTTGGAGCTGAAAAACATCAATCAGAGACATACACAAGGGACAGCCTACCAATTGAGGCTTCAGCTAGAGTGTCCTCGATACTGAGAATGAATCTAACGTCGCCGCGAGGTAGACATTGTCCACCTGCAAGCCATCTGAACCCACAGGATAACAATAAAGAAAAGAAATATTGCGGATTATAGAATAATAAAGTATAGAATTTCATGGGGTAACTCCGCTCAAAATGCAACTGCGGACACGTGTTTCGAACTACTTGGTTCTCGTCAGCGCAGTGTAGCCAAGGAATAGGATGGGATAACCTTGGAGCTGAAAAACATCAATCAGAGACATACACAAGGGACAGCCTACCAATTGAGGCTTCAGCTCATATATATATATATATAGGTTATCCCATCCTATTCCTTGGCTACACTGCGCTGACGAGAACCAAGTAGTTCGAAACACGTGTCCGCAGTTGCATTTTGAGCGGAGTTACCCCATGAAATTCTATACTTTATTATTCTATAATCCGCAATATTTCTTTTCTTTATTGTTATCCTGTGGGTTCAGATGGCTTGCAGGTGGACAATGTCTACCTCGCGGCGACGTTAGATTCATTCTCAGTATCGAGGACACTCTAGCTGAAGCCTCAATTGGTAGGCTGTCCCTTGTGTATGTCTCTGATTGATGTTTTTCAGCTCCAAGGTTATCCCATCCTATTCCTTGGCTACACTGCGCTGACGAGAACCAAGTAGTTCGAAACACGTGTCCGCAGTTGCATTTTGAGCGGAGTTACCCCATGAAATTCTATACTTTATTATTCTATAATCCGCAATATTTCTTTTCTTTATATATATATATATATATATGTACATATTTTTAAGAAAAGTGTCATTATTATTATACTCCGTAGATCGTATGTAATACATATAATAAAAATTTTACTCCAATGTTTAAATTTGTAAATGACGACTATTACAAATTTAGAAAATCTCTTCTTTTGTTATGTGAAACAATTTTGCGCAGTTAAATAATTGCGGTATATTCTTACTACAATTTGTCTAAATGACCTTTGTGTTAATGAACTAGTATCAATCCGAGTACAAATGCGTACCCGCAGCGTAAGTGTATATTTTTATTATTACCTCATGATGTTGTTTCAGGTGATTCTATTATAATTATCGTGTAATGTGCGGCTTTTGATAGCGTAAAGTTCTAATTTTGAATAACTTTGGCAGTGACATTAGCGCACGCGTTTTACCTAGCGGTAACGTGTGTAGAAAAAAAATCGTGAGTTTAGTTTTTAAGCGGCATCTAAATTACTATAGAAAGCGTACAGTAGTGCTTTTTTAAATTAGTGCTTTTTTAGTTTTTTTTTTAAATACTTCTGACAATTACTTTTCTTTGAAAAGGTAAATTCATTTTGAATTTCAACACATATTTCGTATGTTCGTACTCTATAGAATATATTTATTGTTGTTTGTGTTCCGTTAAAATAAAAGTTAATGTAATATTTTCTTAAATTGAAATTAATTTTGAATCAAGTGCATCACTAGTACAACTTTACTATTTACATTTTAGCCTTTTGGACCTGTTTTTTGGATGGATCTTGCTGTAGATAAACGCTGTTGTAAATATAATTCTTATTCATGGAGATATGTTGCTTAGGTAGGAATAATTATTGTTTTTATTATGCTATACTAATATACTAAATAATTATAACTGTAATGCATTTGTAATGAATGCATTGCGATTTAGAAATTTTCATGTTATTTAATTGGAAACTTGGAAACGTCTTTCTTTATTTCCTCTCTCGCCAGTCTCGTGCCTAAATATTTAATTTACAATATAAACAAAATTTTATAATCATATGATCAAGCTATAACATGGCCAATAGGCTAAACCTGTAGTTCTGAATTCATGTTATGTTAAAATTGCTGATAAATTTCAAAATCACTGTTAAATGCCCTTTAAACTGCGCCTATGGAATTCTAATGTTAATTAATTGAAGTTCACGCAGGCTGGAAATTGTAAAACATAAAAATCGCTAAAATGCAAATGGCGGTAGCATAAATCAATTACATACACATTATACTTATCTAGCATAGATTTATCCAATTCCTTGCTTTTATTTATGATTAACTAGTTGGCCTGGTAGACGTTATTCTGCCCTTTCTGGCAGGGGGCGCGATGAGTTTGATTTGGTTAAATTTAAATAATTCGATCACAGCTTCATCTGTCGGATCCAGATCTTATAATTTTCATTTTTGGCGCAAAACCAACTTATATTGTGAATATGAGCCATTTTGGTCTATAAATATAGAGTTTGTTAAAAACTTGACTATAGAGCCACTTATCGGATCCTAGCATAGCTGTGAACCGTCGTTTCGACAAAAGAAATATATCATGTGAATATCAGTAATTTTGGTCCATAAATATAGTTAATATCTTGACTACAGTGCCATCTATCGGGTGAAGATTTTGTTATTTTTTTTTTAGCACAAAACCAACTTATATTGTCAATATGAGTGATTTTGTTTCATAAATATAGAATTTGTTAATAGCTTGACTACAGTACCACCTCTCGGGTCCCGACTTTATGATTTTCTTTTTTTGCACTAAACCAATATAATATGTATATTATGAATATGAGTAATTATGGTCCATAAATATATAATTTATTAATAACTTGACTACAGTGACATCTATCGTATCTTAGCATAGCTATTAACCATCGTCTCGACGAAACAACTATATTGTGTGAATATGATCTCAACAGGTCAATGCCTTCAGAGTTACACGATCCAAACACACGCACCGTGTGTCTTTCGATTCGCATAGAATTTCATGTAATTTCACATAGTTGCTGATAATTTTTAAAAAAAATATGATCACAAATTTCCACACAACATTGGAGCACAAACACAAAATTTTATCAAAATCGGTTATGGTAGTTTGCGAGACTATAAATAACAAATTTTTATATATAAGATTTGTGAAAAATGCCACTCCAAAATATTTCTTCCTGAGAAACAGATTATGTAAATAATTCACCATCATCATGTTAAAGAATCTGTTAAGAAATTCCAAAGATAGAAAATAGAAATGAAATAAAACTCTAGAATCCATAAAATATATCTTGTAATACCTACATGTATTTAGTTGTATGTTGGAAAAACAAAACGTAATATAGAAACTCCTTTTAAGAAAAACTTTGCATTTTATCGATCTGGAAAAAACTCTAACTTCAACAGTTGCTCAATACGTTTCACAACACTATCCATTAAAGAAAACGGAAATTTTTGAACGACAAAGTTAGATCATGTAGGGAATTAGACGCATACACGAAGGCGTACTCAAAATAAAACCAGCAACATTTTTTTAAATTTATTTATTAAAGTTTTAAACATAAACTTTCAATATCTTTCAAAGTATTCTCCACTGGCACTAATACACTTGCCCACTCTTATATTACATTGCTCAAAACGCGTTCGTCGTTTTCTTATTCTTCTCGTCAGCAACGTCGAAAAAGTGGCATGAAGGGAAACATGCCTCTTTTCATTCCAGAAACTAAAATAAAGTTGTAGGGGCAAGGTGAGGTTAATAGTGAACTCGAAGGGCTGTGTGAGCAGAGACGTTATCGTCGAGGAAAAAACAGTCGCCAATAAAATACAATGTAAAAATTAGTAAAATAAGTATTAAAAAATGAATGAAGCATACTTTGTGAATTAATATTATATTTAATAAATCGCTCGACTATTAAATAATAACATAAATATTTACCTACCCACCAAATCCTTTGGATTTTTTATGTTGAATTATTGACTAGAATACTTTGTTATTGAGTAGTTTTAATTTGTAAAACTTTTGTTAATTTATTTGAAATTATACCAATTTACTGTTATAATTTTTATAACATTTACCTCACATTCCTAATTATCATACATTTGCTCCTTTGAAATATTGCATATATACAATTCTCAGAAGCATATATTTGCAATGCTTTATGTATAAAGTCTAGAAAGCTTATTAAAATGTATGTTAAAGGTCCTATATAGTGGATCTGTCAACAATGGAAAAATAGCAGATATTAGATGCAAGATATTTTTGTTGATTTTAAATTTGGAGAAAACCTTTCAACGTCAACTTATGAAGAATTTAGTAATCTACTCCGCTGAAGAATAAAACTTAGAAAAAAATATCGGATTAAAGAAAATTAATATATGTCAAAATATTAAAAACAAGTTTTCTCAAAAATCCTTCGGAGGAGATTTGTTTGCTTGGGTTCACGTTATAAATTGAATAAAAAGCTACCCCGCTCTGCACTTATTTTTCGTTCAACTATTCTTTACTCTGTTTTAAATGAATATAACATAAATTAAAATTAGGCAACCCACATTACAATGAATTATTATTCTGCTATAAATCTTTCCCGCGGTTACAAATGTGTAAATATCTGGTCATAAATGATTTTTTATTCGCTTAGATTTTGAGTTATTATTTCAAATATTTATTATAAATTTCCTATGTGTAATAAGTTCTCGGACATCCTTGGCTTATTAAATTATGTGCTATGCAACCGATATTACATTTCCGATGCACTATATAGGACCTTTAAATATAATCAATAATGTGCAAACTTTGTTTGAAAAATGAAATAATGTGTATATAATATAGGCACTATTAAATATTATCTACCCCACTGTAAAATATGATTTAAAAATAAATTGTTATTATTAATATTTCGTTTTACTATCGAATGTTAATCTTATTTCTTATTCTAAAATCAATGCATACTTTGAGTTCTCAGAAATCAGTTAGCAAGCAGAATTCCTGCGCAATACATCATAGTTTTACTTGGGGTTTATTAATTTAACGAATATATTTTCATAATAACACTGTTAAAAATAGGCAAACTTTTCAATCAAAATTAAAACAGTAATTGTAAAATGAAATAGACTATTGATCCAAAAAATAAAAAATATATAGCAATTACGAACTAATAAAAGATAAATGTAATTATTGAATAGATATGCCACCAAAAATAAGTGTAGAAGAGGAAAACTACACAAACTTCAAAATCATCACAATTTTATTAGAATATTGAAGTGGGAGTTAATATTAATTGTAAAAACCAAATGTTCCTTATCATATCGAAATATCTATTTTATCATAGGGAAATATGTATACTTTAAAATTCATTAAAGAAAATTTAAAAAATTAAACCAAACCTAAATTTTCCATGTAGTCAATCAATTATAGAATTATTCGGAATTGAGCATTAACAAAAAGTCATGTTTGTCCGAAAAGAAGACTGCGTGATAAAAACCGCCTGTCATTAAAGTGATCATTATAAATAACTTGCTGTTTACGATTTGATTAATTTAATACAAAATTAAGAACTGCATGTTTTGCTTAAATCCAAACAATAAATCTTTATAGGTTCCATGCTTACAAGCAACTTTGTGTTTATCAATTTCAATGAACGTATACTTTTGATCGACGAACCTAGTCCGAGGTTCCTTTACTTTGTTAATGCTGATATATCTTGTAGACTCCTGCTTTAGTTTTGTTGTCTCAATTTTCAACAGTGATTTCGTAATTGAAACTTCAATGATCCAAGTATCAATATCGAACGAAAACTTCTCCCGATTTTGGGGAAATGTTAGGCCCTTAGCCAAATTAACATAAGTTTTGTTTATACAGGGTGTTTAAAAAAGATGCGGCAATATTAAAGGGGTTGATTGTCCAGGTCATTTTATACAAAAAAGTTTATAATAAACAATGTCCGCAAACGCTTCGTTACCGATCTACAGCGTGTTGAAGTTTAATTAAAAGAAACAGTAAAAATTAGATTTCTCCAAGACGGCATTAAAGATCATAATGAAATTTTAGGCGTGTTATTTTTCAAGAAAAAAATAGGACGCCGCTGATTTCTCTAAAAATAAAAATATGTTTCTATTCTTTGTTCAATTGTGAAGAAAAAAGCTCTCTTAATTTTTTATCGTACGACGTAACGTTTTTTAGTAAAAAAAACACATTCTAGTGCATGTACATTTATCATGCTTACAAAAATATTTTTAAACAGTCCTGTTTTATTCATTGACATATTGAATGACATATGATTAATAATTTTATATGTGTCGAATTTGTTGAATTTCCTTATCATGAATCGCTATACAAATGCAGAGATGATCGACATGCACTACATTTATGGACTTGCTGATGGAAATGCATTAGAAGCTTGGCGGTTGTATACTGAAAGATTTCCTGGCCGTATTGCTCCTGATAGAAAAACTTTCGAAAGTATTCATCGGCGTCTTTATGAAACAGGCACATTAAGACGAAATGGAGGAGCAGGAAGGCCAAGGACAGCAAGAACGGTAGAGCTGGAAGAGGATGTGCTAGACATGATTGAAGAAGATCGAGGTACTGCTGCTCGAGAAATTGCTAACGCTTTAGATGTAAGTAATGGGACTATTTGGCACATTCTGAAGGAAAATTTGTTGTACCCATTCCATATACAACGCGTTCAAGCATTACTTCCTGCTGATTTTCCTCCTCGCATTGCATTCTGTCAATGGCTTTTGCAGAAAATGGTTCAAATCCCTCAATTCCTGATGTTGATTCTGTTCACCGATGAAGCGAATTTTTCAAGAAATGCAATACGCAATTTCCATAATAACCATGTATGGTGTGACGAAAATCCACATGAAATTGTTGAAAATCGTTTTCAACATCAGTTTTCTTTGAACGTTTGGCTTGGGATTGTGGGTGACTGCCTAATTGGACCGGTATTTTTACCAAGGAGACTAACCGGAGAAATGTATCGCAACTTTTTGGAAAACACGCTCCCTGGATTTCTGGAGGACGTACCATTAGCAATTAGAGATGCAATGTGGTATATGCACGATGGCGCACCAGCCCACTTTAGTCAAGTAACTCGTGATTTCTTAACACAAGCATACGGAAATCGCTGGATTGGCAGAGGTGGACCACACTTATGGCCTGCACGATCCCCGGACTTAAATCCCCTGGATTTTTTCCTGTGGGGCCATTTGAAGTCATTGGTGTACGCTACTCCATTGGAAAACGTAGAAGACTTAAGAAATCGAATCATTGCTGGGTGCAACTCAATTGAAACCGATTTTGTTGTTTTTGAGAGAGTTCGCCAGTCGATGAGGAGAAGATTGGATTATTGCATCCGAGCTCGAGGTGGTCACTTTGCAGTTATTGTAATTTTTGCTTGCTAAAATTGTTGGTATGGTAAAATATTTGTTTTTGCCCTTAAATAAAACCCTTGTTATTTAAAAAAAAAATTCTGTAATAAATGTACATGCACTAAAATGTGTTTTTTTACTAAAAAACGGTACGTCGTATGATAGAAAGCTAAGAGAGCTGTTTTCTTCACAATTAAACAAAGAATAGAAACATATTTTTATTTTTAGAGAAATCAGCGCCTATTTTGTTCTTGAAAAATAACACGCCTAAAATTTTATTATGATCTTTAATGCCGTCTTGGAGAAATCTAATTTTTACTGTTTCTTTTAGTTAAACTTCAACATGCTGTAGATCGGTAACGAAGCGTTTGCGGACCTTGTTTATTATAAACTTTCTTGTATAAAATGACCTAGACAATCAACCCCATTAATATTGCCGCATCTTTTTTAAACACCCTGTATAATGAAAGCTAGTCTATCTCTTTTGTTAAAGACGTGAGATAAAAAAGCTTAATGATCCGTCTGAATTCGTAAGAAATTGCGAAACGCTCAATCTATCTCTTCAAAAGATACGTGGGTTCGATGTACGCAAGAAGTGGATTCTTTATTCAATAATTTTAATAATATCCAAATCATTTTCGAGCTATATCCCATTAATGTTTTCCTGAAAATCATCTAATGGCATTTCTTTTTAAATACACCAAGAAAAACCTCCTTATTTATGCCGCATTTTTAGTAAAGAGTAGTAGTATATCTTCTAAAAAAAGGTAAGACCTTTAACAGTTATAATACTAATATTTGAGAAACGATAATTAAAAAGAAATTGTTATTTTGTTAATTGTAGTTTAGTTGATTTAAAAACAGGGAATAATGGACTATTCTACTTCATACCCTATACAAAAAATTTCGCTTAATAACTCCCTAATAGATAACTTTCAAATAGGTGAGATATGATGGCATATATTTCGCACGTTTTACCTGTCCACAAAAGAATTCTCAAAATCCAAACTAATATTGCTTAACAAATAGGTTAATTGAAGAGAATATTACCCTACATTGTGGTAACGATTAAGAGAAGGAAAGTGCTCATAATAATATGTACTCAGACCACACAGTAACTAAAATCTTTCAGCAAAACAAATATAACCGCGTACATATTTTGGCGCTCTAATTAGGTAAGCAGGTATAATACATTTATACTTTACATGTATGGTAATAATAATTTGTGTTAAATTACTATAAAGACCACTGAACTTGAATAAACTCAATTTAGTGTCCCTCATATATGGAATATCGCGTGATATTCGGCGATTGTATAAAAGTTATTTTACTGAAATTCCAGCCGCATGAAAACAAACAGAATATTAGATGTAAAACGAGAGATAAAATAACAGACTTTAAGTTTGTAGTTGTAAGTTATAAGTTAAAGGAATTTAATATTAGCGCTGTAATATTGTGGATATAACAGAAAATTAATTGGTTAGGCTCTCTAATATTATGGTAAGATTGCACGATATAATTGCTATGTAGCATTCAGTTATTCTTTTTGATATTTATTGGTAGCTTTGAAAGATTTTTAACTGATTCGAATGACATGATGACTATAGGCATAATGCGAATTTTCCAAAAGTAAATTTAATAATAGCCGGCGATTTTAATGTAAATTGTATTAAAATAACGAAAATCACTTCAGAATTGACTTGATTGAATTGATTCATTTTCGGCCCTCACCATGAGGATCTCGCTTATTATTGGATATAGAATATAGGTTTAAATTTGGCGAAATTGTTAAATTTTGTGTTATGAATCCGTAAAGAAAATGGACATGTGACAAATGCTCCTTGCTATTGCTCTTGGATCTTCAATAGTAATAGTTCCTATTCCAGTGTCTTCAGTTTCAGCTAAATTATTAGTATATCCTTCTTTGTCCTCCCAAACCAATCTTCGCTTAACTCCTGATCCTAGCTGTTCCATTACCTCTGCAGGTATTCCGTAGTACTTCATTATGGCTCTTCTTTGATTTACAGAATTTTGTAGTTTTTTACTTCCTAAGTCTGTGAACTGTTCTGTGATTATCTGGTATAGCTGCTGAGTATAGGGCTGTTTAACTGCTTTTATATTTCCGTTATCCAAAGGTCATCGAATAATACATTGATTCATGGGCTCCGTCCATTTAGTTTGACATTTACCTTTCAGCTCTACTGGTATGGCCTGGGGTATGTTTTCAGCAATATGTCTGGTAAAGTGAGTCATTTAGGGTTGTTAGGTTGATCATTGTTCATACTTGTTCATACGTGTTTCTAGTGGGGCTGACTCGTAGAGAGACATCACTTGCTCCATCCTTCTTTACGGGTGACCGGTCTCCTGGTGGTTCCGAAAGAGACTGGCTACACTTTAACTTCTTGTCTATAGAGCGATTTGTCACACATTGTTGGCTTCCAATCCACTCAATGTAGTTAGTTGGGAATACCGTGGGAGTCACTGTTCTTAATATGGTAGGAACCACAACTTGTGGTCTTCAGTGATATCTAGAGTTTGGTTGGCTTCTTTCTTCGGTTAAAGTAGGGATGGTGTTGCCAGTCATCACGGGTTTCTAGCCTACGTTACCTAGCTCTGCCCGCTTATTATTATTATTATTATCGACTTATACACTCTTCAACCTTGGGGAACTTGAGGATATTTAACCTCTCCGGGGCTGAGTGCAAACGGAGTAGGCCCGAGGTGTTTTATTAATTAAATGATCAGGTTACAGTTTTACTATGAGAGGATCGATTCGGGTGAGAGTTTAGAGGTTGCTTGTCACATTCCTCACTGTTGCACAGGTTTGTAATACCACGGCCTTCTGCATTAATTTATAAATGCCATCCTTGATGCGTAGTTTCTTTAGAGATTGGTGTAAGGTATTGGGTATTTCCCATGTTGCTCCAATTATGACGGGGACAATGGTGACTACGTCTTGCTTCCACATGGTCTTTAGTTCTATGGCTAGTGGTAAGTATTTGCTGATTTTCTCTTGATGTTTTTTTAATTAGATTGGCAGCACCAGGAACTATAACGTCTATTATATACGTTGTCTTATACGTTTTATCTACGAGAACGATATCCTGGATGTTATTTGGTATGGTTTTGTCAGTAGTGATGGGTCTCGCCCAATACAGTTTAAATTCTTTCTTTCCACAATGCTCTCTGGATCGTACTTATAGTATGGTGTTCTGTCATCCGTAAGTAGGGTTTTATTTAATTTATATAAAATAACAAAACACGAAATCAATATCAAAGTCAAAATATAAAAAATATATTAAGGATAACACATTACTTACACAAAATAACGAAAACTCAAAACAAAAATTTCAAATTATATTTATATTTATTTCACTAATAAATATTTTCAAATATCGCTAATATAATAATTTCCCTAAAAAAATAGGATTTTAAAAAACATAAAATATCCACTGAACGGTGGCTAAGTTTTGTTCTTATTTTGGACACAATATTGCCAGAAATTGAAAATACTCGTTCACTAGCTACTAAGCTTGGTATTATAGTTTTCAGGGCATCAAATAACAAATCTAAGTTTTTGGTTCTTTTATTCGTTGCCTCAAATAATGAAAATTCAGCTTTCAGTGTCTTTGGATTTGTAAGTTTTTCTTCAGGGTCTTCAAGAAACCTATGAATTGATTTTTCCATGGCTTTCTTTAAAAAGGCATTACTCTGATGAGTAGTTTCTTCGATTTGTTCTTCATCAGAATCGGTTTCAACATAAAAATTTGGAAATATTCTAGACAATATCTTTCCAGATAACTTAATGATTTCGGTTTTTGAAGCTAAAGAAAGTACACTAGAGTTCTTTGCTGAACTGGTAATGTTTTGTGGATTTTCCAAATACAGAAAAAGAGTTGCTAATTTTACTTGTCTTCTTTCTTGAATTCGTTCTTCTACAGCATATAATAATTTCAAACTTATTTCAGTGTTTAAATTTTTTAGTTCATTTAACAGAAATTCAAATATACCTTCACTTGTTAATAAATTGGCATCTCGTCGCCCTAAGCCTTCAGCTGCTAAACGAATCGGTCCCAAGACTTTATGAAGTTCCAAAAGTTTAGGATATTGAGCTTCATTCCACATATAAGAAGAACCATTATTCATCCATTCAATGCTAAAACAACACATTATTTTACTGCCAGAAATCTTCCAATCATGTCCTCTATACTATTCCACCTTGTTTTGCAGTCAAGAATTAAATTTAATTCCTTCCCTTTTTCTTGTTTGATATAATTTTGAAGAATGATGTTTCTTACTGGAGATTTTCTAAAGAACTTACAAATTTTTCTAATTTGTGAAACTGATTGTTTGTAATTGTCTGACAAAAGAGGAATAGAATGTTCTCGGTTACAAACATAATAAAGAGAATCTTCATAATCGTTATATTCGTCTTCATCTTCATCTTCCGATTCCTCATTTGAAACATTTACTTCAGCTTCAGCCATTTCTATATGTTTATATAACACATCAGTAACTGCTAAGTGGATGGCGTGTGAATAGCATAGTTGATTATAATTTGCCAAATTTTTTCTTAACAGCAGCACCATCATTTGTTGCTGCAACTATGTCAGTTTCTAGATTCAAGTTGAAATTTTGTAGCTTTTCAGATACCAATTCTAATGTTCTCTGAGCATCACAGGAACCAGCTATTGACACTAATCCCAAATTGAAATCTTCTGCCAAGTGGTGTACATTAATGTTTAAATATCTATGATTTCTTTTGCTAGTCCACTCGTCTAAAGTTATAGAGAATTTTTTCCTATTCTTTTTTATTGAATTTAATTCAATAATAGTTTCACGTTTGGCATTGTCATAAAACGCATGAATGAGATCCATTACTCTAGAGTTGTTTCTTGGCAATGAATATCCTTGTTGTTGAAGAGACTCTCGTATGAATGAGTTATTTGTAATGCTATTAACAGAAAATACATCCATTGCTGCAAGTTTTGATATGATTTCTTCTAAACTGCTCCTTTTCACTTTCAAAAAATTCAAATTATTCGTTTGTCTTTTTGCAGAAGAGGAAGATCCAGGCGTTTCTTCTTCGCCGATCGTTTCTGATTTCTTTCCGATAATTATTTTATGAACTGCTTTCAAATGATTATGTAGATTGCTCGTAGATGATCTTTTGCAGCTCAACATTTTATAACAATGATTGCAGATTGCCTTGTATATCCCTAACTTTTTGAAACTATCCCAAACTTCCGAGTTATTCATTTTTACCTAAAAATGAAATTAAAGTCATCATTATTTTATTTTTTAATATTTTTGAAGTTCATTTTACAATTTTATTTTTTTAACTTTAATATTAATGTAATTTAAAGAAATCTACACAATTTTTAGAGATTTTGAAGAAACACGCATCTACTTAATCTAATTCCAAAGCTTGATAAAGATATAATTTATGTTGAAACGTTGCGAAAGAAAATATGAATTTAACTTAACACCGTGTGTTTTATTTAAAATCCCAATAGACAGAAGCCAGCACTTTTTATTTTACATTAATTTTTGAGAGAGAGAAATTTATATAATAAAATTAAAGTTTTAAAGTGTAAAATAGAATATACAAACTTAGAAATTAGAAACATACTTAATACTTACGTTATTTTTACCAACTATAACAACTTTATATTTTTGTTTCCAGTTTTCGCTTTACAAGATTAAGCGAACCTGTTGTGACTCGTGACTGATTGCACATATGTACTAACATAAAATAAGTACGCAGTGTTTGTGCACGTGCGCAGTGCACAAGCACTGGCCAACGCAACTCCCAACACTGAAAAAATGTGTCTGCTGCCCGTTGCATATATTGACTGGCAAATCAAATTAATAAGTAAAAGATTAATTTTCACATAATAATTTGAATTCTTTGAAACCGGTTTTTTTTAAATTTAAAAACCGGTTTTCAAATGTGACAAATTTATTTCAAAAACCGGTTTTTTTAAAACCCTGAAACACCGTCAAACCCTATCCGTAAAGGCTCGCTGTAGTAATAGTTGCTGGTGTAGAATTTTTGCTACCATATTATGCCTTGTCGTATAGTCCGTCGGCGCTAATATATAGCATGCACTAACAAGGTGGTCTATGGTTTCACCTTTCTGCCTGCATAGTCTGCATTTATCATCTATGCCTTCTTTGAGGATGTACTTGCGGTAGTATTTCGTGGCGACAACCTGATCTTGGATCGCGAACATTAATCCTTCCGTTTCAGCGTATATTGTGCCGGTCTTAATTCACTCCACAGAATTATTATTATTATTATTATTAATATTAGGTACTTTCTGGTTACGTATGACGGAAGCTGGGATTCCGTTTTGTTATATTTATGAGACGAACATCGTGCGCACAGTAATAAATTGTATAAACCCACCGCTCATTTACTGAAAAACAATTCGAAGATGATAGGAAATATCCTAATTCAACATACAAATTATAATTAATTAACTTCAATATAACAAAATAAAATAAAGCCTATTCTAAATAAGGATATAATTGAATGTGTTTTTTATACACCTACTATGGAAATATTTATAGTTTTCCTTATTTGAATTTCATCTTCCATTTCTATTATCATAAAAAAGTCGATATAACATAATACATTCAATTCCGTGAACCACAGGCGCTTTTTGAAATAAATCCTGACCTCGTTTATTTTCAGTAAAATCTACTCGAGGTATTTATAAACTTTTCCTGTTTTTCTAACAGACGTTTGTGTATATATACATGTAATTACCGTTGTTTTATTATCTTTAGTTGCAGATTTTGTCGTGTACGCAGAGAATTCCAAAATATAACATCAGCATGAATGTACTTACGTAAGATGTGTAAAATGTGGACAATTCGCAGAGAGTTATTCTATGATTATTTAAAAAAAAATGAACATAAATACGCAGATTTTAACATATAATTAAGTCATTTATTTCGCGACTCACTTAATTTTGAAATTTATTATTTTCGGTTAATTATGTTATGATACATTCAGTAAAAATATATGCAGTTTATTCGACAACAAATAAACTCCATGTCTTGTACGGAAGTGTAGATATAAATTTATGAAATATGGCCAGGATATTTGCGTAATCCTAATGAAAGCTCGACGTCTTTTTGGACGTTAGCCAAATGTATTTAACGAAAACATGATACATTTAAAGCAAACAGGGAATATGCCAATTAAAAATTAAACTGTAGCAAGTAATAAAATGAATAGTGCGATTAAAACATTAAACATTAAAACATTTCTCGTGAAATGATAATAAAGAGGATTATTTTTTAAAAACATTTATTGCCGTAGAAATATTTTTAATAAATATACTTTTATTTTTATTCCAAATAGATCTTCTTTTTCTGCTTCTACTTCTTCTTCTTATACGCTGCTATAGCAGTGCGTTTTCTTTTGACGAGGATTGCTTGCCGTCTTCTTATTGATCTTCTTCCTGGTGGTTTTTTATCCCTTGAGTCTTTTGCTATTCTTTCTCCGCTCATTTTGTTCACATCTTGGTTCCATTCTTTTCTTTCTTGGTCAGATCACAAAACAACACAGCACAACATTTTGTTCTGTTCATGTTTCTGTGATTTCACTGTTTCTTATTCTATCCCTTGTCGCATTACCTCTCATAGATCGTAGCGTGCTCATTTCTGTTTTGCTCAACATTCTTTTGGTTTATGTGGTGTCTGCTCTTACTTTGATTGCGTACGTTAGCAGAGGTCTTAAGGAAGTTTAGTAGATGCGCACTTTGTATTCAAGTACGTCTCTCAAGCTTTAGTTAGTTGTATACTTACTGCTCGTCAGGTTTTACTTTCTTATACGTAATATAAGGAAGTATTGTGATGATGAAAATTTTCGACCTCGAGATTTTTGCAGATGTCCACGTTTTGAAGTTCCCTGATACCGAAAAAGTGGTTTTTAAAAAATATGTGTGTGTGTGTGTGACAACGATAACGGTCAAACCGCTATAGGTATCAATTCCAAATTTTGTATTTGCGAGTATAATCTTGCTCTTGAGATCTGATTAGATTTTCAGTAAAATCGACAGACCGGAAGTAGTAGTTTACTTCAGTGAAAATATTGAATTTTCCCAATATTTCGTCAACTACTAATTTATAAAGAATTTATATGTACTCAAAATTAAATTTGAGAAGAATTTTATTAAAAAAGTTTTTCGAAATTCCTACTGTTTTTTTACTCTTATCGAAAATCAGTTTTTTGCGAATATTTCGCAAGCCATGCTTTTTAGACACTAATGACAATTATATTAATATTAGTTATAATATCTTCATTGATGTCTTCTCTCAGAAAATCAATGCAACATGTCCTAAGAAATTGATAAGAATTAACTCACAAAAAAACAAAAACTGGATTAATGATGATGTGAAGCAAAAATGTATACAGAAGAAAGTGTTATACGAGGATATGATCAACAATGTAATAACTAAAATGAGTATAAATCATTTTGCAAAAACCTACAAAATAAAATACAATATTTGAAGCGTACAGCAAACTCAAACTTCATAACTACATCTGAAAATAAGACTAGGGCGACATGGAAACTAGTCAAGCAGATTAATAGCAGTAACACAACTGTGAATGAGGGCGATAGTTATTCTTTAAAGGATATAGACATTGATGTGATTGATCAGGAAGATAAACTTCGTAAGATAAATAATTATCTGATTGATAGTTGTAAGGGCTTTGAAAGAGATCTACCTTTAAATATAGAGTTTAGAACCAACCCAAATACACTTTTTCTTTGACCAATAACTCCACAGGAATTATGTAATGTGATAAATGGACTGAAGGACACTACGTCAGTGGGGCATGATGAAATCTCAATTAAGATTATTGAGATCTGTTCACAACATATTATGCATCCATTAGCATACTTGGTTAACCTTCATAACTGGAACTTTCCCAGATGAATTAAAAAAGTCACAGTTAAGCAGATACATAAGAAGGGGGATAGGTCTGAGATTAACAGCTATCGCTCGATATCATTTCTATCTAATATATCCAAAATATTTGAAAAAGTGATACATGACAGGATCTACTCTTTCATTGATAAACATAATATTATTTCCTTAATGCAGAATGGATATGTTAAAGGAAGAAATACTAACAGGGCAATGTATCAGGCCATATGTGAAATCCTCGAAGGTGTTAACCTTGGAGAAAGTATTTTAGGAGTATTTATGGACCTAACAAAAGCATTTGATAGCATTTGTTGGAAGAAATTGTTACTAAAAATTGAGGGTATGGGGATTCGAGGCAATACCTTACGTCTAGTTGACTCATACTTACAGAATCGCAAACAGAGAATTGAAGGCCGAGATGGAAGCGGACTGTCATTGTTTTCGGGTTGGCTTGCAATAGAGCGAGGAGTTCCTCAGGGCTCCGTACTGGGACCTCTGCTGTTTCTGTTGTATGCAAACGATTTGGCCGACATAACGACACATAAAACAACGTTATACGCAGATGACACCTCTATTATAATTAGAAAAAGTAACAACATTGAACATGAAATCGCGACAACAATGTCTAGATTTGAGGACTGGTACGAAAAAGATGATATGGCGCTGAACATCACGAAAACCAAGGTGATAAATTTCAGTTATTTCAAAAAAGATCCTGAAGTAATTGCGTATAATAGTACCATGATCATAACAAGCGACAGCACTAGGTTTCTTGGTCTGCTGGTAGATAGCCAATTGAATTGTAAGGGCACGTGGGGTCTCTGGCTTCAAACCTAGCCACCTTTGGGTACGCGCTACGAGTCATATCGCGTACTACGAATGTTGAGGCTGGTCTGAGTGCCTATTATGCCTATGTATATAGTGGGGATAAAATATAGAATTCCTTTTTGGGGGTCGTCGGTGGAAGCGGAACGGAAATTCAAGTTGCAGAAGATGTGGTTGCGAAGTGTGTTCGGTCTGCGGCCGGGGACTCCCTGTAGAGAGACATTCAAGCAATATAATATACTCACAGGGCCGGCAATAATGGAGTGTGCAGTGTTTGTTCACCAAAATTATGAACTGTTCAGGGATCGCGAGCATTTGCATACTTATAGCACTCGTGGTGCTGGAACGGGTCATCTTTTATATACTTCCCCAAACAACAAAAACTATGGTATATAGGGGCATGGTGACTCAGTCAGTTAAAGTGTATAATCATGTACCACTAGAAATGAAACAAAAACCAAATCACATATTTGGGAAGTGCTTTATACTCTGTCGACGAATTTTTTACTTAATATTTAATCCTTCATTATTAATCTTTTATATACATATTTCAGCTTCAGCAATTAGAATACATTTTATATTTATTTATATGTTTGTTCATTTGTTGAAGCAATGTGTTGTTGTCTGATTTTTTTTTTGGGGAATTTAATGTGTACCTAACAGTTCCTTGACTTGTTCAACGCTTTGTACAATAACTGAATAAATTGATATTATTATTATTATTATTATTATTAGACAGGTACGTTACGAGTATAAAAATATTTAGAACTTAATTTTCAATACAATTCAGACTGAATGCTTTGAATCTGTCTCTGCAAAACAATAATATGCACATTTTGTAACTTTTGGAGATGGTTGCTCGGTTTAGCAAAACTCTGCAGTTGGAGATAAGAAAAATCAATGAAAATGGCGGTCAACATTGTTTCCTTTATAATAATAATAATAATAATAAATGTCTATTGAAACAAGAGAAAGAGACAGATAGTAATTCCATAAAGTTACTAATAAAGAATAAGTCTAACTTTTTTCTGGAACAACCCCAAAGTGAGATTCAGTGATATGTATCTCCAAAAAGGGAAGAAGCATGCACCTGTTCTTCCATCTAAACCTTGAAAAATATTATAATCTTTTATTTATACAAAATTGCCTAATATAAACAATTATACAAAAAGATACTGGAATCTAACTAATAATAAAGCTAAACACATGAGAGCTTAGAAAAGAAAAACTTGTTACCATATTAGGTGTATCAATGTAAAATAAAACAACAAATTTGTTTAAATCTTCACTATATTTACAAAAATGTAAAGGCTGTAACGCGTTTCGCTAACACTGTAGCTTTGTCAAACAGCGATGGTAATAATTACCATCGCTAGAGTCGTTATTATACCATCATGGTATAATAACTACTCTACAAGTGAAATACGTATATGTACCTAAGTTTGGTAATGACTCACAGAAACGATACAAAAAGGGGGGTGGGAAAGACATACGAGGCACTTCATCACAATAGGCACACGGAAAAAAACCTAAACGAATAAGTTTAGTAATGGAGAACGGTTAATATCTAGTTGTTCATTAAGTAAATTCCCAGAATTTTTGTTTTTATTTATTTCAAGGGCTTCTAAGAGAATCTCTTAGAAGTACTGTGTGTATCTGGACCTGAAGCTTATAACACCCAAACCTTTTAAGTTGTCCTGAAGATGAATATTACTTATATACGAGGTGTGTAAATTAACTAATGAGATTGATTTTTTCTAATTTCTTTATTGAAATAAAAATACAAATTCACATTATCTCGTTCAAAGTAACTACCTTGGGAAGCCATACAGCGCTGGAGACGATTCTTCCATTCCTTATAGCAGTGCTGGAATACGGATGAGCACGGAGGAGATCTTGGATTCGTGCAAATTTCTCGAGATTGTCTTCCTCAGAGTATTTTGCAAACCAGCCAGTGAGGTTTGCAAAATAGTTTGAGGAAGACAATGTCGAGAAATTTGCATGAATGCAAGATCTTCTCCGTGTTCAACCTTGACCGGAATTCATTTTGCAGGATGAAGAGAGTCTAATTGAACTCTCTCGCGACAACAGCCTGAAAAAATTTTTTTTTTGATTTAGCGAAGTTTTGGATATTAATCAAAAACGAATATCCAACTCTGACTTCTAAAGCTGTAAAAATCCTCATTATTTGTGCGATAACCTACTTATGCGAAACCGGTTTTCAGGCGTAGCTGTAATTAAAAGCAAATATTGCTCAAAAATCGGTGTCTATGGAGAAATGAGTGACAGTGTCAAACTTTATGTGTGACGATCAGCAAGCTCACCCGTCACAATAACTTACTTGTCATTGATTATTTCGTATTTCTGTGTATTTTCATAATGCAGTTTGATTGTTCCTCGCCAGACCTTGCTTTCAGCGATTTTTTAAACTCTATATTGAAATTAGTTTTGAAACGGGAAAGAGGTGACCTAACAAACACAATAAACACTATACACACATAAAATACACTAGATAGAATCAGTGAAAGCTACCAGCTAATGGCCAGGCTGCGACACAATAAAAAGATTAAATTAGTATTAATTGTATGGTAGTTTATTTACAACCATTCGCGTAATCTTGGCATTTTTAACTTTTTAGAAAGCTTGGAAGTGTCACTTTGTTTACATTTACTTTCCGCCCTCATTTCCCAACCTCAATTTCAATCAAATGTTAGTTTATTTATATTTTTGATAATATATAACAAAGAAGGTTTCCAACCACATTTTAATTAACAAGACGACAAAAACTTATTAATTAAAATTAATTGTTACATTCGAATTATTGGAAGTTTGAATCCATATAGATGGGCCGCCCTGCTATTGCTGATCTGATGAAATAGTGATTTTTTGTCATTCGAGCTAAGATATCTGGATTGCTACGGGAGGACTGTTTTCCTCAGTTCCAGTGGAGTGCAGTTCTTGAAGGCTTTACTACTCAACATTTCTTATATACTCTATTCATTGAGAAAACTGACGTTTATTTATTATGCTAGAACATCACAAATCTGACAACTCGATATGTCAAAACTTTTACCTGAATTTTTATAACAAATCATTATTAATATAGTTGTAAATAAAATAGTATACAAACCTCGGTGAAAAGTTTCACTTCTGGCTCGAGATAAGTTAACCTCGACGCTTCGCGTATCGGTTAACTACTTAATCAACATTATGCGTCAAAATATCTGTTGTGTTAGTAATAAGATATAGCAACTCGAAATTGTAATTCATTCAAATAAAATTGATCTTTTAATGTTAACTGAGCATTGACAATCGGAGTATCAACTAAAGCTACTTTCAATTAATAATCTTTATTTAGAAAGCTTCAATTGCCGTCCTCAGCGTCGGCATCGGGGTGTTGCGATTTTTGCAAATAATGTATTACATCTGAATCCCAGAGATGACATTACATGTCTATCGATTATTAATATTTTTGAACTTTGCGCGGTTGAAATTCAATCTGAAATTAACATCATTGTAGTTGCAATTTATCGCCCACCTCAGGCTGACTCTGATATGTTTGTTGGGAGCCTCGCGAGTTTGCTTGACTTGATTTCTAGTGAAAAATAAGTACATAATTTTAGGTGGAGATTTAACGTAAACTTTGCTTTAGCATCGGCGAACTTGCGAGCATTTAATGATGTTGTGAATAGTTTTACTTTGCATGCAACGATTGATGTACCCACTAGAGTTTGTAATACATCGTCCTCTTGTATTGATAATTTTGTGACTAATTTGGCGCTTGACTATTACGGCTCTTCTTGTTTGGATACCTGTTTGTCCGATCATTTTAGTCAATTTTTGAATGTTAAATCGGATCTAAAAACAAGTGCTGCTGATTATATTTATAAACGGAAAGTTTCTAGTAATTCCTTAATTTTGTTCAATGATTACCTGGAAAAGAAAACTTGGTTACCAGTATACCAATGTTCAAGTCCAGATACTAGTTTTTCAACCGCCATAGAGATATTTGCTTACTATATGAGTATATGCTTTCCGTTGGTTAAGTACGACGTTGGTCATGGCACGGGAAATGGGTGGATTGATCAAGAAGTCTTGGATGCAAAGAATAAACTTACATTATTATGTGATATAAGTAAAAAATTTCCTATATTTAAAGCCGACTTTCCAAATATGAAAAATTTTATAAACAATTTATCATTGACAAAAAAAAACAATACAAAAACCGTTTTATACTGCAATCAAAAAATAAAAACAAAGCCGTTTGGGCGCTGATAAAAAATAAATGCCCAACACATCAACATAAAATAGTTCTTCCGGATTATAGTATGTATCGGGAAAATACTTGTATATATTTCAACAATTATTTTGCAACATTGGCTTCCAATCTAGTTAATACAAATTTTAATCAAACTGATATTGATTTTCATTCAATTGACACACATATTGATCTAGTTAATAACTCGTTTTTCATGCCGAATATAGACAAAAATGATATTGAAATTGCAGTTGGTAAATTAAATGCAGATTCTTCAGCGGGATATGATCATAACTCACCCCGTATAATTAAATACTGTTTTTGGCTAATTATTGAGCCTCTTATATACTCATTTAATTTGTCGATTAATCACGGGATCTTTCCATCAACTCTAAAAGTAGCACTGATAAAACCACTTCATCAAAAGGGAGACTGCAACGATTTTGCAAATTATAAACCAATAAGTGTTGCGTAAGTCTTCTCAAAGGTTTTTGAAATAATTGTTACTACTAAATTAACTGAATACTTTAAAAACTTTGATTTATTTTCTGATGATCAGCATGGATTTCGTCCTAGGTTTTCTACGAATACTGCCTTGTTTCATGCCTTACGAGGGCCATTACTAGTGTAGATTCTAATTTGCCATGTTTAGCAATGTGCATTGATTTGTCAAAGGCTTTTAATTGTATAAATCACACAATTCTTCTTTATAAACTGGATAGGTATGGTGTTCGTGGTATGGTGAACAAATGGTTTGAGTCTTATCTCCGGGACAGAAAGCAGTGAGTTACATGTTACGGAGAAATATCAGTTGAGAGATAGGTAACAGTGGGGGTCCCACAAGGCTCAGGGATGGGTCCCATATTGTTCTTAATTTACATTAATGATCTGCCAAAACTTATAAAACCATTGGCCGCAGTCTCTCTCTCTATACGGATGATATTAATATAATCATTGATGCTAATGACTTATTAGATGTCAGTCAATAAGCTATTAGCTAATAATACAAAAACCAAATGTATTTTATTTAAAAATTAATTAAACTTTAGGGAAACAAAAATTAACCTACATCAAACTTCTGTGTACTTGGTTAGTTCATACAGGGTATTGGGGGTTGTGTTGGATGAGTCTTTGACTTGGTCCGCCCATATTGATGTTTTGTGCAGTGAGCTGAGTAGAGCTTGCTATGCAATATATAATCTGCGGAATTCTTGGAGTTTTGAAGTCTTGAAGACATACTACTACTCGAATGTGTTTTCCAGAATTCGATATGGTATAATTCATTGGGGTCATTGCAGAGATGCCCAGAGGGTATTTTTGATGCAAAAAAAAGCTGTAAGGTACATAAATAATCTGAGATTGCAAGAGTCCTGTAGATCTGCTTTAAGAAAAGAAAGAATTCTAACCTTCTTTGATATATACATATTGGAAGTAGTGTCATTTGTACATGAAAATAGGTCATCTTTCACCTCCAGTATAGACCAAAAATACAGTACACGGCAAAATAATTACCTGATGCCATGTCAGCGCATAGAACAGCATGGAATCCTCTTTGTAGTGGTTGTAAACTATACAATAAACTTCCATCCGAGATAACACAGGAAGGTTAAAAAAAAATTTAAACTCAAAGTTAAGGAATTACTATTAACATTAAATTGCTACTCCTGTGAGAACTTCTTGAATCAATGATTTGTTACCTATATTTTGTAGTTTTCATTTTTGACGTTTTCACACATGTATGTTTTCTTTGTATGTACACATGTCTCTGAAATAAATTATATTATTATTAGAATTAATAAATAATCTCCTTCATAAAAAACAAAAAGCAAAAATCATATCCGAAATTTATCCTATAGTTCCCCAAACTTACTTATCAAAATTTGCCTCTGTGACTTATATAGGTACACCTTCCATAAAAATAAAAACATATTTACAAAAAACAACAAACACATTAATTTCATTTCGTACAAACAACAGACTACAGAATCACATTAAAAATAATAAAGATAAAACTGACAAAAATTTAAAATCTGGGGTCTATAAGTTAAATTGCGAGTGTGGAAAAGCTTATATCGGACAAACTGGTAGATCCTTTTCCACACGCATAAAAGAACATGAAAGAAGTTATAAATTACAAAAAACAGATTCCACATATGCAAACCACTGTATTGAACAAAAACATAAATTCAATAACAAATTTGACATACTACATATACAAGACAAGAGTAAAAAATTAAATTTATTAGAAAACCTAGAAATAAATAAATTAAACAAATTAAACCTTATTTTAAATGACCAACTAGAAGTGAATAATTCACCGTTGTTAAATTTAAATATTTAAAATCAACTTAATAATTCTTATAGTTATATATATATTTATAAATTGTTTAATTTTATAATAACAGTAAACAATCAGTTTTCAAAAATGTTTAATATTATTAATCATATTGTTATGTATATATATATATTAAATATTACATTAAAGATATAAGTTACTCCCGCTCTTAACCTAATGTCACAAACTCCCCCCTCTTCATTTAGGAAAAGACATAAATAAGAACGTCTACTAATATTTTGTATTATAATATTCATCACCTGATGAAACCCTAGTAGGGTGAAACAATTGTTGTGAATTAAATAAAACTGTTTTGAACTCAATTTGAATTTATTTCAATTTTTACTTGTATATTATTATTATTATTAAACACAGGGACAGTAATGATACTCTCCACCTCGGTATGTAATATACTATTTAAATTCCCTCTTATTTATTTCCCCATTGTTTGTTCCACTATGTAAACGATAACTGTTAATCAAAAACATCTCATACTTTTTAAGGGTTTAAACTAACAGCCATTCTTACCACTCACTCTGTCATCAGACAACTTTAGTGATCTATAACAAAAAGAGATTACTTATCAGGTTTTTATTTAAAATGAAGGTGAAATCGCACTCTCTCCAGTGAGGGAATTAATTATCTAAAAATACTTTGCATGTGTCTGTTCTTCTATGTATGTATACGTGTAAGCTGGGTTGTTATCGGACGCCCAAGAATTGGTGGCGCGCATGTTGGCGTGCGAGCTTTTGAAGCCAGATATTTTGCACATTGTTATTTTCCCTAACCTGGCTAAGCTCTAGTTGTTCCACACGACCATTCGGCCTACATTAGAGTCGCGTTATTCGTATCCCCCCATTGGGTCATACACTTACGTACAAAACACTTGTGAAGGTGGCAAGGATAATTACAGCTGTTCGAAGTTTGCTGGTGAGTTTCTTTAATAATTCCAGAGCGTGCACGTTATTTCCCGCAACTTTATCGCTTTATTTTGAGGAAATGAGTATTATATATAAATAAAGAAAAATAAAATTCTCGTGAATTATTCAAATTATAATTACATAGTTTTATGAGAATAAACGTTTACTTAACAGCTTAAACTGAATAATTAAACTTACAAAATTGGATAATTTCTATTTAGAAATTTTATTCTCATTATGTTACTTTACGCAACTGATCATTTAAAAAAAAATGTAATTTATAACGCCCTCAAAACTAATCGAACAAGACTATAAATATATAAAAAAAGATCTGGGAAATATTAATATTATTATTATTTTAAATAATTTTTATATAAATCTTGCAAGTATCACAAGTTCAATGAATATTTGATTAATACACTTTCAAAACATTTCTTTTAATACCTCTAGACCTATATTTACATACTCAAATAGTTGATAAATAGTGTTATTATAAATATTTTGGTTTGAAATAGACTTGTCTAGAATAAAAATTAAATTACAATTGATTTGAATTGTTTATGTTAACGTTGCGCGTGTTAAAAGACGAAAACAATTATTCTTTTTAATTTCATTATTCAGCACTTATTTTCTAATTATTCATAGACAATTACACGTTAGATACACTGAATTCGAAAAGTAACAAACAATGTCCTCTGACTTATTTAATGCTTAAAATAATAGGTATCGTTGCATCAATAATTGTTTACTCCTTTGTAATTGTATATTTTTCAACATTTTGTGTTTTATTTTGAGATTTTTCTTCAGTTTCCTCATTTTTAGTTTAATCTTCTTCTGTTTCTTCGTCAAAATCTTCTAATTGTGTGTCAATTTCATTCCATGCAATTACGTCTCTTTAGTCCAGTTCAATCTAGAAATAAATTACATACCTATAGTAATGAAAACTGTGTAAACACATACATGTGCCAGTAATGTGTTTAGAATATCACGTGTTTCAGCTAGAGCTTCTGTCTGACCATCTTTCCAATTTTGCTGCAATACACTAAGTAGCAAATCATCCTTGTCTTCTTAAAATCTAGAATTTTTCCCAGCATTTAGCAATCTTTGTTGTATCTAATCGGTTCCAAGCATACATCAAATTGTTAACAGACTCTTTTATTGTCAAATTTTTGTTTCTAAATTGGATCCATTTGCAATGATATTGCAAAGAATGCTACTCCTGTAATGTAACTTTGTAAGTCTGCTCACATTCTGATCCATCCACATTTGGCGGTAGGTACATTGTTGTAATTTGCAAATCTTTACACTGTAATTCTTCTCTTGAGGGATGTGATGGAGTATTATCCAAAATAAGAAGAGCTTTTATTGGGTGTTCACTTGATTTCTGGAACGTTTAAACTTCCAACAGAACAAACAATGACCTGTCAATAATTTTGGGACATTCATGTTTGATAAATTAAACTTACCTGAGGAACAAAAGAATTATGAAACCAATTCTTAAAAAATTGACTTCGTCATCCAAAATGATTTGGAGTAGTCGTAGTCTACAAGAAGAGAAAATTTGTTGAAAGCTCTGGAATTTTTCACCTTACCAATAACCAATCCTTTGACATTATGAGTTCCATTAGAACTGGTACATGCCAAAAGTGTTAGTCATTGTTCCTCATGTTTTCTACCTGAGGCAATCTTCTCTTGAGATAAAACAAAGGTTTTCTCTGGTAAAAGTTTCCAATATAGAGCTGGTAGGTAGAAATCGTAATCTCATTTCAACTCATATTCAAAATTTGCTGCTTACACTGGAAGCTCTCCCATAATAAAGGAGTTCCTCAAGGCAGCATATGTCGGCAATTGCTTTTCATTTTGTACACGCCAAAGTTTCTTTTCTGATCCCACATCAACTAATTGCAGTAATTTCTCGGATACTGATGACAAACAATTATGTTTTACTTTCACGAAAAATTATATGAGTGATATGGTGTACTTATACTGTGAACAAAGCTTTGGAATCAATGCTAAGATTTCCAATTATCTGAATCCTTTAAACATTTTTCTCATGTTATGAGTTCTACTACCTAGAGATATCTGGATGAGATTCTGCAACCCATTTTTCTTCCGTATGGAGCTGCAGCAGAGGTTGAATTCAATTTTATGGCTCGTTTTCAACAGTAAATAGCGTGAACATCCGAATCAATAAAGTTTGTATAGATAGTATTGAGTTGCCAGCCTATTAACCCAGATGGCAACCCAATAGAACAAATTTGGGATATCGTGAGAGAATGTTGATGCCAGAAATCTGTCACCTATAATTTTTCAGGTATTATGAACGGCTATCATGAAAGAATAGTATATGAT
Source organism: Amphimallon solstitiale (assembly GCA_963170755.1). Lineage (NCBI taxonomy): Eukaryota > Metazoa > Arthropoda > Insecta > Coleoptera > Scarabaeidae > Amphimallon > Amphimallon solstitiale. The sequence continues at coordinate 239,330,516 of OY720675.1, read as the reverse complement.
TTCTCAAGAACTATTCTAATTCCAAGATGTCAAACGCTTTAAGATAAAATCATACTCATTATTGATTTTTTTTAATTTTAAATGAATTAATGCAATAGAAGTAATTAATGCTGTAAGCCGTTACTTTGTGGTAATCCATATTATTATTGGCCGCTAATGGCCATGTTGGTCGAAACCGCGGTCACACCATTTGCTTAAATATAGTGATACAACAAAGGATACCTATGTATTTTTATTATTTTGTCGCCAAACCGTCAATAAAGTGATGCGTTACCATAGCGTTTTACGGAGGTAAACAAACACTTTATTGTACTGTACAATAAAGTACTTTACCTCCCGCTAATATCTGTCAACGTAGCCATGACTGATGACTTTAAACATAAATCGTTTGTCACTGTCATAAGTTATTATATCTTTATTTTTAAAATTAACAATTTTCACGGTTGGCGATAAAATTTTGTATGCACCACGTCAGTAAAGTACCTTTATCGAACTCGTCTTTTACTCGCCGCGCTCGCTTCACTCGCTTGGCTCGTAAATCAGGCTCGTTCAATAAAGTATCACTTTACTGACTTGGTACATAAATAACTATTTTTCTACTCCCATACTTTAATTGTATTATTAGATTTTTTATTACGATACAAGTTTATATCCAATAGGAATGCGACATTCCAATATTCAAACAATATTCAATATGGCGACTGCATATCTGACAAAAAAATTATCAAATGCGACAGTTCTCTGCAATTTACAAGTAAGTAGTTAAAATTTGTGCTTTTTTGAAAATATAAACGGTAAAAATGAGAGATAATGACAGTGAAATGTAAAATTTGACTCTCGAAGAAATTACGGAACAAGCCTTAGTAGCCACGAACAATTTATTACCAGCTAAATTCGCAAAAACGTACGAAAAATTTTACGCTCAATTTACGAAATGGAATGTTCAAAAAATAATGTTTTATTATGTGGTCGTAAAAAAATAGTGTATGCAACTCGCTTTTAATGGCTATTAAGACACTCGTATTCATTACAATACTCGCCTTCGGTTCGTATTGTAATTTTCATTCTCGTGTGTTAATAGCTATCATTAAATGCTCATTGCATAATATACTATAATGTAATAGTTTCTGCAAATTTAAATATTTCTGTATATTATTTATCTTTTAATGTTTATTAAATGTTTTGAATAATATAGTTTGAATGTATCTATTCTTTATTTATCAACAAAATAGACACCTGAAGCGAAAAATGTAAGAATTTTAAATCTGACGTTTGATACAAGTTTCGAATTTGATGTCCGCCGTATTGTGTTTGAAGGTAACCTTGATGGACTGTGTGAGTTACAGTGTTCATATATGCTTAAATTACTCTATTTTACATAAGCACTAACGTTTATCTTTGGTATGGCGTAATGAAGTGTCGTGTATACGTAACTGGTGGCAAGAGAGTAACTATTTCACAAAAAAGGACTATTCGCTTTGCATGTTATATGTAAATACCTCTGTTCATGTCATGCCGTCCGGTGTTTATGCAATTTTAATATTCTGCCCTTGGCCTCTTTCTTTGGCAGAAAGAGTCAGTGTTGCTAAAAAATAATCGAAAATTTAGTTTGTAAAAAGCACTGGAATTTGATACATCATCGCAAGACAATATTAAGATGACGATTCATTATTATTAACATCCCTATGAAGCCTCTCTGCATATTTTTCAGCATCGTTAACAACAAAAGTTTAAAATACTAAAATAACCAATTGTATTTTTGTGTTAAACTAATTGAAAACATAAAGAATCTAATTCTAAAAACAATTATTATTGATTGTCTCCGTTTGATTCTTGTCGAATATATACAAGATGTCAACATTGTACAGACTGTAGCTTAACAAACAAATGAAATAAGAAAGAAACTCTTCACGTAATATGTCTTGAGTTTCCATTCATGGATTTCGGCAAGTAACTTCTCATCTTCATTGTTTCATAAAAACAAAATCGAATTTAATTTGATGATGTAAATGAATACCTATTGCTTTATTATATAAAAATAATTTCAGTTTGAAGGAAAGTCTTAATAATAGCAACAAGAAATAGAGAATGTGTAGGTGTAATTGTTTATATCTATCTATAGCAATTTGATAATGAAGATAGCTACGTCATTGCTTGGTTGGGTCATTATAAATAATGAATTTTGTCTGGTTAAACCAAAACGCTCTACCATAGAAACAGTAGTCAAGACCAATGAGTTCAATACGTTTTTTTTGTTCCAAAGGCAGGAGATAGAACCATCACAATTAGCAACTACACATTTACGGAAAGTAGAAGATATGATAGAAAATACAATGTTTCTGGGACCAGTCACGGAAGAAGAAGTAATTTCAATTGCTGAGGTATTAAATTAGAAGTACCGGTTTATAAAACAGGCCAAAAAAATGATCGGAGCTACTACAGGTCAATTTCCATACTACAATATCAAAAGTATTCTAAATGACAAATGAAAAAATTCCTAGTAAACTATTTTGAAACAAAAATCCTCTTTGCACATTGGTGGATCAATGGTGACGGCTCTGGTAAATATGGTGGATCAGTTTGAAGAGAGCTTAAATTGTGGTGAAAAGTGATTCTTACTACTTACAACATGAGTAAGAAGTTCAACACGGTATATGTTAACATTCTCCTGGAAAAATTAGTCTGGTATGGAATGAGAGAACCACTTTTGCAATTTATAGAGTCCTACCTGCCAGGTGGTCCTGTGGAATGGGCAGTTCCGCAGGGGCCAGTATTAGAACCAGTACTGTTTATAATCTATGTAAATGACCTTTCAAGTAACATCGGTGTGGAAAAAGGTCGCAGATGATTCCTCGATACTGGCATCAGTAAAGACTGTGGACAAAGTATGGAGGAAAAAAGAAAATCTAATGGAAGGAGCAAAAGAATGGTTTGGTAGTAATAGTCTAAAAATAAACAAAAGTAAAACTAATCATTTGCAAATATCGACCAAATCGAACACATGTACTAAAATTTGAAAACTTGAAAATAATAAATAAACAATAACCTTAAATGGGATTTCTATGTGCAGTTGATGCATTATAAATTAGCAGCAGCCGTATATAGCATAAGAACCAGAGAAATATCGAATTACTATACAGCGAGAATCGTATTTAAGCTCACTGTTACTCCAAAACTTTCACTCCGGCGTTGAGGATTTCCTTGCAGCAGAAGGAGGCATTAAGGGCGTTAACCGGTGCTGCATACACACAGAGAGTTGTAGAGATATTTTTAAACGTCGAACATTAACCATACCCTCGAAGTAAATTCTCTTCTGTTTTTTTTAAGTCCATAGATTCGAAAACAAATATATGAGGCACTCCAATATCCATTCCTACCCTAGAAGACAACATAATAACATGGAGTGGGTCAAAACACAGAACCTGGAATGGGCCAAAACAAATACGAATTACTATAGCATTAGGTTCCACAAACAACTTCCAACGCCCACTAGAAGCCTCCACGAGCGGAAGTTTCAAAAGTACATAAAAAAGATTCTTATATGAGAAGCCTTTTATGCCAAAGATGACCTTCTCCCATTTAATTTTAATTCATAACCTCTCATTTGTATAGTGTTTGTTAAATATTATATACAATTTTTATATACACATATATTATAGTTTTTTGTGTTGTTGCGTGTTTGTTGTATTGACAATTGTACTCGTCTTTTTTTGGATTGCAAATTAAATTGAATTGTATGTGGTCTAGTCAAAACTACGCATGCGCTACAAAATTCTTCTGTTTTACATCAGTTTGTTTATCACATAGACGTATTATTATAAATATTTAACTAAATTTGTAAATCATCAAAGAAGCATAAATAGTCTAAAAATCTACAAGTTCCTTTATTATATTAATATATTATATTAATTAATAATTGTGCCTTGTTAAATGCGGATAACAAATTAAACGTCACATAAATGAAGCAAGTTGTATAAATTGCGTTATTGTTGTACTAAATTAATTAAGTAAAACCCATAGACAATTTGAGGTGGTACCTCTGTTTTATATTTGTCATTTTGTATCTTACAAAAAATATTTTAATTTAACACATGCGCAGAACAGACTAGATTGCACTGTGAATTTCTCTTAGTTGAGACGAGTAAATACCCATAATGAGGATACAGCACATGCAATATAGTATTGTGTATATGCTACTGACCTAGTATTGAACATGTTGAACTGAGACAGATTTACTATATATGTGCTATAGGTTATATTAACAGATAATTTCACTTTCAATACAATGTTAATGATATTATTATAGTAGAACGGACAAAACAATCCACTTTCGTCATAAACGAAAAATAATTACGTTATATATTACTAAATTTATAATTTCACAAATGAAAATCAGGGGTAACAGTTAACAACAAAAATTTATCCTTAAAAAAGTGTCTCAACAATGTTAGAGTTTAAAAAGCAATCGCATTAGGCGTTATCGAGTTATTGAGAAAAACTGAAGTTGGCAAATATCGCTTTTTTCAAAATATCTCAAAATTGTAAACAGTCCGAATGAATTTGAAATGAGATTTGTTGCGAGCATTGAATTCTGCAAAACATTCCTCATTTAACCGTTGCTCTATCTCTTGTAATAACCGATATATAAATTGTGAGCATCTGAATGTATATAATAACAATTACAGGATTATTATAATTATTAATATTAATTAAAAATAATGAAGTTATTTTAACTATTTTTACTAGAAATATAAACATCGGATGTTGGCGTACATGAACTTTCGTTTACACTTTGCCAGTGAATTAATAGACAGTAGATTTTATAGCGTTCGGTTGCAGTAAATTTCTTAAATCGTATATTTTATAAGTCGATCATTATGCTGACATACAGGTACTATAACTAGTACGTCATAGATTTTGATGACGAAAGTGGATTTCTTCGTGCGTTTTTATATAGAACACTTATTTTTTACTCATATAAAAGCGATTATAGATATTACAAAAATACATATTGCTTCTCTTTATACAGTGTAATATTTATTAATAAATAATAAAAAATAGGCGAGGTCTGGAATGAGGAATCCCCCGGAGATAACTACATAATCAGCCTAATGAAAAGCTAAGCGGCACAAACAAGTGTGTCTCCCGTTCATCGCGCGGCCAATTTTCTAATATTGAATTAAACAGAACGGTGACATCGCATTTAACTAATTAAACATGTCGCAATTACTACCAAACCCATTACAAAACGTGCTTCTTTTTCTTTGTTTTCTCTTTTTTTCTTGCAGCGATTCAACAGCAACACGACACGATGGTCATGACCAGAGGTACCGTCAGTCAACATCAGTCTTCCGTGAAAGAGGTAAAAAAGTACAAAAGCTGAGATTGCATGTCGTCAAAGTGATTTTGTTTTTCAATTTTTTGTTTTGTTTTGTCTTGAGTTGGCGGCCGTAATGTAATAAATATAACAGAAACGTTGTTGAAAACAGCAGCGTTGAGATTCTTTTAAGTGAATCGTGATATTTTATAAATCAAGTCCTAAAAGGATATCCGAGTTTCGTGCAATTTTCAAGTAACTGCGCAATATTTTTAATGCAAATCCTGTTTTATATAGTTTTTTTGTTTCGTGAATTTGTATAAATAAATAAATCATACATTTTCCAAAAAATCTCTCTCTACAGAGGATAATAAAAATATATATCACAGACCATGTTAACCTTACAAAAAAGAAATTACAATCATTTATAAAAAAAAGAAAGTTATTTGATATGATAGATAATCCTTTCATAAGATAATAATGAATTATTTAAACAAAAATACATTTACATTTATCTTGGCGCAGCGGCAATATAATAAGTTGGCAACAAGCAGTCATCTAAAAAGTTTCAATGACTAGCAAGATATAATATAAACTAGAAATGTGTAAAAGTAAAAATGTGAACAATTAAGCAGTTTCATTAAACGGTCTTGATTTAACTTAAGCGAACATCCAATATCAACAGACAAGTAATACTACACAAAAACACTAAAACACCATTACCACACTAAAGCTCAAAAAACTAAATACGTATTTCGACAACTATGTTGTCATCTTCAGTAAACTATGGAACTTGTTGCACTCTTTTAACCGGACAGTCATGTTTAAAAAACTAACTTGGAGTCTGTGGCTTGATACTACACAAAAACACTAAAGCACCTTTACCACACTAAAGCACGAAAAAACTAAATACGTATTTCGACAACTATGTTGTCATTTTCAGTAAACCATGTAACTTGTTGCACTCCTTTAACCGAACAGTCGTGCTTAAAAGACTTACTTGGAGTCTGTGGCTTGATACAACACAAAAACACTAAAACACCTTTACCACACTAAAGCACAAAAAAACTAAATACGTATTTCGACAACTATGTTGTCATCTTCAGTAAACCATGGAACTTGTTGCACTCTTTTAACCGGACAGTCATGTTTAAAAAACGAACTTGGAGTCTGTGGCTTTATACTACACAAAAACACTAAAACACCTTTACCACACTAAAGCACAAAAAACTAAATACGTATTTCGACAACTATGTTGTCATTTTCAGTAAAGCATGGAACTTGTTGCACTCTTTTCACCGGACAGTCAAGTTTAAAAAACTAACTTGGAGTCTGTGGCTTGATACTACACAAAAACACTAAAACACCTTTACCACACTAAAGCACAAAAAAACTAAACACGTATTTCGACAACTATGTTCTCATTTTCAGTAAACTATGGAACTTGTTGCACTCCTTAAACCGGACAGTCAAGTTTAAAAAACTAACTTGGAGTCTGTGGCTTGATACTACACAAAAACACTAAAACACCTTTACCACACTAAAGTACAAAAAACTAAATACGTATTTCGACAACTATGTTGTCATTTTTAGTAAACTGTGCAACTTGTTGCACTCCTTTGATCGGACAGTCATGTTTAATAAACTAACTTGGAGTCTGTGGCTTGATACTGCACAAAAACACTAAAACACCTTTACCACACTCAAGCACAAAAAAAAACTAAACACGTATTGCGACAACTATGTTGTCATTTTCAGTAAACCATGGAACTTGTTGCACTCCTTTAACCGGACAGTCATGTTTAAAAAACTAACTTGGAGTCTGTGGCTTTATACTACACAAAAACACTAAAATACATTTACCACACTAAAGCACAAAAAACTAAATACGTATTTCGACAACTATGTAGTCATTTTCAGTAAGCCATGGAATTTGTTGCACTCCTTTGACCGGACCGTTATGTTTAAGAAACTAACTTGGAGTCTGTGGCATGATACTACACAAAAACACTAAAACACCTTTATCACACTAAAGCACAAATAGATAAGCTTTTTTGTTTCACAAATAATACTGACTATGTGTCAAAGATATAATATAGAATTGTGTAATTCAAACATGAAAGTGTTAAATATGTTAGTAGTCTCAGACATGCATATGAGTCTACCTCATTTGGTTTCATCAGTGTGACACAACTAAAAAGGTGTGTGTTAATTCAAATAATATGTATAATCAAAACAATATGTGCAGTATTATCTTAAGAAATTCAAATCCATAGATGTCCAATCTAAGTAATGTGTAATGCCAAATATTAGCCATTTATTAACAAATACATCAAAACTCTTTGCCGAAAATATACAAGAATGCATTAAAAGCAATGAGTTATCTTGGCGCAGCGGCAAATATAAATTCCATTAATAATAATAAAATGACAATTAGACAGCAGGCTGTCATAAAAAAAAATGACTAGTAAGATGACAGCTTGCTGTCTAATTGTCATCTTATTATTATTCAGCACTATATATGTACAGATAGTTTGGCTATTAGTTTTTATTCACTAGCTAATACGGCAGGCCTTGAAGGCCCGCTATCGTCTCTTATTCCGCTTACAGTTGAGGTACCGCTCCCCCTTATTCTTCTAAATTTATTGCGGATTTTGTCTTTATTGCGTTTCAGTTTTTGAAACACCATATAATTCCGATATATAGCGAATAACTAAATATAATTGTGTTTTAGATGTTCAATATTGCTTAGTTGTTTTTATACACCCCTGTATATAGTTTACAACTATGCAATATTTAATTCAGAATGCTTATCGGATGAAATGATTAATAATAGATTTAGTGATAATAGCAGTTTTTAAATTGAAAATGTTTAACGGCTGTCCATGAAATAAGATGTATTTTATCGTTTAAAGTTATATTGACATTTTTCACATACTTTTCCTGTGCCTCACAGACCGTAGTTTTCACTCTATTTATAATTTTTCTACTATTATTGGTTTTGTGCCTTGACTTGCCGATGATTTATTTCACGTTTGCCTAATTTATCTGTAGTTTGAATTTTGTTTGTGGGTATAAAATTAGATAATCTCGAAATCTGTTTTTTTTGCATCAGTTGGAAAATGTGGTTTGATAGTTTTTGTTAATAGTGTTTCAGTCTATATACATATGTCGATTCCATTGGTCTTTTTGGTTTAAATGAAAATTCATTAGAATTTAAAAAAAAAAAATTATTTTATACAAACTTGTAGATAGCTTTATTAGAATTATGTTTTGTTGACGCGAATGTATACTTTTAAATAATTCATTTAATCATTGTTCTATAACAAATAATATTTACTTCATTGGCATTTTTTATACTGATTTCCATTCCTATACTCTTATAATTTGCAGTGTTTCTTTGTATTACAACTGTCAGTTATGTATGATGCTTAATAATGTTGGTAAAGCCTTGTTCACACTGTACATAATTATTTTCTTTTGCATTGTACACCTACAATTTAAGGAATATATAGATATAATATATGTATGTATTATGGTAATATTGATTACTTATTGTTATATTCGAAAATACTGTAAAACATCCTTTTAGAACAATCTTTTTTGAATACGTATGATATTACTTCTCAATTTGCCTGGCACAGTAACAACATGATTAAGTGCTTGTTTAATCTGGTAGGAATGTATTTTAGTTTCTTTTTTCTATTTACAATATCTTATAATATTTTGAAGTATTTTTACAACTGAATTCATGGACGAAATGACTCCAGTCATGTAACGATAATTGCTAAAAATAAGTAGAAAGTATTTATAAACAAATAAGGAATCGCATTTATAAATTTCTTACCTATACACTATTATCATTGGGCCTATTATTATATATTGCAATATTTATTGTGTTGAATGTTTGTGAGCTATGGCTTCAATCTTTTCGAGCTTGAATTCGCCTTTTGCGCGTCCGCTTACAGCTTTTTACAGTTTCCTGTAAAACGCGATCACTCTCGTGGTGGTTTTTAGAATGTAAGATTTTATAGACTTGTGGCACACTCTGTATATACATATATTTTGTAAAGCCAATTGTATATTTCATTTAGAATTCTTCTAGAATTTTTTTTTACACAAACTGTTACACAATGAAGAGCGAGAAAGATAATTTAATGTTAAACATAAGAATGATGTTAAAGTATCCGAAGAACCAATATGCTCAATAAGTGCATCATTTTCATTGAGACAATCGGGATAATACGCTATTGAAATAACAGTGGAAAAATTTAGTATATTAACAAAAAGTATGTCAATTGCTCAGAAACAATTTAAGATAGGCATGCACAATATTAATAAAAAAAGAACGTAATAAGCAGTCTGACACTGAGATATTTTCACCCAAATTATTTGAAGTGGAACAGCGCTTTCATTATGAAATTTTGGTCAGCATAATTGAAATATTCGTCTGTCACATACTCAAAATTAGTTCACACGTCATTTAAAAATGAAGGACTTATATTGAAGAACATTTTAAAATTTCAATGAATTACATATATACTACTCGCCCGCTATCGCGGGCTCGTCATTTTAATTGACATGCTCAAATATACGTAGTATCTCCATAGTGTTTAACATGTTTACAACAAATTTTGTTTGGTAAATGGGCGTCGCTTTCAAACATGCTTATAGAATGCTAATGAATGCTGATGAACTTCAAATATATAGCTCGCAAACATATGTTTGTGAATGGGTAAAGTAAATTTAATTTATAAAGTATATTACTTTCTTACTACCTTTTCGAAGTCCACTATCGATAATAAAAGAGCAGAGTATATTTTATTTAAAATTATTCTCGATCTGTTTTTGACACAAATCGGTACACACTCAAGAGCGAGAAAGGTAATTTAAAGTTAATCATAAGCAATGTTAAAGTATCCAAAGACAGAATGAGCTCAAAAAGCGCAACATTTTTATTAAAACAGTTTACAATACTACTTTGATGTAAAGTGAGACCCTTTTGAAATCCACTATCATTAATAAAGGAGCACAAAATAATAATAAAAGTAAAAAACCCAAGTTTTAAATTTAAGCCCTTTTCAAGCGCCTTTCCTGTAAACAGCGCTTTCTAGAATGTCCATTTTTATAAATATTTGAAGCACCCCTGTATATACATTTATTATGTTAAGCCAATAGGATATCTTATTTAAAATTCTTCTCGAACTGTTTTTAACACAAACCGGTACACACTCAAGAGCGAGAAAGGTAATTTAATGTTAAACATAAGTCGTGTTAAAGTATGCAAAGACACAATGAGATCAAAACGCACAACATTTTTATTAAGACAGTGTACAATACTATTTTGATGTAAAGTGTGACCTTTTTGAAATCCACTATCGTTAATAAAGGAGCACAAAATAAAAGTAAAAGTAAAAAGCGCAAGTTTTAAATTGAAGCGCCTTTCCTGTAAAAAGCGATCACTGGCATGACGCTTTTTAGAATGTCCGGTTTTATAAACTTTTAAAGCATCCCGGTATATACATATATTTTGTGAAGCCAATAGTATATTTTATTTAAAAATTTTCTCGAATTGTTTTTTACGCAAATCGGTACACACTCAAGAGTGAGAAAGGTAATTTAATGTTAAACATAAGTCGTGTTAAAGTATCCAAAGACACAATGAGATCAAAAAGCGCAACATTTTTATTAAGACAGTGTACAATACTATTTTGATGCGAAAGTGTGAAAGCCTGTCAACCTTTTCAAAATCTACTGTCGTTAATAAAGGAACACGAAATAATAATAAAAGTAAAAAGCCCAAGTTTTAAATTGAAGCCCCATTGAAGCGCCTTTCCTGTAAAAAGCGTTCACTGGCATGACGTTTTTAGAATGTCCACTTTTATAAACTTTTAAAGCACCCCTACATACATTTTGTTAAGCCGATAGTATATTTTATTTGAAATTCTACTCGAACTGTTTTTTTACACAAACCGGTTCACACTCAAGGGCGAGAAACATAATTTAATGTTAAACAAAAGTCATGTTAAAGTATCGAAAGAAACAATGAGCTCAGTGAGCGCAACATTTTCATTGGGACAGTGTACAATACGATTCTGATGTTTTTGAATCTACTATTGATAAGAAAAAATTAAGTATTAAATTTAAACCCTGTTCAATCACGTTTCGAAGAATCACCGAATTGAAGATGTAATAAGCCGTATCTAAAATTTCACATTCATACGTCAATTCTCAAAGAACTCTTCCGCCATTTTTTTTTTTTTGACATTTTGGCTTTGGAATCGTAATCGGCGACCTAAGACACCCCCGTATCTAAAATTTCGCATTCATACGTCAATTTTCAAAAACATCTTTCGCCATTTTCTTTTTTTTTGACATTTTGACTTTGGAATCGTGATCGGCGATCCCCAAAACCCCCGTATTTTTTACATTCATACGTCAATTTCCAAAATAATCTTCCGCCATTTTGTTTTTTTTGACATTTTGACTTTGGAATCGTGATCGGCGACCCTCAAAACCCCCGTATCTAAAATTTCACACATACGTCAATTTTCAAAAACATCTTCCGCCATTTTGTTTTTTTTTGACATTTTGACTTTGGAATCGTGATCGGCGACCCTCAAAACCCCCGTATTTAAAATTTCATATTCATACGTCAACTTTCAAGAAAATCTCCCGCCATTTTGTTCTGTTTTGACATTTTGACTTTGGAATCGTGATCGGCGACCCCCAAAACCCCCGTATCTAAAATTTCACATTCATACGTCAACTTTCAAAAAAATCTTCCGCCGTTTTGTTTTTTTTTGACATTTTGACTTTGGAATCGTGATCGGCGACCCCCAAAACCCCAGTATCTAAAATTTTACATTCATGACTCAATTTTCGAAAAATCTTCCGCCATTTTGTTTTTTTTTTGACATTTTGAGTTTGGAATCGTGATCGGCGACCCCCAAAACCCCCCGTATCTAAAATTTCACACTCATACGTCAATTTTCAAAAAAATCTTTCGCCATTTTGCTTTTTTTGACATTTTGACTTTGGGATTGTGATCGGCGACCCCCAAAACCCCCGTATCTGAAATTTCACATTCATACGTCAATTTTCAAAAAAATCTTCCGCCGTTTTGTTTTTTTGACATTTTGACTTTGGAATCGTGATCGGCGACCCCCGAAACCCCAGTATCTAAAATTTTACATTCATGACTCAATTTTCAAAAAATCTTCCGCCAATTTGTTTTTTTTTGACATTTTGGCTTTGGAATCGTGATCGGCGACCCCCAAAACCCCCGTATCTGAAATTTCACATTCATACGTCAATTTTCAAAAAAATTCTTCCGTCATTTTGTTTTTTTTGACATTTCGACTTTGGAATCGTGACCGGCGACCCCCAAAACCCCCGTACCTAAAATTTTACATTCATACGTCAATTTTCAAAAAATCTTCCGCCATTTTGTTTTTTTTTGACATTTTGACTTTGGAATCGTGATCGGCGTCCCCCAAAACCCCCTTATCTAAAATTTTACATTCATATGTCAATTTTCAAAAAATTCTTCCACGATTTTGTTTTTTTATGACATTTTGATTTTGGATTTGTGATCGGCGACCTAACACACCCTGTATCTAAAATTTCACACTCATACGTCAATTTCTAAAAAAATCTTTCGCCATTTTGTTTTTTTTGACATTTTGACTTTCGAATCGTGATCGGCGACCCCCAAAACCCCCGTATCTAAAATTTTACATTCATGACTCAATTTTCAAAAAATCTTCAGCCAATTTGTTTTTTTTTGACATTTTGGCTTTGGAATCGTGATCGGCGACCCCCAAAACCCCCGTATCTGAAATTTCACATTCATACGTCAATTTTCAAAAAAATTCTTCCGTCATTTTGTTTTTTTTGACATTTCGACTTTGGAATCGTGATCGGCGACCCCCAAAACCCCCGTACCTAAAATTTTACATTCATACGTCAATTTTCAAAAAATCTTCCGCCATTTTGTTTTTTTTTGACATTTTGACTTTGGAATCGTGATCGGCGACCCCCAAAACCCCCGTATCTAAAATTTTACATTCATGACTCAATTTTCAAAAAATCTTCTGCCAATTTGTTTTTTTTTTGACATTTTGGCTTTGGAATCGTGATCGGCAACCCCCAAAACCCCCGTATCTGAAATTTCACATTCATACGTCAATTTTCAAAAAAATTCTTCCGTCATTTTGTTTTTTTTGACATTTCGACTTTGGAATCGTGATCGGCGACCCCCAAAACCCCAGTACCTAAAATTTTACATTCATACGTCAATTTTCAAAAAATCTTTCGCCATTTTGTTTTTTTTTGACATTTTGACTTTGGAATCGTGATCGGCGACCCTCAAAACCCCCGTATCTAAAATTTCACACTCATACGTCAATTTTCAAAAACATCTTCCGCCATTTTGTTTTTTTTGACATTTTGACTTTGGAATCGTGATCGGCGACCCCCAAAACCCCCGTGTCTAAAATTTCACTTTCATACGTCAACTTTCAAAAAAATCTTCCGCCGTTTTGTTTTTTTTGACATTATGACTTTGGGATTGTGATCGGCGACCCCCAAAAAAAATGAAATGAAATTTCACATTCATACGTCAATTTTCAAAAAAATCTTCCGTCATTTTGTTTTTTTTTGACATTTTGACTTTGGAATCGTGATCGGTGACCACCAAAACCCCCGTATCTGAAATTTCACATTCATACGTCAATTTTCAAAAAAATCTTCCGTCATTTTGTTTTTCTTGACATTTTGACTTTGGAATCGTGATCGGCGACCCCCAAAACCCCCGTATCTGAAATTTCACATTCATAAGTCAATTTTTAAAAAAATCTTCCGTAATTTTGTTTTCTTTGACATTTTGACTTTGGAATCGTGATCGGCGACCCCCAAACCCCCGTATCTAAAATTTTACATTCATATGTCAATTTTCAAAAAATTCTTCCACGATTTTGTTTTTTTATGACATTTTGATTTTGGATTTGTGATCGGCGACCTAACACACCCCCGTATCTAAAATTTCACACTCATACGTCAATTTTCAAAAAAATCTTTCGCCGTTTTGCTTTTTTTTGACATTTTGACTTTGGAATCGTGATCGGCGACCCCCAAAACCCCCGTATCTAAAATTTTACGTCAATTTTCAAAAGATCTTTCGCCATTTTGTTTTTTTTGACATTTTGCTTTGAAATCGTGATCGGCGACCCCCAAAACCCCCGTATCTAAAATTTTACATTCATACATCAATTTTCAAAAAAATCCTTCGCCGTTTTGCTTTTTCTGACATTTTGACTTTGGAATCGTAATCGGCGACCCCCAAAACCCCCGTATCTAAAATTTTACATTAATACGTCAATTTTCTAAAAAAATCTTTCGCCATTTTGTTTTTTTTGACATTCTGACTTTGGAATCGTGATCGGCGACCCCCAAAACCCCCGTACCTAAAATTGTACATTCATACGTCAATTTTCAAAAAATCTTCCGCCATATTGTTTTTTTTGACATTTTGACTTTGGAATCGTGATCGGCGACCCCCAAAACCCCGTATCTAAAATTTTACATTCATACGTCAATTTTCAAAAAAATGATCCGCCGTTTTGCTTTTTTTGACATTTTGACTTTGGAATCTTGATCGGCGACCCCCAAAACCCCCGTATCTGAAATTTCACATTCATACGTCAATTTTCAAAAAAATCTTCCGTCATTTTGTTTTTTTTGACATTTTGACTTTGGAATCGTGATCGGCGATCCCCAAAACCCCCGTATCTAAAATTTTACATTCATATGTCAATTTTCAAAAAATTCTTCCACGATTTTGTTTTTTATGACATTTTGATTTTGGATTTGTGATCGGCGACCTAACACCCCTGTATCTAAAATTTCACACTCATACGTCAATTTTCAAAAAAATCTTTCGCCATTTTGCTTTTTTTGACATTTTGACTTTGGAATCGTGATCGGCGACCCCCAAAACCCCCGTATTTGAAATTTCACATTCATGACTCAATTTTCAAAAAAATCTTCCGCCCTTTTGTTTTTTTTTTCAGTTTGTCTTTGGAATCGTGATCGGCGACCCCCAAAACCCCCGTATTTGAAATTTCACATTCATACGTCAATTTTCAAAGAAATCTTCCGCCCTTTTGTTTTTTTTTTCAGTTTGGCTTTGGAATCGTGATCGGCGACCCCCAAAACCCCTGTATATAAAATTTCACATTTATACGTCAATTTTCAAAAAAATCTTTCGCCGTTTTGCTTTTTTTGACATTTTGACTTTGGCATCGTGATCGGCGACCCCCAAAACCCCCGTATCTAAAATTTTACATTAATACGGCAATTTTCTAAAAAATCTTTCGCCATTTTGTTTTTTTTGACATTTTGACTTTGGAATCGTGATCGGCGACCCCCAAAACCCCCGTATCTAAAATTTTACATTCATATGTCAATTTTCAAAAAAATCTTCCACCATTTTGCTTTTTTTGACATTTTGACTTTGGAATCGTGATCGGCGACCCCCAAAACCCCCGTATCTAAAATTTTACATTAATACGTCGTTTCTAAAAAATCTTTCGCTATTTTGTTTTTTTTGACATTTTGACTTTGGAATCGTGATCGGCAACCCCCCAAAACCCCCGTATCTAAAATTTTACATTCATACGTCAATTTTCAAAAAAATCTTCCGCCATTTTGCTTTTTTTGACATTTTGACTTTGGAATCGTGATCGGCGACCCCCAAAACCCCCGTATCTAAAATTTTACATTCATATGTCAATTTTCAAAAAATTCTTCCACGATTTTGTTTTTTTATGACATTTGGTTTTGGATTTGTGATCGGCGACCTAACACACCCCCGTATCTAAAGTTTCACTCATACGTCAATTTTCAAAAAAATCTTTCGCCATTTTGCTTTTTTTGACATTTTGACTTTGGAATCGTGATCGGCGACCCCCAAAACCCCCGTATCTAAAATTTTACATTAATACGTCAATTTTCTAAAAAATCTTTCGCCATTTTGACTTTGTAATCGTGATCGGCGACCCCCAAAACCCCCGTATCTTAAATTTTACATTCATAAGTCAATTTTCAAAAAAATCTTCCGGCGTTTTTTTTTTGACAGTTTGACTTTGGAATCGTGATCGGCGACCCCCAAAACCCCCGTATCTAATATTTTACATTCATACGTCAATTTTCAAAAAATCTTCCGTCATTTTGTTTTTTTTGACATCTTGACTTTGGAATCGTGATCGGCGACCCCCAAAACCCCCGTATCTAAAATTCTACATTCATGACTCAATTTTCAAAAAATCTTTCGCCATTTTGTTTTTTTTTGACATTTTGGCTTTGGAATCGTGATCGGCGACCCCCAAAACCCCCGTATCTAAAATTTCACATTCATACGTGAACTTTCAAAAAAATCTTTCGCCATTTTGTTTTTTTTTGACATTTTGACTTTGGAATCGTGATCGGCGACCCCCAAAACTCGCGTATCTAAAATTTCACATTCATACGGCAATTTTCAAAAAAATCTTCTGCCATTTTGTTTTTTTTTTTGACATTTTGGCTTTGGAATCGTGATTGGCGACCCCCAAAACCTCCGTATCTAAAATCTCACGTTCATACGTCAATTTTCAAAC
This sequence comes from Amphimallon solstitiale, assembly GCA_963170755.1. Classification (NCBI taxonomy): domain Eukaryota; kingdom Metazoa; phylum Arthropoda; class Insecta; order Coleoptera; family Scarabaeidae; genus Amphimallon; species Amphimallon solstitiale. The sequence goes on along the minus strand of OY720675.1, from coordinate 239,313,542 downwards.
AAATCTTTCGCCATTTTGTTTTTTTTTGACATTTTGACTTTGGAAACGTGATCGGCGACCCCCAAAACCCCCGTATCTAAAATTTTACATTCATACGTCAATTTTCAAAAAAATCTTCTGCCCTTTTGTTTTTTTTTTCAGTTTGGCTTTGGAATCGTGATCGGCGACCCCCAAAAGCCCCGTATCTAAAATTTCACATTCATACGTCAATTTTCAAAAAAATCTTTCGCCATTTTGTTTTTTTTGAAATTTTGACTTTGGAATCGTGATCGGCGACCCCCAAAACCCCCGTATCTAAAATTTTACATTAATACGTCAATTTTCTAAAAAATCTTTCGCCATTTTGTTTTTTTTTGACATTTTGACTTTGGAATCGTGATCGGCGACCCCCAAAACCCCCGTATCTAAAATTTTACATTCATACGTCAATTTTCAAAAAATCTTCCGTCATTTTGTTTTTTTTGACATCATGACTTTGGAATCGTGATCGGCGACCCCCAAAACCCCCGTATCTAAAATTTTACATTCATGACTCAATTTTCAAAAAATCTTTCGCCATTTTGTTTTTTTTTGACATTTTGGCTTTGGAATCGTGATCGGCGACCCCCAAAACCCCCGTATCTAAAATTTCACATTCATACGTGAATTTTCAAAAAAATCTTTCGCCATTTTGTTTTTTTTTGACATTTTGACTTTGGAATCGTGATCGGCGACCCCCAAAACTCGCGTATCTAAAATTTCACATTCATACGTCAATTTTCAAAAAAATCTTCTGCCATTTTGTTTTTTTTTTGACATTATGGCTTTGGAATCGTGATTGGCGACCCCCAAAACCTCCGTATCTAAAATCTCACGTTCATACGTCAATTTTCAAACAAATCTTTCGCCATTTTGTTTTTTTTTGACATTTTGACTTTGGAATCGTGATCGGCGACCCCCAAAACCCCCGTATCTAAAATTTTACATTCATACGTCAATTTTCAAAAAAATCTTCTGCCCTTTTGTTTTTTTTTTCAGTTTGGCTTTGGAATCGTGATCGGCGACCCCCAAAAGCCCCGTATCTAAAATTTCACATTCATACGTCAATTTTCAAAAAAATCTTTCGCCATTTTGCTTTTTTTGAAATTTTGACTTTGGAATCGTGATCGGCGACCCCCAAAACCCCCGTATCTAAAATTTTACATTAATACGTCAATTTTCTAAAAAATCTTTCGCCATTTTGTTTTTTTTTGACATTTTGACTTTGGAATCGTGATCGGCGACCCCCAAAACCCCCGTATCTAAAATTTTACATTCATATGTCAATTTTCAAAAAAATTTTCCACCATTTTGCTTTTTTTGTCATTTTGACTTTGGAATCGTGATCGGCGACCCCCAAAACCCCCGTATCTAAAATTTTACATTAATACGTCAATTTTCTAAAAAATCTTTCGCTATTTTGTTTTTTTTGACATTTTGACTTAGGAATCGTGATCGGCGACCCCCAAAACCCCCGTATCTAAAATTTTACATTCATACGTCAATTTTCAAAAAAATCTTCCGACGTTTTGCTTTTTTTGACATTTTGACTTTGGAATCGTGATCGGCTACCCCCAAAACCCCCGTATCTAAAATTTTACATTAATACGTCAATTTTCTAAAAAATCTTTCGCTATTTTGTTTTTTTTGACATTTTGACTTTGGAATCGTGATCGGCGACCCCCCAAAACCCCCGTATCTAAAATCTTACATTCATACGTCAATTTTCAAAAAAATCTTCCGCCATTTTGCTTTTTTTGACATTTTGACTTTGGAATCGTGATCGGCGACCCCCAAAACCCCCGTATCTAAAATTTTACATTCATATGTCAATTTTCAAAAAATTCTTCCACGATTTTGTTTTTTTATGACATTTTGATTTTGGATTTGTGATCGGCGACCTAACACACCCCCGTATCTAAAATTTCACACTCATACGTCAATTTTCAAAAAAATCTTTCGCCATTTTGCTTTTTTTGACATTTTGACTTTGGAATCGTGATCGGCGACCCCCAAATCCCCCGTATCTAAAATTTTACATTAATACGTCAATTTTCTAAAAAATCTTTCGCCATTTTGTTTTTTTTGACATTTTGACTTTGGAATCGTGATCGGCGACCCCCAAAACCCTATATCTAAAATTTTACATTAATAAGTCAATTTTCAAAAAAATCTTCCGCCATTTTGTTTTTTTTGACATTTTGACTTTGGAATCGTGATCGGCGACCCCCAAAACCCCTGTATCTAAAATTTTACATTAATACGTCAATTTTCTAAAAAATCTTTCGCCATTTTGTTTTTTTTGACATTTTGACTTTGGAATCGTGATCGGCGACCCCCAAAACCCTATATCTAAAATTTTACATTAATAAGTCAATTTTCAAAAAAATCTTCCGCCATTTTGTTTTTTTTGACATTTTGACTTTGGAATCGTGATCGGCGACCCCCAAAACCCCTGTATCTAAAATTTTACATTCATACGTCAATTTTCAAAAAATCTTCCGCCATTTTGTTTTTTTATGACATTTTGACTTTGGAATCGTGATCGGCGACCCCCAAAACCCCCGTATCTAAAATTTCACATTGACACGTTAATTTTCAAAAAAATCTTGCGCCGTTTTGTTTTTTTTTGACATTTTGACTTTGGAATCGTGATCGGCGCCCCCAAAACCCCCATATCTAAAATTTTACATTCATACGTCAATTTTCAAAAAATATTCCGCCATTTTGTTTTTTTTGACATTTTCACTTTGGAATCGTGATCGGCGACCCCCAAAACCCACGTATCTAAAATTTTATATTCATACGTCAATTTTCAAAAAAATCATCCGCCATTTTGTTTTTTTATAACATTCTGATTTTGGATTTGTGATCGGCGACTTAAGACACCCTCGTATCTAAAATTTCACATTTATACGTCAATTTTCAAAAAATCCTTCGGCCATTTTGTTTTTTTTTTGACATTTCGACTTTGGATACGTGATCAATGATACCACAAAGACTCCCAAGTGCCGAATTTTACTTTAATCAGAAGAGAGAAATTAATTTCAGATAGCTCCGCCCACTCTGCATGTATGCGTAATCGTTCTCATAAGGGCACATAAATGTTAAAAGCTATCTTTTTCCCCATTAAGGCGTACGCGTTCTGGAATTAAAGTATTTTAATAATGCAAATATATAATCATTAAAAGAACAATAATCAACCTGTATATCTATAAAAATGTTATGTCAAGCGGATGTATTATGTCGAGATTGAAATGCCGATAATTGATAATTTAGTTTTACATATATTTTGTTTAATTTGTGTACAACAACCTAATAATTTGTCAAATTTGTGTGCATTTTAGCTTCAAATAAATTGTTTGTCAAACATTTTGTACAATTGGTGTGCGCGCAGCCGAAATTATCATCCCGGTTCGTTTGAGTCGACGACGGCGCGCGGCGCCGAGTATTATATGTGTACTACACGTTCATGAACGGTATGCTATTACGGATCCACATGGTTCAAATGAGCCGGTTCCGTGATCCGGCTCACAATGAGGAGCTGAACCGAGTCAAAGAAATGAACCTATAAAATAATTATATTTTGACGTTTGTTATAATTATCATCAATTTTATTCAATTAAAAAATTGTCAAAATTTAATAACATAAATCTAACGTACCGGAAATTACACTTTTTTAAAGCATTTATATAATAGAAAAATTTAGTACAATATTTAAAAATTGTGACTTTCGATGTCAGTTTGTATGTTGATAATTTTTTTCAAAATTCAAATTCTGTTATGATTTCTCGTCGCAAAGGAAGCAATTATAGAAAGGAATCATTATATTGAATTAAGTATGGGCAAGTATAGGTACGATGTATTTATACTACTCATTATTATTGAGTTATTTTTGATGATGTTTTTATAGTCATTACGTTGAATATAGTTTGTAAATTTATGAATGTTTTTGTGTTAATTTTTATGATAAAGAACGTTTAAATTTCAATAAAGAGAAGTTAGAATTATGTGAACAATTTCGCAACTCTCGTGTTTGCAGAAAGCAACCATTGTTAGATATAATGATGTATGGAGCTCTTTGAGCTTGATTCGCCTCTTCGCTTGTACTTATATCTTTTTAATATTATATGTAAGGCTGTAAGGGCATCTCATTGGTAATGCGATTAATGCTGGTCGCATGCTGTTTTAATGAATATTAAATGTTAATAATCATTTCCCCTATAAAAATGTTCGTTAAAATTCATAAGGCAGATTTCATTAAAAAACAACTAAAAACATACGGTATAACTATTTTCGGTACGCTATTTCTGAAAATAAGGGTGCTAATTAGAATTTAGATCCGTATAATATTTGTCCCTGTGAACAGTTGATTTCACTGCTACAGCTCACTGGTTTGACGTAATGTCAGATTATGTGTATATGTTAAAAAATCGTATGGCATATCGGCAACAACTCTAACCATAATACATAAAATTGTCGGAGTACCTATGTCATTCATAATGTTAATTTAATTTTTATGATACCGCATACGCTTCTTCTTTTTAGTTAGTTAGGTTGTATTCACTATTACCTATACTATTTACGGTATTTTAATTTCTATATGAATGAATGACAGTGGAGGATAATTATGTAGTTAACTTTGCTATTGTAATGAATGAAGATTAAATTTAAAGAAATATCTCTAGAAATGGATTATACATTATGGTCGCAAATGAATTTATTTATTAAGACTTTGCCCACAAAGCGAACAATATTCCTATATAATTTAATGAACGCTGATATTTAAAAATTTTTTATTGACATTCAGGTTTTGTATCAGTTGTGTACATCTAGTCCAAGGTGAACGTCGACAGATCAAAAAAAAAAATTAATTGAATGTTTTTTCACGTTATTAGTTCTATAAAATTGGTACTACGCTTTGTGTCAAGTTTACGATTGAAATAGTGTATAATTCAAATTTTCTGACAGACTGTCATCGTAACGATATTTCGATGACACATACCTATGACAATGAAAAGTCAGACAGCTGGCATCAAGATGTTTAACCAAAATTGTCGTTCCACCTGTCATCGTGACAATAGTTCGTTGAACTGTATTTGTTCACACATAAACTTGCGAGAACGAAATGTCAGACTAACTTAATAAAACATGTTTTGAACTTACAGGTCATTGAGAGAATTAATTAATTTTCGTATTACGCTTTAATAATATACTTTCTAAAACGCAATCGAAAATCTTGCTGGCTCCTATACGGTTGATGCTAGACAATGTCGTACCATTTAACCAAAAATGTACTTCTGATTAGTTGGTGCCAATCAGCAGTCGCACACTTTAAATACTTGCTTTTTACATTTCCAACATTCTGTTGACATTTAGGTTTTGTATAATTCGTGTGCATCTAACGTAATTTGACAGGCCGAAATGGCAAAACTCATATGGTTCTTCTTTATTTAAGCTTGCTTCAAGTTCTTCGTTGTATGAAATTTACATTTCGATGACATATATAATGAATAGAGTGTCATTGTATTTAATATATCTTAATAAAAGATAGCAAAATCGTTATATTTATTACTGTACTTACGTGCGACAATACACTTTAAGTTTTTATTTTATAATATCCGTCGGCATTTTGTTCATATATTCATATAGAAAACAAATAGTAACGATTGATAATAATAACACTAATACGTATCTGAAAGGTACCACGTTTCAATTAAAAATGCATATCTTCTTCGTAATATCTTTATTTGTCGGCCTTCTGACATTTAAACTTGACAACCGATGGATGAACGTGAATATATAGTCATTAATGACACGCAAACTCGTCATCGCGAGATTTTTTTACCCTGCAGAAAAACCTTCAATGAATCGCACCTTCCACAGCGACAGATTTGGCACGTGGACAGTGCACTCAATCGTCGCGGAAAAGTCCACTCTTTTGGTTTCCAACCCTCTTTCCGCACTCTAAACCTCGACGGCCTGAAATTTCTTCGTCAATGTGAAACTTTTACAATTCTTTCGCGCGTGCCTGTCATACCTGACATTTTTACGATTTTGATCGGTTGTCACGTGAATCGTCATGACGTAATCCATTTTTCTGTTAAAACATCGAGTGCAGGCTCCTCTTTAAAAGCCCGTATCTTTACAACCGCTCCACTTGGGAAGAAAAACTCTCCGTCGAGGAACAATTCAAGGTCGTCGGTAACTTCACGCCAAAGGGCAGCTTTCAATTTCGCGTATCCAGAGACGAGTTCTGCGCCCCGCGTACCCAATTTTCGTCGATTTTTCGGGCGTTTGGTTGCCATGGGCTACTCCGCTTTTAGTATATATAACTAGCTGTCCATCAATCTCTTCGAGCTTGAATCGCCTTTTCGCGTCCGCTTACAGTTTTAAAACAGTTCCCTGTAAAACGCCAAAAAAAAATCAATTTTGATTTTCTAAACTTTTGGCACACCTTGTATAGACGTATATTTTTGTCCACGAACTACTGTCACGGTGACAGGTGGAACGACAATTTAAAGCATCTTAACGTGAGTCTGACTTTTCGTTGTTGAAGTTTGAAATTTAGATGCTATTCAGCGTAATACTAAGACTTGACACTAAAAGATTCATAGTGTTATTAGCTTTACACAATGAAAGGACTACATCATTATTAAAAAAGTAATATCAGATTTCTTTTAATTTTGCATAATTTGACCTGTCATTTATCATGGCCCACAAACGTCATCTGGGCTGTAATATTTAATAATAGTCATACATCTTTTGACATACCTTCTGAGCTTCGTTATAATGCAAATTTGTGAACGATGCATGCCCATTACACAGAAGAATCAAGTTGTAAATAAAATGTTGGTATAGAATAGTATGACTTATTAATTTTATTTATAATAGTGAATTTATAACTGGCTTCCATAATAATAAATTAGCTTCATTTGTTTGCTCTGAAATTGTTCCTGTCAAAGTGATTTTGCAGTGGCATTGAGTCGTCGCCTGTAGATCGTGCTCTGGCTATGTCGGATGCTGAGACGATCCTATTATAATTTAAATATTTAGTAGTGACGCTGGTAGTTGAACTAAAAACAATAACCAAAAATAAAACAGACCGACGTGGGAATATCTGTGTAAACATTTTGCTTACACACACTGTAAAAAAATATAATTCGTAATTGTCGGATCATTTTGTGATTCTTATTAAGCATTTAAGAAAAAATAACACAAAAAGGTAGTTCATGATTACAACCAATCCATCGAAATAAGAGCCACCAGCCTGGGACACGATCATCATGAACCATCATCAGAATATTTGATTAACAATTTGATTTAATGGTGTATTTTCAAACATATCCCATTAAATGATTGAACGCTGCGCATACTTCAAACTTTCGACTGACAATCAAATTATTTAGTAGTAGTTGTTGTTGAATTAGGCTGGAATATTTACTTTAATAAATTGAATAGTTAGAAAACAATTGTCATTACATTGAAATTTGATTCGTCTGTCACCTAGTAATAATAATATAAATCATATTTTAAGGTAATTGTCTAATATATAGGCAAAACTAAAATGGATCTGATAACACTTTTCTCATTAATATTTTAAAGTTTATTTTACTTTCTTCTCTCTTGCAGATGTCTACGTTTTGAAGTCCCCTGATACCAAAAAAGTGGTTTTTGAAAAATCTCTCTCTCTCTCTCTCTCTCTCTCTCTCTGTCTGTCTGTCTGTCTGTGTGTATGTGTCACCACGGTAGCGGTCAAACCGCTGTAGATATCAATTCCAAATTTTATATTTACGTGTATAATCTGCCTCTTGAGATCTGATTAGTTTTTCAATAAAATCGGTTGACCGGAAGTAGTACTTTACTTCAGTGAAAAAATCGAATTTTGCAAATATTTCGTCAACTACTAAGTTTAAACAAATTTATAAAGAATTCATATGTACTTAAAATTAAAATTCAGAAGCATTTTATTTAAAAAGTTTTTCGAAATTACTACCTTAAGTAGGTCTTTTACTCTTATCAAAAATCAGTTTTTTGCCAATATTTTGCAAGTCATGCTTTTTAGACAGGTACGCTACGAATATAAAAGTATTTAGAACTTAATTTCCAATATCTTTTGTATAAAAAAAAATTCAAAATTCGGACCGGAAGTATCACTTTTACTCTTACCGAATAACGATTTTTTGCAAATATGTCGTAAATTATGCATTCTATATATATTTATTAAGAGTACAAAAGTATTTAGAATTGGATTTGCAATATTTTTTGTATACATGAAATTTCAAAATTCGGACCGGAAGTAGCACTTTTATTCTTAGCGAGTAGTACTTTTCTTCGAATATCTTCCAAAGTATGCATTCTATAGCGATTTATTAAGAGAATGAAAGTACTTAGAATAGGATTTGAATAAGTTTTGTATAAAAAAATTCTTAAAATTGTGTAGTTTGAAACGCTCATACGTATAAGAAAGTCGTGTGGTGGCCACACCTCATTTTTAAAATGGCGAGACAAATTTCTGAACAGACCACTTTGACAGTGAAATCTCATTGGTTGAAAGCAAGGCCAAATGACACCGTATCAATCTTGCTCACATTCTGTCAACTGACATTGTTTATTGTTAAGCCTTGTTGTTGTTTCTATTATTTCCCCGTTATTTCATTATATACTTCACCAGTTCTATTCAGAGCTCGACAGTAATAGTTATCAGATATACTCGTAAGTTTGTTTTCAAGATTTTCGTGCATGTAATTTGGGACAGGGGTATGTTCAGAAATTCGTCTCGCTATTTTAAAAATAGACTATAGTCATTTCGCTGCATAAAATTTGTAATTTCATATCTTCTTGTGTCAAGGTCTACAGTAAATATCGATGGAGCTTAAAACCATGACCAATGAAATATCAGACAGATGTCAGGGTGTTTAACCTTTTTTTCTTAAATAATTGTCATCATGAAAGCAGTTCAGATTTCATCACGAACTGAAATCGATTGATCGTTTTGAGGTTTTATAACCTGCAATTAAATTTTTGTGAAATTGCCAACATTAATCAAAAGTCAGATGGATTTTTTCTGACAATTCTGACGTTTCCTGTAAGATTTAAGCCACCTAACGTGAATGTTGAGTTGACCAACATTTCGCGTATGCTCTAGTTAAATATATCGGTGTTAAAATGATAATAGATGGGTAAAGATGGCGACATAGATGTGCACTATTTTTTTTATTTTCGCTGCACCCTTTAACTGTTACTTAATTTTATTTTAATAATATACTATGTTCACCAATTATGATCAGCATCTGGGTCGTAATGCTTAAATTATTTTTTCTAAGGAAGGGATGCTTTTGTGTAATAAAGTAGATCGCGATCTTAAAGTAACTGATAATTAGTGAATTACCATGTATGATAAATTTTTAAATCGCATTGTCTTTATATGTAGTAGTGGTTCCATTTTTAAAATAGCAGTTACATTACCCTTTAAATCGTTAAATTAAAGGTGATATGTATGCATGATGTATTTGTTTCTTTGAATTACAATTAACGTAGGGCTTCCGGGACAATAGTCAATAGAAATAAATTTATATGACGTTCTTTGCAAATAATCAAGAGCATCAGTGCTCCATAATGTTTGTCATAAAATGTCGATATAAGTCATCAAATGCTGAGTAATCAATTTACTCTTTCCCCCCCTTTTTTTTTTATTTAGGACACATTAATTTAATAGAATACTTGCTCTTTTTTTTTTCGAGCTTGAATCGCCTTTCGCGTCCGCTTACAGTTTATTACAGATTCCTTTAAAACGCTAAAAAAAATCTTATTTTCTAAACTTTTGACACACCTTGTATAGACGCATACTTTTTGCTGTCACGATGACAGAACGAACGACAATATAATTAAGCATATTTACATCAGTTTGACTGTTCATTGTTGAAGTTTTAAGTTTGGGCTTTATTTAGCGTAAAGCTAATACTTGACACTAAAACATTCATACAGACTGACGTGGAAATATCTGTGTTAACATTTTGCTTACATACATTGCAAAAAAGTCCTCTATAATTCATATTTGTTGGGTTATTTTGCGATTCTTATGAAATATTTTATAAAAAATAATACAAAAGGGGAGATTTCATGATTAAAACCAAACTACAAATAATAATTGAATCGATCGAAATAAGATCGCGACACCAACCTGGTACACGATCATCATAAATCATAGGTGATCTATAATGTTTGTCATACAATATTGGTATAAGTAATGTAGATTACTCATTTTGTTTTTATTTTTTTTTAATTTAAGACACAATTATTCTATTGAACACTCGCTCTTATTGTTATTATAGTGTTTCATTAAACTCTTCGAATTAGAATTGCTTCTTCGCGTCCACTTCTTCTCTATAAGTTGTTCTATAAATGTGCCTCTTTGGAAATGTGATCACTGCCAGACGCAAGGGTACATGAATATTAACACATATTTTTTTTTTAATGTAAGTAAAATGTTATTAATTGCTTTTGACTCCTTTGCCTTATTTTATATAACAATGATATTGGAATCTGTATCTGAGGTACTGTTAATGGAGAGTAATTGTAACTGTAGTTCACTTTGCTTTTGTTTATGAATAAAGATTGAATTTAAACAATATATGTCTAATAATGAATTATACATTATTTGACATTTATAATTTGTGGCAAATGAATTTATTTATTAAGAATTTGCCCATAAAATATATAATATTTCTATATAATTTACTGAACGTTGAGTTGACATTTAGAACATTTCGTTGAGTCAGGTTTTGTATAAATCGTGTGCAATTAGCGTAAGACTGTCATAGTCAAGTCAGACTGAAGTTAAGATGCTTAGGTAAATTATTGTCATTCCACTTGTCATCGTGACAGCAGTTCGTTGAAGTGTGTTCGTTCATAATAACATGCGAGAACGAAATGTCACAGTGACAGTGCTTAACCAAATTATCTTTCCAATTGTCGTATGAAATTAACAGAATGTGTTTTTAAATTTGCTAACATTTAAAAATAGGTACTGTCGCTCTTATATTTTTCAAACGCAATGGAATGTTATTATACCACCGCTGTTTGAGAAAGCTACAGTGTTAGCGAAACGCGTTACAGCATTTACATTTTTGTAAATAAATAGATATAGTGAAGATATAAACAAATTTGTTGTTTTATTTTACGTTGATTTCAATAGATCTTCAATTTCCTGTAAAACGCGAGCACTGCCATGATGGTTTTTCTAGTGTCCGTTATCATAAACTTTTGACGAACCCCTATATATACATATATGTTTGCGTTATAATTGTCATCATGAAAGCAGTTCAGATGTCATCACGAACTGAAATTGATCGATCGTTTGGACGTTTGATAGCCTGCAATTGAATTTTCGTGCGACTGCCAACGTTAATTAAATGTTAGACGGATTTTTGCCTGTCAATTGTGACGTTTCCTATAATATTTAAGTCAACCTAATGTGGATGTTAAGTTGTCATTGTCAGCTATGCCGACGTACTTTAATATTTAATACAGACATTTTATTTATTTATTTATTTATTTATTTATTTAATCATTTAATACCCAACAGATACATCTATTTACAGGGTAATATATACAAAAATTAACAGTGACTTAAAGTAATAGTTCACAATACGATGCACATATAATAATTAAGAACAGAACACAATACGGCATACAAAAATACAGAATACATTAAGAAAAAACAAAAAAAAAAAAAGCATAAATAGATCAATTTATCATCACCTCCCCAAGAATGGGTCAGCGCACAAAAGGTTGGCATTTGTGCACATATGATATAGCGGGGATTTGAGAAATACATTTGTCCGAGCTGTCGGGACATAGAAAGTACCTGCTGTATTGTGAAAGTGACTGTATTTGCGTAGACCCTAGTTAAATTTATCGGTGTTAGAAACGGTAATAGAAAAATGAACTTGGTGACATAGATGTGCCCGTCAATTATTCTTAATTCTGATCAGCACATATAAAAATCAGCTGGATAGTAATGCTTACTTAATTTTTTTCTGAAGAAGTGATGTTATTGTGTATTAAAGTACTTTGCGATCTTAGAGTAACTAATAATTATTAAATTACCATATATGATGTTTCTGTATCGTATTGTCTTTATATGTAGTAATAGTTCCATTACTAAAATAGTAATTGCCCATTTTACTCTTTAAATCGTTAAATTAAATGTGATATTATGAAAAGTAAAGTGTTACAATTAACATTGATTTTCACGACAATAGGCAACAGAAATAAATTTCTTCTTCTTCTTTATTGTGGCTTTGAGTTAGACTATTTAGTCTTTTACTCTTCATCTGACAGCGGTGAATCTTGGAATGTTGGAGTTGAATTTGATTAGCTATTGTTTATCTTTATTTTGATTAAGAATTAAAGTAGAACCATTTTAGGTCTTTTGTGTTTGAAATTTTCATTTCCATCATATGCAAGTGCTCTTTTAAGATTTTGATTTGAGTGGTTTTCCATCTGATTTATTGGACGTAATACTTGTTTGTAAAGTAGAATTTTGTTGTTCGTGTTCAGCTGGCTTTTTCTGCCTATAAGAGGCCATAGTTGACATCTTGTTTGTTTGGTTTTGGTTATCGTTTTTGCTATGTGTGTGTTATAATTGAGCTTTATATCCAGGTATATTCCCAGGTATTTAATTTCTCTACTCCATGGTGTAGTGTTGTTGTTGATGGTTATTTCGTTGTCTGATGTTTTCCGATTCCTTTTGAAAGATTATTACTTGGGATTTGTCTTCGTTTATTGTTGTCCTCCATTGTTTGAACCATTTTATCGTGTTGTCTAGGTGCGTTTGGAGTTCCTGTACCGCGTTCGTCGGACATCTTGATGTTGAGAGCAGTGCCGAAATAATTTTCTATGACGTTCGTTCAAAATAGACAATAGACTATATAAGAATCGGTGTTATTGGGTTTGTCAATTTTGAAGTTTTCCGGCAAGTGTAATTGTGATTTAAAATTGATTGGCCACTTTAAGGATTAACTTTAAACTTTTTCGAAAACCGTCACTGCGTCAGAGGTTAATTGATGTTTATATAAGTTCCTCCTATAAACTTCAAATCTGCGAGACCTAATTGTCAAATTGAATATCATTGTTGAAATATGTAAATGTGGCAATTGGATTTAATATTTTCTGCATTAAAGATCAATTTTATTGTGATTAACATTTTAATTTTATTGACAATTTATAGTAATATAGCGGAAAGGATGGAGATATTTTATTATGTGTTGGTAATAATAATAATACATATCTAATAGGTTTCACATTTCATCAATCAAAAACCACTCTTGAACTTTGCATTTTTTCATTTCCTTAACATTACATATTCACATCGTGTCTGCTCATAGCGCCCATGTAAATGTCTGATAGAAGATATTGAACTTGTAAATTTAGAGTCTCTAGTCGTCAAAAAGAAAAAAGAAAGAAAATATTGTTCCCTTCTTTTCGCTTCGCGTATGTTCTCAGGTGATTAGCCAAATAAATTCACTTTTCATTACCAAACTGTCCAACATTTGCCGACTTTATGGCTTTAAAGTTTCACAACACGTCGATGATAGTGACTGTTCTTCCTCGATATTTTTTCGATAGCACATCTCTTTATCGTCACATCTTTGGTGTTTTCAGTATTTAGTCCGGTCAGGTCACAGTATTTTTGAGATGACATACCAAGTCGATTGCACCACCGAGACTATTATTGCAGTGAATTCTGACGTTTCCCAGTAAGTGTTATCGCCTATTGATCGTCTTGATGGTTCATAACTCGAATTGAAGTTTCATCGCAAGTCAAACGTTAGATGGATTTTTTGTATATAAGTGTTAAAGTTTCCTGTTACTTTAAAGGATATTCTTACACTTAAACTTAATTACATATCAACATGTCAAATTATAGGATTGCGTACTGAAAAATTAAAAATACGGATCACTTCTGTTTCATTTCCTGCTTTTAAGTATACACTTTTCTTAGAAAAGATGCTAAATTAGTGATCGATGAATTTAATGTAATTTAGTATATATACTCTTCAAATTCTTTAATTCTATTTGGATATTTCCAGTATTTAATGAATGAAACCTGCAAACTTTTAAGACTGTCATTTCTAAGTGTATAAACATATTCATATGTAGTTACTGACCTTGTGGGCTTCAATTCTTTCAACTTTAATTTACAGCCATACCAAAAAATCGAGAAACTACTTCTGTATCATTTCCTTCGGATCAGTTCCCGTATATATTCTCAAATAAAAGGTAAATTCATGTTTGATTAAATTAATGCCGTTTAATATATTCTTTAGTGCTTACGTATTTGATTCCCTCGATCTAGATATTTACTTGCCTTAGATTTTTCCAGTATTTAATGACAAAACTTGCAAACGTTTAAAACTGTAATTTGTAAATGTTATACGGTATATATTCATATGTAGTTAGTGACCCTGTATTGTCAATTATTTCCACCTTAATTTACGACAGGGGTCGTTTGTTTTAGAAATTTACTTGCCTTAGATTTTTCCAGTATTTAATGACAAAACTTGCAAACGTTTAAAACTGTAATTTGTAAATGTAATACGGTATATATTCATATGTAGTTAGTGACCCTGTATTCATAAGGCAGATTTCATTAAAAAACAACTAAAAACATACGGTATAACTATTTTCGGTACGCTATTTCTGAAAATAAGGGAGCTAATTAGAATTTAGATCCGTATAATATTTGTCCCTGTGAACAGTTGATTTCACTGCTACAGCTCACTGGTTTGACGTAATGTCAGATTATGTGTATGCGTTAAAAAATCGTATGGCATATCGGCAACAACTCTAACCATAATACATAAAATTGTCGGAGTACCTATGTCATTCATAATGTTAATTTAATTTTTATGATACCGCATACGCTTCTTCTTTTTAGTTGGTTAGGTTGTACCTATTCACTATTACCTATACTATTTACGGTATTTTAATTTCTATATGAATGAATGACAGTGGAGGATAATTATGTAGTTAACTTTGCTATTGTAATGAATGAAGATTAAATTTAAAGAAATATCTCTAGAAATGGATTATACATTATGGTGGCAAATGAATTTATTTATTAAGACTTTGCCCACAAAGCGAACAATATTCCTATATAATTTAGTGAACGCTGATATTTAAATTTTTTTTATTGACATTCAGGTTTTGTATCAGTTGTGTACATCTAGTCCATGGTGAACGTCGACAGATCAAAAAAAAAAATTAATTGAATGTTGTTTCACGTTATTAGTTCTATAAAATTGGTACTACGCTTTGTGTCAAGTTTACGATTGAAATAGTGTATAATTCAAATTTTCTGACAGACTGTCATCGTAACGATATTTCGATGACAGATACCTATGACAATGAAAAGTCAGACAGCTGACATGAAGATGTTTAACCACAATTGTCGTTCCACCTGTCATCGTGACAATAGTTCGTTGAACTGTATTTGTTCACACATAAACTTGCGAGAACGAAATGTCAGACTAACTTAATAAAACATGTTTTAAACTTACAGGTCATTGAGAGAATTAATTCATTTTCATATTACGCTTTAATAATATACTTTCTGAAACGCAATCGAAAATCTTGCTGGCTCCTATACGGTTGATGCTAGACACTGTCGTACCATTTAACCAAAAATGTACTTCTGATTAGTTGGTGCCAACCAGCAGTCGCACACTTTAAATACTTGCTTTTTACATTTCCAACATTCTGTTGACATTTAGGTTTTGTATAATTCGTGTGCATCTAACGTAATTTGACAGGCCCAAATGGCAAAACTCAGACGGTTCTTCTTTATTTAAGCTTGCTTCAAGTTCTTCGTTGTATGAAATTTACATTTTGATGACATATACATATAATGAATAGAGTGTCATTGTATTTATTAATATATCTTCATAAAATATAGCAAAATGGTTATATTTGTTACTGTACTTACGTGCGACAATACACTTTAAGTTTATTTTATCATATCCGTCGGCATTTTGTTCATATATTCATATAGAAAAGAAATAGTAACGATTGATAATAATAACACTAATACGTATCTGAAAGGTACCATGTTTCAATTAAAAATACACTTCTTCTTCGTAATATTTGTCGGCCTTCTGACATTTAAACTTGACAACCGATGGATGAACGTGAATATATATAGTCATTAATGACACGCAAACTCGTCGTCGCGAGATTTTTTTACCCTGCAGAAAAGCTTTAAATGAATCGCACCTTCCACAGCGACAGATTTGGCACGTGGACAGTGCACTCAATCGTCGCGGAAAAGTCCACTCTTTTGGTTTCCAACCCTCTTTCCGCACTCTAAACCTCGACTGCCTGAAATTTCTTCGTCAATGTGAAACTTTTACAATTCTTTCGCGCGTGCCTGTCATACCTGACATTTTTACGATTTTGATCGGTTGTCCTGGGAATCGGTCATGACGTAAGCCATTTTTCTGTTAAAACACCGTATGCACGCTCCTCTTTAAAAGCCCATATCTCTGCACACGCTCCACTTAGAAGGGAAAACTCTCCGTCGAGGAACAATTCAAGGTCGTCGGTAACTTCACGCCAAAGGACAGCTTTCAATTTCGCGTATCCAGAGACGAGTTCTGCGCCCCGCGTACCCAATTTTCGTCGATTTTGACCGGGTTTGGTTGCCATTGACTACTCGGCTTTTAGTATATATAATTGCACGAATGTGACCCTCAAACTGCTGGATGCTATAAAATACGCCACCAAGTAAAAGTCTCCTTAATTCATGTTTATAAATGGCGGAGCTTTTCGTTCTTTCCTGGTAAAACATTGAACAGTCGACACTACAATAATTAGAGATTTCCTATAATAGGAATGAATCGGTTAATGGACTCATGTTTTTGCCCGTTTCTTAATTATAAGCTTTGTTATTTCGGAAGACAGTCTTAATTTCTATAAATGTAACTCAAAAGCTTATCTATAAAGTGCCTCCAAACGTCTGAAAACTCCCAAATAAAATTGCAACGGATAAAAAATTCTGTAGATGGTATCTGTGTAGTTTCTTTTACGACACTAGAATTATATATATTTTTTAAATGGAGTTTCACTTTTCTTCTAAACAAAAAGTTTTCTTTTATTCCTATAAAAAATTCTGTTTTTTTCCAGAAAATTTATTATGCAATTTCTATTATTTTGATCGTCATTTAGAAATTTAAAAGATTTGTTGAACAGTTGCAAAATACAAATTTGTTAATACAAATATTTTTAATGATATAACTTTTTCAAGGTCACAAAAAAAGTATATAAACAGAAAACTTCTTGGACATACTAATAACCGGCTTGAATTTATTTTTTTAAGGCTGTATTACACTTATCAATTTCTTCACCAAGTTTTTGGAGAGTAAAAAATAATAAAGTAATAAATTTACCCAACATTTGTATTCGATATTGAGTGTAAAAATAACGGCACAAGATGTGCAAAATTAGTATTAGCAAAAGTATCAAAAAGTATTAATTAACGTAAAAATTAATACTTTTTGATACTTCTTGAAAGAATTGTGTGCATTTAATTTTGCACCTCTTGTGTCGTTTTTTAAGAAGATTCTAAAATATAATGTGTGTTTCCATTGTACGCAGTTGGCAAAAAAATTTATAACATACATTTTACTAAAAATCACTAGAAACGTGATCATGTTGTAGATGAAATATAAAAACATGTTGTAAGTCAACAAGTTCTTGGTCAAGAAATTGATCAAGTCGAAGTGACAAATGTAATAAACTACTTGTCGTCAATTTTCACTTGATCAAGTTTTTGGTCAATAACTTGGTCAAAAAATTGTTAAGTGTAATACAGCCCTAAAATACGTTGCGTTTGAATTTATATACAATATAAACATATAATGGGTGTCAGTAATTGAATTACGCCCTTGCGATTTAGTAATCTTCATGTTATTAAATCGGCAATTTGAATACGTTTTCCTCCAATTGTTCTATCCCCAATGTCGTGCCTAAATATTGAATTTCTAAAATGACTGTCACTATGATCATTCTTACGTGCAACTATAAAATTGCCAATATGATGAAATAGCACCTCTAATTTGAATTCATATTATGTTAAAGTTGATTAGTTTATGTCGATAATTTTCAAAATCACTGCTAGAAAACCCTTTAAAATGCGCTTATGGGAATCTAATGTCAAATTTGGCAATGAATTTCAATTTAAGCATGGGTAGGAAAAAAATGCTAAAATAAAAATGGCGGCCCCTTATAGTACCGCGAGATCAAAAATTATATTGATAAAGATTTGGCATGGAATGTAAAACGTATGTTTTTCGCGTTAAGGATTTTCAAAATGCCAATGTAAGCCTTCAAAAAACCAGTGCCATACTAAACGGTGTGCCTGTTTCAAGACTGGAAATTTGTGCAACAGTAGATGCCATCCCAGCAATACCTGCCAAAATTAATTGTCCAATTGACAGCTTCTTTTGTTCAAAAATACAATCTCCCTGGTTTACTTGTGTTTATTTTATTGTTTATTTCGTTTTAAGAGAAGAAGTCTATTCACCTACGACATTTGTCTTATTGTGAATCTTTTTGCCTAAAAACCCAGCTGGCAGATCACATTTGCCTAGGAAAATAGCTTTTGAGCAGAAATAAATGATATGGAGCTATTTGCCAAGGCAGATATCATTTGCCTAGGCAAAAGCTATTTGCCGAAAATGAATATTAGCCTGCAACATATACAAGCTTCATCTGACACCTCATACATAACACTTATGACATCTTCAATGTTACTAGAAACAATAGAGTTGTCCAGGATGCTGTCAAATTGAAATCAATACGGCCGCCTGTAATCATGCTAAAAAAATTGTATTTTTTTTAGCATGACGCAATTATTAATCAACTTTTAAGGAATATTTTTTTTGAGTTTTGTTTCCGCAGTGTTTGAAAAATACTCAGCAAAAAGATTACCAAAACATCACTTATTATAGTGCTGTTATACCTATAGTATATCTGGTTCTGTAGTTTCTTCAGATTTACTTAGTACGTTTCAAATTGCTTTTTTATTGTTTGTGGAAAAATTTACTTTATTGTAACAACAGTGTTGTTTTGCCAACCTAATAAAATTGTTTACTTCTTTCTTTATTTTTAGAGATTCTCAATATTACTTCATAATAACATGCTACGTGTACTGAGTTTTCAAATTTCACGCTGTGCAACAATATGAGCACAATAATTGCGAATCGAATAATACAGCAATTTTTACAGCCGAAAATATTTACTTATTATAATGTTTTGAAGTGTTTGAGAAACCTGTTCGAGGTAAATTAAATCACTGACCCCGAACGAATTTCAAT
Source organism: Amphimallon solstitiale (assembly GCA_963170755.1). Lineage (NCBI taxonomy): Eukaryota > Metazoa > Arthropoda > Insecta > Coleoptera > Scarabaeidae > Amphimallon > Amphimallon solstitiale. The sequence goes on along the minus strand of OY720675.1, from coordinate 239,294,145 downwards.
TAGGACGTAATTATTTATATATTATGTAACCTTTTTGTTATTTTTATGGCTTGCGTCAAGCTGAAGCTAATTCGATGTTAATAACTGCTGAAAAAAAAATTGTCGCGATCTTTCTGCGGAATTACTATATTCATTTTTATTTTATTCTTAATTCAATTAAGTTTGCGTTCGGAAGTCGGTATTATTAGTTAAATAAAATGACATTATTTTCTCTCTTCATATGCATGTGTATCGTAATGTGTCCCGTCCCGTGGAATTTGTGTTGTATTTGTTGTGTTTTTATGGGATACGCAGTGACCGTAAGTGAATGTTCCAATAAATATATAATAATTTGCAAAATTTAATCTTAAAAGGTTGAAGTGTTATTAAAAATTGTTGAAAATATTTTTTTTCATGTTTATTATATGCACTTTGTGAAAAACATTCAAAAATTTTATTCTTGCGGGTGTCATGGTCTACTATAGCATAATAGTAATTATTACTTGAGAAAACCCTTAATAGAAATAAATTAATTGATCAGAGACGATGCTCGTCGCGGCGTCTCCAATCAATCAATATTTTTCCCAAAATACTCAATCAATTAGTGACTATACTCGTCGCGGCGTCACCAATTAATGATTAATAATATTTCCAGATGTTGACTTAGAAGTAGAACCGTCGATGTTATTATATCTGTGACTCACTCTGTATATCTAGCTCAGATTATTAGTAACAGCGTGAGATTACTCAAAAAGATGTTAACTAATGCCCGTTGCGCCACCCATTTTATAATAATAAAGGCGGGGTCACTGTTGTTAAAGTATTGCACAATTAAAATGGAAAATTGCACTAACTAATACTAGGCCTACCTCAAAGGAAACAAATCAATAAAAACAATAACAATTTATTAAATAAAAACAAGAGAAATTTGAAATATAAAATTTAGTTACATTACAATAATAATATTAATTGAAGTATTAATTACACAAAAGAAATATTGAAACCAAAATATAAATGATTGTTGAATAAACGAATATAACTTTAACTTTAGTTGTTAAAAATGATTCAATTTACACTAAATTTAAATTCATTACAAAAACAAAGAAAACTAAATTTTAGAGACACGGTACATACAGAAAAGCAAAATAATAAGAATAGGTTCGACAAATAAACAATCTAATAAAAGTAATAGGTCAAATTCGGTAAACTAATTGATCAAATATGGTGCACCATTTACCTTAAAATTTCTATAAACTCAATATTACAAATATCAAAACTTTACTAATATTTAATGCATTCCAAAATAATTTGACCATATATACAACAACAAAAAAAAGAAGATAATAGTGACTATTATAACACACAAATTTAAAAGAACATATACAAATTTAGACCAACACAAAGACTTAATGAACATATAAAAGGTTCTTGATGATCGTGCCTGCGCACAATAATATTTAACTTTATTAAACAAATATCTAACTTTTAAAATTTCTGACAGCTTGGTAGTTGTACAGTTCTCTTGCCACAGGAAGTACAAGAAATAAAAACTCAAATACCTGGAAATTTAGTGTTCCAGTGAGCCAACGAAGATTTTCCCGGACGCCTATTTCTGCCGCGCTACCGTTCGATGTTCCTGAGTTGATGTTGTCGGTGAAATGTCCTCTAAATCTGGACTAACGCCGTAAATTAAAGGACGATAGATACTTCATCAATTTGTTATTTGGAAATCGTGATTTAAATCACCCTACAGGTGTATCCATACTGTGGACACCAACATCTCGTTCCCATAGACATATTCACCGCAGGACTAGCGGGCTCTGACCGACGCCGGGACCGGAGTTAAGATTATTTCAACCACTCACTGTTTAATTGTACTTACTAACTGTAATGATGAATGTGCTTATGATGTAATAGTAATGCTATAGTGCTGTAATAGTGAATGATTTTAAACGAGCTTCGCCCTTTTAAAGACTCGGAGGTGGTAAAAGAATGATCGGGAGAATTTGGGCGTCGGAAAGACGCTGTTGGATCACGCCACCAGAAAATGCGAAATACCTACGCAATTTCATGCAACAAGAAACTATGAAACCATTTAGATAACTTAAGACGGACAAAAAATTCATACGTCGCCAATCTTAAATTTGAACAAAGAGTCCTTCATAAACTAATGCGACGTAGATTTTAATTTTGAAAATTTTAAGACCTAATTTATTTAGAATTTAAAATATAATTTGAATAAGACTGATCTAGAAATATTTAACAAGTAATATACAGGGGTGAATGAATTAAATGTTCGCCGCTGCTTTTTAAACGTAACATAATATTGCTAATAACGGATTGAAAATGATCTGCAAAAACGGGAATACAACATGTAAATATATCTCTAGTGATTCTTGCATAATTCCTCTTTTTTATCTAAACACAGGTAAATGTGGTACATTTATTTGTTTAGTGTTTAATAATACATATATCTAATATTAGATTGATTCGGTCTTTATTTGATGAAGATTCATAGTATTAATTCCTAAATAACAACTTCTTCAGAAATGAATAAAATATTACAAATGCACTTATATATCTAAAACTTACAAGTTATGAAGAGGGAGCAGGGAGTTATTAATTTTCTGTTATACAAATACATTAAGTAAAGGGATTTGTTTCTAACTGATCATTAAGTAAATTATTTGAGGTTCTATTTTTATTAATTTCAAGAGATTCTAATAAGTTTAATTTCATGCCCTTATTTTCTATGTTTATATTTCTAAGTTATAACTAAAACAATGATTTTCTTCTAGAAGATGGTTTGCATATGAAGAATCGGTTTTACTCATTTTAAAGGATCTAAAATGGTCTGACATCCCTTTCTCAAAGGTTCTTCCTGTTTGACCTACGTAAAATTTAGGGCAATCGCTACACTTTAACTTATAGATTCCTGGCTGATGGTTTTTAGGGGTTTTATCCTTGTACTAGTTTAAATAAAAACAGAAAATCGTCTTGTCTCAGTCCTTTCCTAACAGTAAACTCTTCAATCATTGGCCCACCGATTGCAACTTTATTTTCTGTTTCTGTAACATGTATCTTCATCTCCATCAAATTTCTCGACACATCCGGGACTTCCAATTACCTCATTCTTTGAAATAATATTGTTCTGTAAATATAGTCGTATGCTGGTCGATAATCTACGAGCAGCAAATGCAGGTTCAAATTTTGTTTATAATTATTTTGTTGAATATGCTTTATGTCGACTATCTAGCGATAGCTGATCTTCCAGCCTTTAATCCTCTTGGGATATCCCTATTTGTACGTTATGGTATTACTATAGTCGATCTTCATCGATCACATCATGTACTGTATTTCTTCAGAAGTTATTGTATTCATACGTAGCTGCTTAATTAAATAATTACACTAGCTGACAATTTAATTTTTTAAAATAACTGTGCAATTCTTACAATCTTTAACTGAAGCCATAACCAAAAACCAAATCTTTCCACAACGTCTAGTTTTAGAGTTATAATCATTTTCCGCTAGTAGATAAATAATAATATTGTATTAGAACATTTGTCATACAGAAGTTATAAAAAGAAATACATAAGATAAAAACAAATAGATAAGTAAAAAAATCTTGACACAACAAATACTTGAATGTTGGGTAGTATAAAGAATAGAAAAACACTTAACTGCACACTTATTTCTTTCTTTTATATTGCCTGTTTGTTGCATTTTCTAATGAGAAATCAGCAAAAATCTTCCATCATGATATTCCATCGGGATCTCACCTACCTTGATAACATTTCTCCATTTCAGCAATCTCTTGATGGAACCTACTCCCTGTTCATAACTCGTCTCTCCTAAATTAGTAGGAAAGAAATCCAAATGTTATTGCAAAAAATGAACCCTGAGCGACATTCGGCATCCAAAATTTTCATAGTTTTCTAGTAAATTAGCCACAATATGGTAGTTTTCACTCTTGTAATTTCCCAGGAAATATTTCCAAACATTTAATAAAAGTTCATGCTGCCAGATCTAAATCATTCATGGTACGTTCAAAATTTTCATCCTAGAACAGCTTCTTAACTTGTGAACCAACAAATGTTCCTACGCGAAATTTCGCATTAAACAGCTTTCGAAACTTATCCCTTTACTATTTAAAACAGTTGCCTTCTTTTTAGAGTGCTTTGACAAACTGTTTAATAAATCCTAGTTTAATGTGTAGAGGGGGTAGAATCACCAAATGAATCCACTAACGGCGCAAATTTTACATTAAATTTTCCAGGAAAATTGGTGACCTGTGGCTGCCATTCCTTTATTTGGCAATGATGCTGAAGTGCTCGGTTATCCCACAGACACAAAAAGCAACAATCTTTGGTTAAACCTCCTTGCAGTCCAAATAATAAGGATATAACCTTAAGGTCATCACAGATTTGCCAAAGATGATTTGAATATTGAATGAGATTTAATATAGTTGACATACTGTCATTGACACAGAGGTCAGACAGCAGACAACAAAAGCACTAAAAGTAGCGGGATGTCTCAACGATACTATATGGAAAAACAGATATATAGATGTCGAGGTCAAATCAAGAATATACAAAACTGTCAGCAGACCCATAATGACCTATACAGCAGAGACCCGACCGGACACAACAAAAACGAAAAGGCTCTTAAACACAAGCGAGATGAGGATTCTAAGGAAAATTACTGGGAAAACGCTCCTAGACAGAGAGCGTAGCGAAGACATAAGGCGAACATGCGGGGTGGAGAGTGGAAATGAGTGGGTTCTGGGTAGGAAGCACGAGTGGGACGAGCATATAGGTCGAATGGGCGAAGGAAGAATAGTAAGGATAGCACGAGACAAATCACCAATGGGGAGAAGAAGTATGGGGAGGCCGCGAAAGAGATGCAGTGACAATCTTGTAATTGATTGAACTGAAGGCACGCTGCGAAGTTTGAACAGGCAATTTGCCTAGAATAGAGAGAGAAGAAGAAGAAGAAGATATACTGTCATAAATTTCTTTTGTGTTTGTAGAATGAGCCATTGAAATTGATGGTTTCGAGTTACCATTATAAAGTAAAACGACTTTGAGACTTGTTTTCGATAAGCCGACAGACAATCATCATTCTGTAGGGTTATATTCAATACTCATTTTATATAAAAGTCGATTTGCATCAGTACAGTAACAGAAATTTCTTTCAATTTTGTAAAATGAACAAAATTTTTCGTGAAGATTCTATAATACAGAGATTCTTGTAGTGGAATATAAAAGATTTCATTCTTATAATCGAGATCCCAAAATTTGTGATTTTTCTTTGGTTAAACCCAAATCCCGTATCAAATCATTCATCTCTGATTGAGTAATGAGATGTGGTTCGTCAGAAGGAACATACGTCAGATCACTTGAAAATGACACATTCAAAACATCGTTTATATCTTCCTCGTCCGTGGAATTTGCAAAAAGATTTGAATGCATTGGAGTTGCAAGTTCACAATCAGTTCTTTTCAACGGTTTGCTGTGTTTATTTTTTTCGAAAACCTTTCAATTTTTACAAGACAGAAGTAACAATTCGTGACGTGATCTGCTGGTTCACGCTAAATCATTGGCCTTTCTGACAGGACTTCAAAAGAATTTGTCTCTTGCCAGACCGCATCAACAACTAAACAATAAATGAGTCAATATTCCAGAAGTTTCCGTTTTAGTATATTCCACGATGACTAATATATTAAAATTCTCTTCTTTTCTCTGAAATTCGTGACGCCGTATCCTTTGTAGTTGCCGCTGCCTTTCACGGTATAGCTGCGAACATGTTCGAGCTTGTTGCAATACTTCTTAATTTTAAATTTTCCATTAATTTTAGCGAAAATAGATACAGAGATTAATTTGAAAATGTGACGTGATATGTTAGAATACAGCTTTTATATTTAAAAACAAGGCAAAACACTAAAATTTTAGATTATTAAGTCAGTTATAAAAAAGGTGTCGTATTATCTCCAAAAAATGTGTTTGACGCTTTTGTTATGTTTATGGCGAGTCTTGTTTGTTACTTTCGGTCTAACGATATAAAATATTGTTCTTCAGCTTGGTTATTTTCTGTTAATATAACCAAATAGCTTTGTTGCATTTAAATATCGATCAATGTATGGAGATCGTTAGATAAATTCAATAAAATACTTATTATAATAGTTCGAAATGAAAAAATCCGGCATTTTAAAAATACTCTAGGATGGTGTCATGACCCCTACTATAGTTCAACAATATATCTCTAAAAATGTTTCGACCTTTTCTATCTGTCTCGCACTAAAGCACTAAAAAAAATACTTTAGAAAAGCATATTATATCAGCTTGAACTAAATTATTCACCGCGGCAAGAATCGCGTCTCGTTTTAATAGTTCCTATTCACCAAGTAATTCATATACCATTAATCAAAACACGAGATTTACGCGTTAGAGAATTTGTCTTGTTAGATTCGTAACAAGTGTATTATTAAGCGTATAAAACGCCAGTAATATTCTTGGAATGTAAATTGCATAATGTTTTACGAACATCATTAAAAATGTATTTTAATATCAGAACACTTAAAAATTAAAGTAAAACGTTGCTTTAGGGAAATCAATACACATTCCGTTCAAGATTTTATTGTTTCTCGTTATCACATTCTTTTTGCTTGTTTTTCTTTGTTTGTTTAATTAACTTTTTTTTTTACTAAATTTATATTATTGTGTTTGTTAATTTCTGCTATTGGGTATAAGAAAGTAAGAAAAAAGTTGTGATGATGAAAAGTTTCGATTTCCAGATTTTTGCTTATTTTATTTATTTGCGATCATATTCTGTCTTCTGAGATATGATTAGATTTTAAATTAAATCAGTAGACCAAGGTAGTTTACTTTAATAAAAAATCAAATTTTAACAATATATCGTTAACAGCTAAGTTTAGACGAATTTCGAAGGAATATAAAACTACTACAAAATGAATTTTAATTTTTTTTTATAAAATCAGAAGTAGGACTTCTAATGCTTTCCGGGTAGATATATTGTGAGTATAAAAGTATTCGAAGCTCGATTTTGAATAATATTTCTGCAAAAGAAATTTAAAATTCGACCAGAAGTAGCACTATCACATTTATTTAGTAAATATCTCGCATGGCCAATTATACGTTCTATACAACTGGAAGTAACACTTCCACTCTCAGTGAATGGCAGTTATTTTCTTTAATATCTCGCAAATTATGCATTTTATACAAACTTAGTTTTTTACGTTTTTCTCAATAAATTGTTTTTAGTGTTTGTTCCAAATTCACATGTTTTATTAATATTAAAGTGTTTAGCATTTGGAATTATATTTGTATAAAAAAAAATTATAACATTTCGACCGGTACTAACACTTTTACTCACAGATATATTTCATTAGAGAATAAAAGAACTTTATTTAACATAAAGGCTGTTCATTTTAAAACTTCCCACCCTGAATTTCTGAAAATCTGGAAATCTACGAAAAATTTCCTGAAACACATAAGAAGTATTATCGTGAGGGCTATTTCTTGATCCAAAATTGACTCACCCACTTTAACCCCCTGCCCCCCGCGAGCTACCTCCTTAAAAATCTTAAATGGAAAGGGGTATCGAGTAATACGTCATTTTAAAGGTCTTTTGAAACAGTACATTTTGGCGTTTTCTTTTTAAAATTGATCGATTCGTTTTGAAGATTTAAAAGAAAATCTTTTGATTTGTTTAATTTTTTGTTTTTCGTTTTAGGCTTAAATATCTATTACTCAAACACATTTGTGTTTAATGAGTAACTACAAAAAGAAGAAAAATTATTCTGCGTTAAACATAAACAATTAAAAAGTTAAAGAACCATAAGAAAGTCGTGTGATGCAGGCACATCATTTTCATTGAAGATTTTGAATTCTTCATTAGTAGTTTTAACAAGGAAATGACCAGCTAGAAGTTGTTGATCTTTCCGTTTTTTTCTGACTTCACTTTAACTGTTGCAATAGACATTTGGTCTGGATTAATAAGCATAAGAGATTTACCTTTTGTGCAAATAGGTTTTTGTATTCCAATGTCATGCTTATAATTTCGTTCCCTCTGTACTATGATATTACCATCAGCATTGTACCACATCCAAACTCTTTTAATTTTGTTCATCTTGAAATAACGTGATCTTGTTATTTTCACATCTATACTAGGAAGCTTCCAATTATAGAACTCCCAATAATTTCTAACTTTTGAACATTACCAATTCATCGGAAGAAAGACGAAATTGAGTGATGCCTTAAAAATTACTTGTTTGAAGCCACCTAAAAACCGTTGAAGCAATTTCTATAGACCCTTTAGCTCTGTCAAACTCCAACCAAGTGTAAATAAACACATTTCGTTTATTAAGTGTATCGTAAGAGAAACCTTCTGCAGTGGTGAAATTATATAAATATAATTGGCACTTATATAGTATAGTAGTAGTTGGTTGGCGACTACCGTAGAACTAAATTTTTTCGCAATCGTTAAGTCAAGGTAAGCAATCCACTGCGTTCTACTTGTATAGCTTGAAAAAATACTTTTGCTTGCTCGCAATTTATAAATTCATCTCAAGTGTTTTATTTTTGATTTCATTTCTAAGCACTGAGAACAGATGTCAGTCTGGAAAAAGTTGAATGAATTACTATTGAAAATGTTTCTGAAATAACTCTTTTTTACTTTTAATGCTGTATGTCCCTGCTATTATTGTACATTTTTATAGACTTTTTCAGATGTTTAAATCACCGTATTATATAAGTATAATATATAATAATAATAATAGTTTATTTAATTCTTAATACTTAATAGAGTGCAACAAAATAATGTATAAGAAATACGTCATGTACAATACTAAGTTATTTAAAATAATTAATAAAATTTTGTACACTATAGCAACAAACTTGAAAAAGGTAGTACTTTAATTTTATTTTGAAAACCTGTAATATAGGACACACAACCCACAAAAGCCATGGTTCTCTGAAACAAAGTCTTTCTATATAGAGGAGATAAAATATGATTATAGTGGCGGGTTCGATAATTATGTGGCAAGCTATCATCAATTTTTGACTTAGACATAATAAATCTTGAGATGTTAAACTTTCTTTCGTTATAGAAAAGCATACATTATGTTCTCTCGATATTCACGACGACATTATTAAATTTTACCTACTTGTTCACGTTAAACCTAGTCACATAAGCAGCACTAATAACATCGCCAACATTATTTGATGAAATTACTAAATCATAGAAAGATGGAAAGAATACTTCCAAGAATTGCTAAACGAAGGAGTGGAAAATGAGAATACCGATGAACAACAAACAATAGAAGAAGAAGAGACGGAAGAAATAATTACCATAGACGAATTGGAAGAAGCAATACATAAACAGAGATGGGAGATGGGAAAGCACCAGACTGCGACAAGATTACGGCAGAAATGATTAAAAATATAGGACAAAAAGGAAGAGAAGTAATGTTGAAAATATATAACAGAATATGGAGAGAAGAGGAGATACCAAACGATTGGAGGAAGTCATTAATAGTACCAATATACAAGAACAAAGGAAATAAAAAAGAATGCAATAACTACAGAGGAATAACCCTTCTAAGCACTGCAATGAAGATTCTTGAGCAAATAATAGATAAAAGACTAAGAGCAAAACTCGAAAATACGCGACACGAATCATAAAGTGGGTTTAGAAAAGGAAGGAGCACACAAGACCAAATATTTTCCGTGAAGCAAATAATACAAAAAGCCTATAGAGAGCAGAAGAAAGTATTTTTCGCATTTATAGATCTAGAAAAAGCATTCGATAAGGTACCAAGAGAAAGACTGTGATGTATATTAAAAGAGAGAGGAGTCAATGGAAAAATAAGAAGATTAATACAGAAAATATATGATAATAACACCAACGCTGTAATAGCTAATAATTTAGAATCAGAAACCTTCAGAACAAAGGAGGGACTCCGACAAGGAGGAAGCCTGAGCCCAATGCTGTTTATAGTTTATATGGACGACATTATCAAAAGGTGTACAAAAGAAAGTAAAAAGATCAGAGTTGGACACATTAACTTAAAGCTAGTCGAAGTTTCACAGGGAGCATTCGCAGACGACATAGTAATTACAGCTGACAGTGCGGAAGATCTACAACGGAATTTAATAATATGGAATACGATACTAAATAACAGTGGAATGATGATGAATAAGAATAAAACCAAAGTAATGGTAGTGGGAGATGAAGAGATAGATATGAAAATCGAAATAGAAGGAATTGAAATAGAAGAAGTGAGAACGTTCCAGTACTTGGGAGTGAGAATTGATGGAAAAGGGACCCAAGTCGCCGAGATTAACCAACGAATAGAAAAAGCAACAAAGCTGTATCATAGTATGAGGAATAAGTTCATTAACAAAAAAGAGATATCCCGCGAAACAAAATTAAAAGTATATAAGGCAATATACCGACCGATATTAGTATATGGATGCGAATCCTGGATATTAAATACAAGACAAAAAAGTAAAATACAAGCAGTAGAAATGAAATATTTAAGAAGAGTCAGAGGAGTTACAAAGATGGAAAGAATAAGAAATTCGGAAATAAGAAAAGATCTAAATATACAGTCAGTGTTGGAACATATTGAGCAAAGACAGTTGGGATGGTGGGGACATCTATATAGAATGAAAAATACGAGACAGACAAGAAGGATATGGGAAGCAAGAATAATGAAAAATAAAAGAAGAGGAAGGCCAAGGACGACATGGAATGTTGTCATAGCAGAGATTTTGAGGAGGAAAGGCAAAACTTGGACAGAGGCGAAGAGCATGGCGAGGAATAGAAATGAATGGAAAAGATTCATAAAAAGTTAGAAGAGGATAAACGCCCCACACCATTAATATGGTAGAGGGGATTATTAGATTATACATATATATATATATATATACTAAATTTATGTCATTCGTGTATAGAATCATATTATCAGTAATAACTAGGCATGCCATTAATAAAATTCAAAAATAACGTTGGCCCCAAGATATAGCCATGTAGAATACCCATATGTACATTAGTGCTGACAGAAAAAATCCCGTCGATGCTCACTATCTGTTTCCTGGCCGACTAATATGACTCGAACCATTTCAGACTTCATTTACACCATATCTACCAAGCTTATGTAGGAATATTAAATGGTCAACAGAATCAAACGTTTTAGACTAGTCTAGTAGCATTCTTAGACAGGAAATATTGTGGTCAATCGAAGTATAAACACTGCTTAAGAAATTAAATATAACAGTATCTGTCGATTTACTTGGGAAAAAGCCATATCTTCAAACATAAATTTAAAATGAAGAAAACAATTTACTAGTTTTTCACTTACAGTAAATTCATGCACCTTGGAGAAAACGGATAGAATACTTATGGGAATGTAATTGATAATATTATTTGGACCACTCTGCTTGAACATCGGGTATACCTTAGCATGTTTGAACTTTGACGAAAATATACCATTCTCTAAAGAAAAAAATATTAGATAAGCCAGAACACTCGTTATACAAGGTACTGACTTCTTTAAAAGTAGCGATGCAATGAGTTCACACCAAAAGCCGTACTAGAACTTAGCTTAAAAATTGCATCAACTATATCACTCTCACTTACAGGAAACATTAAATTTAAAATGATTGCGAACATGGTTTCATAAATCAATTTTATCAAAGGAAACACCATCAATCTTATAATTGGAAGATATTCGCTTTCCAAATCTTGCCACTAATATCTGATTAAACTCTTCACATAGAGCTGATTTGCCAATAGGTAAGTCATGGAACGTCAACTGTTTTGCTTAATTAAACCGTTTTATTATTAATAATATGTCTGTCCAAAACATGAAATATATTTGGAAGATCTTTGAAACATAACATTTATTCTTAAGATTCACAATATCTGGCGTAACCTAGTGATATATATGCCGGTCAGATGAAATAGGATATTTAACGAATGGAAAGCACTTGTTAGTATAAAATACAAAAATGTCAACAATTGTTCAAAAGAAAGTTCTGGGCAGTTACACTCAAATACCGATAACCAGCAATGGAATCATCCTATCACTACAAACGAAATTAATATCTCCATATAAAGCTACCGTGAGTCGTAGCTCCAGAATTTAAGTCAAAACATAAAAATTGGGAAAAATGGTCCGAAACATTAAATATCGTTTCATTTAAAATCTATGTTTGTATTTGTTCCTCCGTCTCGAACATTATGTAAATAAAAATATTTTTAAATTGCACAGTTTTTGCAATAAAAATGTATTGCTACCTACATTTTTAGATATTATTAATGCGCTTAGTCACTTTGCTCGAACATCCGATATATTACGCCGATCCACAGCTGGAACGACAACCTTTGATATCCCATTAATAAAGGAAATTACGAATATTACTATATAGGAAATCAGTCTTCGTGCGTTCCACTTTTTCTCTTCGAAAAATAGAAACTACAATAACCTACTGACCGTTGCAAGCAATAGGTTGAATAACGATTTAATGACCCCTTTATCCGCGAATTAAAGTAGTAAGGAAACGTACCCCATATATAAAAACACACATAAAATATAGCGGACGGTCTTTCTTTTCGAGATAGCACTGACCCAAATCGTAGTGTTCAAGGCTGTAAGCTCCTTTGCATAATTAGTGATGTTAAAGGAAGTTGGAATCAATCTAGGTGCAAGTGTATATGAAAGCTCTCAAAAACTAATAAAATTACTAGGCGAGAGCGGACAGCTTATTTCTGTTTAGTCAATATTCTGCAAAATTAATAGCGTTTCGTGTTAATTGTATCGTGAGATGTGAAATGAATAGACAACCGACACGCCATCTGTGGAAGTAATGTGTTAATTATACATTAAAATGAAATGATATTGGGATATTTAAATTCTTCATGGGCGAAGCTGTCGGGAAAGGTAGAGGGGGTAAAGTATAGCTCAACTTCATAATAAAAGCCAAATAAGAAGGAGGTTTTATTCCTTTTAGTAATAGCAAAAGAAAATGTGTATACAAAATACGAGATCTTATAAAAAAAAGTTGGTGTAGGCACCAGACGACTTTCTTATACGTATGTGCTTTCCGAAATGTGTACTCAGAAGTTGTTCCAAATTAAACTTTAAATTCTGTATTACTAAATAAAATAAACCTCTGAATAAAAGTGTTACTTCTGATCTGAATTTTGAAATTTTTGTTACAGAAATTAAACCAAATTCAGCTCAAAGTACTTTTATTCTCTTAATAAATCTCTATAGAAACATAATCTGAGAAATATTTGCAAAAAACTACTATTCGATAAGAGTAGAAGTGTTATTTCTGGTCTGAATTTTGAAATTTTGAATATAAAAAAATTGTTCAAACTCGAAGTCTAAATACTTTTGGGTTGTTTATAAATCTGTGTAGAATGCATAATTTGCAAGATATTTGCAAAAAACCATTTTTCGATAATACAAAACTATTTCTGGTGGCATTTCGAATTTCTTATAAAATCTTTCGAAAATTTATTTTTTAATACATTTGTATTCTTTCAAAATTTAAACTTAGTAGTTGACGAGATGTTAGTCAATTTTAATTATTTTTTGAAGTGTAAACTTCTTTAGGCGCGTTGCGCTGATTGTAGGCAGTGAACAAGACTGACCTGCAACGCTCGGATATGTAACGCTCGGATATGTAACACTCTTCTGGTAAAGTCGGCTAAGGGAACAAGATAAATAAATATATCATATAGAGGTATTTAATTTCAATTGAATTGAAATTTAAATGAATAAATAAATTCATGATTAAGAAACTAAACTTGGAGTCTGTGGCTTGAAACTACACAAAAACGCTAAAACACCTTCACCACACTAAAGCACAAAAATGGCTAAATACGTATTTCAACAACTAAGTTGTCATCATCAGTAGCACTGATTAAAAATCGCGCTGTCTACACACCGTAGCGTACAGAACAACACTGATTTCCAATTTATGGGGATGGTTTATTCTTTTACCTAGGCTATTAACTACTTCATTAAAAATACCTGATCGTTGTACCGTTAAATACGTCATACTTACTATTCTAATCCTATCCTTTAATTCTAATATTCTAAGAAAACCAGCAATATAATTTCCTATTTACGGGGATGGTTTATATATTTTTACCTAAACTATTAACTACGTCATTAACAGTACTGTTAATGACGTAGTTACTACTATTTAATACATTTAATACAGCGGGTGAAACTATGAATATTAACAGTACTGTTAATGACGTAGTTAATAGTTTAGGTAAAAATATATAAACCATCCCCGTAAATAGGAAATTATATTGTTGGTTTTCTTAGAATATTAGAATTAAAGGATAGGATTAGAATAGTAAGTATGACGTATTTAACGGTACAACGATCTGGTATTTTTAATGAAGTAGTTAATAGCCTAGGTAATAGAATAAACCATCCCCGTAAATTGGAAATCAGTGTTGTTCTGTACGCTACGGTGTGTAGACAGCGCGATTTTTAATCAGTGCTACTGATGATGACAACTTAGTTGTTGAAATACGTATTTAGCCATTTTTGTGCTTTAGTGTGGTGAAGGTGTTTTAGTGTTTTTGTGTAAATAAATTCATGTCCCAGAGCAGATGTGAACCGGAGCCGCCTGGGTGAGAGGCCAGCACTTAACCATTAGACCAAGGGCGGGAGTCGAAAGCCAGTATTTATATCGTTTATTTATATATATACATGCGTCCGAAAATCTCCTTAATAATGCTTGCGGCCGAGGCAACACAATCTCGAGTACGTTAAAGTTTTTCGCGGACAAGTACAGACAATTTTTTGGGCAACCGTTAAATTTTTCAATCGATTTAATTTAAATTGAGACACATTAAAGTGGTTTACTTGCTTTACATGCGTTACCATGGAAATGAGACGAATATACTAAACTACAAATACTTGATAGTTGTCAAAATAAGTCGTAGAATGTGTGATTAAACATGTGTCAAAATGTGTATTTACTTTAACGGCCGCTGCCATAGCAACGGCCGCGAAATTGTATTTCGCGAACTGTGTTGCGTTCGCGAATTGGTAACTTCGCGGACGATTATTTAAATGTAATATAGAACGAAAAAAAAAAGTTGTATTTCGTATCATTAACCTCGCCTTGATGAAGTTTACACTTCTGCTGTGTGGTTTTAAGCACACCCATTTTCTTGTTTCATTTAAGTAAACTACTACTTCCGGTTTACCGATTTTACTGAAATCAGATCTCAGCGGAAGATTATACTCATAAATATAAAATTTGGTATAGTATCTGTTGCCGTCTGGCCGCTATCGTGGTCACACACACATACAGACATGTTTGCAAAAACCACTTTTTCGGTATCGGGGGACAAAACGTGGACAATTGCAAGAATCACTTGAACGAAAATGATAAGAAAACAAAGGCTTTTTTCACTTCTCGAAAAAAGATGGTCATTAAGGCAGCGTTTAGAAACGTTTTGTCGGTAGAGAAATGTTCCAAAAAAATAGCAATTTTTCTTCAAGGGTTTCGTGTATTAGAGAGCAAAACATACAAAATATATATTTTAAACAAAAATATAAAGGCAAAGTGTAAGGGTATGCAATCTTGTAAATTAAGTTAATATGTAAGTTTTAAATTAATTCGAAAGTCAGTGGTCTTTCAAAGACTATAAGAAAATGGATAAATTTAAAAAATACCAGTAAATTTGTATAACTAAATCACTTGGCATTTATATTTTGAAGGTAACAGCAACAGTAGCAAAGCAATGTAAAATTTTTGAAGACAAAAAACTTTGCATCCCTTTTTAAGCAAATAACGCGGCATGGAGGGGTATGAGATTTGGCATAGTTAAAGTTTATATAGAGAAGGAGTGCAGATTGATAAAATTTATGTATAATATGTGTTACAAATACATTAAATTAAGAAAATAAAAAGATCAAATTTCGACCATTAGGCGACCACTAGTTATAATTAATATATGTTACATTTACATCGCTTTACAGTGCAGTGTATACCTATAGTATAGATGGCATTATTGTCTTAACGTTTTATATATCGAGTGTTCAAAATCTTATTTTCGAAATGGTCAAAAGATCGATGGACAATGAAAGTAATCAATTCAAGCTTGTTTGGAAGAATTTCGAGCAAAATTTCCCAACCTCCACTGATAAGAATTGTTCCAGTTTTTCGACTAACCGGTAGTGTGGGACAACAAGAGAGTAGCGGTCGACCAAAAGTCCCGACAGAAGCAGCGACTGGTGATGGTAGACGAATAATAACTGATGCCCCAAAAAATTCAGATCAAACTCTCTTTCAACAAACTGGGATGTCAGTTGATTCTTGCCATACAATTTTAATTGAAGGTTTACACTTATTTTCATATCGTATAACTTGTTTACAAGAAATCCTCAATATTGATTAGCCGCGACAAGTAGCATTTTGTGAATGGTTTATAAATAATTTTAATGATGAACTCCTAGACAGAACTTTCTTTTCGGTCGAAGCATGGTTTCATGTTACTGAATACGTTAACTCAAAAAACATGAGAATGTGGAATGATACAAATCTCAATAATTTTTATGTTGGAGCTCCTCTATATCCTCAGAAAGTTGATGTTTGGTTTGTTATAAGTAGAACAAGGATTATTGGTCCAATTTATATAATGGTTCCTTGACTGCACATAGATATCGACAGGAAATACTCTTGCCTTTCCTTAATCAACTTCGTGTTGATGAACTAGCTGTGGGCTACTTTCAACAAGATGGTGCTAGATCTCACACAGCGGGTGAAACTATGAATATTATACAAAACGTGTTTGGAAATCGTTTAATTAGTTTGAATAGCGAACATAAATTTCTTCCAAGAGCTTGTGATCTTACACTATGTGATTTATTTTTATGGCCTTTTATAAAAAATTCAATTTATCAAGTACCTGTGCAAGATTATATAGATCTGCAAAACAGAAATATAATTAAAATTAATGAAATTAGAAATAGTTCCGTATTGCAAAATATATTTGATAGCATTAGGAGGAGGTGCGAAAAAGGCTTGGAAGAAGGTGGTGGACAATTATAACATCTTTTATAATTTATTGTGTTCGTTATTGTTGAAAATTTGTACAACTACAATTTATGACATTTACTTTAAGGTTACAATCTAAGGACTATACGAAAAATTAATGTTTCAAAAGTATTTTAAGCCATTTTTTACAATAAGTTGTTGAATGTTAATATTAAACTAGTATGATGACTAGTTAGATACTTTTATCACTACGTATAAGATGAATAAAACCTTTGCTTGTAAAATTATTCCTTTTGATTCCGATTTTTTTTTACGTATTACCACACATCAGACGAGCTTTATTACCAAAAAATGAATAGCGTATGAATAGAATTATGCATATTCTTCCAAAGTAAGATATTGCATGAAGGGGTATTATTGTTCTGCAAGAATTATCTAAAATATGTAAACGCTTAATTTTAGATTTTTAAAATAAATTAATTATACCAACTAAAATGATTACTTTAGTAAGTTCTGTTATTTAGTATGGCATTTTAATAAAATATTATAAGCTGATATATGCATATACGATAACCTACAAAATTCTGTTTCAATTTTCAAGAATTACTTTGAATTTTTTGTGAATACCCGTTATTTATATAATAATATAAATACTTTTTGATAATTAATGATAAGAAAAAAGTTTACCGACACAAACGCATACGCAATTAAATGTCTTCGTCATCAAGGAACTCCAAAACGTGGAGATCGCGCAAAAACCTCGAGGTTGAAAATTTTCATTGTCACAATACCAAGAAGGCAAAATCAATTTTTGCAAGGTTACAGGTACTTTACAACTGCTGTTTCACACATCCCTTTGTAAATACTATAACGACAATGCCTTTTGAAAGGACAAACAATAATCTACACCATGTCGATATTCGCCGAACAATAGAAGGTTAATAATATAAAAGAACACATTCGTACAGAGAAAAATTACAAAAACTAAAGCATTAATTGTTATGATTTTGTCATTAAATAAACATTTTCCACCAAAAGAAATTCTTAAAGAAATAATTCAAGGATAAAGATAAAAATACGTGTCATTTTTGTTATTATCTAAAATATGTGTGAATGTCACTGGAAAGACAATTACTGGAAACATGCTTAAGATAGATGAGGCTTTTCTGCATTTCACTATTTAGATTTTGAAGAAACTCTTGCTAAATAAGTGCTATTTGCTATAAGCATTTTTTCTAGTTCCTGCTTCCGTCTGCTGTTTAGATATATATTCATTTTTTACCCACCACGTATCATTACTGTATATTTATAGAACGTCTTTCCCTATTTCTTATTTTTTCATTATTTTGCAACATTTTATCAATGAAGTCCAATTCTTTAAGACATTCAATACGAATAATTTAATGTCTTTACTAGTATGCCTGACTGAGATTGGCAGTTACACAGTACATAATACATTACTGACTACTGTTGTTGAATGTTTCTGAAGTGTGGAATTTAGGTATTTACTTCCGCCATGAACATATTAAAATCATATAGATTTTATTATTAATTATATTATTATTGTTACTAGGTCAATTTTGTATCTCACATTAAGGAAAATAGCATATCAAGTAGGATTTTTTAAAGAAATTATTTAAATTTAATTTGGACGCCATTGAATATTTAAAACCTCCCATAATTCGTACATACGACTTCTTAATGACTAGAATAGTCAGATATTATTTATTTGTTTGTTCTTTAACTCTTAAACTCCACTATTCCAGTATATATAATGATAAATTATTTAAATGTGTCAATCAACTAAAAATGCCGTTAAAATCTTATGTACCTAGATAATTTAAAAAAAAATATGGGAGACTAAACTTGACGATATGCATTCTATAAGAACTAAATATATATGTATGTATATAAGAAAAAACTAATCTTCCAATTATATTTCTTCCACGTCCTTACTCATTGTGTTTGTAATAGATATTTAACGCTATTTTATTTTATCAGACGCGAAAGGGGGCACGTTTCAGAGGATAATAAATCGTCGAACTTCTCCGAAACTTATTCTAATTATACGCTGTGCAAAGAGCAGGTTAACCAAGACCATTAATTTAACCTCACAATGCGACCTACTCCGCACGCTTAATAAATCAAAATCAATTCCATGACAATGTTAACTTGTCATATAGGTTTATGTGCAATTCACCTAAGTTATACTTGTAAACAGAGCGTACATTATATCCTCGAAATATATCACGGGATACAATCTGCGACAATAAAGTTACGGAAATAAATTAATACCATCAAGTGTATGTTCCTAGTCTGTGTAATTAGACCATGACATCGCCATTTTGCGAAGGATAAGAATGTTTCATTTATACATATATATGTCCGTATGTGTGTGTGACTACGACCTAGTTTTTTTTAATTTCCTGCCATAAATAAGTTATTTTACCAGAAATGACTAAGGAATAATCAAGAAATCTATGCTGCTGGTAAATACATTTATTTAATTATCCCTTTTTGCGCTAGGCGAGGCTATTTTGTCAAACATTATGTCTTCGATTGATATTTTTGCTTTAATGCAGTAAATATTATATTTGTGCTATTATAATATACCGGGCTCTTTTTTATCATTACACATAGCATTTTCCCTATGTGTAATGATAAAAAAAAATTGTCAATGCATTAGCGATATAGTCACTGTATAGTAGACAACCAGTTATACACTCGTATTTTGACAAGCAGAGCTGTCATAAGATTTTTATCAGTCAATTTTCGTTAAACTTTTTATTAAAATTTTAAAATAAAAATTGAGTTTGTAGCAGAAACACTGTACGATACACGTGTTAAAATGTTATTTTATTTTGCTTATTTTAAATTGCTCCAGTTCCTAATCACCCTCGTGTCGCAAATCTTACTCGCAAAATAAAATAGCACTTTTAACAATTATATCGTAAATAACTAATTTTGTAAAAATTTTCTTACAATTTTAAAATTCGAAATATATCACGTCGTCAACATCATAATTGCTACATTAAGGATTTCCCGCCATTTCTCACTGGCCGCGTAACGTTGATACAAATAAAATAATATTCTGGAGACCCGTTTCTCTTACTTCTACCATAAATTATTTGTACGGAAAAATTAAACTTTGCAGCGTACATAAAACCTTTTACATTTATTACGAAACTGTTAAAATTTAGCGCGAAAGTATTTGATTCGGCAATAATACTTGTACTGGTAACACTGGGCGATACAGAGCAAAATAAAGCTTAGAAGAATTAGGTTATGTTTTTAATAAAGAAAATGCAGAATATCACTTGGAACAAAATAATTAGTTTATTATAACAATTAAACGAACTTAAATGTGAAGTCTAATATCATAACAAGTTCTCGAAATGTCCACCTTGTCTTTCAAGGCAATATGCAAGGCGATCTTGAAAGCAACGAAGTGTATTTCTAATAAATTCTGGCCTTATTCCATTACATGCAGTACGTATACGCTCTTTTAGTTCATTCAAGTTGCGTATTCGTACATTTTTGTAAATTTTACTTTTTAGGTAACCCCAAAGAAAATAGTCATTTGGAGATAAATCAGCTGATCTTGGAGGCCATAGTATGGGACCAAATCTACCAATCCACCGTCTTTGAAATAAGTTATTTAAAAAATTCCTGATAGCGTTAGTAGAATGTGGCGGGGCCCCATCCATTTGGAACCAGGGTTCAGCAACATTCATCATCTCAATTGATGGAATGATATGGTCTCTCAACAAATTCAAATATTTCACTGCAGTGAGGTTACCGTCAATAAAAAATGGGCCAATAAGTCTATCGCTTATTATTCCAATCCAGACATTAAGGTTTTGAGCGTGAGGATTTGTACGGGACCAGTACCTAATGGATTAATGGATAGGAAATTTAATAATTTTTCATGGATAAATGTAGGGTACAAACCGAAAGTTCTGAGAGTTGACTTCACCGTTTACGGTAAATGTAGCCTCATCAGTAAAAATTATTTTATTTAAAATTTCTTGGTTTTCATTTAACATGTTAAACATTATTTCACAAAACTCAGTTCGTTTTATCTTATCCTCTTCGAAAAGCTCTTGATGATTTGATATTTTGTATGGCCTATATTTAAATTCTTTCAGAGTTTTGTATACCGAACTGTACGATACTCCAAAATGTTTAGCTACATCTAAAAGCGATCCTACAGACCGTTCCTCTACGTAACACAGGATATTTAATTTCATGTCTTCTGTTCGAACATGATTGGTTCTATTTCTTTTTTTGTGAGAATTTAGAACACAACCATCTTCTTGAAATTTTTTAAAAAAGTTCAGAATTGTTTTGCACAAGGTATAGGCCTGTCTGGATAATTGACGGAAAACATGTCTCTAACTTGCCTTAAACTATTATTTTTCTGGTACCACATTACTATTGCCACCTTTTCATTTCTGTTGTATTTATCCATGATTTATAAATAAATTATCTATTTTTTAATAAAATGTGTTTAATTTATGACTTATGTTTGAATAAAAATTCAGAAATATTAGACATAAAAAATGTTTTTCCCATCATGGCAACCTGATTTAAAAATTAAGGTATGCTATACGTAAATTCTTCATTGGTGTATAACTGGTTGTCTACTATACAGTGACTATATCGCTAATGCATTGACAATTTTTTTTTATCATTACACATGGGGAAAATGCTATGTGTAATGATAAAAAAAAGCCCGGTATAAAGATCTTAGCGAGATATCAATAATATAACACATGAGGAAAAGCTCTGCAAATAAATTATCCGAGTCAGTTACATCCAAATTGTTCGTATGTTATTCTATAGTTTTTGTGATACTAAAGCAGAGGTTTCCAAACTTATTAGCGTAAACGGCACGTCCACGAAGTCCCAAGGGCCAGCAATAACTAGTTCATCATATACACACCACAGATCTGTATAATATAAATGGATGAACAATAACATGTTACAGATTGTGATCCTAGTACGAACTGCGCACATAAAATAAAGGCGCTAGTGTGAATTGCCTAAAATCTTTGGAAAGTATGAAACAGAACATGAACTTTAAAATTAAAATCTGCATCTGAAGATAATGAAATATTTATTAATGGAAATTTAAAAGAATACTCAAATAAACAATACATTCCTTTTGAAATATTTATTAGTTATAAAAAAGTATTAATCTGGAGAGCTGTTTTCTTAGAGGTTCCCCACGTTCTACTTCTGTTTGCTTCTTTGCAATGCTATAGCAGATTTTTGTATAACATCGCACAATGTGCTTTCAAGTAAAATGTATGAATCAAACATCTATATTTGTATCTAGAGTAGTAGTAGAAATTGAACGTACAAATAGCTCAAAAATCACTGCCTGAAGTTTATTGTTGTTTTGTACAAGAATATGGCGTACTTGGAGTTCAACTATTTTACATATTTTGGTGACATCTTGTGAAGGACGTATTAAACCATAATGATTTTTTCTGTTCAAAAGACGAAAACTAGCATAATCTACAGATGTTTGTAAAATTTCTTCTAGTACTGACACACATTTAGCACACTTAACAATGTGCTTCAATTGCTTGACAACAAAACCAAAAATGTACCGTGCCTATACATTCCCCATTAAAGTAGGCCTTTTTTTATTAAGTAATTAATGTTGGTGCACATGCGAAGATTTTGAAAACTTCAAATTCTGACAGTTCTCATACTTAAATTCAAATTATAGACGCGTATTATTATTTACATGACATAACCAAACTATCAAAATTTTGCGTTATGTCCACTGTCACCAACCATTAAAAAAAGCATGGCCGTCTCTAATGAGCAAGGAGGATAGAAAAGAAGGAGAGAGCATTGTCGACAAAAAGTGATGCTGAGAGGGGTTTACATCCGCCATTGGTGGAACCGTTTAAAACATCGGCTTATTTGTCTAATATATATTTTCTATTTTATTCTTTATTATCGTGAATTACAAACGTCCTGTTCATATAATTTATTTTTTATTTAATACCTTCAATATAATAATTTGTTATTAATTAGTTTAAGGTTAAGAATTTCCATTATTTCCCATTTCATTTTGTTTTATGATACACATTTCTATGCTTGCAGACCCATTAATTGTTCTGAAAGGCATCTATGGAAATAACATATTTACTTCAGTTATGTATTGAAAGTTTACGAGTAATTCATGGGCACTAACAAATATTTATTTTTAGAAAAATCTATAATTTGTTTTTTGAAAGTGTAATTATTAGAGACGTAGCTTTCATCTATAAACAATTAAAGAATAATAATATTCGAATTTAAATATTTAAGTAAATCTTATTACATATGATGCTTAACGGTATGCAACCCGCCAAGGTTGAACCATGTCTACCCTGCCCGTACCCCACCTGGCATCACTTTATTTGTCTATAAACTGACATTATGTTCTCTCTATATATCTCACTCTAAGCTAATGAGAAAAGTATTTGAAGGCATGGTAGGTAACAATATTTCATGATAACAAGGATGGTATGTAGGGAATCGTATAATTATGATCCTTTTCAATGCCTTCCTCATTTGTAAGTTCTTCACTCTCTGTTGAGGACAAAGATAAATGACGTTTTAGCATTTTTATGTCTCTAACTATAGGTGACACATGTTATACACTGTTTTGTGTCATTTGTAAACCTCTTATTGATGATACAGTCTTTGATACATGCAAGTCCTCGTTTTGAGCTGTGGCATCCAAAATTCCTGTTTACCTCTTCTGAAAGAAATTGAATAAAGATAATGTAACGTGATTAATGACATTCTATGAAACTTATTCAACTAGTTGTCTTCTGAAACTACTATATATCACCTGCATTGAAATATTTAGATTACATTATTAGAATGTTATCGTACAACATAATTACCCTTGCATAACATTTTTTCAACAAATTTCCTCATCATGTGACAGCTCTTATGAATTACACAACTGACTGATATCTGACCAAACAAAACAAGCTATTATTCTGGTAGCTGCCAAATAATGTAAAATATCCATAAATTAAATATCGTTTAGGCCTGTAACAAAGATATTATGTACACTGTATAGGTATTGGCACGTCAAGTAATCTTCAAATGTAACTATATGTATATTATAAGGCTCTGAACTCCTAAACTTTCGCTTAAAATGCCTGTTAGTGATTTACATGGTCGATTAACTGGTTTCGTAAAACGCATATAATTTCTGGAATAAAGCGAATATATTACACTCTATAAATATATTTTACATGCATAGACAATCCCTACCTGTTGTGGTCTACACCTAACAATAACGCTATGAAGTCATATTTATATTTGCAAACAAGACCGATAATAAATATAAAATATAACCTAAAAAATTTTCATTCTTGAACGATTTGACACTTCTACATCACTAACCGTAAAAATTCTGAAATCGTCATGGCAACGTCACTTCGTTGCTAGGACCTACGATAATCGGAGCTTACGAGAGGGCTTCAGAATTCCACTACTAATCACTGAAATTTTTCAAATGCTAATATGAGTCACACTGTATATATAATATATGTTGTCACTGGATTCCGGGTTTTCTTCCGCGTTGCCACTGCTTGGTCTTTGGAAAGACCGATGCTGGTTTCTTGACGACGTTTCGGCAAAATCACACTTGCCATCTTCAGGTCTGCGATAACTGTCTGCTTCTGCTTCTTGTTATTCGTAAACTCAGTTTAGCTTTATTAGTGTAAAGTAGGTTTTTTGATATAAAGGAATCTTCGTATCCAAGGATATCCATTACTAATAAACTTCAAAAAGCAGTGTAAAAATATGTATTGAAATGACAATTAATAACTGCCAAAAAGTACGTCCAACTAAACAATACTAAAACAACAAAGCATTTGAATATAAAACATGTCCCGCTTTATGATCCCGCAACTGTACATAATTGCAAAAAGGAAGAAAGAAAAAGGAAACATAGAGTGAAAAAAGAAACGACAGAAAATAGACATTATCGTCGACAAACCGTGAAGGGGAAATTAAAGCGCGACTTTGATACGAAGTTTAAATTACGGGGTTTCGCTACGCGCGAAAAGTGCCACTACATTCCCATTCTCTGTTAAATGTTGTACCAGGCGCAACTTATAGGCGGCTATTATGAGAGCTTTCCGTGCTTCGAATTGATTGTTTATCTGCGCACCGTACACCAGTAAACAACCTAATACAGTGGTTAAGTTCGAGCTTGCGGCGAGAGAAAGTCGTAAAAAAAGAATGTTATGAAGAAGAACGTTCTTAAATCATAATTTGTAGTGAAGTGGAATTAATTTATTTACCACGTAAAAACCGCATAATGGCACGTTTTAAAGGAAAATTAAAATTAACTTATGTAATTCTCCATGATTTGTATCACTTCATTAACATAAAGTTGCCATTATTGATCGCAGTTTTAAAATCGAATTTAAAGAAGTTTTATAAATCTCATTTTAAACACGAGCTTTATTAACCATGAGCGAAGCATAGCGGAGCGACAGCAAATAATCAAAATCTTACTAAATTACTTGTCTATTGTCACGCCACGTCAGGTTATTTTGACACACTTATAACAAGTGCTAACCAACTTGATTTTGCGTTTCCATCGATTTTTGCAATCAAAATTCTAACTTCAACCCGTGACTAAATTAAATTGGGGATCTATCGATTAATTCATTTCGAAGAATTATTAAAAAATGTTTCATAGTTAGATGTTACTACTCAATGTACGAGTATTCAGATGATAATTGTATTTAGGGATAGTTGACTGCATATTGTTGGGAAAATGTTATTGTTATCATTATAAATTCTTCTCCTTCTCTTAGTAATACACAATGTGTTACATATTATCGATATACAATATATACATTAAATTGTAATGTTGTACGTTTTTTTGTTATATGTTGTATGTTCTTTCCGTAAATTAGTGTAGCCCTGTATTGACTAGTCATGTAGTATTTGATAATAAAATAAGTAAACGAAACTAAACAAATAAGTTGCCTCAAACTATGAATGTCGATGAATTGATTTTGCAGGATTGTTCAAAAATGTTTTATAAGTTGATGTTACTACTCAATTCAAGAGTATGTATTTACAATTAAAAATTGAAATAAATTCAAATTGAGTTCAAAACAGTTTTATTCAATTTACTACAATTGTTTCACCCTACTAGGGCTTCATCAGGTGATGAATATTATAATACAAAATATTTGTAGACGTTCTTATTTATGTCTTTTCCTAAATGAAGAGGGGGGAGTTTGTGACATTAGGTTAAGAGCGGGAGTAACTTATATATTCAATGTAATATTTAATATAACCTATATATACATAACAATATAATTAAGAATATTAAAAAAATTTTTTTTTTTGAAAACTGATTGTTTACTGTTATTATTAAATTAAACAATTTATAAATATATATATAACTATAAGAATAATTAAGTTGATTTTAAATATTTAAATTTAACAACGGTGAATTATTCACTTCTAGTTGGTCATTTAAAATAAGGTTTAATTTGTTTAATTTATTTATTTCTAGATTTTCTAATAAATTTAATTTTTTACTCTTGTCTTGTATATGTAGTATGTCAAACTTATTATTGAATTTATGTTTTTGTTCAATACAGTGGTTTGCATATGTGGAATCTGTTTTTTGTAATTTATAACTTCTTTCATGTTCTTTTATGCGTGTGGAAAAGGATCTACCAGTTAGTCCGATATAAGCTTTTCCACACTCGCAATTTAACTTTTAGACCCCAGATTTTAAATTTTTGTCAGTTTTATCTTTATTATTTTTAATGTGATTCTGTAGCTTGTTGTTTGTACGAAATGAAATTAATGTGTTTGTTGTTTTTTGTAAATATGTTTTTATTTTTATGGAAGGTGTATCTATATAAGTCACAGAGGCAAATTTTGATAAGTAAGTTTGGGGAACTATAGGATAAATTTTGGATATGATTTTTGTTTTTTGTTTCATAAAAAACAAAAAACAAAAATCATAGAGAGAGAGATTTGAGACGGTCCATTTCTCGATACAATGAGTGAAACTAAAGTTGAACATCGCAGCGTAATAAAGGTCCTGACAAAGGAAGGCAATTATCCAAAAGCAATTCATGAAAGAATGGTTGCTGTTTATGGGAAAGATACACCATCTTATTTCCAAGTAAAATATTGGGCTAAACTCTTTCGATGGGGTCGAGAGTCAATCAATGATGACCCAAAGTCCGGACGACCCGTTGAAGCTCGAACTGAAAACATTGTGCGAAAAGTCGAAAATTTGGTACTGAAAGATCGTCGTGTAAAGATCTCTGTCATTGCCAATGAAGTCTGTATATCCGAAACAAGTGTTCTCAAAATTTTGCATGACGATTTGGGTATGAAGAAGGTGTCTGCACGGTGGATACCCAGATTGCTTACCCCTGAACAAAAACTGTGAAGAAAAGAAGTATCTCAAGAAAATTTGGTCATGTTGGAGAGGGACAAAACATTTTTATATCCTACTAAACAAGAATCCGTGCAGTGGGTTCATAAGGGCTCTCCACCACCAAATTTTCTGAAAAAAGACTGATGGCAACTGTTTTATGGGATGCTGAAGGAGTTTTGCTTATTGAATATATGCCGAGAGGGTCTACCATAAATGGAGAGACCTACGAAAATACAATTAAAAATTTAAAAACTGCTCTGGAGGAAAAACGGCCTCATTCTTATCCACAAAAAACTTGTTGCTGCACGAAAATTGTCGGGTTTATAAGGCAAACAAAGTTCAGCAGATAATCAATGACTGTGGGTTTATAGAGTTAAGGCATCCACCTTACAGCCCCGACCTAGCTCCGTCAGACTTCTTATTCAAAATTTGAAAAAGCATCTCAGAGGAAAGCGTTTTGCTTCTGATGAAGAACTCAAAGAAGCTGTTGAAGAATATTTTGCGGGGTTACCGAAGCAATTTTTTTCTGAGGGTATGGGGCAACTGGAAAAAAGTATTTGATGATAAATAAATAAACTGACACTAAACTAAACTAAAGAGCCCATTGCTAAGTTTACCCCATGTACAGAAGAGATTTTAAAGTACCTTTCGTATTGGGCTCGCGGCACATATCCTTCCAGACGTGTTGACTATGAGAGTCTACTATTGGAACATGACGTTCCTTCCCTTCTGGAACGTAGAGAAACCGCAAGTGACAATTTTCTGGTGGTTGGGCTGGTTAGTAATAGAATTGATGCCCCCAATTTACTTTCCGCTGTGGATAGGTAGGACAAATATTTTTGCAAGGGCTCCTCTCACTCATATCACTAGTAACGCTAACCAATTATGCCGTGATCTTTTTCAATTACTTTTTAATCAAAAGCCTCACTCAAATAAGGAATAGACATGTCTCTAGATTCAACTCAATTATTCTTTTTCTATTTGTATTTCATTTGCTCTGCAAATGTCTGGAATACTGTTCATTTTAATTTGTAATTTAAATGCATTGGCTATGTATTAATTATTAAATATTTACTGTTCTCTGTCTGTGTTAAACTTTTTGTTCATTGTATTTATGTCCCATGGAAACACATATCATAAAGGTATTTTAAAATTGGAAGTAGAAAAACAAAATCGATTGCAAATTACATAATGGAGACCGAAACGTCAATTTTGCTTGCTGAGTTCTGAGCTAATTACATTCATAAATTTGCTTTACGAATAAGAATGTTCAATGTTTCTGTTTCCGACATTTTGTTACCAATTTCATAAGATATTGTCAAGGCTTTTCTCTCGTTGACACTGTTTTTGTTAATATTGCATTCGGAATTGAATCTACATCTTCCAAAAAATAGAAAAGAAGCAAAAAACCAAGCAGTATTCAAACCTTTATTAGAAATTCTCTATTTGTCGATCTTACTTTGTTTTTTAACGGAATAAATTGGTATGGGTACCACACAATTTTTTTTATACGTATATGTGGTAAAAATTCCTTATATAATCGTTACAAGTAAAGCTTCTCAATACTGTTAATAAATCTGTACAGTATGAATAACCTGCGAGGTATTTAATTGTAAAAGATGTCGTTCGATGATAGTAATAGTTTGACTTCCGTCTTTCAAAAATTTTTCTATAAAATCGTTTCATATTAAGTTGTTATTATTTTTATAGTCTAAGTAATTTTGGACAAAATACGTATAATTTCGAGATATTTGCAAATAACTGTCATCCTAAATTAAATTGTTATTTCCGGTCCAAATTTTGACAGTTTTTAAGCAGAATTTGTGCAAAATATATAATTTGTGGATATTTGCAAAAAAACTGTTTATCGATAAGAGTAAAAGTAATACTTCCGGTCTGGAGTTTGATTTTGTTTATAGAAAAGTTGTTTCAATTAGTTCTAAATAATTTTGTTCTTTTAATAACTCTATGTGAAATGCATCATTCCAATATACATGCGAAGAGGGAATAGTTATTTACGAACCAAGTGCGGGAAGGGATGCGAGTGCTTTTAATTGCGCGAATGCGTGGAAGATGGCTTCACGCAAGTGGTTTGTACAATATTTTTTGTACGAACATTAACTTAAAAGTATATTATTGACTAATGTCATTAGTATCATACCTAACCTAAAATAGATTACCTAATTAATTTAAACATTTCATGTACGTAATTATTACTCACCTTTCCCTAAAATTAAGTTATTATTATATTGTACACATGGCAAACATGAGGTGTTTATTCTTATATTTATAAATTTATAGTAAATTTATTGCGTTTTTTGGTTTAATTACAATTTATTACGAACTGCCAATATGAATGTCGATGTGGTCAAATAGATGCCGCTTGAATGTCACTCGTCAAATAGATGGCGCCACAAATTTGGAAGAATTTTAAATTCCCCAACTTTTAGTGAAGAATAGTCGAGGGAAGCAGTATTTTGTAAACTGAATTTTATTACTATCAAGTTAGATTTTTTTTTAAATGTCCCAAAGTGTCAGTGTTTTTCTCAATTTTTACAGTCGCCTCGACCGGGAATCATACTCTTTCCTGGTCGAGCGATACATGCGCCAAATGTCACTTTACAGGCGGTGAGTACAAAAAGTTTTATTTACGATCCAAATTTTGAAATTTCTTTATACAACACTTGCTGCAACTAACTTTTAATATATTGTTTAAAAATTTTAATAAAACTCAAAATTGCCCAGATATTGGCAAAATATGATTTTGGAAATGAAGTAAGCCGTTAGTTCTATTTTTTGCTGATTTGGCTCAAAAACTCACCAGTTCTTAATGATTAATACTAGAAGCGAGAGTGCTATCAAAAATTTTAATTTTCAAAGAATATGACAAAAATGTTTCATAAATATTAGCCAAGTGTAGTGCCCCTGATGGAGTACTGAGCTCAGAAAGTAACTACTGAATAAAATAAATAGAGGTAGAAGAAATTAAAGAACACATTTCCAAGTTGCCAATTTAATAACATGAACATTTCTAAATTACAGACACCCATTTTATAGTCGAAACTGAGTAGAAAATATTTTTAAATCTCGGAATCTCTCGGTATTATGAAAAAACAGTGTTTAAAACAAACTTTTATTTTCAACACTAATACTGCTCTTTGTATAATAACATCATTAGTGCTGAGATAATATCGCTTTCTAGTTTCTCTAAAAGAATTTGTATTACAAACGTCAACTTAAGACAAATTTTCCAACATTATTTTTAAAATTCAATTTAAATTTGCGAACTATGTAGGTACTGAACACAAAATTCCAAATTTAATTTTCAGATCATTGTTCCTTCACCGGCAAGACTGATGAGTCGCCGCATTCCAGAGCTTCCATCGCTACGTTACGGTTCCTTGGGTGCAAAGAGTTCAGTCTCGGGACCGTTAAGAGTTTCCGCCGGATATCACGGGGAAACCTTACCTCGGGCTAATAACAGGAAGCTTAAACCAGGGTACAGAGAAGAGCTGATTTCGGCTAAACCTAACAGGCCTGTAAGTAGCTATACGCCAATTATTCAGGTAGCATCAAGGAGAGAATTTCTTTATAATTACATTCCCGAAACACTCTTTTTTTTCTCGTAGAATTATTAACAATAATTATGGTAAAATATATTTTATAAATTAAATGATAAGAACTTTTTAGGAAAATAGTTTTCAACCAAATTAAAATTATATCAATTTTTTGCACATAGCAGATATTGGTTGATTTATTTCACACATAGCAGAAAGTAATTATCTAAAGCATAAACTTCTAAAATAGTGAAAAGGTTTTATTATAATAAAAAAAAAAGTTAAAAACTGCCATTCAAGAAAAAAATAATTCTAATTTGAATAAGAATTTATGAAATTTGCAGAAATTAAATTTAATCAGGATTAAATTTTAAATAATCATAGAAACGCTACCCACTACAGCTCTTGTATGTTGTAATATTTTGACAACGTTATTAATAGTTGATGTATAGTTTCTTTTATGGAAGTGGTTGTCAGTCTCATAAGAAATGAAGTTAGAACTCCATTTGATTTGTATTTTAATTGACGAATTTTAATTAGCATTGGATCACCAGCTTTTTTTACTATATATTATATACAGGGTGAGTTTTTTTCCATCCAGATACGTTTTTAACAATTTAAGAAAATGCATGGTTTTCTAGATATTTGCAA
This sequence comes from Amphimallon solstitiale, assembly GCA_963170755.1. Lineage (NCBI taxonomy): Eukaryota > Metazoa > Arthropoda > Insecta > Coleoptera > Scarabaeidae > Amphimallon > Amphimallon solstitiale. The sequence continues at coordinate 239,262,448 of OY720675.1, read as the reverse complement.
AAAATAGAAATTTTCCAAAACCATTTAAGTTTTATAACTCTTCTATTCTTAAAGTTAGAGAAACTTTTTTTGAATATTGTTTTTAATAACTTCAATTTCAGAAAATGACATCTTCTTAAATTTTAAATTTTGCTAAGATATTTTGAGTTAGCAAGCAAAGTCTAATTTTTTTAAATGGAAACCATAGTTGGCTATGACATATTTTAATAGTGCATTTTTTTCTGCTTGCAATGATGTAAGGGTTGTAGAACTTATTTTAATAAATAATAGCACAATACACTATTATTATGTTTAACAAAAATCATGTCTTGCCATGGAAAACGCGATATTAATAATTGAAGCATTATGTTTACTTCATCATTGGCAGTTCGTTCATTAGGGTGACTATAGTTGGTTTTGTTAGTGATTTAGTTGCTTTACAAAGTTAGTTATGGTGTACACAAATTTTGAGAAACTTGACATGATTGAACGTTACATTATTCGTAACAAAAATAGTAAAGAAGCCGCCGAACGCTATTTTTTATTGCATTTTGATCGCCCTCAACCATCGTTAGACACCTTCAAGAATTTATACAATAATTTAAAAGAGTATGGAAGTTTTGTTGATCCTCGAAATAAGAGTAATATTGGTGAAAACACGCAGATAAGTGTTTTAGCTGCTGTTAATCAGAATCCATCAACATCAACGCGGCAAATTGCACAAGGCGCTGCTACCTCACAAGGCATAGTAGTGATAATTTTATCAAAACATAAGTACCATCCTTATAAAAAATTAGCTGGTCAAACGCTACACCCTGGAGACGATGAAAGACGATTAAATTTGTGTGCTTGGTTCGTAAATATGTGCCATGAAAATAATAACTTTCCGATGCAGATCTTATGGACCGACGAAACACGTTTTACACACTGCGACATGTTCAATGCCCATAATTAACACCTGTGGCTGCAAATAAATCCTCACCGTTTAGAAGAAAGGCGACCCCGGATTAGGTTTGGCTTCAATTTATGGTGCGGTGTTATTGGTTCGCAACTTGTTGGGCTATTTATTTTTAATGAAACTTTAACCGGAAATCGATATTTCAAATTTATTAGGGAAGATTTCGACAATATCCTAGATGAATTAAATTTACAGACCCGTACATATTTACGGTGTTTTCAACACGACGGTTCCCCGCCTCACTATCAGGCACAGGTCAAAAGATATTTAGATTAATTATTTCCAAACTCGTGGATCGGCAGAAATGGTCCTGTTTTATGGTCTGCACGTTCCCCAGATCTTTCACCGTTAGATTTCTTCGTCTTTGGAGCAATAAAAGATCTCGGATATGTGCGATCATATGCAACCCAAGAGGAGCTATTGGAAACTGTTATTAATGTATTTGATAGCTTAGATGGGCGCAAAATTAGGAGAGCTATTAACTCAGTGTTGAAAAGGTGCCGTATGTGCGTCGATAATAATGGTGGGCATTTCCAACACTTAATGTAAATTTAGCGTGTTACGTGTTGTTAATAATTAATTCGTTTAGCGTTTTTATTGTTTCTCGTATTACATTGTATATTATAAGTTTCTTTTCTTTTCCATGGCAAGACTTTTGTTAAACATAATAATAGTATATTGTGCAGTTATTTATTAAAATAAGTGCTACAACCCTTACATCATTGCAAGCAGAAAAAATGCACTACTAGAATATGTCATAGCCAACTATAGTGTCCATTTAAAAACATTAGACTTTGCTTGTTAACTCTAAAATGCTAAGCAAAATTAAAAATTTAAGAAGTTGTCTTTGTTTGAAATTAAATTTCTTAAAAACAATATTCAAAAAGTTTTTTTCTAACTTTAAGAATAGAAGTGTTATAGCACTGAAAAGGTTTTGGAGAATTTCTATTTTTTGCAAATATCTAGTAAACCATGCATTTTCTTAAGTGGACAAAAACGTATCTGCATGAGGCTTATAAAGATGCAAGTCTTTCTCCATTTAACCTAATGCGTATCTCTTATGGTTATCGAGATCCCCATACAAATAATGAAAAAAAACTCAGCCTGTATAAAAAAATTCCTTTTCGTGTTTATCGGCAGTCCATCAAATTAAACAATAAAGAAATTAAAACGTTTCGAGAATATAGATATTATCTTTGTCAATTAATTAAAAAATTAAGTAATTGACAAAGATAATATCTATATTACAGGGACGTTTTAATTTGCACATTGTTTAAGTGTATTGACAGCCCCTAAAAGGAACTGTTATAAGGTATATTGTGGCACAGCTGATTTATGGCGTACTTGCAAACCCCTACGTCACACGATTGACATTAACCTCAAACATATGATGGATGACACAGGACATTCCGAGCCGTGCAAAATATTATACGAAGTTGAGTCAAAGTTATAGCATACCTTACATATGTGTACATCGGTTTTATCAAAAGGCGAAAAAGGAAATGTGTTTATATATAGATATAAACATATAATATATGTAGGTATATTCGTATTATTACGTATAAATGTATAAAGATGTATACGTAAACGTATATGCATGTAGTAGTTGCCATTACCAGCAGTCAACAGACAGACACGTGTTTCGGCCTTTAAGGCATCGTCAGTGAACAGTAAACATTATATTATTCGTAGGTAGTATATTAAAGTAATGTAACAAATATAGAAAGATGATAGCGCGGAAATGTGTACATTAAAAATAAATTATTAGAAACTTCTAGATGTAGAACAGTTGTAACCACGTGTTTCTGTATTTATTTGTCTTCATTAGTACAGGTAGATAAAACAAACTTGTGTTGACTACCAAACATCAAATCCATGTCCATAGTGTTCACCAGCAATAGTTAGTAATCTATTTTGTACTATGTAAATATTAATAGAAACATTAAATTGTAGAAACGTATAAAAATAATCTCAAATCAATCAAATACGAAGTGCGTAAATTAAGTAATAAGACTGGCAACACTTGGGAAGTGAAATTTGGAGTAGCGACAAGTGAATATGTGATACGCCTCAGTGCAAATTCTCTAAAGTAATTTAGTTGATTGTTACTTTCTTTCGTTAAACAGTTTTTTCGAGTGCGTTCTAAAAAGGAGTTCTTTTTCTTTTTATAAAGTTAATTACAAACGTACAGTTTATTAAAATATACATTAGAGTAGTAAATAAGTGGACTGAAGTCACTTGACAGAAGTTGGTATACCATCCACTCACGGCTAGAATTATTCATGCAGATCTTCCGGACAATTTTTTGTTAGTATAGGAGTTGGTTAACAAATGGATGCGTATGAAATAAGTTTCTTTCCTTATAACGTCTAGCGTGAGCCTTGTTAACATCCTTCTCAAATGGTATTATAGGTCCTCATGTAACGTTAGGTTTGCCACATACTAAGATGTGTTAGCCATCATGCGAAGCATTTTAGATTGGAATTTTTGCAGAATTTTTATATTGTACGGTTTTGCGCAACCCCAAAGTTCGATTTCATAGTTTCATATTGATACCAGTATAGTTTTGTAGAGGAAAATCTTAAATTCGAAGGTTTTCGCCTTAAGGTGAACTTGCAAGGTTAATCTCTGGTTAAGATGGATATCCAAGTACTTCATGTCAGTTTTAACTAGTAGTAGCTTATTGTATAACACCTATTGAGGTAAGGTTCGTCTGGTGGTAAAAGTGATTTGGTATGACTTGTTACTATTGGGTTTGATTTTCATTTGTTCATCCAGAGCTCTAGTTCGTTTATATAATGTTCTAATTTGTTAAAAGTAAGTTAAATCAAGTTCGAGATACGGTGTGCTATCAAGTTTTACTTTAGGCTTGGGCACAGTGCAACAGAAACTTTTGCAAAAGTTTGTCTGAATTTCTATGTAAGTTGCTCTTTTTTTGTCTACCTCGCTAATTCACATCAATTTTCTCTAGTAACAGCTCATTGTATAACGACACCTGTTGAGGTCAGGTTCGTCTTGGTGGTAAAAGTGATTTGGGTTGACTTGTTACTATTGGCTTTGGTTCTCCATATGTTCATGCAGAGCTCCAGTTCATTTATATGATGAAATCAATTTTGAAATACGGTGTACTATCAGGTTTTTCTTTAGGCTTAGGCACAGTGCAACAGAAACTTTTGCAAAAGCTGCAAGCCTACTGACGCAAGTGTCTTAGCCGACCGATCAGTCAACACTCTTACCTATAAGTTCTTGAAAAACTTCAAAAAAAGGTTGTAAGTGTGAGACCAAACATCAAGAAGAAGTGGGTGGTGCATTATGATAATGCACCTGGTCACACAGCAGTTTTAATAAATGAGTTTTCGGACAGCCAAAACATTTCTGCAGCTCAGCATCTTTATTCGCCTGACTTCAGTATTTGCGACTTTCCGAGATTGAAAAATCATCTCAAGGGACGTCACTTTGGGACACTCGAAAACTTTCAAATGTCTGTAACTGATCATCTGAAGGCCATTTCAGTATACGGGTTCCAGCACTGCTATGAGTATTAGAAAAATAATTTCCAGCACTGTGTGGTTTCCCAAGGAAGTTATTTTTAGAGTGACAGTGTTGAATGTAGTTTTATGCGAATAAAGAAAATGAAAAAAAAAATCAGTCCCTTTACTTCATTAACACACCTCGTATAATAAACTAATAACAAAAATAGGATGGCAAAGTCAATTATGTGATGTAGTTGATTGTTATCCTCAATAAACTGAAGATCTTCTGACAGAAAATACAATTTGGCAGGTTGTCTGTTTATTTTTCTTATTAGTTCAAACTTTTGGTCCATAGTGTTGATTTGATGCAGTTTTACTTATTTCTGAGTGAATACGAATGCAGGCAATAATAAGTTATGCCTACAAGTATTCCTGTAATCCATATTTAGCTGTTTGGAAATTTTGACAATTGAATTATTAATTGTTATTAAATTGAAAGTATATTCAATGTCAATGACAAAGTTATAAATAAATTTATCTAATTTTACATTTTCGGGAAACTATAAATCGTCATGCAACATAGATACAAAAAATATAAGTATTATAAACTTATTTATATAAGACTGACGAAAGATGGAATGCGCAATAACGATTATATATATACATATATAAAACATTAGTATTACATTGTATGTAGTGCAGCAGCATTGGCCTGTCAGCGAGATGTTATCAATATTTCATTTAGGTATTTAAAGAATTGCTTGTTACTGACAGCTGATATTGTTTTCAATTTTTTCCGTGAAAATGTGCCAATGTCATTTTACTTGATTACTGTCAATTATTTTTATTGTATTATTTGTGCAGTGTAGCCTTGATAATTGTAGAATAAACGATCTAATTTGAATTGAAATCTTAGACAGGTGTATTTGTAAATCGACTATGTTTAAAAATCGCACATATGCAATAAGGCCTCATCTATTATTCACATTCCATTTTTTAAGTTTCTGACAGCGACCAGTTTAGAAATTATTCAATTCATTACATTTATTAGATATATTTGTTATACATAACTAAAATAAAGTGCTAGTAATAATACTAACGTTTCTTAATATATTTAACAGATCGACAACGTTGGCACACAGAAACATGCATGTAAACGTGTTTCACTATTATTTATAGTTCAATAGTTTAATAGTCGCCTTTGATTTGCACGAGATAGTTTTTCGGTGATATACAGGGTCCGCCATCCGTCTGGGATTGTCATATTACGGCTTTAATATTGCCAAATTCGAAAAGTTATGTAATGTAGGTGGTAGCCGACTAGTAGGAGCACAAAATAAAATTATTGGTAATTATACAAAGTGTTCAGGAAAGGAGTGTGATGTCAAAGTTGTATTTTTTTAAATGGAACACCCGGTATATTATGTGATTTTTGAATTGCGCAATTAAAAATATTGGGATTTCATATGGGATTGTATTGACCTAAAGCTTACGTTTTGGGAGTTATGGACGCATCAATTGGAAAAAATGCTATAATCTAGTAGGTTGTGGATTGGTTAGTATAGTGTTTAGAAATATCGTGCTTATCATGAAGTTTTCCACGTTAGTATACTTTTATTCCGAGGTATTAATTTTAAGCTACATCGATCTGTTATACAGGGTGTTTACCATACGCGAATACTAATTTTTCTCAATTTTTTCAAATGGAACACCCTGTATATTATTACCAATTGTTAATAAGGGCACTTCTAGCTTTCATTTTATATAAGGGTATGGCTGTCTAACTCCAATAATTTTCAAGAAACATCGAATTAACGTCTGAAATTTAACATGTTTAATAACATTTTGTAGAAATTATTTTACATCTACTCATACATTGATATTGCACTACGAAAATGAGCACAAAGTAATATCAAAAATGGAAATTTACAACAAATGTTCAAAAACTCGGCCATCATTTGCTATGCAAATGTCAAGTCTTCGAATAAACGATATCCTAACATGTTCCAAAATTTCAGGAGAAATATTTCTAAATGCTTGAGAAATTCTAATTTGCATATTTTCGGCTGTTGTTGGTGCTACTGAGTAAACCTGTTGTTTTATGTGTCCCCACAGAAAAAAGTCTAACGGAGTTAGATCAGGAGACCTAGCAGGCCATGAGATAGGACCTCCTCGCCCTATCCATCTTTCAGGAAGCCACTCTTGCAAATAATTCCTGACTGTTTGATGATAATGTGCTGGCGCACCGTCCTGCTGTAGGTACATCTGTTGCCTAGTTGCTAAATCAACATCGTCCAAAAGCAGCGGAAGTTCATTTCTTAAAAATTCTAAGTATCTTTCGCCAGTCAATTTACCATTGAAAAAATACGGTCCTATAACATGTGATCCTAGTATGCCTCCCCAAACATTTAATGACCACTGATGTTGATGATCAATGTATCTAACCCAGTGGGGATTTTCGGTGGCATAATAATGTATATTGTGCCTGTTAAGTGAACCATTGTGTCGAAATGACGCCTCATCACTAAACAGAATACAGTCTAACATTTTTGGGCGGATTTGGAGCCTTTGTCTCATTTCTTGGCAAAATCCTAGTCTATGCTCGAAGTCATCTTCATTTAACTGCTGATGAAGTTCCATATGATAAGGATGAAAATTGTATTTTTTCAGTATTCTTCTAACTGATGTTTCACTAATTCCCGTATCTAAACTGATATTACTCACACTCGCATGGGGATTTTCTTCTACGGATAACAGCACAGATAATTTATTATCTTCATTAGAAATTAGAGGATGTGTGAATACCTTTTTAGGATACGCAACGCTACCTCTAGCATCGAACCTTTCTTTTAGTTTTTCAAATGCCGTTGGCTTAGGTTTACGTAAATTCCGATAACGTTGCGCGTACAACCTATTTGCTAATAAACAGTTACCAGAACATTCTCCCAAAATGTATACCATATTTATCATTTCCGGAACGGAAAAATTCATTTTTAATCACAAAATTATGACAGCAATGACAGACTAGCTGCGCACAAGGAAAAAGTCAAACTCTTTTGTTCAATTTTATTTGAACTAGCCATGCCTACATGAGTTTTTATACAATACGTATTTATTCGTATGTGTATTTTTGTTGTTAAAGACAGAGAGCAACTGTGGCCACAGGCTTCCTTCTGGGCAGTTGGATAATAATGAAAGATCATTACGTTAAGGCCACTAAAAACTTTGTGCTTATTTTCGTAGTGCAATATCAATGTACGAGTAGATGTAAATAATTTCTACAAAATGCTATTAAAAATGTTAAATTTCAAACGTTAATTCGATGTTTCTTGAAAATTATTGGAGTTAGACAGCCAACCCTTATATCAAATGAAAGCTAGAAGTGCCCTTATTAACAATTGGTAATAATATACAGGGTGTTCCATTTGAAAAAATTGAGAAAAATTAATATTCGCGTATGGTGAACACCCTGTATAACAGATCGATGTAGCTTAAAATTAATACCTCGGAATAAAAGTATACTAACGTGGAAAACTTCATGATAAGCACGATATTTCTAAACACTATACTAACCAATCCACAACCTACTAGATTATAGCATTTTTTCCAATTGATGCGTCCATAACTCCCAAAACGTAAGCTTTAGGTCAATACAATCCCATATGAAATCCCAATATTTTTAATTGCGCAATTCAAAAATCACATAATATACCGGGTGTTCCATTTAAAAAAATATAACTTTGACATCACACTCCTTTCCTGAACACTTTGTATAATTACCAATAATTTTATTTTGTGCTCCTACTAGTCGGCTACCACCTACATTACATAACTTTTCGAATTTTGCAATATTAAAGCCGTAATATGACAATCCCAGACGGATGGCGGACCCTGTATATGTTGTTGTTTTAATGCATAAATAAAGAATTAAATATGTGTTCCCGAACATTTAAAATATATCTTAAATATAAGAGAAAAATATATTCCAGTGAATTTTAATAAACATTCTGATCAATACGAATACGAATATTTATGCCATGAATAGTACGAAGGCACCAAGTAATTTTAACAAGAATATTTTTTTTGTTTGTAATATATTAACAAAATCTTAAACGACGTACATAAAAATAAATGAAAGAAATCTGAAAATATGTTAAATATATATTGATTATATTTGAATAGCGAAACAAGATGAGGAACAACAAAGCAATTAATTCTCAACTGTGCTTTTCCATGTTGTTCTATATATACAGGGTGTATTTGAAATAAGGGGACAAAGTATGATAAATGGAAAGCTGCAATTATGTAGAATATAAATCCCAAATATTGTGAGTCAATTACAACACGAACGCCAAAATTAAAAACCCTCGAAAAGTGTTTAATGTGCCGCCTATGGATTTAGCATGTGTCTATATGTCGTAGATATCGCGCCAGACGTCGACGGTTTCACACAGGTTGAGGAGACGTAATAATTTCCATCGAAGTAAATAAGCACGCATAGATATACGCAATAACAGCTGTAGACGTTATAAAAACCCCAATGTTTACTATTTCTAAACAGGTGTTCATGCTAAGAGTTCAACAACCTTAATATGAAATATCAGCTGTTAAAATATCTTATTTAGATATTACGTTTTCTTCCGCTATTACTGTTATTATGATTAAATTCAACGACATTTTACTTCTTATTTCTCACAAAAACAAATTTGTGTTGTAAAATTTGCCTAACTCTACTTATGAGAAACTTTTATTTTAATTGGACGCAATTTATTTCAGTTCGTGTGTTGTGTAAGCAATAGTCGAAACATCCACACGTAACAATCGAACGGGACTGACCTCGCACGCCTTCACGCTCCTACTTACTAACCCGCCCTTCCATAGCCTACAGTCGTATTAAAGTGCAGTGGCGCGACGAATATTTTAAAGATATCTTTGTAATTTTTAAAATTTGAATTTGCGCAAAATATTTTGGATTTGAGTCTAATAAAATTACATCTTTCTATTAATCATACTCTGTCCCCTTATTTCAAATACACCCTGTATATTTATAAAGCTTGCCTATTTACTCCCAGTAACATTTGTATGTAATAAATAGTTTAGGAATTATAAGGTCGTATAAGAGTATTTAATATAGATGTTATTTATATTTTCGGACAATGCACCCTATGTTTAGACCAGAGATATAAAGAAGGGTAGACTGCTTTTGTACCAATCCACATCCAATTTATATACGATGCAAGAATGGCCGCCATTTTGACCCCATGTATTGACATCGAGAGCGGTTTGTTTATGTTTGTTTAGGTTATGTTCTTTTTTCACTGGTACTGAACATTGAAAGTGATATAAATTATAAAAAAAATATATTTTAGAAAATATATTCCAAAAATTTGAGGATGCAGATATTGAGGTTGTAAGAAAAAAAGTTTTTTGTATTAGCTGGGAAAGTTAGTTAATGGAGGTTATGTATAGTTCTGGCGTCAACACGTCAATTTATCAAAAATATTTTACAGGTTTCGATCTTTAACGTCCCAATTTCAAAGGCGGAAAATAACTATATAGGTGTAACAAAATGGCATTTCGTAATTGGCACGGATTTATGTCGATGACACCTCCGAATACCTGCTTGAAATGTTGAGTATTCTTTGTACGCATTGTTGTGCAGTACCGTTCAACAGAATTGTTCTATATTTATTCTAATGGAGATCTAATTATAACCGAAGTGTTATACTTATTTAACGTTTGTTTACGTACCAGTTTTCTTAATACATGTGCAATTTGTTAGGTGCATTTTATATTTATTTATTTTACAAGTTATTGGGCCTATTAGTCATAAGCGAAACGCTAATATTGTATAATGTCAAAGACCTTGATCGAGGCCATAAATGTTTCAATCTGTACTTGTATAGAATGTGTATATTTGCACTGTGAGTATTATTATGGTATTTGATGGTTATTTTGCACCTGTTTCTTTAATATATGAAATGTTTAAGCGCAAATGCGCCTAACTTCAATCAATTTTAATAGTAAATACAGAAGGTGAACAAGTGAATTAACCCTTTACTAAAATTATCTCATCTTTATAATTTGTACAAATTGATTCTGATTGGTTTCCAATATGTTAGTTGTAAAATATATATTTATCATTTTGTGCTAGAGTAAATGTAGGCGAAAGAATAATACCCAGCAAATGATTATTTCCTCGTGGTGAATCCGGCTTCTGGGGCTTAAGCTTACGCTTGTTAAAAGTACTAGAACGTTCTAGTGTAGATTGCACGGGTGACGTGTTTAATGCATTTGTTACTTCAGATCTACGTCATCAAAGGGGTAAAAAAATGCTGAATTGTAACCCCAGCGAATAAGGGTAGATTAAGACGTATTGATTATTGAAGAAGATCATTGGATTTTAATAAATCATTAATTAGATAAGTTGGAAACTCTTTTTTTCCAGTGAAGCTTCAAAATTAAATTAACATTTTATGAATTCTATCCCTAACTTTGAAATTAAAGTCAGTTTGATGAATTATTACTAAAATACTTGTTTAAATCGTACAGAATTCAATTTCATTAGCATATTTGAGTAGACGATCGAGGCTATAATTTTTTAGTATAAACTAAAATTGCATTTTTGGGGTATGTGGTACTACTTAACTAAATAAATAAAACTAAATTTGTACGTTTCAACATTGTTTAATGCCTTTATTAAAAAAATATATAAAACCAAGCCTAAAATAAATACTTAAGGGTAGCTAGTAATAGAGTTCGTAGATAATTTAAAAGATAAAAAAAATATGTTTCTTCTGCAAATTATACTTAGATATTAGATATATGAACTTATTTAAGAGTTAATAATGTTATTATATTTTTTTTTTACAAAAAAGAACGCAGCAGCGGACAACTCACCAATAAAATTCCTTAACCATTTTTCATTATGATTGTTTAAAATTGTATTTTGAAAAACATCGTATTCAAACGATTTCTTCATTGGCTTGTTTTCTTTTTGTTTGGCTGTCTTCTTAATATCTTTGTCACTTAACATACTTCACAAATTGTATAAATGTCACTTTGTTCAATTAGCTTAAATTTATACGTTATCAATCTCTGTGCATAGATAATTTTATACAAAGCTGTGGGTATATGTATTAAGGTAATAAAAGTATGTTTTTCTAATTTAAACAAAGTCATAAACATACAATTAAATTCTGTCTCACAGAAAATGTATTTCTTAATAGGTGGAAGGAAAATTGGTAACACTCGAGATCTCTAAATAAATATTCTATTTGCGCTCTCAAAGGTTTTTGAAAATATTGTAGACAAACAAGTACGACTCTACTAGAGTCTCTGCTTATTAGAGCAGTAACTCAATCTGGATTTAGGTGTATAATCATAGATGTATTAGTGCACTATTTATTGTTGTAGATGATGTAGTCGGAAGCACTCAAAATGCTTTAAAATGATAATAGGCTGTATATATCGTATTTTAGTTATGCAACAAAATACAAATGGTTAAGACACAATAAAAAAATAAGGTGTGGCCACCACACGACTTTCTTATACGTATGAGCGTTTCAAACTGTACAATTTAAAAAAAAAATTTAATACAAAACTTATTCAAAATCCTATTCTAAGTACTTTCATTCTCTTAATAAATCGCTATAGAATGCATACTTCGCAAGATATCAAAAAAGTGCTCCTCGCTAAGAATTCCGAATTTTGAAATTTCATATATAAAAAAAATATTGCAAATATAGTTTTAAATACTTTTGTACTCTTGATAAATATATATAGAATGCATAACTTAATATATTTGCAAAAAAATTGCTATTGGATAAGAGTAAAAGTGGTACGTCCGGTCTGAATTTTGAATTTTTTTTATACAAAAGATATTTAAAAGTACGTTCTAAATACTTTTATACTGGTAATGTACCTGTCTAGAAAGCATGAGTTGCGAGATATTCACAAAAAACTGATTTTCGATAAGAGTAAAAGACCTACTTCCGGTAGGAATTTCGAAAAACTTTATTAACACAATTTTTCTTAAATTTAATTTTGAGTACATTTGAATTCTTTATAAATTTGTTTAAACTTAGTAATTGATGAAATATTTGCAAAATTCGATTCTTTCACTGAAGTAAACTACAACTTCCGGTCTGCTGATTTTACTCAAAATCTAATCATTTCTCAAGAGGGAGATTATATTCGTAAATACAAAATTTGGAATTGATATCTACAGCGGTTTTACCGCTATCGTGGTCACACACACAGAGACACACACACACAGAGAGACACACAGACATTTTTTAAAAACCACTTTTTTGGTATCAGGGGACCTCAAAACGTGGACATTTGCAAAAATCTCGAGGTCGAAAATTTTCATCATCACAATACTTCCTTATACTACGTATAAGAAAGTAAAAACTACCTCTTTCAATGGCATCCAGTATGCCACAGGGGAGTGTACATGGACCCTTATTATATATTTTTATAAGTGTACTTTTATCAAATCTTTAGAATTCTGAAAATTGTATCCATGGGCTGATGCTAGTCAGTGCTTTGTTCGATTCATCTATTTAAATTATTTTGATGTCGAAACCATTGTTTGGGAACTATTAAAGCAAATACAATAAAGCTACAAATTTTCCCATAAAAAATTAAGTACATGTAGGTATATACTAGCAGGATTTTAGTAAAGTATTTTGAAATTTTCATTTTCTTTGTCTTCCTGAAGCTCATCGATAAAATCTCTTCTTAGGAGATCCAGTGGTGACTGATATTCGTGCGTTGAAGTATAATTCAAGAGGTACCACTGATTTTAAACTAAGACATTCTGAAGAATGGAAGGACCTTCTGATACAATTACATAGAAAATTTACTGCGAATGATATCATTTCACCATTATATGGTTCGAGGTTGAAAATTAAAGTCGAAAAATATAATCATTTGAATAAAATGCACAAAAACACTTGAAATAAAACAACGTGTTTCAATTTCTAAAAATTGTATTAATAAAAATACGACATGTTTTGCTCACATAGTGGCTTTATCAAGTATATAATACTAACTATACTTAGGTGCTACTTGAATTTATGTATTTGTTGACATTGGTGGGGGTGGTTTCTTGAATAAATTTAAAAGTGGGGTGTTAGATATGTCTAATTGGTTATTTAATAATAAGTTTGTGTTTTTAAATATGTTGATTTCTAAATTATTTAAAAGGACACCTTTATTTTCTGTATGCAATATTTTAAAATTGTCATTGAAATCGTGTTCACATTCTAATAAATGTTTTGCATAATGAGAGTCTGTTTTTTTTTTATTCTGAAAGGATCTCATGTGTTCTTTAATTCTAGTATTAAAAGACCGGCCTGTTTGGCATATATAGCATTTTTGGTAACTCCCTCCGTTTAACTCATAGAGACTCCCGATTTTCCACCTTTTTCCGTTCTTCCTTTATTATTTTTTATGATATTACCTACAATGTTCTTGGTTTTAAACGAAATATTTATGTTTAGCTTCCTTTTGAACATTGTACTGATTCCCTTTGAAAACGGTTCTAGATAAGTCAAGGATATGTATATTTTTTGTTCTTTGGTTTGTGTTGGGAAAGTAGAAAGTAGAAAGTAGTTCACGGCATGTTAACCATTTGCAACAACTAAAAAAAGTCCCGACTCTGAGTACCATGGGTTTTACGATACCTTACCTCACGAGTAATTTTACGATACTTTTTTAGCTAATAAAGCAGGCATGTCAAACCCGCGGTCCGCCTACCAGTTGTCTGCGGCCCGGTAAGGTTGGTATCAAATATTTGAAAAAAAATATTTCCATACAAGGTAAAAATAATTGTTTTTCATTTAATCTACAAAAGAGTTTTCCCAAGACATCATATTCTGTTATAAGTGTCATAAAGTGACAAATTTATATATGAAATCTATCATTTTATGACACTTATAACAAAATATGATGTCTTGGGAATATATTGATATTATAAAAATTACAATACATTTTTGAATATCGCGGGTAAGAGCGACAATAGCACACCTCTTGGGTGGGCCATGAACTATCGTCGTCGAACTTTGTCGAATATGCACGAAAACTGCCGATATCTAACGTAACCTACTGCAATTTACTGTGCAATTTAGTTCCAACGAATACAGCGTTATAAAAGTGTGTACGCAACAATTTCATTAGAAAGTGTAGTATTTTCTTTATACATAATTAAATGAATTTTTAAAAAAAAGTCAAAGGCCTCTACCAGTATGAGTAAGAAACGATTAATTGAAGATTTTCGCAATTTTCATGAAAAATGGGACTTACAAAATTCTTGTATTCAAGCAAAAAATAAAATTTTATGTTTAATATGTAGAAACTCTATTGCAGTTTGCAAAGATTCCAATACTAAAAGGCACTTCGATACAAATCATAAAGTAATCTTCGACAAATATATTGCGAAACTTCGTGAAGATAAATTGTTAGAATTAAAGTTGACACTTAAAAAACAACAAAGTACATATATTTGTTACACCTATAGAAAACAACACAGGTGGTGTAAAAACTAGTTATTTGTTATCACATTTAATTGCAAGAAAGTCGAAACCATTCAATGAAAAGGAATTTATTCACGAATGTATTATTAAAACAGTAGAAATTTTGTGTCCAGAACAATTAAAAAAATTCAAAAATATTAGCTTAACTCGAAACACCGTTGCAAGCAGAATTGATGATATAGCCGAGAATTTAAGGAAACAACTGAAGTCAATAATACCAACATTTGGGACTTATTCCATTGCAATTGCTGCTTTTATTCGCGGATGTGATGTGAACTTAAAAGTAAGAAAAGAGCTTCTGGAAATCATTCCTATGCGCGATACAACTACTGGAGATGATATTTTTAACGTACTTATGGAAGTTTTGATTAAATATAATTTATCGTTAAAAAAATTAGTTTGTCTTGCAACTGATGGTGTTCCTGCCATGACTGGCGTTTTTAAAGGAGTTGTTGCAAAATTAAAAGAAAAATGCAATGAACAAGGCAATGCTTATTTTCAACATTTTCATTGTATCATTCATCAGCAAACATTGTGCTCCAAAGTTTTAAATATCGATCATGTACTAAAAAATGTCACTAAAATTGTAAATTATATTCGTGTACGTGGCCTTAATCATCGTCAATTTATAAAATTTCTAGAAGACATAGGAAGTGAATACACCAATCTACCTTATTACACAGAAATTCGATGGCTTTCCAGTCATAAAGTTTTAAAGCGATTCTTTGAAATGCTGGACGAAATTATCATTTTGTTAGAATCGAAAAATTATGAATGTGGAATATTAAAAGATGATCAATGGATAAAGGACCTGGCTTTTTCAGTTGACATTACAAATCAACTTAGTCAACTTAATATTAAACTACAAGGTAAACGGCAAGTAGTTACTATGTTATTTGATAATATTAACGTTTTTAAACAGAAATTAATACTTTGGCGAAAACAAATTCAAAAAGAAAATTTATCCCTTTTTGAATGTTATTGCCAGTCATTATTACAAAAATCACCAGAATTGAAATTTTCAGGATATGCCAAACAAATTAAATTATTAGAAAATGAATTCGAAAAAAGATTTTTGGATTTCAAGAAATGCGAAAATCAGTTTCACCTATTTACTTCTCCTCTATCAATTGATGTTGAAACTGTTGATGATAATTTACAACTGGAATTAACCGAAATTCAGTGTGATTTCATATTGAAACAAAAATATAAAAAATAAAAAGTTGGAATACCAAATTTCTATAGTTATTTATCAGTGGACCGATATCCCAATGTGTTATGTGTAATTAGGCGTATTTTAGCTATGTTTGGTAGCACATATTTGTGCGAACAACTATTTTCAACTTTGAAAAATAATAAATCGGCGGAAAGATCGAGATAAACAAACTATCACGTGCAATCCATTTTAAAAATAGCTACAGCTCAACAAAATCAACCAAATTTTGAAAATCTGGTTCATGATAATCGTTGTCAAGTTTCTTCAAAAATATGATATGATATATTTATGCACTTTTATTTAACTAATGTTAGTTTGAAAAGCAGTCTTTACTTTCTTATACGTAGTATAAGGAAGTATTGTGATGATGAAAATTTTCGACCTCGAGACTTTTGCAGATGTCCACGTTTTGAGGTCCCCTGATACCGAAAGAGTGGTTTTAAAAAAATGTCTGTGTGTCTGTCTGTGACCACGATAGCGATCAAACCGCTGGAGATATCAATTCCAAATTATTTATTTACGTGTATAATCTCCCTCTTTAGATCTGATTAGTTTTTCAGTAAAATCGGTAGACCGGAAGTAGCAGTTTACTTCAGTGAAAAAATCGAATTTTGCCAATATTTGGTCAACTACTAAGTTTAAAAAAATTTATAAAGAATTCATATGTACCTAAATTAAAATTGAGAATAATTTTATTTATAAAGTTTTTCGAAATTCCTACCGGAAGTAGGTCTTTTACCCTAATAGCACACAATATCGGGCCAACGTTGGCTGTTGGTCGTTTATTTATTGGCCTGACATCGGCGTCTAATATCAATCCGATGTACAAGTGTTAACATTTTACAACGTTGGATAAATATCACTGCATGATATTGGCCCAATATTTTGCACAGACATTTTTCCGATTTGAGCATATACCCTATATTTCATAAGATAAATAAAGTACAGAGAATTTACTTGATTTGAACTACAAAATGAACAAACAAGAATATGTTTTGTATTTGATAGCTCACAACCCACTTAATCTTTAAAAATACAAAATTTCAATAATGCGCCCATGGGCGATGGGTAATGGGCCTCTCGTGCCCGGTCTCTAAAATTATTTATAAAAGTGTGCGTAGTACTTTTAATGTTAATTTGGTAAGAATCATTATTGCAAATGCTTAATTAACTTTGAGGATCTATATATTTCATTTCACACACCAACAGTTATTCATGGCACAGTGTGTAATATATTCTGTGATAAATTAATATAGACTATATCAATATTGTCTTGCAAAGTTAATACGATGTTGACGTTTAATCGCAGAATAACAAATTGTGACGTCATCCCCTTTAGTCTAAATTTATATCGAACACTGACCTACAACCAACATCACAGTGACTTTGTGAACTTGATATTATGTAGACATTTTTGTTTAATGTTAATAGTATGTAGATTTTTGTTGTCAATAAAATATCAGTATCAGATATTTAACCAATATATTACCAATGTAGACAACGTTGGTCTGATATCAACCCAACGACATAAATTGACATTTACTTGATATAGGAATTTTATATTCGTGCGACATTGGGTGAAGGTCACTGATGTTCTACCGATCTTAGAATATTGGAGTGACATTGGCCTGCTTTGAGGCCAACGAACTTGGCTACTAGGGTACTCTTATCGAATAGCGATTTTTTTGCAAATATGTCGTAATTTATGCATTCTATATATATTTATCAAGAGTACAAAAGTATTTAGAATTGGATTTGCAATATTTTTTGTACATATGAAATTTTAAAATTCGAACCGGAAGTAGCACTTTTACTCTTAGCGAGTAGCATTCTATAGCGATTTATTAAGAGAATGAAAGTACTTATAATAGGATTTTGAATAAGTCTTGTATAAAAAAATTCTTAAAATTGTATAGTTTGAAACGCTCATACATATAAAAAAGTCGTGTGGTGGCAACGCCTCATTTTTTTAATACTTATACATTATTTTGTATGCAATTGCCATGTTAATAAAATATCTGTTTGGTTTCAATTGTATTTTTGTGTAAAATAAATATGTTAGTTTTGATAACACTGTTTATATATTTTTTGAACTAGAGCAAAAAATAACTCCTATTTGTTTAGCTTTAACTTCAGAAGAACTCTTATCTCCTGTAAAAAACTAAAATCAAATACATGTTTATAAAATTACTTAGTTTTATGTTAACTCAATATACTTTAAATAACTAAAAAAAAAAAATTAAAATTGTAGCGACTTGTCTGAATTTTTTGGAATATGTATTTTTTGTGCGCCCTATAAATTTTGTGATTTTGGAGTTACGAGCTTTGATAATTAGGGTGACAATACGCAAAAAGGAATCTATATAAATTAACTTCTATTATTTTCCTTTCCAAACAATAAAATCTTAATTAGTCCAGTCCTGATGAAGCAATTAATTTTTACATTTTCCTCTCTAATCCTAGATGAAAACCATCCAGAAACAAACCGAGCTTTTTTCAACGAACTTTCTTTTCAGCTACGACGCGTTCGCTTCACCTTACCGTCGTCAGATGGGGACACGAGTAGGAGCGACGTCGAGCGCGCGCCGTCCACAGCGTCGGCGAATCTCACAATCAAAAGGACGGCGGGAGACGGCGGCTATCCGAAAACGCGCGTTACTCATATCAGTCCGCGGTCGGATAGCAAACGGCAATACAACCGCATCTCCGCTACGAATAATACAGTCGAACACGGAGTTCGCTACAACGAAATACGCATAGATAGGGTCAGTCTTCAGAAACGCGATAGTATCAACGGCGCTGGCGGTAACGGGATAAGTCTTCGCACTTGTAACGTTCATCATCATCATCAACATCACCACCAACAGCGTCAACAGGAAGAACAAGATCTCGCAGATACTGCCGGAGTTTTCGTGTCGGTAACCGCGTCTCCGGCGGTCAGGAGGAGGATACATCCTACTGGGAAGTATATCCGTGGCACACTGTCACCCACCGCAAACACGGCGGCCCACGCGGCCCCATCACCCGGAGGACAACTGTTACTTCGGGCAGCTAGAGATGGCGAAGACGGACTTCTCCGGGACTTGCTCCGGAGAGCGCAACTGGTTGGAATATCAGATGCAGACTTGAATGCGACCGATAATAGTGGAAGGGTAAGTTTCTAAATTTATTAATATAGTTAAAAAAAAAGTTTTTTCAAAATTTTTTGGAAAAGACTTTTTGAAAAGTTTGCAAAAGAGGTCTATCATATAATTGCTAGAAATCTTAAGGCAAATTCCTAAATGAATGTAAACCATTCCATTTGAATTTCTATTTCCCAGCGCTTAGCATAACGCATAGGAAAATATGCGAGTGTCATACTGAAAATAATACAATAAATACTATACAGATGTCACATAATAATAAAAACCGAAATTTACAATAAAAAAGAATTAAGACGTAATAATTAACATTAAATCTTTTAATAACAACTGCAGAGGTAAATGTAAACAAATTTATTATTTATTTTATTCGAATTAGACTTCGTATATTTATTAATTTAGTGCGAAAATAGTCTTCCAAACATTTCAAAAATACTTTTATGAATGTAAACTAAGTTTAATATTTACTTTATTTAATTTAAATGTCTATTCCTTGATGTACACATAAAGCACACGCGAATACGGGAATTCAAACATTCGTAATAAGACAATAAATACAAAAGTTATCATATAATAAATACCTAGATATAAAAATACAGACAATAGTCAAATATGTTGAGGACTACGGTTAATTCAAAAAAATGCTTAAAAATTACACAAAAATAAGTCTATTGAATAGTTTATATTTGAATAATTTTGAGGTTAGAATTTCATATCTTGGAATAAACACATGAATATTCTTGTCGCATTATGTTCTACAGATCGTTGGGTTGCGGTTGGATAAGTACTGTTCTCTATATATACAGGGTGAGTCATTAGTAGCCGCTTCTCCGATTGCTCTTTTGTGTTTTAAATAAAAGAAAAAACAATTACTGGAAGATCTATTGTTGCTTGTGGCGCATATTGTAAAAATACTTTAAGCTCTGGCGCACTTCCGGTTTCACCGGAAATGCACGAAACTTAATTTTTTTAAACGACTCACCCTATATATTTTTGGATTTTCTTGTACTGCTTTAAATTGTCTGTTTGACGGTTTTTTCTTTTTCAAAATTGAGCCCATAGTTTTTGGATTATTATTTTTTTTTGAAAATATTTGGCCAAAACACGTGTTCAGAAAAAAAATCATTTTCACATTGTTTTTAAAAGCAAAAACATTAATTTTGGTGGTGCTTGTAGCCAAGAAAATTCTGCATCATTTGGTAAAGTTGCACTCGACAATACCTCAATAAACTTTGTTTTATCAAAGCCTACTTCCTGATATTTTCACATACCAAAAACTTTTTTTTTAAATGGAACACCCAGTATTTTATTGAGGCATTTTGTTCCTTTTTTTATTCTCTTTCATTTTTGTTAACAATATCCTATACCTATCTTTTGTAATTTCTGAGATAATCACTATAGGAGCAATTAGCGGTCAATTAAAGAACTACGAGCGCTGTTGTTCTATGCACCAAAATATTCGTTCAACCAGTGGAAGGCAGGGATGGCGCCCGACTTCCTTAGTCAACTGTCAAACAAAGTAAATGTTATATCCAACTATCTCAAAAGTAATAATTTTATAGAATGAGAGTATCGCATTTCAATTTTATAATTCCGGCAATGTCCAGTTGCAGTATTTCAGTTTTAACACTGTTGGTTAACATCGAAATAAAATAAAGGTTATGCTTACTGACATATTTGAAGATGTCTTCAAAAAGTTTTGAAAATCCGTTCGTAGATAGCGAAGATACTCTCCCCCATTAACATTATCATCAAAGAAATAAGTTCCAATTATGTAACTACCCACTATTCCTCCCCACAGTTTTAATGACCAACGATTTTGAAAGTTTACAGGTGTGATAAAGTGGGGGATTTTATGTGTTATAATAACGAAAATTGTGAAGATGAACGTATTCACTTAAATAGAAGGTTTGGTTGGTAAACAACAAAAAATTGAGAAAGCCAGGATAATTTATCTGCTGCCAATTGACAGAAATGTAAGCGATTCTGAAAATTTCTTTCATCTAACCCTGGGTATGAATAGGAATTTCGTATTTCCTAATTATTCGGGATTCTCAAATTTGACTTACATCTAACTGCCGACTAATTTTCGTAGTACTAGTATGGGGGTGTTCAACTACACTCGCAAGAACCATAAACGTCTTATCCTCACCAGTTATTGCTTTTTCCGCTCTTTCTTTCATATTCAATGCTTTCTGTTCACTCAAACCGTCCACTTTATATTTTCGAAGGTTTCTGGCTTCGGTTGACTTCTACCAGGGATCGCTGTGCATAAAGTCTGGATGCTAGCAAAGAGTTTCTTTCAGATTCACCCAAAACGTCAATGATATCTATTAACTCTTCATAAGAATAATTCATTTGGATGATAACTAATAGCGATGCTTTTATAAGTTTGACATAAATGTATACCGACTTTCTTTAACAGTTGACTCAGGCAGTCAGCCGCATTCCAGCCTTTATTAGACCAATATTTGGGTGCAGAGAACAGCGCCCGTAGTTCTTTAATTGACCGCTAATTGCTCGTATAGTGATTATCTCAAAAATTAGAAAAGATAGGTATAGGACATTGTTAACAAAAATGAAAGAGAATAAAAAAAGGAATAAAATGACTCAATAAAATACTGGGTGTTCCATTTAAAAAAAATAAATTTTTGGTATGTGAAAATTTCAGGAAGTAGGCTTTGAAAAAACAAAGTTTCTTGAGTTATTGTCGCGTGCAACTTTACCAAATGATGCAGAATTTTCTTGGCTACAAGCACCACCAAAGTCAATGTTTTTACTTTTAAAAACAATGTGAAAATGATTTTTTTCTGAACACGTGTTTTGGTCAAATATTTTCAAAAAAAATTAATAACTCAAAAACTATTGGCTTAATTTTGAAAAAGAAAAAACAGTTGAACAGAGAATTTAGAGCAGTACAAGAAAATCCAAAAATATATAGGTTGAGTCATTTAAAAAAATTATGTTCCGTTCATTTCCGGTGAAACCGAAAGTGCGCCAGAGCTTAAAGTATTTTTACAATATGCGTCACAAGCAATCATGGATCCTCCACTAATTGTTTTTTCTTTTAGTTAAAACACAAAAGAGCAATCGAAGAAGCGGCTACTAATGACTCACCCTGTATAGTAAACACTTATATGCTAGAGCTATTCACAAGAAATTGTTAAAATATCGCTTGCTGTGTTCTGCCATTTACACTTTTAATTGCTCTAATACATTTTTCTGTACTTTCCAAATCCTTTCTACATATTTATATGTTTACTACTACCTTCCTATGGCAATAGGGGAATAAAATCTTGAGTAGTAGTAGTAATAACATTGGTGGTCACTACGATTTCTATTGTATGGTATTCGTTTATATATAATAATCAATGTTCGTATTGCAATCTAGTCTGGAAAGTACGTATTTGTAAAGCAGATCGTCGGCTATAGATCAACAACATCGGTCAAGTATAAGTTTTTCCATTGGTTGTTGTGTTGATAATGAAAATCTACCTTGAAGTGATATAAAAAGGATGACGATGCAATGTAATTCTTACAATGTTTGTGTAAGATTAGTTCGACGAGTTAATACCTCTACAAATTGACACCGGCCGGAGTAATTTTGGAACAAACAATTAAAACTATATCAGGTGATGACGGAATCCGTCATCACCTGATGAAGCCAAAGTTTGGCGAAACAATATTGTTGTGAGTGAAACAATAAAAATTATTTGAAACTATCTTTACGTTTATTATTTATTCTAGTAGATTTTACTTTCATGATTCCATACTGATCCGTTGTTAAAATTACTACAAAGATCGTCGACATAAATGAGACAATAAAATAGAACCTAACTTCGATCCTTGCGGTACACCGTATCTTACAAAATGTTCTCTGAAATTATATTTCTCTACTGTTATTATCTGACTTGCATTTGACAGATAAGATTCAAACTCTTATATCGTAACATAGTCGAATAGGTATTTTAGTTAGATCCAGCAATATGATTTACAATCATTTCTGTCACCCCTTCTTATGCCATCAATAAAAAATTTACAACAACTGGTCTTTAAAATATGTATTTCGTACTGTACAAGGAATTATGTATATCTCAACGCGACAGAAATTCAGAGCTCTTAGTTTCTATTTTCTAGATCCCTTATTTCCATTTCATCCCATCCTTTGCTCTTTCCCTCCATCTAGTTATGTATTCCTTTTTCTTCTACATCTTATCTCTCGCATTAAATTACTGGAGCAAATTCAGTTTAACATAAATAAATAATACTTCGGCAGAATTTTACAATTTTAAGACCCAATGCTGTATGTAAATTTTTAACATTTACATACTCCTAAATATATGTATGCCCTTTGTATCTCCTGATTGTTTTTACTTACATGGTTTTTAATAGGATGAAGGACCTACTTCCGGTAGTTAAAAGTTTTCTTCGAATTTTCATTTGAGTATATTTGTATTCTTTAGATTTTTGTTTAAAGTTACTAGTTGAGAGATATTTCTAAGACTTGATTTTACACTGACTGAAACTATTACTTCTGGTCTAGCGATTGAACTAAAAATCTAATCAGATCTTAAGACCATAATTATGATTAAAAATTTAAGGTTTTACATTAATAGCTTTAACGGTTTGGCTGCTATTGTAACAAACATACACACAAGCATTTTTGCAAACACTAATTTTTGTTATCAGTGGGCTTCGAAACATTTACAAAAGTCGTGAGCTTTAAAATAGAAGTTTAAAAGGTTGGGACGTACGTATTTTAAAGGCGCATCATAAGTATAGCTTTATACGAAAGGATTAAGTAACCCGGTATGCTATACACATCAAAAATTCATATCATAACACAGTCAATAACATTGTAATATAACTAGTTCTACATACAATCCTGATAGTCATTTGTTTTTCATAATTAAAAAGAAACAATTCCAATAGTGTAAATAAAAGTGTTAGTTTCATAAAAAAAAGGGAAGTGTTTATGCTAGTAGCCCTGATCAACAATACCTGATGTATATCCATCAACTAAATCACTTTGGAACAGTCGAATACCATCAGGTCACACAAACAACACTTCTTACACTACCTATAAGAAAGTAAATAATGAGATGTGGCCGCCACACGACTTTCTTATACGTATGAGCTGCTCAAATTGTGCAAAAGTTGTTCTAAATTGTTTTAAATACTTTTATGCTCCTCGAAAAATAAACCTGTGAGTAAGTGTTGTTACTTATAGTCCACATTAAAAAAATTTTTTTGATATAAAATTAATCAAAATCCTATTATAAGTACTTTACTTTTTTAATAAATCACTATAGAATGCATACCTTGCGAGATATTCGAAAAAAAGTGCTACTTCCGGTCCGAGAGTTGAAATTTCATTTATACAAAAAATATTTCGAATCCAGCTCTAAATCCTTTTGGACTTTGGGCAAATATGTATAGAATGCATAATTTACGACATATTTGCAAGAGACTGATTTTCGATAAAAAATAAAATGTTTTCCGAAATCAATAGGAATTTCGTAAAACTTTTCAAATAAAATTCTTTTCAAATTTCATTTTGAGTACATTTGAATTCTTTATGAATTTGTCTAAACTTAGTAGTTGATGAAATATTGACAAAATTTGATTTTTTTCACTGATGTAAACTACTACTTCAGGTCTACCGATTTTACTGAATATCTAATCTCAAGAGGGAGATTATACTCGTAAATATAAAATTTGGAATTGATAGCTATAGCCGCTTGACCGCTATCAAGTAACACTTTTTATAAACCACTTTTTCGGTATCAGGAGACTTGAAAACGTGGACATCTGCAAAAATATCGAGGTCGAAAATGTTCGTCAACACAATACTTCCTTTTACTACGTATAAGAAAGTAAATGGCGTTCTAAAAATAACGAATTTATACATCCATAAAATGAAACATTTTTCTGCACATGAAAGAATTATTTGAAAATTATAGTCTTCTCAATTAACATTAATAATTTCATTAATAAGTGTTATCAGTGCTAATTGGTAGGATTATATTGTTCAAATTATGCAAGCATAGAGCTAAACGAATCTAACTTATCCGACCTAAAATCATTTTTAAAGCTGATATTCCTATCAGAAACATAAAAAGCATTCATAAAAACAAATATAAAGTTCTATAAAGGTTTAATGCCTCCTGATAAGAGAGTTAAAATTACTGTTGATATACGACTCTCTAAATCCAAATTAAGATTATTATCTTCGTTTACTTTTGGATGAAAATTTCTTTCGTACATTTCCTCTAATTATATTTACCAAACTAATTTATTATATAGATCATTTATGTATATATGTATACCTAAGCCTACATAAACTTGTACTAATAAATGATGTTATTGAAACGGTTCATAACAAGAAAGCTACTTTAAATTTACTTAAGTTTAATTGTCCAAAATGTGTGGATAATTCTAGGCGGCCGAAAGGAGTAATCCATTACGCCATAAAAATAACAATTCAAAATTTAAAATATAGCGTGTACGGCGTTTAGTGTTGTTGTTCAATGGGATGTGTGAAACAAGATTTCAAAAACATTAAAGTGGCTCGAATTATTTGCTTGTCAGTTATCTTAATAGAATAATATTTTTATTTAAATATATATACAACATTTTGTAGTATATAAATATATATAAAACATTTTCTAGTATAATATATTCTAATGATAGCTTAAATATTGGCAGATATTGTGTAGTGAGACGTAATATACTCTATAAGGCTCTTGGATGACGATTTTACTTTTAATAGTATTCTTATATAAGATTCTCTGTTTTGAGATCAATTTGATAATAGCTTACATAGTAATATTAGATAAAATGACATCCTTAAGAATAAATGGACTATCTTATATTAACATGTATTAGAGATCCAGAATCTCGTATAACGTGCTGTAAGAGAAAGTATTAACAAAAAAACACCTTTGTCTTTAAATTTTATTTTATATATTAGCCGGCTGTAGATGTATGTATTAATTACATGGTATAAAATTAAATGTAAAATGTATTGAACGATACGAGTTTAATTCCTAGTGGGAAACTTTGGACAGAATTTACAAGTGTTGACTGTCTTCGATGGATAGATAGAGGCCATCAGAGGACTATAGTTGAAGAAGTAGAGGATTTGACGACGTCATACTATGGCAACTCATATTTTTAAATGAGTAAGTCGTAATCGAGTTTATTCAGATATAACGTTCTATAACTTATGCAATATCGCCCACAGATCCCATAAAGTACCTACATATTTTTAAAAAATGGAATTTTAGTACTTTTTAATGTAATTCCTTTCACCAATTTTAAGATATAGGAAATGGTATGCAATTTTAAGAACATATTTTAAAATGTCGATATAAACATTATATGCAGGTACTAAAATGATATATCTACTAATTGAGTCCACAATAGTTCTTCCATGATTAATTGAAAAGATGAAAATCAATTAATACAAAATGACCTCATTCTAATTAGCTCTTAAAAGCTATTATTAAATGTAAAAAAGATAATAGCATTTCATTTAAAACAATCATAAGTTTTCCAAACACTCTATAAGTAATGGTAATGGTTTTCTAATCTGCCTCTTTTTATCATTTTTTTTATAAAAATAATAGGGATTTCAAAATGTAGATAGTAATTTTTGTGGCGGCAACATGTTATGACATTAGACGTAAATTTAAAATTTGAATTTATCGAAAATTTTATATTGAATATTTGATACTTCTTAATTTTAATATAAAATGAGTGCAAATATTTCATATGCATCACCTGAAATTAGATAAATTGCGGAAAATGCCGTGAATAATTTACTTCCCACTAAATCTCCTAGCAATTATGGTACGAGATTTAATGAGAAATAATTATGAGAAGCAGTATTATGAAATTTGAAGAATGGTGTAAAGAAAAAGAACTTCATGTTATAGCAGAAAATGCTTTAATTGCCTATTTTCAATTACAACATACTAAGTATAAACCTTCTACCCTATGGACAATTTATTCTATGCTGATGTCATGTTTATATATAAAGAGGTAGATATATCGCATTATAAGAAATT
Organism: Amphimallon solstitiale; assembly: GCA_963170755.1. Taxonomy (NCBI): domain Eukaryota; kingdom Metazoa; phylum Arthropoda; class Insecta; order Coleoptera; family Scarabaeidae; genus Amphimallon; species Amphimallon solstitiale. Next base: position 239,235,069 of record OY720675.1, on the reverse strand, counting down.
ACAGGCTTTTCTGAATCGTTTATCTCAAGTTTACCTACCAAAGAAATTTAAAATATTACAAGAAATAGATATTAACCCTCTATTGCATCTTGCGTCCATTGGGGAACACCATGCGTTTTAACTTCAAAAATTCCACCTTTATTTACGCATTGTCACCATTCGGAAGCATTCCTCTTTAAGTTAGAATGTAACACACAAGGTGGCAGTACATTGCAGTTATGAAATATAAATAGACTATGCGAGCGCTCGAGCAATTTTGTGGTTAGGATATTTCATGATTTTGCGAATTGTTTACTGAGGTTTCAAAGAGTGCTTTTTTGTCAAAAAAAATACTGTGAGGTGCATTAAAGCCTGCTGAAGGTATGAATGATTTGGTTTTTGGTATTTTGTATATATTTACCTATACATGTGAACTCAGGTAACTGGTACCGTTTGGGAACACCGTGCATGGGCACTACAAACTTACGATGGAAGAAAACTTTTCACCTATTCCTTCTAAATTATTTTATGGAAACAAAAGCGATGTTTATGAAATCAGAGATATTCCAGGATTCTCTTTTATTAGATGAAGATGAAATTCCCGACTTTCAGGACGACTTTGTTGAAAATCACCAACAGGATCTAGAACATTTCAGTTCAGAAGACGAGCTCCCGTTGAGCAATTTCGTTGCTCCATCTACTTCTAAATCTTAGCCTCAATCGGAACGTCAGAAAATCCACTGGAAAAACGAACAGACTACCACAAAAAACGACGAAAGCATAAAATTTAGTGGTAACAATAATTTGCCAGGTGAAGTTTTGAACCTTACCACCCCAAATGCTGTTTTCAAACATTTTGTCACTGAAGAATTTCTACAGGTGATAGTAGATATGAGCGTGCTGTATTCTGTGCAAAAAAAAACCCTAATCGTCCTTTGGTCACATCAACCAACGAAATACAAAAATTTATAGGAGTCTTACTGTGGATGTCGATCATCAAATTGTCTACCACTAGGAACTACTGGTCAGCAGATACCCGGAATTGCTCAGGTTTCAGATGCTATGACTGTTAATCGTTTTCAGATACTAAAAAGAAATCTTCATTTTAATGACAACACACAAATGCAGAACAAGACAGAAAAAATTCAACCTGTCATTGATCATGTATGGTCTGTCTGTCTCAAAATTCCAATGGAGGAACATTTGGCTTGTGATTAGCAAATAGTGCCGTTTAAAGGCAGGATTTCTATAAAAACATATAATCCGTAAAAGCCTCACAAGTGGGGTTACAAAATATGGGTACTTTCTGGAATTAGTGGCTTTTCTTATGACTTTGAATTGTTCAGTGGGAAGGTAGTTGCAGCAGATGGAGAGGATAATTTCGGTTCTGCAAGTAATGTGGTTTACCGCATGAGTCGCAACGTGCCAAAAAAGGTGCACCACAAATTATATTGTGACAATTATTTCACAGGCATTCCTCTGTTCTGTTATTTGGCACAGAACGGCATTGATTGTGTGGGCACGGTGAGGATAAATCGACTAATGGGGTGCAGTTTTCTCACAGAAAAAGAATGGAAACGGAAAGGAAGAGGTTCCTATCTGGAACAAGTAGGAACCCACGAAAACCAGCACTTCAGGTGTGTACAGTAGTATGACAATAAAGTGGTGACATTGCTTTCCACATTCGCTGGCAGCCAGCCACTACATAAGGTTCAGCGGTTTTTCAAGACTGATAACACCAGGAAAGAGATTAACTGCCCAAATATTGTGCAGGTATACAATAAGCATATGGGAGGAGTTGATTTTCTCGATTCGATACTTGGATTGTACCGAATTCACATCCGATCTAAGAAATGGTACCATCGATTGTTCTTTCACATGCTAGATGTTATTACATGCAACGCACGGTTGCTGTATAGAAGAATTGCCGAACACCACAGTCAAGACCAACCTCAGAACAAGGTGAACATCCCCCTTTTGCAGTTCAGAACTGAATTAGCAAAAGTATTGACTACTTTGGGAGACCACAATTCCATACAAAATAGGGCGAAACGCGGAAGGCCTAGCAAGGACCCACTTCCAGAGACTATGCAAAAGAAACCTAGGGGACAACAGCCTGCATTAGAAACAAGATTAGATGGGATTGGTCATTGGGTGATGCATTCGAACAAACGTAATCGTTGCAGATTGGAAAATTGCACAGGAAAAAGTAGGCTGTATTGTTCGAAATGCAAAGTATATTTATGCTTGTATGAGAGAAAAAACTGTTTTTTTATATATCACAATGTATAAGTACAACAAATATAATTTTTTGAAGTACAACTTTTTTTAGTGTCCATGTCTTGTAATGTTCCCACATGGGAACAAAAAAAAATATTTTTTTTTTGGAAAATTATAGGCAAAAAATTTTTTCACTATTTTTTACGTGTTAAGCATGCAAAAAGACATGATATAAAAAAAATTAGGCAAAACAAAAATTATGTGCAATAGAGGGTTCAATTTATACAAGAAGCAGATAATTAAATATATTTGACAATGAAAGTATAAGTACATCTTTCACATCTATTGCAGCTTTGCATATAATGATATTAATTTGTAGGTAGTCTTGAATAATAGTTTACAACGGAGCTTGTAGACGAGAAGAGCTGACCAATATGCCTGTAGACGACATCGACTTCAAGTCTGACACCATCATTATTTCTGTACCTAAAACAAACAATAATATTCCGAGATTCTTCGTACTTACAGATACAATATGGATCCATTTAATTAAGAAATAGTATAAGTTTCTGCCTATTAATACTTGTCATAAGCGATTTTTCTTGACTTATCGCAATGGTCAGTGTATTAATAGTCCAATGGGTATTAATATTATAGGCAAAATTTTGAAGGAGATTGTGAGTTTTTTGAAATTGGCAAATCCAGAATTGTTTACAGAACACTGTTTTAGATGATCTAGTGCAACACATTTGACAAATCATGGTGGTGATTTGTTGACATTAAAAAATCATGGGGATTGGTAGTCCTCAGCTATAGTTAAGGAATATATTGAATTCTCCTTAAACAAAAAGATTAAAATATCTAATATGCTTGAATTTCAAACTAATACAAACATTCTGGAATATTGAAACGAAACCACTACAATAGGTGGAAATAACAGTTTTCATCATAGACCTGTTGTGAACTAACCGTTCCATCAAATAAGTGTAGCGAGCATCGATATAAACGAAAGAGTGCGATAGCACTACTGGCTGTACAACTCGTGGGACACAGAGCGATAAATTTAGGTCATGTGAGGTATGGCAAAAGACGAGGGAGTTTACCACTAGTTTAAATGCACGAAATATGACTATCGGTAGTATTTTTATTTTTTTAAAGGTAATAATAAGAAAATATGTAATGTGATAGCTATATTTCAATAAAAGGAACTATAAACTAAAGTAACAATATAATAAAAAGACAAAATAAATTATATTTATATTTTTTTTATAATAATATTGTATAACATCTTGAACATTAAATAGGAATTTCATTAATTTTGAACATGTAACAAAGAAAAACACAAACTTGGTTCAATTAAAATATGTTTATTACATTTTTAAAAATACATTACAATATATTAAATTTTTAAAATGCGATACCTCAATTATCCTCCAAAAAATTAATCATTTCTCATATACAAGTATTTTATGTAAATTGAAGTAAATAATTTTATTAGGTAAATGCCAGCAGTTGAAACATATTTTATGCTGTAAAAATATTTTTCATTTCTAACCATGATTATTAATATTTGAGAATATATTGTGGGAAGTTTTAATACTAAGTGTATAGGTACTTTAAAAATTATAATATTAGTAGACTAACACGACCAAGTAAAAAAAATATTGGTAAAATTGAAATGAATACTGAATAAGTATCAAAATATTGTTTCTTACACCTACTTTGCTAAAGGAATTACTTAAACTTTTGTGTCGTGATATGATGCGAGAACATTCTTTTGATTATTTAAATTGTCAATTACAAATAATTTTAATAATGTTAATCGTTTAAGTACTCTCTTCCACACTACATATGAGGTGGATTACTCCGTTCCTTTTCCAGTGTTAATCCAGCTATACGTAATTTGGATGTTTTCTGCATTAAATGAGATGCAAAATTGAAGACTGAAGGAACAATACCCTTCTTTAGAACACAGTGCCCAAATTGGATTTCATAATCTGTCATAATGAAGTGTTGTCCACACAATTTTGCATTTATAGATGGACAATAGTCATTTCCATTTTTGTCTCATTTCTGGATCTTTTGGAAAACCAGAAATTCATTAATTTTTAGACAATATGTAAATACCACAATCAATGTTACATCCACCTGTGAAACTTCAAACCCTTCCTATATCTAGCTGTACACCCATAACAATTTTGAACTGTTATAATGGACTTTAATAAATTGTTTATAGGGAAAATAGAAAAATAATTTAGTTAAAATGGGAACTAGAACAACAAAACGATGTCTATGTATACTTACAGCCCAATTTAAACTAAAAGTAATTAAGTATCTACACCTAAACTCCTTATATTAAACACTACTTAAGAACGTCTAACAAAAATTATCCAGAACTAAACTACAAAATAATATCTATACTTTTACCATGATTTTTACCACATGCAGAATTAAAAGCGAACACAAATGACTATAAACTAATAAAATTAAGTATAGTATAATAAGGAAAACGATTTAATGGGCATTTATTGCCTAATAAACCGTATTCCTTTTTTGTTATTGACCGACGATATTTCGTTTTTTTCTATAAAATAAAACCTGCATTCTGCTTACTACCTACTAATAATGTGCATTAACCTTATGTTTACTAGTTTATGCCACTTTATACACAAATTTTCACACGAATATATATTTTTTTAATTAAAATACATATATGTTCAACATAGGATTATATGGTGTTTTGCCATACTACAGCTGATGGAGATCTATCTATCTCCCTCGTTCGTTTATATCAATGCCTCTCTTTCTAAGCTCAGTCCATACATATAAGAGGTCTATGGTTTTCATCAAAATATTCTACAAGTACGAGTATTTTGCCTGGTGTTACTATAAATGCCCAAGATCATTTCATGTAGGTATCTATTAATGAATACAGTAACTGTACAATTCAAAAACATAATTCAAAATAAAACATTTGAATAGATTCTTATTGCAACTGCACTTTAGTTATTCTGGCCATAGTGATACATATTTCTAAAACTTGAAAAATCCTCGATGGGGACCGTTAGCACAAATTATTATAGTTGTGAAATATTTTACTTCGTTTCGTTTTTATACATATCGCATATTGAAAATATAGATTCCGTTTTGTATTTTTGACATCAGAATTACAAATTACAAGCAGCCACCCCCGAAAACGTAAATTGAATTAGATAATTTATAAACGCACAATTTATTTGAAAAAAACAAATATCATATTCTATAATAATATATAGAAAATAAACACAAAGTTGTGAATCCTACATACCTAACAATCACGCGTTACTTTGCATCTAAAGACGTAGTAGACGTAGTGCTCAAGTAACGGGACTTCTCGATGTTAGCCAAATAAAGATTGTGGTAAATTCCCTTCAATCTGTTATGACTATTTTCTAGGAAAAATAAGCAATCGAAAGATACGTACATTAAATTCAACTTTTTAGTTTTCTTTCTTGCGAAAAACATATAAAACACTAATAGACTAACCTTACAATATTATTGTAAGTTACACATCAGTAGCAGGAATTGCGAAATACGTTTTTAGAATTGTTTGATGATGTTTGCGTGATCACCGGCTTTCTTTCATTCTACTGCCAGAGTAGATGTTTAAGAACACATTACAGGAAGATATAAAACGTTTATCAACTTACCGATCGTGCATTTGAACATAAAGGATTCAATAAAATCGCGCGAATCATCCGAAAAGAATCTTTTGTTTGGTAAATATCATTGCTTGCCAAGGTTTTGAAATTTTCAAATGCAATGATCCTCAATTTTCCAATACTTGTGAAATATTTGTCTTTAATCCTTGCCAATACTGTACTTCTAAGGTTTCCAAATAAGATGAGCTATGGAAATTATGAATTTGCAAAATTATCATTTCAGTATATAATTTATGCTTCAGGAACATAAAAAAGAAAATAATGACTAGCATTGTCAGATATAGACTGTGAGTTTTTTTCATTATTTGTATGGGGATCTCGAAAACCATAAGAGATACGCATTAGGTTAAATGTACAAAGACTTGCATCTTTATAAGTCTCATCCAGATACGTTTTTGTCAATTTAAGAAAATCCATGGTTTACTAGATATTTGCAAAAAATAGAAATTCTCCAGAACCTTTTAAGTGCTATAACTCTTCTATTCTTAAAGGTAGAAAAAATTTTTTTGAACATTGTTTTTAAGACATTCAATTTCAAACAACGACATCTTCTTAAATTTTTAATTTTGCTTAGCATTTTTGAGTTAGCAAGCGAAGTCTAATTTTTTTTAATGGAATCCATAGTTGGCTATGACATATTCTAATAGTGCATTTTTTTCTGCTTGCAATGATATAAGGGTTGTTGAACTTATTTTAATAAATAACAGCACAATAAACTATTATTATGTTTAACAATAATCATGTCTTGCCATGGAAAACGCGATATTAATAATTGAAGCATTATGTTTACTTCATCATTGACAGTTCTTTCATTAGGGTGACTATAGTTGGTTTTGTTAGTGATTTAGTTGTATTACAAAGTTAGTTATGTTGTACACAAATCTTGAGAAACTTGATATGATTGAATGTTACATTATTTGTAACAAAAATAGTAAAGAAGCCGCCGAACGCTATTTTTTTATTGTATTTTGATCGCCCTCAATCATCGTTAGACACCTTCAAGAATTTATACAATAATTTAAAAGAGTATTGAAGTTTTGTTAAACCTAGAAATAAGGGTAATTATTGGTGAAAACACGCAGATAAATGTTTTCGCTGCTTTTAATCAGAATCCATCAACATCAACGCGGCAAATTGCACAAGGCGCTGCTACCTCACAACGCATAGTAGTGATAATTTTATCAAAACATAAGTACCATCCTTATAAAAAATTAGTTGGTCAAACGCTACACCCTGGAGACGATAAAAGACGATTAAATTTGTGTGCTTGGTTCGTAAATATGTGCCATGAAAATAATAACTTTCCGATGCAGATCTTGTGGACAGACGAAACACGTTTTACAAACTGCGGCATGTTCAATCGCCATAATGAACACCTGTGGGCGCAAATAAATCCTCATCGTTTAGAAGAAAGGCGACCCCAGGTTAGGTTTGGTTTCAATTTATGGTGTGGTGTTATTGGTCCGCAACTTGCTGGGCCATTTATTTTTAATGAAACTTTAACGGGAAATCGATATTTGTAATTTCTTAGGGAAGATTTTGACAATATCCTAGATGAATTAAATTTACAGACCCGTACAAATTTTCGATGGTTTCAACACGACGGTGCCCCGCCTCACTATCAGGCACAGGTCAAAAGACATTTAGATGAATTATTTCCAAACTCGTGGATCGGCAGAAATGGTCCTGTTTTATGGCCTGCACGTTCCTCAGACCTTTCACCGTTAGATTTCTTCGTCTTTGGAGCAATAAAAGATCTCGTATATGCGCGATCATATGCCACCCAAGAGGAGTTATTGGAAGCTGTTATTAATGTATTTGATAGCTTAGATGGGCGCAGAATTAAGAGAGCTATTATCTCAGTGTTGAAAAGGTGCCGTATGTGCGTCGATAATAATGGTGGGCATTTCGAACACTTAATGTAAATTTAGCGTGTTACGTGTTGTTAATAATTAATTCGTTTAGCGTTTTTATTATTTCTTGTATTACATTGTATATTATAAGTTTCTTTTCCTTTCCATGGCAAGACATGATTTTTGTTAAACATAATAATGGTGTATTGTGCAGTTATTTATTTAAATAAGTGCTACAACACTTACATCAATGCAAGCAGAAAAAAATGCACTACTAGAATATGTCATAGCCAACTATAGTTTCCATTAAAAAAAATAGACTTTGCTTGCTAACTCAAAAATGCTAAGCAAAATTAAAAATTTAAGAAGTTGTCGTTGTTTGAAATTGAATTTCTTAAAAACAATATTCAAAAAGTTTTTTCTAACTTTAAGGATAGAATTGTTATAGCACTGAAAAGGTTTTGGAGAATTTCTATTTTTTGCAAATATCTAGTAAACCACGCATTTTCTTAAATTGACAAAAACGCATCTGGATGAGGCTTATAAAGATGCAAATCTTTCTCCATTTAACCTAATGCGTATCTCTTATGGTTTTCGAGATCCCCATACAAATAATGAAAAAAAACTCATCCTGTATATTTATGATAATTCGATCTCCAAGACGATCCATTTTGTTAACTGCATAATTTTAAACTGAAAGGATTTGGATTATTTTTCTAACGCCATATTTTAATTTTATAAAACCGAAATTTTAAGGTAAAGTAATGAATGTTTTTAGTCTGTCAACGATCGATGTTCCCTTTGAAGAAATGAATTAGACTTGTGTAACTATTAATGATAGAGTTGGTTCTATCTGTACATATATTTAGAAAACACCAGGAAGCGTATTGTGCTTCACAGATAACAGATTCATGTTTATTTATTTCAGCGCTTGCTTTCAAAATACGAATTTCCAATACGGAAATGTAAACAGCATATTTCTTGATATCCTGTAGTACTATTCAAATTAAATCTGTTTTTTAATAAATAAAAGTTACGAGTTAAACCCTGGGATTGTAGGTTAGGTCGATGACATTTTCACGATATTTAATACAAACATAGGTATTTCTTAAATTATCACCTGAAAATGACTTATAAACGGACCACCATAAATGAACCATGGTAGTATACAGAATGAAAGACGTAGACAGGTTTTTTGATGTAAATTCAATATATTTATTGGAAAAAAACATTAAAACACTGTTTTAATTTTAGTCTTGAAGGAGATATGTGAATGTCAAAGATATTGTGAATATACAACCAATATCATATTAAATATTACATCTTACATGTATAGTAGATTATATATCCCACATGAATAACAGAATTTAATAAATATTTTCTTAATTCCTGTGCTATTAATTAAGGAAACGATTAACGCAAACATGTATATGTTTAGTGCTTAAAATTAAAATTATATCTTAGTTCTAAGTGTATTTATTAAACCATTATGAAATCATTAATATGTAGTACATATTACCAATGACCCATACATGTCTCTATGGTCAATTTCATGGCAATATGCTTCGATACGATAATGGAATACGACAATACTTTTCTACAAAGGCGTATTTTTATGTTATCTACCTAGCCATGAAATAAAAGAGTGACGATATCAAACAAATTATTGAAAAATTGCTGTCACTGTTACAAGTACATGTGCGAAGTTGTGTTTAGTTTATGCTGTGTATAGAGATTTGAGACGGTCCATTTTTCGATGGGATAAAATGAGTGAAACTAAAGTTGAACATCGTAGCGTAATAAAGTTCCTGACAAAGGAAGACAATGATCCAAAAGCAATTCATGAAAGAATGGTTGCTGTATATGGGGAAGATACACCATCTTATTTCCAGGTAAAATATTGGTCTAAACTCTTTCGATGGGACAGAGACTCAATCAATGATGACCCAAAGTCCGGACGACCCGTTGAAGCTCGAAATGAAAACATTGTGTGAAAAGTCGAAAACTTGGTACTAAAAGATCGGCGTGTAAAGATCTCTGTCATTGCCAATGAAGTCTGTATATCCGAAACAAGTGTTCTCAAAATTTTGCATGACGATTTGGGTATGAAGAAGGTGTGTGCACGGTGGATACCCAGATTGCGTACACCTGAACAAAAACTGTGCAGAAAAGAAGTTTCTCAAGAAAATTTGGTCAAGTTGGAGAGGGACAAAACATTTTTATCTCGAATTATTACCGGGGATGTGACTTGGGTATATTACTGGGACCCTCATACTAAACAACAATCCATGCAGTGGGTTCATAAGGGCTCTCCACCACCAAAAAAGGCCAAGACACAATTTCCTGAAAAAAAACTGATGGCAACTGTTTTCTGGGATGCTGAAGGAGTTTTGCTTATTGAATATATTTCGAGAGGGTCTACCATAAATGGAGACGCCTACGGAAACATAATTAAAAATTTAAAAACTGCTCTGGAGGAAAAACGCCCGCATTCTTATCCACAAAAAAACTTGTTGCTGTACGACAATTGTCGGGTTCATAAGGCAAACAAAGTTCAGCAGATAATCAATGACTGTGGGTTTATAGAGTTAAGGCATTCACCTTATAGCCCCGACCTAGCTCCGTCAGACTTCTTCTTATTCAAAAATTTAAAAAAACCATCTCAGAGGAAAGTGTTTTGCTTCTGATGAAGAACTCAAAGAAGCTGTTGAAGAGTATTTTGCGGGGTTACCGAAGCAATTTTTTTCTGAGGGTATGGGGCAACTGGAAAAAAGATGGAATAAGTGTATTAGTGTTGAATGGAGTTATGTAGAAAAATAAAATTTTTTTGTTCTCTTATGTGCCTTTTTTCATGGCTAGGTAGATAACATAAAAATACGCCCTCGTATAAAAAGTGCACATTTCAAATTTAATTAGAACTGCATACTACAACTTAAAATCGTTGTATCCTTACAAAAACACACATTTTCGATTGAAAACTTTGCTATGTCAAAGTCTGGTTCTTTCGCTATTCCCGTTTTTGCATCACTATATTATCCATGCTTAGATTCATCTGATGTGGCTAGAATACAGGGAGTTCAGAATGCCTGCCTTCGCATTATTTTTTTGTCTTCGAAAATGTGACCATGTAACTTATAAACTGAAAGATATATGTTGGCTAAACATGAAGAACCGAAGACTACTGCAATCTGTTTGTTTGCTTCATAAAATCATTAGCTTGAAATCACCACCATACCTCTGCAGTAGAATCACTTTCAAGATTGATGTTCATAATATCAATCTTCGTAACGTGCATCTTATAACCCTTCTTCGTCATAGAACAGCACTTTACGAAAGGTGTTTTACTTTCAATGTATACAAATTATACAATTCCTTGCCTTATGTCATACAGGATATGTGTTTGTGCGGATTTAAAAGCATGGTTTTTGGTATACTGAGGAATAAACAGCTTGTCGAATAATACTTTTACCGTTAGTTTTTTAAGTTGTGCTTTTCTTGTTTTCTCATTGATTACATTAATTACATATTTTACGTTACACTTATTTGCTATATTATTAGCATTGCATATAAATTATAAGTTGAGTTTAGTTTAGTTCTTAATATCCTAGCATTTACTTTGTTTATTTCTTTTTTTCCTGTATCTTTAAAAGTTTTATGTTGAAAATCAAGGGACAGCCTGGTGGTTGTCCAGCTGAACCTCATTTTCTAATTTCCGTTACATTATTATCTGTTTTTTTTATTATTGTTTTATTTGTCCTTGATTGGCTTACATGCTATTATACCATATGCTTCTTAATAACATGCTAATATTTCCATTTTGTGAAAAGAACTTCTTATGAACATATTGCAGTGACCTTGAGTTTGGTGGTAGATTATAAATAAATATAATCAAGATCACTTCAAGATTTTACTTAAATTAATTTTTATTTTATTTATTTTTATCATGATGTGTATATAAATATTCACTATATCAATAATTTGCCAAAATTTTACTTTTTATTTAAGTAAAATAATAAAAGAATCTTAGTATAAATTTTATAAAAGTCATAATATTAAATTACGCATTAAATGTTACGTTTTCAATAACGAGAAAGTGTTTCCCGCACGAAGAATACTGGCACCGGCAAAGATCGACCGTGTGGCCGGCGAAAAACAATATTATTCGCCAGATGCATAGATGAGTCATGGATATGTAAACAAGTTTATATTTACATATTTGTTTACCTTTTTAAAAATCGTTAATACACTGCTTTCCTGAGTGGTGCAGCACTGCAGCAATGTAAAGTACGTCGAGTGACCGATAAGAGCAGCACCGTCGATATGCGGTTTTGGAAGTGGAATCGTACATGCCGAGAATTACCGTACGTTTTTATAAAGAAATTTAGGCATAAAAGGGCTGACGGACAAAATTTCCGGGACAGCTGGTGCAAACCGCTGACTTAGAAGCTTTAAAAGTAGGTGATAAACCACTCCCTCCTCTTTTAAAAGAGATTATTCTTAAAATCCGAACTTAGAATATTTTTGAGATTTTTCGACACTTATAAAATTTTTAACAAGATTCAACACTTGTAATATTTTCTGTAATAACATGCAACGTGTTTTACATTGAGATTTGTAGTTATTCTTGAATAATTAATAATATAATAATAATAATAATAATTAACGAAGAGTTAAGGTGATTAGATAATATTTGTTATAAATGTGTGTATAGTGGTGTACCAAATTTTTTTTTGTTTGTGGTGGTGTTTTGTATTGGAATTTCACGAGAAGGTAAAGTTTATTTTTAATATATATATATATTTCTTGTATGTATATCAAGTATATTTTTGTTGTACTTGTGTGTTCAATGTTAACGTGTTGGATGATACATCAGGGATGTGTGAAATGAATTAAGTCGTTATTTAATTCATAGCATGGAGTCCTGGTGAATTTGAAAGACACGAATTAGTCTTGGTGGTACTGCGTTTGGGAGCGAGAAAAGGCACCAGGCAGAACTAATCAGGGCTGAGTTAATTTATTGAATACGCAAAGACATTATTTTATTTTCATTTTATTTATATAAAATTTATTTATATATATACCTTAAGGAGTGAGCACATTGTGGTGTATGTTCGGGTTGTGTCCGACGAGTTGAAAAGACATACTCGTAGGGTGGAACTTTGGGGTACCCATCTATGTGAATTTGCTATCTGATGGTACTGTGTTGGGAGCGAGAAAAGGCGCCGGACAGGACTAATTAGGGCAAAGCCATTTCCTTAATGTTTATATTTTGTTCGCAAATGGTAAATCGTGTAATTTTTTGGTTATTTATATTCCAGTACAAATTCATCATGTGTAATAATAATATTTTATTTTATTTAAAGATGTTGATTGTTTACATGTATCTATGGCAAATATAAATCATAATAATCACGTTCACATTTTTAAGACATAAGTTTTTCACGACGTTATGATTTCATTTACTTTATTTCTTATAATGTTTTTTATTAATTATGATGTGTAGATTTGAATGATGTTTGAGATATTGATTCTTTGTATGTAAATGTATATATATATATTTGTATAATTTAAAATTTTGAATTCGTTTAAATTTATTTTAATAAATTAGATGTTAAGATTTATTTTGCATTTTATTTTCTTTACCTGACCTGGAGATGATTAAAGAGCATTCAAATTGATTGGAGAATCTATTCATATTTTCTGCCCCTGAGAGAATTATTTATTTTAAACTGAGCTAGTTGTATGTAAAATTTTTGCTTGACCTACTATTCAGCAGAAAATTCATTGTATCCTAGTCTAGCATAAGGTCTAGCACTAGGATGCGTGCTTGATTCTCACTTACACATTAATTGAATAATTTAAATTTAATTTACATGAATATCAATTTGTAAGAGTCACAGCAATATGTCCTAAAAGTTGTAACTTTTGAAGGGTGCTAAAGTTTAACATTTTACTTTCTTATACGTAGTATAAGGAAGTATAAAGATGATGAAAATTATCGACTTCGAGATTTTTGCAGATGTCCACGTTTTGAAGTCGCCTGATACCGAAAAAGTGGTTTTTAAAAATGTCTGTGTGTCTGTCTGTCTGCCTGTGACCACGATAGCGGTCAAACCGCTATAGCTATCAATTCCAAATTTTGTATTTACGTGTATAATCTTCCTCTCGAGACCTGATTAGTTTTTCAGTAAAATCGGTAGACCGGAAGTAGCAGTTTACTTGAGTGAAAAAATCGAATTTTGCCAATATTTCGTCAACTACTAAGTTTAAACAAATTTATAAAGAATTCATATGTACTTAGAATTAAGTTTGAGACAAATTGACTTAAAAAAGTTATTTGAAATCCCTATCGGAGGTAGGTCTTTTACTCTTATCGAAAATCAGTTTTTTGCGATCATGCTTTCTAGGCGGGTACATTACGAATATAAAAGTATTTAAATGATAATTTTAAATATCTTTTGTATAAAAAAAATTTCAAAATTCGGACCGGAAGTACCACTTTTACTGTTACCGAATAGCGATTTTTTGGAAATATGTCGTAAATTATGCATTCTATATATACAGCTTGAGCGCGCGGGGTATGATCACCCGTGCCAGTCGATATTCTTCGGACGTATATTCGGAAAATTGATCTCCGCCAGCTGTGTTCGCCAGATAGATACATATTTACATCAGTTCCAGTTGCGTACTGGCTGCAAAGAGGAATGCACGTAGGTTTTTGTGTTATTTTATGGTATTTCTGTTATACTTATTTATAGTTTTTTTTTACCATGAAATTTCTATTTATTTATTTTTCTCTAGACATCTTAGTTTATTCTGCAGATGTTTCAGGCGGGTTGTTTTTATTTCATTCTAAAACCCTTAGTTATCTAAGCAATCGTCATCACTTAAAGAGAAAATTTAATTTGTTCTTTTTGTCAATCTGCGAAAAAATAATCAGATCGCTATGAGTTCGAATATGAGCAGGCAATGCTAGTATGTTGTGCCGTAACTCTAATATGTATTATCGGACCACGTTTAGATGCGAGTTTACGTATACCATCGGGTGATCATACCTCGCGCGCTCTTGCTGTATATTTATTAAGAGTACAAAAATATTTAGAGTTGGATTTGCAATATTTTTTGTATACATGAAATTTCAAAATTCGGACCGGAAGTAGCACGTTTACTCTTAGCGAGAAGCACTTTTTTCGAATATCTTACAAAGTATGCATTGTATAGCGATTTATTAAGAGAATGATAGTACTTAGAATAGGATTTTGATTAATTTTTGTATAACGCTCATACGTATAAAAAGTCGTGTCGTGGCCACACCTCATTTTTTTTTTATAAAACTTTGGTGGTTGGTGGTTGGTGTTTTATTCATCAAGATGCATTTTCTGTAAATTTTTTTGAAAAAACATATGTTACGCCATTGCTTTTTCTTAAAGTACTTTTTTTTTAAATCCCCATTCGTTTCTGAGCAAATGTGGTCTCTTATTTTTTTTTGACGTACGGTTTTCGTTTAAAAAAATAAAATTCATTCATGTACACATTTCCAACATCTGATTTAATTTATTTCTTTGTACGTTTAGGATAATTTGCTGTTACCATTTCAAAATGTATGTAGATTACGTTATTCTCTTAAATTAATTGTTGTTCAAAGTTACATAAATAGCTTTTTTTTCATAAGTTGTCTAGCGAGACAACTTTAGCACCATACATTTCACAAGTTAAGACATTTACGACATATGTTCATATGAAGTTTCTTTCATAAAATGTATCCAAGAATAACCCCCATAAATAAGAGCATGTTATTAAGAAACAGCTTGTATATTATTGTTATTATACTTATGTTGCAGATGTATACGGAAATAGAGACATTTATTATTATTATTATTTATTATATATTTGATATTTTATATTGCTTTTGTAATGTTTTAAAAGTCATTTTTCCGCGTGCCTTCCGCAAGAGAATCACTGTCTATTTGTTAATTTTTCGTCTATTTTGGCTGCTTTTTATTTTTGCTGGCACTATATATTGGTATCCATTTCTTGAATTAAGATTCGGACATTATTTACTTAATTTATTTTTGTCTCCGTTGGTGTCATGTGTAATTCGGTATATCGAAAAATTTATTTCAAATAATAATTTTATTTAAAATGCACGTTATGCAAGTTGTGAAAGTACACATATTAAAACCTGCTATATACTAACAAAAACACTAGAAAAATTTTACTTTTGATTTTAGTATAATTTTTAAAAATGTACATGATACTTGTAGTATTATATTATGTATGTACGAGTATATTCATTCGATAATGGCTGTCCACCACATAGAAGCCTGCTATAAATATACGGATGATGGAGTGCCCAATCTGCGTCCCAAGATAAATGACGCTCCTTCTGGAGCCGTTACTTTCCCGCACGACCTTTGATATTTGAGCACGCGACTAAAGTCTTCACGTCTTCTGCTGCAATTAATTACGAAAAGACATGAGCGTACACATTTTATGTGATATTTGGGTCTTCGTCGGCGCCCAGTCCATAAATTATATAACAACTAATTTAGCAAATACTAATAAATGTATAAATAGGGCGTCTTGTCGCTGATGCTTGCATACCTATGGGTGCATCAATTACGGTTAATTGTAAATAAATAATACCTCAATTTATACATTTTGAAAGATGATGAATTCAGAACGACAGATATTCTCGTGGGCTATAATTTATTAATATGTTTTGGAAATAAAACTTGAATAAAATTTGGGAGAGTAATCAATTAGAGATACAAGAGATTATTAACGTTGGGTGCATGAGACATTCTTTAATTTGAAGGATCTTTAGTTGCCCACACAATTAGTCGACAAATGTGCTTGCAATAAATTATTTGTTCAAATTAGAAAATATCTCATGCACATAACGTTATAAACACTTCCCAAGTACATACAGGTTCGGCCTGTTTTTACCTTGCATGCGACTTCCCGTGTCTAACACTAAAGAAGTTGCCAAACCGTGCCCGCCTAACAAATATACATACAAGAGCCGACAAGTAGATTTTCAGCGAATATCATAAGCTGCATGTGTGTGTAACGATGAGATCTAGATTAGTGGTTTGCCGTAGCAGATGTGATAGACAACGTACTTTAATTTTGCAGTACGTACTCTTGTTTGAGAATTGACAAAAGAATATGAATGTATTCCGTAATAGTGATATACTATACAGCTACGCACATGTACAATATTAGTAACTACGACCGCAAGAAAGACATACTTTTTTCTAGAATCTTATATGTAGTCATCAAATGCAAGCTCTAAAAAATAGTAAATGTATAAAACTACCAAAATAATAAGTAGGAGAAATAAAAATATGCTTCTGAAGGCAATAAATTTCAAAACAAAAAAAATAAAAAAATAAAGGAAATTCTTGGAAAACAAAATGTAAAAAATCAATAAATATAATTTATGGGGAAACAGGATAAGTACGATAAACTAAAAAACTTATTCTAAACAAAGGAAATTAAAATATGCTTCCAAAATAAACAGAATTCTTGAAAAGCGAAGTTCAAATTTGTTATTTAATTAAATGTTCGCATAATCCAGCTCTTTGCTCCTGACAGTATGCAAGTCTATGATAAAAATTATTTTGTACATTCAAAAACATTTCCGAGGTTATACTATTTGCGCAATCAACAATTCTCTGTTGTAGTTCCCCAATATTACGTACTTATGGTCGTAATGATCGTATCGGCGCCGGCTTGTCATCTGACTTCCCCACTACTTTTCTCGCCCACTTGTGTACATATTGGCAACAACGTTCGTTTCAATACATGCACTTCAGCTGACATGCAAGATAAAAACAGGCCGATCCTGTATACGAATAAGTATATAAAATTCCAATGCGTTTTTTCCCATAAATCTGAATACTATGACTATCTGATTAAAGAAAAAAAAATCGTTTTCGTAAATCCACCAAGAATGCAATTTAAAACATCTTGAATTTTATTTATAATAATGTAGATAATAACAATGTGACAGCTGGATTTTTCTTTGACTTTACTAAAGCCTTCGACATCATTGCAACGACATTCTTTTTGACAAAATGGAGTGTTACGCTATCCGTGGTGTAGTCTCAATACTTGTCCTATGTTCTTCGGTGAAATAAACGATGGTGTGCCCCAGGGCTCAATTCTTGGTCCTACCTTGTTTCTAATATATATATATATATATATATATATATATATATATATATATATATATATATATATAAAAATATATCTTGTATCATCAGCATAATGTGATGTAATACAATTCGACAAAGAATACCGTATGTCATATATATATATATATATATATATATATATATATATGACATACGGTATTCTTTGTCGAATTGTATTACATCACATTATGCTGATGATACTACGTGTGTGGTATAAGCTCTGTCGGTATCCGATTTGTCGCTTAGAGTGAGTGATTTTATCAGGGATATATCTATCGGCATATTGCTGCGATAACCGGCTAGTACTAAATAGCGATAAGACTAGGTCTATGCAATTTACGAAAAGTAATAATTTTAAGCTCAGTTTGTATCTAAAGTCTAATAATAAATCAATGCCAAAGTCCTCTCACTACAATTTTTTGGGCCTAACGTTAGCCCTCTATAGTGTTAGGGAATTCTTGGGCTAGGCACTCACTCGACTCTTCTGTGTCTTAAGAAACAAAAATAAAAATAGAAATAAAAACTTATCACTTTACATATTCTTGTGCTTTTGTAGTTGTAAATTATGTTTGTGTGTCTTAAGAAATGGAATATTGTTCTTTATCATTTAAAATTTTCCTTTTTTTTGTTCTTTTACATTCGTTGTATTGTACGCATGTTTTTGGACTGACACTGTCAATATTTCCACTGTGAAATTTTAAAATAATAATAATAATAATAATATAAATACAGTAGATGTAATCATAATGTAATAATAATTGTACATGTTTTAGTTATTTCTATAAATTTTGATATTTGTTCCAATACTATTTCATATACGGTGAGTTCCTTTTTTTATCACTGAACATAGCACATGATAACACCTATGTTCAGTTTTAAAATAAACGCGTCAATGCATGGGAACGTTATGTAACTAATATAGATCACAGATCACTTTAACTAGAAGATAGTATAACCTAATAGTAAAAAGTTTAGACAATGTTTAGCGCCGCCTGCCAACTACAGGCGGTACTAAAATGGATCAAACCGATGAACCGGGAAATTTAAATATTATATATTTCTCTTCCATTTTGCGTTTACCTTAATAGATTTTATTTTTCACTTTAAACGTTCGGAGATGAAATAGTAGATGTATTTTAAAGTAAAATATGCTACACATATTGCTATATTTTAAGTCACTTAAAGTGAAGAATAAAAACTATTAATATAAGTAAAGTTGACATATTTATAAAATGTTGTGCGTTATATATAATAACTTAGTAATAAATTAGAAACATATCGTTTTAGTAATGCTTTATTTTTATATGAAAACTTATTTCTATTTCAAAATATTAAAGAGAAAGCATTCTAAATTATTTTTACATTTGAACTTATTTATTTCTTATATGGAAATCGTCGATCTTCTCTTGTAACAATGAATAAATGAGGCTCTCCTGTAGCTTCCAACCATTCATGGAAACGAATTTATCTTGGATATGGAAATGCTTGGAAAATTTTTACATTTTGGTCACAATTTGACACCTAACATTTTCTTGTCGGCATAATTACTAGGAAGTGCTAATAAATAAATAAATTGATCACATACATACAATTTTAAGAAATAAGTTAATATTTTATAAATGTGATTAATAATTTTAAAGACTGTCAACAAAAATATTTAAAAAGCTATACCCAAAGAGATTAGAATATAATAGACGAAGCATGAGTGCAGTTTGTAGGCGAGGTAAGTGGTCGCAACAACTGCAGGGGAATTGATACACTGCCAAGCGATTAGTCCTTAAGGTAGTCCGACTTCGCGCTGTCATTGGTCGAAATGTCGTGCTCATACTTGGTTCGTATGATTTCGTACGAGCACGACATTTCGACCAATGACAGCTCGAAGTCGGACTACTTTAAGGACTATAATCGCTTGGCAGTGTATCAATTCCCCTTACCCCACGTGCAGTTGTTGCGGCCAAACATTGCAGCTTGATACTCCCTCTATTATATTACAATCTCTTTGGCTATACCACTTACAGTCACCATAGTTACTAATAACAACTAACAACAACTTGCAGTTCTGCGTAGCTAAGCCCTGAAGTATAATATCTAATTCTAAAATTGCGTCAACAAATTTCAACATGCGCCACCTACCAACTACAGGCAGAAGTAAAACTATGTCTACGCAATCCCAATTTAACATCCCCCCCCCCCCATCCTGATATCGATTGATTATGAGTTTTTATGTGAAATTCGACAAATGTCAAAATCAATGTCAATAATGTGCATAACAGAAATTACACTTTATGCCTTATTATGACAACTGATAACACTCGCAATTATCGCAGTGTTGATTGCATAATATTCCCATGCATTGACGCGTTTATTTTAAAATTGAACATACGTGATATCATGTGTTACGGTTCAGTAATAAAAAATCTTACGGTATGTGTATTACACACTTGCCTATGCGTCTTGCACAAGCGCTATGAATGCATGAAAAGGAAGCGAGTTTTGTTGCATAACAACATTATTAATAAACAAGACTTATGGCTAGAAATGCAGAAACGCTTACGCAGGCAGCTCTATCACAATTAATGCCCCTCAATAGTATGTTAACTTATTTAGGTATATTCGTATACCGTAAGCGTCAAATTTTAATTTCGGTTTGCACTTCTATCATATGCAGAAGAATGATCTTATCATATACAGCGATGCCTGCTTGCTAACAGTGGAGGGAGAGCAACGGAGTGGCGGGCGACCCCCACGTCTTACAAATGTCCAGTGTGGCACCCTCGCTTATGTCTATCTTTAGTTTAATTCGTCGCGCTCTTTTCCTCTTACCACTTTCCTATCAGAAATTAAAATATGTCGACCTCGGTATATTAATACGTACAGAAAAGCTTTGTACCCCTTTTTAAGCAAATTGTACATACGGGGGAGTATGAGATTTGGCATAGTTAAAGTTCATATGGAGAAGGAGTGCAGAATGATAAAATTTATGTATAATATGTGTTACAAATACATTAAATTAAATAAAATAAAACATCCATATACATATTTGATACTTTTAAATGTCGGTTGACATTTAAAAGTGTCAAATGTGAGGTTCAAAAGTGTCATAAGTGTTTCGCAAATTTCAAAAATTTAATTTTTTCTTTTTGAATGGAAACAGATTTCCACAACTACTCTGCAGGAGAAATGTGTGCCAAAATGACGATTTATTAAAATTCAAACCGTGGAAATAGCATAAAACATATCAAATTATGGTATTTATGCATCCGCATACTTCTGTAGAAGTTGTTGCACCTGTGGGTACCTATATATTAATACATGAAGAAAAAACTTTGTATAGTTAAAGTTAATATGGAGAAGAACTGTAGAATGATAAATTTTATGTATAATATGTGTTACAAATACATTAAATTAAATAAATAAAAAGGTCGAATTTCGACCATTGGGCGACCACTAGTTTTTATTAACACGCATCATTTCTAATTGTCTTTTACATTGCCCTGTTCGTAAATTATTTTATTTATTAACAAAAACTATTATTATTATTATTATTATTATTATTGACTTTGGATTAGTTAAAATTCGTCCACACAACACATCAAGAAGTAAATTCATGTGTCTGATGTAGATATTGTTCCATTAAATTGAAATGCTGATAACGCCACTCTTCATACACCATGATAGACAAGAATAATAATCAAAATCGATCTTTCCTAAACATTAGATGTGACTTTCGCGAAAGTTTGGCTTGTCGTACTGACGATGCTGGAAGAGGTAAATACAGTACATGTAATTTTAAAATATGGAAAGGAAGATACTTCAATCGTCTAGATCCAAAGTGGAACTTTTCATGTTTGTATTTTCCTATCTCAACTTTATCTATTAGTGATGAATTTTTCATCAGTACCGAAAGTTTCTCGTCTACTTATGGATGACATGTCGGCTGTATTTATTAATATCACATAGGAAAGTTTCATCATGTGTAATTCATTAGTTCTCAAATGCTTAGAATTTATATTAGTTTAATATCTGTAAATGTGTGTCAATAGTGTGGATATAAATAGGGGATATTAATCGATTTTATAGTTTACATAATATTAATTAAGTCAAGTATGTCTGGCATGAATATCATTTCCTCTTTTATAGTACAGTCATTACGCGGATAAAATAATGGAAGTTATTACAATCTAGAAAGAGAAGGTATTATGAAAATTACATGTAAACGATTGTGGTAGAATTTGTACTATTTTTTAAAATTATATAACTCCATGGAATAATATACTGATAAGGACAATAAGTAATTTATTAGATAAAACAATAGCAAAAATTCAATCAATGTTAAATTTGTTTTAAAATATGTTTTTGAAAGTTTTCTAATGACGACAACTCAAATCTATAGGTACTAATTTACTGATTAAATCAGTAATTTGATTTAAATTATACTTAGAAAAAATGCAATAAACATAAGACTATATGTGTTGTATTAGGATGAATTGAAAGTCTTTAAATTACCACTTCATTTAAATTCTTCTAAAATTGCTGGTGAAATGCTGAAATAGTGATTCTGCAGATTTCCGTAACGCTAACGACTCCAATAAGCTACGAGGAATGTGTGAGTAACATAACCTAGCAGCTAAAGATTTACGAATTGATAGTTCGCAACTTTTGTTCATAACATTTATGATTAACATATCTAAACATACAAAACATCTACTAAATATGACAAACGAGAAAATATATATTGGGCAAATGGGCAGAACCTTTAAAAAAACGCATCTCTGAGCATAAGAAATGCTATGAAGAAAAATATTCCGACTCCACTTCGCTAACTATTGCATAACCAGTAATCAGAGCAGCATTTATAGCAAATATTCAAAGATAATATACATATCCAAGTATATGTAGACGATTTAGACTACTATAAATGTATACATTTCAATAATGCTATTTATAATTGATTGTATTTAGGGAGCTCTGAATTATGATTGAATTAGAATTGATGGTAATTTCATTTGAATAAGAGAATGTCGGTAATGTTTATTTATTTATATATTCAACAATGATATTTAGTAATGTTTTCTTTATATATATATAACCGTTGGTGCATCTGTAAGTTATTCAGTAACTTTTCAATGGCTCAACCAATCTTCTTGCTATTCTCAGACCATATTAGTAGATAGGATTCGCCGGTTCTAGACCCACACTCCATCCAAGTGCCTCGAACAGCTTTGAACTGCAACCCAAGTGCTTCGAAACAGGTAATATATGATGAGCTTTGAAACAAGTAATATACAGCTTACAATGGGCTTTAAACAGTTGATAAAGGTTTTGAAGCTCATCAGAGCTGTATATTACCTGTTTCGAAGCACTTGGGTTGCAGTTCAAAGCTGTTCGAAGCACTTGGGTGGAGTGTGGGTCTAGAACCGGCGAATCCTATCTACTCATATTTATATCGTCAATGCGCGTAAAAGAGGCTATCAAAACATTTGATAGGTGGCGCTGAAGTCAAGTTATTAACAAATTCTATATTTATGGGCCAACATGACATATATTTACAATATATGTTGGTTTAGTGACAAAAAAGAAAATCACAAAATCTGGACAAGATAGGTAGCGCTGTGGTCCAGCTATTAATAAATTTTATATTTATAACCAGAAATGATTTATATGTACCTACACAAAATATTTGCGTGGTCAACAAAGTAGTTTTGGTATATGCTGCCGTTCGATAGATGGCGTTATTTTTTTTTTTTGTAGAATTGAATTTTGATATATAAACATCATTTTTCTTTGAATTTTGACATAGGCCATTTTTCGACCCTCATGCCTATTCTGCAATCGCACTAACGACCTCTTCTGTCCAAACTTTCTTATACAGGGACTTTAACCAAAACAAACTCATCGCGCCACCTACCAGAAAGGGCAGACCACGTCTGCCGGGCCAGTTAGTACGTATAATATATGTATAAGTAATAGTTCACTTGTAAAAAAAAATACATTTATTTCACATATTTCTATTTTGAATATTTTGGTTTTATAAGTGGAACTTTTGTAGGAAGATATATCAAATATATTAAATAAATATTCCCAATTAAAATTTGAAAAAAAAGTTTTATTATTACTTAAGTAGTAACAAATACTCGATTATTTTCTTTCGAATTTGTTGTGAAATACATTAAATTGAATTGAGGGTAGAAAATTTTAGTTCGTTCCTGGATTAAATTGCATTTTAAACCATGTAGGATTTGTATAAAGAATGTTAGGAAATGTCACATATTTGCAATGTGTAACATATTATAAATCAAAGGCTTACAGGTATTGTTTCTGATGTAATTCGATTTTGTCATCTGCAATCTATTTCGATTGCACGCTTGACTACATGGGAGGACAGATAACATTGTGGATGCACGAAAGTACTATCACTGACATTCAATTGTTTACATTCTTTGTGTTTCGGTTTCGCAGAAATTCCATCACATGTGCAGCGGATTTATTTAGGGAGCTCTGAATTATGATCGAATTAGAAACCACAAACGGAAATATATATAAACACAGATAATAAATAAATGTATGTACGTATATTGTTTATCTTGCGGTTTTTACTGTAAACCTAAATTGATATATTTTAAAATTTAGTTTACCACACCGAGATTTTTTCATTCTAAGCCATTACATTTTGATCGTTCATACATGAATTATGAAAGTTAACATCGTAGTGCTAATTACTAATTCATAGTGGTCTGTTCTATAATAATACGGCATTTCTCAATTTGACAATTAAATCGCGGGGCTATTTTGCTCTTTTTCAGTATTTTTCGAAAAGCTTCAGAATTAGATCGAATTTACGCAAACTATAGAATATGATTCAAATCAAGCCTTGACAATTGATAATTTTGTTAATAAACCCTTACATATTTTATTTTTGCTTTTAAATTTTGGAACATAAAACCAATAAATCTATAATTTTCTTCTAGAGTCGATAATACAATTTCTAAATATTAACGTTTTTAAATCATGGCTATGAAAACTACACAATATGATAACATTAGGATGAGTCATGAGTCTCATAACCAGATATCTACTACGTTCTTCTGTCGAACATTCAGAGGGAATAGAAGTGCTTTTTCCAAAGCAACGATAAACAAGGCCGTATAGATTACAGCTGTTGGATTTTGAAGCTTCTCGTGATAATATCAGTCGTCATATTGTCAAGGACTCTAATTTATCTTACAGTACTTTCTTGATAGAGGATGCAAAGATATTTTTTTCAATGATAAATAAAACATCTTCCACGCATTCATGCAATTAAAATCATTCGCTTTTTTCAGTCGCTCGTGCGTTTAAAAAGCGCTCATGTGGGAACATAGTCTTCTCGCACTTGGTTCGTAATAGTTATTTACGAACCAAGTGCGGGAGAAACTATTTTTCCGCATGAGCGCACTTTGAAAGCACGAGCGACCGAAGGGAAGCGAGTGCCTTTAATTGCGCGAATGCGTTGAAGATGTCTTCACGCAAGTGGTTTGTACAATATTTTTTCTACGAACATTAAATTAAAAAAATATTATTGATTAATGTCATTAGTATCATACCCAACCTAAAATAGATTACCTAATTAATTTAAGCATCTCATGTACGTAACTATTACTCACTTTCCCTAAAATTATATTATTATATTCTTACATATGGCAAACATGAGGTATTTATTTTTATATTTATAAATTTATAGTAAATTTATTGCATTTTTCGGTTTAATTACAATTTATTACGAACTGCCAATATAAATGTCGATGTGGTCAAATAGATGGCGCTTGAATGTCGCTTAAGATGTCGTCAAATAGATGGCGTTACAAATTTGGAAGAATTTTTAATTATTACTCCTATTTCCCCAACTTTTAGTGAAGAATAGTCGAGCGAAGTAGTATTTTATAGACTGAATTTTATTACTCTTTCCTGGTCGAGCGACACATGCGCCAAATGTCACTTTACAGGCGGCGAGTACAAAATTAACTATTTCGTGCATTTTATGTACCGATTAATTTTAGAGTGTACAATAAAAATACATAATTATTGATCAAAGGAAACCCTTTTGTTAGTTCATCTAAAAATTTGCATGTCAATTGCAGTCCTAACGTTTGGTGTGGATTAATTAAGTCAAGAAGATTGGAGAAACGAACGTGAATAATTTCTTAAACGAACTAGATCTTAGAAATCTGTCCACAATTACACATACACTTACAAAAATTTAAGAACTGTTTTTAAAATGATAAATCGATAGGAATATATGTCCAGATCTGACCTGGCTTGATTTCCTTTTATAAAAAACAACAAATTCATAACCAACGTAGACTCCTTAAAGACTGCAGTTAGGAGGAAGATAAACCAGATACGTCGTAAGATCAAACTAGTGACTAGAGATCGGCAGTCAGGGGTACATTGCAGGGCTGGCATTACGTGAATAATGCAATTAGAAACTGGGCACAATAATAGTGATATCAATAGTGCTATCATCATTATTACTCTGCTCAATTACATTATGCATTTAAGTCAACTCCTGCAATGTACCCCTGAATGTCGATCCCTCTGATGATAGTTCGAGCAGTACGCGCACAAAAATGTGTTGAAGAAAGGCTTTTGTGCATCTTTTAAAAAAAATAGTGATTTTATTTTATTTTATTATCATTTAATGTGCGCAATAAAGTCTGTAAATTTATAACTGAATTGTTTATGTATGGGGTTCATAAATATTCATTCGCAGAAAAAAAATCATTATAAGCTTTGTTATTTTAATTTTAAAATTGTAATTTCTATTTAAGAAAATTACTTGAAATCTAGTAAACACGATCCTTTGTGTTTTTGCTTTCATCTATCATAACGATCATTTAAAATAATACTGGTTTGCTAATTTAAACAATTTTTTGTAGTATATTTTCAACGGTGGTCACTTAATTTAGATCAGCCTGTATATTCTCCAAAAATTAATATTGTATTTTTGTTTATTCGTGTTTTTTTTATTACATTATAACAATAAATATATTATTAGTGTCACTAACTTACAAATTAAAACAAATTAAGAATAAACACTTCTGTAATGGAATTTAATATACTCGAAAGCATAAAATCATAACTTTAGGGTAAGGTAAGCTGTGGAATTATTTTATAAAAAAAGCGAAGTGATGTACTATTAACTTAATTGCTTGGTTTTTGTTCTCGCAATTGTAGCTGTATTGTCTGAATTGTGTTGTACTAACATAAGTAGCTCCATCGATCACAAACTAATGTCAGAATTATTATTATAAGTTAATACAAAACAAGATAATGATGCGAGCAGGTAAAAATTGCAATGGACCAACAGCAGAACTGTGTGGAACACCGGATTACATATTATACTACTTCAGCGACGATTTACACGTCTGAATTCGATATGTTTATTCAATAAACCACGCTTCTACCCTATCCCAGAATATATTTTTGAGAGCAATCAGCAAACATATGACTTTTTGTTTCTAAAAAGATCATCCAAAAACTAACGCTCATAAACAAATTTTGAAACTATTGTAACGAAATATGAAGAGGCAGATCGGGCGACGCTGAAAAAAACAGGGTCGTAAATCACACACATCATCTCGGCGCGACGTATAAAAAAACATATGTAAATAGCCATGAGTCATCTCCACGCCGTACGGCGTGCATAGCGAAAAGACGAGAACGTTTCTCGTGCATGTGGAGAAAAAGCGGGACTGTGCTCGTATGTTCTAGTAATCTTCGCATGTGTATATAAGGCGACTGGGTCACCGATGGATGGATTCATTGCGGGATGAATAATTGCGGAGTAATTCGGGATTAAGAAAGTCCGTAAGAAGTAGCCGACGCTCCTAGAAATAAATACAGTAGAAATAAATATAAGTCGTACGGTAGAAATAAATATAGTGGTGCGTGTTATATAAATAGAAGTGTGATATAAATATACGGACAGAGATATTAGTAACAGAAATCAATAAATACCTGTGTTAATTTAAATCATAGTAGTTTAAGTGTGATACGT
The DNA here is from genome assembly GCA_963170755.1 of Amphimallon solstitiale. Classification (NCBI taxonomy): domain Eukaryota; kingdom Metazoa; phylum Arthropoda; class Insecta; order Coleoptera; family Scarabaeidae; genus Amphimallon; species Amphimallon solstitiale. The sequence continues at coordinate 239,207,078 of OY720675.1, read as the reverse complement.
TAGTTTTTATATTTTTATATTGTAAATAATCTTAAGTGTATAAATACACTGACTGTTTTAAATAAATAAATTGCACGAGTTGTTTATTGCGAACCCGAAAACGTTACACTATATATAATGATCACAACGTTTTGCCAGATTGCATTTTGAAGTATGAGATCATTTATTTATTCTAATGCAAGTACATTACGGTAAGTAGTTATCCATTATTGATTAGTAAATACTAATGGATTGCCCTCTGCGAAATGTATTTGGTCGTATTTAGTACGTTTCAGTACAGTGGGATTACGTGCTTTCTACGTAAACTAATCGCTTGTGTGTCCATTAAATCCGGAAAGGTCACGTTAACTATAGAGTTTCATCTATATACAGATCATTCATTTCGTAATCTGATTGGATGTAATTTACACTGACTTTCGTTGACCGTTGATATGCCACATATTCGGTAATGCTAATAGTTGTTAATTATTACTATGAGGTGATGATTATATACACCGTGGAATGATGAGGTAAACGTCTGTAATGCACATCTTAGAAGATGTCAACACAATACAGAAATTGAATTTTGAAAAAAAATATTCTACCATTTTTTAAAAGCTCAAACAGAACGAAATTGGATTCGGGATAAACTACATATTGCTGTGATCTTCTTATCATTGAAATAATAATATTAAGAATTAGTTTAGTTATTGAAAAAGAACACTAATTTCATTTTTAAAATTGTATATTTAAGATTTTAAGCATTAGTTGAAACATGCAATAGTAAGTAGAATAAGTTGCCTACATTTAAAGAGGCACTGATGTAACAAAAATAAACATGAATTGTAGATACACATTAAATGAATAAATTTAAATTCAAATATAAATAATGGTGCCAATTCAGAAGAATATTTTATAATAATAATACTTAAGATATAGTAAATACCTGTAACTTAGTATCTATGTACAGAAAAAGGATATAAATCAAAACATTTCTAGTGCGAAGTGACAGATCGTAAATAAGAATGTTATATGTAAATAGTAACTGTATAAATTAAAAATACACTTATTAGTTCTTGTATGCATAACACAAAGGCTTCAAAGAAAATGGAATGGTCATGTGTGGTTTAATAACCTGCAAAAGAAGAATACAGTGTTAATGTTGTTTACAGCATTCTGCAAATCAAAGTGTTACCAGAAGAGAGGGCATGTCTTTCCCGTATTACCCAAATCGAAGAATTTCTAAAAGAAAAGTAAGAATGACATTGGTAAATGGAAAAATAAAATATATAACAAACGATGAAAAAGGCAATGCATTCATATACAAGTACAATGAGGGACTATACTAAAGAGGAAGAAAAGAAAGATATACTTACTGAAGATGAAACGTAATAAGTCTGTGAAAAACAATAATTACAAACAGTTCAAGTCATCGCCATTAGTGTGTAGCTGTCAAAGACGATGTGCGCGTATTGGTGCAAGTATGATAACCTGAAGAAAACAAACAAGAAAGATTTTATCACGAACATTTTAAAATCAATGCCAACTTAAAATTTAATTAGATAACAGAGGCGCTACAAATCGTCGATAGGCTTTTGTTTCAGTATATAAGGCGAAAACAAGAATAGACTTGTCGAAGATGAAGTTTATAATTCGAGCAGTAAAGGCATTAATTTTGGGAAAGAATACAAATTTCTTTTTGATAGCAAAAGTGAGAGTAGGGGTTTATATGCACTATTTATGATCTCAAGACTTAAGAATCTGTATTAAGAATTAGAATTTTATTTTCATTTAGCTTCTTTTAAAACAATTTCATTCAATTAATTTTCATTTTTATTATTTTAATTTTTAAGATGGAGGACATCAATAAGAATGAATTTGATAAAATGTACGATGATATGAAGTAAGTTATAAGATAAATAATTCAATTTAGATATAGTTAATGGTGTTAAACGCGCTGAAGGTACTATGTGAAAATATTTGCCTTTAGTAAATCGCTGGGCATCATTAATTAGATGAATATTATCTTGTTTAATAATAACAATTCGTTATTTTAAAATAATAAAAGGATAGTTAATGGTGTTGGACATGCTGAGGGTACTATGTCAAAATATTTGCCTTTGGTATATCGTTGTGCATCAATCATTTTTATATAGTCATTTAATTTAGAAACTCAAATAAAATTAATACGAATAAGCGGGGATGTTTTTGATGGGCAGGTGCTAAGCTGCTAGAGGTACAATGTGAGAATGTTTACAGCAAGCGTTTAGTATAGGCCAGTTTCAGAGCATTCACGTTGCAAGCTTCTAGATTACCAAGGCACTATGTGAAAATGTATGTTTTTCGTGGTTTCGTATTAATAAACAAATTATCAAGAATCAATAATTTGTTTTTATTTTATTTTTTAAAGGAACAAGATAATTTTTCTTTCCGTTATCATTATAAATGTATAAGTATTTCACAAGCATTATAACTCTAAAGTGAGTACAAATGCTTTCCTTTTCTCTTTCTTTGTAAAACAAATATATATAAATATAGTGTGGAAATGTTATTAATGATCCTCAAATCTTTACAAAATATAAATATAATTTTCATATGAGATTTAGATACTTTGTTTAATTTTGATCTTATCCCAAACAAAACTAAATAAGAGGTGTACCAGAATATAAGAAGCAAATCACTGCAAGAACTCATAAGAACATAAATTAAAAAACAATTATGCTGTTCGGTATAAGTTTATAAATAGACTATTCTAATTTTTATCATTCATCAACAGTGTAACAGGCACAGCATATATTTTCAATGGGTGTACCCAACGTGTAGCAATGTTACATTTTCATCTTAACACGTTGGCTACCAGATGAGTCACCGGTGATGCATGAGATTAGGTTCCTTTACACCCCACGTAACATTTAAGCAGATTTCTGTTCGCGACCAAGCATGTTCTCAAGTTAGTGTTACAATTTTTACTCACAAGATGTCGCTATTTATTTTAAATATGGCATCTGAATTAATTTCAGTTCATTTTGCTGTGTGATCACCGGTGATACATTTGGTACATCAGTGAACTTTTACATGGTTATATTGTTTTGTTGTGATCATTTTTGAGCTGTTTTTTGTTGTGGATTATATTTTTATTTTTAAAATATGGACGCAAACGAAGAAGAAAGATTACTGCGATGGTATAATGAGTTGGAATCTGAAGGTAATAAATGTTAGGTTAATAACATTGTAAACAGAAATTCATAATATATTTTTATATAGAGGAAAACAGTCAGAATAGCAATGAAGTGCAAGAAGATGAGAACCATGAATTTGGAGTTAGTAGTGGACAAACATTTCCAAACTCTCATCAATACCTAAACTCGGAAAGTGGCAATGAAGAACCATTTAGTGCTTCTGATTCAGAATACGTTCCTAGTACTGAATCTGAATCTGACTCTGAATCTGAATCAGAAACCGAAATTGCTGACGATTCCGTTTCATTAGAACCAGGCGACGTCAATCACAATCAACCTGGTGCTATATTATGGAAAGATGTAGATGGATCATCTCTGAATAATTTTACTTTCACTGAGGTGGGCCGAATAAATGTTCCTTCTAATCTAAGGCCAGTAGATATGTTCAGACTCTTTGTGGATTCTAATATTTTGGATTTGATTGTATTGGAAACAAACAAAAACGCTAGGAAATACAAAGCAAATTGGGTTGATGTGTCTGCTAAAGAAATGGAAAAATTTTTTGCTATTATGCTGTATATGGGACTAGCGAAACTTCCAAAAATATCAGATTACTGGTCCCGTAAATTTCTATATCGTCACTGTTTTGTTCGACATGTTATGTCGAGAAATAGATTCCAGGGCATATTGCGATTTCTGCATTTTGCTGATAATGATACAGCAGATAAGAGGGATCGCCTTTATAAAGTTAAACCTCTTACAGAAGCATTGACCAAGAAATTCAAGGAGCTAAAGATCCCCTCAGAGGTAGTATCCATAGATGAATCTATGGTACCATTCAGGGGTCGGTTGTTATTTCGCCAATATATTCCCGGAAAGGCGTCGAAGTACGGAGTGAAAATATTCAAGCTATGCGATGAAAGCGGCTACACTTACGAGACCGAAATTTATAAAGGGAAGAATGATACGGTTAGTGCAGGACGAAGTAGCAATACAGTTGTTATGAATTTAATGAAAAATTATCTTGACACTGGACGAACTCTGGTAGCAGACAACTATTATAACAACCTTGAGTTATCAGATATCCTATTGAAAAGAAACACCCATACAGTTGGTACGTTACGGAAGTTTGTAAAAGGGGTACCAAAAGAAATTTCGGATGAAAAAAAAATGAAAAAGGGCGATATCAAGGGAAAAGAAAGTAATGGGAAAGTCATCGGCAACTGGAAAGACAAGAGATCTGTTCGGTTTATTAGCACGAGACATACACTCAACATGATCGACACAAACAAAAAAAATCGGAAAGGTGAAACTATTTATAAGCCTGAAGCTATCGTATTTTACAATAAATTCAAAATGGGAATTGATTTGTCTGATCAATTAGCTGCTTATTTTACCGTTCTTCGTCGATCTATTAGATGGTATCACAAGGTCGCTTTTGAATATTTGTTCGGTACAACCGTTATAAATGCTCTCATTTTATACAAATTATCGAACAAAAAGAAAGTTCAGGTAGCAGACTTTAGAGAAGCACTTGTTATGGGACTGCTTGGGGATGCTGTAAATAACGAAATACAGAATAAGAAAACCAAACACTTGCTGAAAGAAAGTGTTGACAAAACAAAAGACAATCGAAAAAAGAGGAAACGATGTGTTGGCTGTTATGACAAGGAATATACAATACATAAAAAATCAATATTAGCAGCACACAAGGCTAAACTTGTTTCCACTTTTTGCGAAGAGTGCCCAAATAGTCCCGCGTTGTGTTTAGAATGTTTTCAGAAAAGGCACTAATTTGTATGTTTTTTCTGTGAAACTATATTATGTTCCTCTATAAATCATTTTTTTTACATTTATTAAAAATAAAAATGTTTTTGCTCGAATTTTGCAAGTCTTATTATATTACAATGTATAACTTAACCACGATGTATCACCCGCGATCCCCACTTTGACCGTATATGACTTAGTTCATATATGTACCACTGCCAAATTTTGTTCTCGCTAATATGTCCCAGTAAATTTTCCCATCAATTTAGATGTAACAATGCAAGAAATCACCGGTGATACATTTGGTCCACAAATGAACTAAGCAGTTTGTGCACCGGTGATGCATATGGTACATAAGGGCAGATATTTCTCTACAGCATTGGTAGCCAAAGTGTTAAATAAGAAATCTACCATTTTGTAACAATGGTGCAGCTACAGCAATATGTCTATATATATCTTAAACTTTTGTAAGTCGATGGAAGCGTGTATGTCTATATACATCTTTTGTAAGTCGATTGAAGTGTGTAGAAATTATGTGAGGGCTGAATTAAGCAATTGTGTTGATATTAACTTTTTGGAAAAGTTTGTAATACCTTTTGATAACTCCTTTCATTTGCTTTAAAATTAGGACGTTATATATATTTTTAAATGGTAACCTATATTTGTTTTTAATTAATTTTAAATGAACTAAATTTCCAATTTGCGAAATTTCTTAAAGGTAAAATATTAAATTAAAAAAAAAATAAAGAGCATAGCCTTGTACAATTTTTCCGATAAATTTTATTTAAAACATTTCTGATAACAAAAACCACTTCAATTTGTTACTGTTTTGTCCGGGTTTTTGGGTATTTTCAAGTAGGTACACTTTCGTTCGATAAGTACAAATACACGTCCATGAACCAAGTAAACCGTTCAGGAATAATTTAAAAGGCAGTACTTCTAAATTGGATCCATACCAGAAGAAAGACAGAATTGGTTTCTATTGACTTCTTATCTCTTGTCATCACTAGAATACGTTGAGTACCTTTATAGCGAGAGTAGTGACAAGAGATAGGACATCAATAGAAACCAAATCGGACATTATATGGGTATCTTGTAGGTATCCGTCAAATGGTATAATAACCTATAGTTCAATATAATTAAACATATGGATTGATATACCTAATAACATACAATTAGCGTGTTAAATGGATATGCGTTTAAAAAACGCGATTAATAAAGATAGGAATGTAACTGTAAAATACATTTTTACATAAGACGCCATTATTTAGGTACATTTTGCGTCAAGCTATTAGAAATAATCTCATCTTGTCACCACTCTGATGATAAGGGTCCTTTAGTCCGGCGAGATAGATAGCCAGTTCCATTGGGAATATTATAAAGCAATAAACACTGGAGGACATAATCATTAATATTTGTAAAGTTATACCATTCTACCAATTTCTTTTTATAAAGAGCAAAACAAATCTTTTATTATGTCTTTAAGACTAATTATATCTACAGTTTATATTTTTCGGCAGTGATTTAAGAGTGTCAGGCAGGTAATTATAAATGTTGATACACTGACAAAGCACGTTTCTTTGTATTTCAGTAAAATTTTTTGAGGGAGACGCAGATACGACTGATGCACTACTCTAGTGTCGTAGGAGTGTTTAAGTTGGAACTTTTTCAAAACGTCCGTGTAATATCTTCCACGAAATAGGACACACAGGAAAAAATATATTACGAAAACGAAAAGTGTAAACACATGGATGTTAAAACTAACATCAAGCAGTAAATAAATACTGTGTCTTACATATATACATTTGTACGTAAAACGTATATGCATATATGCACGTGTTTGGGATACACACATACATTAAGTGCCATTGCCGACAATCGAACGCACAGACACCGGTGTTTCGGCCTTTGAGGCCTCATCAGTGCACGTGGAGACTGTCGCTTTTTCTGTGTCATCTTTTGGGTGTTAGATGTCGCTGTGATACTCTCACTGCATCTACCACGCAAAACTGACATAAGTAGTGTTTTAAGTTTTAAAGCCATTGTCGACAGTCTCCACGTGCACTGATGAGGCCTCAAAGGCCAAAACACCGGTGTCTGTGCGTTCGATTGTCGGCAATGGCACTTATTGTATGTGTGTATCCCAAACACATGCATATATGCATATACGTTTTACGTATAAATGTATATATGTAAGTCACAGTATTTAAAAAATATATTGTTAGTATTTTTCAAACTATCTAACGACTTTAATATTAAGTGCTCATACATCACAAAATTTCGCCAGAGACACACTGTACACGAGTCTAAAATACACGTATGCATAATATGCACTTACAGTCACTTCAAGAAAACACTTTTAGAGAATAACATAATGCACGCAATCTTGCAGGTAGCTGTATGCGGCTTCTATGACAGTCTAAAGTACAAGATCCATCTCGAGAAAACGGCTTCTTCCCTGCAGGCAAGGGATATGTGAAATCTACTTCATTGTTCCTTCGCAATAAGTTGGAGTGAAGTAGTTTTACTCATATTTATTTTAAAATTGCTTTTTAAAGCTTTTATCACAGAGAAAGAATCATCCGCATATTGTATTGTTAAGCTCTGTCGCCATATTCAATAAGAAGATAAGATTAAAATTTTCAAATAGAAGTAGCATTTTTAAAAAAAATATATTTTAATAGAGGTAAATTATATAACTATACAAGCAAATGGCACTATATTTTGACATATAATTTTTTTTTAAGTTTCGAATAAAGTGGTGTATATCTAAAATAACAAAAAAATAAATAAATACATAATTAATAGCGACTAAGAAAAAATTACAAGTTTATGGCAAATAATATATGCATATATGCAACATTATCTTGATTTTGTTATTTGTTAAATATATTTCTTAAAGGAAACATTAATTTCAATAATTAAGATGTTGTAGTAATTAAAAGAAGAATGAAATAAATAAAATACGAATAATGTTTGCATGAAAGAATATAAAAAAAACCGCCTGAGCAGGGACTTGAACCCTGGACCCTTGGATTAAAAGTCCAATGCTCTACCGACTGAGCTACCCGGGCAAGTGGTGTTTATAATCAGAGACACTTCTTTTAAACAAAACGTAAATCTTACTATTAATAATAACAATTTTTAATTTTATTTAGGCAAATTACAATATTATAATGCACAGGAAATATCGTGTATTGTTTTTCAATATACATCAATAAAAACAATACTGGTTTAATCATGATCTGCAACAAATTAGAATGGCATTAGCATCTATTTCCGTATTCTGGATAAAATGTTTAAAATTCTTAAAATGCCGTGTAAATTTTTCCAACGCGAATAAAAAAAAACTCCTGAATTAATTTCAATGTGAATGAGTAAAATAAAGTGTCGTGCATTGCGGAAAAGGCTCGTTCGTACTTTGTGTCAAAGTGAGATAACCTTTAATATGCAGATCAATTGCGTTTGAAATTTTAATGGTAATGGAAATATCGTCACCTTGTAAAATTCTACGTCGCCATGAGTAGTGTGTCAGCACTTGACTTCGCTAATTCTAAAAGCAGAATGGAAGACTAATTGATATAGGTAATTCGTGTCTGTCTTGCATAAAATGCATTTCTACGGTAAGTAGGTACCTAGGTACTTCTTTCGAGCGATTTAATTTTGTAAATTAACAACCGGGTAACTTGGATGGTTGTCTGGTACCTATAGCTATTTTAAAGTTGAATTTTTACACTTGCATAATTTAAATCGGTGTTTAAAATATTATAAACATACATTTCGTTCAGTTGTATTTATTGATAATACTATGATATTTATTTTATGAGAGTAGCTGTTGATAAATTATTTTCGAGCCTCAAATTTAAAACAGAACAACAAAAATTACATACTTTTCAGAATTTCACTGCGATCTGCGCTGCTTCAGGGAAATGGTGGCAGAATTTCATAGAATAGAAATATTTTATTAATGTCCTAGATCGACTTGCAAATGACAGCATATACATATATTTACACTGCTCATAGTAATTTATTTTATTCGTACTATACCTTTAACTAAGCTATTCAAAGAAAATTATGGGAATAGGAGAACGACTGAAGTAAGAGACAAAACATGTTGATTGAGAAAAATTGTGGATATACAGAAATTGAGAGAAATTTGTAGATGAGATAAAAGAAAGTATTCAGAGGAATTGATTACTAAATGCCCCATAAACAGTTACACTTTTCTGTAAATTTCTTGTACAGGTAAGTACTATTGCTTCTGCTTCATTGTTATTTATTTAAACATCAATCGAAAACTAACTTCTAAGTAATTATAATTACAGCAATCAGAAAGAACATTCTTTATATTATTTTCGTAACTAAGAATCTATTTAGAAACTTTTTTCACTGCGTTTGTAAGTATTCCCCATTGAAAAAACATCTTCGATCTGACTTGCCTAAGTTCTATTGGGTATTTTATTTATTTATTCTTATTTAGTCGAAAATTGCCGACTTTTTACGATGGTTGAGAGACAAATACTTTATTGAAAGGCGGATAAAAGTTTTCCTAAACTTTGTCATAATTTTTTTTTTCATTCTGTGATGTGCAGTGCCAAAGTATAGACGTGTCGTAGTTGCATTGCAGTGTCATAAAGTTTTCTTGTTGTTACATTGTTTATTTAAAATGCCGTCTACTGATCGTATTACAAGATCTTCTGCTGAAGATGAAGCTCTTATTAAAAAAGTGATCGAAAAAGTACTTGCATCGGATATTTTAAAGAATGAATTGATTTCTAAGATCCACTGTGAGATATTTGCCGAATATCAACAAAAATTACAAGCGTTAACGGAGAAGGTGGTCCAACTCGAAGCCGATCTTGTCGATTGTCGGAATGAAACGAAAAGGTCCGTAGATAATTCGGAGCAGTACAGCCGTCGGAACAATCTAAGAATATTCGGTGTGCCCGAGGAACGGAACGAGGACACGAGTAAGGTTGTCAGCACCTTCTGTAAAGAAAAACTTAAACTGGATATTTCACCTGATCTTATGGACTCCTGTCACAGATTACCAGGTAAAGAGCCACAACATCGCCCTATAATTGTTAAGTTTCTTAGTCATCGTGTTAAGAAAATGATATCTAATAATAAGAAACTTTTAAAGGGTACTAAATTAGTTATAAGAGAAGACCTAACGCAGTTTAGGAATTCTCTTATGAAGGCGGCCGTAAAGAAATATGGCAACAAATCGGTCTGGTCAAATGACGGCAAAATATATGTGAAAGTGGACGGAAAAGTTTTAATTTTGAAAACTTTCGGAGATATTAAGTAAATTGTTTATGGTACAGCTGTAATGTATGCGATAGGTGCCGCCTTGTTCTCGTTTTCTGGTGCGCCTTTCTTTCATGCGTACAAAAACATAAGTTTACTTTGTTTTGCAATAAAAATAGATTTAAATTATTTTTGCTGGAGATTTGCATATTTTTATTTTCTTTTACAAGTTGTGTATATTAGTTAATTTTATATCTTGTGTTGGATTTAATTAATATATTTAATATATTTTTCTAAATTTTGTTAGTATATATATGTCTATTATTCATTGGTTTGTCGGGTGATATGTGTATGTATATATATATGGATGGTTTTTTATTTTGATAGCATTTACATGTATTTCTCATTTTAATCTCACTATTACTGCTACTTGGCTATGATTGCCGATGCGGGTGGGTTGCGGGTAGCACATGTAAATATTTGTTCAATTGTACCGAAGTTGCATTTATTATTGAATTTTGTGTCTCGATATAAATATGATATCGTGGTTATTAGCGAGACATGGCTAAATGACAGCATCTCCGATGACATACTCTGTATTCGGGGCTATTCTGTTTTGCGTAATGACAGGGCGACTCGGGGGGGCGGTGTTTGTGTCTATTATAGGAATGATCTGCGGGCTGTTAGTATCTCTTATGGTGCATTTATTGAGCAGGCTTGGGTCGGTTTTGAGTTTGGCCGCACTAAAATTGCTGTGGGTGTAATCTATAGACCCCCTCACCAATACTACAAAACTTTCTGTGATTATTTTGAGGAGCAGTTGACCAACATATCTGTGGAGTATGACATCGTACTTTGTCTTGGAGACCTTAACATAAATCTGCTCTCTTGTGGTAATGATCCTGCAAAAATCTACTTTCTAAATATGATAGAATGTCTTGGATTGTCTCAATTAATTAATACTGCTACGAGAATGGATAATTTGCTAGATGTAATATTAACCTCTGACGCTGATAGTATTCTTGACTCAGGTATAGGCGAGGAGAAATTCTCTGATCATGATTCGATATTTTGTGTTGTTCGATTACCATCGGTGTCACCTGGCCCCTTGTATAAAGCTATTAGAAATTTCAGACGTTTCGACCGTGATGCATTTCTTAATGATCTGAGTTCAGCACCTCTCCACAATATATTTGGAATAAAAAATATCGATGACAAAATTACTTATTTCATGAATATAATTCTCCAATTATTTGATAAATATGCTCCAAAACATGTGATTGGGGTCACCAGTAAACCTCCACCATGGCTTACAGAAAATGTTAGATTTATGATGCATCTCAGGGATAAAGCACTTCTTAGGTATAGAGGTACTGGGCAGCAGAGTCACTGGGATTATTACAAGAGCTTGAGAAATTTAACCACAAAATCCATTCAACGTGAAAAGAAGGCCTATTTTAACTTTACATTTACCAAGCAATCGGTTAAAGATAAATGGAAAACGCTCGAGCAGCTAAATTTAAAAAAGAAAAAATTAGGGGACATTCCACCAATGCTGCAGAATGTTGCAGCAATTAATGATCACTTTATTGATAGCATACCTAATAGTGATGTGGATCCGGAGTTGGATGCGTTCTACAGAACGCATAAATTTGGTCATGATTATGAAGAATTTCATTTCAAGCCCGTTGAACAATATGAATTGGTAAATATAATTTCAGAAATAAAAAGCAGTGCTTCGGGTTGGGACTCTCTAACTATAGATATGATCAAGCTTTCTTGCCCTTCTATACTTCCATATTTACTGCATATAGTAAACTCGTGCTTGGTGGAAAACTTCTTCCCTGACTCTTGGAAAAGGGCTATTGTGAAACCAATACCGAAATCGAGCAATCCCATGGGTTTTGGCGATTTGCGTCCGATAAGTATTTTGCCTGTGGTCTCTAAAATTATTGAAAAAATAATGAACAACCAATTAAGAGGATTTCTAGAAATGTACCGGATCATGCCCCAGTTCCAGTCAGGTTTTCGAAAGAAACACAGCTGCACTACGGCATTACTCAATGTTACTGATGATTTGTTGGGCGCTGCGGATAATGGAGAGACTTCGGTTTTAGCACTGCTAGATTTCAGTCGAGCTTTTGACACCATCGATCATAACTTACTTCTCTCAATTCTTGCTTATATCGGTTTGTCACGGTCTGCTACAAACATGATTTCCTCCTACTTAAGTAACAGAGTACAATCGGTGTCACTAAATGGCCTATCATCTGATTATAGACTGGTTTCTAGGGGAGTCCCACAGGGCTCTATTCTGGGACCAGTCTTATTCGCGATTTATACGTCCTCATTTCATACGGCGCTTCGAGGCTGTGGGATTCATATGTATGCGGACGATATTCAGATTTATCGTTCGTTTCCGGTCGCTAATTATCAAGTGGCCGTTGGTGGTATTAACCGTGACTTAAATGCAATTGCTGGATTGGCGTCTCGACATGCTCTGGTGCTGAATCCATCGAAGTCAACAGTATTGCTATTTGGTAACAGAGATAGTGTTTCTTTTCTTCAAACAAGAGCGAATTTTAATATTAATGGCGTAGACATACCTATTAGATCTGAGGCGAGGAATTTGGGCGTTGTATTGGATACTCGCATGAGATTTGAAACACATATACTTAAATGTGTGAAGGTTGCGTACATGAACTTAAAATTAATTTTTCCGCACAGACACTGTCTGACTGTGGAGACTAAGCGGAGCTTGTGTGATTCACTTGTATTATCACATTTTCTTTTCTGCAGCGAACTGTATGCTCCGTGCATCACCGTTAATACCATGTCACGCATCCAGAGGGTGCAGAATTCGTGCCTCAGGCTAATATTTGGCATAAGGAAGTATGATCATGTTTCTCATAGGCTCGCTGATGTGGGCTGGTTGGCTATGAGGGATCGGCTGACTCTGCGGATGGCTTGTCTTTTTCATAAGATTATTTTGTACAAGCGGCCCGAGTACCTGTTCAATAAGATATCTTTTCGGACGGATGTTCATACTCTAAACCTGAGGTTTAGGGGTACTCTAACGCCGCCTATGCATCGCACCGCTTTGTATGAGCGTTCCTATTCATACCAAATAACAAAAGTTTATAACGCCGTGCCCGACGAGTTGAAACACCTGTCTGCGGGGCGGTTCGCGTTCATGTACAGGGCATTGCTGCTGTCAAAATAGACTGCTTGCTCCCTCATATCACCTGCAACAACGCTTGTGTTTATGTTTTTCAATGTTTAATTTGTTTTGTGTGTATTTCATATATGTATATATGTGCTGTTTGTACAAATTTCACAGAATTTTAGGTTAAGTTATTTTAGGCATGTTTTTCTTTTTAATATAATTCGAATGTGTCCGGGTGTATAGGAAGAACAACTGTACTCTGCACAGTTGATATACATCCTGTGATTTCCAAAGATTATGTTATAGTTTTTGAACTTTTCTTTTTCACGTATTCACTTTTATCTTTTAATTTTTATATTTTGTAATTTATTTTAATACAATGTTGTTTTCTTTTTTTTTTTTGGAAATAAACTATTATTATTATTATTATTATTATTATTTACTGGAAATAAACACCTTATTTATTCAGCATACAACATGTGTGGTTGGATAAAAAAAAATTCATACAAGTTTATTTTATAATCATTTCTTATATATTATTTACTTGCCTCTTAAAAATAAATTTACTTTTAAGTTAAATAAGAGACTACTTTTATATCAACTATAAATTTTGTAAATAAATAAAAGTTTTCCTAAACTTTGTCATAATTTACTGGAAATAAACACCTTATTTATTCAGCATACAACATGTGTGGTTGGATAAAAAAAAAATTCATACAAGTTTATTTTATGATAATTTCTAATATATTATTTACTTGCCTCTTAAAAATAAATTTACTTTTAAGTTAAATAAGAGACTACTTTTATATCAACTATAAATTTTGTAAATAAGTAAAATCAGTTCAATAAATAATTTTGCTGGAAAATTTTCTTAGTGTACTAATATTAAATAATTATACATTTTATAAACTTCAACATGTCAAAAGTACTGGAGATAGCCAAGACAAGCATAAATTGCCACAGCACCTTAGAATCTTCACAAACTGACATAAAGCCCCAGAATTGTAGTAGAATTAAAAAACTTCCTAAACTCAATCTTCTTCATCAGAAAACGTGATGTATTTGTGGTTATTAATTAATTTTATTTCTGTAGTAAGCTAAAAGTTACATATATTCAATATTGTATTATTTTTATATTTAATTATACTGTTCATTTCATTTATAGAAGAAGCAATACAATTACGCAATCTTTGATGAAAATAATTATTAAGTAATTCCAAAAAATACTTTTATACAGCAAACAAATGCGTAAACGCTGTCAATAATACATAATAAAAATTCAAATTTCTTATGTTATGCGCATGTGTAAGTAACCCTAATCAATGTTTAATATTTTATCAGGTACTCTAAACACCGGTTGAATTAGCGTTAACCGATGTTAGAAAAACGCAAATTTGTACTAACCAGTGTTTTAATCAACGATTACGTTAACCGGCGTTTTAATCGGAGTTGAAAAAACCCGCTCTCTTTAGAAAAAAAATAAAAATAAGTAAACGTATACCTATAAGACAGGTGCCGAAAAAGTGAATTATCCGATATTAACATTCATGATACAATCGATAAAATCAATTATTTAAAACCTCTTAGTATATTTTAACTAAGACTGTTCGACACACGTTCGAAATATATCACTATACACTCTACACACTTACTATTCCACCCACTACTTAAAACATTATTGGCTCATTTAATGGACTATTCATGCATGCAAGTACAGTAAATTATAGAGATCTTATTGTATTAGTCAGAAACGTGCATGTAATAACTCAAGAGCGTGCGACACTTAGGGAATCTTCGAAATATAAAGGCACCTATTAAGTTTTATGACCAATTACCCAGAATGTATACTCCTGTATGAGTGACAAAATTAAATTTCGAGATAACGTATGAACGACGTCCTCACTAATACATTGTTAATTTATGACACTTTTTTACGTTTGTTAAAATTACGTCGAAAGAGTAAAAATTTCATATTTCTCGGTTTTTTGACAGAAGTAACGTTGAAAGCAGTTAGTTTAGGAATCAAACTTTCGTTTTATGATAATAATGATATTCATTTATTGCCCAATACTGGATGAGTTAAAAAATAAATAAAACACAAAACAATAATAGGCCAAATAAAATAAAATAGAACACGAAAGTAGCAGTACTTGAATTCATGCATATTGTGTATGAAGCTTTGATAATAAAGACTATGTCACAACGATGTTCCTTAATTTAGAGAAAGCTTTTAACACGGTCATAGTCATATGTCTCTCTCGATATTCTGGAGGAATTTGGGATTCGAGACATTGTTGGCAGGATGATTGGAACGTATCTGGAAAAAAGAACTTAATAACTAAAATAACACAAGTAGTTAACCTGCAGAATTAACAACATGTGTTCTGCAAGGTTCGGTCTTAGGACCAATACTATACCTATTGTACATTCAATCGTTTTGCACAGCATTGGCCTACAAGGAAAATATGTAATCTATGAAGATGTTACAGCAAAAATTTATACAGGCAAGACTACAGAAAAAATTGAAAACAAAATAAATAGGATTCTAAAACAAATGGACCAATGGCTAGTTGAGCAGAAATTAACATTAAACGCAAAAAAAGAGAGTTTATATCACATTTTAACAAAAAATAAGCAACCAATACAGCTGAGGCTGAACATATCTAAAGAAAGAAGTAGACACGGTAAAGTACTTGGAAATTATGACAGATAACAAATTATCATGCGAGCCTTATGTGGCCTACATTCAGAAAAGTGTGACACCCATAATAGGGAGAATAAAAAGAAGTAAAAGAACGTGCGAAAACATAAATGAAATCTATGCAGGTGATCCAAAACAAGGCCCTGAAGGTAATCATGAATTTGGACTGGTATACTTATACTGACAATATATACAGAGATATGGGACTACTCACTATAAAGCAAATAGTTAGACTGGAGGAATACATATCAGCTATTAAGATAGTACGTAACATTCAGAAAAGCAACTTCACTCTGCAGAGGTTAAGTGATATGCAATAACTACATGTATGTCAAATCTACTCAAAATTAAATTCACTGTTAAGTTTGACATAAGTTATTCTGGTAAACTCGAGCATATAAATATATCGTGAAATTCTCTTTTGAAACATAAAAGTAATACATCATTAATTTAGGTATGATTGTCATATTTAAGATAAATAAAATTTGAAATACTGTTAAAATTTATTATGAAAGTATCTTAAAAATAGATCAACCAAGATTACGAATTTACAAAAGTTAGCTCCAAATTTTTTGATTCACATCATTTTCACTACCACTGTTTCCAACACGACTAACAAATGGTTTTACCATCCCAATATGTACATAATTTTTCACTCTGCAAGAATGATATGATCACTGTACGTGAGTATTACAGCATTATCTGTCAACTTAGGCAATACTTTTCAAATGAAGAAAATCCATGTTGTAAGGTTATTGATAATAAGGTAAATTAAATACTCTTTGAACCTTACAAAAATTTTTATTTAATATACTCTAGAACATCTTCAGCTAGAATCTATACAAAGTTATAATTAAGGGAATCTAAAAATAAAATAAATAAAAGATCTAATACTTACAGTCAATAAATCCTACAGTATTTGACATTTAATGTTCATCTGTTATGACGACGTAACTATGTTATATTAAAATATAATAATTGTAAAAATACATAAAACTTATAATAGAAAAATGATTTAAATACAAGAAGAATGAGTGTGCTTAAAACCACACGGCAGAAGTGTAAACTTCATCAAGGCGAGGTTAATAATACCGTAGATAATACGAAATACACGCATATAATATTCAGTAACGTATTAAATAAAACATATTCGCACATTTATTACATTTACGCGAGCGTCCGTTTTGTTTGGTCGGTTCGGACGTATGTGTATGTATAAATAGACGATATAAATACTTGCTTACTGTCCCGGTCTTGGTCTAATGGTATCGGCTTCATAACCGTGCGGTCTCGGGATCGAATCTGTTCTGGGACATGAATTTATTTATTCATTTAAATTTCAATTTAATTGAAATTAAATACCTCTATAAGTTATATTTATTTATTTTGTTCCCTTAGCCAACTTTACCCGAAGAGCGTTACATATCCGAGCGTTGCAGGTCAGTGTTGTTCACTGCCTACAATCAGCGCAACGCGCCTAAAGAAGTTTACACTTCAATAATTATGATTGCGAAAAAAAATGGGAATTTTGGATGGTGACATTTGGATTTTATGTTAAATTCAAAAAAGGAAGAGAGAAAAGGGAGTTCAAACAGTAATAAGGATTACTGGGTTGGAAGCTGTGAAACAACAAGTGGATGTGAGGTGGAAAGTCAAGTTAGTTAGGTGGTAGGTAACCTAAGAAAAATAAACTTAAATGTAACTATAAATATGAGTGTTAGAATTACAAAGAGAGAAAATATAATATAGGCAACCAACTAATCATATGTGTTGTGCAGGATATTGAGATATAGAAATATAGGCTTATCAGTAAGTTCTAATTGGTCATTTAGTAAATTATGATTAAATTTATGTTTTTCAATTTCTAAAATTTCCAGTAAATTTAATTTTTGACTTTTATGACATTTATGTAGTAATTTTGGATTATTGTAATTTATAATGTGACCAGTTTCCGTTTCATGTTTGTAAATGTTTGAGTTAGGTTGGGTTTTATGTTCATTAATTCTTTTATGTAACGTTCTACCTGTTTGACCGATATATACTTTAAGGCGAAACATGTTCTAGAGTATATTAAATAAAAATTTTTTTTGTAAAGTTCAAAGAGAGTTTAATTTACCTTATTAATACTTTTCAAACCATTCTTCAAAAATATTACCATTTATTTTATCATGGTTGCCAGCATTTTTTTTTAATTTCAAGAAGCTTCGCTTTAAAAAAGAAACTGCACTCTATCTGTCATATAGTATTTTTGACAGATTCATGTAAATCTCGTAGTTACGAATGCCTACCTAATCTTTGTATAACAAAATTTAATTTAGTCGTTTCTTTAAATTCTTTAATTATGCGATATTTATTTGGACGACCTATAATTTTTTTATGATATATTTTCTTTGAAGTAACTGTTTTGGAGATATCCATTCATTACTCTTAATTTTAGGAGTTTTTAACGTAAACATGCTTATAACCAGATGTTTTTGTCATGCCTTTCGAGTACTAATCCTTGACGCGGATTGAGTTTCCTCAGACTTGGTTGTAGTGATATCCAAGTCTAAGCAAGTCACATGATCGTATTGTACAAAAAAGAACGGATTTTATTTAATAACATAGTAAAATTTAAGAAACAAAAGCAAAAATATAATGCTTTTTTATGTTATAAATTAGGAATATCATGTACTCATTTTTTAATATTGAATTTGCCTTGAAAAAAACAATATCTTTTAAAAATATGTACCATTTTGAAGCAACATTTGAGTCACTCCTTTTTGTTCTGAGACAAGGTATAGATATACCGTAGTCGTCAAATTTTAATTTCGGTTTACACTTCTATCCCATGCAGAAGATGACCTTATAATATGCAGCGATGCCTGCTTGCTAACAGTGGTGGGAGAGCAACGCAGTGTCGGGGGACCCTCATGCTTTACATTTTATAGGAAACGTTTGTCGAATGTACTGTATTGGCAGCCTCGCTTATGTTTATCTTTAGTTTATTTCGTCGCGCTTTTTTCCTCTTTCTACTTTCGTATCAGAAATTAAAATATGTCGACTACGGTATATGTAGGTACAATATGTCCGTCTTTTTGACACACAAATTTATTGCATTTATGTGCAATATATGATGTTTGGTTTATTACTTCTGTTTTCTGATATCTGTAAAAGCTATAGATCGTTAATGTTTTTCCAACATTTAACACGAAACCTTAATTTATTTCTATTATTGTTCGTCATTATTTGAGTTACTGAGAATAAACTTGAATCACTCTATATACCTTTTAATTTTCTACAATACTCCACTTGTTATGTTCCGTGTGACACGCACCACCTGCACAATTATTAATTAAATTTTGACATGTAATCGAGATATTTTTTTATTAACTTTCGACACATGAATTTATAACGTCAACAAGGTAATGATTCTAGCCAACAGTTAAACAGAAAAAGTGTATGCATATCTATTACAAATACCTACTCAATTTTTCCCAAATGCGTAATCTAACAAACAATTAATGAAATAAAGTTGTACTCGCACTGACATTTATAATTGAAATGTGCCTTTCCAGAAAGGAAAATCAATTAAAAGTTCTGATAACAAATTCATATTATCGATTAGTATTCCTATTAAAGGGCAGTGTATGGTAACGCAATAGAAATTGTACGTACTTAAATTATGTAATAAAAACTTTCGCATTTTCCTGTCAGAAGGCTTACAATTATTATCTGTACAATTGATAGTTATAGAAAATCATTCTTATTGAATAATAAATTAGTATTCCATTCAATACATAGCATTTTCGTTGAGAATTTGATGTTAGCAATAGCAGAAATAAACAGTTTAAATCTTATAATTAAGTATTCTACTTAGTTAAATAATTTGAATTTTACTATAATTTCAAACAGGCATACGGATTTTTTTATGGTACGGCCCACTAAATGATTTTAATCTTACGCTTGTCAAGACTATTGGAGGCGTATAACGTAAATTATGTTCGTAAAATGTGTAACGATACAGACTAATTTAATATTTTAAAAATTTTAAATATCAATATTAATCATTCTCAAAGCATATGGTCTTAGTAAACCAACAATATGTTTCTTAAAACTGTTTATTCTAAATGTCTAAGTTAATGTATATGTAGTTAAATACTATTTAGATAGGAAAAAATACTCGTGGTACCAAATGTTTGTATTATCGCCGAAGTTGTGTGTATCACCGTCTCGTGCGTGCTGATATGCGTGTGAAACTTGAATGATTAAACATGGGCAGAGGAGCAAAGGGAGATTTGCGAAGTCCGATAAAAGAAATAAGTCGACCCGGCGACTTCAGAGAAGCAAGTCGACCAAGAGCCGTTAAGTAGGCAAGTCGAAAAAATAACTTCAAAGAAAGGAGTCGAGAAGAGGAATTTTGAATGTAACATATTAAGCTTGTCCTACTAAACAGTTACAAGTATATAGAAGGTTTTCTAATTAACAAATAAGTCGACTCAAAATATATCGGTCGATAAAATAATAAATTGTCACCTTGAACCTTATATGTAATATAAGAGGTTCTTTATTTGTATAAAAAGGTCGACTAAAAAGTATTAAAAGTGTAAAGTTTCGTATAAAAAGTTGAAAAGTGCGAATAGCAATTTCAAGAGGCTCCGGGTATCTTTGCTGTCGGAAGAGGATGATTTCAGGAAACAAACCGACGGCTTTATTCCAAGAATTGACGCAGCGGTCTTCCACGAATTTTTGCTCGTGAAATTTGGTACGAACTGTACTAAGATGGCTTCTATCCCGCAAGGATGTACAGCGGTATATATAACCAGTATGGATATTTTATATTTACTTTGTTAAGAGATAGCCCCAAGGGCACAAACAAATAATATACAGGGTGTTTAAAAAAGTTGCGGCAATATTAAAGGGGTTGATTGTCCAGGTCATTCTATACAAAAAAGTTTATAATAAACAAGGTCCGCAAACGCTTCGTTACCGATCTACAGCGTGTTGAAGTTTAACTAAAAGAAACAGTAAAAATTAGATTTCTCCAAGACGGCATTAAAGATCATAATGAAATTTTAGGCGTGTTATTTTTCAAGAAAAAAAATAGGACGCCGCTGATTTCTCTAAAAATAAAAATATGTTTCTATTCTCTGTTTAATTGTTAAGAAAAAAGCTCTCTTAATACGATTATTATAATTAAATTTCTACAAAAAATTATCCGACACACAGTCGTTACAATCAATTAATATTAATAACTAAACTTCTGGTGGAATTTTTGGAATGCTAGTCGGTTTTACTGTCCTGAAAAGTCAGGCTTTTGATGATTACGTAGTTAGACAGCAGGTCGAAAATGGAATGGCAGAGTGTAGCATTAAATTTTACAGAAACAAAATTAAGCTATAATTAAGAGGAGCGTTTACCTGTCGAAAACTAAGGCATCGCCGTTTTACGTTTTTAAATTTATTTTGTAATTTTAGAATCTCAAATTTGGGTTAGTGATGCAAAAGGCATAAATTTATAATGTCAGGGCCTCTTTTTGTACTAATTTATTTTCTTAAAGAAGTTATGTGTTTTAGAAATAACGACAAAAATGCATGAATTTGATTAATATCTACTAACTAAAGTTGGTACCCAAAAGAAAAAAACAACCTCTACGCGCCAGCTGCACATTTGATGAACGATATTAAAAAAAAACTTTATGTAATTATTTTTGAAGATAAAAAACATTAAAAAGTAAACATTGTCACACACATGTCACACGAGTGTTTTCCAAAGCTATTGCGTCGTCTATCCCCACTTTACGGTATCTTTACCGGTCCTAGCAAAGACACATCTATCGGAATCGGTCGGTTCCAGACTTAAATCAGAGTGACAGTTTGTAATTAAAAAGAAATAAATTATGGGCAAGCGAAAATAAAAGATCAACCAAGCAAAGAAGTTCCGTAAGTACTTACTCATTCTTTATACATTATGTTTCCCATCTATAGTATTCCTTTATCTATGACAGAATCTGTGAATAAAACCGAAGCGCTGTGATCGAAGAAACCAAATATCGTCTAGCTCTACCTACTCACACCCCCTTGCGTCTACCCGTCCCGCGAGTAATATGAGTTGCATAAGTTTCTATTTGTTGGCAAACGCCCATCTTAATGACGAAATGTATAAAGGGATTATCTACATTTCAAACTAAAGTTTCTAGAAACAAGAAATCAACTAAATTAAACCCCCCTTCACGACAAAACGAAAATAACTACTCAGCCTATCCATAGATGACACTAAGTGTAATTATTATTTTAAACAGTTTTGTACTATTAAAGTATTGCCAAATATGAACAAAAAATGAAAAACAAGAATTAAATATTATTCTAAAATTATTATGAGGCAAAACAAACCCGATATTTACTTGTAAAAATTTATATTAAGTATCCAGTGAATACGACAACCAATTATACACACACTATACAGCATGCACATGAAGAGATAGCAAAATTTAGAATAAAAAGGTATGGAAAATAACATAAATACAGGAGAAATTTTAGGCCGTAACATTAGATAAGTATTTTTTAAAAAGAACCATATAATATACTAGATCATTTGGAATAATTGTTGACATTTGTTAATATTTTTGGAAAAGTTTTATCACGCAACTCTATACCTATATATCATACTCACAGAAAAGAGATGCCTTGTGAATGAATAATAAGAACTAAGAAGTTTACTAATTACATTTTAGGCTTCGCAGTAATAGGTGTATAACGAATATGCGTGGCTTTTCATTTCGAGAAGTAGTGCATTTTTCTTTGCTCTAATTGGGAATTACAAGGGAAAAATACTCAACATACATTTCTATAAACTACTTTCTATAAAGGTGTAGTGTACGTAAGAAATTCTGCCAATCGAGAACTTTTCTTGATGCTTCTTGTGTTTATGAACTCAGCCCTCGTAATGCTATATAAATAAAACAACTTGAACTTAAACATTCTACCTTATTTGTGCACACTTTCTCGCGAGAAAATAGGAAAAAAAGAATATGGAAAATACCAAGAAAGTAAATCCTATAAGAGCGGGCACTATTTATGCAATGTCTATTTTCGTATCATTGAAGGTATGCGTGTGTGTGCTTTTTGTAAGAACGGCCCGGGGGCCGTTTGTAAACAATTTATGTATTTGGGCTTATAAATAGGTACTTTTTACGCGGAGTATGTTTATAAAAATGAGGGGGGGAAATAATTTTATGAAACTTGAAGTCTATTTATACGATTTTGAAAGAATTAAGTCGATTTTAATGAAGTTACGTAAAATAGACAAGTTTTATGGAAATCATATCACGTTGTCGATGGATAATTGACATTTATAGAGAGTAAATTTTGAATAGCTTTTTTTAATAGCATTTACTGATAAAAATTAGTCTAAAAATATCTTTTTCCTAAAATATTTCGAATATTCAATGTTACTATTTGTTTGGCTGTGTTCACATGAATACAACGGACAATTTCCCAATTCCAGTAGCTAGCTCGAGCAGTGTCGTTTTTAGATTAACTTTATACGTATGATGGTAAATTGTTATAAAATAATATGTACCTACAATATTTAGTGGCGTGGCGCCAACGTAATTCAATAGCAATTAATAACAAAACGACAATTGAGCAGCAAGCTGTCATCTAAAAAGTTTACGATGAACTAACATAAACTTATATTTTTTTTAAATGGAATGCATTCGATTTTTTTTTATTTTACGATAGCCCTTGGAGGGCTGATTAAACTGATATCAACATGTATTTGTTCATTTTTAACTGTTTCTGAGATATGGCGATTTTTCGTTAAAAATTTTACAGCATTTGGAAAGTTGCTATGAAATAACAATAGGCTCAATTAGTAGAGATATCTTTTTAATACGTGAAATTAATGTTTATTTCGACATACCTACGCATGTTCTATAGAATTACATACCATTCGCTAAAGTTAAAAATTCTAAAAAAAATTAAATGGAACACCCTGTATATTTATATGTCATGGAAAAGTACATAACATTTACTAATTAAAAATATACACTTTCTTCCACCTGTGGGCGATATTGCAAAAGATATGAAATATTATATCTGAATAAACCTGATTACGACTTAAAAATATGATCACAACAATTACGATTTGGTCTAAAACCAGCTTGCTCTTTGGTAAAGATATTTTGTGCACGACCCATTTACAATATAGACTATTGCTTACTAGTTCAGAGTATTGGAATGGATGGTTTTGCCTTACCCGTGTACAATAGTATTGTACCACTAGTGCACAATAAACAAGCCTACCATGACTTTTAGCAAATTATCTTGTTTGCGTACGATTTTTTATTTTGTCCAATGGATTTACATTACACTTTATGGTGATAAATGAATCCAAAGAAATTAAAACAATCAGTGATAGTTTTGTAATAATAGTGATATTTAATAATTGAACTTAATGTGTGAAATAATTTTTGATGCACAAGTCGCTATTTAAATCTCCTGCCAGTCCCGCTTGATGGCTCAAATGTCAAATCCGTCAAACGTAAATTTTGCAGTGTAGTCGTTAACTGGCCGTATTGAACTTTAAATCCTTTTAAAAGGAATATAAAATGGACAAAGATGAAGAAATTAGTGGAACTCCACCTGATATAGTGCAAGCCGCTACAAAAGCTACCAGAAACTTCGAAAACAAAATACGAAGCAGCCTACAAACGTTTTATGGACTGGAAACTTACAAATAATACGAAATCACTATCTGAAAGCATTCTTATCGCTTACTTTGAAAATCTATCTAAAACCTTCAAATCATCCACTTCATGGAATCAATATTCAATGTTACGATCTACTTTGAATCTTCGACATGAAGTTGATATTTCGCGCTATCCAAAACTCAGAATATTGCTTAAAAGAAAAGGAGATGGTTATAAGCCCAAAAAGGCAAATATATTCAGTCCTCAATATATAAGAACATTTTTGAAAGAAGCTCCAGATAATCAGTATTTATTAACAAGGGTAGGTTATTTATAGGTGAATTAACTTAAAACAATCAATTAAATTATTTGTTTTTACAGGCTGCACTAGTGATAGGAATTATGGGATGTTGATGACGAGGAGAGTTATGTAAATTAAACATTGATGACTTTGAAGATTTAGGCAAAGCGCTATTAGTTAGATTGCCGGACACCAAAACAAAAATAACTAGAACATTCACAATGACTGGCCCGTATTAGATATTTAATAAATTCAGGATAAATTCCATAAAAACCAGCAGTTTTACGAATCTTTAATAATTCTATTAGTAAATCCAATTCCTCCATAAGATCATAATTTTTTGTATTAATAGATTTTCTTTTCTTGCGCAATAATTTCTTCATATTTTTGATTTCTACTTTACTTAACTTTATCATATTTGAGACGTCCACTAATCTTGAAGCTATGGTATTAACGCTGATTTTTGATTCTACAATACTAGTTTGGGTTGCCGCTCCTAGTTTTCTTAATAAAATCCAACTGCTACGATGTGTGAAATTCATGTCTTCCATAAGACGCGACCATTTGTTCTTTTATTTTTTGATTTAATAAAGTTAATAATTCATCAGCAATTTCTGGACTAGTATTTTCATTGAAATTTCTATATAATTCACTTGTTCTTTCAGACGAGCATGGAATGTATTTCTTATGAAAACCTCTGGGAATAAATCTCTTAGCTGCCCCTTCAATGACACCCAAAAACCTAATATATTTTTTAGGTAAAGGTGGTATTATGGTATTCAATAAAAAATATGAATACTCATTATAGAGTTGAAGCAATAGAAACTATACTAAACTTTCCTTGTAGCAGTAGAATTTTCTTTTAGAAAAACACTAGGAGTAATGTCTTAATTTGTCGTAGTTTACTTAAAACAAATTAATACAAATTAAAATTTAGGTAAAACTTCGACAATTCTAATTCAACTCGTCGAAGTCATTAAACATTATCATTACTTGCACTCAGGAATACTTCTTGTTTGTGTGTCACCGCTTATTATGTCTGTCAATAGTTTGCGCGGAACTTGTTGTGAAGTAGTTGCAATACAGCTTCGAGTTCGGGGCTTATGTGCAAACTACTTCCAGGGAACGGAAACTTTTTCAACAACTATGTATAACGTAATCTCTTTAACGGAAGTGACGAAATTTAATAATACGAAAGTAGCGAGAATATAAAGATATAAGTTTATTTCAAGCTATAAAATCAAGTAGTACAATTTAAGTTTTGTATACTGTAACTTGAGTATACTCGAGCAATCTTATACGAAATAATGCTCATATCAACTTAGACGATCAAGTAATTTTCACCTCTATTGTGAAGCATGCGAGAGATGCAGTTATCTTCATAGAATGCCTGCAATTCTTGGATATCTAATTTCTAATTTAGACAATTGTGGAATTATTCTAAAATTATGCGTGAAGATTTAGAATTTAAAAGCGTTAGAGGTAATGTTACAACTTATATTTTCAAAATGATGCTTTAATTTAAATTACTTGAAATCTAAGGGCGTTTTAATATGATTACGTATTATTATTAAAAGTTTTCTATTATTTTTAAATTAAAAATATGTTAATTCTTGGGAAATATATGCATCAGTTTTTCCATTTTAATTTTAGTTTTGAAAAGTTTGTCGCTGGGAAATGTAACAAGCGTTATAAACAAAATCGTATGACTTCATTTTAACCTACATTAGCATTCGAATTAACAAATGTTCTAAATCATTACTATTATTATTATTATAGTATAGTTTTCGCGAACAGAATAAGAAATAATAGTGGAGTCAAGGTACTATCATCTGGAATACCCATATATATTTTGTTGAAGATATATTCTCTACAGAGTGTGAGTAATTTTTATAATACTTTTTTGCAATTGATTATTATTATTAATAATAATGATCATAAATTTATTATTATTATAAACAATAATATATTGCCTTCAATAAAGTAAGTAAATCACGTTGATGAAGTCTGGTGAAGTCTAGCTATAGCTGTGGATGCTTTGCAAGAATCTCTTTTATCGAAAATCGATATTCTGACAATTCTTCCAGGTTGTTCTAGTTTTCTTCTAATCGTTTCTAAGTATTTTAAAGAAAAAATCATAATCGAACGAGGAAATGGCGAAAAACAATTTCTTGACAAACACCCTTTTTTACAAAAATGGATGTTGTTACAGTTTTTCCGGGTCGATCCAGGTTTGTTCTAAATAATTCCAAAGCATTTCAAGGAAAAAAATCATAATCCGCCGTAATATGAAAATGGCCTTATAAATTTAATTTGCAAAACATCTATTTTTGGGAAAATATATATTTTCTGGTTGTATCGACGTTTATTCTAAATCACAAATGAGTGTTTTTATTCATTTTCTGCGTCTAGGTATAGAGCTGCATCATACGAAAATGTTCAACTACACTACATTGTTTGGAAAGTGCAAGTCATTTCGCCCATTGTAAAATTGTTTTATTTTTGTATTCTCTCGCTCAATTTTTCTTTTTTCTTTGAAATACTTAACACTTAACAAATAGAACAAATTAGAACAAGATGAAATAGCCGTCAGAATTTTTATTTCCGAAAGATGAGGGCTGGGGAGAAATTGTTTTTTTTTCACCGATTTTCTAGCCCGATTAAAAGATTTTTTTGAAAGGCTTTAGAGCAATTTTGAACAAACCTAGTAAAACCGTGAACATTTTAATTTTTGTTAAAACGTGGTTATTATTTTGGCATTCGTTTTTAATTATTTTCTCGACTAATTTTGATTTTTATTTGAAATAACTTGGAACAATTTAGAACAAACCTAGTACAACCGTAAAAATTTTAATTTTTGTTAAAACAGGGCAATATTTTGGCATTCGTTTTTCTCCATTTTCTCGACTAGTTTTGATTTTTTTTTTTGAAATAATTTGGAACAACTTAGAACCGTGCTACCGTCAAAATTTTAATTTTAGTTAAAACTGGGACATTATTTTAGCATTCTTTTTCCCCCATTTTCTCGACTAATTTTGATTTGTTTTGGAAATAATTTGGATGAATTTAGAGCAAACCTAGTACAAACGTAAAAATTTTAATTTTCGTTAAAACGGGCCCATTATTTTGACCTTCGTTTTTCCCTATTTTCTCGATTAACTTCGCTTTTTTTTTTTGAAATAATTTGGAACAGTTTAGTACAAACTTAGTACAACCGTGAAAATCTTAAATTTTGTTAAACCGGGGCAATTATTTTGACATTCGTTTATCTCAATTTTCTCGACTAATTTTGTTTTTTTTTTTGAAATAATTTGGAACACTTTAGAACAAACTTAGTACAACCATAAAAATTTTAATTTTTGTTAAAACGGTGTCATTATTTTGTCATTCGTTTCGCCCCATTTTGTCGACTAATTTTGGTTTTTTCGTCGATATACTTTGGAACAATTTAGACAAAACCTATAGAACAACCTTAAACAACTGTCAAAACTTTGATTTTCAAAAAAGGGAAGCTAGGAAAAATTCGTTCTTTAGTTCTAGTGCTAAGTAATTTTGAATTATTTTCGAGATTCCTTGGAACAATTCTAGAACTAGAACAACCTGGAACAACTTTTAGAACTTCAGTTTCAGATAACAAGGAGAGGTGGGCGAAAAGCTCGTTATTTTCAATTATATCGACTAAGTCTGATTTTTTATTAAATATTTTGATACTTTGGAACAATTTAGAACATACCTAGAGCAACCTGGAATAACCGTCAGATTTTCAATTTCAAAAAACGGGGGCTAACTTTACGCACCCTGGAGTTATTTACACTCAATCAGAGCCCATTAATAAACACAATATATAAACACAATAATGGAACCAATAACCTACAAACACTACATTAACATTACTTACGCATCGATACGTGTGTAACTGCAACGGCAGAAAGGAAGACTTTAGGTAGTACTGAAGTCAGTGCAGCAAATGACGTTCGTCATATTTTCCAGGATACTGTTATAAACTGTAACGGCAGAGTAACTAAAAGATCTTTCAAAGAGGCAACTCACTTGGCAAAATCACTATATGCTCACTTGTTCTACATTAGCAAATACGTATTTTTATCCTTCTCTAAAATTGTGATTTTGCCAAGCGGGAAGTAGAATGGCGCGGTACAGAAGGCAGCTATTTGTAGTGCCCGTTGACAACATGGATGAAATACCGAAAAATCAAAAAGCCTCTGGAAAGGAGGGGCAAGGATTGTCCATAATAAACTACTCAATAGAATTACCATTCATTGAAATGAAATAATACTTTCTAAGATCGCAAATATATCTACAACAAAATCCACATCTTTCACAACATCGGCACACGAAAAATTATTAGAAATATGTAACTGTAAATTGAATTTTAAAAAATCAACACGACATTTAGAGCCTAAAATCACCATATTAGCCTTCTGCGAATTAAGAATTAAATTATGCTCAATACGTAATTTACTTACTTCAAACAAATCTGTATTAATACCATCAGCCAGCCATTGGTGGTCATGAAGAGGAAACGAATGACGTAACTGACTGACATCAGCTTAAGCTAGGACATTTTACATATCAACAAATGATAAAATGTCGTTAGTGTAAATTATAAAAAGTAGCGGGTCAAGGATAGAACCTTGTGAAACTCCAGATAAAATAACTGAATTGTTTGTAATATCACCAGAATACGTGTTTTGCAGTGTTCTTCCTGATAAGTAAGATTGTAGCTAAATCAACGCACCATCACAAAACCCATAATGCTTGAGCTTTGAAATACGCAACGGATGGCAAATCGTATCAAATGACCTCGAGTAGTCCAAAATAATAAACACTCAATTCAATCCATTTTTAATAGACGTCATTATGTTATTCAAGGCAATAGAAGTTCATCCGAAAACAACCTGGATAATTAGCAGTAAAAAGAAAAGTAAATTTGATTATTAAGAATCTCTGTAATATTTTAGAAAAAATGAGGTGTGGCCACCAGACGACTTTCTTAAAAGTATGAGCGTTTCAAACTATACAATTTTAAGAATTTTTTTACACAAAAATTATTCAGAATCCTATTCTAAGTACTTCTACTCTCTTAATAAATCGCTATAGAATACCTACTTTGCTAGATATTCGAAAAAAAGTGCTTACTTCCGGTCCGAATTTTAAAATTTCATATATAAAAAAAATATTGCATATCTAGCAATAATACTTTTGTGCTCTTGACATATTTGCAAAAAATCGCTATTCGATAAGAGTAAAAGTGATACTTCCGGTCTGAATTTTGAATTTTTTCTTATATAAAAGATATTGAGAATTATGTTCTAAATACACTGGTAGACAAAAATCCACTTGTTTGTTGTGACATGAACAAAACAAAGTGTTTATTACGTAAAAATTGACACAAAAGCTGAAAATAGCTACAGATTTCTTCTATCACCTATACTTTTTTTGCTATGAGGTATTTTTGTTTTTTAAGCAAACAGCGATAGATATATTATTGTTATATTATTTTATTAACCAAAGAGTACATTAAAATGTTACTGTCGATGTTTTTCGGCGATATTTTGTTTTTGGAGTATCCCTTAACAATGTCCAGCAGTAATCGGCAAGCAAACTGGCACTCCACTTGCCTTGGTACCGTTTCTCCATCGCAGAAATGTCCTGGTGGAACCGTTCCCCATGTTCGTCACTTACAGCCCCTAAATTTTTGGGGAAGAAATCCAGATGGGAGTCCAGAAAGTGAATTTTAAGGGACATGTTACAACCCATTTCCTTATAGGCAGTAAGTAGTTCAGTCACAAGATCTTTGTAATTGTCAGCTTTCACATTTCCAAGAAACTTTGCAACAATGTTTTTAAAAGCACCCCAGGCTCGTAGTTCAGTTTCATTCAGCATTTCCTCAAATGTTTCATCTTTCATTACTTCTCTTATTTGCGGACCCACAAATATGCCTTCCTTCACTTTTGCGTCACTGATTCTTGGAAATTTTTGTCTCAGATACAAGAACCCTCTTCCATTTCTGTCCATTGCTTTCACGAAATTCTTCATTAAACCCAATTTAATATGCAAAGGTGGAAGTAATACCTTTTTGGGATCAACTAGAGGTTCATTACTAACGTTTTTTTGACCCGGAGTTAGTGCCTGACGTACTGGCCACTGCTTCTGTACATAATGACGGTCTCGCGCACGGCTGTCCCATTCGCAAAGGAAGCAACAATATTTCGTATAACCTAGTTGCATTCCAAGAAGAAGGGCTATTACTTTTAGGTCTCCACATATTGGCCAACCATATTCATGATAACGGATATGCTCTAAAAGAACTCTCATATTCTCATATGATTCCTTCATATGAACCGCATGAGCTAAGGGCACAGATGGATATTCGTTACCGTTATGAAGCAATACCGTCTTTAAACTAAGTTTAGAGGAATCAATGAATAGACGCCAATCACATGGATCATGTTTCTGTCCTAGTGCGTTAAACAAAAGGTTGACTTCTGAACAGTATACTAGATCCCCTTCTTGAAGAAAGCAATGCGTGAGGTCTTTCTGCCTTTTTCTGTAAAAAGTAATATTTACATCACTTTGGAGAAGATTCCATCCTTTTAGTCTGGATGCTAAAAGTTCGGACTGCGATTTTGGAAGGTTTAGATCTCGAACTAAGTCATTAAGTTCACCCTGTGAAATTAGATGCGACGCTGTTGAACATCCTGGTAAATCAAATAAAGGATCGGTTGTCATTTCCTTTGCGGTTTCTGTATCATCACTTAAAGAAGTAGTCGATTCTAGTTCTTCATCGAGACTCCAAGATTCTGGTGCTTTTGAAATAGGAAGTTGTTCACTGTGTTTGATAGGTCTTAAAGCTGATGGTAAATTACAGTACTTAACAGTATGTTTAGACTTCGGTCCAATACCTTTAATATTCGTGAGGCATAAATAGCAGTCTGTAACATGGTCTTTAGGTTCTCTCCAAACCATTGGCACTGCGAAAGGCATTTTACGATTTGAACCTTTTAACCAAGCTGTTAACAATGTTATACAAGTTTTACAAACGATATGAGGGGCCCATGCTTTGTCTTGGTCCCCAACTTTAACACCAAAATACAGTTTGTAAGCTTTTAGCACAAGCGGTGCAAAATTACGTTTTTGTGATTTAAAAGTTAGTTCTCCGCACACATAACAAAAACTGTTGGCACTATTTACGCACTGTCTAGGCATTGTACGTAAAAATCTTAGACACAGTAATTTAAAAAACGTAAAAGAATGTTAACTCAAAAACTCTGCTATCCAAACTCAGAAGACGTAACCGATTCGGATACTGTTAGTCTACTGATAAATGATAAAGTTTGTAAAATAAAATGATCGGAAAACACGCTGTTTACTTCGAACAAGCAGGTAGAAACCTGTCTAAACCGGATATATCCCTGATTATATGAAAGTATGAGATGATGCAATATAATAAAATTTTACGTATTGTAAATTATAAAGCCGCAGGGTACAGAATATCTGTGGGTGATAGAAAAATTCTCTTTTCAGATTTGACTTCAGGGTATCAAACTGCATTAGAAACACCTAAAAATTTTCATGTCACAAATTATGTGTCTATCAGTGATATTTTTATACCCGTAACGTACCTGTCTAAAAAGCATGATTTGCGAAATATTCGCAAAAAACTGATTTTCGATAGGAGTAAAAGACCTACTTCCGCTAGGAATTTCGAAAAACTTTTAAAATGAAATTGTTCTCAATTTTAATTCTAAGTATATATGAATTCTTTATAAATTTCTTTATACTTAGTAGTTGACGAAATATTGGCAAAATTCGATTTTTTCACTGAAGTAAACTGCTACTTCCGGTATAGCGATTTTACTGAAAAACTAATAAGATCTCAAGAGGGAGATTATACAAGTAAATACAAAATTTGGAATTGATATCTACAGCGGTTTGACCGCTATCGTAGTCACACACAGAGAGAGAGAAACACACAGACTTTTTTAAAAACCACTTTTTCGGAATCAGGGGACTTCCTTATACTACGTATAAGAAAGTAAAACAGGCATGTGCTAAGTTGTCCTATCTAATTTTTTTATAGAACATGCGTTGTTTTATGCTTGCAGATATTTTAAATATTCTATTAATTGAGTTACCAGACGGTTCTTGGTGGAACATTTTATGAATAACTATTTTAAATAAAAATAAAATAAAACTCTTGAAAACTTTCCTCAATTTTTATTTAGTCTTTGCGACATATGTTTCGGTATTGTTCATACCATTATCGAGCCGAAACTAACAGGTCAGTTTGTGTATGGTTGTTATATATGTCGTTGTGTTTATTGCCTCTTTGTACATAAGTGTCTATTATGGGTGTTTGTGTGTTTGAAAAATCTCTGTGTGTGTTCGTTACTTTCTCTTTTCCTTGAATTGATTTTTTTTTTAATTTCTAAAATTTCTAACAGATTTAATTTCGGTCCTTTGTTTACATTATGTATAAGTTTACAACTATCTATATCGGGAAAACGGAGATTATCTATACAATGTTCGGCAAGGCCTGTATTTCTAATATTATGCAATATTGATCTTTTATGTTCTTTTAATCTAGTTTCGATCTTTCTGCCACTTTGTCCGATATAGATAGCTTTACAATCTGTGCAACTAATTTTGTATACACCTGATTTGTCGGTAAGTTTAGTTCTTTCCTTGTTATTGACTAACATAGCATCTAAATTGTTTTTATTTATGTTGACTGTTTTGATACCTATTTTCTTAAATATTCTGTTAATTTTATAATTAATATGTGGAATGTATTGTATAATGTGCCATTTCGTGTTGTCTTTTTCTATTATTTTAGGATAAAAGTGTATTTTGAGTTTTTCTCTTTGTTTGTGTTTAATAATGTCATCTACTATTTTCTCTTTAAATCCATTATTTCTAGCTATGGTTTCAATTATGCGTAATTCTGTGTTCAACACACAATTCAAAGAAAAAAGAAAGTAACGAACACACACAGAGATTTTTTAAACACACAAACACCCATAATAGACACTTACGTACAAAGAGGCAATAAACACAACGACATATATAACAACCCCTACACAAACTGACCTGTTAGTTTCGGCTCGATAATGGTATGAACAATACCGAAACATATGTCGCAAAGACTAAATAAAAATTGCGGAAAGTTTTCAAGAGTTTTATTTTATTTTTATTTAAAATAGTTATATGTTAAATAGTTTTTAATAATTCGTAATATCAAGGTTCTTATTCCAGGAATAAAATGAATAATTTAATATATCCCGTATAATACATACGTGGCAGTGTCATCTAAAACGTTGCACACTTATTGGCGATTTAAACTAGAAGTTGATTTAAAACCCTTTTTAAACAGAACAAGGTTTATCTAGACACCTTTGAGATTTATAAATTTTATAGTTAAATATCACTTCGCTTGTTTTCTACATCAATACATACATAGGAATGCTAGTCAGTCTCCCGTAGAAAATCTCGTAAAATCGTGACAGAAACAAGCCAACGAGCTTGCTGCATTTACTCTCTTGCTGGATTTTCTCTCTGCGGGAAACAAATCAATGTGTACACATACATACATAGAATTTTACGAGGCAATTTCGACTGCAACTTAATATGTACAAGGATGTTTCCTCGTTGGTGCATTCCCGTCCTTGTCTCTGGGGTCTTTTATTTAAAGTCGGACGGATTTACTTCTGTCGATTTCATGTTGGAATTTAATGAATATGATCCCGTAAAAGTTTATACCTCTTTCGGAGATTCGACAAATTATATTAGTATGATTTCAGTGGTAGTTACTCGATGCCCTATAATTTTTAGTATGTCATAAAATGGCATTCCGAAGAACTGTATCGTATTTGGTGAAGGATTTTGGTAAACAAAAGTACAATGCATACTTTGAGAACCGAACATTTATACCAACCGGCTGAGAAACTCTAGAATAAATAATAAATCAGCAAGCAAGCAGTTTCTATAGGGCTCAATTCTTGGATTGATCTATTTATTCTATACCATGCATTATTTAACGCGGAAAATAGAGATTTGCGTGCTAAGAATTCCTTCTCATGTTAAATTTTGTTGCGGGTCAAATTTGAAAAAAAAGTTTATTTCATTTAATAAAATTTATCTAATTTTCTTTTGTACATTGCATTTTCAGTTGAATTGAGTGACAAAAACAAGGTAACTTAAATATTTTATGTTTGATGGCACGAGAAGTGAGAAGTAACTTTAGGAATAAAATTTCTTTGTACACAGTTGCAGAACGAGTGGGAATTGTTACGGCATGTATTCCAGGAATGTCCTACAGAGATATTGTTGAAAACGTTGCAGCAACATATCCTGATCGGCCAGTTTTAAGTATTTCGGCAGTGTCTCCAATTTACAATGAATTCCAGAGCGTAGTTTACGTAAATTGTGACCACAGGAAATGTTAGAAATCCATCGACCGTTACAGAAGAAACCAAAATGTGTTCTTTGATGGTTGAAAATGAGGGCTCCACAAGCTGATATATACTTGCCGACTAGTTCCATATTTCAAGAAGCAGCTGCCGTAAAGCGTTGAAGACCGAAAAGTACAAATCTTATAAGATTAAAAATGTTCACAAATTGCTACCAACCGATTTCTTCTCAAGATTGGATTTTGGCCAATTTTGGATGGAAAAAATAAATAATGCTCTGGATGGGATGGAACATAAGCAAAATCATAGAATTTGGGCACGGCAAAACCCTTATAAGGGTCTCGAGGCTAACACGTAATGACCTCAGAAAGTTAATGTGTGGGTGGTAATACGAAAATGTTGTACCATGCTCCATATCTTTGCACGAGGTTCCTAAAGTTCGGACTTTCAGTTTTGAAATAAGCATTATTACTTGATATTTGTTGACAGAAAGAGCTACAATTTAGAAGAAAGAAGAATTGTTGTTATTATCCTTTCGTTAAAGTTTTCTTTTTGATTTTAAAGTTTGTTTTTAATATTTGTTTATTAACTTATTTTGACGAAAAACACATCTGACAACGTTGTAAAACAATAAGTAGGAAGCCTAATGTTGTTCTAGTCAAATACAGTACTACTGTCAAATTTTGACACTTTGTAATCTACCTATTTCATTCGACTTGCTAATTTTTCGTGTTTATTTGTATAGTTTTAATCAGTTTTCGGGTTTTCGTGTTTACTAGTTGTTCTGTTTGTTTATTATGAATTTTACGTTCAACGAATATGCCGATATGTACATGATATACGGTTTCTGTCGTGGAAATGCTAGCATGGCAGGGCAGGAATATCGAGTGCGTTTTCCAAATCGGAGGCATCCAAGTAAAAATGTATTTCGAAAGCTGGACCAACGACTTCGCGAAACAGGTTCGTTTATTCCAAGAAATGCGAACGCAGGTCGACCAAGGCAAAGGCGTACCGTGCAACTAGAAGAGCAAGTTCTAGCCACAATACAGGAAAATCCTTCTGCGAATACCCGTTAATTAGCTTCTACACTAAATATTCCCAGTAATAAGACTGTTCATTTGGTTCTACGAGAAAACTTGCTTCATCCATATCATGTTTCTAAAGTTCAGCCTCTTTGCGGAAATGATAACTTATTTCGAATCAATTATTGCAATACAATCTTAAATAGAATTCAGGAAGAAGGTGACTTTTTAAGACGTATTCTTTGGAGTGATGATTGCATGTTTACCAGAGATGGTGTGTTTAATACTCATAATTTTCATCATGGGGCAGATGAAAATCCACATGAATTTCGCGAATACGGTCACCAAAGAAGGTTTTCTGTTAACGTTTGGCTGAGTATAATAAACCACAGGGTAGTTGGACCAATTTACTTACCAAATCGCCTAGATGCCGGTGAATATTTAAATGTTTTAGAACAAGTTATTGATGAGATACCGCTGAACGTACGCCGTAATATAATTTACATGCATGATGGAGCTCCTGCGAACTTTGCTCGTAATATAAGAGACTGGTTGACTGAACACTTCCCAGACAGATGGATTGGTCGTGGCGGTCCCCTTTTGTGGCCTGCGAGATCCCCCGATCTCAATCCATTAGATTTTTTTGTTTGGGGTTTCATTAAAGGTAAAGTTTCCGCTACACCTCCACAGGACGCTGACGAAGTTAGAGCCCGAATTGAAGCCGCAGTATTAGAAATCACACCAGAAAGACTTGAGCGAATAGTACAAACGATACCACAAAGATTGCAGCTATGTCTACAAACTGATGGATTTCAATTCGAACAATTATGTAGGTAATAATTACATTGATTTCTATCAAGAAGATGTACAAAAATTAGTCAATATTATCAAAAAAATTTTAAACTTTGTAATATTTTCGTAATAAATATGTAATCTAAGAAACCAATTTTATTTCGTTTGTTTCTTTTTTAAATTTAAAATGTAAGGTTCACATGACGACGTGTAAAAATGTTCCGAAGATTGTAACTAGCACATGCGTGTTCAATGTTGCCAAATGTATGTTTCGTTCAAATTCATTCTGAATACAAAGGAAGCCTGATACATCGTTTTAGGATTAGGACTTTTAACTCAAAATTTGAAGAATGTCGCCACGTGTAGTGGGTCCGCCAATTTATACACACCTTGTATAATTATTTGTGGTGACTTTAACGTAAATTTCTTGAATGCTTGTGATAGGGTGTACCCTTCCAATAATTGTAAAATAACCTATACGTAAAAAAATTCTTTAGATAATATATGTATTCAGAAAAATATTAATCATTATAGAATTGAAGTAATTCACAATGCTACTTCAGACCATTCCGCGCAGAAGGTAGAGTTTTGTTTCGCTAAACATATATCAAACAAGAAGAAAATACTGTATAAAAAGGCCACTGACAGGCAGAGTATAATGCAATTTAGGGAGCTTCTGGGTAGGGAAAGCTGGTTGAATGCTTTTGCTGCTTTGAATTGTTTAGATCAGTGTCATGCTTTGAAGTCTGCCCGGCCAGCCTGATTTTGCTAATCATCCGTGCTTTACGCTTACTGATTTGTAATCTAGATTTCCAACCCCTCATTCCTTCCTTATTTTACATCAAGGATTCCCTAATGCCGCTGTGTTCACCGTATCAAAAAGAGTAACGCTGTTACCATTATTTGACATTCACATATCCTGTAGTTTCCAACCAGAGGCTACCACAACACTGCAAGTGGAGATAGTGTACATGGTGAGAACGATTATGGCAAAGTTTATTTTTTTTATTGAATCAATCACTCGCCTTGATCGATGCCCTAAGACTCACATCACACATTAAATAATGTCTTGTCTTTCAACATTTATAGAAATACGAAGAGAATGTATTTTGCATTGTTTATGTCCTCTTAATTTCTGAAATTTGCATCACCAACTAATACTATAACTATACTAACTTGTACAAAACAATAACTTACAGAGATTTGGCAACGTTTACCACCATTCCCACAAAAAGAATATACGTGCGACGAACTACAGCAAATTAGTAATAGCAAGGAAAAAAACAAACTTTTGTATTTCGAGTTATATTGAATTAGTACGTGTAGAAGCTCGCTCGGAGGTTAACTTGTTTGTTGGAGAAACTTTGAGAGCGTTGATTAAACTCGATATCCAATTTGCTTCTAATAAATCAGTATCCCGATAGTTCCCGACATTTAGTATGATGAAACATCTTGTTTATTATTTATGTAAGTAGTTCCTACATGCATATATGAAATTGTCCTGCGAAATTACTTTGAGTAACCTAATTATACATTTATTCACTGCAAAAATGATTTTAATTACAAGGATAAACCAAGTAATTTTTTACCGGAAATTGTGCAATCGCTGGTATTACTATCACTTATTATTTGGAAACGAACTTAAGGAACAACTAATTGATTGAAGTTATAGAAATAATATATACATATTTATTCTAAAATATGATCAAAGTTTAAATAATAATTCATTTGTATTGAATTCTTCTAACAAGATCAAAGCAATATGGTTGCTTATCAAATCAAATCGTAAACATATAGATAGAAGAGATGCATGTTATGACTCCAACTCCAGACATCTTTTATAAATTCTTTCACTACATTGCTGAAAAGTTACCTGCGTCTAAAACCAAAATATCCATTTTAATGCATTCTGTGTCTGGTCAATTCATTATATTGGATGATGTTTCTTCTAATGAAGTGCGAAATGTAATTAGTTCTCCGAAGCCATCGGATACAAGAAATTTGTATGGTCTAAATACGAATATATTATCGTTAGTCAAAAAAGATTATTACGCCTATTACCAAATTGTTAAATTTGAGTTTTCGGTTAGGTAATTTTCCGGATGAGTTAAAGCTTGCGTCTGTTATTCCACTGTATAAGGGAGGAGAAATCACTGGGGTATCGAATTATAAACTAACTTTTATTTCACCGGTAATGTTAAAAATATTTAAGAAAATAAATAATCTTTTTGAAAAAAATTATTATTTTGCACGAACCAGTTCGATTTCAGGCACGATAAATGCACCACTGCGGACGTAATGGATTTTGTGGATTGTTATCCATATTTTGAATGAGAATGGAGAATACGTGTTGGGTTTTCCAGATTTTTCTTGAGATCTTCCACATTTTATTTTTCAATTGAAAACATTCAATTGGGTTATTTCCATTCCGGGAGTATAACGACCAAAACAAAAAAAGAATCCACCAAATATGTCTTTCCTATTGTCAGTTATGATCGAGAGTGCATACAAAAATTATGATTTTTGTAGTTTGTCCCAATTTTCCGACTTTTCTTCTGAAAACTTTTTCAGGACCTTAACGAACATAAAAAATTACGCAATATCCATGTCCCAAATCGTGAGTTTTGAGTTCATACAAAAATCCTGTAGAAAAAAACACTTTCAGTTTTTCCCGAATTTTTCAATTTTCCGGGCAACTTTTCCAATTTTTCTTTCTATAAAAAAACTCTTTCTGAATATTATGAACATTTTAAAAACAAATTATCCAAATCGGCCCAGCCGGTCTCAATTGTTGCGCCCAATGAAGAGCAATTTATGTGTGTATCTCAAACACATGCATATATACATATACGTTTTACGTATAAAGGTATATATGTAAGACACAGTAATTTATTAATATTTTAAATAGATTGTAGTATATTCTGTAACAATTAAAAATATTAATTACTGCTATTCGCATTTTCTTCTAAATATGTTAAGCATATAATTTTAAAAACAAGCCAATAAAAATATTTATAAAGATATGTGTTATATGCAATAAAATAATAATAATAAATAAAACTTCCCAAAATATAAACAACTTTGATATTAAATGACTTATGACAAGTGTTTTTCGTTTGTCCTTTCCTTAATCACATAGGTGCACAAATCTGACACTAACTGTTACAATGCAAAGACATGCGGACGATTTTCAATGCCGACCAGACATTTCAAAAGGCGACAAGTGTTCATACTTGTACAAGTAGACAGATTGGCAAAAAGCAGAATTCTATGATATAGTTTTGTATCAGGGGAGGGTGGGGCAAGTGAGTCATAGGATGCAAGTTTGTTTTCTTTGCCAGGTGAAAATGGTCCGTAACTACGTGCGTATAACCCAAAAAGGAAAACATTCAGAAGGTGCAATACAGCGTGCCCTAGAAGCTGTTCAAAATAAGTAGATGTGGTATTCGGTGTTCCGGGAACTAGCATACACACACAGTTAAGGCGTCAGAGGATCAATCCAGTTACAAACTTACGCAGGTTCAAACCCGTGTTCACGCCACAAATAGAAATGGAATTGGTGAACGTATAATACTCTTAGAAAAACTATTTCATGGTCTCTCAACGTCAGATCTTCGCCGAACAGCATTTCAGTCTGCTGAAGTTAACCAAATGAATCATCCATTCAATAAAGATCGGAAGCTGGCAGGAGAAGACTGGTTGCTATCATTTTTGAAACGTTAATGAAACCTGTCTATCCGAAGACCTGAAGCAGCAAGCATTACAAGAGTGACAGGATTTTCCAAGCAGAGAGTCAATGAGTTTTATAACAATTTAAAAGATACTTGGACAAAAACAATTTTCCCCCTGCGTGGAGACAGGGTTTACCTGCATCTAGAAACCAAGAAAAATTTTAGCCCCAAAAGGGAGAAAGCAAGTAAGAAGATTAAATTCATTGGAAAGAGGAAGATATACCACTTTATTGGCTTGTGTTAGTGCTACGGGCACATTTATTCCACCATTTATGGTCTTCTCAAGTTCAAGAAGTAATCCAACTTTGTTGAATGTTGCGTTTCCTGGAACAGTGGAATTCCCTGCCCCATCAGGATGGCTGGATGGCGACCCTTTTATTAAACTTATAAAACATTTTATAGACTGTACAAAAATAACCAGATAATCTCCGAGTCTACTGATATTAGACGGTCATTCAAGTCATAAGTCCATTGAATTCCCAAGCAGCAAAATCACAATTTTAGAGAAGGATCAAAATATATATTTGCTAATGTATAACAAGTGTGCATATAGTGATTTTGCTACTAGGATTAATAAACCTGGCTAGAAATTCTAGAGTTACTCTTTTGACCTCACCACCACACACTTCGAATAGGCTTCAACATCTTGATGTGGGCGTATTTGCACCCTTCAAAACTTACCTAGCAAAAGAAATGGACCATTGGCTCACAAATCACCCTCGTTCAAGAATCACAGAATATGGACATGGCTCCTATTATCAAATATGCCCTAAGTAGGGCATTTATACCAATAAATATTATTGAGGGCTTTGAAGAAAGGGAATCTATCTTTGAGGCGGCCGAAAATATTCTTCAAAAAGAACACAACCAGAATGTAGCAATCACTCAGTCAATTCGGAAAACTTGCCTGAAGATGATATCCAGAGCGATCCTAAGATACCAAGAGTTAATTTAGAGCCAGAATAACCTTCATGCAGTTA
Source organism: Amphimallon solstitiale (assembly GCA_963170755.1). Classification (NCBI taxonomy): domain Eukaryota; kingdom Metazoa; phylum Arthropoda; class Insecta; order Coleoptera; family Scarabaeidae; genus Amphimallon; species Amphimallon solstitiale. The sequence goes on along the minus strand of OY720675.1, from coordinate 239,165,109 downwards.
TGTTTTTCTATTTTTATTGTAAGTCTAATCCCAAAGCCGTCTCGTGAGAAAAAGAACATTAAAATAAAATCCAGAAATTCAGAAGGATCTAAAATAATCACCAGTTCACGTTACAAGGATTAACTTGAAGAGAAATTAAAAACAGAAGAAGCTAAATCAGCCAAGAGGAATATTGAGAAAGTGGGATGATGAAAACGTGGAAAAAAGAGAAGACTTGGGGAAAAAGATAAAAGGGCATCAGCAGAAGCAGCAACAATGTCAGAGGAAGAGAAAAAGACAATATGCGTGTACTGCAATGAAATATATGGAGACACTTGTCACAAAGGATGGATAATGTGCACAAAATGTGGTGAGTGGATGCACGAGGACTGTTCAGATAACGAACCAGGCACTAATAATAATGTTTTTCTACTCCCACACTTTAATAGTATTATTATAAATGCCGAACCTGTGTTTTAATGATGTCGATTACGATACAGATTTTCATTATGATACAAGTTTATATCCAATGGGAATACAGATTTTTCATTACGATACAAGTTTATATCCAATAGGAATGCGACATTCCAATATTCAAACAATATTCAATATGGCGACTGCATATCTGACAGATATACAAATTAAATAAATGTGACAGTTCTCTGCAATTTACAAGTAAATACTTAAAATTTGTTTTTTTTTTTGAAAATATAAACGGTAAAAATGAGGGATAATGGCAGTGAAATGTTAAATTTGAGTCCACCAGAAATTATGGAACAAGCCTTAGTAACCACGAACAATTTATTACCAGCTAAATTCGCAAAGGTGCATGGAAAATTTTAACCTCAATTTATGAAATGGAATGTTGAAATTGTCTTACTCGTGTCTTAATAGCTATCATTAAATGCTCATTGCATAATACATACACTATTGTGACAATTTCCGTTGATAATTAGTATAGGGACTCACTTGCCCCATGTGGGTGACCCACTTGGGGCAAGCGCGTCGTTTGACAATTTTATTAATTTAAGTCTTTTACATAAGAGTTTTTATTTACACAATTAAAGTTGTTTTTTTAATCAATAAACGTTGTTTTCCTAAAAATAAAGAAGTTATATATCGTTAAACCTTTAGGTGTCTCACTTGTCCCACTCTCCCCTATACTTATGAATAGTTTCATTTAAAACATTATACAATTATACACTAACACGCACATAACAATTAACTTACACTTAATTTTTTACGCCCATAAAAACGGAAATACAAAAATCTTAAACCAAACTCCAGATTTTGCAATAACTGTATCCTAGCCCTTCTTTGAAGTAATCTCTGTTTATGTGTCGTACATTTTTGTCAGGAAAATATTGCAACTACAGCGCCATTAAAATAAAACTACGTGGTTAAGTCGGCAATTATGGCTTGTGAAAAGTGTGTCTATTACCGGCCAAAATAAATACTCAATGCGGTATAAGATTTAGAGATGAAATGTGTGATTGATAATTATTTTTCATCTTGTCAGAAAGTACTTTGAAGTTTTAAATTGTTTTTCTTAGAAAGAAAAAAAGTCTGTGAAAACGATATTTATTTTCATGTTTACGCTAATATCCATATGCACATTCTCCATGTCAAACTGATGAAGTGAAGAGCGCAAAAATGATATAATGCAGGAGTTTGTTTCTCCGGCACTGTAATCGTTATAAATTAGTTCAGATCAAATCAAATCATCGTTTATTATCGAAAGTTGTTACAACAACATAGACTTTTTCATCAATTCCATTTATATAAATATACCGGGTGTCTGTTTAAGCTCGGCCACCGGCCATATCTTGGCAACCGTTTATCGTACCACCTTGCGGAAAAAATCTTGATATTAAAATGGATGACGGGAAGTACAACAAATATATTTTTAAGTTTTTAAAATGATCGCAAGGGGGCGCAATTCTCACGATGAATTAAAAATTCGATAATTTTTCATTAAATTCTAGATTAAGGTAGATTAAAAAATGTACTAGGAAAATTTTTAGACGTTTTTATACAACTTTCATTTGAAACTTTTTGAACTAACTCCCATACGAAGGGGGGAGTGGAGGGGGGCATGTCTGTGTACAAAAGTAGGTATAACTTTGGTTTGCCCCAACGGATTTTAATGTTTCTGGGCTCATTAGATAGAGAATTTTACAAAGAGTTGAAGGATATGTAGCACGAAATTACGTGGTTGTCAAAGAAAATAACAGGGGGCGCTGTTCTCAATGTGTGTATATTTCCTGTTTTTTCTTTAAAATTTCAAATGGTACGGTATATTTTTAATATCGTAATATTGAAGCACATTAAAAAGTGAAGAGAATGATGAAAACCGGAAGTTGCTACCTTTTTTGTTGACGAAGATATAGTCATACGAAGACAATCCAGAAAAAGAAAACTCTTTAAATATAAATTTATTTATTTATTGGAAGTAATAATTTTATTTGAATTTTAATAGGGTCTCTAGACAGTGTATAAATTAAATAAAGTTATTACTCACAATAAATAAATAAATTTACATTAAAAATTGTTTATTTTTTTTGAATTGTCTTCCTATGACTATTTCTTCGTCAAGAAAAAAGATAGCAACTTGCGGTTTTAATCATTCTCTTCAGTTTTTTATGTGCTTCAATATTACTATATTAAAAATATACCGTTCCATTTAAAATTTTAACGAAAAAACAAGTAATATACATACATTGAGTACAGCGACCCCTGTTATTTTCTTTGACAACCACGTAATTTCGTGCTACATATCCTTCAATTCTTTGATAGATTCTCTATCTAATGAGCCCAGAAACATTAAAATTCGTTTGTGCAAACCAAAATTATACCGACTTTTGTACGCAGACATGCCCCCCTCCCCTCTACCCTTCGTATGGGGGTCAGATCAAAAAGTGTCAAATAAAAGTTGTATAAAACGTCTAAAAATTTTGCTAGAAAGATTTTCAATCTATCTTAATCTAGAATTTAATAAAAAATATTCGAATTTTTAATTTATCTTGAGAATTGCGCCCCCTTGCGATTATTTTGGAAACTTAAAAGTATTTTAGTTGTAATTTCCGCCATGCATTTTACTATCAAGATTTTTTCCGCGAGGTTGTACGATAAACGGTTGCCGAGATATGGCCGGTGGCCGAGCTTAAACAGACACCCGGTATATATACATACACGATACAATATAATAAGATTATAACACCACACATTTATATTTCTATTACTGTAAGGATCCAAAGGAACGAAAGCATTGTCAAATCTATACAACAATTTAACAAAAAAGTATATTATTACAAACAGCACAAATACCGAGTATTATAACATAAAATTCGGCCATAAACTATCCCCACAAAACTTGAAATGTTTGAAGTATTTATTCTCATCAAAAAAAAAAAGATTGTTCAACTAAAACTTTCTTTAAAGTATTTTTAAAATTATTAAACTCTAAATCTCCAAAATTTTGAGGAAGAGCATTGTATAATTTTACACCTCCGTGATATAAGCCTTTTGTGTATTACTCAAACGAGCATATTCAGCACTAAGAATATTCTTTCGTTCTAGTGTTGTAGTGATGAAAGTAGCAGAAGTATGAAAAGAATCAGATTTCACGTATAATAGGCAATTAATAATATATAGACCAGATTATGATAAAGCATTTAATACCCTGTCCGTCCTCTTCTGCAACGCAAAGATTGTATGCCGCGACGAACTGTGACCGCAAAACAATGCTGTAAAATATCACCGAATAAAATAATGATAAATACACCACCCTAACTATGTCCCGAGGAACTGATATAGATAGAGTTTCCAAAAGAAATAACACTCTCAGCAGTTTATTGACTATATACTCGGGTGTGGTCCCCTTCCACCACATCAATCCCGATGTTACCCCTTGTTTTACTACTATTAAGCGATAACCCATTTTGTGTAAACCAAACTTCCGCCTCAGACATACTAAATATAACATCCGCACCATTGTGGGACTTAACCAGGCAATATCATTTGCTTAACAGTTTTATTATTTTTGGAAAAATCATTAATATAAATTAGAAACAAAACTGGCTCCAACATAGAACCCTGTGGCACGCCTGTTTATTATCAACTCGCCCCAACCATAACCATCTGAAGTCTATTACTTAAGTACGACCCGAAATACCGCAAAGGTAATTCATCCAAATTATACAGTTTACGCTTATTCACTAAAATATTGTGATAGACACAAATGCATTACTATTACTCATAACAACATTCCCAATAATTGAATGCATGCACATATTTAAAATTATAGGTAATCATTTTGGAAAGTATACTGCTTCAAATGCGGTATTATAAACTTTTTAAAATAATACAGGTGATCAGAAAACCATGTTAAACATTTCATCCAGAAAATATCAATATCTTGTTAGTTTTAAATAGCAACCTATATTTTTTTCAACTTCATTGGATTGCACGGTCAAAGTTAGGGGCAGAATGTATTTACTTCCCTATAACTAAATGTCTTAGTTTCAGAGTTATTTTGGAAAATGTACCAATTCCTTTAAAGGTTTCTTTTGTATAATCAGTTAGGCTATGGAAACTCATGTAAATAAATAAAAACAAAACAAGTCATCGTTTAATAACGTCCTAAGACATTTTAATGAAAACTACACAATATCGAGAAGAAGTAGTCTTAATAATAGTTTCTAACAATCTTAAATAAAGTTTTCAAACACATCACCACCTCTTTCTAAACACTTTCTTATTATTTTTAAAATGTTCGTACGCGTGGCACGCTGAATTATGATACCGTCTAGATTATTGAACGCGCCTCGCACTCTGGCCATCATATCTTCTTTGGTGGTAACAGGTATACTGTATACTTTATCTTTAACATAGCCCCAAATAAAATAATCTAGGGGCGTTAAATCGCGTGATCACGGTGGAAACCTAAAAGGTCATATTTCCGATCCACCTATCATAAAATATGTTGTCTAATACTTCTCCAACAGCTCTAGTACTATGTGCTGGTGCACCATCCATCTGAAACCATACACTACGAGCTTCTTCTGCGGACAGTGTATTTTAATTTCAATTTATGTCGTTTCTTAAGATGTCTATAAATCGCTGAGTACCTATTTAAATTAATTTCATAAAAATGCAAAGTAAATATTTTGTCATGTTTAATAGCAGAAAATACATTAAAACTCCATAACTCTTGGAAACGTCGTTGCCTAACTACTCGAGGATTATCTTCGGACCAAAAATGGCTATTGTGTCGATTAGATACTCCATTTCTACAAAACATTGCTTCATCTGCCCATATAAGATTTTTTGTGAAAACGTCGTGTTCTTGTGATTTCATTAAAAACCACTCACAATACTGCGCTCTTGTTACAAAATCAGCTTCATTAATATGTTGAACAGGTTGAAATTTGTAAGCATGCCACTTGTTCTTTTTCAAAATTCGATGTATGCTCATTCTGGATGCACCTACTTCAGCTTCTGCATCTTTTAGAGAATTACTAGGATGTGCTGTAAAGTAAGCAAGTGTTGTTACATCCACATTTTCGCTGTCAGTAACAGGTTTTCTTTTGGTTGTTTTCGGCAAGAATAATCTGAAGGAAATGCAATTTTTTAAAAGATTGCTTAAGATACTCTTGGTAGGACTTGACCAATTTGGATATTTCTCTGCATAAATACATGCCCTGTCGATTACTCTATTACATTCACCATATGTTATTATTAGATTTAAAACATCTTCGTTATTAAATCCAGATCGCGACATTATTATTATTCAAGTATTCAGAAACGGAAGACAGAGAAAACGCTGAGTAGCACTAGTAAATACCTTACTGATGACAGGTAATATGATTGCAACTTGTTTTTATTTATTCATATGAATTTCCATAGCCTAATTGATTATACAAAATAAAACTTTAAAGGAATTGATACATTTTCCAAAATAACTCTGAAACTAAGACGTTTAGTTATAGAGAAGTAAATACATACTGCCCCTAATTATGAGCGTGCAATCCAATGAAGTTGAAAAAAATGCAGGTCGCTATTTAAAAATAACAAGATATTGATATTATCTGGATGAAATGTTTAACATGGTTTTCTGATCACCCTGTATTATTTTGAAAAGTTTATAATACTGCATTTGAAGCAGTATACTTTCCAAAATGATTACCTAAAATTTTAAATATGTGCATGCATTCAATTATTGGGAATGTTGTTATGAGTCTGCAGATGTCAATTATTTAACAAAAATTGAAATACTTCAAAAATGGCTAATTTTAGAGGCAAAGTTTATCGGACAAACTATCCTTAAAATTAAGTTGTAAGTACGAATCAATCATAAAAATGGGGTATTCCATTTGAAATAAGGAAGTTGATATCCATTTCCGGTGGCGCAGATGGGAGCGTGTCTTACCGGCTATAAGAAGGCATGAGTTCAAATCTCATCGTAGGCAAATTTTTGTGACAAAATTTCCTAATTAATTTACTCAGCGCGCAGCAGAAAAATCAATTTATATTTATATATATACAGCGGGAACTGAATCGATCGATTGCGGAAAAACTGTAGCTAGGAAGGATCTGAAATTTTGACACTATACTAAAATCGATGGGGGCCATTCGCCTAAAATATTTTCAAGATGGCGGCACTTCGGGTTATGCCGGAAGTAGGCACCAAATTTCTAATTTTAAATAGAATACCTTGTATATTGTGAGCTTTTATATTCTACGTGAAATTCTAAATATGTTTCATGTATAATGTCATATATCTAAGTGTAACCCTTTTTAACTTATTGAAATTCTTATGTTAAATTTGACCTTTGCAGGCAGAAAATCAATAGCACTTTTTCCATATGAAGATGAATTTATTATTTAATTTGAAGTAAATTCTCTCAAATAGATGGTCTAATTAAATACTATTTGTATAAAATTGTTACAATTATTAATACAGAGCGTGCGAATTATACGCCTGAAAACGAATTTGGAAAAATTGCCAAAAGACAATTTTTTTAAATAGGAAGCGGCAACTTTTATAATTTTATCTTATTCTGCATTAAAAATAAGGATCACTTTGTATAATTATGTATGTCTATTATAAAAATTGGTAGTTTTCGAAATATTGGCAAGTTAGTGCTTTTATCTTCTACAATACACACTGTTTGCATTAGTTCGCCATGACAGTGTTTACAAAATTATAAATTGTCATTTGTTGAAGAAAAGTCATTTACCTTATCATAATTTCAATAAGTCATGCCGGGGCGCTTAAATTATACAAACTATGATTATTTAAATTTATTTATTATTTATGGGGAATGTAATAAAGTTATGTCAAGAACATGTGATACATTTGCATTACAATATTTTGATTATTAATAACTGGTTTATTTCTCTGAATCTTTGCCCTCACGGATCCAAAGTTTCTGAAGTTTCCTATAATACGTTTAACGGTATTGGTAGATGGTTTCCGTTTTCGCGGAGATCGAGTTGCAAATGTATCATATGTTCTTGACATAACTTTATTACATTACCCATAAATAATAAATAAATTTAAATAATCATCGTTTGTATAATTTAAGCGCCCCGGCATAACTTTTCTTCAACGAATGGCAATTTATAATTTTGTAAACAGTCATGGCTAACTACTGAAAAAGAAATAATGCAAACAGTATATATTGTAGAAGATAAAAACTCTAACTTGCCAATAGTTCGAAAACTACCCATTTTTATAATAGACATATTTATACAAAGTGATCATTATTTTTAATGCAGAATAAGATAAAATTATAAAAGTTGCCGCTTCCCACTTAAAAAATTGTCTTTTGGCAAGTTTTCCAAATTCGTTTTCAGGCGTATAATTCGCACACGCTGTATTAATAATTGTAACAATTTTATACAAATAGTATTTAATTAGACCATCTATTTGAGAGAATTTACTTCAAATTAAATAATAAATTAATTTTTATATGGAAGAAGTGCTATTGATTGAAATTTAACATAAGAATTTCAATAAGTCAAAAAGGGTTACACTTAGATATTTGACATTATACGTGAAATATATTTAGAATTTCATGTAGAATCAAAAACCTGACAATATACAGGGTATTCTATTTAAAATTAGGAAGTTGGTGCCTACTTCCGGCATAGCCCGAAGTGCCGCTATCTTGAAAACATTTTAGTCGAATGGCCCCCATCGACTTTAGTATAAAGTCAGATCATTCCTGACTATAGTTTTTCCACAATCGATCGATTCAGTTCCCTGTGAACCATCCTGTATATTTGTATAAGTGTTGAACCCTGTGAGAATTGTTTAATTGCGAAAAGAACAATTAGACTTAAGCGACTGTACATATATTCAATATGCAATTTTAGTTAGTAGCATAGTGAGTATTTATTATTATTTAAATAATCCGGCACGTTCTGGTCAACTGGAATTCAATTGGATTCAATCAAGACCAATCCGTAATATTATTAATTGATTCGTATGTTCACAGCACCCGTCAAATTCATGTATCAATTAACGAACGTTAATCATTTTACAACCGAATATTACTGGCAAGCGGTTATGCGGCTTTACGCAAACATCTAATTAAAATTGAAACTAGCGACTGAAATTTTGAAGTTTTCATATTAAATTGAATGTGAGATCATCGAGGAATATTTATTTGCTTAATATGTGATTTAATAAGACATATATTTTCATTGCGGAGAAATAACTTCGCTTTATTATAAGAATGCTGTTCATGTAGTGATTTATGAAAAGAGAAGGAAGAAATTGGATTTGCGCTAAATACTTAAGTCTCTAAGTATTTGTTCACTTTGCAAATTATTATTATTTATAAACCACCTTTTTAAAATTATCTGTTAGTGCAAGAAATGTTTCAGAATTTCTCAGTGTCAACATGGAAAAATTCAAGTTCATGTTAAGTGAACAAGGCCAAGAATTGTTAGTGCTTAACGGTAACAAACTTTCAAACGTTAACGAATCAAAGTGCGGCCAAATTCGTTAAAAATATGAGTTGCCATGACTTAATTACACATAGCATAATTAAAATTAATCGGAAAGAGTTACTTCTAACCTAATATTATATATCTAATATTTTCTTTTTACATATAAGTAATTTTTATTAAAATTTTAAAACTCATAAAATGAAAAGTTTGGACGTTCATGAACTAACAATAGTTAAAATATTGCAGTCGCTTCTGTGATATTTGATTCCACCTCGCAGTGCTAGGAAATTTCTTGGGGGGGGGGGGGCATGTCCGTCTCATGTCGCCCCTGTAGCTTTTTTCAATATTTGATGCAGTAGTCAATGAAAGGAAAAAAGTAACAGTCTTTTACTTTCTTTATACGTAGGTAGTATAAGGAAGTATTGTGATGATGAAAATTTTCGACCTCGAGATTTTGCAGATGTCCACGTTTTGAGGTCCCCTGATACCAAAAAAGTGGTTTTTAAAAAATGTCTGGGTGTCTGTCTGTCTGTGTGTGACCACGATAGCGGTCAAACCGCTATAGGTATCAATTTCAAATTTTATATTTTCGAATAAAATCTCCCTCTTGAGAACTGATTAAATTTTGAGCAAAATCGGCATACCGGAAGTAGTAGTTTACTTCAGTGAAAAAATCGAATTTTGCAAATATTTCGTCAATTACTAAGTTTAAACAAATTTATAAAGAATTCAAATGTACTTAGAATTAAATTTGAGAAAAATTGTATTAATAAAGTTTTTCTAAATTCCGACCGGAAGTAGGTCTTTTACTCTTATCGAAAATCAGTTTTTTGCGAATATCTCGCAAGTGATGCTTTCTAGGCAGGTACATTGCCAGTATAAAAGTATTTAGAACGTACTTTTAAACATATCTTGTATAAAATAAAATTCAAAATTCGGACCGGAAGTAACACTTTTACTCTTACCGAATAACGATTTTTTGCAAATATGTCGTAAATTATGCATTCTATATATATTTATGAAGAGTACAAAAGTATTTAGAGTTGGATTTGGAATATTTTTTGTATAAATGAAATTTCAAAATTCGGACCGGAAGTAGCACTTTCATGCGTATAAGAAAGTCGTGTGGTGGCCACACCTCATTTTTTTAATGGTGCGCCAAACTTAATTTATTAAAATAAAAACACATATTTTTCACTTAACTCTACTACAACACCTTAAAAATAAAACCCACCATTATTCTCTGGCACAAGCAATGATGGTCGTCGCATCTACTTTTCATTATGCTTTAGAAAATGTGTTGTGTGCAGATATTTTTACAAAATTTTCATTGATTTTCTTTCAGAAAATGAGTTAATGACTTCTTCATAATTTATTGAATTAGCCTCTTGGCTTTCTATAGACAGTATTGCGAAGTTTCTCAATCTGTCTTGAGTCATTGTTGGTGTGAGAGAGTTTTTAATTTTCTTCAGTTTGCTGAGACTCCTCTCGCAGCTTGGTAATGTAGTTGGGTGCGTTAGGTAAACTCTCAAGTCTACGTGCACATTTGGGAAGCAGTCAAATCTCCTTGTTGGATTAGGTTTAGAAGATCAAGTTGATTCAGTTTTTTCAAAATTAACTGTTGAATTCTGTAACTGATCACGAAGAACTAGGATTTCAGTAGGGAACTCATCCTTACTTATATCTTCAAGACATTGACTAGCTAAATTTGTAGCACAAGTTTTCAACTTCTTGTCATTCAAGCTTTTCAAATCTTTACAATTTAGAAAAGAAAGTTGATGAGTACAGTTATGCTCTGCATTCTATATTTCAACTAGATCAATATCACATCGATTACTTCCTTCATATTATGGTAAAAAGATTCTTCTTCAGAGAATCTTTTTCCTTCATCTTGCACCATCTCTCCAGGCATTATTTTCCTTTTTGGGATTCTGCGAGTTTCCATAGTTGGCTCTACTTAAATTTTTTGCGTTATTTCTTTGGCTGTCTTTACCCATTCATATGTTTCATTTATCTGCCTTTCTATATTTTTCGTGAGATTTTCCAACATTTGTATTGTTTTTAACAATTTTATGTTGTTTCTGTATTTCCTTGTGAACTCTATTAATTTCTTTTAAGATATTTGTCCAAGCAACCAAATACGAAATAAATTGGAAATATTTTAATGTGCGATTGAGATAGGCGGCATCAGATTTTGTTTCTGGTGCATAGTTTTCTTCTTGGTTCAACTAAGTGAGAGCGCTGATTACTCCTTGAAAGCTGTTTGCAAGGGCATGGACAACCTCAGACCATCGAATTTAAAAGAAACCAGTGATAGGGTTTCTTTTAAATTCGATTTTGTGTGCTTCATCATGACTTCCCACCGTTATGTTGATGAAACAAAATAAGTTTGTAATCTCTAAATTACTCCAAATACGTTCGCTGTTAAAGGAGAAGTTGATGCTGCATGTAATCCCACCAGATTCAAGGAGTGGGCTCAATTTTTATATTCCATTTTACCGCCCTCCAGACATGCCGTCTGGGGCTGTTCCCCCCCCCCCCCCCCATCAAGCCGGTGCTGCCACTTCGTATATACCTACAAGGGACATGCTAAGAAATTTTAAAAAAAATTAAAAAGCAACTGTTGTATGCTGGGAAATTGGAGAATAATGAAACTATCTTTTTTCAAAGAAAGAAGCTAATAAAAGGTAAAGACAAGCAAAAATCTGGGGATAAAAAGCTATAAAAATATTGACTGTTCAATTTTATGCTCTTTGTAGAAAATTTATAACAATGTACCTACTACGCGGCAGTCATAAATTTTGAGATTTTATGACGTGTTTTAAACGCGACCCGTGTATACGAAGACAACACCCTTTTATTACCGATTTCACATTCAGGTCGGGGTGTACTAGGTAGTTGCCTAAATGAATATTTCAAGATTTAATTAACGCCGATATCATCACGCGAATGTGTTTCACATCACCGACGCCCGCTGTAAGTTATCATTTGAATATTATACAACACGCGAAATAAAAAGTCGAAAATCTCTACAGCGAAGCACAACCCTCGAATTACATCATCGTACCACTTAACTGAAGGTGCGTTATTCTAGTACTTAATTTATAGCTTAAACGGTCAATCTCATTAAATTAACATGGAAATATGTTACGCCACGAATAATATGTGGCAAAAAGAATGTAAAGGTGGCTATCCAGCTTGTGAAGAAATGAAAATAATGTAGGTTAATAAAACAAATTGGCCTAAATTCTGTTCATATTTAAAAAAAAAGAAAAGTTTTGGTTTTAGTACTATAAAAAGGTCATTGACGCTTACCGTGCGTTGCCTTCAGATTTAAATGTTTGAAAGATGATTTAGATTTCTTTCTACCATGTCGTTTTGGATGTATTGTGTTGTACGAATTAGTGTATATGTTATCGTGTATGACAGAAATCACGTGATTGTTAGGGCTATGTTCCCAGATTGTAAAAACTCGGATTTCAAAGAGGCGTGTCCTGTATTTCTCCGATTTTTGTACACCGACGTACGTTTTGGACCGTCATGTTAATCGCAAGTGCTGCGAAAGAGATGAAATATTTATGTTAAGTTGCAGCCCCATAGGCACTCTGATTTATGAGTGTACCGTGCGTTTGATTTGTTAAATCGATACTAGACATGTGTCACTCAAATCAACGTGGACTGTTGTATAACCATAAAAATGTTGAGACACAATACAATACAGGCTATTTCAGGTACCAGATAAAATTATTATTCTTCACCCAAAATATTGCAAGAAATATTTCTTGTCGTTAGTAAGTAAATTATTATTTAAAAAATTAACCACAAAATTCTATCTGTAATATATATTTATTTAGGCAATATAACAAAAATATAACACAGCTTAGTTTCAATACATAATATAAGTATTTCTTGTCCTTAGTATGTAAATTAATATATAAAAATAAGGTGTGGCCACCACACGACTGTCTTATACGTATGAGCGTTTCAAATTATAGAATTTTATAATTTTTTTTATAAAAAAATTAAATAAAATCCTATTTTAAGTATTTCTATTCTCTTAATAAATCTATAGAATGCATACTTTTTGCAAGGTATTATAAAAAAAGTGCTACTCGCTAAGAGTAAAAGTGCTACTTCCGGTTCGAATTTTGAAATTTAATTTATACAAAAAACATTGCAAACATAACTCTAAATACTTTTGTACTCTTGATAAATATATACAAAATGCATAATTTACGACATACTTGCAAAAAGTCGCTATTCGGTAAGCGTAAAAGTGTTAAGAATTTTGAAATTTTTTTATACAAGAGATTGAAATTATGTTTTATATACTTTTATACTCGTAATGTACCTGCCTAGAAAGCATAACTCGCGAGATATTCCGCAAAAAACTGATTTTCGATAAGAGTAAAAGACCTACTGCCGGTAGGAATTTCGAAAAACTTTTTTAACACAATTTTTCTCAAATTTAATTCTGAGTACATTTAACTTCTTTATAAATTTGTTTAAACTTAGTAATTGACAATTCCGAAGTAACGTTATTCGAAAATTCAATAATTTTGGTGCGTAATTGTTGTAAATTAGATGGAAATTGATCACCGTAACCGTATATTGAATTATTTAAGATGGGCCACAGAAAAAAGTTATATATACTTAGTTACATATGCAATACGTGTAGTAACGCGCTAGCTTTTAAAAAACATTAATAGACTTTTTGTAATGACGAACTTGTAAATACCTGGATTTGAACAATACATTTGCAGCAATGCAGTCAATGCCGGTATAAATATAACTGTCACCGAGCTGCTGCCATATGAATTTCAACCGACTCGAAACTTAACTGCAACTGAATAGCGGCAATAATCACGACATTCCCATTGATTTGTATTGTACACAATCGTTGCGAAGCGTATGCCGATTCAGAACAAAGCATGGAACTTCGAGATATATCCGATGTATTGTACGTTTGTGCGTTAATAAAGGTATTGCGAAGTTTGGCGGATTGTGAATTTCATTTCAATCGATCGTTATAAAGGAATACTGAATAATTATTACCATTACTAGGGCGATTCATTCAATAAATGTACGGCAAATATGTTCACCAAATTTGAGGGTATCCCACATATTTTATCTTAAGTGTATCACAAACCTATTACAGTCCAGTTAACTTAACCAGTACACATAATAGGACTCGACCTTGTAAAACAGTCATGTAGTTCTTATTTTTTTATACGTACTATAAGGAAATATTTTGATGAAAATGTTTGACCTTGAGATTTTTGCAGATGTTCTCATTTCGAAGTCTTCTGATAATGAGAATATTGTTTTTACAAACATATTTCTATCTCTCTCTCCCCCTTCTCCCCTCCCCACTTCCCCTCTCTTTTTTTGTGTTTGTGTGTGACCACAATAGCTGCCAAACGGATAATGCAATCAATACCAAACCTTATAGTTAAGAGTGATAAGATTTTCAAACAAATCGGTAGATCGAAAGCAGCAGTTTACTTTATTGAGAAAATCAAATTTACCCTAAGTTTAAAGATAAGTTTCTAGAAAATACAAATTTACTTGAACGTGATTGTGACATTGAATACAGATTTACTAACAGCATAAAAATATTTAAATGTTAATTTGGAACAATTTTTCTATAAAGGAAATTCAAAATTCGGACCCGACGTAACACTTTTACTCTTATCCAACAATACTTTGTGTTCAAATATCTCGCAAATTATGGATGCAGCACAGACAAAACTATTGAAAACTTAATTTAAGGCAACTTTTGTATAAAATTCTGACCATATTTTCTAATATCGTTAAAGTTTATGCCAATAGAAAGAGTTTGCAGCTTTGAAATAGCTCTCTGATATACGCAATTCCTACAAAGGTTTCGGTTCTTGGTCAATATCTCCTAAAGAAATATGGTGTTCTATTATTGTTTAACTGTTGGATAATAAAGAATTATTAATATTTTTATTACCACCACACAACCTAACTGCATTGTTAGGTTGAGTGAACGTGTTGACCATTTAGGCTATAATATAATCAAAATACCTCTGTGTACTAATATCATGAACAACATAAGATGTTACTACTACAATGCTTTAAAAACTAAGGCATTCATACTTATTGCATTGATTTAAGCTTTTTGTTAAAGGTATTTAAATAACGAAAAATTTTAGACAGTAGTTCAGAACATGATATAAAAACAAACAAATAGTGAAAATAAATATACAGACGTAATAAGAGATTGCAAGAACCAAAAGAATAATTAAGGATTTGACGTTTAAATATTGGTATTTAGTGATATTTAGATATTTAACTTAAAGATTAACATTAATATACGAAATATACTACACTAGGTCAGAGATATTTTCTTTACCCGGCTAAGGCCATATAGTATTCGCCATCTTGATTTTGGGAAATATTACTATATACTATAAAATTACACAGACTATCTGACTGTATATGTAATGTTTTACGCGCAAGCTACGCGAGGTTCAGCCATATTATTCTGGTGGTAGCCATCTTGAACCTTCCATATTGCTTTGTGAAACATTACTTTTGAAACACCCTGTATATTAATTTTAATATATAGTTTTAAGACGCCGTCCTATTTATTTATTTACCGCCGCGCGCGACCACTATCTGAGCCCGCTTGTGGCGTTCCAAACTAAAAAATGAGGTGTAGGCACCACACGACTTTCTTATACTATATGCCTTTCAAATTATGCAAAGTTGTTCTAAACTAAGTTTTAAATACTTCTATCGTCTTAAAAAAAATGAGCATGTGAGTAAATGTATTACTTCAGGTCCGAATTTTGAAAATTCTTTTATACAATAATTATTTAAAATCTTATTCTAAGTATTTCTAGTCTCTTAATAAATCTGTACAGAATGCATAATTTGTGAGATATTTGCAAAAAAATGCTACTCGCTAAGAGAAAAAGTATAACTTCCGGTCCGAATTTTGAATTTTCATTTATACAAAAAATATTCCAAATCCAACACTAAATACTTTTATACTCTAGATAAATATATATAGAATACATAATTTACGAAATACTTGCAAAAATCGTTATTCGATAAGAGTAAAGTGTTACTTAAGTAGTTGACGAATAATTGGCAAAAATCGATTTTTTCACCGAAGTATACTACTACTTCCGGTCTGCCAATTTTACTGAAAATCTAATCAGATCTCAAGAAGAAGATTATATTCGTAAATATAAAATTTGGAATTGATATCTATAGCGGTTTGACCGCTATTGTGGTGACACACACACACAGACAGACAGACATACACACACAGAGACAATTTTTAAAAACCACTTTTTCGGTATCAGGGGACAAAACGTGGATATCTGCAAAAATCTCGAGGTCGAAAATGTTCATCATCACAATACTTCCTTATACTACGTATAAAAAAGTAAAAATAGAGGTAGTAAATTCTCTCAATTTAGATGCTATGACCCCGGGTGCAGTGTATTGCCCTTATCCTCTACTACAGAAAATTTGAGTTATAATCATATCACATTGTGCATATAGCTGTGACTGTTGCTATTTTGCTAAGAGCCATTATATTTAAGATAAAAAATTTACATATAAGTTCTTATCACATATACTACACGAGCTAATTTGCGAACATACATATCAATACGGTAGAATCAGTTTGGCTTATTAACAACTTCATTCTTTCCACAATATGAATTGTCTCCTACTACCATGTGTCTTAATTAATCACATGCTTCACCTTTGAATGTTTGTGTTGAAACATTGAAAGGGTGCGCAATTTGTTAACCACAAGTTGTAAACTTTTATTATAATAAAATAAATATATGTAAATTATATATGGAGATTTATTATGTATACATTTAAATATTGTTTTATATTAAATACCATTTATACAATATAAAAAATAATTTTATTTTAAAAAACACGTCAATTCGTATTTAAAGCCATTAACAAAATAAATTATATATAAATTTCCTACAATGTAAAAATTCTATGTTTATAGTGAGTAAAGTCATGTTTACCGAAGCTGTACCTATAGATTAACTGCTTCTTATACCCATATCGTACTATCGGGGCATTTGAAAATCGGACACTTAATTTGTTTGATGTGATGATGAGTTGTTAACAGCAGGTAAATACTTACCCGTATTTGCTTCGGTCTACAGATATATCAGTGTCATACTATGCATTTAATTATACAAAAACCGAATTACAATGCTCAAATATAGGAAAATAAATATGTAATTGTCCGGATTTTAAATGCCGCGATAGTACATAAACACATATGATTCTCTTAAAATGCATCTACTTATTTTGAAAGTCCTTTTTGATGGAACGTTTTTTTTTTTTAATAAATAACACAACATTTAATCATATAGCATTTAAAAAATATATATACGAGAGTAGTACTCGTATTTAGTTATATGTATAAACATTCCTGTTTATTTAGATGTTTGTTTATAGAAAATTTAAATTTTGCTCTAAAAGTATTTACTGTGAATGTTCATAAAACACTGGTGCTACTAGAAATGACAAATATTGTTGGTCGGAGATTAAATATTATACAAAGCAAGATTATCTTTAACAAAACAAAGTGCGAAAGTTTACAACGTGTCATATTAAATTTGATTGATGTTCCAACGACGAGATATTTTGGCATTAACTGCACAAGACTGCATCCAGTAGTAGATTTATGTTTAAATTAATGTTTATGTTTTTGTGCGTTTTTCGCTAAATTTATAAACACAGAAATGTATATTATGGCCTCATGGATGGGAGTTTTATTATTGGAATAAACATGAGGTTTGACATTTGAAGTACAAAATGTTTTACGAGAAGTGCATGAGCATAATCATAAATCTGTTTTGTTATCATCACTGTACATTGTTATGGTTTGTCATAATTCAATCAGCACTTGCAAATATTATAGATAAAAATGCTAGTTAGAAATGAAAAGTAATGTACGTGTGGATAAATGATATTTTTTCTTTATTGAAATAAGTATGCTTGGTACTATTGATATGTATTCTAAACAAAGTTTACTTGACATGTGCTTTTCTTCGAAAGTAAGGGCCTGTAAGGGATACTTTTAAAAAAAAAAACATGTCAAGAAATATAAGAAGGAATATTCTAGTCACCAATGCCTAAATGCCTAAATTCATCTTTTGCCATACTGACAATAATTAGATTTACAGCTAAATAGTCACACTTTGTTCGTTCTTTTTTTTTTACTTTTTTCGAATTAGTTATTTTTATAAGTTGAACATACGAGTTTGTAATCATGGTTTGGAGGTTTAATTTTTATTGCTTCATGATAGACTGTCATTGAAGGCGTTCAAAAAATGATATAACTACAAAAGTAATTTGATTTCTATCTATGTTTGCTTCTGGAAAAAATGGTATTATTTCCGAGTAGACTATGTAAAGATATAGTAACCGTGGAGAGAGACAGAGGAAATAGGGAGCGAGAAAATGTTTGCAATAGTCCGAAACAGATTTTTAGGGGAAGAAAATTGGAAAAGTTGCCCAGAAAATTCGAAAATTCGTAAAAAACTGAATGTGTCGCTTTCTGTAGGTTTTTTGTATAATTTCAAGACCATAACTCACGATTCCAACGATGGGTAGGCGTAATTCTTTTTCTGTTTTGTTCGTTATGTTCCTGGAAAAGTTTTTAGCAAAAAAAATTGGGACAATTGCGAAAGGAAGTCGGAAAATTCGGACAAACTACAAAAATCACAAATCATTTTCGCAATGGGTTGAGAGAAAATACCATGACAGTGCGTCGTCACTGACCATTGCGCACTATTCAAGAAAAACTGGATAAAGTACGATTCCAAGTTGTGCCCACATACCCTATTCAGCGGACATACCTCTATCCAATTTTGACTTATTCCCAAAAGTTAAACTGTACCTGAAGGCAATTCAAGGCAATATAGCAAGTTAATTATAGAAGTAGAGCAATATTTTGACGACCTTGATGCTCGTGATTATAAATTAATTCACTCCAACACCGCTGGCTCTAGTATATTATATTAAAAAATATGTTGAAACATTAAAAGAATCGGTGCAGTTTCATCCTCGAATATATTACCTCTAACTAATTGTTCTACTCAAACTAATGTGGTAAATGTGTGTAATTCTTAATTTAATTAACCGCCGTGTTAATTTCAATATACACAATAATAATAATAATAATAATAATAATAATAATAATAATAATAATAATAATAATAATAATATTATATTATATATATACAGATTGTTTTTGTGTATAATAATAATAATAATAATTATTATTATTATTATACACAAAAACAATCGGTATATATCAACCCACCTTACATTCATTAAGATGAAGATTGAATGATACAAAATATTTTGCTTCCCAAAATACATGTCAATTCTAAAAATGCATAATTGCTTAAGAAAAGTTAAATTTAATTGATTTATTATTATTATATACCCCCATCACAATATGTATATCCAGGGATAGCAACCCTAACATATTGCAGAATTTGTGTTGTAATTGATGCAGCGTTTTTACCTTTAATTTTTAACAACTTCTTTCGAAACCTTACCCCTATTTCGAAGAGATAAAATTTAGGCTAAGGCATAAGGGAGCCGAACGCCAGCAATGCGCTTTCTACTCACCTGAAATTGGGCCCGCTTCTCAAATCATTCACCCCTTAATTTTCCACATTTTGTCCGTGTTTCCCCCGTTTTAATCGGTCGAGTGCGTAAAAGATGCCCCGGGGATTGTATTATATATAATTGATCATTTTCAAAAATAGCTCTTACGTTTCTTTTTAGGTTATCCGACTTGTACGTATGGAGAAATATAAAAGATTGATGAACCATAAAACCCCGTTGGCCCTCGACAATTTGTTTTTGTACAGTTCGGGGAATTTATATAGTTTGCCATTCACGCAGAGGGCTCGTAGTCAATAAAGCGGAAAGAAAACCCCTAGAAAAAGTGACTGACATATTTTTTCTGCGCTGCAAAATAGGGAGACACGTAGAACACGGCGTAAAATGAAAATGGCCTTAACAAACTAGAAAATGTAAATAAGCAAGCCGGGGGCGGTTTCTTTCCACTTGCATTCACGCGAATTTTCGTGATCGCTTAAACGAAGAAACAAACTAGATAAATGCCAAGTTTGACGGCATAATAAGAACCGTTCACCAAAAAAACGAAGCTCACGTAACACGAACGTTAAACATAAAATTTTATTAGGAAACTCGTTTTATTAGAATATATTTGTTACTTACAGGAGGTCTCTACATAATAGCGTAGTATCAATGTGGTAGCCACTTTGTTAAAACACATAAAATATACCCATCGATACTAAAACGTACACTAACAAGGCACTACAAGTATGATGTCGCGTTGCACTAATATCTGTAGTTGAGTTTGTTACAGTATAATATTTGCCGCCAAGATATTTGTCAAAATATATTTTACAGTTTTATTAATAGTTCGTTAATATTTTCATGTCATAATTAATTGATCTGCTCTTCTTTTTAATAATGAACTATGAACACTATTTTCTTTGAGAAAGTTATTATAATTATTATTTTTCATGCGCAGAACACGCAATGTGACTAATTCTATCTCTCTTAGTTGGGACGAAAAATTACATATTATCGAGAAACAACACACGTAATATAGTAGTATTATATATATGGTAGTTACTGACCCTGTGGCTTCAATTCTTTCAAACTTAATTTACGACATAGTTCGTGTAATCGGTCTTTCTTCTATACGTGATTACTCCAAACTTATCGCATGTCAAAATTCGACCAATACGTACTTGAAGCGCTCCGCATGACTTATGCATAGATAAGAGAGAGAGTATAGGTGGCCTACTCTCTCACTAAAAAGTGAACCAAACATCAGCACCATCTGTAATTCCCTTCCGGGTACTTTTGATAGAATTACCGTAGGAATCTGTAGAGAATGATAACTCTATAATGAGCGGGAACTTTGAAATTTCTTGATCGCAAATTATTAATGTAAAAATTTGCTTCAATATTTTTTGGCCTTATATTTGCTGGAACATTAACATGTGTCTGCAACATTAAACGTCAAAATATTTGATACTAATTTTACATGAAAAACAAATTAGTATACATAAATAGTGAAGTATCGTAAAATCGTTTCTGTATCTAAGTGCTACTGAAGAAACAGATTAAAACAAATGTATTTTTATCTATAAGTATTATATATATTTAGTAAATCATATACAAAAAATAACAACCTTATAACTGCAATATATTAAATATGATTAAGAAACTGCTACATTTTTAATACTATAAATGACACTTACAAATACATGACACATACTGAATTTTTGGGCTTTCACTGGGACTTGCTTGTGAGGTGGACGGTAACGCCTGTACATGCATATTTTCTAAACTAGTATCATCGGTTTGATGTTTCGAAATGCACTTGTGGAGAAGAACTATCGTATTTAACAATGACAGTTACTCACAATATTGCAAATGGCGGAGAAAAATCACATAACAACAACAACTCTAACAAAATTCACCAACGGTGCCAACTATATTGAGAGTTATGTTTTCGATATTGTATAAAGGGCTGCCCTCTAAGAAACCCTCCCTTAATCAAAACACTGATAAGGTGTAGTAAATGAAGTGCACTACCCCTGGACTTATGTCTAGTTCTGACATTGTGTCATCGCGAACTGAAATTGATTAATGGTTTCGATAGTTCATAACCTCCAGCTGAATTTTCGTGCGCCTGCCAACGTTAATAAAACGTCAGATGGTCTTTCACCCTTCAATGTTGACGTTTACTATAACATTTCACTCAACATAACGTGAACTTCAAGGTGTCATGGTCAGCTGTGCTCGCCGACTTCCATATTGAATTACGAAATTTCGTGTAGGCTATAGAGCAGTTTGACGGTCTACACGACCTCCTTACGGGGGAAATATTGATGCAGCGTAATTTTCTACACGTCCGAAAATTTTCAAAAATTCTTCGCTCTCTCATCGGAGACATGAAAACTGGCCTACGTGACATGGGACCGTAGTCCCCGTAGCGTGGCACTTTTGTTCCCACTGTACATAGGCCAGGTTCTCAGATCATTCGCTACCCAATTTGTGAATTTTGGGGTATAGCTATGCCGTGTTAATCGCTCGTATTAAAAAGAGCTCGTCGAATGGCTTTTAGTATGTTAATGAAACATTTTTCAGCCTTTAACATAATGTACTATTATAGAAAATAAACGATTGTTTGTATCTCTAAAAATATAGGAGATTTTACTTTAGGGATTGCCCTCGTATAATTGAATTAACGTTTTCCGAGAAATAGATCGAATATCACCACCATTCGCGCTGCCGACATTCGCAGCTGTTGGGTTTTGTAAACACAGAAAATAAAGCAGATTTCTTTTCTTTATGCAACACCTGTGGCCAATATTATGTAGATCATCTCTTCAAGCGATTGTTATTGGAAACCTTATTTCTTTGTTTTGCTACTTTGTGCACACAAAAGTAATTTTATTGTTCCGAACGTAAATGTTTGCTGTAAACAAACACCACCCATGATTTTCGAATTTTGTTTTCTTATGTTACACTGGAGGCTTTGGCCTTTCGGACAATTTACTTGTAAAAAATATACATTTGTTGTTTGTAAAAGCGTTAGATGTATAAAGCACACCCATGCAAAAATATCATCGGCTCAGTTTGTTTATAAGCTTCCATTATAAATCGAAAATGTGTGAAATAAACAAAATTTATGGCAACAATTTTTTTTTTATTTGTAAAAAAGAATAAAGTAAAACTGCACCTGTGAAATTTATGAATTGCGGATTATTTACATTTACATATTTCCCTGATGTACACTTTTATTACTATTTTTTAGTTAGTTGTAAAAATTTTATGTATGTAGCTTTTGATGGGGTTGATAAATAAGGGTGGCTGTTCTAGAAGACTCGCTATATTTAGTATTCACATCCAAGATGCTTACAACTTAATTTAATAAACAGACTTACAGTTTAGATGATAATAATATTTTTTGGTATTACTATCAATAAGACTTTTGTTAATTTAGCTTCGAAATACTCTGAAAGCCAAAGTGTTTTAAAATTTTCAATTTTGACCTTATGTACTTTACGTGTTACCAGTTCAATTAACTTCATTTAGTTATTTCTGTCTATTTTTTATATCATTCCGATGAATAATTATGTTCTGTACATATTCTATTGTGGAATGTCATCAAATATTATTGACGAATAGTCACATAGGCATTTTTCTATAATAAATGTAGAAACTTTAAATTTAGAGTTTGATCTTTTGTAGAGATTTTGGGTCCGTTTCGATTTCCCTTTTTAATACATTATGCTCTTTAAACATTTTAATATTAGTACATATTACCTTAGAACACTTATTTCGACAAGATGCGGAAGAAAATTGTTTCAATGTTATTAGAGGTGATTTAATTAGAATCGACAAAACCTCCCAAATCCTGTTTAGTTGCTAGGAAAGTTCCCTTCAGTCAAAATGTGGCCGCTCTCATGCACTTAATGAATAGCACTTTAGGTTCTATAATTCCGCATATGAAAGAGAACGTTTTTAATAGTAATTGATATTAATTACATGCTCAAAACAGCAGCAAATTTACAAACAGTTCTACCATATACAGGGTTATGATAAAGTAACGCACAAAATTCATAAAACGTACAATGTTCATTTTTGAAAAAATGCAAAAACACGTCAAACAGTTTATTTTATTCCGCGTCTTTTAACATAAGTCAAAAAAATAAAACGTCAAATTTGTCAGAGTTATGACGTCATCAATATTTTTTTTAAATATGAAGCTTGGTTTTTTTTTACTTTATTTGATAAAGCTTGCTTTTCTGCATTATAAAGAAATAATTGAAGTAGGGGTCACATAAGAAAAAACTAAAAAAAAAAACGAATTAGACATGAAATGACTCGTATAACTCCGCAGATGATCGAAGGCTCTGTAAATCAGGTCTACCATCGTCTTGGCCTATGTCAGATAGTGAACGGGACACAGTTTGATCAATTACATTGCGTACTTTAATATAAGAAACGTCATCCAGTCTAAAGGGATCACCTGACATAGAATTCATTAAAATGCAGGCAACTGCTCAGCAATATGCAACGATACATCGTGAAATAACTTACTAAAGGTGTCTGAAGTCAATGAGCATTCATTTCTTCTATCTATATATTTACGATTTTAATTGATAAGCGACCACATTGCTTTGACCTTGTTAGAAGGATTCAATACAAATAATTCATTAGTGTTTCTTTTGTTTCATCTATAAGTTATTTATGGCCATTACGAAATAAAAATAAGCCAGTTGAATTCTCCTGACATTGACAAGTAACACTTTTATTCTTATCGAAAACCAGTTTTTTTTATATATATTTTGCAAATTATGCATTCCACACAGAATTATGAAAAGAATAAAACTATTTACGACTTAATTCGCAACATTGTGTTTAAAACAAATTTCACCAACTTGTTTAATCTTTGTTTTCCTGCACAACTGGTAAGAGAATGGAATTGTCATGGTATTCTTATGTTTGCTACTTCTATCTTGAATTACTGCATGAAGATCTTGGTGGAACATCTGGTTTGTTGTCTGCTTCCTTTATGGGGTTATTTGTTACCTCCAAATTAATTTTCTTCCAAGATAGATCCGTATTATACCTGACATTTGACAGTCTTGGAATTTCGATGTTCTTGATTTTGTAAATTATGTATTTTGCATGGATTTATTTATATATTACTTGTAGCTTGACTTCAAAAAAACCTTGACTCATTTCCTTTTCTAAAATTTGGCTGGGAAGTAACACTTTCACTCTTATCGAGATTTTTAAATATCGCTCACCTTGTGTAGGCTTAAGTTGAAGACTACAAATGTGTTCTTAAGTCAGTACATACGTAGGTAAAAAGTGTTGTCTACACTTGTTATTCATTATATTTTCATCAACTTTTAAATGCACTTGTAAATTAATCTTCAATCTGCATCACATTTCTTTTTATAATAATAATAATAATAATAATAATAATAGTTTATTCGTTGTAATTACCATTACAAGAAAGTCAGTAAATTAATTAAAAATGCACAGTTAGCTGTATATGACAATAAAACAAACAACAACAACAAAACAATACTGTGTATATAATGCAGATTATATGCTATATACCTGCCATTTTGCCACAAGTATGTATATATAGGTACTTTTACTTTCTTAAGTATTGTGATAATGAAAATTTTCGACCTCGAGATTTTTGCAGATGTCCACGTTTTGATGTCCCCTGATACCGAAAAAGTGGTTTTTAAAATCTCTCTCTCTCTCTCTCTCTCTCTGTCTGTCTGTCTGTCTGTCTGTCTGTCTGTCTGTGTGTGTGTGTGTGACCACGATAGCGGTCAAACCGCTACAGGTATCAATTCCAAATTTTATATTTACGAATATAATCTCCCTCTTGAGATCTGATTAGATTTTCAGTAAAATCGGCTGACCGGAAGTAGTAGTTTACTTCAGTGAAAAAATCGAATTTTGCCAATTATTCGTCAACTACTAAGTTTAAACAAATTTATAAAGAATTCATATGTACTTAAAATTAAGTTTGAGACAAATTGTCTTAAAAAAGTGTTTCGAAATTCCAACCGGAAGTAGGTCTTTTACTCTTATCGAACATCAGTTTTTTGCGAATGTCTCGCAAGTCATGCTTTTTAGGGAAGTACGTTACGAGTATAAAAGTATTTAAAATATGATTTTCAATACCTTTTGTATAAAAAAAATTTCAAAATTCAGACCGGAAGTACCACTTTTATTCTTATCGAATAGCGATGTTTTGCAAATATGTCGTAAGTTATGTATTATATATATATTTATCAAGAGTACAAAAGTATTTAGAACTGAATTTGCAATATTTTTTGTATATATGAAATTTCAAAATTCGAACCGGAAGTAGCACTTTTACTCTAAGCGAGTAGCACTTTTTTGATAATATCTTGCAAAGTATGCATTTTATAGCGATTCATTAAGAGAATGAAAGTACTTAGAAGAGGATTTTGAATAAGTTTTGTATAAAAAAATTCTTAAAATTGTATAGTTTGAAACGCTCATACGTATAAGAAAGTCATGTGGTGGCCACAACTAATTTTTTTTTCGTAATTTACTACAAAACGAATGTTATATACACAATTAACTGAAAGTAAAAATATCAAGTTTATTCGCCTTTAGGGAAAAAAGAATGGCTTATCTTAAAATTAACGAGTTACATTGTTGTAGTATTTATATCTTTTTGAATACTATTTTTGTCATTATAAATGCCATGATTTATTTTAGATTTTGGTTTAATGGACTGTTTAGTTAATTTAAATGTTATTACTATAATAAAGTTTATTTTGTTTTTTATTAATTCTTTCAGGTTTTTCGTATGTGACCCCTACTTCAATTATTTCTTTATAATGCAGAAAAACAAGCTTTATCAAAGCTTCATATTTAAAAAAAATATTGATGACGTCAAATTTGACGTTTTATTTTTTTGACTTATGTTTAAAGACGCGGAATAAAATAAACTGTTTGACGTGTTTTTGCATTTTTTTCAAAAATGAACATTGTACGTTTTATGAATTTTGTGCGTTACTTTATCATAACCCTGTATGATCGAGTGTGTGAATCTGTGCGAGATAACTTTGCCGATGCAGCAATACTAAAAAAAGTCAGTTGAGTACCATTACACATTATAAAGAACATCGTCTTGGATTAAGTTTGCCTCATCAAAATTTTCAAACAGGAAACAGACGTCTAATCGAATATTCCAGAAAATTCTAAAGAAACACAATAACACCAGTAAAACGTGTATAACGTATAAACGTGTATAAACAATGAATATCCTTTTTTTTTTTACTAGAAATATAAGTTTCGCTAACAAATAATACAAAAATTTTATATAGGCAACTCATATTACATGACCTTATTACACATGACAATAAATACAGTATTTTTCACAAAGTATAATCTTAATTATTATACCACACATTATCAATTTCGAAGTATAGTATATATAGTATAGGGTGTACTCTAACTACATACCAGCAAAAATAATTATGATTTTACAAAATAAACATTAAAGTAAGAAATTAAAAATATCACAATTTTTAAATAATACCAAATATACAAAAGCATGTACATGAAAATATTTAGCAATAAATTTTATAATGTGGCGAACCGCAGCAATATATTATTCAGTTATTTCATATATTCTGATAGGTGGTTGTATAGCCTTACACCATAATAATGAATATTGCCCTGTGTTATCGCCAGTCTTTGCCTCGGAAGACGCAGTTTAATACGTTCTCGTGTGTTCAGGTGTTCTATTCCATTTGTCTCGTATTGGTTAATGATATATATATAAATGTCGCAGGGAAATGATGAAAACGGAGATTTGATCAAATCCCTAAGGTTTCAATTCACGGAAGATGTTAAAATAACAACTCTGTAGGGTCATTTCCCTAAAGAAAGTAAGTGTTTTGATCAAATTCCTTAACTGTTTTAGTGAAAAGATGAAATAAACAAAAGTCACTGAAACACAAAGTACATATTTATTCAAAACTAATTAACAAAAGAAATAGGTACTTAAGCTGGTATTTCTCAAAACAGATAGAATATTTTTAGTAAAATTTTAAAAATTTTAGTGAATGTAATTAATAAATTCATTCATTCAGTCATTTTTATTAAAACACGTTGTTTATTTGTGGCATCTCGAGTTTACAAAGTACGTTACTTTTTTTATAGACACATTTTTTGTTTTACATTGTATTTTGGATAACTCCTAATAAGGATAATTTTCCTGCAATCTCACGCAGACTTAAGTTATTTCGTGGAACTGTTTCGGTAAATGTTGTAGTAGCTTTTTGAAGAGCGTTGCTAAGTAGCCAATATTTTATAATTCCAACTGAGATACCAATATTAATTATTTTTTATATCTAATACCAACCCCACAATGTTATTTCCATCTAATGGGCATCTATCTACCTTAGGTACATACACCAAAACTATGGAATCCACTAAATTTCTTCAAAAAAAAGCTTTCATTTTTTCAACTGATCTTTTTTGGTGTTTTGCAGCATTTTCCCTTTAATCTTTAATGCACTCTTCTTTTTGGCATAAATAGCATAGAATTTTCGATCCATATCCTTCTCCTTCTGGATTTCCACATATTGTGTGGATCGGATTTTTACAAATGGCACAGTAATAGATTCCATTCCACAAATAACACAACATGCTTTACTCTAACTGACAGCTGCTTCTCCTTCTGATGCAAGTAACACTACAGATGTTTTAACTGTTGAAGCAGGAGTTGAAGTAGAGTTGTTAACTGGTTCGAGTTGTCTTGTCAATACAGAAATTGATTCAATTTCTAGTAGATTCTCTAAATTTTAAGCCTTTTTGGTGAGTAAATCAGCTGCCGGTAGATCGTGTGACATTGAAGTGTTATTGTTGGTTGATTTAACTGTTGATAGATCATTTGAAGTTGAAGCATTGTAATCAATTAATTCAGATGCTGGTAGATCTTTTGAAGTTGAAGCGTCGTCGTTATTCTTTAAGGAAGCTGCTGGTAAGTCTTCTGGTGTTAAAATAATGTCATGGTCCTGCTGATTAAGTAGATCCATGTTCTCTTCAGTAACAAGTTTTTCAAGCAATTCTTAAAAAATATAACTAGATTAGAATCCTGTTTTTGGTACTATTCCAAATAAAGCTTTGTAAGGTGGTCGCTTAATGGTCCGATGGAAAAAGAATCTTTTGGAATTGAAGTAATTTTTTGTGTCACTGTCAATTAGCCAAACACGTAACATAGCTTCAACATCTTGATTTTATTGCTCAACGGATTTTTGACCAGTTGGATGTCTAGGCATACCATTTGAAATTTTGCACGTTGGCCACATGCTTGTTAATTCTTGTATAACAGCAGCTGTAAACTCACGGCCGTTGTCGCTTTATAATATTTGAGTACAACCTACTTCCAAAAATATTTTTAATATCTCCATTGCTACTTCAGCAGATCTTTTTAAAATCAACGATCTAATAAAGCTGAATTTCGTCGCGTGGTCCTCGTAGTGTAATAGCCATTTGTAATTTCTATCTAGGGTCGACTGTAATAAAATAGATCGACTTAGCCACGATGATTGAATTCGCTAGATCCAATTGGGCAAACAACAATTCCTTTTCTTGGAAATTTTTTTTTAGTAGGCTGACATACCATGCATAGGTAAAAGCCCCAGTACAACTGAAGTAAGTATTAGGTATTTCGATTTCAGACTATACAGCATTTTATCTCTTCCTCCGTGGCCAGTTGACTGATGAGTTTCCCGAAGTATGTGTTAAAATTTTCC
The DNA here is from genome assembly GCA_963170755.1 of Amphimallon solstitiale. Taxonomy (NCBI): domain Eukaryota; kingdom Metazoa; phylum Arthropoda; class Insecta; order Coleoptera; family Scarabaeidae; genus Amphimallon; species Amphimallon solstitiale. Next base: position 239,135,752 of record OY720675.1, on the reverse strand, counting down.
GTGTGCACTATTTTCACAATTTAATCGGAGTCATACAAAGTTTTTTAGTACCTATTTCCATGACATCGTATTTTTTCCATAATAATAGTGTTTATGTGCCCGTTGCAGTTTAAGTACTGGTGCTAATTTAAATTGTTCAGTGACTGTGATAGCTTCTTCTATCCTTTTGCGAGTCTACAAAGGTTTATCTTTATCATGCCGCTTGTTCAAAAACATTCTGACGTCCTGACTTGTTTATTTCTTCTTTTCAATAAAACAGTTAAGGGATTTGATCAAATCACTTACCTTTTCTAAGGAAATGATCCGAAAGAGTTGTTATTTTAACATCTTTCGTGAATTGATCATCTACCTAAGGGATTTGATCAAATTTCCGTTTTCATCATCTCCCTGCTACATATACACCAATGCCAAGGTATGAATTTCTTTTGTTTGAAGAACCCCTTGCACGATTCGTTGTATCTCAAACCAGAAAGAGCTCGCAGTGTCACCTGTTGCAGAACAAATATTCCACTCTCTGCTGCAGAAGTGCTTCAAAACTGGACTCCTTATGAAAGGTTGCTATGGAAAACGGAGTGATAGGTGAGCACTGCAGTCTGATGTGTTGCTATTGATTTTATTATCTTAATAGCATAGATCCCTGACACCAGTTGATCTATTCTCCTTCCCCACGTTAATCCAGTATTCAAAGTCATAGTCACCAGAAGCATCTGAACATTCCCAATGTTTTTGACCTCAAGTCATGAAATTATGAAATTGACAAATTCGATGTTTTGATTTTTTGGAGTTTTATAATCTCAGAGTATGCATTACGAGCCCCTGATTACGAAAATGCAAGCAGAAGCTCGATATATCTTTCTGTTTCCATATATCCAACATATTCAGCAATCGGTTAAAGATAAATGGAAAACGCTCGAGCAGTTAAATTTAAAAAAGAAAAAAATAGGGGACATTCCATCAACGCTGCAGAATGTTGCAGCAATTAATGATCACTTTATTCATAGCATACTTAATAGTGATGTACGCATAAATTTGGTCATGGTTATGAAGAATTTCATTTTAAGCCCGTTGAACAATATGAATTGATAAATATAATTTCAGAAATTAAAAGCAGTGCGTCGGGTTGGAACTCTCTAACTAAAGATATGATCAAGCTTTCTTGCCCTTCTATACTTCCATATTTACTGCATATAGTAAACTCGTGCTTGGTGGAAAACTTCTTCCCTGACTCTTGGAAAAGGGCTATTGTGAAACCAGTACCGAAATCGAGTAATCCCATAGGTTTTGGCGTTTTGCGTCCGATAAGTATTTTGCCTGTGGTCTCTAAAATTCTTGAAAAAATAATGAGCAATCAATTAAGAGGATTTTTAGAAATGTACGGGATCATGTCTCAGTTTCAGTCAGGTTTTCGAAATAAACACAGCTGCACTACGGCATTACTCAATGTAACTGATGATTTGTTGGGCGCTGCAGATAATGGAGAAGCTTCGGCTTTGAAACTACTAGATTTCAGTCGAGCTTTTGACACCATCCATCACAACTTAATTCTCTCAATTCTGGCTTATATCGGTTTGCTCGCTGATGTGGGCTGGTTGACTATGAAGGATCGACTGACTCTGCGAATGGCTTGTCTTTTTCATAAGATTATTTTGTACAAGCGGCCCGAGTACCTATTCAATAAGATATCTTTTCGGACGGATGTTCATACTCTAAACCTGAGGTTTAGGGGTACTTTAACGCTGCCTATACATCGTACCGCTTTGTATGAGCGTTCCTATTCATACCAAATAACGAAAGTATATGTATAATGCCATGCCCGACGAGTTGAAACACCTGTTTGCGGGGCGGTTCGCGTTCTTGTAGAGGACATTACTGCTGTCAAAATCGACAGCTCGCTCAATCATATCACCTGCAACAACGCTTGTGTTTATGTTTTTCAATATTTAATTTGTTTTGTATGCAATGCATATATGTATATATGTGCTATTTGTGCACATTTCACAGAATTTAGGTTAAGTTACTTTAGGCATGTTTTTCTTCTTAATATAATTCAAGTTTATCCGGGTGTATAGGAAGAACAACTGTACTCTTACACAGTTGATATACATTCTGTGTTTTTCAAAGTTAATGTTATTGTTTTTGAACTTTTCTTTTTCTCGTACTCACTTTTATCTTTTAATTTTTATATCTTGTAATTTATTTTAATACAATGTTGTTCTTTTTTATTTTGGAAATAAACTATTATTATTGTTATTATTATTATTATTATTTGAGGTTAAAAACATGCGAATTATAGGCGAAAAATAGTTCAGATGGTTTTTTACGCTCCATATTACCTTAGAATAGAACAGTTATTTCGACGAAATTTTAAAAAACAATATTTTTGAAATTACAACATTTTTGATAGTTTTCGACAGATAAGCATCGGTCGACAATAAATCCGATGCAGCCAGATCTAGAATTTCAGAAAAGCTTTCTTCAATGCTTTAAAAGGTCATGCCTAGGACACAACCAATGTTCGCATGCTTATCAGCTATTGAGATGAACACGTTATACACATGAATAATTGCTACAGAAATGTATAGCTTATTGTACTCCTTATTCATTGAATTTACCTTAGACGAAAATTTCGAACGTAGGTAACAAAAGATTATAATAGAGGAAACAACGAACGCAATAGGCGGTGATGAACACAAATCAAACGAACATCTTTTGTGTTTTTTGAAAGAGAGCCAGATAGAGTTGATTTATTTTCAGCACAAAATTAGTTATTAATATCTCCGATTTAACTCGGACTAGCAGAAAACAAAAATGCTAGATTCTAAATACAAGGAAAAACGCGAAACGGATGTTTTAGTAATTACCGAAGGGGAAATGGGAGAATTCGTGCATTTAATGAGTTTTGAGTTCGTGATTAGACGTTAATAACCCCGTTGTTTCTAAATTTTACGGCACTAAATCATTTCTAAATATTTAATGTACCAATAAAAGATTGTGAGTGTAGGTGGTAAAGGTTAGAAGTGTATTTAATTAAAGGTGCCATTAAAAATCCAAAATTATACTTTATAAATACGGCAACAAGATAGTCGCATATTCTTAGACAATATATACAGATTGTATTTTATGGCATTTATAATATGCTTTAATTATGTATTTAAAATTTATGTTAAATTAATTATATAATAGCATTATTTATGACATATATAGGATGTTTACTTAACATGTGCTAAAAATGTAAGAGCTTATTCCTTGGGTTATTTCAAGATCTTTTTATCCTTGGCTAATTTTCGAAAAGAGGCTTTGTTTCCAAGGCACAGCGCAATATAAGTTTCTCGAATGAATTTATTCAAATAACCCTACTCAATAATACTTCACAACCTACATAATTTTTTGAAATAAAACTTTGTAAAATCACGCGATTAGCCAGAAAGTTTACTACAGAAAGATCATTGCAAATGCAAGTCGTATTTTTACAACACATACACTCTATTTGTAATATTAATAACTTTATATTTAACTCATATAAATTTACGTATGGGAAAACGTGTTCTAAATGCGATGTAAATAATGCTTAGATAGTGGAATAATAACAATAAAAATTTGTTCCTGAGAAATGACGATTTTTCCTCAAAAATTGTACGGAATTTTAAAATTTGCTATGAAGTAACGATTAAAGATGAAAAAACTATTTATTATAGGGTGAAATAGTCGAAATTTCATTTCAGTACGTAAATATAATGTTTATTTCGACATTTCAACGTGTGTTATTTAGTAATACACACCCTTCACTAAAGTTAAAAATTCTAAAAAAAAAATAAAGAAAACTGTATTTTACGTGTCACTAAAAAGTACTAAAATTTTACTATTTAAAAATACCCAATTTCTTGTGGTTGCGGGTGATATTGCAAAAGTTATAGAATGTTATATCTGAATAAACCCGATTACGACTTACTAATTTAATAATATGAGTTGCAATGACTTCCATAATACCTTAAGTAATCACAAAAAGTGGCTTATATTATTTTCTGTTCACAAATATGAAATTTTCACTAAAAATTTAAAATTCATTAGCGACATGTTTAAAACTTCATGAATTAACAATATATTGGAAATATTGCAGATGTTGTATGTCAAAACATTGATGAAAGTTTAAATTTACATTTATAACTCCTGTTGGAAGAGAAAATTGTCATTACAAGTACATGAATTTACTTTACGGAAAAAATTAAAGAACTAATATATTTGATATATGTTTGGCGAAAAATGATTATTAAATTTAATTATTTACTGGTGTAAAGAATATACAAACGTATGCAGTTTCTACTGTTAATCAAAAATTTGTAGCAAAGATTTATAGGTCATTTGAAACTCGATTTAAATGTATACAGAAGAAGAAGGCGATACTTTCGAACATTTATTAGTTTTGTTTATTATTCATTACTCTAAGAGTATTTCTGCCTATGTTTTACACATTTTAAATATTATTATACGCACATAGCAAAGAAGCAACAAATATTATTTATTCCTTTTATATTATAAGCAGGCTTTGAATCCATTAAGTGATGTAGCATCTATATTTTTCAAGATACTTATTTTTCAGTAAATTTGAGTACTCTTTTATTTAAAGTTATAAACGTAAGTTTGGCGTTTTTACAACTTTTTGATAATTTGTAAGAGTAATATGTTCAAACAACGCTTAATTTCTAAATTCGCGGGCTTTTTAGTTATGCTATATGTAATCAAAGTTGTGACAATTCATATTCTTTAATTAATAAGCCGTAATCATGTTTATTTATTTATAACATTCTATAACTTCTGTAATATTACCCAAAGTGTTATTTTTAAATAGTAAATTTTTAGTACTTTTCAGTGCATGTAAATATATTGATCATTTAATTTTCTTTTTAGAATTCTTAACTTTAGCGAATGGTATGCAATTCTAAAGAACATGCGTTGATGTCGAAATAAATATTAAGATCACATAATGAAAGGATATCTTCGCCAATTGAATCTATAATAATAGGTCTCTCATCGTTAATTGTCATTTTATAGAAATTTTTCAGAAGCTATTATATATATTTCTGACGAATAATCGCCCTATTTCAGAAACAGTTGAAAATATACTATTATAAAGTAATATCAGTTTAATCAGCTCCTATAAAAGTGCCTAGCATTCTATTTAAAAAATATATGAGTTTATATTGGTTAATAGTTGTATATATGAAAATATTTTAATTATATTCAAATTTATCTACGAAATTTTTGGCTATCTATCTTATTACACACCAACAATGGACTTTACCGCTTTTATGGCATTGCTTAAAAACTGTTTTGTGGGAATTTTCTGCAAAAAATAAACACTTAATGGTTTTTCATTATGTTTAATTTAACGTTTCGACCTCATTTTTTGGGTCATCATCAGAAATACAATAATATAATCACTGTAAACAATGTCCTAAATTAAAATTACAAAATCAATATACAACATTAGAGGATTTAATTTTTTTTACATTTTTAACACAGTAAAATTCATAATCATAACACTATCAGAAATATAAAAAATATGAAAATATATGTTGGAAAACTTACTCCAAAATACGTAAAACACTGTTTTTAGCCTCTTTATATATAAGGGTCACAATTAATACACATATGAAAATGTTTTCAATGAATTTATTTAACAACAAGCATCGAAAATATGAAACACATTCGACCGTGTAAAATACTGTTTTCATTTAGACTGAAAGCCACAACATAAACATGAGGAAAAACGTATCCTTTTAGTACATGTATTTTTATATATGATCAGAGTTTCTTGAATGTTTATGTACGGAGTTTGCTAAGTTTGAAATTTTTCTTCTGTCGTTTACTGCATTTTGATCTTTTTGCTGAAAATTTCCACAAATTTCCCCAAGGGTTTTTAAACAAGATAATCACGGCAACAAAGAATACTTGCATATATATATTAAGATATTGGTCTCATTACGAGACTTCTAATAAGGTTACAGTAAAAATACACCATGTTTATACTCGTATATACATATACTAATTGCAAATTAAAATTAGCTCAACTTCATTATATATACCCTACAGTCTACATTATGCGTCAAGACCTATTAAACTCGAGCTCTGTTAATGATGTATATGCGATACATATACTCCTATATATGCGCTCTATATAAATGACACTCAATTAATATTTTTGTAATTAAACTTTAACCTTTTCCACATCGCGAGATATCTGTACCCTTTACTAGAACTAAAAACGTCCGTAATAGAAGCAGTACAATAAAAGGATGCTGAAATATCAATGACTTTTTCATCTAAATTAGAAAGGGCACTCTGTATTCTTTAAAGGTCCCGTGTATATAACATTGATAGTGGTGTAAACGCTTTTTCGCTTAATTGATTGCACTTTGAAAATATTTTTTAAGCTCCGCTTTCTGCTTGCATTTGAAAATAGCTTTTTCTGTATTCGATCCGTAAAGCGAGGCAGCACCGGTAGTGGTAAGAATAGAACTCGCGCATTTGAAATGTTAACAAGAAAAGTCATTTTATAAAGGGAAGTGTTATTTATTTTCATTTCGATTAGAATTTTCAAAATAGATTCATGCTTTTTATAATATCCACATAAATTGAGAATAAATAATATATGCAAAATCGCCTATAGTTTATAGTGAAATGACTTTTCGTCAAATATAGGACTTGTAGTAATAAGGGAATAACGACTTTGATTTTATATTTAGATGTAAATTGCTTCAAGAGAAGAGCATATCGAGGCGTAAAACAAAGATCAAATCAAATACTTTTTCGTATAAAGTTCAAGAACACCGGCGCCTCCACCAAAAATAAAAGAATTCGCTAAAAATGCCAAGTATTAATCTCGATATTTTCACACCGGATGTCTTGTTCAGTGGTTTGTGACTGGGCAAATTTTGTGATTATAATAAACGATTTCCTATAGGGCCCAAAAATAAAAATCCGATTAAATATCCTTCCCCGAAAACCGCTGTGTCATCATGAGAAGGATTAGCAATAACTATAAGGAAATATCTCTTCTTTAATAAAATATTTTTGTTCTTCAGAGTCCCGTCTACAACATTACTGAATTATAATTAGACTGCAAATTTCAAACTATACTATGCAGATAAAAATCGTTTCGAGCTATTTAAAATACTTAATTAACTCAAACAACGTCATCTATAGTTTTGTCAAACAGTTGTACTATTCAATGTTTTTCCTACACTTTATTTCTCATGTATGGCACTTTTCTATACGGAGAATTTTTAAAATTATCCTGCAATATAATAACTTACATATTCAATATGTCAGTATAACTACACGCATTGAGTAATTTTTTTAATATTTGTTTGAGGAAGCCATTGTGTTGGCAAAACAATTATAATAATTTGTTGTGTATACAATATGAGGGATTTATTTAGTATATTATTTATTTTGACCTTCACCGAGTAGAAATTGAAGAAATTCAATAAGTAAATAGTTGCATTAGACTCATTACCAGCTAACTCTATTTTAGAAAGTTCTAATAGTCATTTCACCAATTACATTTATAAAACATATTTATCTTTTCGTTTTTGCTCATGTAAAATTGATAAAAATTAAGTTAGCAGGTTCCTAATTTATGGCAACGAAATACTTTAAAGAAACATAGAATATTCAATAACGATTAATGAAACAAGAGCCATTATTATTACATAACTTTTGTGTATTACATAGTAGGCTGCTTTAATATGTAAAATTGATGTATGTACAGTGTGAGTCAATGATCTGACAAAGTAAGTTTACTCTTTAATGCTTAATATAATTAAAAAATTACTGTAGTTGATAGGGTTGTCGTTGCTTCACAATTTAAAAATATATACGCTTGTACAGGCTGATACATAAATCATTGCCACAAAGAAAATGTATTTTTTTAAAATTGAACAGCCTATATATAAGTTCAAATTTGAATTTCGCGTTTAAATAGAAATATTTTTTTATTAAGAGTAATTATTTGTTGGAGTTAATATCTTAGTTACGTTATTTATGATTAAAGTTCGTATTCGGTCTTTAAATGTCCTCTATAGTGGATTGGAAATGTAATATTGGTTGCATAGAACATAATTTAATAAGCCAAGGATGTCCGAGTACTTATTACACATGGGGAATATATAACATATTTGAAATAATAACTTAATATCTAAGCGAATAAAAAATCATTTATGACCAAATATTTACAAATTTGTAACCGCGGGAAAAATTTTTACCAGAATAACAATTCATTGTGATGTGGGTTGCCTAATTTTAATTTATTTTATATTCATTTAAAACAAAGTAAAGAATAGTTAAACGAAAAATAAGTGCAGAGCGGGGTAGCTTTTTATTCAATTTATAACGTGAACTAAAGCAAACAAATCTGCTACAAAGGATTTTTGAGAAAACTGGTTTTTAATATTTTGACATATTAATTAATTTTCTTTAATCAGATCATTTTTTTTTTCAAAATTTGATTATTCAGCGGGGTAGATTACTAAATTCTTCATAAGTTGACGTTGAAAGATTTTCTCCAAATTTCAAATCACAAAAAATATCTTGCATCAAAAATCTGCTATTTTTCCACTATTCACATATCCACTATATAGGATCCTTAAGTTCATTTACAATCGCTAGAGGATTTCCATACACCTTACTTTTAAGGTAGCCCCACAAGAATAAATCTAGTGGTATCTAATCACAGCTTCTTGCAGTGTAGCACCATTCTGCTAGACCCATTTGCGATTATCAAACCTTTCAAATGCTTGGAATGGGGGTCCTACAAAATTGCATATCATCGAAGAATATCGTTGTGTATTTATTATTATTGATTGTATTATTTTCAAAAAAATCCGGTTTCTATCTTGGGTTTGCTGCAGACAGCTACCAACAGTGCCGTTTGTTCATGTGACCATCAAAATGAAAATTTGCTTTGTCACTAAAAACAATATTATATAAGTCATTGAACTTCTGCATCAAAGTAGCAAAATTAAGATAGCTACGGTAATCATCATTCTTTAAATCTTGGCCCAACTGGAACTTCTAAAAATGGTAATGTAAATACGTTTTCAAAATTCTTTGTACACTACACCGGTTTAAATGTACAGCAAACGCATGTTTTCTTATCGAAATATGTGAATTTTGGCGTACAGCATTAGCTACAGCGTCAATGATGATTTTATTTCAGATCTTCTGCGGCCATCGGTCTTACAACAAACTGTAGAACCTCTCACTTGAAATTTGCGTATCCATTGCGTAATTAAATTAGCAGAGATAGACCTTGATGGGCATACAGCAAATTGTAGTGATTTCGAAATGCTGTTTCGACTTGCACATAATTATGAGCTAGGGTTTATACAAAATTGAAAAATCTGTTTTTGAATTCCAGATTTCCAAAAAACAGGTTTTAGCCGGTTTTCGAATTTTTGTCAAAAAAAAAAAAAGAATAGGACAAATATTTTATTTAATTTATATAAAATAACAAACAACGAAATCAATATCAAAGTCAAAATATAAAAAAAATATTAAGGATTACACATTACTTACACAAAATAACGAAAATTCAAATAAAAATTTCAAATAATATTTATATTTATTTCACTAATAAATATTTTCAAATATAACTAATATAATAATTTCTCCTAAGAAAATATGATTTTAAAAAACATAAAATATCCACTGAACGGTGGCTTATTTTTGTTCTTATTTTGGACGCAATATTGCCTGAAATTGAAAATACTCGTTCACTAGCTACTGAGCTTGGTTTTATAGTTTTCAGGGCATCAAATAACAAATTCAAGTTTTTGGTTATTTTATTCCTTGCCTCAAATAATGAAAATTCAGCTTTCAGTGTCTTTGGATTTGTAAGTTTTTCTTCAGGGTTTTCAAGAAACTTACGAATTGTTTTTCCATGGCTTCTTTTAAAAAAGCATTACTCTGATAAGTAGTTTCTTCGATTTGCAGTGTTGTACACAGATAATCATTTTTTTATCTAGATAAGATAACAGATAATTCCGAAAAAAATATCTAGATACAGATAAAAGATGATTTTGCAAATGATTATCTAGATAAAGATGACAGATAAAGCATAATTTATCTAGATAATTCAATAGATAATATAGTTAAATCCTCATAACACAGAATTTTTTTTAGAATTCAACGTGGTTTAGATATCGATTCATATAGGGAGGATGAGGATGAGATTTTTTGATATAGGTAATACACATCGTTAAATATGAACAAATTTAATATATATTCTTATGTTTATTTACTACTATTAATGCTTTAGGGGCTAATTTCAAGTCGGATTTGCGTGATCACAACTTTTCGTCACTGATTTTCATATTCGTATTACTAGTGACTAATTTGCAAAATTTATGCTATTCCCCGATACAGATAAACAGATCAAAAATGACAAAATAACGAATAGAAAAATCAGTGATGCAAAGTTGCGACCGCACAAGTATAACTTGAAATCAGGCCTTAATGTTGCTTCGACAAATTAACAACATTTTGAAATCCTTGTCGGATAGTCGAATTCTATATGGAAGTAGGATTTGGATGCCCGTGCTAAAAGTCTTTCGACCGGTGCGGAAGATGGTAGCGTCGTGAAGCATGAGTAGAGCGAACACATTTAGAGAATATCACATACATCATCACAAAGCTGCGCAAACAAAAAGTGCCAGGGCGCAGGTAATTAGGAGGGCGGAAGTATTAGGGATTTTTTAAACTTCATAATTGTGGAAATTATGTTTTTACGAACGGTTAGTTTAAAAAAGAAATATTTTCAAATATCTTGGTAAAGACAATTATTTAAAGAACAATATTTTACTAAATTCAAAGAATAAGAAAACACCAATATAACGCAATCGTAAACACCCCTAAACTGGATCGGATGGGATATAATGAACTCGCCTAACTCTAGTACGTTCATTGCGCATTATGACGTATGTTATATTCTCTAAGTGTGTTCACTCTAACTACACCAGCTATCTTTAAATCTTGGACACTTGTGATAGGCTCACAAAATATGACAAGTGAAAAGTGAAAATGATATTTAGTAACAATGACAAGCAGCGCTGCAACAATTTTTTCTAAAGTACGAGTACCAACGTTACTACAAAAAATGTGCTACATTGGACGAAAGTCGAAAACCATATAGATATAAGTGGAGTTACAGAGACGGCGATGGTTTTATTGGTTTCGTTACGGTCTTCGAGGCACACCAAAAACAAATTGATAACTCGCGAAAAAAATTATCTGTTATCTAAAACCTTCAGATAATCTGTTTTTTTTTATCTAAGATAAGGTGATAGATAAATGGCTGTCGTGTCATCTAGATAAGATGATAGATAACAACACTTTAATCTAGATAATTTATCTAGATAAAATTATCCAGATAATGCACAACACTGTCGATTTGCTCTTCATCAGAATCGGTTTCAACATACAAATTTGGAAATATTCTAGACAATATCTTTCCAGATAACTTAATAATTTCGGTTTTTGAAGCTAAAGAAAGTACACTAGATTTCTTTGCTGAACTGGTAATGTTTTGTTATTTTGCAAATACAGCAAAAGAGTTGCTAATTCTACTTGTCTTCTTTCTTGAATTCGTTCTTCTAAAGCATATAATAATTTCAAACTTATTTCAGTGTTTAAGTTTTTTAGTTCATTTAACCGAAATTCAAATATACCTTCACTTGTTAATAAATTGGCACCTCGTCGCCATAAGCCTTCAGCTGCTAGACGAATCGGTCCCAAGACTTTAGGTAGTTCCAAAAGTTTATGATATTAAGCTTCATTCCACATATAAGAAGAACCATTATTCATCCATTCAATGCTAAAACAACACATTATTTTACGGCCAGAAATCTTCCAATCATGTCCTCTACATACTATTCCACCTTGTTTTGCAGTCAAGAATTAAATTTAATTCCTTCCCTTTTTCTTGTTTGATATAATTTTGAAGAATGGTGTTTCTTACTGGTGATTTTATAAAGAACTTACAAATTTTTCTAATTTGTGAAACTGATTGTTTGTAATTGTCAGACAAAATAGGAATAGGATGGTCTCGGCTACAAACATAATAAAGAGAATCTTCATAATCGTTATATTCGTCTTCATCTTCATCTTCCGATTCCTCACTTGACACATTATTTAGACTTCAGCTTCAGCCATATCTCTATGTTTATATAACACATCAGTAACTGCTAAGTGGATGGGTGTGAATAGCATAGTTGATTAATTATAGATAATAATTTGCCAATTTTTTTCATAACAGCAGCACCTGTTCTGGTTGCGTTGTAAACCTCTCCACTCACATGTAGTCGAGTCCAGTCGACTGCAGTCGTCACACTTAACGCAAATAATTCATTCTCATTAATTCTGGAACATACCTCGTATGTTTGTATTTTTTGTGTGACCTATTACGGACTTTTGGTGGGTAGTGAATTAGTATTTCACTTTAATAATAATCATTACAAATATCCTCATTATTAATTTTAATTGCAATTGCAGCATACCTCAACTTTTTTAGAAAATTTAAAGTGACCTCTTGAAAATGTTTGCAACACATAATTCAACGTTTATAACCGTAAAGATACACACATTTAACGTTCACCAATAAAATAACAATAACAAACAAGCGGTTTTCTCCGAGCACAAATTATTTCTTATTTACGCTTCATAATTACGTCTTGGGGCCGCTTTTTCTCCTTTCTTTTTCTCTTTCTGTTTCCTAACACATATTTCACTCGGAATATACCGTATTCATATTACACACAAAGAACTTAACGTCTCTATTACGTTTCGTGTCCCAATGTATGTATGTGTGCGGTGAACAAATAACCGTAAATTCTGCTTGTTATTTCAGCGGATCCGTACGGGACCGAAAACGCAATGTATGTAAATGCCAAGGTCGGACCTCCAATTGGGAAAATCGTACCGCCAACTTCCAGGATAGATATTATATCGGAGCCTGAATATATCTATAGCATATCAATAAATTAAACATATTGTCATAGTTAAACCTATAAAACAAATAACCCGTTACTCATACATTAAGGTAACCTACAATTATATATATAATTTAGTAAAACAACTAAATTAATGTCAGAACCAATATTTTTACTTAAATAAATATTTACAATCTATTTCTATGTGGCTAAGAGTCGTATAAAAAGTGTAAAGAGAAAAATCAATTATTTCTTTGGAGTATTAAAGACGAAAGTTTTAAACAGTGCATGACACATCATAAATTTTGTTTCATTTACTACTTGTAAGGGATTAAAGATAGACATTATATCAGAGCCTGAATTGCATATCCACATATTATCATAGTTAAACCTATCAAACAAATAACTCGTTACTCACATATAAAGATAACCTACAATTGTAGATATAATTTTAAAAAAATGAGGTGTGGCCACCACACGACTTTTTTTTATACGAATGAGCGTTTCAAATCATACAATTTAAAAAATTAGTTTATACAAAAATTATTCAAAATCCTATTCTAAGACTTCCAGTGTCTTAATAAATCTCTACAGGATACATACTTTGTGAGATATTTGGAAAAAAATGCTACTCACTAAGCGTAAAAGTATTATTTGCGGTCCGAATTTTGAATTTTCATTTATACAAAAAATATTCCAAATCCAACTCTGAATACTTTTGTACTGTTGACAAATATATATAGAATGCATACTTTACGAAATATTTGCAAAAATCCCTATTCGATAAGAGTAAAAGTGTTACTTCCGGTCCGAATTTTGAAATTTCATTTATACAAAAAATATTTAAACTCCAACTCTAAATGCTTTTGTACTCTTGACAAATATATATAGAATGCATAATTTACGAAATATTTGCAAAAATCGCTATTGGATAAGAGTAAAAGTGTTACTTTCGGTGCGAATTTTGAAATTCTTTTTATACAAAAGGTATTGAAAATTAAGTTCTAAATACTTTTATACTCGTAACCTACCTGTCTAAAAAGCATGACTTGCGAAATATTCGCAAAAAAACTGATTTTCGATAAGAGTAAAAGACCTACTTCCGGTAGGAATTTCGAAAAACTTTTTTAATAAAATTCTTCTCAAATTTAATCTTGAGTATATATGAATTCTTTACAAATTTGAATAAAAATAACTTATTCATACATTTGAACTTATTTATTCCTTAAATGGAAATCGTGGATCTTATATCATTGAATAAATTTTGATCTCCTGTTGCTTCCAACCACTCATGAAAACGAATTGATTTTGGATGTGGAAAACTTTTATATTTTGGTCACAATTTGACACATAATATTTTCTTGTCGGCATAATTACTAGGAAGTCTAGCAAAAAGTGCTAATAAATAAATAAAGTACGCGAATTATGCAGAATAATGTTTATGTTTATTTCATTTGCGATACACATAATGCTCATGCCGTCGTCTAGCCTAGTTATTGACTTTTGTATTTCGTTAACTGAGGCATTTTAAAAATTGTGAACGCTTTTGACTTAAGGTCGTTTTACATCTATCAATTTTAAGTTCAATTTCTAGAACTTGGTCAAAATTAACGGCAAATCGGGCATTACATCTGTCAATTTCTACGTATGTAAAACGCTACACTTACCTTCAATTTTAAGTTCAATTTCTAGTTCAATTTTAAGTTCAATAAATTGACAGATGTAAAACGAGCTTAACAATAAACTGAGACAGACATACATACATGGATAAAAGTCAAATTGACATAACAATTTTGTTGTATTTGGCATAATATGTCAAAAGTCGGTGTACGAGTTTATGAGGGCCGTAACTGTATATAATTCTCACACTAACTCACTTGTCGTAAGCCTTTAACCCAGTGAGAGAAGCTCACTTGAGATGAATAGAGACACTCACATCACTTTAGCTCAGTTCAGATATCTAGCAAAAGGAAAACAGATATTAACTCTAATTCATAACTGTCAAAACTGATTACTCTCAATAGACTGTCATTATTAATAAATTTTTATTACCGTTGTAAAACATTTAATTATAAAAGTTTATATAGTTGTCGCCCTCGCAATCGACATGCGCCATTAAAATAAAATGTCGTCAAATGTTGCAAAATTTTATCTGTCAAGTAATATAACCTACAAAAGCCATTTCAGAACTGTCATAAATAATAATTATACACTTTTGGCATTTGTTATAACTGTCATCTAAACATTTAAATTTCTCAACAATGATTTCCTTCTAAACAGTATAGCCAAATGGTATTTAAAATATAGGTGTAAGTAAAATAATATTTAATAGCTTTATTTATAATATTTAATTTGTAACTGGCGTTCATGTAATAGTATTTTATTATGGGAAGGTATATATTCTGAAATATTAATTAATTAGTTTAATTTTATTGTATTGAAATTGTTCGGGTCGATCAAAAGTTGTAGTGGAATTGAATCGTCGACTTTAGTTCGTACTTTGACCGTGTCGGTTGCCAAAACAACTCAAACTATTTCCCTCTGTCAATACAAGTGGAGAAGTCAAACCATAACAATATGTCGTTTTTGTTAGAAATTGAACATGTGCTGCTTTTTTGTGAAATCGATTTTATTTTAAATCACGAGACATGTGGTTTTTGTTGACTCTATCTGAGGCGGTAGGTGTATAAACTTAAACTACAGAAGATGACGCTAAAAACTTAATAAATTTCAGTAATTTTGGGCTAATGTTGCTTTTGCTCCCCTCAATTAGTTAATAAAAGATAAAGATTCGCGCAGTCAATAAATTTTGGGGTACCTATTAAACATTTTATAAACCATATTTATATATGTGCATCACTTAACATTAAATTGTACCTACTCCAGCGCATTTTTAACAAACATTAACATTATGTAAACACTGTCATTCCCTTGTCGTACATACTCGGAATAGCAACTTCGCATTATTTATAGATATGTCCGTGTGACCGTGTGACTTGGTTTGTTTAGGTGGCGTTTGGCGTTGTGCTTTGCGGTTATGTTGTTGTACGTGTTGTGGGCATATACGGTCAGCAGTCGATAAATTAAAAATCCACCCTGCACATTACAGGCTACATTGTGTTTATTTTTAACGCACCTCTACATACACACATAACGCACATACGCAGCTCGTGTGCGGTTTGTGGGCATGGACTTTGTGTATTGTTATTAATGAAGGAATTGCTGGCGCACGTGGTTTACAAGTTTGTTTGTTTATTTTCCTAACGAACGAATGGTTGTTTCTCGCTTTAAAATTAAACATACTGGAATATAAATCTTGTAAAATTGTCCCCTTAACCTTTAACTTAGCGTAACGTGATTTAGATGCATGAAACATGAAAGGTAACGTTCGTGCGGTCTGTTTTTCTCGTAGAAATTGTAAGAAGTAAGAAACTTTGCTTGTTGTTTATCGAAATGCACGCTATTTATTTTTTTTTATAAATATATACCAAACAAACAAGCTGAAAAGTTAAGGATAGGGTAATTGTGATTTTAACAAGTGATTAATGATGGAAATATTTAAACACATCCATTAAAAATAATGAAAGTATAAAAAAAGAAGCAGTCTTTAAGTGGTCTAATGTAATCATCATATTTGAAAATTAACATTCATAGTAAATTTAATTCTACACTTTTGTTATAATAATAATAATAATTGTTAGAAATGCATCATGAGCATTTCCTATACAAAAATATAAATCATGTGTGTTTACCGCTCGAGAATTATGTATGTGGAGTAAAATCCAAAAATGTAAGTATGTAAACTACGGAAGTCATTATATGGTTTAAAATAATCTTCAAGGTGCTGGTTGACTGTTTTGACGAAATGCTAAAAGAAGTGAATTTTAAAATTCGCAAGTAGATAATTGTATATAATATTTGGATAAAGGAAATGTACAAAAAATATTACAATGTAGATGATGTATTGATAGCAGCACAAAATGTAAATACTATGCAGAGTTTTAAACGTTATCTTAAACAACAATTTTCAGTGGTAGATTTAGAAAAAGTTAATATATTCTTAGGAATAAAAATTACGAGAACTGAAACAAAAAATAAGCTTAGATCAACGTTTATATTTAAAAAGGATTCTAAATAAATTTAATATGTTAGAGAGTAGTCCCGTAGATACACCTCTTGCAACTAAATTAAATTATGATGCATTAAACTCAGATATTCATTTTGATGCACCCTGTAAAAAATTAATTGGATGTTTGATGTTATGCACACGTCCAAATCTTTATGTTGCTATTAATATATTAAGCCGTTACCAAAAGAAAAATAATGTGGAATTTTGAAAATCTTTTAAAAGGGTATTAAGATATATAAAAGGCACAATTAATCTCAAGTTAATATATGAAAGAGGTAAATATAATGATATCATTATTGGCTATACAGATGCAGATTGGAGAACTGATAAAAATAATAAAAAGAGAACAACGGGATTCATTTTTCAAGTTTTTTATTAGTGTAATATTACCTGGAATACGCAAAATCAAAATACCGTAGTAGCATCGTCCACTGAAGCTAAATATATGCTCTTCTTGAAAGCGTGAGCGAAGCTATGTGGTTAAAATCTCTTTCAAAAAACATAAAATTTGATGCCCCAATTTCAATTTTTGAGGATAATAACAAATGCTTTAGTATAACTAATAATCCAGTCCATCATAAAAGAACAAAGCACATTGATATAAAATTTAATTTTATTAGAGAACATATTGAACGCAATGTAATAATTCTGTAATAATTCTTAAATATATTCCATCAGCAGAGCAAATTGCAGACGCGTTCACAAAAGAACTGCCAACAACAAAGTTCAAGGGACTAAAAAAAAATGCAATTACAATGAATTATATTATCTATATCTATGGATCATGTTTATGTACCTATTTTATTAAAGAAAAAGAGCGAACACCGCCCATTGTTTAATTTTTTGGGTGGTGGTGTTAGAAATCCATCATGGGCATTTCCTATACAAAAATATAAATCACAAATACATGTGTGGTGTTTACCGCTCGAGAGTTGTGTGTATATGTTATATTCATTAAAATGTCGGCACTCTCACAGTATATTTCTTTATATAAGATGCAGCTGGGCCGGAGAAATGCAATATATGTACGATATTATTTTTCTCTTCAGTTAGTTCTACAAACACGTTAATATTGAATACACACATATTCAAGTATATCAAGTATACAGTGTTTTATTTTAAAACCTATTCCCTATAATAATAATAAACTTTTTTATTTCCGTATACATCAGTATAATAACAATAATATATAATAGCATGTAAGCCAACAATAGAAAAATAAAAGAATAATAAAAACTAAGGTGTAAGGGTCAGCTAGACAACCAATGAGTTGATTCAAAGATACAGGAAAAAAGAATTAAGCAAAAATAAATACTTAAAAAGGATATTAAGAACTAAACTAAGCTACTAAATTTTGTTTATTAAATTTGTTCGTATGTAACGTTGTGCATTACCTATATCAAAGAATCTCATCCTCATCTAAAAAATACTTAGATTTTCAAAAAAATTATTTCCGTTTGCTCTTTTACATGTAAAATCTGCATTATATTAAGAAAATTATATATTTTAACAATTAAAGCACAATACATATATTCCCATCTATATGAAATAAAAAATGAGGTGTGGCCACCACACGACTTTCTTATACGTATGAACGTTTCAAATTATAGAATTTTAAGAATTTTTTTTATACAAAAATTATTCAAAATCTTATTCTAAGTACTTCTATTCTCTTAATAAATCTCTATAGAATGCATACTTTGCAAGATATTATCAAAAAAGTGATACTCGTTAAAAGTAAAAGTGCTACTTCCGGTCCGAATTTTGAAATTTCAAGTATACAAAAAATATTGCAAATCCAGTTCTAAATACTTTTGTACCTCGATAAATATATATAGAATGCATAACTTACGATATATTTGCAAAAAATCGCTATTCGATAAGAGTAAAAGTGGCACTTCCGGTCTGAATTTTGAAATTTTTTTAATACAAAAAATATTGAAAATTATGTTCTAAATACTTTTATACTCGTAACGTACTTGACTAAAAAGCATGACTTGCGAAATATTCGCAAAAAACTGATTTTCGATAAGAGTAGAAGACCTACTTCCGGTAGGAATTTCGAAAAACTTTATAAATTAAATTATTCTCAATTTTAATATTAAGTACATATGAATTCTTTATAAATTTGTTTAAACTTAGTAGTTGACGAAATATTGGCAAAATTTGATTTTTTCAGGGAAGTAAACTGCTACTTCCGGTCTACCGATTTATACACGTAAATGCAAATTTTGGAATTGATAACTATAGCGGTTTGACCGCTATCGTGGTCACAGGCAGACAGACAAACACACAGACATTTTTTAAAAACCACTTCTTCGGTATCAGGGGACCTCAAAACGTGGACATCTGCAAAAATCTCGAGGTCGAACATTTTCATCATCACAATACTTCCTTATACTACGTATAAGAAAGTAATAGTTATTTATGTAACAAGTCAGTAAAGTGATACTTTATCGAACGAGTCTGATTTACGAGCCAAGCGAGTGAAGCGAGCGCGGCGAGTAACGGACGAGTTCGGTAAAGGTACTTTACTGACGTGGTGCATACAAAATTTTATCGCCAACCGTGAAAATAGTAGTTAATTTAAGAAATAAAGATATAATAACTTATGACAGTTTATGACAGTGACAAACGATTTATTTTTAAAGTCATCAGTCATGGCTACGCTGACAAATATTAGCGGCAGGTAAAGTACTTTTTCTATTCCGGTGCTATAAAGTTCACTTTACGACACCCGTTTTGGTTGCATAAAGTATTACTTTATCGCACGCTAATTTTATTTTTTTGAAGTTGGTAACAAAAAAAATGGAACCAAATCGTATTTAAATGTCAAAATATAAGCCTTTAAAGTAACAAAAATGTGCAATAAAATTGTACAAAGAATAAAAAGCACACATGCTAACATTTCACTTACTAATTAGCAATATAAATTGTTAAGCAGAGTTGGATGATAAGTTTTCGGATGCTACTATTGACATTTACTTACCATATTGAATAGTGCAACTGTTATAAAAGTTTGTTTTGATAAATATGTAGAGAGTTTGTGGACGAAAGATTTTGTAAATTGTCTTCTGCTATTTTGCGAATCTCTGGGGGCGTACAGTTATTTATTTCGTCCTTTTTGTTGATAATTTGAAATAATTAATTGTATAAATCAGTCTGAATTTTAAACACAATTACATATAGCACCACCGATATTAAAATATTTAAAACGTTCTACTTAAAAATCAGCGTAACCAACTTCAAAAAAGCAAAATTTCTAAAATATTCGAATAAAACATGTCTCTTATTTTAAGCTTTTTTGAACTTTTAATAACCGAAATAGAAAAAATAGTATAAAATACACGTTTCATAAGACATTTTGCGCACTTGTTCTTTAGAAAACTCGCCTAGCGGCTCGTTTTCTAAATTTGAACGCGTGCGCAAAAATCGTGTATTATGAAACTTGTATTTTAATATACTATTATTGTACAGTACGATAAAGTGTTTCTTTACCTCCGTAAAACGCTATGGTAACGCATCACTTTACTGACGGTTGGCGATAAAAAATATTAAATATTTAATTTTTTTACTTATGCGGGATTAATTCTTTTCATTTTACAAAGAAAAGAGCTCTTCATCTTGAATTTATGTTTCATAATTGTATTGGTGTTCACGCTAGTACGTTTACGGCATTGTTACTTTTTATGACGCGGAAGAGATTACATAATACAAACGGCAAACTTACAGTAGACGTAGATGGTGCAATAAAAATCGGAACATTTGATGTCGTGATTATCTTATTGTCGTTATCGCTTAGGTTAACCTCGTTTTACCAAATCGAGCTTTTCTTCTTATTACTTTCACAAAAATTTCATCTTTTTCTTTCCCCCGAATTACATACGAAATCTAATATCTGGGCCAAAACGTGCACAGTCTGTGGTCCCCATTACAGCCACTTCTATATATTTATTGAATGGTCTGGTTAAAGTCGTAATGAGGAAGGAACAGTTCTTCGCCTGAAAATGCACCCCAAGGATGTTTGCGCGTTAGGAACGAATTCAAGTAGAGACTCAACGAATCAGAAACGATAGCTCTGCAATTTAAAATTGCAAATGTTCTATTTGAAATGTATTTTGAATGATGTAAGAATAAATGCATGAATGAATAACTCGTGTTCACCACAGTGACTTACGTTATACAAAATGTAACAGTTGCATGGAATATATCTAGAAAAAAAGTATTATGAAATACCACCAAATATAAATTTTTTGGATTTTTGTTAGAAATTTGGAGCATTTATGTATTTCTTGTACAGCTTGTTCATACATACATACAGGTAGACTCAAAAACATTGTCTATTTTGTTTTAAAAATACAGGATACAAACTAGGCATGTGCCGCTTTCGACGAACTGGTTTGAGAAATAACTTATTATTTATTTACTTTATTATTGACATTTAAAAGTGCCTCTTGAAGATTAATAAAATAAAAATGATTGGTCACACGCCTACCTGCATAAATTATTTTTATTTCCATTTTCATTTTACGCACCTGCAGAGATTTTGACAATATGGCTACACTCAAGCCACTTTATTATGCACTGGTTGTTAGCAAGTTAGAATCTGCCGTTGTCGTGTGGTATCCTATATATACAGGGTGTAGATAAAGTCTGGAACAAAATTAATATTTCTGTTATCTTCGGTTTGATGGAAAAACCCTGAAATAGGTCGATTTTGTTTTTATCCCGTGCACTTTATAACATCGTGAATTTAATTCTGTCGTCATCTGGTTGCGCGCGGGCGTGACGTCATTAGTTTTCTCAAATGGTAACCCGCCACATTTATTACCCCTTGTCGTTAGTATTCCATTGTGCATGCAACGGTATAAAAAGTTTGGTACCTTACATAACAATTTTTGGGAGAAAAATGCTTTCGAATTTCAAAAAATTAAAATTTTATTTCTAATGAAAAACTAATCAAAAATTATTTTAAAAAATCAGATAAATTATAATCCGAGGTTTATCTTGGATTGTCGTCAAACAAGACACCAAAAAAATATCAACGGAAGTGTTCAAATTGTCCGCCATTGGCCATTTGACACTGGCCGAGACGGACGTACACGCTTTCTACGACACGTCGTATTGTCTCTGCACCAATATTTCGCATTTCCTCGCGGATACGATGTTTCAGATCATCCAAGTTATTTGGCTTATTGGTGTACACCTTTGATTTTACATGACCCCATAGAAAAAAATCAAGTGGTGTGAGATCTGGCGAACGGGCAGGCCATTCAATTGTTGTTCCCCTTCGTCCGATCCATCTCCCGGGGAAAATTTCGTCGAGGTAACTCCGAACACGCCAGCCAAAATGTGGTGGTGCTCCATCTTGTTGAAACCAGATTCTGGGGTGTGGCTTGCCGGGAGTGTTTTCATCCGGAAATAATTCTACCAATGTTGGCACTAGCGTAAATCTTAGGAAATGTAAGTATGTTTCAGCGTTTAAATTTCTGTCCAGAAAGAAAGGCCCCACAATGCGATCTCCCACTATTCCCGCCCATACATTAACTTTTTGCCGATGTTGGGTGTGCTCCTCTCGAACCCATCGAGGATTTTCGCCCGACCAGTACCTACAATTGTGGCGATTCACTTCACCGTTCAAGGTAAAAGTTGCTTCGTCACTAAAAACCACATTGTCGACAAATCCGGGATTCTCATCGCACCGTAGCATGATTTGTTCACAGAACTCGAGTCGGCGGCCGAAGTCATCTTCATTCAGTTCCTGAACCCGATTGATTTTGTACGGATGAAGTTTTTCCTTCTTCAGCAATTTGGCTACTGTGGTAAAATCGACTGCATGATCCCTGGCAATGTTCCTTGTTGAAGTGTGGGGGTTGTCCTGAAGTTCCAAGAGAATATTGACCCTTCTATCTTCCTCAATTCTTGGTCGACCTTGACGAGCCCTCTCTTTTACACTACCAGTTTCAGCAAATTTTGCGACAATTTTGCTCACCGTTGACCGCGAAATCGGTGCGCGGTTTGGATTTTCTGCATTGAAAAACTGACAGGCTTCTTCATGGCTACGTATTTTATCACCACAACCAACAATAATGAGAATTTGAATCCGCTCTTTTTCGCTCAAATTCGCCATTTTCGCAATGCACGTTCAACACTACCAATGGAGCAAGTATTGTGAATGGATAAGTTCAAACACCAAGTAATGAACTGTCAATATGACGTGTCGTAGAAAGCGTGTACGTCCGTCTCGGCCAGTGTCAAATGGCCAATGGCGGACAATTTGAACACTTCCGTTGACATTTTTTTTGGTGTCTTGTTTGACGACAATCCAAGATAAACCTCGGCTTATAATTTATCTGATTTTTTAAAATAATTTTTGATTAGTTTTTCATTAGAAATAAAATTTTAATTTTTTGAAATTCGAAAGCATTTCTCTCCCAAAAATTGTTATGTAAGGTACCAAACTTTTTATACCGTTGCATGCACAATGGAATACCTAACGACAAGGGGTAATAAATGTGGCGGGTTACCATTTGAAAAAACTAATGACGTCACGCCCGCGCGCAACCAGATGACGACAGAATTAAATTCATGATGTTATAAAGTGCACGGGATAAAAACAAAATCGACCTGTTTCAGGCTTTTTCCATCAAACCGAAGATAACAGAAATATTAATTTTGTTCCAGACTTTATCTACACCCTGTATAATTGCTATATTAATGTAATTGAATCAGTACAGCGCAAGTTCCTAAAATAGTTCTGTTATAAACTAGATGGATTGTACCCTCCACGTGGATTTGACTATAAGTTACCCCTGGATCGACATGAGGTTGGGTCGCTTGAAGCAAGGCTGCACCAAATTAGTGCTAATTTTGTAAAAAAATATCATTCTGTTTAAGATAGTTTTCCTGATTTGCTAGCAGAAGTTAACTTTCGAAGGCCTCGTCAAAGCTCAAAGGTGAATGAAGCGCTACTGCTTCCCACTGCCAGAACGAATATGTTGCGGAGGGCTCCTATATGGTGCATGCTGCCAGGAATTTTAACAACCTTCGCTGTTGACGTTTTTCATTAGTTGTTTATATTTTAATGTTTTTCATATTTTTTACTTATTTTCTGAGTTGTTTGTTGTTATTAATTTTTCACATATGTATTATCTTTTGTTTGTATTGTCTGTATTGGGTTGACCACCTGTTGGTCAATTTAATAAATATTATTATTATTAAATAATTGATTGAAGACGGAAATACGTGTTGAAACTCCATAATTAACAAGTAAAAATTGAAATAAATTCAAATTGAGTTCAAAACAGTTTTATTCAATTCACTACAATTGTTTCACCCTACTAGGGCTTCATCAGGTGATGAATATTATAATACAAAATATTTGAAAACGTTCATATTTATGTCTTTTCCTAAATGAAGAGGGGGGAGTTTGTGACATTACGTTAAGAGCGGGAGTAACTTATATATTTAATGTAATATTTGATATATATATACATAACAATATGATTAAGAATATTAAATTTTTTTTTGAAAACTGATTGTTTACTGTTATTATAAAATTAAACAATTTATAAATATATATATATAACTATAAGAATTATTAAGTTGATTTTAAACATTTAAATTTAACAACGTGAATAATTCACCGTTGTTTAGGTTCCTCTTTTATTCTTTACAATATTAATTTATAATATACTCTAAGAACTAGTTTCGACATTTGTATGTCATCTTCAGCCTAGAATCTAAGCAAATGCAAGATATCACTATAAAATGTTCTTATTAATAAGTCTATACAAAATTAAATCTATCTCCAATAGGAACATATGCATATAGAATACTCACAGTCATTAATATTCAAAGTATCTGTTGTCAAGAGAGGTTGTATGCGGTTACATATAGAATTGGTACTGAATTATTCAAACCCATTTGATAGAAAATTACCATGTTAACATACACAATGAACAGAAACAAAATCAAAAATAAAAAGTCACACGCAAATATCAATATTACATGCAATGTAAAATGGAGGTAAACAGAGTGCATAACGTAACAAGAAGTATCTCAAATGCAAATTATGAAATTATTAATAAAACTCAACAACAGTAAAGTTACTAGGACATATACTAGCTGTCCATCAATCTCTTCGAGCTTGAATCGCCTTTCGCGTCCGCTTACAGTTTATTACAGATTCCTGTAAAACGCTAAAAAAAAATCTTATTTTCTAAACTTTTGACACACCTTGTATAGACGCATACTTTTTGCTGTCACGATGACAGGACGAACGACAATATAATTAAGCATATTTACATCAGTTTGACTGTTCATTGTTGAAGTTTTAAGTTTGGGCTTTATTTAGCGTAAAGCTAATACTTGACACTAAAACATTCATACAGACTGACGTGGAAATATATGTGTTAACATTTTGCTTGCATACATTGCAAAAAAGTCCTCTATAATTCATATTTGTTGGGTTATTTTGCGATTCTTATGAAATATTTTATAAAAAATAATACAAAAGGGGAGATTTCATGATTAAAACCAAACTACAAATAATAATTGAATCGATCGAAATAAGATCGCGACACCAACCTGGTACACGATCATCATAAATCATAGGTGATCTATAATTTTTGTCATACAATATTGGTATAAGTAATGTAGATTACTCATTTTGTTTTTATTTTTTTTTTAATTTAAGACACAATTATTCTATTGAACACTCGCTCTTATTGTTATTATAGTGTTTCATTAAACTCTTCGAATTAGAATTGCTTCTTCGCGTCCACTTCTTCTCTATAAGTTGTTCTATAAATGTGCCTCTTTGGAAATGTGATCACTGCCAGACGCAAGGGTACATGAATATTAACACTTATATATTTTTTTAATGTAAGTAAAATGTTATTAATTGCTTTTGACTCCTTTGCCTTATTTTATATAACAATGATATTGGAATCTGTATCTAAGGTACTGTTAATGGAGAGTAATTGCAACTGTAGTTCACTTTGCTTTTGTTTATGAATAAAGATTGAATTTAAACAATATATGTCTAATAATGAATTATACATTATTTGACATTTATAATTTGTGGCAAATGAATTTATTTATTAAGAATTTGCCCATAAAATATATAATATTTCTATATAATTTACTGAACGTTGAGTTGACATTTAGAACTCCACTTGTCATCGTGACAGCAGTTCGTTGAAGTGTGTTCGTTCATAATAACATGCGAGAACGAAATGTCACAGTGACAGTGCTTAACCAAATTATCTTTCCAATTGTCGTATGAAATTAACAAAACATGATGAACAGAATGTGTTTTTAAATTTGCTAACATTTAAAAATAGGTACTGTCGCTCTTATATTTTTCAAACACAATGGAATGTTATTATACCACCGCTGTTTGAGAAAGCTACAGTGTTAGCGAAACGCGTTACAGCATTTACATTTTTGTAAATAAATAGATATAGTGAAGATATAAACAAATTTGTTGTTTTATTTTACGTTGATTTCAATAGATCTTCACCAAGTAAAAGCCACATGTATCCAATTTTCCAAGCAATGGAAAATCCTGCTATGTCGTACCATTTAACAGAAAATGTGCCTCTGATCGGTTGATGACAACCAGCAGTCGCATCCCTTAAGTGCTTGTTTTTATAACAGAATTATTATTAAACAAAATAACATCCGGTTACATCTTTCTTCCAATTTCCTGTAAAACGCGAGCACTGCCATGATGGTTTTTCTAGTGTCCGTTATCATAAACTTTTGACGAACCCCTATATATACATATATGTTTGCGTTATAATTGTCATCATGAAAGCAGTTCAGATGTCATCACGAACTGAAATTGATCGATCGTTTGGACGTTTGATAGCCTGCAATTGAATTTTCGTGCGACTGCCAACGTTAATTAAATGTTAGACGGATTTTTGCCTGTCAATTGTGACGTTTCCTATAATATTTAAGTCAACCTAATGTGGATGTTAAGTTGTCATTGTCAGCTATGCCGACGTACTTTAATATTTAATACAGACATTTTGCGTAGACCCTATAGTCCATTCATTTTAAGAAAACAGTAGTTAACGCTGCGATCGGCGACCGTATCACACCGAAAAATTTTTGTCTGTAACATCAACTGTCAGAATTTTTGACATACAAATACATTAACAAATATTATGCGATACATTTTTTATCATATCTTTTTATTTGAAAACTAAAAAGAAATTTTACACATAGTTCAAAAAATTGAAGACTCCAGGGGATGAAAGTGTAAGTGTGGAGTAAATTTGCCTGGGCTATTAGCCAATCAGAATCCAAGAAATAATCGCCTATCTTACCTAACACTGTTTTCTTAACGTGAATGGAGTATAGTTAAATTTATCGGTGTTAGAAACGGTAATAGAAAAATGAACTTGGTGACATATATGTGCCCGTCAATTATTCTTAATTCTGATCAGCACATATAAAAATCAGCTGGATAGTAATGCTTACTTCATTTTTTTCTGAAGAAGTGATGTTATTGTGTATTAAAGTACTTTGCGATCTTAGAGTAACTAATAATTATTAAATTACCATATATGATGTTTCTGTATCGTATTGTCTTTATATGTAGTAATAGTTCCATTACTAAAATAGTAATTGCCCATTTTACTCTTTAAATCGTTAAATTAAATGTGATATGTATGTATTATGCATTTATGAAAAGTAAAGTGTTACAATTAACATTGATTTTCACGACAATAGGCAACAGAAATAAATTTCTTCTTCTTCTTTATTGTGGCTTTGAGTTAGACTATTTAGTCTTTTACTCTTCATCTGAGAGCGGTGAATCTTGGAATGTTGGAGTTGAATTTGATTAGCTATTGTTTATCTTTATTTTGATTAAGAATTAAAGTAGAACCGTTTTAGGTGTTTTGTGTTTGAAATTTTCATTTCCATCATATGCAAGTACTCTTTTAAGATTTTGATTTGAGTGGTTTTCCATCTGATTTATTGGACGTAATACTTGTTTGTAAAGTAGAATTTTGTTGTTCGTGTTTAGCTGGCTTTTTCTGCCTATAAGAGGCCATAGTTGACATCTTGTTTGTTTGGTTTTGGTTATCGTTTTTGCTATGTGTGTGTTATAATTGAGCTTTATATCCAGGTATATTCCCAGGTATTTAATTTCTCTATTCCATGGTGTAGTGTTGTTGTTGATGGTTATTTCGTTGTCTGATGTTTTCCGATTCCTTTTGAAAGATTATTACTTGGGATTTGTCTTCGTTTATTGTTGTCCTCCATTGTTTGAACCATTTTATCATGTTGTCTAGGTGCGTTTGGAGTTCCTGTACCGCGTTCGTCGGACATCTTGATGTTGAGAGCAGTGCCGAAATAAATTTCTATGACGTTCGTTCAAAATAGACAATAGACTATATAAGAATCGGTGTTATTGGGTTTGTCAATTTTGAAGTTTTCCGGCAAGTGTAATTGTGATTTAAAATTGATTGGCCTCTTTAAGGATTAACTTTAAACTTTTTCGAAAACCGTCACTGCGTCAGAGGTTAATTGATGTTTATATAAGTTCCTCCTATAAACTTCAAATCTGCGAGACCTAATTGTCAAATTGAATATCATTGTTGAAATATGTAAATGTGGCAATTGGATTTAATATTTTCTGCATTAAAGATCAATTTTATTGTGATTAACGTTTTAATTTTATTGACAATTTATAGTAATATAGCGGAAAGGATGGAGATATTTTATTATGTGTTGGTAATAATAATAATACATATCTAATAGGTTTCACATTTCATCAATCAAAAACCACTCTTGAACTTTGCATTTTTTCATTTCCTTAACATTACATATTCACATCGTGTCTGCTCATAGCGCCTATGTAAATGTCTGATAGAAGATATTGAACTTGTAAATTTAGAGTCTCTAGTCGTCAAAAAGAAAAAAGAAAGAAAATATTGTTCCCTTCTTTTCGCTTCGCGTATGTTCTCAGGTGATTAGCCAAATAAATTCACTTTTCATTACCAAACTGTCCAACATTTGCCGACTTTATGGCTTTAAAGTTTCACAACACGTCGATGATAGTGACTGTTCTTCCTCGATATTTTTTCGATAGCACATCTCTTTATCGTCACATCTTTGGTGTTTTCAGTATTTAGTCCGGTCAGGTCACAGTATTTTTGAGATGACATACCAAGTCGATTGCACCACCGAGACTATTATTGCAGTGAATTCTGACGTTTCCCAGTAAGTGTTATCGCCTATTGATCGTCTTGATGGTTCATAACTCGAATTGAAGTTTCATCGCAAGTCAAACGTTAGATGGATTTTTTGTATATAAGTGTTAAAGTTTCCTGTTACTTTAAAGGATATTCTTACACTTAAACTTAATTACATATCAACATGTCAAATTATAGGATTGCGTACTGAAAAATTCAAAATACGGATCACTTCTGTTTCGTTTCCTGGTTTTAAGTATACACTTTTCTTAAAAAAGATGCTAAATTAGTGATCGATGAATTTAATGTAATTTAGTATATATACTCTTCAAATTCTTTAATTCTATTTGGATATTTCCAGTATTTAATGAATGAAACCTGCAAACTTTTAAGACTGTCATTTCTAAGTGTATAAACATATTCTGTATCCTGTATCATTTCCTTCGGATCAGTTCCCGTATATATTCTCAAATAAAAAGTAAATTCATGTTTGATTAAATTAATGCCGTTTAGTATATTCTTTAGTGCTTACGTATTTGATTCCCTCGATCTAGATATTTACTTGCCTTGGATTTTTCCAGTATTTAATGACAAAACTTGCAAACGTTTAAAACTGTAATTTGTAAATGTTATACGGTATATATTCATATGTAGTTAGTGACCCTGTATTGTCAATTATTTCCACCTTAATTTACGACAATGGTCGTTTTTCTTAGAAATTTACTTGCCTTAGATTTTTCCAGTATTTAATGACAAAACCTGCAA
Source organism: Amphimallon solstitiale (assembly GCA_963170755.1). Classification (NCBI taxonomy): domain Eukaryota; kingdom Metazoa; phylum Arthropoda; class Insecta; order Coleoptera; family Scarabaeidae; genus Amphimallon; species Amphimallon solstitiale. The sequence goes on along the minus strand of OY720675.1, from coordinate 239,105,657 downwards.
ACGTTTAAAACTGTAATTTGTGAATGTTATACGGTATATATTCATATGTAGTTAGTGACCCTGTATTCATAAGGCAGATTTCATTAAAAAACAACTAAAAACATACGGTATAACTATTTTCGGTACGCTATTTCCGAAAATAAGGGAGCTAATTAGAATTTAGATCCGTATAATATTTGTCCCTGTGAACAGTTGATTTCACTGCTACAGCTCACTGGTTTGACGTAATGTCAGATTATGTGTATGCGTTAAAAAATCGTATGGCATATCGGCAACAACTCTAACCATAATACATAAAATTGTCGGAGTACCTATGTCATTCATAATGTTAATTTAATTTTTATGATACCGCATACGCTTCTTCTTTTTAGTTGGTTAGGTTGTACCTATTCACTATTACCGATACTATTTACGGTATTTTAATTTCTATATGAATGAATGACAGTGGAGGATAATTATGTAGTTAACTTTGCTATTGTAATGAATGAAGATTAAATTTAAAGAAATATCTCTAGAAATGGATTATACATTATGGTGGCAAATGAATTTATTTATTAAGACTTTGCCCACAAAGCGAACAATATTCCTATATAATTTAATGAACGCTGATATTTAAAATTTTTTTATTGACATTCAGGTTTTGTATCAGTTGTGTACATCTAGTCCATGGTGAACGTCGACAGATCAAAAAAAAAATTAATTGAATGTTGTTTCACGTTATTAGTTCTATAAAATGGGTACTACGCTTTGTGTCAAGTTTACGATTGAAATAGTGTATAATTCAAATTTTCTGACAGACTGTCATCGTAACGATATTTCGATGACACATACCTATGACAATGAAAAGTCAGACAGCTGACATCAAAATGTTTAACCAAAATTGTCGTTCCACCTGTCATCGTGACAATAGTTCGTTGAACTGTATTTGTTCACACATAAACTTGCGAGAACGAAATGTCAGACTAACTTAATAAAACATGTTTTAAACTTACAGGTCATTGAGAGAATTAATTCATTTTCATATTACGCTTTAATAATATACTTTCTGAAACGCAATCGAAAATCTTGCTGGCTCCTATACGGTTGATGCTAGACACTGTCGTACCATTTAACCAAAAATGTACTTCTGATTAGTTGGTGCCAACCAGCAGTCGCACACTTTAAATACTTGCTTTTTACATTTCCAACATTCTGTTGACATTTTGGTTTTGTATAATTCGTGTGCATCTAACGTAATTTGACAGGCCCAAATGGCAAAACTCAGATGGTTCTTCTTTATTTAAGCTTGCTTCAAGTTCTTCGTTGTATGATATTTACATTTCGATGACATATATGTATAATGAATATAGTGTCATTGTATTTATTAATATATCTTAATAAAAGATAGCAAAATCGTCATATTTATTACTGTACTTACGTGCGACAATACACTTTAAGTTTATTTTATCATATCCGTCGGCATTTTGTTCGTATATTCATATAGAAAGGAAATAGTAACGATTGATAATAATAACACTAATACGTATCTGAAAGGTACCACGTTTCAATTAAAAATACACTTCTTCTTCGTAATATTTGTCGGCCTTCTGACATTTAAACTTGACAACCGATGGATGAACGTGAATATATATAGTCATTAAAGACACGCAAACTCGTCGTCGCGAGATTTTTTTACCCTGCAGAAAAGCTTTAAATGAATCGCACCTTCCACAGCGACAGATTTGGCACGTGGACAGTGCACTCAATCGTCGCGGAAAAGTCCACTATTTTCGTTTCCAACCCTCTTTCCGCACTCTAAACCTCGACGGCCTGAAATTTCTTCGTCAATGTGAAACTTTTACAATTCTTTCGCGCGTGCCTGTCATACCTGACATTTTTACGATTTTGATCGGTTGTCCTGGGAATCGGTCATGACGTAATCCATTTTTCTGTTAAAACATCGAGTGCACGCTCCTCTTTAAAAGCCCATATCTCTGCACACGCTCCACTTAGAAGGAAAAACTCTCCGTCGAGGAACAATTCAAGGTAGTCGGTAACTTCACGCCAAAGGGCAGCTTTCAATTTTGCGTATCCAGAGACGAGTTCTGCGCCCCGCGTACCCAATTTTCGTCGATTTTGACCGGGTTTGGTTGCCATTGGCTACTCGGCTTTTAGTATATATAACTAGCTAATACGGCAGGCCTAGAAGGCCCGCTGCCGCCTCTTATTCCGCTTACAGTTGAGGTACCGCTCCCCCTTATTCTTCTAAATTTATTGCGGATTTTGTCTTTATTGCGTTTCAGTTTTTGAAACACCATATAATTCCGATATATAGTGAATAACTAAATATAATTGTGTTTTAGATGTTCAATATTGTTTAGTTGTTTTTATACACCCCTGTATATAGTTTACAACTATGCAATATTTTATTCAGAATGCTTATCGGATGAAATGATTAATAATAGATTTAGTGATAATAGCAGTTTTTAAATTGAAAATGTTTAACGGCTGTCCATGAATTAAGATCGCGGGCTCGTCATTTTAATTGACATACTCAAATATACGTAGTATCTCCATAGTGTTTAATATGTTTACAACAAATTTTGTTTGGTAAATGGGCGTCGCTTTCAAGCATTCTTATAGCATGCTAATGAATGCTGATGAACTTCGAACATATAGCTCGCAAACATATGTATGCGAATGGGAAAAGTAAATTTAATTTATAAAGTATATTACTTTCTTACTACCTTTTCGAAGTCCACTATCGTTAATAAAAAAGCAGAGTATATTTTATCTAAAATTATTCTCCTTCTGTTTTTGACACAAATCGGTACACACTCAAGAGCGAGAAAGGTAATTTAATGTTAATCATAAGCCATGTTAAAGTATCCAAAGACACAATGAGCTCAAAAAGCGCAACATTTTTATTAAAACAGTTTACAATACTATTTTGATGTAAAGTGTGACCCTTTTGAAATCCACTATCATTAATAAAGGAGCACAAAATAATAATAAAAGTAAGAAACCCAAGTTTTAAATTTAAGCCCTTTTCAAGCGCCTTTCCTGTAAACAGTGCTTCCTAGAATATCCATTTTTATAAATTTTTGAAGCACCCCTGTATATACATATATTTTGTTAAGCCAATAGGATATCTTATTTAAAATTCTTCTCGAACTGTTTTTAACACAAACCGGTACACACTCAAGAGCGAGAAAGGTAATTTAATGTTAAACATAAGTCGTGTTAAAGTATGCAAAGACACAATGAGATCAAAAAGCGCAACACTTTTATTAAGACAGTGTACAATACTATTTTGATATAAAGTGTGACCTTTTTGAAATCCACTATCGTTAATAAAGGAGCATAAAATAAAAGTAAAAGTAAAAAGCCCAAGTTTTAAATTGAAGCACCTTTCCTGTAAAAAGCGATCACTGGCATGACGCTTTTCAGAATGACCACTTTTATAAACTTTTGAAGCATCCCTACATATATTTTTTTAAGCCAATAGTATATTTTATTTGAAATTCTACTCGAACTGTTTTTTTACACAAACCGGTTCACACTCAAGAGCGAGAAAGGTAATTTAATGTTAAGCATGTCATGTTAGAGTATCGAAAGAAACAATGAGTTCAGTGAGCGTAACATTTTCATTGAGACAATGTACAATACGATTCTGATGTTTGCGAATCTACTGTTGATACGAAAAAATTAAGTATTAAATTTAAACCCTGTTCAATCACGTTTCGAAGAATCACCAAATTGAAGACGTAATAAGCGACCACAAACATCCCCGTATCTAAACTTTCACATTCATACGTCAATTTTCAAAAAACTCTTTCGCCATTTTGTTTTTTTTTGACATTTTGACTTTGGAATCGTGATCGGCGACCCCCAAAACTCCCGTATTCTAAAATTTCACATTCATACGTCAATTTTCAAAAAAATCTTCCACCCTTTTGTTTTTTTTGATATTTTGACTTTGGAATCGTGATCGGCGACCCCCAAAACCCCCGTATCTAAAATCTTACATTCATACGTCAATTTTCAAAAAAATCTTTCGCCGTTTTGCTTTTTTTGATATTTTGACTTTGGAATCGTCATCGGCGACCCCCAAAACCCCCGTATCTAAAATTTTACATTAATACGTCAATTTTCTAAAAAATCTTTCGCCATTTTGTTTTTTTTTGACATTTTGACTTTGGAATCGTGATCGGCGACCCCCAAAGCCCCCGTATCTAAAATTTCACATTCATACGTCAATTTTCAAAAAATCTTCCACCATTTCGTTTTGTTTTGACATTTTGACTTTGGAATCGTGATCGGCGACCCCCAAAACCCCCGTATCTATAATTTTACAGTCATACGTCAATTTTCAAAAAAATCTTCCGCCATTTTGCTTTTTTTGACATTTTGACTTTGGAATCGTGATCGGCGGCCATCAAAACCCCCGTATCTAAAATTTTACATTCATACGTCAATTTTCATAAAATCTTCCGGCATTTTGTATTTTTTGACATTTTGGCTTTGGAATCGTGATCGGCAACCCCCAAAACCCCCATATCTAAAATTTTACATTCATACGTCAATTTTCAAAAAAATCTTTCGCCGTTTTGCTTTTTTTGATATTTTAACTTTGGAATCGTGATCGGCGACCCCCAAAACCCCCGTATCTAAAATTTTACATTAATACGTCAATTTTCAAAAAAATCTTTCGCCATTTTGTTTTTTTTTGACTTTGGAATCGTGATCGGCGACCCCCAAAACCCCCGTATCTAAAATTTTACATTCATACGTCAGTTTTCAAAAATCTTCCGCCATTTTGTTTTTTTTTGACATTTTGACTTTGGAATCGCGATCGGCGACCCCCAAAACGCCCGTATCTAAAATTTTACATTCATACGTCAATTTTCAAAAAAATCTTCCGCCATTTTGCTTTTTTTGACATTTTGACTTTGGAATCGTGATCGGCGATCCCCAAAGCCCTCGTATCTAAAATTTCACATTCATACGTCAATTTTCAAAAAATCTTCCACCATTTCGTTTTGTTTTGACATTTTGACTTTGGAATCGTGATCGGCGACCCCCAAAACCCCCGTATCTAAAATTTTACGGTCATACGTCAATTTTCAAAAAATCTTCTGCCATTTTGTTTTTTTTTGACATTTTGACTTTGGAATCGTGATCGGCGACCCCCAAAACCCCCGTATCTAAAATTTTACATTCATATGTCAATTTTCAAAAAATTCTTCCACGATTTTGTTTTTTTATGACCTTTTGATTTTGGATTTGTGATCGGCGACCTAACACACCCCCGCATCTAAAATTTCACACACGTCAATTTTCAAAAAAATCTTTCGCCATTTTGTTTTTTTTGACATTTTGACTTTGGAATCGTGATCGGCGACCCCCAAAACTCCCGTATCTAAAATTTCACATTCATACGTCAATTTTCTAAAAAATCTTTCGCCATTTTGTTTTTTTTGACATTTTGACTTTGGAATCGTGATCGGCGACCCCCAAAACCCCCGTATCTAAAATTTCCCACATTCATACGTCAATTTTCTAAAAAATCTTTCGCCATTTTGTTTTCTTTGACATTTTGACGTTGGAATCGTGATCGGCGACCCCCAAAACCCCCGTATCTAAAATTTTACATTCATACGTCAATTTTCAAAAAATCTTCCGCCATTTTGTTTTGACATTTTGGCTTTGGAATCGTGATCGGCGACCCCCAAAACCCCCGTATCTAAAATTTCACATTCATACGTCAATTTTCAAAAAAATCTTCCGCCATCTTTTTTTCGACATTTTGACTTTGGAATCGTTATCGGCGACCCCCAAAACCCCCGTATCTAAAACTTTACATTCATACGTCAATTTTCAAAAAAATCTTTCGCCGTTTTGCTTTTTTTGACATTTTGACTTTGGAATCGTGATCGGCGACCACCAAAGCCCTCGTATCTAAAATTTCACATTCATACGTCAATTTTCAAAAAATCTTCCACCATTTCGTTTTGTTTTGACATTTTGACTTTGGAATCGTGATCGGCGACCCCCAAAAACCCCGTATCTAAAATTTTACATTCAAACGCCAATTTTCAAAAAAATCTTCCGCCATTTTGCTTTTTTTTACATTTCGACTTTGGAATCGTGATCGGCGACCATCAAAACCCCCGTATCTAAAATTTTACATTCATACGTCAATTTTCAAAAAATCTTCTGGCATTTTGTTTTTTTTTTGACATTTTGACTTTGGAATCGTGATCGGCGACCCCCAAAACCCCCGTATCTAAAATTTGACATTCATACGTCAATTTTCAAAAAAATCTTCCACCCTTTTGTTTTTTTTGATATTTTGACTTTGGAATCGTGATCGGCGACCCCCAAAACCCCCGTATCTAAAATTTTACATTAATACGTCAATTTTCAAAAAAATCTTTCGCCATTTTGTTTTTTTTTGACATTTTGACTTTGGAATCGTGATCGGCGACCCCCAAAACTCCCGTATCTAAAATTTCATAGTAATACGTCAATTTTCAAAAGAATCTTCCGCCGTTTTGTTTTTTTGACATTTTGACTTTAGAATCGTGATCGGCGACCCCCAAAACCCCCGTATCTAAAATTTCACATTCATACGTCAATTTTCAAAAATCTTCCGCCATTTTGTTTTTTTTTGACATTTTGACATTGGAATCGTTATCGGCGACCTCCAAGACCCCCGTATCTAAAATTTTACATTAATACGTCAATTTTCTAAAAAATCTTTCGCCATTTTTTTTTTTTTTTGACATTTTGACTTTGGAATCGTGATCGGCGACTCCCAAAACCCCGTATCTAACATTTTACATTCATACGTCAATTTTCAAAAAAATCTTTCGCCGTTTTGCTTTTTTTGACATTTTGACTTTGGAATCGTGATCGGCGACCATCAAAACCCCCGTATCTAAAATTTTACATTCATACGTCAATTTTCAAAAAATCTTCCGCCACATTGTTTTTTTTTGACATTTTGGCTTTGGAATCGCGATCGGCGACCCCCAAAACGGCCGTATCTAAAATTTTACATTCATACGTCAATTTTCAAAAAAATCTTCCGCCATTTTGCTTTTTTTGACATTTTGACTTTGGAATCGCGATCGGCGACCCCCAAAACGCCCGTATCTAAAATTTTACATTCATACGTCAATTTTCAAAAAAATCTTCCGCCATTTTGCTTTTTTTGACATTTTGACTTTGGAATCGTGATCGGCGATCCCCAAAGCCCTCGTATCTAAAATTTCACATTCAAACGCCAATTTTCAAAAAATCTTTCGCCATTTTGTTTTTTTTTGACTTTGGAATCGTGATCGGCGACCCCCAAAACCCCCGTATCTAAAATTTTACATTCATACGTCAGTTTTCAAAAATCTTCCGCCATTTTGTTTTTTTTTGACATTTTGACTTTGGAATCGCGATCGGCGACCCCCAAAACGCCCGTATCTAAAATTTTACATTCATACGTCAATTTTCAAAAAAATCTTCCGCCATTTTGCTTTTTTTGACATTTTGACTTTGGAATCGTGATCGGCGATCCCCAAAGCCCTCGTATCTAAAATTTCACATTCATACGTCAATTTTCAAAAAATCTTCCACCATTTCGTTTTGTTTTGACATTTTGACTTTGGAATCGTGATCGGCGACCCCCAAAACCCCCGTATCTAAAATTTTACGGTCATACGTCAATTTTCAAAAAATCTTCTGCCATTTTGTTTTTTTTTGACATTTTGACTTTGGAATCGTGATCGGCGACCCCCAAAACCCCCGTATCTAAAATTTTACATTCATATGTCAATTTTCAAAAAATTCTTCCACGATTTTGTTTTTTTATGACCTTTTGATTTTGGATTTGTGATCGGCGACCTAACACACCCCCGCATCTAAAATTTCACACACGTCAATTTTCAAAAAAATCTTTCGCCATTTTGTTTTTTTTGACATTTTGACTTTGGAATCGTGATCGGCGACCCCCAAAACTCCCGTATCTAAAATTTCACATTCATACGTCAATTTTCTAAAAAATCTTTCGCCATTTTGTTTTTTTTGACATTTTGACTTTGGAATCGTGATCGGCGACCCCCAAAACCCCCGTATCTAAAATTTCCCACATTCATACGTCAATTTTCTAAAAAATCTTTCGCCATTTTGTTTTCTTTGACATTTTGACGTTGGAATCGTGATCGGCGACCCCCAAAACCCCCGTATCTAAAATTTTACATTCATACGTCAATTTTCAAAAAATCTTCCGCCATTTTGTTTTGACATTTTGGCTTTGGAATCGTGATCGGCGACCCCCAAAACCCCCGTATCTAAAATTTCACATTCATAAGTCAATTTTCAAAAAAATCTTCCGCCATCTTTTTTTCGACATTTTGACTTTGGAATCGTTATCGGCGACCCCCAAAACCCCCGTATCTAAAACTTTACATTCATACGTCAATTTTCCAAAAAATCTTTCGCCGTTTTCCTTTTTTTGACATTTTGACTTTGGAATCGTGATCGGCGACCACCAATGCCCTCGTATCTAAAATTTCACATTCATACGTCAATTTTCAAAAAATCTTCCACCATTTCGTTTTGTTTTGACATTTTGACTTTGGAATCGTGATCGGCGACCCCCAAAAACCCCGTATCTAAAATTTTACATTCAAACGCCAATTTTCAAAAAAATCTTCCGCCATTTTGCTTTTTTTTACATTTTGACTTTGGAATCGTGATCGGCGACCATCAAAACCCCCGTATCTAAAATTTTACATTCATACGTCAATTTTCAAAAAATCTTCTGGCATTTTGTTTTTTTTTTGACATTTTGACTTTGGAATCGTGATCGGCGACCCCCCAAAACCCCCGTATCTAAAATTTGACATTCATACGTCAATTTTCAAAAAAATCTTCCACCCTTTTGTTTTTTTTGATATTTTGACTTTGGAATCGTGATCGGCGACCCCCAAAACCCCCGTATCTAAAATTTTACATTAATACGTCAATTTTCAAAAAAATCTTTCGCCATTTTGTTTTTTTTTGACATTTTGACTTTGGAATCGTGATCGGCGACCCCCAAAACTCCCGTATCTAAAATTTCATAGTAATACGTCAATTTTCAAAAAAATCTTCCGCCGTTTTGTTTTTTGACATTTTGACTTTAGAATCGTGATCGGCGACCCCCAAAACCCCCGTATCTAAAATTTCACATTCATACGTCAATTTTCAACAATCTTCCGCCATTTTGTTTTTTTTTGACATTTTGACTTTGGAATCGTGATCGGCGACCTCCAAGACCCCCGTATCTAAAATTTTACATTAATACGTCAATTTTCTAAAAAATCTTTCGCCATTTTGTTTTTTTTTGACATTTTGACTTTGGAATCGTGATCGGCGACTCCCAAAACCCCGTATCTAACATTTTACATTCATACGTCAATTTTCAAAAAAATCTTTCGCCGTTTTGCTTTTTTTGACATTTTGACTTTGGAATCGTGATCGGCGACCATCAAAACCCCCGTATCTAAAATTTTACATTCATACGTCAATTTTCAAAAAATCTTCCGCCATTTTGTTTTTTTTTGACATTTTGGCTTTGGAATCGTGATCGGCGACCCCCAAAACCCCCGTATCTAAAATTTCACATTCATACGTCAATTTTCAAAAATCTTCCGCCATTTTGTTTTTTTTTGACATTTTGACTTTGGAATCGTGATCGGCGACCTCCAAGACCCCCGTATCTAAAATTTTACATTCATACGTCAATTTTCTAAAAAATCTTTCGCCATTTTGTTTTTTTTGACATTTCGACTTTGGAATCGTGATCGGCGACCATCAAAACCCCCGTATCTAAAATTTTACATTCATACGTCAAATTTCAAAAAATCTTCCGGCATTTTGTTTTTTTTTGACATTTTGACTTTGGAATCGTGATCGGCGACCCCCAAAACCCGCGTATCTAAAATTTTACATTCATACGTCAATTTTCAAAAAAATCTTCCGCCATTTTGCTTTTTTTGACATTTTGACTTTGGAATCGTGATCGGCGACCCCCAAAACCCCCGTATCTAAAATTTTACGGTCATACGTCAATTTTCAAAAAATCTTCTGCCATTTTGTTTTTTTTTGACATTTTGACTTTGGAATCGTGATCGGCGACCCCCCAAAACCCCCGTATCTAAAATTTTACATTCATACGTCAATTTTCTAAAAAATCTTTCGCCATTTTGTTTTTTTTTGACATTTTGACTTTGGAATCGTGATCGGCGACCCCCAAAACCCCGTATCTAAAATTTCACATTCATACGTAAATTTTCTAAAAAATCTTTCGCCATTTTGTTTTTTTTGACATTTTGACTTTGGAATCGTGATCGGCGACCCCCAAAACCCCCGTATCTAAAATTTTACATTCATACGTCAATTTTCAAAAAATCTTCCGCCATTTTGTTTTGACATTTTGGCTTTGGAATCGTGATCGGCGACCCCCAAAACCCCCGTATCTAAAATTTCACATTCATACGTCAATTTTCAAAAAAATCTTCCGCCATTTTTTTTTTGACATTTTGACTTTGGAATCGTTATCGGCGACCCCCAAAACCCCCGTATCTAAAACTTTACATTCATACGTCAATTTTCAAAAAAATCTTTCGCCGTTTTGCTTTTTTTGACATTTTGACTTTGGAATCGTGATCGGCGACCCCCAAAGCCCTCGTATCTAAAATTTCACATTCATACGTCAATTTTCAAAAAATCTTCCACCATTTCGTTTTGTTTTGACATTTTGACTTTGGAATCGTGATCGGCGACTCCCAAAACCCCGTATCTAAAATTTTACATTCAAACGCCAATTTTCAAAAAATCTTCCGCCATTTTGCTTTTTTTTACATTTCGACTTTGGAATCGTGATCGGCGACCATCAAAACCCCCGTATCTAAAATTTTACATTCATACGTCAAATTTCAAAAAATCTTCCGGCATTTTGTTTTTTTTTGACATTTTGACTTTGGAATCGTGATCGGCGACCCCCAAAACCCGCGTATCTAAAATTTTACATTCATACGTCAATTTTCAAAAAAATCTTCCACCCTTTTGTTTTTTTTGATATTTTGACTTTGGAATCGTGATCGGCGACCCCCAAAACCCCCGTATCTAAAATTTTACATTGATACGTCAATTTTCAAAAAATCTTCCGCCATTTTGTTTTTTTTGACATTTTGACTTTGGAATCGTGATCGGTGACCCCCAAAACCCCCGTATCTAAAATTTTACATTCATACGTCAATTTTCAAAAAAATCTTCCGCCATTTTGCTTTTTTTGACATTTTGACTTTGGAATCGTGATCGGCGACCCCCAAAACCCCCGTATCTAAAATTTTACGGTCATACGTCAATTTTCAAAAAATCTTCTGCCATTTTGTTTTTTTTTGACATTTTGACTTTGGAATCGTGATCGGCGACCCCCAAAACCCCCGTATCTAAAATTTTACATTCATACGTTAATTTTCAAAAAATCTTCCGCCATTTTGTTTTTTGTTTGACATTTTGACATTGGAATCGTGATCGGCGACCACCAAAACCCCCGTATCTAAAATTTTACATTCATACGTCAATTTTCAAAAAATATTCCGCCATTTTGTTTTTTTTTGACATTTTGACTTTGGAATCGTGATCGGCGACCCCCAAAACCCCCGTATCTAAAATTTTATATTCATACGTCAATTTTCAAAAAAATCATGCGCCATTTTGTTTTTCTATGACATTTTGATTTTGAATTTGTGAACGGCGACTTAAGACACCCTCGTATCTAAAATTTCACATTTATACGTCAATTTTCAAAAAATCCTTGGGCATTTTGTTTTTTTTTGACATTTCGATTTGGATACGTGATCAATGACACCACAAATACTCCCAAGAGCCGAATTTTACTTTAATCAGAAGAGAGAAATTAATTTCAGATAGCTCCGCCCACCATGAATGTATGCGTAATCGTTGTCATAAGGGCACATAAATGTTAAAAGCAATCCTTTTCCCTATTAAGGCGTACGCGTTCTGGAATTAACGTATTTTAATAATTCAAATATATAGTCATCAAAAGAACAATCAACCTGTATATCTATAAAAATGTTAAGTCAAGCGGGTGTATTATGTCGAGATTGAGATGCCCAACCGGATAAATTAATCTGATATTTTTCGTGGGACCGTAGTACATTGAATCACATGCACACTGAATCTGTGACGTATTTCGGCCATTTTTCTTACGAAATCTGTCTGCAAACGAATTTGAAAGAGCTCGTGCCCTTGTTTGCGTGCGTCTGTCGACTCGAAATAAGCACGTGAAATATCTAGAGAAGTCCGTTCTATAACACCTCGGGTCTTGTTGGGCGCTCGCAACCTTCAAAATTTCGTATGTCACGCTTAAAAGTGAATCTGCGGATATACAACGCAGTTTGTCTGCCAGTTTGACGTTTCCCGAGATTTGTATTGCTTGTCACGGCCATGACGTAAGCCATTTTGCTGTTAGAAAACCCCGAGTGCAGGCTCCTCTTTAAACGCCCGTATCTCTGCACACGCTCCACTTGGGAAGAAAAACTCGCCGTCGTTGAGCGGTTTAAAGTCACCGCTACCATCGTGCCAAAGCACAGCCGTTAATTTTGCGTATCCAGAGACGAGTTCTTCCTACCGCACAACCGATTTTCGACGATTTTTCGAGCGTTTGGTTGCCATGGGCTACTCCGCTTTTAGTATATATAATAAATAGTATAAGTTTCTGTAAATATATGGCAGTTAGGCAACGAAAAAGGCAGGATATTGTTATATTTAAAGAGCTTCTAAGTCGAGGCGCGCACCGAAGTGGTGTGGCGATGGCGTGGAAGTGGCGTGGTGACGACGTGGCATGTGGCAATTTTTAAACAAGTGAAATCATATGCGACAGCGCGCACCGACATGGAGTGGCAGTGGTGTGATGTTATAGATGTGGCGTGGCGCCAGTCGCTCGCCACTGCTTTCTGACAAGTTTAATCTCGAGTGGCGTGTGGCGTGTGGCAGAATACGGCAGCCAGTATTTTGCCACTCTAGTTAAAGGGTATTGGCTCAACGGAATAAGTATCTGATGCATTTACTGAGGATGTTTCCTCAGACGATGACTGCGTAGATGGAAAGGAAATCGGAGTGAATTATGACGTAGAAGTATTATTTTAAGAAGAAGACGATCAACATGTGTTCCAGGCAAATTTTGCTGCAGTTAAGGAGCCCAATTCATTGCAAGAAAATAATGAAAAACAACTGGGAAATAGTATAAAAACAAAAGTGATCCAGGATTTACTCGGTGATAGCACAACAGAACAACGTGAAAGCATTCAAAATGGAATTACTTACTATAAAGTAAATAAATGGGCTTTTGAATATTTTGAAAGAAAAAGACAAGGATCATACAACGGTGCCTAATGTCTCGTTATAGGAGGACGCTGACGCACACTTTTTCTTAAGTGTACTGCCAGAGTTAAAAATGAGGTGTGGCCACCACACGACTTTCTTATACTTATAAGCGTTTCAAATTATACGGAAGTTGTTCTGAATTGTTTTAAATACTTTTATCGTAGAAAAATATTCCGAAAAATAAACCTGTAAGTGTGTTACTTCAAGTCCAAATTTTAAGAATTTTTCTATACAAAAATATTCAAAATTCTAAATACTCATATTCTTTTGATAAATCTCTACCGAATGCATACTTTGCGAGATATTTGAAAGACAGTTATATTCGCTAAGAGTAGAATTGCTACTTCTTGGCCGAATTTCGAAATTTCATTTATACAAAAAAATATTCCAAATCTAGCTCCAAACACTATTGTACTTTTGACAAATATATATAGAATGCATAATTTACGACATATTAGCAAGAAATCGCTATTCGACAAGAGTAAAAGTGTTATTTCCGGTTCGAATTTTGAAATTTTCTTTATATGAAAGTTATTGAAAATTAAGTTCTAAACACTTATATACTCGTAACGTACCTGTCTTAAAAGCATGACTTGCAAAATATTTGCAGAAAGCTGATTTTCGATAAGAGTAAAAGACATACTTCCGGTAGGAATTTCGAAAAACTTTTATAATAAAATTCTTCTCAAATTTAATTTTGAGTACATATGAATTCTTTATAATTTTTTTTAAACTTAGTAGTTGAGGAAATATTGGCAACATTCGATTTTGTCACTGAAGTAAGGTACTACTTCCGGTCCGCCGATTTTACTGAAAATCTAACACACAGAGAGAGAGAGAGAGAGGGAGAGAGACTTTTTTAAAAACCACTTTTTCGGTATCAGTGGACTTCAAAACGTGGACATCTGCAAAAATCTCGAAATCGAACATTTTCATCAACACAATACTTCAAAGTAAAAGGACAGGCAGGCAGAAACAATCTTTTAAAATGGGAATTTCGAACCTTGCTGAGCAAATCTTGAGCCTACAACTGATATAAACGCAACTCACTCTTTTCCGGCGTCTACAAGTAGTAATGCACTAACTGCAGTGAACAACACGTCAAGTCGTTCATGTACGACATGTAGCTACGTACTATCCATCTTCAATAGAGGATAGGAGTTCAAACCTTACTGAGGAGTTATATTTACGGCAGATACACAAACCAGATGAAGCAGCCTTCTATAGGAAATGCCTTAAATGTATTATACGAGAATGATCTATGTTTTGTTATATGTTTATTTCGTGTGTTTCGTGTTTTTGTGTATTATAGGACTTCAAGTAACCTGCAAAAAGTGGCCTTTTTCATTCGATAAAAGCTTAAACTTTTTGTCGTCCAAGAATAAATCATTGCGGTAAATATTATGAATTCCGTACTACATATTTTTCTGCCACAGGGGATGAACCCAGTGCGTTTTTTTACGATTATTACAATTACCACTGAATTTGCGATTTGAACAAATGCGAAAGCATCATCACTCTCGGATAACTACATTAGGACTGCTAATCACAATAGTGGAATGGCGTGGCTGCCACTTCGGTGCGCATTAAACCACACTGCAACCATACTACCGTCATTCCACAGCCACACCACGTACGTGCCACTCCTACATCACTTGCCATTTCAAATCCACGCCATCGCCACGCCACTTTGGTGCGCGCCTTGCCTAAAAATGCAAAAAGTGGTTTGTGGTGTATATATTTGATCGTTCAATAAATTAAAATGTTGTTTGTGTTTCAACCTTTATCGTTTATGTCTCTCCATTCATATATGCCTTTACAAAAATGGACAATTACTACTTAAGTAATCATATGAATTGTTGAGAAAATACTTTCTTTTATAAATTCTTGTCCTACTAAGTTTGTGTCATAACTATGCTATAGCTAAAATAAATTAAAAAAATGAGGTGTGGCCACCACACGACTTTCTTATACGTATGAAAGTGTTACTTCCAGTCCGAATTTTGAAATTTCATTTATACAAAAAATATTCCAAATCCAACTCTAAATACTTCTGTACTCTTGATAAATATATGTAGAATGCATAACTTATGACATATTTGCAAAAAATCGCTATTCGATAGGAGTAAAAGTGGTACTTCCGGTCTGAATTTTGAAATTTTCTTTATATAAAAGATATCGAAAATTATGTTTTAAATACTTTTATACTCGTAACGTACTTGTCTTAAAAGCATGGCTTGCGAGATATTCGCAAAAAACTGATTTTCGATAAGAGTAAAAGACCTACTTCCGGTAGGAATTTCGAAAAACTTTATTAAAACAATTTTTCTCAAATTTAATTTTGAGTACATTTGAATTCTTTATAAATTTGTTTAAACTTAGTAATTGACGAAATATTTGCAAAATTCGATTTTTTCACTGAAGTAAACTACTACTTCCGGTCTGCCGATTTTACTCAAAATCTAATCAGTTCTCAAGAGGGAGATTATATTCGTAAATACAAAATTTGGAATTGATATCTACAGCGGTTTGACTGCTATCGTGGTCACACACACACACACACACACACAGAGACACACAGACATTTTTTAAAAACCACTTTTTTGGTATCAGGGGACCTCAAAACGTGGACATTGCAAAAATCCCGAGGTCGAAAATTTTCATCATCACAATACTTCCTTATACTACGTATAAGAAAGTAAAAAAAAGGTCAAACTGTAATATTGAGCATATAATTTCCTTGTACTATATACATATTTTTTTTTACATATTTCTTCCTATTTAACCGAATTTGTATCTGTTGTAGTTTCCAAGATTCCTATTTTAAACTTCTCACCCTGTATAATCTCTAATCTCTATTAAACTTACATAATCCGGAATTATTGCATAGGCTTATATTTCCGTACGGATTCTTCAAGTGCTTCCAATAAATTATCTTTTACAATTTTATTAAAAAAAAACTAGAACACATGTAGGAGTGAATTTGGTAAGATTTAACAAATCGTGTTCCTTGCTCGAAAACATCTGCGCTTCTATTTTTGTCTTATTAAATATTCCCAATGATATTTTTCCAATTTATCACTATTTATCTATTTCAACTCGTTTATTTCACAACGTATAAATGTATCTTTTCAATATTTCAGAACTGCAAAAATAATACAATTTTAATGGAAATATCATTGGGGCAATACAATTTTTACTTTAAAATCAATATAGTACGTCATATGCTTGCATCGTTATGTATCGGTCTCTCTCTTTTCCACACACGTATCGCAGATTTGCTCTCTATTCCTCTCTCTCTCTCTTTTTCACTCAATCTTGTCTCAGACACCATCACCACCGTTCTTGCGTCCTCTTCTTTTTTCGTTTCTATTTTTATTTATCCACCGATATAAACATAGTCTTCGTCGGTTAAGAGGGCAACGTCCTCGACATTAAATAAGTGAATTTCCTGACATCCTGACAGTCCATTTATATAAGTTCGTCCGAACAATGCTGTGACGTAGGAAGCTCCAGCAGCAGCCCCCCGGTTCCCGATATTGCAAGCGAGATTGTCGTCACTCACCTCGAGTGCAATTCGAACGGGTAGATCAGGCGATTTAGGTTACGTACAGTTGACACACTAAATTAAGTCTGGGCGGGCGCGAGCGAGTGTGTGTCCCATCTTTTTATGTTCGGGGCTAATGACTTCGGTCTCAAATTTAATTTGTATTAATGCTACGTGCCGAGGAAAAGGTCAACCGAAAGATAAGATTGCCGTTTGTTTGGTGTCAATTATAATTAGGATAATTAGAATACATGTGTGGTCTACGATTTCTTTACAGTTTCTTATTTATAAAAATAGTATTATATATGAATATTAGGGTGGCAGTTATTTCGACGATGTCAGAATTTTTTGCACTCCTACCTTTCAACACTTTCAAGATAATAAGAAAAATTATGCAAAATTTGTGAAAGATTAACCAGTGCCACCATGCATGGAAAATATGTGTTTTCAACCTATTCTACTATTTTTTTTCAAAATAGACAAACTTATAGATATAGAGTTCACTATCATCGTACAAATCCTAGTTTTTTAAATTTTTCTTCGAAATTACCATACAGTACTTACAAGACCTGTAGGCACTGTTTTTTTCACTGAAAGCCTCCATAATACATATTACTATTTTTTGACTACGCATTCTCCAATTCCAGGTTATGCACATATTGCTATTAATAATGATCAGTTTAATGTGGTGGTGGTGTTCGTGTTGCCCCTTAATATGTGTGTTTTACCTGTCAATGAGTTTGAGATGAAAAAATTGTTCAACAAACTAAAAATCACACCATATGCAGGTGTGGATGAAGTACCGAGCAGTTTAATTAATAATATTTCTTCTTCTTCTTCTTCTTCTTCTTCTTCTTCTTCTTCTTCTTCTTCTTCTTCACGAAAGCTAACAGCTTGTTTCACCCATTCCCATTCCTCTCTTCCCGTTCTTGCGATATTGATGTCCAACTGTCCCTCCATCTCTTTGGTGGTCTTCCTGGGGGTCGTGTGGACGCTGGTTTTCCATCCCTTGCAATCCTTGCCATTCTATCACTAGTCATGCGCGACACATGTTCATTACAAAATCTCCTCCTCTCGCGACTCCATCTCACTACATCCTCTACTTGACACTCCTCTCTGATCTCCTCACTCCTCCTCTGGCCTCTAAGTGTGTTCCCCGTTATTGCCCTTAGTACCCTCATTTCACTTGCACGTGCCATTCTTTTTGTTTCCGCCGTGTCCGCTCTTGTTTCGGCTGTGTATGTCGTCACAGGCCTGACGCATGTTTTGTAAATCCTTACTTTGCTCGCCGTTGACATACTTTTACTTTTCCAAATGATGTCCCTCAGTCCGCCCGCTATTCTCGTTGCTTTGTTCATTTGGTGTCTTACGCTCTCTTTCAAGCTCCCGTATGGCGAGATCATGGTGCCCAGATAGTTGAATTCGAACACTTGTTGGATGTTCCTCTCGTTCACTTGAAGCTTGCATCGTCGCGGTTCCCTGGCTATTACCATGCTTTTCGTTTTGGATGTCGATATTTCCATATTACACTTCTTCGCTTCTATGTTGAATGTTTGTAGTAACCACTGCAACCCATCTTCGTCCTCCGCAAACAACACCGCGTCATCCGCATAGCAATAATATTTCAGAATTACTAATTAAGTCTCTAATATTTTTGGTAAATTTGTCATTTGAGAGGGGAGAATTTCCTAAGAAACTAAAAACTACTTGTGTTCTGCCATTATACGAAAGAGGCTCTAGATTGAATATGGCCAATTATCGTTCTCTTGCGATTTCTCCCAGTTTCTCTAAAGTTTTTGAATATACTATGTTGGATTGATTACTCGCGCATTTAAATAAGAATGAAATATTAACAAGTCATCAATATGGTTATCGATCGAATCACTCAACTTTGACAGGAATTCCATGCTATGTATGAATACATTATTAAGGCTTTGGACACTGCAAAACATTCAGTTGGAATTTTTGTGACCTAAGCCGTGCCTTGACTGTGTTGATCATGACATTTTGCTTGATAAACTGAAGTGGTACGGAATTAGTAGTGTTGTTGCGCAGTGGGTTGAGTCCTATCTGGGTGATAGATTTCAATTGGTAAGAATAAGGTATAAGGCTGATAGTTGTATTAGAAATATCAAATCTTCTACCTTGCCTGTTAAGAGGAGACTGCCTCAGGGCAGTGTTTTGGGCCCCGTTCTTTTTTTAATTTTTATTAATTATGTTGCAAATTTTCTGGCAAATTACAAAATAAAATTGTATGCTGATGATACTAGTGCTGTCTTGTCGACTTCAAATATTTCTGAAACTGAACGACAGTCAAATATTCTTTTGCAAAACATGACTACTTCGTTTGAAAATATATATTATATTTAAATGATGACAAGACAAAATTTACGGTTTTTCATACACTACAAAATAAGGCTCAATTAGATTTACTTTTTTATGCGTAAAATAAAGAAATAGAATGTGTTAGTGAGATAAAGTTTTTGGGTATTGTAACAGTTAGGAATATCTCTTATGGTTCAGTAACAATCATTGTTGTCGGTGTGACAAGTAGCATGTGTAATGCCAGAGGTTTTGACACGGCTATATTCATGCGCTTCTTTTTAATTGTGAGGCCTCATAAGACTCCAATTGTTAATAATACCATTTAATTTAAATCTCAAGTCATTATGCTTAGTAATGATAATAAGTAAGTAAGTAATGCATCTGTTGATAATTGTTTCTAATTCTACAAGCACTTGTTGTAACGCATTTATTTTTAACCTCAAAAGAAACACATGCTGATTGTTATTTCGACTTTTATGCTTTCACGGAAATCCTTGTTTTAAGATAGGTCCTTGTTTCAAGGAAAATGTTTTAAGGAAATCCTCGTGTTAAGGAAAATCCTTTGTTACCATTTGATGGAAAGTATTGCAAGTAACAACCTAAGCAGACTATGTGTAATCAGTAAATGAACTTCTAAATAAGAAATACTTTATGGAATGTGTTCTTAAGAACAATGTGGCAAGCTGTTAGGCAGAGATTGCAGGCATACGAATTATTATGAAATAGGCGACAACATCTCGATATGTGCGACAGTATGCAGTATGTACAGTGAATAGAGAAGCAAGGCTTAGCTGAGGAGTATTGCATCTTATCACCTATATGAAGCCATTATTCACTAGTGCAAGTTCATCGACTAGATGCAGATGTGTTACAGTGTGAAGCAGAATAACTAACTTCGATCTACATATTTCAACGAGACCTTCACTTATGCAGATTGTATAAGATAAGTAGTTTTAGCTGTAGTTTGTTTATTGAATGCAAAGACTCCAAGATACTAAAACTAATTAACACCTTTTAGCCTTGTTGTTCGGAGATCCTTGTATTGTATGCAGGAACTCCGGAATATCCTCTCTTTAGCATCGTTGTCAGCTAGAGCATTGTTGTATCTTGGAAGCTTTGTAGTTAATTATATTTGGATTAAGTATTATGCACCTAATGTGAGTTATTTATAAGTCGATAGAGAAACTCTTAACAGCTGTGTCAGCCAGATCAACTATGTTTAGGATTTTTGAGAACTGTGTTCATCACTGCCTGTCGACAGTTACAGGGGCAACGTTTTTGATTTTTCCTTTAATTATTGAGCAAGTTCAATGACATACTAAAAGTGAGATCCTTTTATTGGGCCAAAACATCTAGTCAATAACAAGGGAGGTGGCAGTATGAATATGGAAGAAACACTGTCTTGGGATGTTCGTTGTCGGGATATTATAAGCAGATTCACTCCAGATTGTTGTATGGCATTACTGTTTGGGCAACATCGTGTGCTGCTAATAATGTATTTCTGGCACAAAAACAAATTATCCGTTGTATGGCCGGAATTAGTTCCAGACAATCATGTAGGCCTTATTTTAAGCAATGGAATATTCTACACATGCCTGCTATCCATATATA